>OX387715.1:44564393-45900581 GCA_947577245.1 Andrena bucephala | reverse complement strand
ATAATCTGGTGAACTAAAAGTTAATTTGCTTTCAGCACTATATTGTTGACATTGTAAGCTTGTTTTCGCGTAATTTTTTGTAATAAATAGCATCGCGTAGTAATGACTTTTCAACGCTCTAAGCGTCCATTAGTGGTCTAAATACGGGCTAGTTCAGCGACGTTGAAACTCATCAGACGGAGCATCCAACTGATGAGGATACGAGTTGCATGTTTTGCAGAAGACTTTTCTCTAAAGACACAGAGGGAGAATTTTTTATGAAGTGTTTTCAGTGTCATATGTGGGCACACCATGCCTGTTCAGGTGTTGAAAAGGACATATACATCTGCGACTACTGTAAATAGAAGTTTATTTTTATTACTATTTTGGACATGTTTTAAAAAAATTCAGTCTGAAAATATGCAGTTTTCACCTTTCTTTTAGATTCTTTTAATAGTGGCCCATATTTAGACCCCACTTTTAAAACCGAAGATTCGTGCTGTTATTTTAAATATAGAATTTGAAACAAACAGTTTTTTTTCACCTTATTTCAACTCTGTATCATAAAGTAAACATATTGAAAATATAGATTAAAGTCTCGGATCATAAAAATCTTCAACAGGTGTTGCAAAAATCATGAAATGAAAGTGGTATCCTATATTTAGACCACTTCCTCTACTTTTAAGATCTATTCATTAATGTAGCCTGTTTGAGGTTCAGATTCGTGGAAAGTTTGGGATTCTCATGAATTGAGGGTTAAAGAGCCTTTTAATAAATTATTATATTCCGAGCATGAAGGTGCGAAGTAGACTTAGAGAAGGTTCAGAAAGGACTTGAAGCGAGGCTAATCCATTTTTCTGACTTTCCTCAATCACCTCTACAACACTGGTTATTGATACCGTAGACCCACAAGTAGTTACTTGAGATCGCATTTCTTCATCTATCCCCTTAATTCTATCTCTATATACATACACATTGTCATTACAAAATCTCTGCAATAATCTACCACTCGACTCAAAATCACGACCTTGAAAATTTTCCTTCCATAAAAGCGTCTAAACATTAGTGTCCATTACTCCAAGTCCCACTATTAAACTACCCCCCTCCCCCCCCCCCCATTCCAACCCAAATTCGGTGAAAAACATCTCCCTACCACGAAACATCTCCCAATCCAGCATCCACATCCCTACACGCGACCCCAGTGTCCCATCGACCGGTTTACGAGTGGCCATTATTCAAACACCCGGAAGGCCCCTGTGCGCGCATTGTTCGGAGGTGGTGAGCCACGCCTGCCCGGCCAGGACATCCGGGCTACCACCGAAAGAACACGAGACGAAAGAAGAAAGGGAGGACACCGAGCGTTTCTTCTGGTGGCGAACAGCGTGTAACACGTGGCAGTATCTTGTATCGGGGCCGCGATCCCCCGCTGGTAGCACGGTGTTCTACTCTATCCGCGGCGCTGCCATTCGCCTTCTCCGCCGCGGATGCCAGTGGCGGGTTCCGTGGGGGACACCAGGGCATCCTGGGGGCCACTCCCCCGCGGACCCCCCCGCCTGCACCACCGCCCAGATCTGTTGGCATGCCTACAAGAGTAGATTTCCTGCAGATAACTGCCGACCGCACGGAGGTCCGCCGGTGGCCATAGAGCTGCGCCACCTCTCTCTACCCCCGGCCGGCCACGTGCGTGTGTGAGAGAGTGGCACGGTGTTATGGCTGTATAATATAGCCCCTCTTTCCCCCCGTTACGCCTCTCCCTTTCTCGTTCTGACCGACCGTTGCGCTCCGAGCGCCCGGTACCCCGGGTTCACCGCAGGTCATTGCAAGGTTGCCTTTCGAACAGACCGCCACGAAGAGGCGAGCCTCTCCTCCTGGCGACCACTTTCCCCGTTTGATCACCCTGCTATGCCCTTTGGAGTGGTGCCGGCGCGGCCAGGCAGCCGGGAGGTTGGAGGTGAGACCGGGGAAGAGGTCGATGCGCTTCGAGGTCGGGCTTTTTCTCTGGCGACCGTGGATGGGTGCCGGGTGCTTGGTGTGGGTGGACGAAGGGTGACGCGAGGACTGGACGGGATTAGCTTGTGGATTAGGGAACACACATCTGGGCTTATGAAGCTGTTTGGGTGTGTTTGAGATTGCTGATTGGTTGGTGGTTTCGAATCGGGTGAGAGTTGTTCAGATTGACACGGTTGGTGTAGGAATCTGAGTGCCGAGTGAATTGAGGGCTCGTCAGTATCAATGATAAAGTTACTTTTAAAGGTCGTTATTCCTAGTTCTTGTATTTAGTAGCACATTGCAGCACTTGACTCCGCGACGTGAGTTAAGATTGACGCACACAATCTATATTTTCAGGAACTCGGGTGGTTACCATAAACGTCTATGATGATCACATTACATACAGTTAAGCAAGTGCAAATATTTATAAAACATATTTAGATTTAGGTCTCTTAGGTCTTCCAGGTGTAAGCTTTGTCGTCCTAAGAAAGTATCTCACTATTTTACTGAAATTGGTCTCAAATCGCCAAGCAACATGAATTACAACGGACAAGAGCATTCCTGTATCTATTACCTAGCTTACAGAGACCTGTTTTCAATTTTAAAGATGGCAATAATTCGACAAATCGGTGCATCAGAAGATAGCCAACACTTGTCAAACCTAAGTCAGACAAATTTCAGAATTTCAGGTACCAACACAACTTCCAAGGAACCCCTGATCAGTTGACCCGCCCCACAAAGCCTCCATTCTGCCCCAGTTCTCGGCAATCAGCATGCAGCACCTCGCGAGCGAAACAAACAAATTACGAAACTGCTTTTCCTTTCACGGGAGCACGTTCTTCGCGGCAAAAATTCCGATCAAACAGATTTCCTCACCGTTGGCTGCAGGCTATCATTTCCCTCGATCTCCAGGCGGCTTTCCGCGCCGCTTTTCGTCGACTGCCGCACGCACAGCCTCGTAGCCGGCTGACCCTGAACTTTCTAAGCTAATTTAAATTCTCCAACGGTGCTCGTAAGTGCGTTCAGACCTTTACTCCCGACCTCGACCGTCTCACTTCCGGTGAAAACTCCCGATGGGGGTCTGCTCACCTCCCGGCGGCTGGCTACCAAAATACGCTGACAACCATCTGTCGTCTCAGGTTAAAAAATCGAGAAGACGGACGCCGGACGTTAAAGCGACTAATTCCTCCGTGGACCGACACGGGGACCGGTAATTACAAGCTGTCGTTCGCGAGGAACCTTAATTCCTCACGCACCCGTATTTTTCATTCCACCCCGAGGCACCAGTTCTGATTTATAGTCAGCTCTGGAGACAAATTAACGGCTTCGCGTCTTATTTCTGTGTCTCCAGACGCTCATATTTTATCCAAGTTCCTGGAATTTCGTCGTCAACTTATGGTTAAATCTGTCCTCGAACACATTGCTTGGAGATTGACAATCCTGTCAGCGGGTTGTACAGTTAAAACGGTATAGCCAGGAAAGTGGTTGCATTATTAGATGAGTTTATCTCATTGGTTCCATGTTCAGTATTGAATGTTTCTTGGTTAAGAACTGTCTTTCGATCTGCATTCTGATGTCGATGGATTATTTGATACCAGGGTAGGTTTCTTCCTTGACTTTCTGTAGATCGATCAGAAGCATGGGGAAATAGTGATTCGAAGAAGCTGATCACTGCTACGGGGCCCACACGGCCGAGGCAACGTGTATTCGACTATCTCGCAGCGTTTCGCCGAGGATCAAATCGCGTACTACGGTATTACGGGTTTAATCGCCGTCATCGACTGATCGATGACGATATGCCTGGAGCCAGCTCGACCCAGGAATCCTACATGTGTTGTGTCTACAACGTGTGTTCGTGCGTTATCGATCACCGTTGGAGAAGCAACGTTAAGTTGCCTGGCTCTGTGTACCTCTTGGCAAAAGCACGCGAAGCGGCGCGGCGCGTTTCGCGAGATTGAGCCAGCCGATCGTGTACGAAATAGGCCTACTCATTCGTCTACCTCGCGGATTCTCATATTCGTGACGCGTCGAAGCAGCGTGTTATCGATTTATAGGGCTGTTGGGATGGAGGTGTGCCTCCAGAGGATCGTGAGGATGATAATGTGTGAGATGGAAATGAGAGTGATCTGTACACCGTTTCCAAGACATGGGAGAGGATCGGAAAAGTACTCACCTCTCGTGAACACCTGCACGCGTAGCTGGCATCATCGGGAGTGTACAAGATGTTCTGTGCAATTAATTAACGGAGACACGGGTTTACTAATTGAATGCTGCTTCAAACACTTCATGCATGCTTTTAAATTGGTCAATTAGAAAGATCCTATGTTTTAAAGAGCTTAACTGCACCTGAAGATCTCAAACGGTATCAAATTTAAAATAGTCAGACCGTGGAAGCTTCAGATATCTCATGAAAGGATTGCTTCTTTGACAAATGAGAAGTGGGTGTGTTGCTGTTGATTGGAGGCATTGTTAAACCCATTAAAATATGATTTTGTTTGTCTAAGCCTGCTGCACGAGCATGGTTGGTCCCTTTTGGCCTGCATTTCTCTGGAACAGTTAATTTCATGGGTTCACGATTGTCCAGGCCGCGCACTGCAGGGAAACACGATTTGCGAGCGGTACGAATCAGACCGATTTATCGGCGCCAGTTTATCGCTAGCTGCACTTTAATAACGAGTTATGGCGGAGGACCAAGCCGCGAAAGAGACAGGCATTTATCAGGGGTTTAGCCAATAATAGAACCCGCCGTTTCGTGGGCAATGTGCGGAGGCGGCAATTTGTAACAATGCTGGGTAATAATGTGTAACCACCCACGTCACCTATGTTTCATTCCTTCCTCCCTTTACGCGCATTTGATAACTTCAGAAATAAAAATTTCAGGATCTAGCATTTTAGCGATGACTTTGGGCGTGACTTCTAGTATGATAGCTTTTAGTGGTAGATTGATTGGATCGTTGTGGGGTTCCATTGACTCGTTCTACTGATTTGATAACACGTGAATGTGATTCATTAAAGATTACAAATTGAATGATCATCTATTTCGTGTGAAAATTGAATTTGGATAAATCAATTGGCTTATTCCTGAGCTATTTATTTAACCCTTCGTGGACACACGGGGTGTATCGCACCCCAGGCAATTCTTTTTTCTTCGCCAATTTTTCTGCAAATTTTTAGACCTCAACATTGAAATTTAAAAATTTGTTGAATTTTAACAACAAAAAATCGCTATTTTACACATCTATTTTTTCAACTACAAATTTTATGAGTAGGGGAGACCGGGGCAGGTTGTAACACGAGGTAAATTGTAACGTAAGTAAAATCTTTTGAACGACAAATCTGGTAAGCCACAGCATGCGAGATCTGCTTGACGATATTAGCACCGTCGGTTTTAGTGACACAAATGAGCGTTATGTATTCATTTTGTGGTTATAGCCCAGAATTTTAATATTCAGAGCACGTAAGTAAATGTTATCTTAGCACTTTTATTTCAATTAACCGTCATTAGAAACCGTTTGAATTTTTGCTTCTTTGTCGCAAACGAATCAGTACACATTCGTTTATTATAATGTGTATGCATTTTAGTGATTTGATGTTTAGTTTCTTGTTTGCTGAGATAAAGCGCAAAAATTCGACCTCGGGGTAAATTGTAACATGTTACTATACTTACTCCGCTCCAAATGGTGATAAAGCAAGCTATTTGCTGACACAACTTGAAAAGATGCTCTAGACGAACAACAGAACAGATGAAAATCCAAAAAATAGAAAAAAAGTATAAAGAAAGCAGTAAAGAAAGGGAAGAAGAAGATTGTGATAAAATCAGATAAATAAGAAATGATTATTTAACTCCTGTATATCAAATGTTTAATAATGATCTGTGTTTTCATTTATATTCTTTAGAAATGTTTATTAGTGTTCATTATTTGTATTTAAATAAGTAAACCAGTTGTGTTACAATTTACCCCGGACTGGGGCACATTGTAACAAAAGTTCAGATTTGTTTAAGATGAAGCTAGATGTCTAAGTGTCCAAGATTTTGTCACGTACTTTCACGCAATCAGTTCACCACATATGTGAGTAGTAAATCACGCAAATTATTTCCTGATTGAGGAAAACACTTTCGAGAAATAACTTTGAAAACTTTTTTTGTTACAATCTGCCCCGATCTCCCCTATTATTGATTGTATGAGTATTACGAATGTACAATTATCACTTAAAAGTTAAAAGATGCAAAGATACGAAAATGGTAACTCAAAAGTGACTATGGGGTGCAGTGCCCCATGTGACCAATTTGTGGTTATAAGGTGTGACCACGAAGGGTTAAAAATAGTAATCAAATTGGATCAATTTTCCAAGTTCCAGGATTGACTCATCGGAACTGATCCATTTTTCTCAACCCTAATGACCTGGTTCCAGTGGTCACCAATGAACAAAACCTCCAGCTATCACGATCTCGTTATCGAAATGACCTTTCGCGCATTTTTCCTCCAGATACTTTCTCCGATTGTTCCACCGGACAGGGGCTCTAACGATCTATTCCTTTCACGAGGCTTGACTTATCGATTTCTTGAAACGACATATACGAACGGCAGATAGCCCCAGGTGATTCGAAATCACGCCCGGAGACACGATCTAAGAGAGTATCGCGGGGTCGGGCAATTTTCTTCGTACTGTATCGTAATAGCGTCGCGGCGCCATTGGCAGCGGACACGATCGGCCACGACTCCGCTGCCGATAGCGGCTCCGATCGGTGGCAATTTAAATTCTGAACGCGGCTCTTTTTGCTCGCTGAGAGGAGACACGGCTCTTTTTGATCGCCGAGAGGAGACAGGGAGATAAGGGCGCGGTTGAAATCTTCTTCTTTTGGCCCCGTTGGATGTGGGGCTCCGGGGTGTTCGATAAATATCGGCGAGGTCGCTGAATAAGTAGTCGGCGTTGACGATAAGAGGTCTGTGGACCGAGCTCCCGTACATTTTATGCGGGACTATTGCATGTTACGTTTTGGGGGAATTGAAACTTGTCATCCTGTTGAATGTTTTGATTAATCTTCCTTTCGTGTTACTTAGGAGGGTGTGAGAAGAGGATATAGTGTTTTTTTGGTTGGTGGTGCTATGATGTAACTTTGCACGATATAATTCAGTTTGAATTTAGTGGTTAGATGACAGCTTTACTGAACTGATGAGGTATCTAGAGGTATTCGTGAAAACAGTGACCATTACATCTTTCGCACTTCTTGAAAGTTACCTGAATACATAGATGCCAAAAATGTGGAATGCTACTGTATTTATTAACTACGCAAACTTTTACTCAAACTAGTAGGGGAGACCGGGGGTAGTTGACACAGACGAATTATATCGACACCGTATATATATTGCTTCATTTGAGCGAGATATGTGAAACTGAAGTTTGTTGTTCAACTCTTTACTACGATCCAGCGTACGTTTGTATACCTTGACGTTAACAATCGTTCGTTAACTGTTTTCGTTTATATAGAGAAAGTGTAAATAGTTTTGATACATCCAAATTGATTGTCTAAATAACATTTTTTCATTCATTTTGTATGTATTTTCTCAAGTTTTCGCTTACGAATATACTAAAGAGAAAGGACCAAATTTTGGCATATTTGTTATTAACTACTTGCTTAACTTCCATAACAACATCAAGCCAGCTTCAGTTATTCCATTCAATTCAAATTAAAGTCCCCCGATAAAATCGTGAAATAATTTCTGCCGGCAACATCCTCCAACTCAGCTCCCGAATTCCTCAGAAAAAAACAGTACAGGAAATTCAAACTGTCGACTGCCTCGAAACCACATCCCGCTAATTAAGAGTTAGCCGTCACTGGCTATCGCTCTGCAGCCACCACAAAATCAAAAACTTGTAGCGCGACTCGCCCTGCATTCCGAGTCCAACTCGAAGGTGCTTATCGGCCAGCCTTCCATGTCCAAGAATCCACTTGTCAGGATCGTCGATTCGCAGTTTATCTCCCCCGAACCATCCAGCCCCGTCCCATATAAAACGGCGCTATGTTTCAGCGTCGTTGCATGGGTGTCTATACCGGAAATCGTCGAACGAATCCACCGTCTGCGCCGTGTACCATCTTGTTCCCTTCGAGAGGGTCCGTAGACATAAAGAGACCGGTGGCTTCGTGACAGCGAGCGTGGCTTCATTACCGAGAAACCTGTTAGTTATGCTAATATCGGCTTACAAACCCTTCATTATTGTTGATGAGCAATTAATACGCCCGGCTGCTTGTCGGCCGCCGGTGCTAATGCACTCTAAATGTCTCTCAATTACATGGCGACACGACTGTGGTCCACGAGGACGGTCATCGCCGAGCCCCAAGCTTTCTTGTTAGCGTACCTTTTCACGGTGTTTTCGTTTAATGCGGAGTTAGTAGCCTCGTCGCGAGGGAATTTACGCGACTCTGTCATGTGGGGAGCGATGCAGAGAGAGATTAATTGGTCAATGACCGAGCAACGTTATGGATTTATTAAGAGGCTAAGTAATTGAGTAGGGATTCGTTTTTTTTTTGGTTTATTTTTCAGTTTCGTAGAAGCTTTAACACAGAGAATGTAAAATAATAGCTGTTAGTGTCAAAGGGACTGAATTACTTTTGTGATCTTACAACGAAAGATCCCGAACCCGGAAATTCAAAAAATTCTGAGAGTTTGTGAATATGTAGGGGATTTCCTCCTGATTACGACGCAATAGCCAAATTCACTCTAAGAGGGTGAAATTGACCCCTTAAATTCCGGCAATTTTCCGATTTTGTGTTATAACTCGCGAAGTATAAAAACTGTAAGTTACCAAATGATATCCCTAATTAAAAGAAGTAACTTCTGTCTTGATTTTTTTTTCTATCTCTTACAGATTGCGAGTTACAAAATAAAATTGGAAAATAGCCGAGTTTTCAGGGGTTAATTTCATCCCATTAGAATGAATTTGGGTAGCAAATAAAATTTGCGTTGTACCTGATTAGGAGGATATCCCCTACATATTCACAAACATTCAGGTTTTTTTGAATTTCCAGATTCGGGATCTTCCCTTGTTAGATATCTGTTGTTTAGTTTTGTGAAATTCCGCTGCCACGTTGTGATGGTTATACTTCAATTGAGTTGATTTGCGTTATTTGGTAGACAGTATTATTAAAATCTTCCATACCTTCCTTCAGTCCCCTATTTCTTGCTTTGCTGTAACACTGGACATTTGAACCCTTTGTTTATTGCACCGTAACGTCATTTTTGAGTTACCATTTTCGTATTTCTGAGTCTTCTAACTTTTGAGTGATAATTGCACATTCGTAATACACACACAATCAATAATACTCATAAAATTTGTAGTTGAAAAAATAATTGTGGAAAAATGCGATTTTTTTGGTTAAAATTTCCCAAATTTAAAAGTTTTAATATTAAGTGGTCTTTCCACTGTGACGCCCTTATAAAGTATCGATGTTTGGAACTTTTGTTGAAAGAAAAAAGAATGTGTTTACTAAATTCAAGTTTTTCCTATTTATTAATACGCGCTTTGAGAATACAAAAGTTTTTTTCTTCATATTATTGTAATGCTTGTTTGCGCCAAATTAAGTGGGTGTGATATGCGCTGTAAAATAAAAGACGCCTCGACTGCGTGGTCGATTTTAGAGGAACCGTGTGTCTGAAAAAAGAAACCCAAAAAGATTTAAAATCCGTATGGCTGTCGCTATGGCAGGGACTAAGATCAATTAGATTGATGAAAAATTAAGAAAATGGCCGACGTCCCAAGTTGAACTATCGAAATTAGCTAAATTTTTTAATCATTCTGCGACGTAAAAGATGAGAAAAAACGAAAATGTGTGATTCTAGTTCGGACCATAGCGACAGTCATACTGATTACAAACCTCCATGATACCACCGCCCTGGATACATGGTTCCTCCAAAATCGACCACGAGGCGTCTTTTTTCACAGCGCATATTACACCTTATTTTAAAAAAATTTAGAAAAGATGGTTGTATTCCCAAAACACATATTAATAAATAGAAAACAACTTCAATTTAATAAACACGTTCTTCCTGTGACAAAAAAAAGTTCCAAACAGTGGTACTTTATCAGAGCGTCACAGTGGACCCCTTAAGGTCCAAAAATTTACAGACAAATTGGTAAAGAAAAAAGAGTTGCCTACGAAGTGACCACGTAGGGTTATTTCACCTTAATCTCTAAGCAGAAACTTTCAAACTTCCAAAGGAAACCTCAATCCTTGCCATACAATATCCTCAAGCAGCATTCCTCCAGCAAGCGAAGCTTCAGGACTTACATTTTCAAAGTAGAAACTCTGCAGCGCGATACCCTTTATCAGGTTCGTGCTGGCTTCCCGCAGGTTCGAAGCGCTCGTGAACATTACAAGATCACATAAGACTGGTCGCTAGCGCGACAGAACGTTCTCCACGAGTTCCTCCGCGACATGACTGCAGCCTATCTAAATAACTTCATATCTCCTCGGGCTTGACTCACGGTGAGCCGAGTTATCCAGCTTTAATTACTCCTGCGTTCGGTATCGTTACGTGCGCGGGGCAAAATAATAATTAAAACGCGAGTAAATACCGCCGGTAACGAGCTGGGCGTGTGCACGTACAGAGCACTCGAGGCTACGCTCCAAATAAGATAAAAGGGCCAGGCGACCGAGGAAATCGGTGATAACAGTGTTTCAGCGTACCCTGGGACAAGGAGGCGAAGCTCACGCGGGAAATGGAAGCTCACGGGGCTGTAAACTGGGCGTGGTTGTGTGGTTGATTGCGCTTCGCTGCAAAACGACGAAACGGAAGGGAATATTATTAGCGAATGATTGCGACTATCAGCTAGCGGGTCTCAACGTTTTGCACTTTGAATCTCCCGCGGTAGGAGGCTGTTGTCAGCTCTGATTAGTTTTCCCTTGGCGCTGGGGGAGTCGATAACGCGTTCGATATACGCGAGATTAAATGAAGTGGTCCCGCGAGATTGCATCCTTCAGTGTGATTTACGCCAGGCTTGGCTTTCACTGTGGCGAACGGAAAGATGGGGTGATTGGGGTGAGCGTAGGATAGGAGGGGGTAGAATAAGGATAGCATAAGGTAGATTTATGTGCAACGGAAGGGTTGCAGAATGATGATAAAGAGAGGGTAGGATGAGGATTGGAAAGACGTTTGGTAGCTGTAGTCTAGCTGTTGCTGTTAGGACAGAGTACCAACCTGGTGAGTACAGAATCGTTGTAGGTGTGTCAGAGTGAGTGAAGTGGGAGAAGCAGGGTGCTTATTGCTTCTAATGAAATGGAGGAAGAATGCAAGAGATGGCACGAGATAGTCGATTGACCCCTCGATCGATCTTCCTAGTGTTCGTACAGAAGCATGCATCCGAGGAACAGAAACGCTCAAGGAACTTGGGGTATGAATCCCAGTCGAGTGCATTCAGGGCAGAGGAATTGAGAGAAAGAAGGAAAGGAATCTGAGGATAAACGTCGCGATGGGTGCGGTCCTGTGAGGCGTGCTTTTGGTTAGAGTTCAATGATGAAGAAGTGGAGAGTAGGAAGAGAGAAGAAGATATGAAGAAGTGGTCGGAGGAACAAGATTCTGTGATATTCGATGGAATTGGAAAAATGGATGGCGGGGATGCGATACTTTGCTTGGTGACTTGAAGCAGGTAGCTTGTTGATGAAATTGTGAAGAACTACTTATTCAGAGAATCAGGCGTAAAGAAATGAGAATAGGGGGTTTTTCAGTAATCTATTCGAGGAAACGAAAGGAAGAAAAGGAAGCAGGTTGATAAGCGGAAGAAGAGAGAGCAAATTAGCAAAGTTAAGAAGAGAGACGGCAATTGAAGACTAGACAAAGGAGAAGAGAACAGGACCACAGGGACCAAAGAAGAGCAAACGAAAATAGACACGCATACTAATACACAAGCAAATAGAGAGCAAACATGAAGAAGCATCAACACTCTCTTCCTATAAACGTCCAACAATGGACGCTAGATGACACTTTAAAGCACTCCAAAGGAAGGCAAGCGAGCCCGCAGAAAATTCAGGAAAAGAGAGCAAGTAAGCTATAACAAGTGAGTGGTAGCACGGATACATAATCGAAAAAGGGACAAAACGACGGGGGTTGGAGGAGAGGGAACGGGACCGCGATGGACAACGCGTATGTAGAAAGGAAATAAGATCACAAGCAGGCGAGGAGGTGAATAGCGAAGCGAGAGAAAGGTGAAACGGGAAAGCAGCGAAAGAGTGGAGAAAGGGGGAGACGGAAGCACACGGTGGGAAGCAGTGGGGCGAATGTTGATCTGGTTAGGCTGGTGGGCAGTGGTCGCCGAGTACTCGGCGGTCGACGCTGGTCGTCCGCGAGAGAGGCGCGCGACGACCTCCTCAGGGCGTGGCAGGTCACCGGTTCTTGTTCGCTGTTGCACAGTGGCGTAGCCACCGATCGAGTTCACGGTATGCCAACGGCAGGAATTTCTTGCGTGACTTCGATCCACCAGTCTTCTTTCGCGATCAATCCACGAGAAAATTAACGGCTCTCTCGCGTTAATATCCTGAAGATTAGAGGTAGACGCTGTGTACCTGGGTGATGATGAGCTTCTTGTAATTGCAGAACGGTTGTCAAACAGCACTAAGTGAATGTTCATAGATTTCTGGCTTTCTCAGTCTCTTCAGCTTCGTTGTGGATAGCTAGGACAGCAATACTGTTCATTATTCCTAATAGCTGATGGGATACGGGACTCCTTTTCAGGATGGAACTGTTAATTTTTTTGAGTCGATTGCGCCCATACTGCTGGACACTATTTATCGCCGATCGTTCGCGTGAAGAGTTAAACGAAATTCATGTAAAGTAAATAGAGTATCATCTGATGCATAGCATTGGTTTAAATTATCAATTATTAGTTAGAAGATGGCGTATTGTTTCAAATTTAAGAATTAGTAAATAAGAAGCTATTCAAAGTGACAAATTTTATCGTCAAAACAATGTGTCGCAATAAATTAGCCATCGTTATAAGTTTTCTAAAGTTGTATGTAAATTTCGTGTATTCAAATTGTTTCCTCTGTTTTATTTACTTCTTACATGATTTTTAAGAAGATTGTATATGCATTTTCTTGGGCATTTATGTTTCAATTAATGTATACATATACCTTAACACAGAATGTATATATATCTTAATGCAGAAAGCTTTTACTATATGGTTGTGTTTTTCTGTCGCCTAAAAACTTTCGAACGATAAATTCTGGGATCACGAAATGTGTCTCAGTTCATTATGCCTGACTAATCCAGATGAATGTAATTCCCCCACCCCCAAAAAAAAATAAAAATTTTTTTTTATAAAATCAGAATCTAAATTTCGGGCGAAGCCGAGTAGTAAAGCTTGTAATCATATATTCGGCAAAACATAGTGTCGAATAGTGTATGTTTGGAGTCAAAGGGTGAATGTTTGTGGCAGTATTGAAGAACGATGTGTGGGTTTCATGTATCTATTTTTGAGGTATGAGGTTTCAGCCCATTTAATTATGTGAGCAGCGTTTTTTGTAGTTTAATTCTTCTAAGATTAGTTAATTATGAAAATATCGTGGACGTAAATCAGTAATTTTTGTAAAACAATTTTCCACCAAAACCATAGCGAATACTGTAAAATATCAAGAAACGCAAAGTCGGCGCGGTTTACACACGAGATAAAGGTCGCGATTAACGAAAGGTGGAAGGTGACCGGAATTTCTGATACCTGTTCGACACAAATTCCGGTCGTCGGTCGAACCTAGCACGGAGCATCGTTGCATAAAGGAATTCCACGCGAATTTACGGTTTCTCTGCACGCGTGGAATCTCCGATGTAAAACTTCGATGTCGTTCGAAGATAACACCGACAAATCGCTAGCAACATTTTCTGCGAGAAAATATTTTATCTCGTAATCCATCCGCCTTTGTTCCTTTCAAAACTTCAAAGATGCAATTGAGGACCTTGCAGCAACCGGGGTGCAGCTCCATCTTTACCAACGTCGAGTAAATTAGAAAAAACTGTTTATAAAATTATTGCTTTGACATAACATCAAAAAGAGAACCCTATTTGAAAAAATATATATTTTCACACAATAAGTAGAAGTTATTGAGTTGATAAGTTTTTATTTCTATTTTTGGCGAAAATATTGTACAAGACAGTAATGGGTGCAGGTACAAAATTTGCATTAAATCCCTAATTTGTTGTCGGATTTGCATCAAACGTACACCAAACAATGTAGATTTTTTTTTTACCCATATTACACGTCATAACTCTAAAACTGTCAAAATTGGAGTTGCACAATTCGAGATGTTCTCTAAATATTCTCAAAGACTTCATTACAACTCAAATATCTTCAACTGGAGCAAATAGAATTACTTTATATTTCTCTTTGAATCTTCTTACCAGGGGAATACATAAGATTTAAATCACCGACTTAACTCAAATTTACAGTTAGTACACACCACGCATAATAACGTGCGAAACTCACAAAACATACAATTGAAATTTTCCCAAGAAAGTCGAGTTGAAAGTTTCGCCTGTACACTCAATGGATTATTGACTTTTCTACGATGATTTTGTTAAGAGAGCATTAAACCACGACTAGTTCTATGTTTTTGCAAACTGGCTGTCTTGTACGGTAGTGCACAGCCTGACAGCCAGTCATAAACGTAAATTCTGAGCATCGGTTCATCCTACGTCGTGTTTTGCATACTGCAATTCCATATAAGGCGTAACCGTGAGCACGTAACAGCTCGAGCCGAATACAGCAGTTGGATGCAGGTAGCGTTAACAAAAGTTATAACAGCGGTTGCGCAAGGTTTCGGAGAGCGTCGTTTGTCCTAGATCCGTGTCGGTTGATTGCTTTGTTCTTCGCTTTGAACAACCGTTTTCCAGCTTAAATACAAATGTTAGCACGATGCCCCTCGTCTCCGGAGTATTGCTTGTACTCTGACGTCATCAACAATATCTGTTTGCACGATAATGAATCAATGCTCTTGTGTGCCTGCTGGTAATCGAATATTCAACGTTTCCAAGGAGAATTTGTCTTCGTAACGCTTCTTTGGAAATAGAAGCCTTGAGCGTAGAAAATTAGACGGGATAGTTACTCAAGTTTTGTTAATTAATTTCGAAAAGAGTGTGTACAATATGCTTGGAGGTATGGAGAGGCTCTGTGACTGTTTTATGACATCCTCTTCGAAACAACCTATCTGTGAAGATCGTATTCACTATCGACTATTAGATTTACCAAGATGTCACCGCGTGTTAATTGCACAGTTGCTTGAATAATTAATAGGGAAAGCATCGCTTGTCAAGCGACTCTCAATCAACAATTTCGATTGCAAATGAAGCACCGTGTAACGATGCAATAAAACGTTTATTGATTTCGGGATTCATATTCAGTTAACAGAATTTTAAACTCTTGCTGCAACGCTAGTTGGATTATTCATAAAGGATCGCGTATCAGTTACTATCCGCGGTAGGATTTTTGGTAGACCGTAAAACATTAGTCCCATTAACTCGCCAAGTCGTTGCACACCAGCTGTAGCGACAGCCGAAGCTCCCTGAGGTCAGAGACACGACTTTTATTACGTGGCCGCCGAGGACACCTGATGCACGGTGATTTAGAACCGTCGAATAATTAAGGAAAGTATTTTACGCGTCGTAAATAAGGGAACCGTTGGCGAGGCGCCAGTTAAACACCTTGCGGAGAAGCGATTTGACACTTCTTGAAAAAGTTCCGTGTAAATCATCGGCCTTGCAACTATGTTCAACGCGCGCCATGTTTTAACGGAAGTATTTACAATCTGATGAATTCGAAGAAAAATCTGTGTTCCCAGATACATGGTATTTTAATCCTAAGTAGTTGAGTTTCAATGTAAAGATAACTGCGGATTGAAAGTACGTTGTTGACGCACGTGAAGTTTTATTTCTTTAAACAAGTAGCATGGAACATTGCTAAGGTGCGTCCCAGAATGATAGAGCCACCTTAGAAAATAGCAGTTCTAAAAGTTCGGGTTAGGTTAGATAAAAATTACAATACCACGTTATTCGAATGTTTATTTAATATGTATTTTTGCATAAATAACACAAAACAAAAAACTTTTTTCGGTATAAAATTTAAAAACAAAACAGAACTATGTCCCAAAATGATAGAGCAAACTAATAATGCTACGATATTGGCAACAATGTTTGGTTAGCTCTATCGTATTGGCAACAATGGTGAAACAATCAGTTCAAATGTTTCGAATTGACAGTCAGTTGAAACGTATTAGCGTAAAATACACGTTACCAGTATGAGAAGAGGAAAAATGCTTAACGATTTCGAAAAAGGACAAATTACTGAAATGCTTAAAGCCAACATGTCAATTAGAGAAATTGCAAGGAGAATGAAACGTTCCCGACACGTTATTTCTAATTTTAAATTATTGAATGAAAATTATGGTAAAAAGAAATCAAAAGGACGCCCCTCTACTTACACTAAAGACTCGCCAAAAAAGAAGAATTTTGCGAGAAATGAGTAATTGGAGCAGCAAAATCCACCGTTCATAGATTTATTACATCAGGCCAGTTAGAATGTAAGAAGATGAAAAAGTACCCACCGTTAAATAAGGTAAATAAGACAAAGAGGATGGAATCGGCCCGATTACACATGACATGGACGACTGAATGGAAGAATATCATTTGGAGCGATGAGAAAAAATTTAATTTATATGGGCCAGACGGTTGGAAATGTTATTGACACGATATTCGAAAAGAGGAACTTATTTTTTCGAAACGCCAACAAGGTGGTGCAAGTGTAATGGTGTGGGGTGCATTTTGCGGGACGGCTAAAGCACCTTTAGCTTTTATTTCCGGACGAATGAAAGCTAGGGACTATCAAATTATGCTCAAGAACAATTTATTACCATTTTTAGACGAATTTAATGATAGAGTGTATCAATTCCAACAGGATAATGCACCTATTCACAATGCATTATCAACTAGAGAGTGGTTCATAAGTAAACAGATATTGGTAATGACTTGGCCGCCATACTCTTCTGATTTAAACCCCATAGAGAATCTGTGGGGTATATTATCACGAAAAGTATACCAAAATGGCCGTCAGTTTGCTACTGTTACTGACTTAAAATGTGCGATTACCGATTGTTGGAACGAAATTACAGAAAAACACATGCGGAATCTGGTTAACTCAATGTCAAATAGAGTATATAAGGTTATTTCAAAACAAGGTGGTTTCATAGGCTATTAATAATGTAATACACAATAAAATTAATTAATGTTATAAAGATTAGTTAAGTGGCCCTATCATTTTGGGACATAGTTCTGTTTTGTTCTGTTTTCAATTTTATACCCGAAAAAGTTTTTTGTTTTGTGTTATTTATGCAAAAATACATATTAAATAAACATACGAATAACGTGATATTGTAATTTTTTTCTAACCTAACCCAAACTTTTAGAACTGCTATTTTCTAAGGTGGCTCTATCATTCTGGGACGCACCTTAATTCAAGGTTGATGTGAGAATTGATAATTGAACGTGTCTTAAGAGGATATAACACATTATAGGCCTGAAAGAATGGGTAAATATAAATTTGTTTTATCAGGTAATTTTTCAGGGAAATACTGGGATCTTTTTAGAAGATGTTAAGCAACATTTGAATTTTATTTCCATACATTATTTACTACTTAAAGTTTTAAAATGGCGGAGTTAAACAACATTGGCTACATCCATGCCTCCTAGCTTCCAGCACCAAAAGTGATTGGAACATAAAAAAGAAAAAATTCTTATTTCAACTTAAAGAAAAATAGATTTAATGTAACGCGGGGTTCTGCCATATTTTAATTTGGTTAATTTTTATAAACCTCCAAAGCCGAACTGTTTCAGTGAGCAAACAAAAATTTCTTCACGAAATCGCCATTTCCTTATTTTTTAAAATTAATAAAAAATCGTGATATTTCACCCGTGAAAACAAATTTTAAATGTACCCATTCTTTTAGGACTGCAAGGCGGCGCGCCCCCTTAACTTATCACTACGTCTAATTCAAGTCCCTAAAAAAAAACCTACATGTCATGTAAATGGATTCAATCCTGAACTCGAATAGAATTAATCTTTACCAACTTCTAAATGAAATTTATCTCATGATGTGACTAGTATTAATAAACTACTTAGCACAATATCTGTGCTCATCAAAATTGTTCCCAGCAGGAACATGAAATTCAAAACTGACAGAACACCTGGCAGCTATACAATACCATCTGTTTCTTCTGCAATCCTAAGTCTTACTTTATGCAGTTTACAAATACTAACCTGGAAAGAGGCCCACAGACCTCAACAACCTGCTAAAAGAGTTCACATCACGACAGAAATTAAGAAGCTGGTCTATCTCGAAGGAGAAGTAAGATTTAAAACGTGGTACATATTTACAGCGTCTTTACTGCATTCCCTGGATTCGTTCCCGAAGATTGACGCCCGATTTTGCAACGGGCAAGCTATTTCCACGGACCGTTTTTCTCGGCGTAGAAACCGATGGACCGAGAGGAAAGATTCCTCAGCCAGGCCGCGAACAGGTAACGTGACGCGGTTCCGACTCGATGCTCTTCCGAGGTTATAGCCGCGGCTTCGAGTTCCTTCGAGGTCAGGAATTCGAACTCTGTAAGAACCAGGCCGTTACTTTTCGAGGATCCCTTATCCCTTTTCACACTCGAGCTACAACTTTGGATAGTGTCAGCGGAGCCTGTGCACCAATGTTCACAGTTCCCTCTTGTTTGGCTTAATTGAATAAATTCGGGCTTCTTTGTATGTGAATTGTTGGAATGGTTAATGGAAGGAAAGGAATTGAGTTAATTTTTAGAAGACATTTTGGAGAAACATTTTGATTCTATTCTTGGGAACTGGAAGTGTTGGGTTGAAGTCTGACGTGAGGGGTTCTTAGTTCTTAGTTGCAGGTGCAACCAGCAAAAGTGAGGACTGTGGGCGGAGTTGAGAGGAGGATGTTTGAGCATGCGCGTTGGAGATTTCACTGTTGCCTGGGGTTATGCTTATTTAGACCCCGAATATAGAATGTCAGTTTTGTGTAGATTTATTACTGAACTGAATTACTACATAATTTGCTTTATAACAGGGGACTTTTCCCTCAAATAAAAGTAGGAATAATTGTGATTGGTGGTGTACCCCACAACTTTGTTGATCTGTAAATAATTCAACTAGAACAGAAGAAAAATTACATCTCCAGTATAATCACTTTCTAAACAATTAACAGTCCAATAAATTCCAGACCTCGCATTTAATGGTACCCCAAAATTGAACACTTATAGTGCTCGTCACTATTTTTCGCCGATCCGTCACACGACAAGTTAAAAGAAATTCATGTAAAGTATATAGTGTATCATCTGATACATAGATAGCATTGTTGTAAATTATCAGTTATGAGTTAGAAGAAGATGGCGTATTGATTCAAATTTAAGAATGAATAAACAAGTGACTATTCAAAGCGACATATTTTTTTGTCGATAGTTCCCTGTTCAACAGCCGTCTGGACTTGTAACATTCAATACCCGTTTCTTATAGATTTTTGTGCGCTGAATACGAATCCGCAAACCGTTTCATCGCCATCACCCTCAGTTTTTGAGAAATTCGATTTTGAAAAAAATGCAAATTTTCCTCTTTGAACATTTTTTTAGTTCAAACAGTAATAGTTACTCAATTGGTTGTTCCGCCAAATTATTCTATGAACCATCCCGAATACAACGATATAAGTTATTATGGCATTATGAACATTTAAATATGTTTAAACAACGATCAAAGGGAAAAGGACACCCGAAATGCACCAATTTTTCAGATATCTTTCAATTTATTTAAAAAACTAAAGGTCTAGGAGAAAATCTGACGGCTCCACGCGATGCAGCAGACATTTTTCCTCTAGAAAACATCAAGAGCAATCGTAAGTCCCGTTTTGTTTTCAATACAGAAACGAAATAGGCAGTGGTACTCGACGGCGGCGGGCGTATCCATTGCCGCCCAGCGTAACAGTCGGCACCGCACGTTTCGCCAAACCATTTCGTTTCTGTATTGAAAACAAAACGTGGTTTACAAGTGCTGTTGATGTTTTCCGGAGGCAAAATGTCGGCTGTATCGCGACGAGTAGTCAGATTTTCTCCTAGACCCTTAGTTTTTTAAATAAAATGAAAGATATCTGAAAAATTGGTGCATTTCGGGTGTCCTTTTCCCTTTGATAGTTGTGTAAATATATTTAAATGTTCATAATGCCATAATAAATTATATAATTGTATTCGGAATGATTCATAGAATAATTTGGCGGAACAACCAATTGAGTAACTATTACTGTTTGAACTAAAAAAATGTTCAAAGTTGAAAATTTGCATTTTTTTCAAAATCGAATTTCTCAAAAACTGAGGGTGATGGCGATGAAACGGTTCGCGGATTCGTATTCAACCCACAAAAATCTGTAAGAAACGGGTATTGATTGTTACAAGTCCAGATGGCAGTTGAACAGGGAACTGTCGGCAAAAAAATATGTCGCTTTGAATAGTCACTTGTTAACTCATTCTTAAATTTGAATCAATACGCCATCTTCTTCTAACACATAACTGATAATATACAACAATTCCATCTATGTATCAGATGATACACTATTTACTTTACATGAATTTCTTTTAACTTGTCGCGTGACGGATCGGCGAAAAATAGTGTCGAGCACTATAGTATCCTTCAGAGTTTCTCCAAACAACTGTACCAGAATCCTCTTTACCTAAATAACTAAATAATTCCTTTACTTCTATTCTGCACTTAATCAATAACCCCTAACAATCGTTCCCCCCAAAGTAACACCTGTTTTTCTGCAGACACCCATACCCGAAAGCAACAAAAAGCTTGAATCATCAAAGCTCGAAAAGCAGCCAGCGAACAATAATCCTGAGGAATAATTGAACGCTGCGCGTCCATACGTCGGACGCTCCAAGTTCGCGCTTGCTGGTAAACGCGAGAGATAAGAGCGTGTTTGTGGAAGGTATAATTGATGCAGGGCCGGGCCTGGGATCGCGTTTGCCCTTAAGAGTTTGGAACTGGGTGGAGAAAATATAGGTTGTCTTCGTGGCCGGGGCTTTGGAGGGCCGCGGTCGCCCGCGGTGCAACACGAGGATGATATATTCCCTGCAACTGCAGCTGCACCACACGGAGCGCACGGCTGGCTCTTGTGTGGGGTTTCGTGAGATTACGAAACTTCTTGTAGTCCACCGCGAAAACAATGAGATGTATGCGCCGAGATGGGATATATCCGCTGCGAAGTTTTCTTAAACGCGGGCATGGGAAGGACCCGTGTCAACTCGTTCACGAACTTTTTGTACCCCTCATCAACGCTGGTCTGCCGAGGAGGAAGATGGTATTTCCTCCTCCACGTCACGATCCCGGAGAGATGTTTGTCTAGAGGAAAGTTTTTACTTAGAGGTTCTACTATGGTTTTGCATTCTGCTGTAATTTAATTGCGACGTGGGGAAAGTTAATTCCGCAGGAAAATGAAAAGGGAGACACGAGGTATTATGTCCTGGGTCTGCTAATGATCTTAGTAGTAAGGTTTATAGTGGTAACCTTATCATAGATTTAGAAGTGTTGCGAAATACTTGAATTATGCAGATATCACATCAGAGTGATTTAATTCAGAGTATTTTTTCTTTTGAGTTATTTGGGGTAGTGCCTACTTTAGCTTTGAGAAGTTTGATAATTTAGTAAGGAGCGCTCCACTTTTAATAATTGAATATTGCTAAACTTTTTTAATAGTGCCTTTGAAATATATAAATTCTTGCACTGGAAATCCTTCTCTTAGAATTAGAACTCTACATTTGTATACTCAGAGCATCATTCACGATTTCAAACTTTTTATGCCTCATCCTGTCGCCGTCAGTTTACCAAGTTCATCGACCGTCTTAAAATATCGCCAAGGCTTCCTGAAAACGCTGCAATTTTATACAGGAAACACATTAATGCGCGGCGAAGCTTCCACGTAGGAGGTTTTTCGTTTTTCGAGGAAAGGGCTTCTGCGGGCAGCGAACAAGAAGATCGAAGGAGCACAGTGTAATTTTGCGGGAATAGCCGAGGTACGCATTTTAATGCGCGCTCATCAGCAGACGGGGGAAAAATACGATTCCAGGAGCAACATTCTACTCTAAATGCGTTTTAATGAAATAGACCCGTCCACCTTACTCCTGTACAATTTCCTCGCGGGGTTCCAGCCCGCAAAAACTTGTGGCCCGATCAACGAGAGGAGACATCGTGCACTATAATTTCGTGCTACTTGTGGGCGCCACGGCTTGCAAGCATAATTGATACCCTGATTTCTGAACCGTAATTCATAATAATCAGCTAAGAGATCGCGAGCAGAGTCTACCGTACGCAGCAACATTCTAGCCCGAACGGCAATTTAATATAATAAAAGAACGCCTTTTTCTTGTACCACGGGCTGATACACTCGGGCGATTTCTCTACGCGAAGTTTTAACGCGGCAATAACCCCGCTTCCATACCTAGAGGAACGAGCAACGCAGAGACACGCTGTAATTTCGCACACTGTGCAGGCACAGTACGAAATAATAAAACAATTTTGCTCCCGTTCGGCGTAGTTCCCGGTAACTGACAGCGGTGGACGCAGTGGTAATTTCTATAAGAGTTGTATCGGAAACCGAAGATCGGCAAAACTTTTATTTAATTAAAAATTGCGAATAACGCGTAAAAATTATAAAAATTATTCCTCATGTGTCGAATAAAATTAACTTTACTCATCGAATAATCTAAAGTCAAAGTATCTTTTATTCAATCCGTTATTTAAATAATTTTTAATTTAGTTAATGCCCAACTCTGTTGGAAACATTGCTTTGCGTTGGTGGAGAAAAATGGGGTGTTCTTGGAGGTTGTAGAGTTAACATCAAATCTGTTATTATAATTTAATTTTTTAACCCTTTCGCTGCATATTTAAATTTTCGAACGATTCTTGAAAGTGTCAATTTTAGGCGAATAAAAAGAAAGTTTTTAATTTTCAACTTATGGCTATCGATAGAACTGTCTCTGAGGGGCTCAAGAATGGAATTCAAAAAATAAACTGTCGATCAGATATAGGTATCAGAGAGCACTACTGAGTATCAGAGTAGAAGAGAATACTTCTCCGCATTTTTTAATCCGAGGACAAAAGTTGAAATCCGCAGTGAACGGGAATGTAACAGGGTTAACGTGGAAAATATTCGGAGATCTTACTTTTTAATTACAGATGCATTGTCTTTTATTTTATTCATTGTGCTTTGAGTTAAGAGAATTGCTATTTAGTGTATTTTTTTTATGGAAATATCTAAACTGCTGTTATTTTATCGTGGCTTTCTTTTGAATCCATCTTTCGAAACTTCCTTCAAACAGAAGTTTCATGTTTTGTGACAGTTCGTACGTAAGGATGGCCTTATATCTTTCAAATTATATATCTACCCACTGCATTCAGTTTTCTCAGCATCGAACACCTTATCACATATACTAAAGTGACAAACTAAAACACACATGAACCAACAAAATCACCCTTCCACGACCTCATCGATTCTAGCAGCTTAAGGGATCATTCCGGCTAGACGAGTTGAAAAAATCGATATTTTTTTAAAAACATTTTTCGAAAGTACATATCCTCAAGAATGTACTGTTAAATTTTCATGAAAAAATTCTGATTATTTTAGCTTTTACAGAGGCATTTTGTAGGGGGCTCAGAGGCTCGGCCTCTATGGTTGAAAACTTTGAACGCGTTTTTCCCGAAACGTCATTTTTTCACATCATGAAGATAAAATCTCAAAATCTATCGAACTGATTGTTTTATAAATTTTACTGCTAATAAGCAGAATATTGCACACCTACGATTCTCGCAGGGACTACAATAAAGTATTTTCATTGAGTTTAACCTACTTTTAAAATCGAAAATAGCAAAAGAAAAAAGCCGAAAAACATTTTTCTTGCATTTTGCTCGCCATTTTGCTAATTTTGAACATAAATCACTAATTATAGTCCGAGCGATAGCGACAGTCATACTGATCAAGAATCTGTTTGGATTTTTGGGTTCAGATAAGTCTAACAGCTGAAATCGCCTTCACGAGCGAGGTATGCATTTTTAAACATGTCATCAAGACCGCTTTCAAAAGCATTTGAAAAGCAATAATTTTGTTACATTTATATTTTTTATTTACTGTCGAAATGTAGTTTAATGAATACAAAAAAGTTTTATTCCATTACTATAATTATTTTCGTCGCAATAAATTCCTGAAAATCGCTGAATTTATCGGTGCGTTAACCGCAAGGACCCCTGAAACGTTAAACTACATCTAACACCTAAATTCTTCCTTTTTAAAGATCCCGCGCCATAATCTGTCAACTCTTAGGCACCACGGCTCGCAAACACCTTGGCCCGTTGTATTCGGTGTAATTAATGGCCGCGGAGCATTAAACCCCAGTATACGGGCCAATTGCGGAAAACAGGCTCCGTAGTCGCATCTAATAACGGTCCCGTGGCCCTCTTCTGCGGGCTAACGTCTTCCTGCCAGCGTAACGACCGCGTTAATTAGCGTTTACGCGAAACGACCGTGAACAGCCGCGGCCGGTCCGTCAAACTTTCATTCTTGCACGCGGCTTCCGTCGCGCCCTCGCGCGTACCGTTACCGTCGCCAGTTTTATCGGAAATTCGAAACAATGTCGGCCATGTACCGCGCGTGATAAATGGCCGCGTGTTCGCCTGGTCGTCGCTTCTGGTACGACGCTCGTTTAGCAGCGGCGTGTCAGCTGCTTCACGCGTGTTGCTGTTAAAGGAGAATGGGATAATTAGCCGGACGCGCTGGTAAAACGGCGAAGTTCGCGCGAGCAAATGGGATGTAAAGTGAGAGGCTGCAGGCGGGCTAATTTGTGGGAGCTCTTGTTTCGGTGTCTTCCTTTTTTGTAATCAGCGAATAGTGGGGGGAAAGGGGAGGTGTGCAGGAATGGTTATCTTGGGAATACCATTGCGAGCCTGCTTCTTATTTGGTGGTACTTTCTTTTGTGAGAGTTTATTGGTGGTTGGAAACAGCAGCGTTGGGGATATGTGAAGTTTTATTGGATGAAGTATGGTGGAGTGTTATACAATCTCTGGTGGGTGGGTAAACGAGGGTAAGTCAAATTTTTCCTCGAGCTTAAACAGTTTCTTTTTTAGGAATCCAAGTTGAAAATAAAAGTTTCTTGTATTATACATATGTGTTATCAATATTCACGTTCAAAATTTAATACCTGATCTTACATAGCACTTTAAATATTCCAAGTGTCTTCCTGCGAAACTAATTATTCTGACTTATACTTTGACTTAGACTTTGCTCGCCGATCTTCAAATTTTGGCAGATCTAAGTTAACTTCGACTTTTGTCTGCTGCATTAGTGGATATACTCTACATACTATTTGGTTGTTTTGGAAAGTACACAGCGAAATTGAAGGAAAATTCAAAGGCAATGTTTTCCCACAGAATTAGAGTTTTATTAAATAATGTAAGCACCATTTATTTCGAGACGTTTCCCCACTTCGAAAATCTTATCTTCATCGCAAAGAGCATTAACATCGATACTTATCGAAAACGCTACAAACTTTCCAAACAACCCAATACATTCAACAGATCTATACAGCATATACATAAATTCCATAAGAAAGGAGATGAAAATTATTCAAAAATAAACAAATACAAAAATCCTATCCTTCGATCTGTGCCTTCGCTGAACACATCGAATCAATGCAAATATCCTCACCCGGTTCATCCACATTTCATGAGGAAAAAGTGACCAGGTTGAGAGCTCAAGCGCTACAGCAATCTAACAGAAAGAAAGGAAAAGAGGAGGCAGATAGTAGCATTCCTCGCAATTTACGAATCGCGACGTTTCTCCGTAGAATTCAAGGACTCGTAGAGCGACCTCGATTTACAACGATCCCGATCCTCGACAGCCACTTCCCCCCCCCCTTCCCCCCTTGTCGTGGAATGCTCGAGGAAGACCGGTCTGCCTTTGCGTGCAGAAGCTGCATTAGAGCGCTGAATATTTCATTCATAAGCGGGCCGAGCAATCACCGTATTCCGCGGACATGCATAGTGGAGAGACGATCGTAGTACGGTGCGAGTGGCCGCGCGGATGCAGTCAGCAGAAGCGTGCAGTGCAGCGGGGGTAAGTTGCAGCAGTTGCAGCTGCAATTACGTCCGCGGCCCTCGACACCGTGAATGAAACGTCTGTCCTTTTTTCCCCTATTCTTCTTTCGCCTCTTCCATTCGTTCCCCGGCCGCTCTGTCTCTCTCTCTCTTCCCCTTCTTATCCCAGGCCCCTTTCCTCGTCCCACATTCTGATTCTATCCGTGGCAGGCGGCCCGACTGACTTTTTGCGGAACGGAGGTTTAATGAGCGAGCGCCGCGGCGTTCCACGTCGCTGAGGATGCACCTTATTTGCGCTTCGCGACACGCTACAACGCGAATTCGCGGGATTCCGAGGATGTGTCTGTGGCTATGAAACGCGACCTTCGCGGGGTTCCTCGGGGTCGAAGGTCGGGTCTAATTATTACTCTCAGATGTTTTTTCTTCTCTGCGATTGTAAAAGAATGATTGATCTACTTCTTAGCTGAAATACTGCGAAGATTACAGCTGCACCGAAAGTTCTAATTGCTCATACGTGGTTCATGTTACAGCATAATGTTTATGATCAATGGCGTAACTCTTCTGACGGAATGTGCCGCTGGCTTTGCAGAGAATTAATACCCCAAGAGCTAAATAGTTGATAGGATCCAATGTCGAGAATCTTCTGCGCGAATTTGCTTCATTGGTGACTAGACACACTTCTCTGTTTTGAGGATTCGTGCGACACGAACTTTGCGCTTTTCAGGCCTTGCTGCTGTAGGCTAAGGTTTCATAAAGCTACAAAATTCGTTATTTTCTGATTGGATGTGTAGGAGTCACCAAGGTTCCAAAGTGAAGCTTCTAGATATCAAAGAAGAGGCACCTTTGCGAAACGCCCTTACCATGAGTAACCAAGAGGAACTTCCCTGGAATATTACAAGGAATGTTCCAGCCTTTCGTAATTGTAAAACAGAAAAATACTAATTCTGAACCTTGGTGACCTCCTGCCATGTCTGAAAGGAATTCTAAAGCAATCTGGGTTCGAGCAATCGACCACCATACAGTGTACTCACTTAGGCAGTAACAATCCCCCAACGTACTCTGCGACGTTACCAGAGAATCTACTAAACTAATTGTTCCTTCATCGTTTTCCTTTGCAGAACTTCCGTGAGCATCGTATCGACGGAGCAGCGTTGCCCCTTCTCTCCGAGGACCACCTGACAGGCCCCATAGGCATGAAGCTGGGGCCAGCCCTAAAGCTGCGGGCCTTGCTGGCCCGGAAGCTGGGTGCCTGCACGGTGTGCCTGCACTGCGCTCACTGTCACCAGACGCCTCTACCAGCCCTGAACGCGGCAGCAGCAGCGGCGGCGGCGGCGGCGTCGCAGCAGCAACACCAACCGCAACACCAACAG
Organism: Andrena bucephala; assembly: GCA_947577245.1. Classification (NCBI taxonomy): domain Eukaryota; kingdom Metazoa; phylum Arthropoda; class Insecta; order Hymenoptera; family Andrenidae; genus Andrena; species Andrena bucephala. The sequence continues at coordinate 45,873,072 of OX387715.1, read as the reverse complement.
CAACCGCAGCAGCAACAGATGCCTGGGAGACGACCCAGCAGCACGGGGAACTGACAAACAATGGCGGAGACTTCACTGGGCCTGGAGGGCGCGTCGACGCCCTCTGCAGACCCGAACAGGGCCCTCAGGATAGAACGGCGCGTAGCACGTCCCATACGCAAGCCGGAAGTCGTCTTCAAGAAGCCCATCAAGCAGTGACGCGGCTCCGCGCGGGACTTCCGTGTGGTGATGGCCGCTGGACACTGGTGTTATGGAGGCTCCGCCTGGTTTTTAAGTGTTCAGTTCGAGATTACAAGCGGTGGACGGTAGAGAGTGAGAAAGATGCAGTGGGATCTTTTCGAGACATGCGACCGAGTACCTGGTGAAACTTGACTGTAGGTGCGGCGAGCAAAACTGCAGCGTCTAGGAAAGGTACAAGAAAAGGTAGTGGATCGGTGGCTTGTTGGAAGCTGCTTGAATCCACCAGCTCCGTCACTTTTCTATTGTCCAGGCGTTTCTGTTTTACTCGGAGCATCCGTGAAAAGGGATCTTTGATCAGAGGCGAAACTTCACTTTGGCGCATTGTACTTAGTATCTGCGTATGAAGTTTGGATCGAGTAGATGCTCTTGGTGATCCTTGAAGAGGCGTTCAAGATTTCTGTGGAGACTAATCTTGAAACTGCTGTTGCGCACCGAGAAGACACCTATTGAAATACTGGAGGACTGTTGAGCCAATAAGCTTCGATATCGACGTCTGACTTTCCTCGCAGCCTTATGTAGAATAATGGAACTTACTGTTAGTAACTTGTGATTATGTTCACAGAAAGTTTCTACGAAAAAGAGTAACGGGCGTTTGAGTTTGGTGCCTGAGAGTACTTGTAACCCTGTTTAGATTTCGTTTAAGTGAAGCCTGCTAGTAGTACAGATCTCTACCTGGCACTCCCACGTGACGCATAGCTCTCGAATTACTTGAGAACTAAGGTTGAATGATGAAGTATGCGTTCGGTGGTCTTGGAAGATCTGTATTACTGATCAGGCTTCTGCTTCTCGGCGAGAGACGAGGCTCTCCTTCTTTATCAAGTAGGAAGTGGAGGGTAACTAATAAGTGTTAATGTTCTTCTTACGCGGAATCCTGGTATAAATTAGAAATAGACACGCGATGAGCACAATGCTGACGGCGTCTAATAACCGAATTAATTGGCTCTGGCGTCTGGAGTAAAGAAAAAACATCTCTGATACAAGCTTCCCGTGCGATGTAGCTATTTCCGTGATTATTCAAATTCTGTTCCCTGACGAACTGTGGCCAGCCGAGCTAACCAGAATTACACGTTAAATCATTCATCTGTAATTAGCGTGTTGGCGTTGTAACATCGCTTCCAAGTGGAAATGATCGTTTTGTACCCTGGGAAGCCTCGACTCGGCGAACCTGGATGGGAATGAACAATTCAGAGCGATTGTGCAAAATGTTCATTGGATAAATTTTATTCGATGTGTAATTGGGTACAGTGTTAGGTAAATGTAGATTCGTACAGAGAAATTTGAAGAAAAACGATGATGTTTAGGGTAGTTAAAGTGTGACACAAGTCTTCCTATTAACAAAGGAAATATTTCGAACAACGAAACCAGTGCCTATGTTCAAAATGTCTTCCAAAGGCTGGCCTTCTTTAGAGAGAATCATCGAACGAATCAATAATTCTTACGACCTAGTAATCTGCGACTCGTGGGAATTATTTCTATTAAGCGATTACTATACCTTGTTACCTGAAAACACGGTTTCACAGCAACGACAACTGCTGTACAACAGCAGCGAATTATTCGAATTCTCCTACATAACATGTTTGATTAGTGGATAAAAGATTTGACACATAAATCATTTACAGAGGCAGTGAATTTTTCTTGCCATTATTATTTCAAGATCCCTTTCAGTTTAATTTCAATATTATGTAAATTAATAGCATTTGCCTCATCGGTTAACAGAATTATCTTGCTTTGGATTTTCCATGGTAACACAATCAAACACATCTTTTTAAATACTCTACTCTTTAACTAGAGTGGATATTCTTTTTGTGCAAAATAAGCTTCGATTCAAGAGAGTATATACATTTAACTCTATCCAAAGTGAAGAACGAAGATAATTCTACGATTGAGGAATTATATGCAGTTATAGTTGTAATAAAATCAATCCCTCGTTCAAAGCCACTTTCTCCACTATGAGTCACCCAACTCGAGAGTTGATAGATACAGTAGTGGCAAATGAGATGCTCGTGAGCTGGCAATTGATTTCTCTTTGATTAAAGAATGAATTCCTAGTTATCAAACACACTAATCTGTCAGTTAATTATGGGGAATTTGAATAAATTCACGAACCTACCTGCCGAGCGACCATAAGTTCTTGTTCGTCAAACGAAACGATCAAGAACGATCCAGATCGATACACAGCGAGAGTGAGTACATACCGATCGTATGTAATTAATTAATTGTTGTTTGCGCGAGTGTAGCGAAGGATGAGTGAAAGAAGCGATTGCGCGACAGGGACGGGGGTTGGGGGGATGGGAAGAGACAACATTTTTTATTAGCGAAAATTCATGTGCAATAACGATAAAAAGAAAGGGAACGTTTCGACGCGGTACTTTTAACTATGCTAGGAGATACGTATTTGCTCAAATCGTTGTTTCTTTTATATATTTTAACGAAGTTTTTATATAAATGAATTATAATGATAAATATACTAAATTATATTTTTGCTAACGTTCTACGTGCAAAAAGAGAGGAGGAAGATCGTGTTCGGGTATGTACAAGCTAGTAATCCGTGCGAAGGTGCACGCACACGCAGATGTACGTACAGGTGCACAGGCGACACGTTAGGCGAACGATTATATAGAATTAACGATCGACGGACACGTAATAACAGTTTAGAAGAATTGTAAATTAACTCCTTTCTTCTCTTATTTACAACGTTTAACGTTTATTTATTTAGGAGTAAACCGTTGCCTTATTGTATTCACGTTAACAATTAAGACGTTAAAGAGATGTCCTAGGCGTGAACCATCGGCGACGGTGGTCAGATCGAAAGTTGGTAAGTTCGTAAGACGAGCAGTATTTTTAGATTTACATTAGCCTGAATTTACTGCAGACTATATACACTTATAAATATTATGTACACATACACTTACACGCCTTAAGCCCCGTTCCCACAAATGCAACGTGTCGCCCGGAGAACGCTTGAAACACTTAAGAAGAGAAGCCTGACTTTTCCATTTAATGGAACATTGAAGGGGCGGCTTAAGCGTATTCTGCATCGCGCGTCGCACACGTGGGATCGCGGCTTTAGGCGCGCAACGGCTGCGCGCGCTTCCAAGTTCACACTCCGTCAGGGGATTCGATCACTCGTAAATACTTTTTCTTTTCCGAAATACATAGCTCGAGCCATTGTCCACAACTTGGAGCTTCAATAATTCTTTTATTTTTACTGCAACAGTGACTGCCTTCAGCCAAGTGGAAAAAAGAATGTCTTCCAAGTTTATTTTCCTTTACCAAGTTGAAGTCCTCGTGTCGGAGATGCAAACGAATCCTCAGCTCGCACTCCACTTGCTCGCGCGTACGGGCTATGCGTCCCAAGTTTCATTTATAACAACTTCGATGAAACGCGCGACGCGTCCGGGGGAGAGGTGAATGCATCCAGAGATTAACGGCGAAAGCTTGGAAGTGACGTTGCGGACGTTAACCGAGCTAGCGGCTTTTACTTAAACCGAGATCACTTGTACATAATGCTTAAGCATTTATTTATATCGTGCTTTTACAAGAGGACCCGTAGTATTTTATTTAGTTACATAGCCGGGGTTCACGCGCATCATTACCGCGTAGCACGAGATCGTTACATTATCGGGCAGCAGGATCGCTCGGATAAGACGACAGAGTGAGAGAGGGCAGAGAGCGGCAGACAGCGGCAGAGTGCGTGCTTACGCGTGTGAGAGAGAGAGAGAGAGAGAGATACCGGAAAAAGAAGGGAGAAATTATCGCGAGGCGGAGAGTGTACGAGAATGCGGCGCGGAATTATTTAAAGGAGAACGAGAGTATATTTGTACAGGAAGAGACGAACGAAATGGAAAAGAAGAGGGGGGAAAAAATGGCGGGCGATAAGGCAATCTTGTGATACTTCGATGTTTTTCCAATCATTCTTCCATCCTTCCTTTCCCACCGCTATTAATTTCTGCGATCACGTCCAACCCCTTCCATCCTCTTCGACAACCACACCCCCCCCATTTTTTTTTTAATATCTCCAATCGCGAGTCTGTCGTGTATTATTCTACGATTAACTGTCATATTATGTATAGTAGAAATTAATGGTGAAAAGAGAACAAGAACAGTACATTGTTTCTGTTAAAATAAACATTGTTGAAAAATAATCTCGCTTGTATTTGGAGTTCCTGGCTGGCACCACCTGCGCTCGGACCTTGATATTCTCGAGGCTGACCACCGAGGGATCAGCTGTAATGTGTGCCGAGAGATCGCCGGATGTGTGTGTAATTTCTCGATGCAATTGACGGGTGAGTAGTTTCTCGATAAGGGGATAGAAGTCTTTGCTCTAGATTCCTGTGCTATAGTCAATATCGATTGATATATGATAGTTGTTCACTGATTTTTATCGCGAAATCAAAGTATGTAGTAATATAGATACTGAATTCACACTGCAGTCTATGAGTATTTTTTACTCCATATTTTTTTAGCAACGAAAGAAAATGTAGGGGAATAAATTACAAGGGACCCCTGGTTACTTATCGAGCACGCGTGTGATAAACTTTGGAAGGAAGAGATGATAGGGTAAATCCGGGTGAGTTGTTCGGACAGGAGAGTTGGTCGCCAAGGTACCAAACCATAGCTTCTTTAGAAGCCAAACAGTTGAAAGAGTCGGATTGTTTAGCTTCCTTCTGTGCTTTACTGGATTTATAGGCTATAAAAGGTAAGTAGAGGTTATGCCATCATTTAACCACTTTTATAAAACTGTAGTGTATAGAATCGAGTTTAAAATATACTTCTAAGTTAATTTTCGGTTAATGTTTTTGATAAGATAGTAGAGGTATTCAGAAACAATGCAGCGACAGTATTTGGCTATATTAATCCTTTCCCTAAAAGCTAACGAGAGGATCAACGACGAAAACCATTTCTCCCGGGAGGGGTGGTCAGATGTCATGGCTTCAGTTTTCAACTGGATTTTCAGCAAATATTGTTTTAAAGCAAATATCGACCAGTTTTCCTGATTCAGCATAAAATTCTGTACATATTAGGTTTATTCTGATACAATAAATAATATCAGTATTAATAGACATTTCATGATAGGTCGACCGACAGACCCGGACTTACTCTAAATCGGTTTAAAAGTTTAAGAGGAAGTAGAAAATAGTGCCATGTTGAGTTAACGACGAACTTTATTTCTACAGAATTAACAAAATCGGCTGCACAATAGAAAAGCAATTTGCAAATAGAACGTCTTCATAAAATTTTCCCTGTTTTGGTCCCAGTAGTTGCCAATCAAACTTCTTTATGCCTGTTTTGCCTGAAATCATTTTCACACGTTTCACAACTAGTTTTCTTTATACAGGATTTGATGATCCGCGGAAACGGGTTGCTTTTCTCTACAGAATTCATAATTAGAAGAAAGAAAGGAACCCGTTTCCCTGTTGCCACCAGAACATTATTCATTCAGTAATCTTGAAAGAAGCTAACAAAGAATCATATCCCTCGAATCAGTAACTTATCCACAATCTCTATTAGTTCCTAGAAACAAACCACTTACATCTCTGTGAATAGCCAGAACTCCATCGTCTTGGTTGTTCGAGATCTCCACGTACATGTCGCCGTTCTGCTGCACGGTGACGGTCTTGCCAGTGCACCTTCTGTTCTCCAGGTTGCCAGTAATCACGTCGCAGTAGTTACCAGGTGGCAAGCAGCTCTTGAGCGTCACCTTCATGTCATAGTTATCGCCGTTGAACGCGATAAATCCGGCATTTCCACGGCAGAAGGCGATCTGATTGCTGGCATTGTCCCACCAGTTCGTCACGCCTGTTCCCTTGACGGCGTTGCGGAAACGCACCATGTTGTAAATCTGTCGCCAGCGATGCTCGCAGACCCAGCCGTTGCCGCAGGTGTTGTCAGCTTTAATAGCGGGGGACACAATGTTCCCTTGGTTGTCTTGGGGCGGGCCTTGATTGAAGTCTTGGAACTCGAACGAACTCATCACTCGGGGTATACCGTACGTCTGGGACAACATGAAAGCGACTGCCATCTGCAACATTCCGATTGGGAATTTTTGAATTTGGGTTATGGCCATTAATGTGTAATTTGATAATCGATCGGTTTTGTGGCTTGGTGCCATTTGTTTCGGGGATATAAGGCTTCATTCTGTTCAATTTCTGTGATTTGCTTCGTTTTACTGATGAGATGTTTTTCAATTATTTTAGAAGGGTAGTATTGAAAATGGTGAATCTGTGTGGATTATACAGTGGAGAGTAGTCGTAGTGTGAAAGGAGAAAAGGGTAGGTTTAGAAATGAATAAGAATGGCGTTTATGGAATTAGATCTCATTTGAGCAAATGAGGGAATTAATTATGTAATTAGGATTGATAAGAATGAAAGAAAACTGTAGATAAGAATTCACACAAGTATTTTGGAACGGGAACCGATACTCTATTCAAAATAGTGAACTAGGGACCTCGATCGATGATTTGTGGTTCACGTCTGACCGCTGACCGACTCGTTCTACTAGCTCGCGCTTAAACCGAGCCACATTTATAATTTACCTGATTTTCACTATTTTCAAAGTTTCAGGCGTGTCCTAATTAATTGTTATGTTGTTTGTAGTCACATATTTTACTTAATTTCACATGCACCATTCTTTACGAACCGTAGATACTCGAAGATTTACTTCAAACTTCGTGTAAAATGTGCGAAAAAAATTTCTCACGTACCTTGTAGATTTTCGACGATTTGTGGGTGAGTATTTGAGGGCCGTTAGAACGTTGCGTGTCATGATTATCGACAAAAACAATAGCGTCGCTAGATGGGAGGAGCCCCCACTTCTCTCCCCAATTGACGAACCATTTCAGCATGTTGTTTCCACGGAAGGAATTACTGATCTCCGAGCCGTGCTTGAATTCGGTAACCACTGCCATTTCATTGTACTGGAATTTCGAAACCGCCTCGTGGTTTCCGTAATCGATCACTTCTTGGTATATGAACGGTTTAGCGTTTTGGGGAAAACCGTGACCCACGGCCAGATTCTTCAATCTCGAGTAGATAACTTTCAAGTCAGCTGGCCACATGTGCTTGGCAGCGTCCATACTGAAGAAGAAACAGAATCAATGAGAAGCTTTGCAAATTTAACTAAAATTGAAATATTTTCCTAAATTCATAGATTTTCCAACGAAATTTTATCCAACACCAATCTCATTAGCATTATCAAGAGGAACTTGCAAAGTATCAGAAAGAGCAGAAGAAATATTTCCCTTTGAAAGATTAATTAAATTCCCACAGGCAAGTGTACAAACCGGAATCCAGCGACACCAATGTCAATAGCTTCGTTCATAAAGCCCACGATCTTCTCCCTCACGTATTCTAATCCCTGGTTCAAGTCATGGAGACCAGTCAGTTCGCAGTTTCGCACGTTCGCCGCGTCGTTGTAATTAGTGATCGCGCAGAGCTTATGGAAATGCGAGTGATTGTACGGTACGGCACCGTATTCGAAGTTGTACGTGTCCGCTTTGGACTGGCCAGTGCCAAATGCATTGGGGTAATTGCCAGACATGTGATTCGCGATTGTGTCGATGTAAATCCTGACGCCAGCGTTGTTGCATCTGCTCACCATCTCTATGAACTCTTGTTTCGAGCCCGATCGCGTGACCCAGTGGTACGAAATCGGTTGGTAACGTTCCCACCATGGCCTATTCTGGATTACTATGTTCTCCTGAAGGGGTGACACCTGCACAAGCGTGATACAATGGGTGAATATTGCGTTTGCACTACTTCTTCTATTCTTACACAGGAAAAGTCGATGGGTAAGAAATAAAATACAACCCGGAAATTAAAAAATTCGAAAACTTTAGGGATATGTAGATGTGTATTACGCAATTCTCTTTACTACCTAAATTCAATTCAAAGGGGTGAAATTGAATTCTGAAAATTCGGCTATTTTCCAATTTTGTATTATAACTCGCGAACTTTAAGAGATAGAAAAAAAGTTTTCCGACAAAAATTGTTCCTTTTACTTAGGACTTTTGGTAAAAGTGATACGCGAGTTATAACACAAAATCGGGAAATAGTCAGATTTACAGGGGTAAATTTGGGCAGCAAAAAGAAATGCGTAATACATACCTATATATCCTATATTAAATCCGCAAAGTTTCATCATTTTTTTAATTTAAGAGTTGGGGATCTCCTCTTGTGAGTCCATTGCGTGTATAATTGAGGACCTTGCAGCAAGAGAAGTGTAGCTCCATCTTTACAAACTTCGAATAAATTAGAAAAAACTGTTTATACAATTATTGCTTTGACGTAACATTGAAAAGAGAACACTAATTATTGAAAAATATATATTTCCACACAATAGGTAGTAGTTATTGAATTGATAAGTTTCTATTTCCATTTTTGGCGAATTTTTCAAATCTGGAGCTGCCACTGACTCGCAGCATACGTTATAAATCCCGCATTTGTTATCAGATTTACATCAAACATGCACCAATCGTTGTAGAAGTTTTTTCTTATATTAGGGGAGACAGGGAAAATGAGAGCCAGTGGGTAATAGGAGCCAGTATAGTTGTAGCAATATTCTAAATCGAATGACAACATATTTTCGACCGACCCCCAACAATGATGCTGGGCATTTGTATGTCTCGCTATTCACGTAAGTCACGTTCGTACCAGTGACAGAGAACGTTGTTTGTTCAGCACGTATTTCCTGTTACTTCTCGAAAATTTGCATCGAAATGGTAAAAGTACAAAACCTTTATCTATATTTTCTTTAGGCCTTATTTGAAAGATCCATAGATAAGCTTTGTTACGATAACACCAATTTTGTGTTTATTTCAAATGTTATTCTGCTATTTTTACAAAAATAAAATAACACTCATGAGGGTAATGAGAGTCAAGTGACTCCTAACCCCACAAAAACTTTGAATAGTGACAGCTTTGTTTGCTACAGATGCCAAGCACTTGGAAACGGTTAGCACAGGTTGTGACACACCAAATAAGTACTTACACATGTGATTTCTGTAACTAAGTGTATCCACTTAATTAGAATTCGTTAAACATTAATCAAATCATTAAATTTTATTGTTGCACGGATATTACGGATCTCCAATAATTGCTATCCTGTTAGTATTAGAAGAAAAGATTTTAATTTTGTTTTGGGCTACATAATTTTCTGCGTTCTGTGTGATGACTTGCTCGGCCCTCATTACCCCAACCTGCGGGCAATGTGGGCCGAAACTACTTTTTCAAGAAAATGTTATAGTTCATTTTGAGTTGGTGGCACGTGAAAAATGCCACTCTTGTATTACTGTTTATTACTTGTTTAAAGAACTACCAAAGGTTCTAATAAATATTTCTACTGATTGATTAAATATCTTGACTTTTCGTTAACTGGCTCGTATTTCCCCCGCCTCGCCTACACGTCATAACTCAAAAACTGTCAAAAATAGAGCTACACCCTCTTGCTCCAAAGCCCTCAATTTGCACTTTACATGCAGTATAATTTATAAGGATGCATGATAAGGAATACTAGCTATCAAGAACAGCAAAGCTATTAGTCAAATTACCTGTACTCCACCGAAGCCATGCGGTCCGAGGAATTGTTCGCACTCCCTGCCGATGTCCACCCACTTCCACTCGAAAAGGTGCACCATGGTATCGCGGCCAGGTACATAGTGCGGATCTTTGTAGGTATTTGATCCCACAGCCACCGAGAGCAGAGCGAACAGAGCTACGATTGCGAACATCGTTGTCAGTTATGCGGTGAAATGATCGGCCTCCAATATATAACCGGGCAGTTACATCATTGCTCTCTGTCGCTCATCCAAAGGTCAGTTCCCTTCTACCACCAACCGCGTTTTATCAAATAAGCAGGTCCATTGTCTGTTGAAGAGGATCGCTTTTCCCTGGGATCGCGTTTGATACACACGTTCATCTTATCTTATGAGCATCGAAGCGGATAGAACACAAGAAACGTTTTTGATGGAAGGCTAGATCCCCGTGCGATCGTTATCAGTAATCGATTATCTATCGATCGCATTAACCACGCCGTTTGTTTACATGGAGAATCGCGAATTGAAGTTTGCCCAGCGACCCTGGGCGCCCGGCGTGTTTTCCAGTAACTTCGTGTTGCCGCGAATTGGATTATCAGAAGACGTTGCAACGTATTCCAAACGTTCTTGTCGAACAATAGAACATGCTGTCCGGAGGCTCGTTGGCTGACGTTTCTACTCGCAGATAAGGATTTTTTTTTGAATTATTGCGACAGACTGTGTTTTCATTCCTCTTGATGTTTCCCGCGCTATGTCTGATAAAATGATAATTCAAGTGTTTGCGCCGTAAATCATCTGTCCCCTCTGTGAATCACTATTGTGTTTACTACTGTCGCCATTATGAAAGTGTAATTGATTGTTTGCTTTGGCGTAGATAAAATTAGTTCAAGATGAAACTTCGCTGCTTCGTAGACTTTGACCATTCAAGGAAAATCACAGAGCATCGCGTGCGAATCTTGTGACGCGGATATCAAAACAAATGGGGCGTTGGTGAGAACATATGATTCACACGTTCTGAACGATATACATATCGTACACAAATTCAACGGTTATTATAGGATGTGTATCGCAATATGCGAGGGAACGTCTTTCGTCACGTAATATTTTTTTGCATAATATGCATATGCTTAAATTTATCATTAGGTCTGTTTGCACATTCCACATTGTTGCGCGGAATCTGGAAACTGCCAATTACCCATTCAGGAAAGAAACGGAATAAATTAAAATGAAAAAGGTCAGTTCCATTTCAAGAGCAGAGCGTTGGAGCGGAGCTCGGAGCCGGAGCGCGGAGCAGTGGAGCAATGGAGATTTGCCCAGAGCAGGAGCATAAAAATTTTTTACTGCTCCACTGCTCCAATTTTTTTTTATTATTGGAATTTTCTTTCATTTTATAAGAGCGGACGAATGAAATGTTTTTAATAAATACCAATTCTCAATTTTTCATCACTTAAAAAATATTATATCGTTGGACCGCGCAGCCCGGTTTTAAAGAGGCATAGTGCTTTCTTTGCCCGAACATTAAGCATTCTTTATGATTTTTTTCTATATGAAATTGAAAATCTAGAAAAAAGGGGTTTGTTGCATATGAAAGATCTCTGTTTGAAGGTGTTAAAAGAATTTTTATTGAAAAAAAAGCAGTTAGAGCGGAGCAGGAGCGGATGTGGAACAAGTATTTTGATGTCGGAGCGGAGCAGGAGCGGAGCAAATAAAAAATTAGTTTGCTTCAATCCCCTGTTCAAGAGTATGCCAAAAAATACCACACGAATCGAGGAAGCTTCTATGTCATAATGGCACTATTGCGTTCTTAAAGCTATCTCTAACGGACAAAGTCATTGTCAGTGTCAAAGATCACGACCTTATGTTAGAGACATTCATTTTATTGTAAAATAATTATGAAGATTGAATAATGGGCTCTTCGTCGTCCATCAATATTATTATTTGTGAAGATCGCTAAGTATTTTCTCAGCGAAAATAAACGTTCCAGTAATTGGCAGTCATTAAATGACATTATAATGCGATAGTCATAGTACCATACTGTATCGACAGCTGATTTGTAAACGTAATAATCCTTGCAACTTCCGTCAACATTTTCTGTGTATTATCAGTAGTTACATTATTTTTATTTGTAAGTTAATTTTTAATTTTAACTGTATCTCCCTTCGTAGCATTAACAAGTTGAAATTTTTTAGGTTTTCTTTAGAACATTGCATAAAGATGTTATTTTATAGTTTTGTTGAAGATACTTTCCTTCTTCCGATAAAATTCTCGAGCACCTGTTTATGAAGGGAATAAATCTTTCATAAGCAAGTAAATTCTTGAACATCACATTTTTAAGTACCGTTTTACACATCACGTTTTATTTATATGCATCATTTTATTATTTCAAATTATGACCACGTCCGCAAAGTCGATACGTGCCTTTCAATGGTACCAGCTTTCGTTATCGAAGCATGAAATGTTTGATATTGGGACGAAGTGAAATGCTCCAAAAACAGTGTGTCCCTTTCGAGCTGCGATTGAGTGAATGCCCTTGGCAGATAATCATTCCTAATTCTAAGCCACCTCTATTGCTCATTCATTCTCACAAACTTGCAAACACACAGTCTCTATCCCCAAACAAGCAGAGATTAACCTGACGTAAAATAAAACGTGAAATGATCAAGGTCTCCCACTTCATTTCATCCAAACAACAGCACACACAGAAATTCCTCAGAAAAGAAGTGAACCATTTTAAGTCACAAATTAACTCAGACCTAACTTCCTCTACCGTGCCCACATTCCACAAGGCACCCTTTACCCTTAATCCCACTAACAAGGAGACAAAGGAAGGAACAAGGAAGAGCTCTCCCCATTTGCGGAGCTGACAATTACTGCGTTGAATCCAACGACTCGTAGAGCGACCTCGATTTACACCGATCCCGATCCTCGACAGCCACTTCCCCCCTGCCGTGGAATGCTCGAGGAAGACCGGTCTGCCTTTGCGTGCAGGAGCCGCATTAGAGCGCTGAATATTTCATTCATAAGCGGGCCGAGCAATCGCCGTATTCCGCGGACATGCATAGTGGAGAGACGATCGTAGTACGGTGCGAGTGGCCGCGCGGATGCAGCCAGCAGAAGCGTGCAGTGCAGCGGGGGTAAGTTGCAGCAGTTGCAGCTGCAATTACGTCCGCGGCCCTCGACACCGTGAATGAAACGTCTGTCCTTTTTCCCCCCTATTCTTCTTTCGCCTCTTCCATTCGTTCCCCGGCCGCTCTGTCTCTCTCTTCCCTTTCTTATCCCATCCCCCTTTCCTCGTCCCACATTCTGATTCTATCCGTGGCAGGCGACCCGGCTGACTTTTTGCGGAACGGAGGTTTAATGAGCGAGCACCGTGGCATTCCACGTCGCTGAGGATGCACCTTATTGCGCTTCGAGACGCGCTACCACGCGAATTCAGGAGACTTCGTGTGTGACGCTATTTCTGACATGAAACGTGATCTCTGAGGGTTCTTAGATGTCTGAGGGTGGTTGGAGTTAATTGGAAGATGAGCTTTTTTGAATGTTATGATGGGGGAGACACGTTGATGGTGTTCTTTGCGTTTGTGAAACGAGGGGAATTAAATGTATGGAGGATATATTTCGATTGAGGGGTTGTACCTAGTCAGGCGGCCGAAAAGAGGCGAATGTTTGTGATTTTTTTTTGAAAAGGCGGAAGAATATATTTTAATGGAACTTTCTGCACTTTTTTCGTAGAAAAAATTACCAAATGTTCTTTAAATGTTGCTCTTTTTACTGCAAAAAGTTCTGTAAAAAAATATGCTTCCACTTTTTAAAAAAAAATCACAACTTTGGCCTCTTTTCGGCCGCCTGACTAAGTAGGTATAACCCCTTAAGGGGGAATGCCACTCCCGAGGTAAAATTTTTTCAATTTTTTCTTTTAGAATTTTCTTATAGCCCTAGATTAGTGATGGAATAGATTCAGACTAATAAGTCAATGCATGTATTCATAATATTATTTTAATCCTTTGTTCACACACCTCTTTTTGATCAACTTTGTCATACTGGGTGGCTCACACCCAGAGCAATTTTTGAATGACTGCCATTCTCATGTACAGAATTCAATCGCTATAAAAATAATCATGGGTCAAATTCAGGGTCTCTAGAATGTATTCCAATAGTTTGTTGATGGAAATTTTATCACTGTTTTTGTAAAAAAATTACCATATGTCGAGAAAAAACGAAAAGAATGTTAAAAAATGGTAATTTTTTCAAATTTCAATATTAGAAGCTAAAAATCTACAGAGTTGTTGTTCAGGTACAACACTTTGAGAAAAAAAATAGTTTGTAAATCGGCTTTAGATATTCACAGAAATGTTCCACGAATATTTACGATATTCTATACATATATTGGAAAAGGCACAGATCCTCAAAATCTTATGTGTGGCTCACACCCGGGGTGTCAACGAAGGGTTAAATATGAATTTCAACTATGATGTTGATTTGCCGAAAACACCTTTTTTGGAACCGGTGGGAATGAATACTCAAAAACTAAGGCATCTACAGTATTGAATTTTTTACAACAATGTAACTACAGACGGGGCTCTGGTATGAACAACGGACAAGACTTTTGGATTTCTGTTTTCTGTTTTTTTTTTCTTGATATTTTATCAAAAACTTTGTGTTTCTGGGGTGAAATTAATTTTGATCCTAATGCTAGTAGTTCATACCACAACTACTGTCAAACTGATTGTGTAGAAACAATTGATTTTATCACAGAGCCCATCATTCCAGCACGAGGGTGCAGACTACGCCACTGTGTCCTTGACTAGGTCTTAAATTGAAAGGCCCAGAATGCTCTAATTTTATTTTTGTTTTTGAAAAGTGATAAGCTGTTAGGAATTTACGTTTCTTCAATAAAATGTATCTATCATTGTTTTCCATGTGCAATTATTAGTTTAAATGTTGTAGCTCTGAAAACATACGCTACATTTAACCGTCTCAGGGGTGGCATTCATCCTTAACCCTTTTGCGACTACAAAATTTCTTCAATTTTGCTTTCTGCACACTTCACATTTGCGCCTCGCAGTTTTTTATCAGCAGAATTCACTTACATTTAGTGATACAAACGAAGTTGGTTGCAATTATTACCAATCAGATTTTCCGGATAGACGCCAACAGTAACGAAAGGGTTAAGGGATTAATGTGTAGTATTTATGACAGATAGTAGAATTAAGCGAGGTCTAGATTTGGACGTTCGTTTATTGTAAGCCAACGAATAAAATATTTCGTCGATTTTTATCTTAAGATAAACCTATCAACAGAGATATAATACATTTCACTAATCAGTCTTCGATCGAGTTCTTCCAGTCCTTGACTCCATTCTACTTATTCACTTATCTCACATAAGTTTCGCCTGCAACAGAAATATTATTATGCACATCGCTGTTACTGTCCACCTGTTCAACAATTTACCCAAGCAATTTTCATTCACAGTGCAATTTACGTTTAAACCCATGAAATCACTTAATTCTCATATTACACCATTCATTTTCCTACGGATCACTTCTTTGATATTCTAAAAACCTAATAGGCGATTATTTTTCTCGAATGATTAAGTGTTCCACAATTTTCTGGAATGTCTCCCGCAATCAGGACGACATATGTGACACACTTACGTCTCTGTGAATGGCCAGAACAAGGTCTTCGTCGGTTCGCAAGATGTCGACGTAAACGCCGCCACGCTGTTGCACGGTGACCACCTTTCCAGTGCAACGTCCGTTCTCCAGGTTGCCAGAAATCACGTCGCAGTAGGTACCAGGTGGCATCGAGCTGCTCAGCATCACTTTCATGTCTTCCTTCTGACCATTGAATGCCACGAATCCAGCGCTTCCACGGCCAAACGCGATTTGGTTCTTGCCATTGTCCCACCAGTTTGTGACACCCGTCCCCTTGACGGCGTTACGGAAACGGACCATGTTGTAAATCTGTCGCCAACGATGCTCGCAGATCCAGCCGTAGCTGCAGCTATTGTCAGATTCAATGATGGGGGAGAGAATGTCATCGCCGTCGTGTGGAGGACCTTGGTCGAAGTTGTTGAAATAGAACGAACTCATCACCCGCGGGATTCCATATGGGTGGGCCAACATGAAAGCCACTGCCATCTGCAATAAAAAGTTGTGAGATTTTGGTGACAGTATCATTGATTTCGAAGGACGTTGCACAAAATAGAGTCGATTAGTCTTTCCTTAATTGAAGATATTTCATTGCTTCTGCATGGGATAGACTCCTTAATTAATTTGAGTTGTGTATTGGTTAATGAAATTTATATGGGTAGGAATTAGCTAATTGTGATTGCAAATTCTCTGGGTGACAATTGAATGTGTTTATTGTTTCGATGGTAGTGACGTAGGTTTGATAGCAGCGATAGAAGGTATTGTAATTGACGACATATCTCGCGTACCTTTAAATATTAGTGACCAGTGGCGGACGGGGTTTAAATATATTGTTCCCAGAAGACAAATAACTATAAGGGTATCATTTAAAATAGTATTACGTCATTATTAGTTACAGTAATAATATTAGAACTTCTATTATATTTTCAAGCTACTAAAAGGTCATTAACATTTTTAACGTATTGTCTGATGTTTAGGGGGGCCCGCAGGGTCCACTCGCCATCGACACCCTGACCAGTTCGCCACTGTTAGTGACTCATTTTTACGCTTCAAGTGGAGAATGCAAGATTCCAATACATTAACTTTAATGTGCATACTTAGCAAAATATCTTTATATTTACAAATTATTTTAAACAAGTTTCTATAAATGTTGCAGAACAAGCATCGATAATTCATCCAATATTCTAACGGTGAAACGGATCGTTGCCTTCATAACGTTGGCGTCTGACTACCTACTGACACGTTCTACTAGCTGGCGCTGAGAGTGACTTATGATATTATTTCAAATATCTACTATTTTACTTTAGTATAGATTCAAGTTCTATCATTCAGAATTTTTATCTCAATTTAATATCAGAAGTATCAGAAGAAAATTGCCCAAGTACCTTGTATAATCCAGGTGACTTGTGGGTGAGTACCGAATGATCAATGGAACGCTGCGTATCCTGATTATCAATAAAAACCAGTGCATCTTTAGACGGGAGGAGATTCCACGATTCTCCCCAATTGTTGAGCCATTTCAAAGGATTATGGCCGCGGAAGGTATTGCTAAGCTCCGCGCCGTGCTTGTACTCAGTTACTGCCGCCATTCCATTGTACTCGTATCTCGAAACCGCCTCGTTGCCAGAGTCGATAACTTGCTGGTATATGAACGGCCTAGCATTTGCTGGAAAACCGTGCTTCACGTTCAGATTTGTCAATCTCGAGTAGATGACGTTCAAGTCCTTTGGCCACATGTGTTTGGCAGAATCAATGCTAAAAACAGAATCAGAAGGAACTCGAAATTAACCTAATTTAAATATTGTGAATGCACATGTGAGTTAATATTAATGTTAACTAAATTATTACAAAGGACGACGTAGTAGACGACAGAATCTTTCAAGGTAGCAGAAAGTGAGAAAGAAATATTTCCTTCAAATCGATTAATTAATTAATTATTCTACGTTAGCACACAATTTTCGATTTATGACGTTGTATTATAGAACAACTAGCTTTACTATTCGGCTTCGCCGGAAATGTAGATTCTGATTTTATAAACAAAATTTTTTACATATTTATTTTTTTTTGTGAAAATAGTCACAATCATCTGGATTAGTAGGCATAGTGAGCTGGGACACATTTTCGTGAGCCCAGAGTTTATCGTTCGAAAGTTTTTAGGCGCCAGACAAACACACAAAAACTTTCTGCTTTATATATTAAGATATACAAACCGGAATCCAGCAACGCCCATCTTTATAGCTTCGTTCATAAGATCCACGATCTCCCCCCTGACATGTTCTAATCCCTGATCCAAGTCATGGAGTCCACTCAGCTCGCAGTTCCGAACGTTCGTTGCGTCATTGTAATTATTGATCCTGCAACTGGGATGGAAATGCGTGACATTGTACGGTACTGCATCGTATCGGAGCTTGTACGTGTCTGCTGTGGATCGACCAGTGCCAATTGCAGGCTCGCGGTTGGATGTCATGTGATTCATAATTAAATCCACGTAAATTCTGACGCCCGCGTTGTTGCATCTCTTCACCATCTCTATGAACTCTTGCTCCGAGCCTGATCGCGTGATCCACTGGTACGAAATCGGTTGGTAACGTTCCCACCATGGCCTATTTTGGACTACTATGTTCTCCTGAATGGGTGACACCTGCGGAAACGTGACAGAGCAGGTTAATATTGCGTTGGGAATACTTATTCTATTTCTATACAGGAAAAGTTGGTATGGCATGAAGTACATATTCCGATAATTTAAATAATTCTGGGACTGACAAGGGAAGGCGGTCACGTGGCTCCCTCGAATTTTTTCCGTATTTGAGATTTTTTAGTGTACGAATAGGCTTCGTAATACCTAGGTATATGTTCGGAAGCCACGGAAAAAGAGGACTTCAAAAAGCGTGGGACTCGAACCCACGATCTTGAGGAGCCTCTGCGTAGGGGAGAGGTGCTATAAAAGGGACAGGTTTTAAATGGGACAAATCAAATTGCCAAAATTCTAAACGCATTACACATGCAAGTTATTTTTCTGTTTATGTCAACACTAGTGCCCTGTCATTTGACGTAAACGTCACTGCGGTCTCATTTGCAACAGAGTAATAATCCCTTAAAAGTAAAATTTTCGTTGATTTTCTGTGTCGTTTTCTGAGATCAAGATATATACAAAGTGTTAAAGTGTTATATCATTAAAGTAGCCTGTACTAAACTGAAACGAAAATACTTAACAGGGAAGCTTAATTGATTATTTTCTTTGTTTTGAAGTTATTTTATATTAAACTCACTTATAGTCTTAAAAGGGACAGCATAACAAGTCTTATATGGGACGACCGTTTCATGACTGTCCTTTCTCATACACATGTACTGTGGACACTATATTTTACTTTCCTGTAAAGTTATCAGTGTATCATTGTTTTAAATTATCAATTATTAGTTGGTGGCGTATTGTTTCAAATCTAAGAATTAATGAAGTGACTATTCAAAGCGACAAACTTTATCGTCAAAAATGAATAATAAAAACATTAATCTGCAATATGAAAACGCACCTACCTATTTTAGTACAATTGATCTCATTTTCGCTCAAGTAGAATTTAATTCTAAACTATTTTATTATTTAACTGTTTTATAGATTTTTTGTATATGTACTTATATTTACCACTCGTGGGTATTCCAATGTTGAACTTATTTTGTAAGACATAAATTTTATAAAAAATATTACTTTATAACTAAAAAAGCTGCTAAAGCTATCATTAATGTCACACTCTATGAAGATAGTAAAAAATATTGATGATTTATAGTACAAAGAATTATTTTTTTCATAGATTGCACTGTTTTGTATCATTAGGATTTACAATTATTAATTGTAATACTTAATAAGTTTATTTTTATTAACGTACCCCTTTCATGACTTATAATGTCCCATTTAAAACCACCTAGTTGTAAAAGGAACATTTTCCATTTATTTGAAAATCGAAGATTTTGTTATTTTCTATTATAATTTATGAATTTGTAATATACTTTTATTAAAGGGAAATAAATACGCTTTCTATTGATGTGCTTGCTTTTTAAATACCTATAATGACATTGTCAGAAATAGGCACAAAACAAAAGTGTCCCTTTTATAGCACCTCTCCCCTACTGGTTGCCGTCTAACCACCTCCACCAATCCCGACCCTCCGAGGTCACTTATTCCAGGCTCCTTCTTATGGGGTTCTTGATCCCACAATAGTGTACACTACATTAAATAATTTTTAATAGAATGAAGCTCCAAGGCTCAGCCGTTTGTTCATAATTAATATTGGTTTAAAATTTGTCACGCGAGAGAAAACTAAAAAGGAGGAGCACAAGAGGTCCCCAGTTCGATTCCCGATGTATTCAATAAATTCTTTCCTTTTAAAGAACTAGTGAAAGTTCATTTCTGCAATTAACGGATCTTACTGGTGTAAGGGCGGAAAAAACTTAATTTTCCGGGAATTAAAAAACAAAAACAAGTGTTGCACGTATCACATTTTAACACTTTACCGACCGATAGCCTATTAATCGGTTTTTTGTCCCCGACGATGACCTGTGTCAGGGATGTATTTGCAGCCGAGTAACCACCGGTAAGCGTCGGGGACAAAAAGTCTATTAATAGGCTACAGATCGGTAAAGTGTTAAGACTATAAAAAAAAAATTATAAGCAAAAATATTCATGTATAGCGGAATAGAGGCATCGCGAAGAAAACAATATCCTTCCGGATGCAGGCCTGATTGCCAAAAAACATTGTCAGTAGACGTGACATTATCGTTCGAAAGAAATAGAATTTTGCTGATATTTGCAAAATTGAATAACTACGGTCAACGAAATCATAATTTTTTTGTTAAAATTGATAAATATTTTTAACACATTAACATTTCTTTGTTCCTCAATTATTTTTTCATTATGCTGATTTAGACGATAGCCACACGTCTCCAGACTACCCATCTTTTTGGATTTTGTGTTTGACATAACTGCAATTGCTGATATCAGGTCTGCCATCTCTTCGCGATGCTATTATAGTCTTAAAAGGCGATAGAATACAGCTACAAACGCGCAAAATGATACGCCTACTTGTTTCTTTTTCAATTCCCTAAAATTTAATTTTTTTTCAGCCGTCACACTAGGAAGATCCCTCAAGTTTTATTTGATCCTCTAATTTATTTCGGTGATTTTCTCATTTTATTTATATATTTCTCCCGAAATCTAAGTTTGATTAAACAAAACTTTAAACCAATATTATAATCAAACGGCTGCGCGTTGTGGTTCAATTATCCACAAAATGATTTAATGTAGTGTAAACTACAAAATTTAAAAGTACGGAAAAAATCCGAGAGAGCCACTTGACCTCCCTTCCTTGTCAATACATTGCGTGTATGATTTCTTCTCACACGCAGTTGAAAGAAGTCATAAGAAAACGTAAGTAATGAACACTAGCTATTACAAATAGTGACAATAATAGTTAAATTACCTGTACTCCACCGTAGCCCATCGGCCCAAGAAAGTCTTCACACTCTCTCGCGATGTCCATCCATTTCCACTCGAAAAGGTGCACCATGGTGTCGTGTCCTGGTGCATAGTGCGGGTCATTGAGGGTAACTAGACCCACTGCCGCCGAGATCAGTGCTAACAGAGCCGCGTGTGCCAACATTGCTGTCAGTTGTGCCACGGAAATGATCGTGTCCAGAATATATACCAGTCCATAGTTACATCATTGTACTCTCGATCGTTCAAAGGTCACTTCCTACTATCGAACGGTAAATTTTTATCAATGAAATGTTCATTCACAAATTGTCTTAAACCCTTCCAATACAATCGCAATTGCTTATATAATTTCCTCAAATAAGAGGAAAGAAATCCTTTCATATCAAACAGGTGCTGATACTACCTCGTATAAGACTATCAGTAATATGTAATCAGTAATGTTTCACGTGATTGTGGAGACAGTTTCACATGAACGATAGGATGGCAATTATCAAATCGTCTGTCCCTTCCAGAAGCATGCATCCATTGCAATAATAAATTTTGGAAGTATAATTGTTTGTTTGCTTCGAATTGGACAAAGCTTCTTTAAGAACTGTTCTGAAAAAAGTGGTATGCATGTATGTGTGTAAATTATTATAAATGAAGTAAAGTGGAATTTTTAAAGTTTAATAATTGTTAAAATACCTGGGTAATAAGGTGTGAAGTCTTTAGAATATAAAATTAATTATTTAGGTAAGAAAAATTTGTAGATAAAATTTTTTTAAGAAAGTTTCCCATACTTAATGGTGCTTATGTGTTTTGATATACATATACAATGTACAATACGTATGTGGGAATTAGGAAACAATAATTGACTTTTGTGGAATACGTCAGACAACGTCATAAGAATTACAAGAACCTCTTCGCCATAATGGTATTCGTGTTGCAGCTATTAACGAGCATTTCCTGCATGCTTCGAGCTAATTTCTGTAACGGCACAACGGTAATCAACAGTGTCAAAGATCAAAAGCTCGAGTCGGGGATATTTATTCCATCATGAAATAATTGCGAAGAATTATTAACCGGCCCTCCCTCCATCGGTTACTATCATCGGTGGACATCGTCGAACATTCTTATGTCAGCGCAAATGAATATTCAATTAATTGGTATTCATTACGCGGTATTATACTGGCATATTACATGGTATTTTACAAGGAGCAAGTGTATCGACAGCTGATTTGTGAACCTAATAATCCTTACAACTTCCGCTGCGTTCGCCGCTATATTACATCGATGAATATCCGTTATTACGCTATTAACATTTGTAAGAACGTTCATACACTGATATGGCGCGTGTTATTTCATCTGTAACACCCTCCACACGAGTGTCAGCTTGATATACTTCAATTTACTTTTTAGAATGTTGCGTGTGGGTGTCATTTTGTTCCTTTGAACAAGTACGTTTTTAATTACTCGATTCCAGGTCCTTCTTAAGGAATTGCTAATGCAGTCAAGAAGTCTCTTGTACACGGATAGAGGTTTGAACTCCCCATAATGTATCATGATTCTATGTGACACTTTATGTATTTATACTTGCAGTGAGTTTCGTTTTACTCTTCTGTTTTACGACCACAATTGCAGACACTAAGCTCTGTACATAGACGTATATCGTGCCCTCCAATTTAGTTATCTTTACGTTCTTACTCCAGACTGATCCGACTTGCGATATTGATATTACTGTCTGCGAAGGCATTGCATGTGATGGCGATGTAATCTCATCCAGTGAAGTGATCAGCCTGCGTGAACACATTTCCCCCGTCAAAATATATTCTAACTTCAGTGACTCAATCAAGTTGCCTAGTGCCACAAAATTGAAGTCGAAATCAGTATTCATTTGGAAGTCAAGCAGTTGGTACACATCTAAACCCAGAGCAGGTATTATTCTAAACTTCTATTACCTACATAGAATTTTAAAAGATCCATGTATCAATTTTCATGGATCACATCTAATTTGTAATTGTTATTAAATATTATACAATTTACTGTAGATCCTTGGCAACAAAATGAAAAGCAATAAACTAATTTAAAATAAAATTAGTCTAAACGATCAATTGCTTTCGTTCAAATCCACACGTTATTAATCTAACCCACACTTACAATTACTCAAAAGGTTTGAGTTATCATAGAAATCGCTAGCTATCGTCTTCACAAGCTCCAATACAATTTTTCGGATCTATATTCCTTTCCAATGGCTAACCAGCAACTACCCACTAATTATGTCATTGCGTAATTACAATACGGGTAACGAAAACTTACCGTTACGCAACAGGGTTAACCCGCCATAATATTTCTGTCGATGCACGAATATCTCCTGCTCATTTTACCGGGCCCATAAAGTAATGTTTAATCGGTTCCTTACATTCGACGAGAAATGAGATGGGTCTAGTTGGAGAGGAGCTTTACCCATTATCACGTGTAAACTTTTTTATTTTTGGTTTGTCATTAACGTATTACACAATCATTTGAACAAACGTTACTGTCAATCCTTTAATAGAAAACTCGCCGTACCTGCATTCTTATTTCTCACGTGCATTATTTCTCAAGCATGCACATTCAAGTTTCATATGATTCTAGATTTATGTGATCTTTAACATGATTCTATTTAGCATTCATACAGACAGTAATACTTTTTGTAGTAATTGAAAATGTACAAGCACGAATAATTCTATGTATGTAGCAGGTAATAAAAAAGGTATTTATATATATACCTGCACAATACGACACCTTAAACAGAATAATATATTTCAATGACGCATATATTTTCCTTATGGAAAATTGAAAATTACCAAGAGTGTATTCGAAAGTAAAAGATTTTGTCTAATAAATAAACAAGTTTCTCTGTGAATGGCATTTATTTATTCATTACTCACTATACATTGCCACAGATATACATCTTACACAGATATACGTCTCACATATGTAAGTAGTATGTTGCATGTGTGGCAAATATGAGATATTTCTATTATCTACAACATGTATGCCATTTGATTTTTGTATTGAAAGTGTGAAATGTGTGCAAAATGTGATATATAATGAATGTGTTATTATGTGTCATGTATGCGATATATGCATGCGCATATGTAAACCTGAAACATGTTAAATACAATAGATAAATGGGATGGTGAAAATATAGAACATATAGAATGTGATGTATGTGTTGCAGGTACACAGTTTGCGCATATGGAACAGGTGGAATATTCAAAGAATCAGAAATACATACTCCATTACCATACACTTTATTTATCATTTGTTACAATTTCAGTGGCAAGGTGGGCTGAAAGGAAGGCACCGATAGCCTATCAGTATTACCACAACTGTTCATACCCGTTTTCCCTCTTTTCTGTTACTCAACCCCGTCAGTTTTGCTCTCGAGAACTATACTTTACAGGCCGAAGAGCGATATACGCGTCGGCCGTGATAACGGGTAAAGCTTCTCCGCAGCCGGCCCCCGGCCGTACGATTTCGCTGCAGGTTACAATTACGAGCGAGGCGCGTAATTAAAAGCTGATGTCCCTCATTTATTAATGCTACCAGACGAGTCCAGTCGCTGTCGATGCTGCGGCGCGGCTCGCTCGTTTTAATGCCAAACGTCATCAGTCTTCGACTACCGTCTGCTCCTTCCTCCGCCACTCCTCCAATACCTTCCCTGCGCCGTCTTTCCTATGTTCTTATGTCTGATTTGCATATCTCTCTGCCTACGGAATGTGCATCCACCGAGCGCCGATAGGGGTTATCGATAAACCTCCGATAATTATTGCGCCGCCGGATGACTCAATCAATTTTATGCCCTTTCGCGTAATTAAGCCGCGCTCATCTAAAGCCGCCTTACGATCCCGGATGACGGTGAACCGGTACGTAAGCACGTTGATATTTATGCAGCTAAGGATGCAGCTCGGTATCCTGAGATTAGTTGGGGTTGTTGCGCCGCTTGCAGGAGGTGGTGGTTGGTTTTAAAGGGACTAGCCAATGTGTACACTCCAAAGTTGTGTGAGTCTATCACAGTGTAAGGCTTATCTTAAATGTACTTCAAACTCCTTCTGGTAGTTGATGCAGAGATAAAGTGAATATTGGAAAGTCCAATGAATTATTATATGATTGACAGAAATTTGAAGTGTTACACCATTTTTAGAAATCAATAAAACGCTCGAAGAATTGAAATTTTGTCTGAGGCAAATGTTTCACGATGGAAATTACAAAGCTGTTAAATATTTGCAGAAAATTCTGTATCGATAATAATATTAATAATTATACGTCTTTATTAGATCATCAGACTGTCAGATTAATACATAGTTGTTTTTTGTAGTGTAATGGCCGAGATTCAGCAAAATACTGTTTTAAAATCTTACCCTACTGATAAAACTGCTAATTTTAAAGTTTCTTGGAAATTCGAATATGTGATGTCATACAGTATATGGGATGACAAAGAAGGGAATCTAGATGCGACAGTAAATTGAAATTGACGAATAGTATGAAGTGTTTTTTAGACTTGATTTTATTCATAAAGAAGTCGATTCTGAATATTCGATTGATAAGTATATATATTTTTATATCAGTAGATTGCTTTGCGCTGATAGATCGTGTCTGCCTCATTAGATAACAAGAATGATAGCAGGCACCCATGACTTGCCAATGTTTGGAAATAAAAGCACCACTTGTTACCAAGCACACTGTATATTGCTACAACTTGTTACTTCAAATAACAGAAATGAAGTAACATTACCTAAGAACCTTACGTAAGAACAAAAAAGAATTTAGAAATTCCAAGGGTCATTTTATATAACAAAATGCACACACTTGTTTATGGATCCTTGACATCACGCTCTTCTCTCTTTATTTGAACTCATTTGGCTACAGAATATCACAACATGATAGAGATCGAACTTTAGATAGAATTGCACCAATCGCTAGGGAACTGATCGACCAAATCGAAATATGAATCAAATGCGCACTGAATTTCATTAGAAAACATTGAAAATACAAAGTAATCCAGTTCTAACAGTAACAGAATATTATACATTTACAAATTTTGTTCTCTTATATAAAAGTTAATAAGCTTTTAAGTTCTAAGTAGTCCAGCCCTAGCTAATAGCAGACACATCTATAAGTGCCATGGAATGTCATTCTGTACGACAGTAAAATGAAACTGAACAAGAAGATATTAATTATAGAATCACCCGAAAGAAATGATTGTTATCAGGAAAGTTTCGTTTCGATTCTGTCGATGCAACTCCACCACACGATCGATTTAACACTGTAACGAGAAGTCAGCGCCATTGGGCTGCTCAACGACGTCATTGTTTATTAATTTACGCACACCTTACGTACAAAACAGCAGAAGTAACGATGCGCACATACGGACAACGGCATACACAGATAAGTGGTTTGTCCCACATTCATAAATAGACTTTTTAACACTTATGCAACGGAGCTGCATACAACGTGACGATAATAAAATACAATCTCCGACAGTGACGGCGGGCTGCGGTTAGTTTCACGCTTAGATGCTCGATTCCGTTGTTCTCCTTTTCCCGTAGAGTCATCAACAACACGAGATTCAACATGGTTTTGTGGTAACGACAGTAGATAACTTCCCCGAGGTGTCTCAATTGGTCTAATCTAATGCCTGAAAATAGGAAAAGTGACGGTGCACGTTTATCTTCGATTATTGCATCTCTGCTTCACGCGTTCGTGATGCTGGATTTATCACCGATTCGATAAAATGCGTGAACGGTAGTTTCCTTCGAAAAAGTTCGTCGCTGTCGATGATTACTAATTAATTCCATAAATTCTGGTGCAGTGTGTTCTGTTTTTTTGAACAAGTCGAGGTGAGTGTAAGATTTGTCTTAGAATTTCTTTTTGAAAGGCTGACGAATTTTGCTAGAAAACCAAATAAATATTATCTATTAGGTGAATATTATAAGTAGAATGGAAGTAATAAAACAAGGTGTTTATCGTTGAGAAGCTACTTAATTTCTAACTGTAGGATATGCGAATGCACAGTTACTTTTATTTGCACGCAACGGTGGCGTTTATTTTGATTGCAATTTGTATAAATTTTGTGAAAGTAAACCGTTCAGTTTCGTAACCCACAATTTTTTATTGTGCACAATTCCATGTGTTCGTCAATTTATGTAGCATTCGAATAAAGTATTGCCAACGCTGCACGAAAGGAGAACGATGAAATCGCAGCCGACGAGAACATTATTTGTTATCGCTCTTACTTCGCTAGGTTTGTTTAACAATTATACGACGATACGATACACGACAGTCGACGATCACGGAGGAATAGCGAGAAGATCCACGATCACAATGATACTTTGTCGCGTCGCCCACTTCTAAACGGCTCCATCAAACGAGAGCAGTGCTGCTTGCGAAGTTGGAAATTTACAGAAACCATACAATTCGTTTATTATATAGCAGGCAAAATCTACCTTTAGCCGCTGGATCTTACTGAGCACAACGTTGCACGGTGAATGCACAGATTCCTTGGCAGCAAGAAGATGATTGACCTTCCCCCGCTAGTATGTTAGCAACGTCTAAGCATAATTCAAAAATTTGTGCCACGTCGTTTGAACAGGCGGCACGCACCAGGCACGCGAGACCATCGCAAAAGTCCCTTCAAGTTCTTTGTACTGGCGACATCAAGCATCGTTTGCGAATTTTTTTATGCAAAATTAGGTGAAATACCTTGTCTATAAGAATATAGAATTAATAAATCAGATTATAAAAGGGTAACTATACAACAATTATTTTGCTAGATATAAAAATGTATGAACAGATTTGTCAAGGTTTCATTCTTTTAAGTATATTTGTAAAAAATTCTTATATAATGCAAGTCGGCAGAAATATTGTCAACATAATTTTTATGTAATCAAATTTCGTAATGGAGTACTTGACTTATTACCTATTCGAGCTGTTTATCAACGATAAGTTACAGACTTTGATATGACGTTACTGATGTTAAGTGAAAAAATGGGTTCTATGAATTTGCTAAATTCGCTCGATGAACTTTTGCGATCGTACAGAAAATAGCAATCGCGTTCTAGACATGATTTGCATAGGTACATTGTTTAGTATACGCGCGATAGCATTCAGTTTACTTAATCGTACAACGAGCGAACAGATCCCGCAACATTTCGCGAATCGGTAGCAACTAACTCGGCTTGAGTTTTGCAAAGTTCACGCGGAAGGAACGAAGTTACAATTACATTTACGTTTTGTATACAGAGGCTGAGGTTCTTCATTCGGTTTCCACGAGGATTCCTGATATTTTCTTCTTCAGCGAATCGTCGCAATTAACTTTCGGCGAATCAAGGATTTGTCGTTTGTTTTGTACCAATGCTGAGTATTACATCGATTAACAACGTTTATAGAGACTTTGCTTTATTAGTTTACTAAACAATTATTTCAGGCTTGGCAGCTGAAGCGAAAAATGTTAACGAAGAATGATGAACATACTCCCCGCGTTACTAAAGAAATTGCGGAATATATATTGTACATTTCGTGGCAAGCTGAGTTATTCCTGATATGGAAATAAAAAAAATGGGCATATTAAAATATTTTCAAAAAGGGAGAGAAAATAATATATCAAATGTGGGTTGTAAAGTCACAGTGGAATAGTACACATCGTCGGAAATGAAATGGTTTCAAATATTTACAAATTTTCGTATTTTTCTAAATGAAGTATTATATTTCTTTCACGTAGATGCAGAAAAATTGAAGTTTAGTGAAAGACAAAGTGATAACTTTCATTTCTCAAGATTAATCAGTCATTTTGTTTATTAAATAACGTTTGCTACTAGAGATTATTCCTTACACTTCCCTGATTTTACGATGTATGAAGATAAAAACTAACTTCAAACAAAAGTTCCCCTGTTGTACTATTCAAAATTAATTAATATAAATTACCCGACAATAGTTACTACTATTCTTGTCACCAAGGAAATAAAATTTTTAAATAAATAGAGTCATTGAATACTAAAGCGTAACTCTTATTACCTTATAAAACGCCGCATTTCCTAACATTTGCAGCTCGAAAACAGTTCTATATCATCGAAGAACCATCTATCCCCTCTCTGCCTCTCGATCAACATTACTCACTATGATTTTCTATATTCACGGTTTCGTAAACGCTTTCTAGACAAGAATGCAATTGCCTGCGAATCGTCAACACGATCGAAGGGTACACCCGTGTGAAATTTGTATTGCACGATGCGTCAATCACATTTCCCGTTACGGTCACTGATCCTGATCACGATGAGAAGCTGCGACACCGCAATCGACACCTTATCTCCTACGGCACCAGAAACAGCAAACCAAGCTTTTGTACTCCAGATGCGTTCAGTATGCTGTTTGAAGCAACGACGGTGAAAAGAAGAGCACAGTGGAAATACGGTACAAAAGCATTTCATGGCGCAGTAGAGATGTGCGAACTTTACTATCTAAGCGACGAAATGAAGAAGAACTCCAATTGTCGTTGAACGCTGAGCGCGAAAATGGGCGCTCGTGGGTGTAATAGCAATGAGGACCCCTCGATATTAGCTCATCTGAGTTTCTTTTGGGAGTGAAATGAAGAATAGACGTCGGAAAAAATGTAGCCTACGTCTCGAGGTACTAGGAGAGTCACGAGGAATCGTTCGTCACTGTCAAATCCTCGAATCCTCGAATCCTCGAATCATCGGATCCTCGAATCATCGAATCATAGATTATAGTTCACGAACACTTGGCCCGGAAGCAACACGAGCGGTCAACATACTCTGTTCCTCACTTTAGTACAGTATCAAATATAGATATATATGTATGTATATATGTATATGTGTATATATAATATTCTTTTATAATATATGTATATAGTTAGTCTTTGCAGTTCTTTAACATACATAATTCATGATAATCGATGGATATGTTATATAGTAAAAGTGTTCAACAACATCGCCGATATAGTTCTGCACGCGTTCTCTTTGTTGCCCCGAGTTTAGCACACGTCTGATAAATTGCGACCATTGCACACGATAAAATATGTTCGACTTTATTATTATATATTTCAGTACGATAGAGTTAGTTGCAGGTAGTATAGTTTTCGTCGGTGACCACGACAC
Source organism: Andrena bucephala (assembly GCA_947577245.1). NCBI lineage: Eukaryota > Metazoa > Arthropoda > Insecta > Hymenoptera > Andrenidae > Andrena > Andrena bucephala. The sequence continues at coordinate 45,843,027 of OX387715.1, read as the reverse complement.
AGCTCGATGAAGACGTTCTAAATATAATAATACGCAACCGAGTGGGAGGTTCGAGTGGTTTGATGAAGAATCGATAACATCAGTCGACTTGGCTCATAGTCTCTAAAGTGCACGCGAGAGCGCGGCTTTAGTCTCAGTACGAGAGAGTACAAAAATGATGGAGCTTTCATACCTGATTCCTAAACGAGGAAACTTCACAGTTCAGTGGAGACATTGATCGACGCGAATGAAGTTTATCTTAATGTTCCAATGCGTATAATTTGCCAAGATTAACGTTAACATTAGCTTCGGAGCCAGATAGCAGAATTCAATTACGAGAGAAGTAATCTCGAACGTGCTATCAAACGAAACCATTGCCGTCGATTGCCAAAGAGGAAACCGGAATCGCTTCATTTATAAATAATATAGAATATACGATATCTCCTTCAACCGAGATAACACTGTTAAAATACCAAAAACGTTATAAATTTCTTCAATATCATTCAGTATAATTAGAACGATCTTCGCTCGGAGCACACTGACTCCTATTAAGTCAGCAAAGTAATGAGCAATCTCTTACCTAACGCGCAAACATTCCTTACTAACTACTTAAACATCTTCAAACATCTTCAAACTACACACAACCTCGGACAACCTTAGATTAGAATGGAGATCGAGGATTCGCTAATATCATATGATTCATATGGATTAAACCAAAGACTATTATACTCTGGAACAATTTTCCGTCATGAAAATAACAGACGCGGATACAGATGGTGATAGTGGGGTACGAGAATAGAAGACGGTGAAATGAACGTTTAGAAAATGTGCGTTTTAAGGAGCCAGACCAAATTCGCACGACCCTCTTGTCTCACCACCAACCTGATGTAAAAGCCACTCACAGTTCCTACAGGAGCACTGATTCCTTGCTCCTGTGGTCGTTCATCCCGTTCCTGCTTCCTCAATTCTGATTCTTGTACTTGGACCTTCTCCTCTTCCGCACTCTGCAGATTGTTTCGTTGTTGCTGTAGCTCTGCTTCCTCTGCGTCAGGCTTTCGACCTTCCAGACACAGCTGCAGCTGCTGTGATTCAGGAGCTTCCAGCTGCTCCTCGTAACGTCTTTCCCAGATTCTTCGTTCCAGCTCCTGCTCTTGCCTCTGTAACAATATTTCCTGTTGCAATCGTAGGTAGTCCCTCAACTGCTCTAACTGCAGCTGTCGCTCGTTCTCCTCGCGTTGCTCTCGCTGTTCATCGCTTTCTTCTTCAAACTGTTTCTCTGACTCCAGCTGGACCTGCAAACCTGAGTCCTGTTCCGTTTCATGTTCATCCTCCTTAGCCTCTGGTTCTTGCTGCTCTTTATATTCCTGCTCGAATTGCTGTTCCTTTGATTCTCCATGTTCCTGCTGCTGTTCTTTAAGAACCTCCTTCTGTTGTTGTTGCATTCCTTCTTCTTGCTGTTGACTTCCTGATTCCTTCTTCTGTTGCTGTGCCTTCAGATCCTCATCCTGCCGAGCTTCTTGTAAGTTCTTCTCTTCCTGTTTCTTCAATTCCTCTTTCTGCAGCCCTTCCTCCTGCTGACGTCCTTGGAGGTTCTCCTTTTGATATTGTCCCTTTAATTCCTTATCCTGATGTTGCTCCTTCACTTCTTTTTCTTGCCTATCCTTCTGCTGCCCTTCCACTAACACCAGCTCTTGATCTTGCTTCTTTGAACATTCCTCTTCCTGCTTCTTTGAACCTTCCTCTTCCTGCTCCTTTGAACCTTCTTCTTGCTGCTTCTTTGAACCTTCCACTTGCTGCTTCTTTGAACCTTCCTCTTCCTGCTCCTTTGAACCTTCTTCTTGCTGCTTCTTTGAACCTTCCACTTGCTGCTTCTTTAAACCTTCCTCTTGCTGCTTCTCCACTTCATCCCTCAGTTCCTGCTCCAGTTGTTTCTTCATCACCTCTTGCGGATGTCCCTGCAACCGGTCCTCTTGCTTGCTCGACTCTTCCTCCTCTTCCTGCTTCTTCAGCTGCTCCTTCTGTACCTCGTCCATCGCTCCCTTTTCCATCTGCTGCTTCTTCAATTCCTCCTCTTGCTGATCCTTTCGAGCGTCTTCCTCCTGCTGCTTCCTCAACTCATCACCCTCCCTCTGTTTCCTCGCCTCCTCTTCCTGCTGTTGCCTCCTCGATTCCTGTTGCTGCCGCTGCTGCTGCAGCTGGCTCCGCTGGTCGATCTGCCGTTGCAGGTCCTCTTCGTCCCGCTGCTCCTGCGCTCTCAGCTGCCGTTGTTGCTCGCGAGGCGTTTCCTGCTCCCCTGCGCTGCTTTTACCTTCAAGCGGGTGCGAGACCGCATCGTTAATAGGAATTTCCTCGCGTCGAGGCCCGTCCGAAACGGCCGCGGTCAGCGCGGCCGTGGCCGGAGGTTAGTTGCTACCTGAATGCTGCTTCTGACCGGAGCCAGCGTCGGAACCACTCGAGCTCAATGTCGTGTTGCTACCGTACGGGTCCAGCGAGGACTGCACCGACATGCTGCGACCCTGTCGCCTCACTCTGTGGGGAGACAGCTTCCCTGGGTCGACACTGGTTGGGTCTGCCTGCAACAAACCCTCCGGTCAGGTGCCTCTTGGGCATGCTCGTCCACGAGACGTCAACTTAGCATCGATCGAGCACCAGGTACGGGGTATTTACACTCAATACGATTCATAGCGGTGCCAAGAAGAAATGTTAATACTTCGAGTGACGTAAGGTTTTGAAAAATACCCCTTCAAGTCTGATCGACCTTTCCTAGCGATTGTTACCGATGAAAATATTTTGCTTAATGAAAATAGCAAACTAGAGCAAAGCTAAGACACGCCGACGTCACTTCAAGTGTTAACTGACCACGTTAGAGGGGTGGGTCGTTGGGATGCCTCTAGGTGCTAGATAGGAAACGATTAACACTGTTCCAACCACTCATCACTTCCAGGGTAATTGTTTGATTCTGGGTGGTGATCAATTGTTCATGGATAGACTGTAAGAGCAAAGGCATGAATATACTTGCTACAGTCGGATCAAACTCAATTAGACATTTTAGATGACCACTCGTCTTCTTTTTTAATAGACAGAGAGTGTGTCGATATGTTTGCACGAAGAAATGAGTGGTAAGGATAGCCGTTCAGTGGCTACAATCGAAGAATTGAGTTTGAATGACTATAGCAGGATGAATGCCACACGAAGAGTCTCAGACAAGTATATTCCAACATGTAGTAGTCTCGACACTATATTAATAGTACACGATTACTTGGCATCAAGTCTATCAGGCACCTTATACAGGGACAACTAATGGAACATCTCAGAAAATTTACATTGCACGAGGCAATTAAAAGATCATGTTTCTATGAAGTGTGATGAATAGTAGAAGAAATACTGAAGTTGCTTCACGGTGTAATCTTCCAATTGCTTCGAGCAGTATGACAAAACCCTAACATAGAATATATGTTTTTTTTATATAAGTGGTCACAGGGAGGAATGCTTAATTATTAACTTATGAACGATAAGCCCGAAAAGTGCAGATTTGATGTCAACAGACTGCCATTGGAACAGTTTCTAGGATCATTTCTCAGAACATTTCCCTTACATTGTATTTTACATATAATGGTACATTCACCAAGATTCCAAGGAGTGAGTAATGGTATAACTTTATACACATGCTTCGAGAAGAAATACGAATGGAGTTTAGGTATCAAAGGGGACAAAAGATTCACAGACCATTAGACAGAAACATGTCCTTACATTGATCCTCTCCGATCACAACTCTTTCGACAGAATTATAATACCACACTATAGGGGCACGTAAATCGACCAAATCAGATAAACTGTTACTACCTTTACGTTTGGTCACATTTTTATTAGAAATTCACAGACTAAAGTCCTGGAGTTATGTTAAAAGCGCTGCTTGTAACAATGTATCCTCAGGAATTAATCAGATTATAAATTATGTTCTGTGGTTTGTACAAATGTTTCAGAGGGGGCTCCCGAAAGGTTAAGATGGTTGAGAGATGATAAATATTTTACAGAAAGATCAAACGATCTAGATGTTCTGTTTCGACGTGAGGCAGAAGTAAACAGCCGTTGCCGAAAACACTCTTACGTGGCGATAAATTATGTGATAAAGAAACAATGAACATAGAAGAGTGAACGTTTAACGTAATGTTTTATCTCGGAAGCAATACGCACCTGATAGGCCAAGGCGTTCATAATAATTTCAGACGGTACCAGGTCTAAAGGATAAATCTCTTTCATTAGAACGTTCGTAGGGATTTTGTAGAATTGAATATACTCCAGGAAGGTGCCAATCACATCCATCAGACGTGTGTTATCGTTGCTGTCGCAATACTTCTTGCTCCACATCAGGGCCGCCTAATAATCACAGAAAAATCGAACAATTATGAATATTAGAACGATAAATCAAAATATGAATAAATGTGCTGCTGGAATTCATACAGTTTCACTTTTATTAATATTTAGACGTCACGGTACTTTTGCATATTCGTTGCTACAATCTTGATACAAGATGTTTCAAAATCGTGGGGCGAATTGAAATGTGCGATCTCCTTTTGCCAAATATAAATCAGAACGTCTTTCATTATTTTACAACTGCAGGCTCTGTTCTTGAGGCACAAGCAATTCAAATTTAAAAGCTTCAGTAACTGTTCTAATATGGTTCAGAAATTTTTAATACACACTTTCTGTGCAGAAACTGATATTCTTCACATTTTTTCTAACTCAAAAACAGTTTCAATATTCTATAGAAGCGTCTATTTGCTTAACAATCTCTTTTACTCCACAATATTTCCTTTAAAACAGAGCATTCTAAACAAAGGAAAGTTGTGCAGAATTGTTATGCATTTGTTACGTTTTTAATAATTTGTTAATTACAAATAGATAATTGCAGAGATATTGCAATGTTGAAATTGTAATCAGAGTATCTGCAGGATGTGTGCAGATACAATAGTGCAATTAAAAATGAAGAAAATAGAATTCGATAGAGAAAGATAGTTAGTTAAGATAGCAATTAATTAGAATCGGTATATTCAGCAACACGTACTTGGAACTTGGAAAACTCATCAGCGCGCAGTTCCTCTCTCGCCAGGATTAAACGAACCACGTGCTGAGGGAGCAAAGTGAAGGATCCTAGATTCAATATTTCGTTGCCATGTTCGTCAACAAATTCCAGCACCTTTAAACGATCATAAAAAAAGATTAAAATCATTCATTTTATTTTAATAAGAGAAGCTCATACAACACAACACTTTTTTTTTTATTCCTTCATACAGGATCTCAGAAAAATAACGTCAGTTAAGTAAAGATCTATTTTTACAAATTCAGGGAAAATTCAGTCACGATACATTTTGAAAATTATTAAATTTTTCAATATTTTGCTCGTACCAGCACTAGCATTTCAACTTTCTAATGCAATTTTGAATAATTTCAAGCACCACTATATTAATCTTTTTCAATTATATTTTACTGTATTTAATACCAATAAGAAGGTATTACCTTCATTATTATTATTATAATCATTATTATTACTATTGCTGTTGAGAAGATGTACTGTTTTAAAACTCCTAATGGAAAGTGCGGCTTTCTTGCAAACGTAAGTGCATCTATTGATATCGTTATTTTTAGCAAATATCGGTTGTTTATCCGATAAAGTGATTCACAGTCGAGTCTCATCACTCAGCAGGCTGTGCCTCGTGCCAAAAAAATTAAAATATCAGGTAGTCAATGAACGCGCCTTATCAGCGCGCCAGATCTACTTCATTACTGAAACAAGGAGGGCTGATAAGTCGCATCCAAAGAGTATCAGATTGCATGTGATGTGAACAGTTGCTTCGTTATCAATTCCGGTATAAATAAATTATTCTGTAATGTCTAAATCGTGTACAAGTGGTTCCGTTTATCACCGCACTAATCGCAGTTTCGTATATAAATTAATCATACTCGCGATACTAATCATTCATGTATGGATAATTTAAAGAATGACTATTTGTTAACGATCGTAAAGAAAAAATTGATATATCAATTAAAATGGAGAATTAGATAACAAATTTATTTTTTAAAGGGAAATAATTAGATATTTTCAGGAGGAAAAAATACGAGGTGATCTGAAAAAGTGTTCGAAGAATTTTGAGGTATACAGTGCTCTATTAAATGGGCAAGAGGACCCAGTGAAAGAAAGTTTAAAATTTGAACTATAACAGAATCATAAGCTGACAAAAACATCATACACTATGCATCATATTTTTGGGTAATAAAGACGTTTAATAATAATAATAATAACATATATTGAACGAGGGAATTCCCCGATTCCACATACCAGTGATACTAATACAATAAATAAAATCTACCAACAGAATTATTGTTACATGTATTGAAAAAAATAAATTTTAAATTTTGCTTTCACCATTGCTGTAGGTCTGCTAATTAATCTCGATTTAGGGTGCTGTTTGCTTTTTAATTGATTATCTTCTTTCTTAGATCACCCTGTATACCGTGAATCTTGCATTTCAAGGAGTCAAGAAGTGTATAAAAATATAAGACTAGATAAATTCACCTTTTGAACGAAGGATTTCGTGCATTTGTACTGAATATATCGTTCAGCCGATGAAAGTAAAGCGCAAACAGTGTCGACTGTAATGCAACACTGAACGAATCCAGCGCAAGCTCTCCTAAGCTCGTCCAATCCGTAGTAATCAGCAGCGTTCATTATTCCTGCCATCGAAAACCAATAATAAGGAGCGATCAGTTAAGATAAGTAATTTAAAACAGCAGTCGTGAATTAAAAAGAACACTGCCCCAGGTATGAGATTAAATATTAATGAAACACGATTGTATCGATCACGTCGCCAGTTTTGTGAAAGATAAAGGGGACAAGCGCACTGGTCAATAGAATTAAGTGACCTACTGAAATGATTGTATCGATTCCCAGTTTCAATATTCAGTATAAAATAATACTGTACTTGCATTAAAATGTACAGTGTTCTTCTTGTCCGATCCTTTCTTGTGAATCATACGAAAATGTGATTCCCTAATTAGGTAGGCCTATTAATAAATAATAGCGCAAGAATATAATTTAAGGGGGTTTCCGGTCTAGATGGTAAATTTTAAGGTCATTTTGGGGAATTTAATTTGAAGAAACAAATAATGCTACAATATTGGCGTTTTGTGCACATGTTTAATAACACTTTTGCTATTTGTAGATTTTTTTTGTAATTGGCTATTAAGAATCTATTAAAAGTTATCATCGCTTGCGCATTTCGTGTTTCAGAAATGTTGTCTCATCGGCGGTATTGATTGGGCCACTTCTACTCGCCTGAAATAAATAATTCATAGCATATTTTAAACTTAATGAACGTGGTTATCGCCTCTACCAAAATGAATAAGATATGAAAATATTTGACAGAACAACGACTTCGTAAAGAGTCATATTCGAAACTTGGCATTAACTTTGCAACTTCTGAATGCTATAAACAACAAAGTATTTGTGATATTGACTTGATTGTGGTAGGGGCGATTACCACATTCATTACGTTTAAAATGAGCTATGAATTTTTCATTTCAGGCCACCAGAAGAGGCCGAAGAACGATAATAACTTTTAAAATATTATTAATAACCAATTAAAAGAATTCGACAAATAGCAGAATGGTTAATAAACATGTACACAAGACGCCAATATTGTAGCATTATTCGTTTCTTCAAAATAAATTGCCAAAGAAGGCCCTGAAATTGCTTGTCTAGTCGACAATAATGATGACGACTTAAGGATAATGATGACGTTAACACTGAACTAGCTGAATATGATTACTTCTATGAAAAATTAATTTCTTACTCACCCAGTAAGGTCCTAGGCTGCAACGTCACGCATCCAGTGTGAATGTACTCGATCAGCTGACGAAACACGTCTGGTTCGAACTCCTTGATGATTAATGTGTGATGCTGATTCGGCTGTGGCTTTGCAAAAGGTTTATATTCATAAGAAGGGAAAATTTGGACGATTGTTCAGGCCGTGGCTTGAACTCGAGGATCCATGCTAAGCGACTTGCACGATGCATTCAGTGATGGACGAAATGCACTTTGTGGAACGCTCAATTATTCTTGCAATTTAAAATTCTAAAATCTGCTGAATGAGAACTTTACTCGTGACTTTTCTCCATGAAAATTCGTCTTATACAATTTTAATCATTTACTCTTTTTTGGTATAATTAATGATATAACATTAACGTTTGATATTGGTGACACACAAAGTTGAACCTGATTCATATTTTAATGAGGATGGTAATTTTATGTATTATGAGTGCGATATCCTCTGATCGACTGGATCGTCCATCACCAATCGCTTCAGCATTGGCAGAAGTAAAGAGAACGCCTGTCTGCCATGAATACTTCATTACACATTTTGCGAAAGTGCAGACTTCCAAAGACAAGCTACTGTGCGTCTAAGTCTATCGTGATTTCACGACTACGTGAACCGTAATGTGTAGGAAATTCCATAATCCAGTTGCAATGTTTCTCAATAGCGAACAACTGTGATAGTGTAAATCTACAGCTACTCTGCAAGTAAGTATAATAATGGTGGGCCAATCAACATTATATTGATCATTTTCTACACTTGTTGCGAAGTGATTTTGATGAAATTTGAGTATGATGTAGTCCAAGTGAAATTAGAGGGGGTTTAAGTCATCATCATGCTGGTCTCGAATTTGTTTAAAAACTATACACAGTCAAATGTTACGAAAATAGGAAAACATCGTAAGATTTGACGGTCTCTATTTTTTAAACAAACCTGAAATCAGGAAGATGATCACTGAAACCCCCCCTAATTTCACGTGGACTACGTCATATTCCAATTTCATCAAAATCCCTTAACAACAAGTGCAGAAATTTATCGATTCTCTACAGAATGGCCCTGATACAATTGCCTGTATTTACAGATTCTTCGAACTGCAATTTAAATTTATAATGTACATGCCTACTGAAAGAGATAGATTAGAATTCTTAATGCGCCATGAAAGTTTACATTAGCTGCTTTGATAGAAGGTGTGTTTTTCCTGAATTGCAAGTGTCACACCAGTCGAAGTTTTAGCATACACTTCACAATACCCAAACAGTCTTCTCACATCTATCTCTTTCAGTGAAAGAGTCAACCATTCCGCACTGACATCGCGTAAATGCTTCAACTGTGCAATTAATTAGAGCAGTGTTTCTTAACCTTTTATGCTTTACCTAGCCCCCGAAAATGTATCCATATCTGGCATACATATACATTATATGACGCAGTCAGAGCAACAACGGACTAACCCACATTTTTTTCGAAATTGAATTAGTAGCAATAACGTATTCCAATAGGCTCCAGTAACCATATGAAATAGGAAAAAAAAAATTTTTTAATGCGGGTTGGTCCGTTGTTGCTCTGACTGCCTCATATATACATTAAATTTTGTTTCATAAATTACATATATCGATAAACACAAAATATCTTACAGTTACTAAGTAGATCTAGCGACTTCTGAGCTTTCACGGTGTACCGCCAAAACTTTTACCGCGTACCCCACATTGAGAATCACTGAATTAGAGCATTACCATCAAAACTTTCACTTACAATAAATCTCAGAAACGACATATTTTCTGTAGATAATGATTAAACTGAGACCAGCTTTGTAATTTTTCCACGATGCCAACGCAGTTGCAATTCTTCATGCAATCGTTCAGAATAATAACTCTGTGGTGGTCAAGAGCTACTTGACGTTGCATGTCTACCACACGACACACGAATTTCACATTGAAATAGGGCAACAGAAACAGGGCAGTCTCTCCGTTAGGGGTCCTCGAGAAGGAGCCTTTGTCGATAGATGTTGAAGGCAACGAGTTCGAAACGACTCTATGCTCGAATGTTGAGGGTTATTCAGAATGTGCAAACAGAGCGAAGGGGACAGAGAAATATGTGACGAGTAGAAGGATTGTCGGATGCAAAATCGTATGTAGAAGTGACGTTCATAGTACCTCTTGTATGGGAGCCAACTGCTGCGTGAACCCTGACCGCTATACGGCACATAACAAACGCACACTTACTATTTCTATCATTTTTAACAGCTAGATGTTCGTGTCGGTGTCGACCACAATACACACATACTTTAGGAACGTGCTTGTATGCAGATAACGTGGCTTTGAATCGAGCATTTTAGTTCCCCTTTCTATTGCAATAGATTCACTGGATCAGTGGACTCAAATTATCGTTATAATATATAAATTATCGTTTGTATCAAATTAGGGAAGGATTTCACTCTGGTAAGGAAGAGTATGTGTACACTACGCAATGCCAATCTGTTTTAAGACAAAAAAATTCATTAATCCATAAGTGTACAGCATTTAAAGGGATTTTAAGTCTGTAGCTACGATAGCTAGCTTCTTTAATTTCATTCTTACATAATAATTATATCATTATAATAATATAATAATATTATATTATAATTATAATTATAATTATTTACATAATATTATTAATAATATTATTAGCATGTGGGACGATTCTGTACATAAATTGATTAAAATTGATATGCAACTCTCTGGTAACTTCCCACTATTCAAATTTATAGATTGCTAAATTGTTATTCATGAAGGTTTAAATGGAACTAGGTGTTACATCTTGTACAGTGGACGAAATTGGAATTATTTGCGAACTAATTGTCTGAAGCTCGATGTAACTACAGTTGTAATTTGAAATATGAATAAATGTTTAAAGTTTAAGAGAGATATAGATATGTAGAAGTGTTACAGTAGCGTACACATACTCGTTGCAACGGTGCTTGATTCACTGCCTGCACTTTAGTCTGACCCACCGATTTGGTTCCGATATGTATGTTTATAAAGTTGCCACGTGATTTCTTATTAATTGAACTTTTCTCCACTTAAATGATCGGGAGTGTTGCCATTTGTTTCAACGGAACGTGGGAATAGATCGCAGAAGAAAGATCCTTCTGTAACGCCAGCAATTACCTGTTGCGCTGCATTCTGTAGATTCAACAGGGGCTCAGAGCTTCTTTTCAGGAACAGACGAATTTTGTTCTCTCGCGGTGGCGGGTCTTTCTTGCGCTGTGGGCTCGGGGCTTGGTAAAGCATCTTGTGGAACACTCTGCAGACAAAGACAATCAAGCAATCAAGTAATTGATTACTTCAGCGATCTCCTAAGCACTTCTAACTTCTTTTTAATTACAAATATTAATGGTTTCTTTTATACAATATCTCTATAGGAAAATAATTCTTCTCTGCATTCTTACTTTCACGATTTTATCGATTTTACTCAGCTCGACCCTTTTTTCTTAAGTGAAGAAAAGTGATATAATATATTGTGTGTAAAGTTTCTTTGTTTATTGTGGGAACGTAATAACATTGCTAACGCTGGCTTACGACACGAGAAATGTCACAGGAACTCAAGAAATAAAATAAATAAAGTAGTTATTAAATAAAATAAATAAAGTAGTTATTAAATAAAATAAATAAAGTAGTTAAACAGCAAAAAATATTTTTATTTAAACTTCTCTATGCTAAACAGCCATTTCACGATTTCGCGTATATCAACTTAATAGGCCGAGTCCATAATCGAAAGGGATGTATCCGACAACATGAATGTACCACAATTACCACAAAAGATGAATAAAAAAAGCCGCTAGCATTCATGATACAAACCTACTTCTCGCCGCTAACACAGCCTTCACAGCGCAGACTGGCTCTTTGGTGTCGCCGACGAGGAAGGTGACGTCGCAGAGTTCTGGCATTCTTGCCAGGAACTTCATGTCTTCGGCCAGGCCGGTCTTATTCTCGAAAGTCGAATAATCCGCCTCATCGGCCACCCCCGACCCCGAAGCTTCCGGCATCGAGCCCGTGTTTTCCTGAAAGAATTTACACGTAGCATCTGTTCCACTCCTTGAGCTGAGTCTCGTTCGCCACGAACGCGTATAAATCATACAGCACTGGAAATATTTATTTCATCACTCGAATAAGCACGTTATCACTTATAATTACCTCTGTTGTTATTATTAGCACTAGGAAAATATTTATTCCAGAAATGTGTAGCTATTTTATTAATCATATTGTTATGAAAATTGTGCGAGAAACATAAATTTAAAAGTGATGCAATAAATATTTCCAGTACCGTATAAGTACGCTTCGAATTAATACCACATATTTGTAAAAGAATTCTCTGATAATATGAAAATAATTTAAATAAATGATATATCCTTTCTTGGCCATCGAGAACCTAATTTAATTATCAGATATTAGAGAGATATTAGCTATCACAATGATCATGTGACGTGCTCAGAGGGTTGCGAAAATGATATTTGATAGCAACATTAGAGTTGCATTTAATTCGATTAGATTATCTCGATTAAATTACTACAGTAGGGATTGCAATATCGGTAAACCGGTTAATCGCGGGAAATACCCTCAAATTTTTACCGGTAATTCTCCAAATTTTTACCGGTATTTCGATAAATTATGTATAGTAATGTAGCGCATATATGCGTTCATTAATTCCGTCGATATCAGTAGATATTCCGTAGATATCAGTAGTAACGTTATCAGTAAAAAATACTTCAATTAATAATAGAGACGAAAACGGAAGTATCTCATGGAAAACCAACTTTCATCCAAAAGAAAACTAAAAATCTGAATCATGCCATCAAAAAATAGACGTATTTTCAAGTAGAAAAATTAAAAAGAAAATTTCTACAAATGGCATATGATTTCTTAATGACTACCCAAGCAACATGTGTAGAATCTAAGAGCGCTTTATCAGGAGACCAAAGTTTGGACAAATTATGTTTTTTTGCGTGCTTATTTGTTAAAAAGAATTGTTAAATAAAAAATATTTAATTATGTATATAAGTTAAGATTCTTTTCATTGTTTTCGTGGTGAAGACCCATATTAATAAGTAATGTCAATAGTTATACAAATATATCTATTTTGTGTTGTATCATTTTATATCTTATGTTCAGAACAGTTTTATTTGCATATATTTTTTATAATGCTCGATTAGAGTACAAAATTTTTTTTCTTCTAATGTTTACTTTTATATTATCAATACCTTAAAAAATTACCAGTAAATTACCGATAAACCGGTTTAGAATGAAAATTTTACCAAATTACCGATAATTGAAAAAGTCGGTAAATTTGCAATCCCTAATTATTAGTATATGTTTCTATAAATAGTATCCGTTGTATGTGGAGTATTGAAAAATGAAAATCCTATAAATTTTTATATACGTAGGTCCAAGTACATGAGTTCTAATTAAATACCAGAACGAAATACTATACGTCGTGTTATAGATTTAGAATACGATTAGTACCTAGTACAAATAGTTCGCTTTCTATGACCACAGTTATGTGATGAATACTGTATTAGAAAATTCACATCATTTACAGTCAATTTTAGTACATTTTACACGTGGCAAAGTGTCAAACGAAATCTTCAGAATCAATTAAATTTAGTACACAGAAACTGTTAATTACAGTGAGTTGGTAATATTACTGAATGTGATGTTCATACAGAATAATTTCACATGTTATATACTTGAAGGCGCGCAAGTACACGTGATTAACGATGTAAACGAGAAAAAAAAGATTAACTCGCGGAAAAGGGTTCCCGCATTAGCGCCCTTAACGTATCCAACGACTGGAGTCCGTTAAGAGTTTTTGAAGAAAAGGCAAGGCGATAGCACGGTTTAATGGGCGAAATGCACTTTCCTTTATCGAATATGGAAATCTGCGAGTCCATCAATAAATCACTCCCCTTGACGAAAGACTTAGCTACCCCCCCCCCCCCCCCCCGTGTAACGAGGCCTGTTATCTACGATGTAGTTAACCTAGTTCCAGTCGCAAGACCCCTTTAATCGGCCAACCCAGTGCGATGATAAACTTTCATTTACGTATGACCTTTAAATAACGCGAATAATTTGCCCGATGGAATTCCACGTTTTGACTTTGATCCCTATTTTCATGGAATTTTAAAGGTTCAGGTGATCAATTGCCCCGTGAAAATTATGGAGCCTTGAATTACTAAGATTGTTCATTCTTCGCTCAGCTGTCATTTAAGAGGAAAATGTTTCCACAAGTGCACAGGGTATTCCACGATTGTGATCACAGATCGAGAGATTTAGTTAAAAATAGGGATCTAAAGCTCAGTTTGCCTGTGCAGGTCGATTAGCACAATTTAGCTGGAACATCTACAGTACTTACTGGAAATATTTATTGCATCACCTCCAAATTGATGTCCTATGAAACAATCTTCATAACTACATAATTGATAAAGTAGTTTGAATCCAACTTACTTTAACCAAGAGTTATCAATAAATATTTCCAGCACTGTATATAAAAAAACAGTGCTACTGCACAGGCTGTTGAATTAATTGCATGTTTTTTAGGGGCTAGCTCAGATTTTTCTCTCTGGCTTGTCTGTACAGTTCGACTTGCGCTGATTAGTAGACACGTGTATAGAGGGAACAGTTGAACTGCTTGAATTTGACCTGCACAAAACTGTCAGTGAAAACGGAAGGTGTGTGCGGGAGGAGGTCAAGTTTAGCAGTCTAGTATTAATAGAGAATAAAAATTGGAGGGCGAAAAAGTTTTTAGAATCAATATATTATAGCGTGGTAATTTGGTCACCATAAATTGGTGAAGAGATTCAGACAAATTTAAGCCGTGAATTTACCTGGAAGCTAAGATAAGCTATGCTATAAAACATAAAAAAAAACATAGCATAGCTTACCTTAGCTATCAGGTGGATTCTCGGCTTTAAACACTTGGCTGTTGTTTAATCTGTTGGCCGAGGCAGAGGTGTTAACTCGTTATTCGAAAATTTCTTCGCGTTGATTCATGACAAAAATTTCGAAACGTCAGTTGTACAAGATGAGTAAATAATGTCTTAAGTCATACATAGCGTTTAGTCTGGACGAAATCAGTTCATTTTGCCTGTGGTAATTATTAAATGTACGATCGTACATTATTTTATGTTGCTGATCGAGAAATGATAAAGTTAGCAGGTTCACTGAAATAGGAAAATATATAGTGATTTTATTCATCACGGAAAAAGTACCTCCACATGCACGAGAAAGAGGGTCGGGATGCTGGAATTCGAAATCGCGAAATTCGTATATCCGGCTGGCCAGTCTGCGCCTTAAACTACTGCGCCAATGCTGACCTTTCCATTTTCCACTCTTCCGGCTCCTCTCTGATGGGTATATGAAGGCCCCGATTCCACGAATATTTATAATTAATTTTTAATGGAGTGATCATTCATATGAAACATATTACAATACAGCAAAACAAAATTGAAAGATTTTGTAAGTATGAAATTTCTTTAAAAAGTAAATGTGGATTATATGAAAAGTATTAAAATGTTTTTAATTTATTTTTACATGAACAGCACCCTCTTGTTACTCGTCTTATACTATCACCCCCTTTCCCGCTTAAGTACCCTCCTCGTTTAGAGCTAAATCTGCTAAATAACTCTCACTGAAGAGTCTATTAGAAGGCTAAAAAATGCGGATACAAATTGGAAATTACTTATATTCCTTAGGTTCACATACTGATATAAAAGATGTGTGTAATCACACAGGTCGTGAACATTAATAAATTGACGAAATAAAAAACTAAACATGTCAGAATCGATTGTGAGTCTATGTATTATAGGTTCAAACGTATGACTATAATTAATGTATGGTTCTGTATTGAGATTTTTCTATTTATTCCTCTGACAAGTAAGTTCTTACTTGTCTAACTAAAAAATTCATTAATTAACGCACTTATGATGCAGATAAATAAAAATTAAAACCACAGAATATTATATGAACCAAATCGAAGGAAGCAAATAGATAGGCACTTGGTGCATACCAGAAACATATGAATAATAAAAATTACAAAACTACTTCGACCTTACCATACCCCACGCCAAGTATTAAAAAATAATACAAAACCGAACTTCATTACAAACCATCATACCTTCCCCAACCCCTAAAGCCACTACCAAAGCATCTAATAATCGTCTTAAAAATTGTTACTCAACAACAACCACCCTTCACTAACGACCAAGGCGTTCATAAACTAAGCCACCCCAATACGCGCCTCCGAACCCCTAATGCGTTACCAGGGGCGACAAAAGCGGTGCCCCACAGAAGCGCTAAATTACCTGTTGCTCGGATCCCGGAGCCCCCTCGCTCGGCGAGCTCCTTCCGTCCCGAAAAAACACTTTTACCTCACTTCCCCTTTCCCCCAATCAGGCACAATCCACCACGCACACCCTTGACGACATTGCACGAGCCACTTTCTAAAACATCTCGAACGCCACGTCGATGTGCCCGGAGGAATCACGTTAAGTACGAGCCACCAGCGAGAACCGCAGCCGGAAATGAACTTTCCCAGATTAGACACCCCTTTCAACGAAAAGAAACGATCACCTGGACGTCGCCGTTGCCGCCAGCATCGAGTAATCGTCGCTAGGGACACGCCTGTCGATTTTCAGATCTTCACCCGTCTCTCCCTTCGGCGTCTGTCGGACGCTCCAACCCCTTTTCTGCAAGGGGCACGCGCGGGGGTGGCGTTCGAGGAGTTTCGTGAATGTAGCTCGCGTCACGGAACGCGAGCAGGCTGGTTGCTTTCTCGGGGAAAGCGACTCGACTGCGCTGGGCCTATCTACTCCCACAGGCCAGGCCACCCTCAACGCGCACACGCGAACACTCGCTGGGGGTAAACCGGGGTGGTGTCTGCGCCTGTGCGACCTGTCGATCCTCCGAAGGACCTCTCCCTTTCCTTTCCAGCTGGATTTTTCGAAATGTCACCTGGTTACCCTGCTATCCTCGAGGTAACTCGAGATCGTCGATTATGCTAGGCTGGAGGGTTAATTGCAGCTGGGGTGGGTAACAAGAGGGGATGATTCTCCTCCTTCGGCTGGCTGGCTGGAGGATTGCTGGATGGGAGTATGTTTTGGAATTGTAGGAGTATGAAGTTGGGTCTTGTGGAGGCGCCAAGGGGGATGACATAGAATTATTTTCTTCATTCTTGCACGTTTAAACTGGTCTTCGTTTCTGGTGGAGCTGGTGAGGCTAGGATAATTTGGGGAGTCAGTGATGAATGCTTTAGGATATTAATATGATGATTATCTTTATTTGAGGATAATATGGAATCCAGAAGCTGAGTTTCAGAGTAGGGAATTTTGAATAATATTCTTACCGAAGTTGAACTGTATGTAGCCTCGGCGATGGTCATCAGCTCGATCAAGTTTAATTCGTGTGTTAACGCGTATTTGTTGGCTTACTCTCGATTTTTCACGCTGGCGTTACAGCGTGAGCAACGAAAGTGAACGTAACGTGAACTCCACCGTGGCGAATCCGGGTCAAGCTCAAAATCTGGCTCTGTGGACCACAACCATTCATGTCTGTGGAGGCACCCTCGTCTCCCTCCAGCTTGCACCTGTCCCTCTCGATTAATCAATAACACCCGCCCCGCAACAAGTAGGCATCCCGGCTGGAAAATGGGGGAGGGGGATGAAACTGTTCGATCGCTTGGAAAACTTCATTGGGAGAGGAAAGCTTGTAACTCGATTTTATTAACATTGTATGCATTTTAATAGTTGCAGAATTATAGAAATAATTGTTAGAAAAGAAAGCAAACAGAAGTGCATCGATATCTTCTTCACCCCTTTAGAATTTTGAATATTTTTGTAACTGATAGAGTTGAATTTCAGTTTGATAATTGAAATCGATTTCTTCTTTAGATACTTTCTGCGCTTGTGTGTGATTATTTTGTACTGTTTAAAGGGAAGTAATGCAGCTGAAAATAATCAAATTTGGCATTTCTCGTTAAGAATAATTCTGTTAAGGCGTAAGTGTTAAATGTGATAGGATTTAGTGGTTTTTGAAATAGGCTTGTTACTTGGAAAATCTTCAAAAAATTCTGAACAATTGGAGTGTCCTTGTCGGTTGCGCTCTCTCGGCGAGGGATGCGGAGGACGCCTGCGCGAGAATAACGAACGATTTCATTTTGGTTTCCGTGGCAGCCCCTCGATAATTGGTAAACGGCTCGATGAACCCACAATATTTTTCGTAATCATGAAATCTCTAACACAAAATTTTCAAACTTCTTCAGTTTTCTTACGTTTTACCGAAGTACCCTTCTTTTTTGTTGCTGAACGTTTCTTATTATCGTAAGTGGCGAATAGAGAGCGAAAAAAAATAGGGGAATGGTGGAATCGCTGAAAGACCACTGAGATTGAGTATCACTTCAAAATGTTTGAATATTTAGCAATCTGTCCGGAATTAGTTGCAGTGCAGCCACACCACATTGGAAACGGAAATTTATGGACGGACCAAAATAGTTCAAGGTTGATCAAATCTGTGTCACGACCGAGTTTCATGGTGGACTCTCGATTCAATATCGTGTGCAATTACGTAGATGGGTGGCTTCAAAGGAATCCATATATTGTTCCAACGAAAAATGTTACGATCTATAAAAAGAAACGAACACGAAGGCAATCTTTAAAGTGTAATCTAATCACTTTACACAAATTCACAATGCTATACACTAATGTTATGCGAAATGCATAATTTTGAGTAATAGAAAATCAAACAGATTTTTTTAATAGACCGTTGAATCACTTATTATTTTCTGCCAGGGGCAAATTTTATATAGGCTAAGTTGGTAAATTTTTTAAAGAAATAAATTGAAAGATGTTTAAACACAAAGGCTTGAGACAACTTTAAAAACAATTCACTTACTTTTCGCCTAGCAAATTTGTAATAACTCATATCTGAGTTGTAATTTCGATTTAATTTCAAAATTCTCGCAACTTCTTTAAATTAAAATTGTTGATGATATTTCATGGAAAGGGCGGCAGACGCTTGTTAGCCTAGGGCGCCAAATCTCCAAATCGGATCCTGTTTTCTGCGTTATTTTACTTTCACTAGATTGAATCTTTTTAATTTTATATTTTAGTTTCTCACCGTCTGTTTCAATTCAAATGTATCTGAAAATAGGCAAAAGTCTTTGACTGGAAGATAAAATATTGGACCCAAATCTAATATAATTTAAAAACTCAAAATTTTATTTTCTTAACTTCCATGAACGATATCGTCGAGAAGCAAACACTTAATTATGTGAACCGTGTTTCGCATCGCATATTGCACTTTTGGGAACGTGGTATATAAACGACACATAGGTGATCGTGAACGAGTGAGAATAACAAATCGATCTCCATCAATAACATAAAACAACATCGATTTATTCAACACAAATACTTGCACGTTACGATAGAGGTTCGTAGTAATAATAATAGTGATAATAATATTCATATATACAGGAAATAAGGCACGTTCGATATTACATTAATTAACGTGCGACCACGGTCGCTCGGCTGTTAATATTCTCTTATCATCATCATTCTATCTCCCCTTCATACGATATGCAACATCCTTACCAAACGTAGAAAATGTCGTATATATATAATATATATATATATATTATAATATATATGTATATCTATCTGTATAAACGTTCTCGTTGAATTTCATTTGTCCGTTCATCGACATCTCGAAGAAAAGACTTACACCACCTTAAACCTATATATTCATATATATATATATATACTTTTTCTCCCTTCCCGTTCGATTATTTGCGATGAAATCGCGGCCCTCATTGGTCGCTCGTATTTTTCTCTTGTCTACGCTTTGAGGAAGAATTTCCACAACGTCGCTCACGTCGAACAAACGCCCAGAAAAATACGCGAAATTTCGGTCCAAAGTCTAGAATGAGAATCGCTAAGGAATCGTTTTTAATTAAGCTTCCATCGCGACGTTTCATTGCCTATAGTCCGGACGAAATCAAATGGCCCCGCAGGGGCATCGATGGGCATTCCCCCATCACCTCGTCAATCTACTCTCCAGCGCCATCTGTCGCCTCCGCGCGTCAACTAACAAGCAGACCTCCTCTGCTTAAAACAGAGAAGTAAATTTGAGTGACACAAAGGTGGAGTCGTGTTTGGCGCAATTCGAAAAGGTGAAATTGGCCACTGGATTCTTTCCTGACTATATTTTCTTCATTCGCGCTTTGCTTTACGCCGATGGAGCTATATTACACGCGAAATTGGAAAATTGACTCGATACAAGCTTCGCCGTTTATCAACGACGATCGGTTGTATCATCGATCGAGCCAGACTATTTACGAACTGTGGATATGGTCTGGAAGAATTTTGGAAAGAAGAAGTTAGTTGAAATTTGAAGATTTCACGTTTCTCGCTACCAATTTTCGATGATATATTGTTGCGCGGATATGTTAAGTGTTGGGAAAGTCGGCGTGCTCGATACAGGGATAAACGATTCGCGAATGAACCGGTAAGAGACGAGAAATGTTGGAATATTATACAATGCTCCACGCACGGGCAACTGCATTCACGATTTCGTTGGCACGCACAGACACCTGCAGTTTGCGCTGCTCAATGGAATCTCGGTTTCTAACCCTTTGATGCCCTTTGTTATGGATAAATTGAAAAACTTGATTGAGTATCATGTATAATACTTTTTACGCCACAACAATACTGAAAATGGCCATTGCTGAATTTTTCCTAGAATACTCTTAGCGAAATGTGCTGAGTGCCTTTTCAAAATGATTATAGATCACCTATTGTCAACTTTCTGCACTCTGATTATGTTCGTTCTTTTACCTTATGGAAAAATGATATGCAAATTTTTATAATGATATGAAAGAAAGGTTTGTAGAATTTAGGAACCCATGGCACAGACAAAAGCAGATAATAATGTCCACTTAAGAGGGACAGAGGAATCAACCGTGATAGAGTATTTAATTTGCCACTTCGTAGTTTGTAAATTGAGGCTACTTGACGTATTTCATCGTGTAGGTGTTCCAAAATTATAGGATAAGCAGAACCATATAAAATCGAAAAGTCCTTTATCATTTCGCAATCTGACGTCTGGTGTTCGAGATATAAGGGATTGAAGCTTCAAGGTTCGACTGTCGGCGCGCTAAGCTCGCGCTCCAGGCAGCCAAGCATACAACGAAAAAATTCAAACCTGCGCGGGAAGTTAAACTGAATTTTCAATCGCTTGTATCTCAGAAAGAGAACGTCAGATTTCAAAATGGTAAAGGACTTTTTTACTTCTTTTAGCGCGACGAAATGGCATGTCTAAACTTATTCCACAATTTTCATCATTGACAACTTGCTTATAAACTTCCATTTGATTGTACGATAACAAGAAATATGACGAAAGTGAGTCTCTGAAATAAATAGATTCTCAGACACTTTTGGTTCGATTTCTGAGTACCAGACGCTCCTAAATTCTACCAACCAATTTCCAGATCATCCTCCAAACTTATCTTTACGACTTGTTCCTCGATTACATTGATCAGAACGGTGTCAGACAGCAAAGGGTCGCACGGATCCTCCTCAAGGACCCGCCACTCGAGGCCACGCACTCTGCAAATTATTTTCTCTCGCACATACACTCGGAAACTTACTTTAGGCGGTATCTAAACTGGCATCGAGATACTTTACACGAATGTACAAAAGTCTTCCTACACCGTATCGGGAATGTGTACCACCGCTCGCTCGCTGTCTGTCTCTACGCACTACCTATCGGCTAAATTAATTAGAAAAAAGGTTTCCCCTCTTGGAATTGTCGGCAACGTTGCTCGTGTCCAAATTGGAATGTAAAATGCTATCGTAAGCGCTGCGAACATGACAGAGAGACGAAGGATGATCGACGAATCGTCCATTGATAGATCCACAGTAGTTACTAACAAATAGGATATTGAATATAATTTGAGGTCTAATAATTGAATTATTTTCTGAGCATGTGCTACCATAATTATTACAGTGATTATGCAGGCTCATTCGAAATAAAAAGTAATCTATAGTGTACCAGGAATAAGAGTTTAAGAAGAATGTTTTTTTTTATTAATATTTGTTTTGTAAAATAAAAATAAATTGCGAGGAAACTTTCTATTGTACTTTACCCTAACTCTTACTATTAAAATATACGAATTTCAAGTATTCAATCGTATTTAAACATCTCTGTGTATCTTGCTATTCCGATTTCAATTAATTCAACTACGTATTAAAATTTTACTGAATATTCCTACTTAATTTCTACCACTTGGCAGTGAAATTATGTCAGCTCCTATTAATAAAAATATTAAAGCGAGTTCAAGTTCCCTACTGGCAATCATCGATTCGTCGCCACTCTAATAAAAAAGTAGAACCACCTTGTCTCTCTGATGGCACTCGCCATATGCAGCTTACATAAATCACTGGATCCTCCTTAAAACACGTCGATCAGCGGACGAAAGCGACGATCGAGGCTCTGTCGAGGGTCAATCTGATCGCGTTCGTCCATCTATACCCAATAGAATCTAACTACCGCGTCCCTCTAGCACGCTTTCCGCTGTCATTGACGCGCTGGCGCATCACTCGCCACCGTTGCCCTAAATTACGCAATTAACAACCAATCCGTAAGTACTTTCATAAAGGTGCACGACCCCCTTGCACAACCGTTATCAACTAATTAATCAAACCTTTTAAACATAACCATGTAGACTCTACAACTAGCATTCGAACAGTTAAAATACCTCTAAGGAACGTACTGAATTTCTCAGGAAAGGTTACTGCAGATACCCTTACATATCCAATAGACGAACTCAGATTTGATTAACAACGAATACAATTAAAAGAACCCTTCTGCGGAACTACCTACCTAAGGAAGGAAAGATTTGAAATACTCTAGCCAAACAGACCATACACTCGCACACTACCTGGAAGGGGCTTTCAACTCTTCAATGCCAGCGAAAGCGTTCCTCGATATGAAATATGCACGGTCACAATAAAACCGTCCCACCTATCATTGTACATACATCAGTTACAGCATTTCGTCGAAGGGACAGCCCCTCCTCGTTCACCTTTCAAAACGATACATCTATTGCACTTCCTCTGCCTCAGTGTCAGATAGTCGCAGCTGGCAGTCGACCACTGGTTCGCTTCTCTTCGTTCGAAGCGTCATCCTCGGCGAGGATTCCTGCCCTTCACGAGGTCCCCCGGGTACCCCTGGGCTCTTTACGTCCTGCAGTCGACTCGGAGCGTCTGGTCGGTGGAGCATCGGGGCTTCTAGGCCCCGTGACCACGGGATCTATCTGCCGAAGCGAGTCTTGGCGATGGAGTATCGCTGGCCGGACACCCAGGTGCCAGAGCTTCGGCCGGGGTTTCTCGACTGTCGACGTGAAAAGGCGCGATATCACAGCTTCGAGGAGTCGTAGTTCTCGAAGGACCACCTCTGCCTGGACGCTGTGGGCGAGCACTCTTCCATGATGAGCCGCTGCTTGCTCTCGGTGATCGCTAGACACTTGTCGCTGCTGCCGTGTCTGATCTGCTTCGTCTGAAAGCGAAGGGGTTTGTTAGGATCTGTTCTAATGGTGTTCGATGTTCCAGCTGCGCTGGCGATTATTGTTTATGAGTGCGCATAATTCTGTGCAGGTATATATAATCGCGATGCGAAGTCTAGTGGACGTCTTCGAGGCAATATCTGCTGCTAAGGGGACTCGCGGTAACCAGGTCATTGATTTGGCTCAGAATTTGTATATAGTTTAGTCTAGATTGTGTACTATAGGGTGTTACAGGCATGGGGTGCAGTATTCACTATGTTGCGAGAATATTGAGTTCAACATTCGGGGGGCTTTTGGAGCATCAATAGGTACTCATATTTGAGAAGCAAACATTTTGACGTAATTAAGGGGGGATTCTCGTGTAACATACCCCGAAATTTATGATTTTTTTGGGAAAAAAATATTGTTAATATTGCATTAAATTTTATTGGGATATAAGGAGGCACCTTTAAACTTGCAGAAAATATTTTTTTTATGTGGATGCATCTTATTATTTATTAATTATTATGGAATCTCTTCGACGATGTTGGCGTCAGGTGTAGCACCTGTCATAGTCATCTGATTGCGAAAAGAAGAAAATTTTCTTAAAGTTAAATAATGTACGCTGGTGCTGGACCTAAAATTTTAATTTAAAACAAGGAAATAAAACAAGGAAAAAACTTACTTTTTCTTTCAAACGCTATAACTCTTTCAATATTTCATTTTTTTTTAAGTGGACCAATACCA
This sequence comes from Andrena bucephala, assembly GCA_947577245.1. NCBI lineage: Eukaryota > Metazoa > Arthropoda > Insecta > Hymenoptera > Andrenidae > Andrena > Andrena bucephala. The sequence goes on along the minus strand of OX387715.1, from coordinate 45,818,866 downwards.
TCTTAAACTATCTAACTTAAGAAATTCCTATTTATTTTGCAATCTGATGACTGTGATAGGTGCTACGCATCCTGCCAACAGGAGTTACATCGTCGAAGAGGTGGACAAGATTCCAGAATAATTAATAAATAATAAGAAGTATCGACATAGAAAAATATTTCCTGCAAATTTAAAGATCACTCCTTATATCCCAAAAGAGTATAATCCAATATGACCGAATGTTTTTTAAAAAAAAAATTCTTAAATATCAGTTACTTTAGGGGCTGTTAGACTAGAATCCCCCCTTAAGTTATAGTGACAGAATGATCGATAGTGATTTCAAATATAGTTAGTTTAAGTCAAGTGGAAGTTCATTATCTTGCAAGTTACTTTGACTTTCTCTGTTATCACTTATTTAAATCGATTTCATTTCTATTTCTCTCCCTCATACAAAAGATCTGAGGAAGACAAAAGTAGGACCTCGATATTTTCACAAAATTTTGACCAATGCATCCTATACAAAGAGCGAAATTAGTGGCCCGGTGCATCATACATTTCTCCTTATTAGACTCCTCTATAGTTACAAGAATTTTCTCAGACGAGACTCTTCTGTACCTCATCATTGTTATTTAGAACACAGAATAAGAGATAGAACACGATACAAAATATGTAAATATTTCCAAAATACCACTCATAGGACACAAAAGCGTCTCGTGTCAGAAGACCCCGCGTGATTCTGAATTGCAAAGGGATAGTGCAATAAATAACACAACGAAATCCAAGAATCTCGTTAGAATTACTTGAGCCTCGTCGTCAACACTTCTCGCAAACGCGAGGACAGCATACCTGAGGATTATAAATCCATTGTTGGTTCCCCTTGCTACCGTGACAGGGATAGAGGATGACATCAGTGCCGCTGTAATCCAGGCACGACTCGTCTCGGCGGATCTCGCCGGTCTTGCTCAACATCCAGTACTGTGACAAATGATCAAGATTAATGCCCGCGGATTTTGACCTACAACGTTTGCCTATGACCGATGGTTCTGACAAACGCAAGCGTGTACATGCCCCAGAAAGAATTTCCGAGACGTGAACATTTGGGGATGCCTAGAATGGACCAGTTTCTCCTATATCTCTTTGCGAGACAAATTGCAGTGCAAATCTTTCAAATATTCCCAATTATGCTCCGTTTAAATCTTTTGCCAGACACCAGCCTCTTTAGAGTATTCATCACTGTCGCTGTGGTGATTTGTGTATTTCGAAGAATGTTAAATTGGTCGAGGGGTACAATCGTTTGATTTTCTCTATTTGTTGTGCTTCCGATTGAGGTATATTCGAATTACTTTGGAAGGTGTTTATTCGTGTAATGAGTTGAAATTTGTTGTATATATGTCTATGAATAATTGACGTTGGTATGATTATGATGAAAATTGATTCTTTTGTAGAAAAAAACGTTTGCTTATCGAAGTATGTAATTAGAATTTTATTTTACAATCTCTAGGGTTCTATCAAGCTTCTAAAAGAGATTAAACTTTTTAGAACAAATGGAGCGGCACTTCGGCGTTGTAATTACTGGTAGAATGAAGTACATCGAAATTTACACGTGTAATAGGTAGTTAATACTTTAGACGTTTATAAGTGCTCAAGAAGAAAGTTGCTGAATAGAAAAAGAGAATTCGTCGATGTTCATGGAACTATTTAAACCTTCTTTTTAAGTAACAAACTTATCCTGCCTGCAAGGCGAAATTATAAAAGTTCGCAACTGCCATGAAAGCTGTAATTACTGTTGGAACTTAACTGCTTATGAGTCGAATTTTGGCCTGTGATGGGCGGGCAGGAATTTACAGAATCTGAAATGGCATAAGGTCGAAAACGGAACAGTGGTCGGCGATAATGAATGTCGATCGACGGTAATCGAGTTCACTGGCCCTAGAAATTGCTTCGATCTGCCATACGCAAGTGAATCATGTCAGTCAATTGAAACTGACATCGTTCCGCCAAATTCTGCCAGCACATAATGGGAACGATGGCGGAATCTTGATAAGGCTCGAAATGTGCATTCTTTCTTTCGAGACAGACAAATGAAAATTTACATTCCTTAGTCAATATTACTCACGTGTATAATCATAATCCAAAATAAAGGGACGAACAATTTTTTCTAATTTAAAATTCTTGATCTTGAAATTCATGATCTTGAATAATCAGAAATGATATATGAAGTGGTATATGAATATATTTATGTAGCTTTTCAGTGTAAGTACATTTAATTATTTAATACTATTGATTACGAAGGAAATTCATTAGTGTATTAAAGCGAAGTGTCCCATTCTGTGCTGATCTATCTGACTTAAATTATGGTGAGTAGTAGCTCTTTACATAATCTATTCATATTCTTCTACAGAATCTGCGAAGGTATTAACTAAATACTGAATACCACTGACGTATTTAAGGAAGGGACTAAGTTCCTTAAATTACATCATTGCAATGAATTGAAGAATAAGATATCTGAGTTTGTATAATTAAGTAACGTACCCAGCAAAAGATTTAGCTATTGCATTAAATGAATAAGTGATTTCTACATACTTATTCAAATTGTTACACTGTGTGTCGTTGTCAGAACTATCCGCGTTAAATCATCATTAAATCTTTCATCAAAGATTTTCAGCCCCTGTCATGCAAGAATAGTTTTGAAGACAGCAAGTGTGGGGATAATGAAAAACGAGGATTAACCGCATGCACGAGTCAGTGGATATTAAAAGTAGGCGTTAGTATCTATTTCGGCTAATTTCAACAAATGACTTCCGTTTTGAGAAAATAGCAGCTTGTTCGAAAGCAGTTCGTATCATACTAAAGATTGCAAATTAACGATGTTATTTTTTCCTTCTCTCCATCACTCCTCCTTTCGTTTGCAATCTTTATTGAATAGAAGAAATACGAAACATATAAAATATAAAGCTTGAGAATAGTTTGAAAGTGAAACGAATTATCATTGCGAAATTGTGATGGTAACATTCATGAGACAAAACTCTTCGTGCTTTTTAATATTACACCTCCATTTATAACACTTATTAATATTGTACCTCCATTTAACAGAACGATACTAGGTATGTTCTTATTACTTATTATAGCTAGTGTGAAGTACCCTACTTTGATATCAATTCTAGGAAGTAATTTAGTTAAATGAAGTAATAAAAAGGTTTTACTCAGCTTAATGGAAAGTTGCTGCAAAAAATTTTGTGATTGTACCACATGCTTGTAGAAATGCTTCGAAGACAAATATGATGCACATCGTAGTAAAACAATTTTATCGATAGCCTGATAGAAAATGGAACGATCCACTGCTCACAGATTAAATATTGTAAGAAATATCCAATCATAAATAGTGGTTCACTGCATTTTCATCACAACTCAGGAATCTGTTCATGATGGACACGGGGGATCTACCGTTCTCAAAATACCGATGTGTCTATCAATTGATTGTCACTTTATCTGACATCTAATTATTTATTAATAAGAATCCATTATTAATACCTACTAGTTGTAATCTAATTGCACGTTCTAATTGCAATCTGTCCATAAACTGTCAGTTGCATATTATGAAGGAGGTCATTTAACTGTGCGATCATCGTTGACATTGTTCATGCAGACTCATTATTAACTGTCCCCTGTGGCACCATTTTTCATTAAATTGCTACCTAATGATCATATATTCTCGTAGGATCTACTAACGACCAATGTACCCACATAATGAAATATCATTTATGCATTGCTCGACGAATCTTCTGTCAAAATATGGACAGTATTTAAAGCTATCATGTCCACGTTGCCATTATTTGAGACAACTATGTATCAGTATCGATGAGTATACAGATCCCTGCTGAAACTGTGTTATCGAAATGCAGGAATTTTCTGTTAAGAGGACATGACCAGACATCTGAAAGCTTCAGCATAATTTAATATAGACTACATCTATGTATTCTAAAAAATTAAGTGAAACTTTAGGGAAAATGCGAAGTGATATCCACACACATAAACTGTTATGGGAGGTTCAGCTTCTTCGAATAAGAGTAACTAAATACCTAGTACCTTAAGCAAACCTTGAAATAAGAAAAACTAGTAATTAATCCTTGAAATAAGAATAGGCATCTATAGTAATTAGTACCGAAGTCAATACTTGAAAAAAGAGTACCTAGTACACAAGTGAATACTTGAAATAAGAGTACCTGAATCCTTTGAATCAAAGTACCTAAGTAGTACCTATTGCTGAAGTGAATCTTTGAAATCAGAGTACCTAGTACCTATTATTGAAGTGAATTCTTGGAATAAAAGTGCCTAGTACCTAATACCGAAGTAAATGTTTGAAATCAGAGTACCGAAGTAGTACCTATTACTGAAGTGAATCCGTGAAATGAGGGTACCTAGTACCTATTACTGAAATTCATCCTTGAAATAAGAGTACTTAGTACCTACTATCTAAACAAATCCTTAAAATAAGAGTACCTAACACCCCAGTGTACCCCCAAAATGAAAGTAACTTCTACCTAGTGCACATCACCTAACTAAAACCTTCAAATAAGAATACTAAAATCAATGAATACTTAACATCTCCATGAGAAACAGTATAAAACACACTCTCCGGCTCATTAAATCAGAAGCTTCTCCGGCTCCTCGAGTCAGTGCTACAATGTCCCGAACAAGTCCCTCCACAATTCTGCACGACCCTGACCATCCTAACACGTCGATGTCATCGATAAAGAGGAACGGAAGCCCGCGGTCACTGGTCTATCAGGGCCAACCGGTCAACTCGAGCAGGAGCGTAATTACCGTGAAACCGCGGCTTAATTGCTAGGGCAAATAGGTAAATTAAAGCGGCGCTTTACGAGGCCAGGCGTGCGCCGACTGATTGTGTTTTTGGTTGTAACTGGTTGTCACGGTTGTTAAACCGCGCCAGAACCCGGGGGAAGTTGGCTTTTGTGCGAAACGGCAACGGGGATTCACGCGCGAGCTTGTCGTCGTCGTCTGCGTGATTTTTAACGACGGGACGCGAGAGTGCCCGGCTACAAGGACAGATTTCCACGGGCTCGACGTGGCTGCACGCGTCCCACGTGGTAACGAGCTCACCTCGTTCCCCTCCTCTTTTTTTTTTCTCTCTCTCCGCAGCGGCGAAACGAAATTTTCAGCCGCGACCATTTCATTACGTTCCTCGCTTTTGTAGCGAAAGATCGAGGACCACTCGATGGAAGGTAAATGTACGCGATGAAATGGAATAGAGGAGCTGGAAGTCCCCTCCAATCAGGGGAAGTAAATGTGGATGAACGAAAAAATTCATTGAGTGGTACTCAAACATGGGGGATCGCATGATTCCATTTATTACCGAATGGAGCACTCTTGTCTTCCATTCATTCCCTCGCGAAGATTAAATAAATGAGTATAGTCATGGTTCAAGAAATACTTCCTACAACCATACTCAGAGAAGCAGACAAAATTTCCAAGAATATTTAATGAATTACTATCCTGACGAAATCCCAAGCAATCTATATCTGCAAAAAGGAAGTCGCGAAGTGAAAAAAATTCAAAAGTCGAGGCAACGGAAGATCTGACTTTGAATTGTGCCAAAATCTGCAGAAACCTACCAACCCTCAAAATTGACAAAAGTTAATTAAACACAGCACGAATCACATAATTTTGTGATCTTTATTTTGCAAAAAAATATCCAACCCTTATATTATACAATTATTACAAGGACCAAGCAATAGTTCCATTTTAGAGATAAAAAAGAAAAAATACAGAAAAATTGAAATAATATCAATTCTACTACTCACTATTAAATATCCCATTAAAAACATTGTAAAACAATAACAAGAAATAAAATATACCCAATAAAAATAAAGCAAGTTTTCTTTAATAATTTAAATCTTCAAACTAAATTTACTCAATTTCAAATCATTGAGGGTAGCTTCCTGCATAACTTCGCCTAATTAGAATTAACCTTTGCCAAAACGAAATCCATTTCTCTTTAATTGAGCAATTATCTGTATACCACCTTCAACTACATTTCCTTCGCTAATGCTACTTAGAAGTATCTAATAAGCTTCCCCAAAAAAAAGCACTGATCCATCAAATCTTCTGAAACTGTATCGACGACCACTGAAAGATGCATCATGGCCAGGTGAACCAGCATTATCCCAATTTTAGCGGGTAGTTACATCCCAGGCAATAACTCCAGTCGCGTCTGTTCGTTCCCACGAGCTGGGAGATTAATTCGACGCGATGGCGCGATACTAAAAATGACGACAAGGAGCAGATAGCAGGGCTAGAGAAAGGTGGTTCAGGTCATCGTGCCGCGGGCGAAGGGAACGATTGATGAGCACCTGCACCAGATTAGCGACGTTACTAATTGCAGCGAAACGGGTAGAGGCTTAGGAGCGAGTTAGCGTGCACGTTAAATGGTAAACGTGTCGTCGGTTAATGGTCCGTTTTTTTTTTCTCTTTACTGCCGCGAGACTTGTTCCCGGTGCAACGATAATTCGTAAACGATCGCTCGGGATTGTGCGACGAACGGCTAGGTAATCTTGGTGAAACAATTTAGTAACTTGCGCGAGAACCGTGCGGGGAGTTTAGGAAAGAGATTCTGAATTTTGAGAGCGTCTAGGTGTTCACGAACATGGACAAACAGTGGTTGAGGATGCGCTGCGGTGGTCAGATGGAGACGAGGGTTCCCTGGATTGTCTGTAAGAGACTTGTAGAAATAGGATCTGTCAATGTAGAGAGAAAATAATCACTGTATTTATTGACCCTGCAGTTCCGCTTTTGGAAATGGTTGCATTTTGTGAAATGTACAGTAGCGGTTTAAGGAGAAGGATGTAGATTCTTTTTATACTTTTACACTTTATAGAGGAAAGCTTATGGAACGAAATGAAAATTTGTGTGTTAGAAGGCGTGCTAGGTTGACAGCAAGGAAGGATAATGATGACGTTTTATATCTCTGAAGCATGTTCATGTTACTGAAGCAGGAAATTTGATATTACACTGACAAATTTGAGTAACGTCAAGTGGACACTTCTAATTCAATATATCCTCTTAGAAAGCATTTTTTTAAAAACCCTGTACAAGAAAATTCAGTCGAGAGAAGACAAAGGTTTGCACAAAATCGATTACAGTAAGTACTTTTCGAAAGCGCTAAATTGGAAGTTTATATTATTAATTTGTCAGAGAGCTACATTTGTTTATGAAATTAACCAGCCCTTTGTCAGTCGATACTGTACAGTCAGTACTGTTCTGCCACCCCACAAGCGAGTAGAGTTTTAAATATCCCATCACCATCAAGGATCCAATAAAATATGAGAAAATTGTGTAACAGGCAATTAGATAACCGTGTGCCCCGTTATTAGTTAATATTCTCGTTCCGTGGATTTTTGACTTAGTGTACCTGATTGCCGCCCTGGCGGTGACAGGGATATAAACCCACTGGCTGGTGCAAGTCTTCAGGTTTCCCTGGCGAGTCTATGCATATGCTGCTAACGAGGTGTCTGATCTGAATCGGGAATTCAACAAAATTTCAAACAATTACTACCCATTGCACAGACTCTGTTCCATTAATACACGTTTAGAGATCTCACGAGAAGATTTCACGCAACACCCTCCTACATTGTTTTCGCTTCCCGATCTTGCAGGGGCGAAAACGCACGAGCACACTGGTGGATCCGAACGAAAGCCTAGAATGAGCATCGCTGAAGCATGCAGGAGTGATCAACGAAGTGTTAGAAGGTTAGTGTCTCTTCTGCTCGAGCGAAAAGTCGACTTTCGATGCATATTTCATCGGAGATGCGTTATGGGGCAATAAAGGGGGTGGCAGGAATGCGACGAAGACGTCGAAATTGCAAAAACAATTACGAATTTTGAGTTTATGTATATTTTTGTCATATTCCTAGAAATACGTTCGATCTAAAAACACTGCTTCTTCTAAATCAGTGTTTCCCAATCTTTTTAAGGTAAATTTAATAAGCTAAAGAAAACACATTAAAAATAGGTATTTCGGAATATAATCCTCACTTAATAATGTTAAAGAAAAAAGCTAAAAACTCTACTATTTATAACACTACTTCCAATATCCAATATTCACTTATATTCACTTCCCCGTGAGGATACAAACTAGTGAGAGCTCCCCGGCACAACGCAGCCGAAATCAAAACAAGTCTGCTGCGCTGGTGCTCGTGAAAATAATAAAAGTTACTTTACTACGCGCGTCAAATATCGATATATCGTCACTGCTATGCTTCAGTCGCCAATAAATTCAATGCAATCTCGGTCCGAATCAAACATCGATCTGCCGCGTCAAACGTGCCCCCGGAACAAATTATTTCTCCCGCACGACGGGGTTGCGAGGGCCTCGAAAACAAAGTCGATTTTTCGCCCGGGGCGTGAACACGCACGGAAACAAACGGCTGACGGGATTAAAATGTGTCTGGTACGTGGATTCGCTCTACATCCGCGTATATTTATACCTGATTTCCGCCCTGTCGATGGCAGGGATAGAGTCCAGCCGGTTTGTGCAAGTCTGCCTTGCGTGCCGGGGAATCCAGGCAGGTGTTACCTCCCTCTCCGAGATTACGAACCTGTGTTCATTAGTTAGTACGATCATTTCTGGGATTAGAAGGTCTTAGGGCGAAACGTTACGCGAGGCTGAAAGCGCGGACAGGGTGCCGGAGGGTCGCTATTTGCGTGGCACATCGCGCGCAAACACCGGGAAAAACAAATCGATCCGCGCCAAGTTGCCAACAGCGGTGATAAAAATAATGGAATTATCCCGCGATATATTTCCCGTGTCCGCGCGTCGGCATGCGTTCCCTATAGAAAATATTTCCCCGATGCACCCGCTACCTCCGTTTTCCCCGTGTTTGCGCGCCAGCGGGAATATTCACAGCGAGGGAATTTGTTGCGCTCCGTCTGGAACAAGAATATACATGAGTCAACGGAAGCGGTGAGATGTGGTCGGCAGCCTCTAGGTTGTGGGAGATCTTCAGCCTCGACAAAAATCGCTCCTCTAACTGCCCCACATCTTAAAATGTCAAATAACTTGCTAATTAAAGAGTTTAGCAATTTTGAATAGGGTGAATAGGGTTTTTGATTTTTCTGGAAGGTTAAGTTCTTCAAGTCTGGCGTTCCTCGTCCACCTCTCGACCACAGAATACTTGCAAGGCATGTAAGCAAAAAATCGGCGCTGCAACCCCCTCTATTTTTCAGATAAGGGGTTGGAAAATCTAAAACGAGCCGCGCATGGTTGTTTCGTTCGCGAAGGTGCACCCTCGCGTGCGCGCGTGGAACCTGCACCCGAAGGTGACCATGTGCAGCGTTGCACATGCACGTGTAGGTGCGCGCGTTCATGCAGTAGGTGCATTCAGTCACGGAGCTCGGTCAGCAGTCCTGATTTCGTCGCATGCAAGAATTCTGTGGTCGCTGCAGTTTCAACGTGAGCATCTTCATCCCTTTCATCCTCCTCCCGTTGTCGTCGTCGTCGTTGGCTGGCTGGAATAAAAACTAGTGATTTATCGTCAGCGGTCCCGATAAAATTCCGAAAGGTACGTCGACTCGATCTTCCTCGTCAGCTTTATCAAAGAGACGCGGAGGCTCCTCTATGCAGCTTTGGCGATTTTTATGAATGATTTCCTTCTGCACGTGGAGACATTGAGGTTTATTACGTTGGAAGAGGTTCGCACGTGGTGAACTGTTGCTTGGTTCGTTCTTGTTCATTGTTTACTTTCTACGCTATTAGTACCTAAGTGTACCTTTTTATGTTTATATGAATATATTCTTCAAATAATTTGGTATACAGGAATGATAAATAAAGCATACAAGCCCCGCATTAGACGCTGCAACTTCACTAACCCGGGCTCTACACGCACGGACTTCGTCGTGATGCGTTTAATATAAATGCATCCTTTCCTTGAGGTCTTGTTCATTAATTTAAAGCATCTTAGGTATGTATCTATTTATGTACGCACCCCTGAGAAATAAATGAAATTATTCAACTGACAAGGGAAGATCCCCAACCCGGAAATTAAAAAAAAATATAACTTGGATGATATGTAGAGGATATATGTATAGATATTTATTATGCTTTTTTGGGGTCAAAATTCACTCTAATGGGATGAAATTGACCCCTGACAATCCAGCTATTTTACCGATGTTATGTTATACCTCGCGAACTTTAAGAATTGTAAGTTAAAATAACCGGATTTTCAGAGGCCAAATTCACCCCCATAGAGTGAATTTTGGGAACAAAAGAATTGCTTCACATATCCCCAAAGTTTCATAATTTTCTGAATTTCCGGATTTTGACTCTTTCATTGCGAGGGAATGTTGAGAAAAGATTTTTTTAAATTAAAATTTCCAATGTTAATTTAACCAAGAAAGACGGTATTATATACCTATTTCGTCACAAGTGAAACTACCCAATTACAAAATTTCAGAATCGATCACCAAAGTGTCACAAATTCACCTAAACGTCCATCAAGAAATCCACGGTAACCAATTATTCCAGTCGCGAATACATATGATCTGCATGGGTTTGAAATTATTCACAACCTCGACGGACGGGTGGTTCGCGGGTATTAAAAATTTACATTCGTGGTCTCGTTTCTCCTCGGCAGAGGAAGGCCCAGCTTGATTTAACCGACACTTCGAAGGAAAAAAGACAAGAGCAAGATGGGCAAGGGTGGGCGAATGGGAGAAAAGGCGAAAACATAAGTTTAGAGGCAGCTCGTCCCAGACGAAATTGTTATTTCGCATGCAGCGCGAACCGCATTCCGAAGCGTGCACCGCGTGAAATGCTTCTTCGTGAAAATGTCCAGCCATCCTTTATGCATTCTTCCTTTTTCCGAGCGCACCCCTCCTGCTCCCCCCCCCCCCCTCCCACTATATACCCCGCCGTAAGAGTTTCTGCAGCCGTACCGAGAATGCTGGCGTCAGTGGGCGCGAAGAAAAAATATGGCAGAACGCATTCCGTTCCCGGTTCGAAGGGGTGAAATGCTGCGAAGGGTATTCACCGAGGCAAGAAGGGGTTGATCGATACGATTTCTATGGCACTGTACTTGATTCTTTTCCGATCTTCACGAGGGAGAGGATAATGGATACTAGGACACAAGCTTTCGTCTAATTCCTTCCTTTTGTACTTGTTATTTGAAAATGCAACGTCAAATAAATATGATTGGGGATTTTTTACATTATTTCTTTAGTTTTTTTTTGAGTCCCTCATTGAGTTTGTTTGAAATTTGTGAAAGTAAAGCCCCGTTCACATTAGTCAAGTTGTTGTAGTTGTTCCTAGAGTTTTTTCCCTAAATTATGGGCCGTTTAAAAGCGTTACACTTTTGTAAAATAATAGTTAGTTGACAAGGAAAATGTAATTAAAACAGCACAGTATTTTATTAGTTTGTAAAGGTCGCACGTCAGTTCCTTATTTAATAAATATTGTTAAGTTGAAGTTTGGTAATTCAATTTAGTGTAACTTAACAAAGATTAAAAATTTACACTGTAACAGCCAAATTGTATCTCAAGGCAAGCGAAGTGGAAAGAATGTCCACTTCAGTTGAAAGTTGCAAGAAACCTGAAAAGATAGTTCAAGTAATGTAGTTTCAAGTTACTGGAATTCAAACGACTTGAAGTCAAGTAACCTGACTAATGTGAACGAGGCTTAAGGTGGAATTCGTACTTTAGGCTTCTAGGACAAGGCACGTGTGCATGTGGAATTAAGTTTCAGTTACCAAATGTATAGTTCCCTGTTCTTATGTAAATTTAAAACATTCGCAAGGAAAGAGTAACGACAGTGAGTTTTTTAGAAATGCATGTGCTGTAATAAATTACGTCGGAGTGCATGAAATATTCGTGGAAAAAGTTTTCATGTATTTCCAATAGTTTTCGAGATAACATTGGAGGAGTGAAAGTTTGGAAGGTAGCCGTATTAAACTCAAGTTTACGCGTCTAAAAAAAGATGGATGAACTTAGTCTGCCTCAGGTGTATGCAAAATTTCATTAAAATTCCTGTCGAACACAGTTGGCAAATGTTTCCTGTGCGTTTCCATCATTGTCGATTATATTCACGCAATATGCCCCAGCGAGAAAATTTGTCAAGACAAAATTCTGAAATGCTCTGAAACCCGGAGATGCAATAGAATCTGACAAACCGAGTCGTATATTATGAAAGTCCTTTGCAAGTTTTCTAATGCACGAGACAGTTTAAACAGTTTCAAAACTACCTTCCAGGGAATAAGACAAAAGAAAAGCAATTAGAATGTGAATATCTTGCATTCGAAAATGAAACGAAAGAAATCCGAACTGACCTGGCAGCACAATTTACCGATAATACGTATGCATGTATGAATAATGTTAGGATGAAAATAGTTCACTTTTATGGTTTCACAATACATAAATTGCAACAATTTTGAAAGCAAAGATGAAAAGAACGATTCTTTTTAACAATGTGTGCACTCCAACAAGTCACGTAAAAATCCATAGAATATTCATGTAAAGTAATTTCAGATAGTAAACTATTTACTATTTTTGTGGAAAATAACAATTGCTGAATAATAGTGCATAACTCCGATGGTCAAATACTTCAGAATTTATCTCTTAAAATTATTTTCGAAATAACACATGCATCAGAAGTTAGATGCAGTAGTACCTGTTTTATTAAATGCAACGTTTGTCTGACCAAATACGAGGCTGCATCACTTACTCGCTGTATCCCTACTTTCTATATACGTTAATCATAGTATTAATCAATTTTTGCTATATTCTCATATAACAATTAATGCTTACGCCATCTTGAGAACACATCTTCCGCCTAAAAATTGTTTAAATAATCAGTAAATTTAATAATTCCATGCTAAATGCTTTAACTCTGAAATTCTATCTTTCTTCACAGAAGTTTTTAGAAACCATACAAAAGTTTCTTAGGTAAGTGTTGAAAATATAGATGACATGAAATTTAACATTGAAATTCATTTTAAAACAGTGAATAAATTAATGAAATACTTCCTCGAACATATTCAACGAGTTCCTTCGATTCAATATTGTCTCTGTGACTATTATAAATTACAAATTCGCTGTATATGACTCCAACAACTAGTTTCAAGATGTATCATGATCTTGATAGAACATGAATACTCTTCACTGAAAAAGTGTAACATCTGACAGCAACGAAAAGTTCTACGATCCAGTTATAAAGTTCATTTCCAGCCGATCTTGCTGCAAGAACCTGGCGTGGGGAAACCAATCTACCTTCGTCTTGTCGGTGCTCGTAAAAGGGAGTGTGTAAATCATGAAAGATTAAAGCATCGTTCCTTTCAAAACGTCATAATCGATCATGTTCAAAAAGCAGTACCGCTTTTGCGACGTAATAACGATATAATTCCTGTACGAATTTTCCTTGATTCATCCTTCCACATGTCACTAGCATTAAATCCCCATTCGCCTTTTAAATAAAAGAAAATAGTGTATTAATAAAGTTATTATTAATTACTGTTCATCGTTCCTGATTACCCAGAGCGCAGTGAATTTCATTTTTATTCTAGTCGTATTATTTTTACAGTATTTTACAGCCTTTACATTGAAGGGACTATTCCACTATCACGGAAACATAAAATATATGTAAAATCTGTAAAAATTTTATTGTTCATTTAATAGTTATGAACAGAGACATCTGTTGAATTTACTGTCAATTTAAATTTGCAATCTATCTGTTCCGAATTCAATTCCGCAAAATATTTCATTTTTCTTCTTTTAATTAACGCCGAGATCGGATAAACTGGAGGAAAGCAAGGGGGAAGGGATAGAGCAAAGCATAAAATATCCAAGTTGCGTGATACTGCAATTTACGTGGAAGTAGGAAGCCTTTAATCCGCTTCTAGATACCCTGTCTTTATCACGGATCAGGAAGCATACATAAAGAGAGGGCCTAAAGGCGTTTGAAGGGGGTCCCCGTTAACGAAACAAAGGAATCAAATTTAAACGACGAACACTTTGCGCGTGATATTATTCAAAAGATTAGTTCCCGTGTTTTCTTCAAAGAATTACGGGGGAAACGTTAAATACGAAGTGTCCGTATAAAATCGCAATCTCTACACGTGCTTGTAAACCGTATAAACTGTTTCCTTTAATATCCCCCCAGAATTTTAAACACTTGGCCGATCTATTCTGGCAGATCACTTTACGAGAACGGCCACAATAAAAAGAACAGGGGCGACAGTAAGCAAGCGTTAAGAGCGTTATGAATTGCCCGCGGAAGGGAAATAGTGTAAAAAGAAATGGGGATGGGGGAAAGGTATACAGGTGCAAAATATTTTGCTCACGCGATACCGTAGCTTACACAGCGCTAAGATTAATTCTCGATATGAATCGTGACGTCGTCGGAATTTCGTACACGTTCGCGAGGACGCACGATCCCACTCTCGGGGCAGGCAATTTGCGCGCGAGAACGCTGCAATTTGTAATTCCCCGGATAAGAAATCGCTTGGAATTAAATTTCTATTTGTGAAAATGAAATCGTTGATAATACATGCGGAAGTAACCTACGTGTACGGAGAGCAAACTTAACCGCGTTACTGGGTAATACCTTCCAGGCTAAACAAGCAATGAAATTTTTCTTTCTTTACATCGCGTGGTGTAATTTTCTCGCTAAGCAAATAAGTGAGTAGAACTGGTGAACGAAATGGATACGTCTCTATAAAATAGTAAACCGAGATCTGGAGTTTCTTTTTGTGGCTGCATTGCTGTAGGTATGAGAGTTTCACCGGTCGCAGCAAGTAGAAACAGTCGATACGCGGTCAGCCAGATCAATATTTCACGCCGTACTCCCGTGAAGTGATTGGTCGCGGAATGAATACTCACATGAGCCTCTCAGAAACCAAACATCATCAATTTTTCTAATTTTTATTTCATGGAATTTTATTCCCAGCTCGTGTACAAAGACCAAGAAATGTCCAGGAAGTGGAGCCAATCAGTTTCGCTTTCTGGAGGCTTAGGCTTATACATTACTCATCTTGGATACATCCAGTAGTATGTAACTCAAAACTCTAACGTCTCAAACCACGGAATACTGCATAACCGCGCAACTAAGCCCCGAGAAAGTAGGAATAAGCACTAACGATTCGCGAGTTCCAGAAACAACGAGAAATGAAGAATAAGAGAAACGCGATGTCTCGTTACACTTCAATAACTGGAGGCAGGGAAAGTGGGGGGGGGGGGGGGCATCGATCATGCACAGGCTACACGGGTCGAGAATGTAATGACCCGTAGGAGAACCGTAGCCGAGGAGATTATCGGCGACATGCTCGACAAGCTCGACAATCATTTCGCAATTACGAATGCAGGGAAACAGAGGGCTGGTAGACGCCAACCGGCGTCGCAACACGACGGAAATAAATCGAGACGTGATTGATCGCCCCCCCCCCCCCCCCCCGACCCCACATGAATCCTGCACGGGAAACGGAATTAATGCACTGTCAATCGCGCGACGAGCAAAGCGAATCGCGAGCCCCCCGCGGTACTCGCGATTTCCGTCGCTGGACGTCGTGCCTCTTCCTCCCCCGCCGATATTTATGCGCGTTCATTTTCGAGTTCTTCCCCTTCGATTCTTCCCCCTCTCTTGTACCGTTGCAAATATCCCTGTTACCAGGGCCACGCATGGCGAAGGGGACAATATTTTTCAACCGAAAGGATCGCAGTGCGTGTGTTTTCATCGACCTCGCTGAAAATATGCAATGGAATGCTGCCCAATTTCATACCGCGCTTCGCGATATGTTTCGCGTGCACCACTTGGGATTCGATCGGGGGTAATCGAGAAATTGGGCACCCAGTGGGAAATAGATCGGTAAATAACAATGATAAGCGTTATTCGTTGGAGTTTTGATGAAATTGTTTGTTAGGAAGTGTTGGTAGAGTTTTGGATGTAGTCGTGGGTATTTTGTTAGTTCTGGGTGGAAAGATTTAGTTTGTGCGTAAAATGTGAATGGGAGAAGTGGGAATTCTGTTGTATATACCTAGTTGTATAAGAGTGAATGTGAAAGATAATACGTATATGATAGATAATCTACTATTAATTATTGAATCAGTAAAAACTAAACGACCTACAGAAAGTGATAAAACAAAGTCTTAACGTGCGAATCCACGATGAGATTTTACATGAGACTTTTCTATCACGAGACAGAAATGTCAGCAACAACTAAATATAAATAATGAGAATAGTCGCGAGAGGTGAGGTTTTTAAAAATATATCATTAAACTTGTCTCATGCGAGTCTAGTATCATGAAACTAACGACAAAATAATTAATAAATAATACAATAATTAAATAATACTCTCGTGAGATTAAATTAGGTTAAGTTGAATTAGGTTAAGTTGAAAAACAGTCTCGGACTAAACTTCTTTCTCGGATTGAACGCCTTTGCGTTGGTCGTTGTTTACCTTCTCTTTGTTGTCCTCTGCTTATGTTGTGCAATAAAGACGTTTAATAATAATAATAATAATAATAATAATAATAATTAAAGTCTCATGTGAGACACGATATTTTTATCTCATCGTGGATTTGCACCTTAATAAAGTACAGCGTGTCCGACTACAAACGAGCCAGTGCTACTTATGCTTCATGGTCCTCTACTAAAGACTTACATTCCTTCCCTGTGCTTCATATTTCAGCCTTTCTGTTAATTCTATCTAGCTATATTTTTCTACCAGTTTTAGTCGGGTTCACTTTTTACAATATTCTATTTCACTTTCAATTTCAAGAATCCTTTCTAATTGATGAAAGGGTTCTCGCAACGTGAGAATCATTGCAAAGTAGGAGATCGTGCGTTTACTCTTCGAGAAAATCCATTTAAGTTGCCACCAAGGTCACAGAGAATAGCGGAGCCAAGGGCTATAGCCTTCAAACGGCGGGGACTTTAATTGCAAAACCGAAATCGAAAGTCCTGCCAATATCCCGAGGGGAAAGCGTCTTCGCTCGAAGCGACGTTTGATTCCCTTCCATTATCGAACGACTACCAACTTCAGCGGTGTAAGCCAAGAATTCAACAAGCTAACCGAGGTGAATCGATTTCCAATCGAATGTCGCGCGGGCGTTCCTCTCGATCCGATGGGGATTGTGTCGACCGCGGGTAGCATTGTTTCTCGATCGAAGGCATTGTTTCCGCTGGGAAGCTTATCGGCATCAATCATTGCCTCTGCTACCAACAGTGGAGCTTTGTGTGCATACATGCATATGGAATTCACATAGAAATATGAACGCATATAGGCAATGAACAGAGTTATTGTTCAAAGGGGCAAATTAAGAAAGATCCGATTTAAATCCAAAGTATCTTCTAATCAGGAATTAGAGAATTTTCATAATATCGTGCTGTGTTAAATATTTTAATTAATTACAATATTATGTAAAAGATTATTTGTTTTTTTCTTTGATGATGATACCTATTAGCATTCACTTGGAAATAAGTTTAATTGACAAATGGTCTGCGTTACATATGAAATAATTTTGCTTTCGAGTTACGTTATGTGTATACTAGTTAGTGATATTTTTCGTGGGTATTTTAGCAGAGTATTTATAATTTTATCAGAATATTTTATAAATATGCCACGATTTAAATGTCCAATAATGTGAACAATGTGTTAAAAAATGGGGAACTGTTCAATTTTCGCAACACCCTTGGATTAATATATTCTTCGTAATTTTTTAAACGTGCATTAATTTGGGAACCGTTTCCAGTGAATGCCACTGAAATTTATATGAATTAAAGAGATATACAAAAATTCGCATACCATACAGTTTAACATGAAAAAGTTACGGTGGAATTATTGGCACGTTTTTAACAAACTTCTTGAAATAAGATTAGTGAGATTCTCGAAACACCTGCTCCTTTTTCCGAGACGAATATTAACAGCCCTTTACAATAAATTTAACATTGAAAAACTTTCTATATTCTGTGTATAATACTTCTTAACAAGCCTCCCAATTACTCAATCTCACAAGACTCCTTCATAGACACAACTAAACAGATATCCAATATCCCTGAAAGCCTTATAAAAACAAACAAAATAACATTACCAGAACCACGCAACACTCGATATCTACACCTCCTCCAAAGTAGACATCGCACACCGAAGAGTGGTGCACTTCAGTAAACCATTACACGCGTTCGTTCGCCGCGACGTGCAAGTAAGGAAACCGGGTGAAAAGATGAAAAGGAAACCACCTTTCGTCCATTTATCCACGCCTGCGCGCAGTCCCAGAGAGGAGCCTCCGATCCTGGTAACTCAACACCTTGATGGATCAAAGTAGCGGGTAACGTTGTTAAAGGAACGAATGGCTGCCACCCTCTCCTGGTCCCTGGATGACTTCGATAGACGCCCTCGCCCACGCAGCACCGCACCTGGAAAGAGAAGACGCCGCGGGACACGTGTAAATCCTTACCTCGCCGGAAGCGACCGCCTCGCCAGGAATGAAGAGCTCTGGGTAAACGTTGTCGAGGTACCATTTGAACGACTTGCAGCCGAGCTTCTTCCTCAGGGCCTTTCGATCAGACACGTCCCCGTAGTTACCCTAAAAATCGCGAGCCATGAGAACCATTCACGTGAATTTTGCCTACAAGGGGAAGGCGACGGTGATGGCTCGGTTCCGGGAGCCAGAGAAGCGGGGGGAGTACGGGAATGCCGTTTCTGGGAGCGCGGATTTAAAGACACGAAAGGGGGATAAGAGATATAATCGTAAAAAAAGGGAACGGAGAACCAGGGAAGGAAGGGCGAGGAGAAACACACTGAACCTTTTATGGACTCGAGTTTAAAGCCTCCAAGTGGAATAACGGGGTTTAGGCGCGGGACGTGGAGGCGATTCGCGTGGATGGGTGTTGGATTACCTTTGGATTATCTCTGGGGAATCAGTTCTGTGTGATGATCGAAGATTTTTTAGTGATAATTACAGGCAAGGCCGGGGAATATTGATGTACGAGATGGGGAGTAGAAATGGTTGACCTGTTTCACTTGGAACGTTGATAACTTCTAGGTAAATAAGAAATTCGAGGAACAATATGAAAAATTCTCACGAGCTTCTAACGGGAACCCTTCTAAGACTTCCTAAGGAAGGAAATACTGGAGCTTAACGAGTTCTCAGAAATTTTGAACTCCCATAATCAAATATTTGAAACTTCCACCTTTAATCTTCCGCAGTCTTGCAACCTCTGGAACTCATAAATTATAATCCCAACTTCTCAAACACAATGAGCTCGTTCAATCTTACGAACCATACTTCGAAGTCAAAATCGTCAAGAAACTCCAACTGTACAGAACGTTATCGAATTTACTAACTCTGAACCAATCGGTCCACGTTGCACCAAGCTTTCAAAGAATTTCAAATGTTTCTAAAAAAGAGGACGCCATACTGAAACTACATTTTTCACCTCGGATCCTTGGCGCAGTGTCCCCACGAACACTCATCTCTCTTATCACAGAGCACCTTGGAGAAAGAACAGAAATACAAGAGACCCTTCACGTTGCCCAGCGCCGTGTAATTCGTCGTGGGCGAAAATGATTAATTTTTATCCTGTCATTCTAGTGGCTCGATTGGGTCCCGTGCTAGGAGGGACAAGCTGCCAGGACAAAGGATAGATCGTTATTGGCAAGAATAAAAGAAGCGTCTTTGGAGGAAGCCAGGACACGCGAGCGATCCCTAAGAGCACTTGGCACGTTTATAGCCCGTTTTTTACGACGAGCCTCGGTCTACAGTGCCCTCCATCATCGGCCTTGGTTATCGCCATCCCTTATCGTAACTGTTCCCGGCCAACGTGTGCCCTTGCACGCCCTGACGCGGCCAATAAAATCGCACGCAAATGGAAAAACAAGTTCGCTGCCGCACTCGTCGCGGCCACTTAATGCGCCGCGAGGAAAAGGAATTAAGAGAAGCAAGCAACAGAAAAAATACTGTTATTACCCATGTTGCCCATGGGGAGGGGGGGTTTAAGACTGTGAGCAATGGGGAGCATTAAAGCAAAGTTCCGTGTAATTAGGCGCCCTTTCTAACCGCGGAAATTTGATCCCCAATTATTCAAGCGTCCCTGGGAATAACAGCTGGACGTTTCGCCGATAATGAGGAAAAATTGTGGTGTCGTTTGAGCTTGTTGAAGGAATTAACGGCCTCCCAGACTCGTCGAAGTAGCATATATTCTCGTGTGCAGTGGGGGTAGTTAGAAACGGCAAAAGAAGGAAAGGAAATATTGGTGGTACAACAGGGTAATGTCACTTTATATTATACTTATGGGAGTAGTTACCATTTAAACACTTACTGCATGCATTTCTCTTAAATATAAATGAGAATTGTTAAATGTTTGCTGACGTATGTTTCTTCATATTTTATGTAACGGTTTCTATTACAGTCTAAATATAATAAATGTTTGAATATACTCATACATCACACTTCACGTGGTGAGTAGTTAAATCATTTCAAATGTGACTTTCAATTAAAAATCTTTTCACATATTTTGTACAACAACGAACCCACTTCTAACATATTTCCATTGAAAGAGAACAAACCCCGCCAGTTTTACACACCAGGGCCGACAGAACCCTTTATGCAAGTTATGCGCCGCATAAGGGCGCCAGCCGAAGGGGGCGCTAAAAACTATATCGCACGCTTAATAATAAAGGAATCCGACTCCCACATAAACAAAATGTAAACGTAATTCTTTTCATTTGGACTCCGTAAAGGCGACACATATTAAATACGATACAGGTGCAAAAAAATTGGGGCGCCAACCATCCTCTCGCCGGCCCTGTTACACACACAACCTACTAATACTATAGATATATTAACTAAATAAACACTATATAAAATAAAACTCAATGAAGCTAAAGAAAAATATAATATATAGAATATAAAGTAATAACCTGACATTACACGTAATACACCTAACCCTTATTTCAAAATACTAACATAAACAAGTAATAAACTAATCTCCAAAAAGAAATAGAATATTAACCCTTTAGGGCCCAGACACCTTTCCCGGTGGAAAAAAATTATTTCTTGCGATTAGTTAACAGAAAAATGGTCCCAATACATGCACTTCATCGTTCTTTTCCCAAAAACGCCAGTGGAAATATGATTTTCTAGATGTGACGTATACGTCACACTGGGCGTATAAGGAGTAAAATGTGGCTCAATATTTAAAATACAAAAATTGTGTTTTAAATGCATGTTTACTATAAGAGATCTTAAAAGTATACGCCCAGTGTGACGTATACGTCACATGAATTTCAACATGCAATTACAAACTAAAAATTGATCAAATCAAACTTTATAAGTAATATTCTTTTAGTATAACAACCAATTTACACATATCTACCAAATAAAATGTAAGAAAAATAATTTTACTCTCAACTTTTTAAAGAAAACAAGAGAAACGTTTCAGGTTATCGAAAAATGTCCAAGATGCATTCGACAGAACACGTTTTCATGGTTACTGTAAACATTATTTACAGCAGTAAACGCATCAGTAGCTTGCATCTCGGATCCATTTAGAGAACTGATCCGTTCTGGGACCCAAAATTCGATTTTTTCCGATTTTTTTATACGTCTAAAACTGATGTGACGTATACGTCACACTGGGCGCTAAAGGGTTAAAAATCCTAAAGAGCTGAAAGTTAAAAATAACGCCACAGTTAAAACCAACCCCATTGCTGCTGAAAAAGACCGCTACTAATAGTTACTCAGAAACTAGCCCTCTGCAATTCTCCAATATCCTTCAAGCACACTCCAATCCCTCGAACCGTCCTTTTGAAACAGACAGGTCCAAAATAATTCCCAATTTACCTGACCCCAGAGATCCCGCTACCACTCGACTTCCCCCCATTACAGTTCGCCAGCGTTCTCGAGACGGGCCACGCGTTCCTTCGGCATAATCCGTCGGTCTCGAGAAAACCGGAAGAAGCAAGATCGACATCACGAGTACGCGAAACAGAACGGTGGTGGAACACGGGGGAGGGCTGGGAAGGCTCCGTTGAAAAAGGTTACTCAACCGGTTGAGTAGAAGTGCTCACCTTGTCGTGACCTATCCTCTGGTAGTAGTACTTGGCGTACTCGTCCAGCCACACTTCGCTCAGCCTTATGCTGTTCCTCTTGAGCACGTTCACGCCGCTCCGCCACTTGTACGGCGAACGTTTCCGGAAGATGTGGCCCACGTGCGAGCACGGCACGATCTCCAGGGTACCTGAAGCAGCGAGTCGAATTTTCATTGGCACGCCGTGGCGAGAGTAACGCTGGATTCCGAGGGAGAGACATGTTTGTTTCGCTGGGACCCACTGCTCCAGGACGATCCTGGAACCAGCTTCGGGGTCCAAGATTTGCCTAGAAGCTCGCGTTTCGTGGGGAAATCCCCGGAACGTAGGGGAGTTGTTGTTAGATGTCGAGAGGGATTGGGCGTTTGACGTGGATTAAGGAAACGTGTCTTGTATATTGCACATCGTGGTGCTTTGATCTTGTGGTCCTTTTTACTGGTAGATTCTTATGCGAAAGAGGGGGCAAGAAATTGAAGGTAGAACCGACAGGGTTCTGGGATTTTGTTTCTCTCTTTGGGGGATCTCGTGGTTTAACTCTTTAAAGTGCTCATTCTAAACCAACTCTTATTATTTCGCGAAGAAAGCTTCAGAGAAGAAATTTATAATTTTCGTATTTACAATGCATGTTTGATTTAAGGAAACATTCAGAAGAGCTGATCCTTCTTCATTAGAGTAAAAGAAGAATGAAGTCTGGGTGGCTAATAGTTTTGGAGATAAAAATTCGACGGTGTGTATTTTTTAAACAAATTCGATTCCAGTGGAATAATGACTTAAACCCCACCTAATTTCACGTGGATTCCACCATATTTCAGTTTCGTGAAAATCCCTAGCGCCAAATGCGAGGAATGGTCGATTTCATACAGAATAGCCCATCAGCAATTCTTGTGCCATATATTCATGCTTCTCGCAAATGTATGACTACTTTCTCAAGGGTATGCGAAGTATTTCACAGCTAAAGGGTTAATGGACTACGGGATTTCGTTTTGCTCGCTTCATTCAACTTTTTGGGGGCAGCTTTTGTTGCAGGGGGCGACCTACCTCCACACATCCAGCTCTTGAACGAGAGCTCCAGATTCTCGCCGCCCCAAATGTCGAAACCACTGTCGTACGTGCCGAGGCGCTCGAAGAATGTTCGATCTATCGAGAAGAGGCCACCGGCCATGGTTGGTGACCACACGGGCTCTGCAGGATTCTTGTGCCTCTTTTTCTCCCTTTCAGGAACCGCGTGCCAGTTGAACTGATACAGAGGAACCCAGTAAGCGATCTTTAGCGGTGGAATCGAGAAATCGTTTGAACTTAATGGTAAGATCGACGAACATCCACAAGAATTAATATTTTAACAAATATAAATAGTAGCTAACGTCGTTAAAACCTTGATGTCATAAAATCATTCGTAATCTCTTTCGTGACTCCCAACTTACAAGACTGCGTTGAAAATTACCCGACAGACTGTTGAGTCTAGCATTAATTTTCCATGTTCATTAAGAATTCACGTAATCGTTCTTAACCGAGGAACATTCCAACTTTACATTTTCCATGAAAATCACACGTCCATGGAAAAGTTTTAGGTAAACGGTTGGTCAATTTTAGGTGAATATTCCTAAAGAGTGTCATATTTAGTCGGAAAGCAGCAATAAAAATAATAATAAAAACTATAGTAACAATAAATAATAATGAAACTTATAATGATAATAAATAATAATAAAAGATTCTACTTCTCGTACAACTCTAACACCTAGACAGTTAGAAACAGAAGTGCAGAAGCTTCCAATTCCAATAGCAATCCATTTATGACACTCACAGTTCCATTAAAAGCAATACAAATGTAATTTCTAAACAAATCAATGAAACACAATACTATAAACATAACTACTCGAATTTCTATCACGCCCGATGATTAAACCGTAAGACACGTCAGGAATGGTCAATGGCAAACAGCGTTTGCGACGTGGTAAGGGTGAGAAGGACTTTACTTACTTGGAGATTCCAATCGAATCCTCCCACGTTCACGCCACCGGAATCCCTCCAATGATATTCCAGAGTGGTGTCGTCGATGACATCGATCACGGGACACACCACCGTCGTTGGATCACGGGCGATCCGATCGAGAAGGGGCTCCAACCAGCCCTCGGTGCACTCGCAATGACTGTCCAAATACGTGAGGACAGGTGCCTTCGCAGCTGCCGCGCCGAGTAAACGGGCTCTAATAAGACCCTCACGTTTTTGCGCCCTAATGATCTGCACCTTCGGGTAGTTCATCATGTAGTCTTCGAGCTGACGCTGGAGATGTGCTGTGAAACGATAAGTCCAATCGATGTAGAAAGGGTAAGGGAAATATTCATTCTTGGGCTCTTAAGGGGAGCACGCGATGATTGACAGGGAAATGAATGTGTGTCAATGACGAGCGATTAAAGAAGTTTTGGAGAAGTATTTTGAAAGTTAACCCTTCGTGGTCACTTCATTTTATAATCACAAATTGATCACATGGGGTTCACTGCACCCTAGCGTTATTTTTGAGTTACCATTTCCGTATTTTTGAATCTTTGAACTTTTGATTGATAATTATACAATCTTGTCACTCATACAATCGTGCTGTAATTTTATTTTTCTTGAAATGTAACTTTTGATGTGATGAAATTTGTAGTTGTAAAAATAGTGGAAAAATAGTGGTTAGTTTTTGGTTAAAACTAACCAAATTTTTAAATTTTAATATTAAGACCTGAAAATGTACAGAAATATTGGCAAAGAAAATAAGATTGTCTGTAGGTTTGTGTCGAATGTAACAAATAATGTTTATATGTTTAATTTTGAATGAAAATATTGTACTATTTTCTAAGTGTATTTAATGGAGATAGTAGTAGAATATAGTCTTGTTAATTAAGGAGTGATATTTTTGGAAATAAATAATGAAATGTTACTGGCTGGGTAGTTGTGTTCGCTGTATTTCAATTTTGACAATATAACTAATTTTGCGTCTATAGGATGATTGAAATGTCAATCCAGTTTTTTTATTGAAATTCTGAGTTTGTATACCGTACTAAATTGAAATCGTGAAGTCATCAGGGCGTGAAATGGACCAAAAACGATTGTTTACAGTTTTTGAAATCCATTCTGTATATGGGCCAAAGTAATTTCGTGCAAAATTTAGAGTTGCTTGGGGCCATGATTTATAGTTAAGGGTCGCACAGGGTACAGCAATTAGTAGTCATTCATGATGTACTCTTCATTAGAATGGAGCTATGAGTACCCTATTTGGTAAGCCTTTACCCAACGAGCTTAGTTTCAACAGTGGATGGACATAAAGGGATTTCAAGGATCAAGTTGCTTTATGTGAATACAATTATTACCTTTTTATTCAAACGAGATTGTAAATGCAATTCTACCGTTCCGTTTTTGCTTTCATTTTTGAAATATTTCCACTGATCAACTTCCTCTTCTCATTTTCGCATGGTATTAATTTTCTGTTCAATGTAGACATCCGTATAAAAACGTATTGCGGAATAATTCAATAGGGCTTGTACAGGAAATATTTTAATTAAAAGTGAATGTCGCACCTTTGGATTAAAATATTAACGTTTCACGCTGTGTCTCGTATCAGTTTCGGAATTTTATAATCCTGCTTCATGAAAGTATTAATTCCTCCGCCCATATCAAATATAATTACCTGTTACAGACTTGAATAAATTTTAATAAAATGAAATAAATATTTCAACAACTTTGTGAACTGTGCAACATCTTGTAAGACGGAGGACTCATAATCTCTAATTCTTACCACTTGCAAATCTTCATTTTGCAGAAGTAAAAATCTACCTAGGTGGTATTTTTACAGAAGAGTTAAAAAATTATGATGAATGAAATGGATAAAAGATCTGACACTGTTAGGGAGTAATGCGTAAGTATAAAGAAATCTGTGGCTCACATAAACACTGTATTCAAACGGATTATTCCATGAATAAATGTGATATTTATAATTAGTAGCCCCACTTAAGCCCAAAGTATTTTTTCCTGTAAACTCCCTTGTGGTTAATTTTCCAGCTTCATAAATTTAGCTATTCGAAAACAGAGCTGGATACACAACAAAATACCGTGAAATAAACGAACTGAATATTTTCACAGCACCGATAATTAAAATGACAGTGCAGACTGCACGTGATCAGCGCACAAAGAACAATTTTCAATATTGGAAAAAGGTTAGAGAAATTCCTACAATGATTAACCCTTAATAAACTCCAACGTCACGAAATTTATTACAGTTTTCTGAGTCGACGCAACCGTTTTATTAATCGATACTCGGCCCGTCGAAAGGTTGAAATTATTTCTGAAACGTTAGCTTCGATGTTATAAATGGAAACTGATCACTGATACTGCGAGAATAATTATCATAAATGCCGCATTACATCAATATTTCATTACGAGATATTCGCGTGGACTAGTAGGATTTTGCAATATCGTACAAAATTAATTGTATCGACAACGAATGTGTATTCTACGAGGTGAATAATAATTCGATATTGCCCTCATTTTTCAATGTCTGGAATGTATTGATGAATAAATGTTAAACAATGATGCAATTTCGTGACTGGTGGTTTAGAATCTGCCAAGTGCAGCGCGCAGAAATGAAAACAATATTGCGCGTGTCATATTGGACCTAAATGTAACAAAAGCATTCGTCGCTGCTATTCGAAGACAATAAATATTACACCGCGAGACGGAGTTATATAAATGCAAAACAGATGGCACGATTGTTGCGCGGTGCACAAAGAAAATTAATTCGGGGCAAGAATTTCTAATTTTACACAGCAACAAAACCGTTGATAAAAATACATATTGCAGCACGTACAATATTGTCGCTGTCAAGTAGAAATAAAAATATCGACCAATTTAGAATTTTCTTTGCAAAGTAAAAAATGCGAACTTTATCGTTTGAATCGATTTTAAAACATTTCACTCGCCATTGCCACTTTGGTATGTACTCGCCGTACATATTTAAAGTCATATATTAAAAAAAATATATTATTGCAGTTTAGAAGTATATGTTCCTGAGAAAAGAATTAATCAGACCAAACACTAAGATTTATGATAAATCTAAAGAAATATGATACAACTCCCACTTAACGGATCATTCTACTTTGATCGGCCGAAAAATTGAGCTATTTTTAAAGATATTTTTCTGAGTAAACACAACATATAATGAAATAAAGCTTTTTGGATTTTATTCAGCAACACTTGAATTATACAAATAAAATTTAAAAAGAATTTTTCTAATTCGTTTCAAATGCATTTTTATAGCGTCGCTATGGAACCTAAAAAAAAGAGGTATGTTCGTGGTGCAGGTGATTTCCCCACTCATGTTTATCTGAAACGAAAAAATTCGAAAAGATTCTTAACCTAGATGAGTGTCACTATCATCCGTACTTCAATTAACAATTTCTGTCGAAAAATAAACGAGAAAAACGGTGTTTTGTAAAATTTATTTTTCAAACCCACGCCATTGTGTTATTTTTCAACAAGAATTGTTAACTGTGCCCAGGGCGGCGGTGACACTCATACACATTAAGAATCTGTCCAAATTTTGTGTTTCAGATAAGTCTGAGTGCCTCCTTTTTGTGGTGCCCTATTGACGCTATAAAAAAATATTTAAAAGAAATTTAAAAAATTCTTTTTAATTTTTTTTTGTATAATATAAGGTAGCTTAATAAATACCAAAAAGTTTTATTGCATCATATGTTGTATTTATTGAGAAAAAATTATTAAAAATAGCTTAATTTTTCGGCCGATCAAAGTAGAATGATCCCTTAAACATACACGATATATCATAAAACCTCATCGCGTGAATGCTTCAATTTAATTGTTCAAACCACTCCTATCACCAACAGTTTTTTAACCCAAATGTTTCGAATCACAGATATCCCCATTCACACCATCAGAACAGTTAATCACGTCCTCCATCACTGAATGGTTAAACGAGTTCCATTTACACGTAATCTTCCTCAGGATTCCTATCGCTTTGCAAGCTCACTTCATCCACCATCGCAGACCACGAAACACCAGATTACCATCTTCCCGCTGGCATTATTGCCTTGAAACCTAATCTTCCCGCGGTGCCCCCGATAACAAAGAAGACGCGTCCCTCGTTATTATTAATTAGACTGCCTTTATTACAACCGCGTTATCGCTCGACCGCAGGTGAAAGAAGGACAGGTGGCGCAAGGGAGGGGAGAGCAGCTTATTGTCTCGTTCCTATGATAAAACAATCAGCTGGTTTGTAATGGAACACGCCACGTGCTGTCTATGGGGGCTCGGTAACTATGTTTATGAGCCTCACTTCCGGCTGGCACGGGGGCTTATCTGGAGCTTTTAAGGGGGATTTCACGGGCTCTATGCTATATCGTTTCCACCACGTTGCGCTTCCCTAACCTCCTGTCAAGGGTTAATCTCGCCAGCCTTTCCGCTCGCGATTTTTATTTTTTTCACCTCCTCCGTTGTACGCGTGACTCTGGCTGGTTATCTGCCCGCTCCATCCGACAAGGGATTAATTCCATCCGAACATCTTCGACGATAAGCAGGCTTTGTTTCCGACCGCCTCTTTCGACGAGTTACGAAATAATTTATGGAAACTTCGCGCCACTGTGGCGGTTCAGCTTTTGTGTTGATGTTTCTTAAGGGGTGAGATTGGGGAACCTTTTCTGTAATTGTAATTCTGTGACACGGAGTTGTTTATGCTTTAGCTGGGACACTCCTTCGTATTTGGAGTGTTTGTTAATTTTCTATGTGGATAATTAAGCGACCACAACTGGGTCATCCTATGGACTCGTGTATTTAGGTTCCGGAATATTTTTAATACACTGGGATAATTATTATGAAACTGGAATGTGAA
Organism: Andrena bucephala; assembly: GCA_947577245.1. Lineage (NCBI taxonomy): Eukaryota > Metazoa > Arthropoda > Insecta > Hymenoptera > Andrenidae > Andrena > Andrena bucephala. The sequence continues at coordinate 45,789,922 of OX387715.1, read as the reverse complement.
ATTTTTACCAATGTGGAGGTTGTAATCTTCTTGCATCTCTTTTTTTTATTGATCTCGGTTTACAGGTTTATAGTTAGGGGGATTTTATGACTCCGAGTATGGCCTGGAGTATACGAAGTTTCCTCTTGGAGGTAGAAATTAACATTCATTACTAGACACTTTGCAGAATTAGAATTCATTAAAGTACAGAACTGCTACATTTACGGAGTGCGAATATTCAACTTTGGAATTCTCAATCCTCACTTTGCAATACTGAAATTCCAGATAAATAATAAACCTTTTTACTACACATTCGAATGTCTCTGCTACCTATTCCAAAATTATATACTTCCAAATATGGTTACACTGATTCAGTAACTAGAATAATCAATATTGTCAATAAATATTACAGCAGTCTGGATTTGTTTAACTTAACTTTCACGTCATTTAAATCATAATCGTCATTTATTTTAGTGTATAAGTATTGGTTACTGGTTATATTCTTTATGCGTATCATAGGGCTTGTTCTCATATATACAAATAAGTAACTAAAAATTATATTGTTCGTAGGGAAACTTACCATTCGTTACTAACTCTTTACCCCTACCAGAACCAAGCAAGACTTTCCTTTACTCGATTAGATCACGGTGAATCTGTGTTACAGTAAGTATATTATCGAGTTCGCTACGAAGCACCTTTAATCCTCAAACTTTTAATCTCCGAATTGTGATATCCAACAGAGTTCCAGCAGGCTAAGCCGGAAGCCCGAGGGAAGCAGGATTTTTCCCCTTTAATTCCATTTTGACCTGGATTTTGCCGTTCGATTCGCGAAACGACAGTCGAGCGAGACGGCCAGCTTCGTGAAGCTCAATTGGACGCAAATCTCCTTGCAAAATAGTAGTTGGAGCCCGAGGGCCTCGAGACACGGGGCAAACAATTGAATGATACTCGAAGCTGCTCCGGCGCGTTGAAAAGGACGCGTCAAACGCAGAGGAATTTTTCTGCTGGGCCGAGTGGGAGCACCGCAGAAAGGTATCAACGTCTCACCCATCGTTGGCATGCATCAACCTGTCGGAATTTTCCGAGTACACGCGTCGGCGAGTGCTTTCCCTTCTATTCACGTTGACCCGATCGTTACGGGGCGCGCTGCCCTCGCGAGCGCGGGAGATGGATCGCGATTAATCGATCTATCGCGACGCTACGGAACACTGGCGGGATAACGAATCACCGTGCTGAATAGGGACACGCTTGCGCGATCGAACATGCACTGGTACGTAACAAACTGTGGTTTCTATTTAAGCTGCCACTCGACCCTTGCACGCCTCCTTCACGATGCACTAGACCTTTTCTTTGACTCGAAATGGCGGAAGCTTGTGACGCGCGTTGCGATACTATGGGTGATTTAAAAGTCGCGGTGGATTTTTTAATCGAATTTAAATCAAAGGTTTGTGTAGGTTCGATGATTCGTGGAACTGCGTGGAAAGAGTTGTTGGAGTCTTGCTGAACGGAGAAGTTTTGAAAGTCTGAAGCGCATTGGGAATTCTGGAGAAAAAATTATGCCAGGTTTGGGAATTTTTTAAAAGAAAACTATTATATATAATTATTTTAAGCTTTGTGGCTTTATTTATCAATTTGTGGAAAATATGGCAAAAAATTTTGTATGCAAAAATAGTGGTTGTATCTGAAATTATAGTGGTTCAAACAGAGCGTCTTACAAAAATCATATGTGAATTGGTTACCATAACTCAAAAACCAATCACTCGATTTACTTCAAACTTGGTATATATCTGCAATAGATGTCGCATTCGCGTTAGTTCTAAAACTATGTCGGTATTTACAAAATTAGACTTTTGCGAATTAAAAAATAAGTGAATTTTTTTGCAGAAATGGTGTTTTTTATTTTTCAGTATTTTTTATTTAATCTACTTCGGAAGATAGCCACACTCATTCAGATTAACCATTTTGTAACATTTCTGTTTCAGACAACTGCAACGTCTGATTTTGTGGCAACCATGCACAGTACGATTTTTGTAAAGCACTCTGTTTGAACCTGTATAACTTCAGATATAATCACTATTTTTGCATACAATTTTTTTTCCACATTCTCCACAAATTGACAAATAAATTCATATAACTTGAAATAAATATATTTAAGAGTTTTGTCTTAAAAAATTCCCAAAGATCGCATACATTTTCGTCCGTCAATGTAGGGAGAGCCTGTAGATTTGGTATACTTAAAGAGTTCGGTATTTTCAGAAGTGTTGATATGAGAAGCTCCAATGTCCTGAAAAGTTTAAGTAATCTCTGGTTTGAAAACCCTTAATCCTCTCATTATTCATGGTAATCGTGGTGCATTGAGAATTCTCAGCGCCCTCAGTAATTTTAGTCATCCACATTTTTAAGGAACTGTCAGTATTCTCAGTAATCTTGATTCTTTGAAATCTCTGTTCCCAGTTAAGTCTGAGAACTCTTCGTATCCTCAGTTCCCTCATTAACCTCTGTACCCACAGGTCCCGATAATACCCTTATTACCCCGAGTAATAGTAGTGCTGTAAATATTTCCAGTAATGAATACAGTCTCATCAACTTACGCATGTCAGAATAATCATCGACCAAGATGATCTCCTGAATCAGGTGTTCCGGTGATCTGTCCAACACAGAATGAACTGTCCTCAGCAATACTGACCAGGCTTCGTTATGGAAGCAAATGATCACTGCCGTGGGGGGAAGATCCTTCAAGTACCTGTCAGTCTCTTTGCACCTGAAACAAAAACGAACACCGAAATTTGTAGGAAAATTCCTTAAATATCAAAAACTGTAATATAATTCATTCTTCTCTAAATAAAAGAAAAAAGATAGTATCGTCTATCTTCTCAGAATATTATTCACTGTATTCCCCGAAATTAATCCGTGGTCACACGGGGTGCATCGCACCCCAGGCAATTTTCGAGTTCGAATGTCGCGTCGTTACGAATTCAAAATGAATTCAGACCTTAATATTGAAATTTAAATGTTTGATGAATTTTAACAAAAATAATCGCTTCTTTTCACATCTATTTTTTCAATTTCAAATTTCATCGCATCAAAATTCACATTTCTAGAAAAATACTATATAGCGTGGCTGTGTAAGTATCACTAATGTACCATTATTACTCAAAAGTTAAAAGATACAAAAATAGCTAACTCACACAGCAAAATAAGAGCAACACATTTTCTTCTAATAAAAAACCTATACAATACACTCAAATCATTTCCAAATCCAGAGTAAAAATAAATATACACCAAACACAAGCACAACCAAGATCGATCGCGTTTCCATCCACCATTGTTCTCCGCGCAGCATCTCGAATAAATATTCCCATCGTCCATAAATTCGATTCGACATCGTTAATACCTTAATCCCATCATCGACTGGAAGATACGGATTACGAGGAACAGATACCAGCGGAACGATAGGGGGCAAAATACGGTAATGCGATTAGAAACCACTATGTTGGTGGAATAAACGACCAGCAGGTGTACACACATTTCTAAGGTCCCTGTAGGCCAAGATTCTCGAGCCGTTCGATTCAGGGGCTACCGTATCGCCTAATAAAGCTAATGCAGATAATAAGCTCCGTAAACAATAAAGTTTCTTGGTTCGAGGATCGTTAGGGGCATCTGTGTGCTTGTTCGCTCGAACATTATAATAGAGATACCAAACTACATGGATTCGTTAGCTGAAACAGCATCATTCTGCTTCCTCTACAACCTTATGACTTTTGTATTCGCCACATAAAATCGTTTTCTTTTTCAGACGCTATTTAAATGTAATATTACAATGCTCGTGCGGGAACATTCCAAATCCGAAAATCCTGATTTCAATGGAAATCGGGCAAAAGAGGGAGCAATTTATTTTTCTGCAGAAATTCACTCGGGCGGGGTGAAATCAGCTCTTAAAGTTATTGCGTGTCTTCGATTATTTAATATAACTTTATTTTTCTTTTGGTAGCGTGATAGAGTATAAAATTTGAACAATTTTATCCTTAAAATTTTGTTATATCCTGCACCATTAAGGGGTAACGCCACGATGATGGGCCAAAAATGGCACCATAACTTTGGTGGTGATTTTGAAGAAATTTATGGACTTTATTCAAAATGTAACATAAGGTTCTTATGATATGTGTAAATAAGAACAAAAATATATTGAAAACTATTTTTGTGATTAACATTTCTATAAGAAATTTTCTAGCAAAAAAGGAATTGTATTCAAACGTTTACCATTCTATCTAAAATCAATCTTTTTTCGAAATCTTGCGTACTTCTCTAGTATTTAGAGTGCAGTTGACGAAACATTTTGTTTTTTTGTTCTAGGTTCAACAGTGTAGACGTGAAAAAGTGCACCGCGGAATGAATCAGTGGAAAACACGTATCGACTGACAATGAGTGGCAATTGTGCCGCTATTTTTTATTCAAGAAATCTAAAAAAATATTTTATTCTTATTTATACATATCATGTTACATTTTTAATAAAGTTCATAAATTTCATTAAAATCGCCTCCAAAGTTATCCCACCATTTCTGGCCAAACATCGTGGCGTTACCCCTTAAGTTACATTAAATATAATAAAAATTATATTAAAAAAACGCGATAACTTTGGGGGTTGATTTCACCCCTTCAGAGTGAAATTCCACAGACAAGAGGCTCTTTGCATAGTCTAATGTTCTCAGCATTCACAACAGAGTTTCATTAAAATCAGAATTTTCGGGTTGGAAATGTTCCATTGTGAGTATGAAAGTGAATAATTGAACACAGAATACAGTGGGTGGCCAAATTATTATATTCAAATAAAAAGTTTTGAGATTTTGTAAATGGTCGCAAAAAATATTTAAAAACGCATTTTAACGCTTGAAGTTTCTAGTTTTTGAATCAAGGACTCATTTTTTTCATCCATTATGATACTGTTTTATCAAGATGAAGCGCAGGAAATTTCAGGAAAGTTACAAAATTTTTGCCTAGTTTGAACGTATGCACGGGCCAAAAATAATTTTTCCCAGTAAATCCAATGAAAAGCTCTTATAGAGCAAACATTTCTGTTTAATTTGATGTTTCTTATTTTTGTTGTATTATTTTTATTGACCGAGTTATTTGCCATCAAAGCAAAAAAGGTACTTTTCACGTTAAACACCTATAACTTACGAACTCATTATTGTAGACAAATTTTCATGAGTGTTTTGGAAAGCTAAGAAAGTTTCCTTTTAGAATCTTTAGTTGCCAATTTAAGATTTTTTTCTAATCGTATTCAATCCATTTTAAAATGGTCCCGAAAATTTATGAAAATGTTTTCAATGTAATAATTTGGCCACCCTCTGTAAAAATGTATCTAATACATTAAGTACGTGCTTCTGAAGTGTCTATATTAACAAAATTCACAATATTACCCTACATGCACAGCGTTGAACTTTCCACAAAAACGAGCTTGCATTTTACCGTGAACGCAGAAGAAGCACTGACATTCCCTATTTAATTAATTTCACAGACGCAGCTATTAATACAGTTGGCGATAACTCGTTAATCGAAGATCCCCTGTTCGACGGACCAAAAGTAGAAGGACGCCGGTGACGTAAATGGGTAGTTGGTGAATTTTTAATTGCATTCGGTAGCGCGTTAAAGTGAATCCCGCTGGAAGTTTAGTTGCAAAGCGTTCGACCTGGAAAAGCGCTTTACCGCGTGTAACTTCGGCTGTCGCGTGCATTAAACCCGAGGACCATTTTTCGAGCGAGATTGCCTTTGCTGGGAATCAGTTTGCGGTTTATATTTACCTGTTTGCGCGGAATCAACTGCGAGTCAGCTCGGTTTTGTCCACGGCGGGGCCGCGGCGAACGAGTTGAAGGAAATGTGAAAGCAGCTTACACGGGCTTAGAGTGATTGTGCCTGAATGGCGTAGAACTTGCACGCAATAGATACGACGGGTTGCGGTCGCGCAAAAAGGAAACGCCACCAGCTACACGTCAGTTTAATACCAAGCCGATTATCATGCTCCCCGTTTATCTTAAAAACTTGACTAACGTTTCAATTGTCTCGTGGCGCAGATTTTAAATTACTTCGATACAGAGACGAGAAAAATAGTTAAAACATTTATTCGTCATGTGTCGAATAAAATTCATTTCTTAACTTTCATTCGTTATTCGAAAATTTATTTAAATACAAAATTTTGCACTTCTCTGCTTCAGTACAAGTAACTCTAAATAATCGTTAAACAATATCAAAGGTTTGATTTTGTAGTTGATTCTTTACAAATACCAGTTTATGCAATCGAGCATTTGGAGAAGATAATTTGATTGTAAGTTCAGGGAACAATATTGTATAGAAAGGTAAGAGAATTTCTGGGAAGATTCGCGTTAGTTCAAGTGACTGAAAGGCACTGTATTAAATTGTGTTAATAAATCACAGCAGAGGTTGTTTGCAAAATTAATGGACACGTCTGTGTCGATCATAAAGCTGATCAGACAGAGCGCTACATATTATGTATAGAGTGATTTTCAGTAGTCATGCCCGCGCTAAGCCCGGCGCGCGGTCTGGCACTCTGTCTGACCATAAATTCATAAATAGCACTGAAGCGTAGATTCGCGGCATGGCGAGAAAACTTTTGGGTAGCCGAGAACTGCTGTCACTTGTCATGAAATTTAACCGCAGATTTTATTGTATTGCGCGCCTCTTCCTCATAATCAACATGTAGTCCTTCCGACTCCATACCGATGTCGCCACACATTTTAACGCTTCTAAGGAGCGATACGAAAAAAAACAAGGGAATAGCGACGCCTCGCGCGTCGCTGCCACCTCCGTGCCCGCGCTACCTCATTCTTTCGCTTTGTGCCGAATAGCCACGTGTTGTGCCGTGTATCCACGTGCGTATAGTGTGTATAAGAGTAATACAGAAAAGAAGATGGGACGGAAAAGAAGCAGATCGTCAACCTCAGAGGATGCATCCTCCGACGAACGACTGGAAAGACGTTTAAGACGGTTAAGGAAGAAAATTAAGAGAAGGAGGGAGAGAAGGAGCCGCCGTCGTGGTGGACGCGGAGAAGTCGGCTCCTCGAGTGATTCGGAAGAATGCTCGAGTTATCGTAGCGTAAGCCGTAAGTAATGCTACATCACCGCTTATCGCTAATTCAGGATTGCAAAGGCTCTAACCTTTACAATAGATGAGTTAATACTCAGATCTGAAGTTTTCCCTTTCTCAAGAGCAACCTTGAGACCCCTAATTATAGGTTACGGCATAGCTTTAAAGAAATGAGGTAGCGCGGGCACGGAGGTGGCAGCGACGCGCGAGGCGTCGCTATTCCCTTGTTTTTTTTCGTATCGCTCCTTAGAAGCGTTAAAATGTGTGGCGACATCGGTGTGGAATCGGAAGGACTACATGTTGATCATTTCGGAAGAGGCGCTTCATACAATTATGATCGAACTTCACTTACAGGTAAGTTCGTTTGATCATTTAATTATAATTGCAACGTTCAAAGCCCCTACTTAACGTTTCGTGCTTTCATTTATGCTTCAAATTTATTCACGAACGTCCCATTCATACTCAGACATTCTGATGACTACAAACTTGAAATACGGGACCCGATATTAAAAATAACTGAATGTTTCTAAAAGAAACGAAATATTCAGAAGCTGCTTTTAGCACTGCTATTTCGATGTAATTCACATTTCATTTCCTGGCTTGAGGAAAGACGCGAATGAAATTATTCTGTGGTGGCTATTTTAACAGGTTTTATGTTATATTTTGGGGGACTTTTACCTTAATTACTTCTGGTAAATTGTATGGGTTTAAAAAAAATTAACCACGCTGCAATGTCAAACTTAACAGGGCACACAATATGCCAGAAATAGAGAACACGAGTAACACTTTTTGATTAAAAAATGGAAGTACAATGTGCAGTTTATTAACACACACTTGTCTTATTTTAATCCACTACAAAACTTTCCCAAAATTACATTACTATCCAAAGCCCTTAACATTAATATCACATTACTACCGTTAAAAACAAAAGTTCCACTTCAATGTAAACTGATCAACTTTCAAAAGCAGAATCTCGACCTCTTCAAAAAACCCCAATCCCAAGGAGTCCGCTTCATTCTCCCCTATTCCTATCACGTTGCAGTGCAAACCTACCAGCTTTAATACACAATCGCAGAGTCAAACTTCCCCGACAGTCTCACCGAAGAATCTCTTCTTCCTGGCGACAGTCCCCTCGACGCTCTAATTTAGTGCGGTGCAGTGGAAAAAATCGCAAGAATTTCGCGGAAAATCTGGCACAGGCCGTATGCGGAACATACGAATGCATTCCATCAAGTCCAACGAGAAGAACCCGTAAAGAGCCCGTAAAGAGCCCGTATTCACCAAAATGACACATGACTAAAAATACCTAAAAGAATGCTGAAAATAACAATGTAGATTTTGTGGCAGATTTTGACCGCAATTCCTCTTTCGGTTCGTATTCGTTGGGGTCGATATCAAGCGATCGACAATGATTAGATTCTTTAATTTACGAAAGAGTTCAACGTCGTCGTCGAAGGACTGTCGAGCAGACGCAATCTCCAAAGTTAGCAGGTTTAAATGTTTTCCACGTTTTGCGACTCGCGACTAACTAAGACGCCCGTGGAATGAACAACCGGGTGACACTTATCCGTAACGATGCCGGCTGCCTGGGTCGTTGTCTGCTAGCTGACGTTAATAATTTAATGTCGCGAAGAAATTGCGGCCAGACGACTGTTTCAAGTTTGGAAGACGCGCTGGAGTAAAAATAGAACGTGCTCATCGAGTATCTACTATTATTAATATACATACTGTGCATCTCGAAGGGGAGTATTTGACCCGTAGACAAAAGAGATAAGAAGTAAGTTCTCAGAAAAATATTTGACATGTATTTTTTGTTATCGGTAATCGATCATGTTGTCGAAAACAATCGTGTAGAAAACTTATTTTCTGGAATATCGCGAGGACTATTAGGCGGAAGACAATTTTTTTTTGAAGTGATGAATTTTTTAAAGAAGAATCCAGCCCCCAGCTCAGTTTTTAGAAAATTTCAGATAACATTTTCGACCCCCGACTGTAGATGGTCCTTTCACCCCGTCAACATGGATGATTGCCGATAATCAGAAATACGTGTCAAATATTTTTCACTATTCTGCAAATCTGCAGAGTCCCATCAAAATTGGCATATGCGGGTTCGACATTAGGGTGGAACGAAATATAGGTAAAATATTTTTTTATTATTCATGACTGCTAATAGTGGGCAAAAGTTGCCTTTTATAATGGTATTTAAGCTGCCAAAGTTTGAACGTGATCAACAAATTTTTTGAGGTGCCGCAAGCTCTTCAAATATTAATATTTACTGAAATATTAATTTTTGAAAGGCTTGCGGCACCTCAAAAAATTTGTTGATCACGTTCAACCTTTGGCAGCTTAAATATCATTATAAAAGGCAACTTTTGCCCACTATTAGAAGTCATAAATAATAAAAAAATATTTTTCCCCTATATTTCGTTCCACCCTATTCGACATGTTTCCTTGTTAGGTACTTCTTTGTATCGAATCTACTTCAATGTGTATGTCAACGCGAGGTGTTGACAGCGTTTCGCGAAGTTGTAATCGAATAATGATTTTTTACTTAACGGATTTGAATTTTAAATAAATTTATGTTTGATACATGCTAGAAAAAGAACCGTAAGGGTGGAGTACAGTTTATTGCAGAGGATGCAGAAATTTTATTTCTCCTGTTTTCGGTAGAAAACTTACGTGTTACGAAGTTTGGAGCTTTCAAAGGTGGAATTAGAAATTAGGTGTAACTTTGGAAAGAAGTTCGGAAAATTCATGATCCCTGCAAAGTTGCATTTACTATATGTAGGGTAAACCCCGCTGCACCCAAGTTTTCAGGGAAAGTGTACTAATAATGCAATAGTAGGGTTATCGTGGTAAGGTAAATGTACCAATACCAATAATCAATGAAACCATCATCAGGTAAAACCATTATAAAATAAAATACTGTTTTTGAACTGTGGAAGATAACACAATATTATACTATCGGAAACTGAAAAAAAAGTTTATGTATTATAATAGAATGAAAATACAAAAACATGCAGATGTCCCAGTAACCTGACAACCTAAAACTGCATGTCCCAATACCTGAATTATATCTTCCCAGTAAGCGGACAACCTAAAAATGCATGTCTGAATTACGCACATTCACGAAATTCTTGTACCAGTAAATAAACTTAGACTTGTTTAAAAAAATATTAATTTTCTTACAAATTTAATTATCTTAAACTAAAGTTAAATCTATTTACTGTTATAATAATGTATTATTATAAAAATGATTAAGAAATGCTGTCCATATTTTCTTAGTAAATGACAGAAGTGTCTTGACAGAAGCTTAAGAAATTTCTCGAAATCTGCTGTGCGTATGAAGTGTGTTACAAAATAATTATTTCTATCTAATGATTTTTAATTTTCTATAATAATGATTTTAATTAGTATTGCTTATGCATTATGGCACTATTTCTTGTTTTTAATTATATTAAAAATTAAGCTTAAAAATAAATAAAATTCGCATTGCTGTTCAGGTACTGCGACATGGCCGGGCACTGGTACATTTACCTTACATAGAGTGTGGCAAGGAGGCTTTTCAGGATTCATTGTAGCTATCTGGTTAGTTAGAAACCAAACATCAATGCAAATACAGGAGCCCCGAGGGTCCCAGTTAGAAGCAATCAAGCTTTTTAAGTTAGTCACCCACACGTGCCGCAATCAGGCTTTGGTAACTAGTTAGTTTAGAAGCAATCAGGCACCATCAGTTAGTCGTCCAAGTTTAAGTGTCAATCAGTTACACAGGGGAATCAATTGAACTGGCCAAGCTTGTTACCACTTGTTGCTGTTACATCGCCACTGTCATTGTTGCAATAAATCATAGTGGAGATCAATATTTTCATTTGAAATTCAATTGTGTCTCATCGAGTACTATAGCACCTTACCAAATACAGAAGTGCACAATATTAAGTGAATTACAAACTTATGGTTTATCAAGTGTAGCTCTGATGAGTATTAAACTGTTGCGGTCCCTAAAAACGGTCCCAAGAAATGAAATAGTTTTCTTTAGAATGAACGATGGTTAAAAAATTGAAAGGACAAATTATTCTTCACATGAAAGTTGTCTTTATCTATCAAATTCGTTATCAAAACCCTGTTGCGACACAACATATCACAGCGAGCTTATTCATCGCGTAAAACGGTACGACGTCGAAAATGCTCGCACCGAGCACATATTAATTAACGCGTCGCAAACGCTAGCTACACGCTGATAAGTATCATGTTTGTCGGTTTGGTGGTTTCCACGTTCACGAATCGGAGCCAAAGAGTGGATCAAGTATCAGAAAACCCGCAAAGCTTTTAATCGCCATCGGACGCCAACTAATTATGCGAAGCGTAATCATGGTGAAGTGTGATTTAAAGTAATCAAACACTGTGTAATAATGTAAGTGAGAGAATTTTGTTTCGCTTAAGGACTTTTTTACACGAGACACTTTTACGGCTCACAATTGGTATTTGATGTGTATTCACGCACTTTCTATCTTCTTTTATCTTTTTTAAACGAGCACATTCGGTGACAGTTAAATATATTTGAAATACCAATGGTTAGGTGCAAAAGTATTTCGAGCAAAAAGTCGATAAGAGGGCAATGCTCTAAACTCTATTTCTCTGCGTTTGTCGATCACATTGGGCGATCAGCTTGCAGTTGCAATCGAAACTAGGGAATTAGTCAATTAGGAATCTAATATAAAATTATTTAAATTTTAAACCTTCAATTCAATCTTAATATAATTTATATCAAATTAGTGACCTAATCAATAATTTACAATTAAATCTCATATAAAATTATTTAATTTTTTACCCTCCAAATAAATCTTAATATACTTTATAACAAAATAATCACCTAATCTTTAATTTACAATTAAATCTTCTTTGCACATTGCAAATAATATAAGTGTAACACTTAATTTTAGCTACGAATTTGCCCTTTTCATAATGGGTTCATTAACACAAAACAGAAATATAACGGTAAACTAATAACTCAGTCAAGTAGTAACTACCCAGCCACTAAAAATTGCTTTCGTTCGAAATAATACACATCCCAGACGCGTTATCAACGCGACAAACAGCAAATAAATGGTTCGATCTGATCCTATCTTCAGTGATAATTCATCAGAACCGACGTACTTTTATCGACTTTAATCAATAGGACTCAGTGAACTGGACCGACGCAATTAAAAAAAAAAAAAAATTGGGCGTATTCAGCTCCACAAATTTTCCTCGTTTTCATCATGGTAAATATTTCTGAAATTGAAAATTCCATGATCTAAAACTGCAGGGTAGAGTGTAACACCTGATAGGATCGAAAAGGTATTAAGCATTTGTGAAAATATAAATGGAAAATATGAAATAACATTTTTTTCAGGATTACGTTTTAGGAGAACATGGATTTGTAATATTTGTCGAGTAGTTTTGCATAGAGACTTAGCGTAAACCAACCAGTGAATGACCGAATTGTTGAATTTATGGACCTTCGAGCTTTAATACTTGAATATATTTATGTATAACAACAAAACAACTGTGGAAATTGCATTTAAATTTATTTTTCTTGAAATTTCTATAAAAATAATTACTTATTCTTATCTTAATTTAAAAAAAAAGCGATTATAAAATGCAAAACGTGGAGAAGCCCAGTAAATCACCGCATACTTTTAATAAGAATTGTACATATTAATGTTTGCTTAATACGCGTAACTAAAAATATGGAATATTAAAAGTGCAACTACACTCCATTTATAAACATATAATGTTTTTAAATTTATAATTGACATTTCTTTGCCTAATGGTCATTCACTGGTATGCGGTCAATTACTGGTTGGTTTACCCTATCCTGTTTTCGCTTGTACCGTGAATTACCTACACGTCGCCACCTGTAGCGTAATATGCTTCGCGAAATATGAAGCAAATGTGAAAACACGGGAGATGAGATTTTTAAACAAACAATGAAACCCTGGAAAGCTCGTTCACGGTCGCTAGTATGATAATTTTTACATACACGGGTCCAATTCAAGCGGCTAGAAGCGCGCTCCCGACCCAGAGTAAACTTTCGTTAAAATTTACTAAATGAATCCCTGCGGCTGTCGTGCTCTGTCACGCGTAGCATGATTGTCTCGTTACGAATTCGTTTGTGCCCGCGTGCCGCAACCACAACAAAAAGTAAACCCACGCGTAGGAAACTGGTTTAATTATTATACTTCGATACATAACTGAATCTCGTCGCACATGCATAGGTAGTCGCGTAGAGGGAACGTTGTAAAACAGAAGTTATTTATGATTGTTCTACTGATTTCGTATTACCCCAGCTTTCTTTTCTGAAACAACAGTTTCTAATTAAAGTGAGTGAATGTGTTCGTAATAATAAAAATTAATGAACGTAAAAACCTGGGGTATTGTTATTTGTTGTAATTGAAATGTGCTCCATATTCAGTCAACTGACAAATGAAAATACTAATTAGACGAAAGTTAATGATGTTAGAAATTTTCAATCTGTTCGAGTTTGCTACAGTTCCCTTTAATTACAAGTTTGAAATTGTTTTTTGAAGCAATTACCCCGCTATTTCCAGAATAAATACTGTATCACTGAGTAGCTCTTGTCGAGGACTTTCCAATGCTGTGCAGCAAGTGTAACAAAATCATTCCACGTCATATCGATCAGTTTTTGCAATCGAAGCAAAGAATTTTAATGAAATTCATCACAAGAAGAACATCACAGAACCCACACGAAATTATGGAGGGTTTAAGCCATGATTTTCACAGTTTCAAATTTGTTAAAAAAATACAGGCCACCAAAGTTTGCAATTTAAACCTCCTTTCACGAAAGCAGAGTCTATGCATAAACTTTATCTCTCTCAAATAAATTTTCCTTACACCGAAGAGTCTAATGATGACTCAAACTCACTCTTTTACACAAACTACATTATATTTCAATTTCATCAAAATCCCTCGCATCAATACACACTTTCGGAGTAAATCACTTTAAGATCTTATGATTCTGTCCTTGCCTTCTCACACCTTTTCCCAATTGGCAAGACGCGTCGAGAGTGACAATTACACGAAGTTCTTAGATGGCGCGAACCAACGACGTCACGTGGCCCCAGGTTGCCGCGGCTGCGAAGCGCGAATGGCTTAAAGCTGAAAGGGGGATGATAGATTGTGTTTACCTGTAATGAGTAAACACCGTGCTACTATCGCATGGTGGTAAATGCGGGGAGAATGCTTCGTGCCACTAACAAGCACTCTCGTTTGCATTCAATTTCTGCGCGCAAAATCTCTTCAACCGCGAGGGGCATTGACAGCGAATTTACACGGTCCCGCGCGAACAGATTTTTTTCAGCGACAAGCTTCTCGAATTTCGAATTACGAGGTATCCACAGATTGTTATTCTCAATTGGGAAACAATATTTCGAAACGTAACGAAGTATCAAAATTAAGAGCATTGATCTTATTTGACTAAATATTGGAAACTACATCCGAGATATACGAAGTCAATTTTCTGAAATTTCTAATTTTATTGTGCTTTAATGGTATCTCTGCACTGAATTTTTGAGAAATATTGTATTTTTTATTTAAAACACGTGGTATACCTATTCCTTTTAACGTGTTTTCCAGAATATTTTCTATATTTTATAAAGGTACTTCATACCTTTGTGTACAAAAGTATATTCACTAGGACTTGAATATTCAAATTTTTAGAAACCATTGGACAGTTTATCTGAATTGTGAATTATCACATGTATATGCGTTCCCTATCATTTTAAATTAGCAATATACGCTGTTATATTTAATAGAATTAATATTAAGCACGCTGAGATTTATTAATATTTACTTAGCTGCAACAGTGATGAATCGTATTTCATTGTAATATTTTGATTTCGTATTTAATTAAATGATCGTCGAATGTGCTGTGCATTACAAGTTTATATTTAATTATGAAAAAAGGGGGTCATACGTTTTAGATAAAATTTCATGGAGAATAATGTTAATAGGGACAACTCTACATCTTGAGGGACTTAGAATTTACAAATTTTCTATTTCCATGCTCCCCTAATTTCACTTTATTTTACCATCGCATTACGTACACTAATGAACCAATAAATATCACCAAAAGCCCTAGGATACTTCTGGAGATAATTTTTGTAGAGCCTCCAGTTTTATTTTCAGAGCCCTGGTCCTCCCTCGAGGCAGCCATTTAAAACTTCGGAAAATATTCTTGGACGCTCCCGAGCAATACATCACGGTGAGCTTACTCTATAGTTAATTAACCTGGATAGAAAGTGTCTAACATTGAAATATTAGCCTGTCGATATTCCTACAGCTTCTTGCACCTTTAACACGATATATTCTACTTCCATTAATGAAACTTTAGCGCCTTGATTACTTTAACAGCCCCATATTACAATTAAACAAGACGTTAGAATCTGTTACGTTGAATAAGTGCAAATTAATTAAGTGTTTGAACCACGATGGAATCGATACCGGGCAATTTAATTGCAAACCACTGCTTTGCGGTTGGGCTCGTTATCCTCGCGACTGTATAAAATAAATACAATTTGATACTACAAAGATTGCTGATGTTGTTGATAATAATTAAAAGAGAAAGATACTTCAAGTGAAAAAGTAAATTATCATTGATTAACACATTCACGATCTGACACATAGTTAATACTAACTGTGATATTAAAAAAAATATTGTATTCCCAATCACGAAGAAACAAAACGAAGAAAACAAACCATCCCATATTCATTTAAGATATAAACACTTATCACTCTGTTTCCTCAAAGATTAAGCGTTTATAGACCTACTACCTAAGCAGAGATAAGCAGAAATTTTATTTAAATACAAATTTCGAATAACGAATAAAAGTTAAAAAAAATTATTCATCATGTGTCGAATAAAATTAATCCGGCTTCGACGTCGAATAAAGTTAACGTTAAAGTTAAAATTACAGCTAAAGTTAAAGTAAAAGTTGAAAAAATTATTCGACGCTGAAATTAAAACGCTGGTCGAATAAAAAAAAATAACTATTCGTCAAATAATCTAAAGTTAAAATAACTTTTATTTGATCCGTTATTTAAATAACTTTTTAATTTATTAATGCCCAATTCTGTACGTAACTGTTCCACCTGTCACAGCTCAATCATAACGAATAAAACAACTGAAATGTGAATCGAAAAGTATACAAACTCCTAAGTAGCTAAGCTAGTCTTCCCAACTCTGCCACGAGAAATCAAATTACATGATTGTAGGGTTACGATGCATAGTAGGAGAGTAAGGTATAGTTTGCTGTATATTGTGTAATAATAGAGTAGGGTATAATTGCTGTGTAAAGTGTAGTAGTAGGGTAGAGTAGAATTGCTGCAGAGTATAGTAATATTGTAGGATACATTTGATATAAAGGGTAAAGTATAGTTGCTAAGTATAGTTCCTATGTATAGTAGAGATGTAGAAATTTAAACCCGCGCGAATCTACCAAC
The DNA here is from genome assembly GCA_947577245.1 of Andrena bucephala. Classification (NCBI taxonomy): domain Eukaryota; kingdom Metazoa; phylum Arthropoda; class Insecta; order Hymenoptera; family Andrenidae; genus Andrena; species Andrena bucephala. The sequence continues at coordinate 45,773,340 of OX387715.1, read as the reverse complement.
AAATTTTAAATCGCTCCACCTATTGCTGTCAGATCGAGGGACATTCAAAGCTCTCGTTACAGAGCGTCCAAAACTGTCAGGGCCGCGGGGAACTAACATAATTATCGACATCCTTAGACAATGGTCCTCGTTAACTACCGCGAAACTGTTAGTAGAGACAGTACATCGTTTGTCGAAGACGTTGCCAGTCTCCGTGGGAACCGAGTATTACTTCCTGTTTGGAAGAGATCCAAGTTCCCTGCCGCTTATTGGAGGACCCAGACTTCATCTCTGCCTCCCTTTCTGCCTTTCCCCGTCAGTATTCTTCTCTTTTTCGCCCCTTCTTGGTGGCAGTCGCATCCACGTCTCCCTCGCGACATCGAACGGCCATCGAGATTGGACGATTTTCTGGAACCGCAGCAGATTTCCGACTAATGGACCCTGAGAAAGAGACACGCGACCGACACCGACGTGCCCTGCCTTCGTGCTTTCCCCTGTCACAGGAATCCTCCAACGAAGAAACTTGGAGCACGATTCCTGGACGGAGCGACGTTTATGGGATCCGGGAGAATCTCGCCGTGGGGCTGCAACGTTCTTCTTTAATTCCTGCGATGGGTACTCTTCTCCTTGGAATGGTGTTTCGAGCTAATAATGGTAGCTTCAATATTTCTACTTTCTTACGTTGTAGAGAGATTGGATATACAGTTGACCCATCTAAAGAGAGTTCTTCCATGTATAATTATTCTATGGAATAATTTTATATACCTTCTTGAGAATCTGGTAATATCATACTATCAGCTTAAAAACTGCATTGATCCGAATCACACCTTTTCCTTTCACGTCTTTTCCGCTTTAGTTCCGAAACTATTATATCTTCCTAACAAACTACTGTAGTAATTTAAAGAATTTTGAAGAGGATTTCTATTATAATACCAATAAATCTATGAAACTCCATCCTTTATAATCCTCCAAACCAGCGATTTAAAAATACAAACACTGAGCTTGCTGTTTAAAATCATTCAAATAAAATAATAATTCATCCAAGGGAGTAAAATAGAATCTCCTTAGATATGCAACATACATTCATCCCACAAACACGAAACAAAAATTTATACGCGTGCATAGCGTTACAACGGTCCATTGCACCCCTCCGTCCACCCTGTCCACCCTGTCCACCACCTCCCACACGTCGCCACGAATTAATTGGTCTTGCCTCGTGATTAGTAGGTGCGACGGAATTACCGCGATGCCCAGCCATGATTAATACCACGGCGTTGCCAACTTTCGCGCGGAAGATTAATAATGGGACGGAGGGTGGCGGGATAGGGACGAGCAGGACCATTAGAATAGGAGTTTTAATGCGGCGGCGACGGTTTGTCTCTGGGCTGGCTTCCGCGGGACAAATTCCTATATTTTCGCGCGAGCAGATTTAGGTTTCCCGGAACGTCAGACGCAGCAGTGCCTGTGGATCCCGAGTCGAGTGTACCTTTGCCCGAAATTTTTGTTGGCTACCCCGTGAATCACGTTCCCTGGGGATTAACCCTTCACCGCCCCCGAAAGTGGCGCGCGTCGACGAGTTTCACAGAACGATATCTGGATCCATTTTCGGGGGGGATTACGAATATAATAGTTGGCTAACTTGTTGGAAACTCTGTCCAAACTTCGTATCCTGTAGGAACTTCTTAAGTATTTGTTTTTGCTTTGTCCTTAGCCTGTCAACTAGGGAATAAGAGTTAACTCGTCATTTAGACGTTCTTCTGCGTTGAATTGGACGGGCTGATTTCCTTGAAAATTTAAGCGTTTCGTTCATTCGAATGGTGTAGATAATTGTGGGAACTAGATCGTGCATTCTAATCAGTTAATTATTCTGTAATTATTTGTAAATAATTCAAGCAAAATGAAGGCGTTTCGTGGGCAAATGCCCCATTTAGAAGGTTAAGGATGTTGAATTTTTTACTGTAAGGCAATTAGGAGGAAGATGCCAAATTGTATATGAGAAGAATTTATGTTTCTATGGGTTAACATTTAGTTTTTGTTAATTTAGTAGTATTCGTTTCATAGTACATGATTCAGATAACAAAAGTTTGTTGATTTGATAGAAATATACAGAGGGTGGCCAAATTATTATACTCAAAACATTTTCGTCAATTTTTTAGATCATTTTAAAATGGATTTAATACGATTAAAAACAAATCTTAATTTGGCAATTAAAAGTTCTGAAAGGAATCTTTCTTAGCTTTCCAAAACACTCATGAAAATTTGTCTACGATCATGAGTTCGTGAGTTATATGCATTCAAAGTGAAAAGTACCATTTTTGCTTCGATCATGAGTAACTCGATGAATAAAAATTATACAAGAAAAACAAAAACACGGAATTAAAGAGAAATGTTTGCACTGTAAGAATTCTTCGTTGACCCGTGCATACGTTCAAACTGGGCAAAAATTTCTGAAACTTCGTTTCCTACGCTTCATCTTGATAAAACAGTATCATATAACGATATCTGGAGTTTCTATCTTATATAATAGGAAAAAGTGGGAAATAATGGGAAAAAAATGAGCCCTTGATAAAACAGTATCATATAACGATATCTGGAGTTTCTATCTTATATAATAGGAAAAAATGGGGAAAAATGGGAAAAAATTGAGCCCTTGATTAAAAAACTAGAAACTTCAAGCGTTAAAATGTGTCTCCTAAATATTTTTGTGACCATTTTTCGCAGAGATACAGTCATTCCATCGCTTAAACTTGCAAAATCTCAAACCTTTTTGTTTGAATATAATAATTTCGCCACCCACTGTATCTATTAAATTTTTTATAAATTCAATAAGAATCCTCAGGCATCTTCCCCCCAAATATCTTAAATGTTTTTAATATTACGTGGAACATTATGTTTTGTAGTAATTATAATTAATCAAGACCACGATCCATGGTCCACCAATTAACAGATAATTTAGTTTCGTATGAAATAGAGTCTGCAACTTCTATATCACTCTTGCCTGCGCAAGAGCAATAAACGCATAACTACGTAACTACCCCAATTTCCAAACCATCCACTAAATGCTCACAATAAATACCAAACTAGCAACCAGTTTTCACAATCAATCACTGAACAATCTCTCAACGCACAGGCTTCCCCCATTCGTCCCAACACAACACACCAACCCTTCCCAAAAGCCCCTGCAACAATTCCCCACCCAGCGTCCATAAACCTTCACCACCCCGTCGAGATTTATCTGCCAAGAATTTATCGGTACCTGTCACCCCCGTCTTGCTTTCTATCTTTAATCCAGCACCGCCCTCCCCCTAGAACTTCCACATAATCCGATCCCGCTGCACGAGCTCCGTATGTTTCCACAATAAAGCATTTCCCAGCGGGCATCGCTATGTCATTTATGCACTTCCGTTCGGGGGCTGCATTAAACCGGATCATGCATACGGCAGGAGAGGCAACGGTCGGCATGCGTGCACGGATTCCGTTGGTGGGCAGCGCGTTTAAGTACGTCGATGAATTTCGCGCGGCGGCAGAGGGTTGCAATTCATCCCGCGAATTACGATCCGGTCGCTGTTTATGATTAATGCGATGTTTCTACCTGGGAACACACGCATCGGCCGGCGATGGCATAATCCGTACGTTAATTAAACGATGCCTCGCGCTGGGAACGGAGCTGCAAGCTCCGCGCCGAGAGACGTCATCGGCCGAGGAGCAAGCGTACGTTCTCTACGGCAAATTATTTAACCGCCCTCCCACCCCCCCCCCCCCCCACGGTGCGCGTCATGCCGTCGGCTAATCGCTAGATACCGAGCCGTATAAATTGTATGGCTGGTATGCGTGTACTCTCCGCTCCATTATCCGCTGGACCGAACGTTCGAAGGGGTGTCTGGGGCGCTGACCGAAGGGTGGCTCTTGAACACGGGTTCTTCCGTGGATATTGTTGTTAGTGGGGTATAATAGTGCTTTGCGGGAATGGATTGCCGAGTGTCGTTGTGTAGAGTCTAGCGAGAGAGGAGGGTATAGTTGCTGTGTTAAAGTGTAATAGGAGTGTAGGGCAGAGATTGCTGTATAGGGTATAATAGTAGAGTAGGGATATAATAATAATTCTGGGTAAATTGTAGTAGTACAGTACAGTAGAATAATTGCGGCGTAGAGTATTTATAGTAGTAGAGCAGAGTACAGTTGATATGTAGAGTAAATTATAGTTGCTACGTGTAGTAGAGTAGTAGAATATAGTTGTCACGTGTAGTGGAGTATACAAGTGGAGTAGAGTAGAGGAAGTGCAGCATATTTGGAATACTGTTGGTAATTTGGAGTACCGAAGTATCTAATAAACTACTAACGCTATTTAATTTGTAACACCGTAGATTATAGGGGCTAATGACCTGTTCACTAATGACATTTGTGGATGAACCGCAATTGTTACATTTTCGACTTAATCTGCAGAGGAAGCAAACGTCAATCTGCAAAACTTTTTCAGCGCGTATTCAATCGTTCCAATCATGGTTAAAATATGTCAAAACTTTAGTGTTAAACACTTAATCGACTCATTTGCATGTTCCTTCTATGGTTCCGTGCCAGTTTTGCGATAATTTCGAGAATACAAAATGTGACATGAAATTTTAGGTTTCAATGCCATGTTGCTAATTCGGAATACCGAAGGTGAAGGTAATTTGGAATATTCCAAAGCCTACCGATGCTTTTGTTTCACGCGTAATGGCTACCACCGCGTCAGTTTCGTCTGTCACCTATATAACCTTTTTTAGCATTTGTGTAAATATTGTCTTATAGATATCTACATAAAATTGTTCCTTAATTGTGATTTCTTAGCCTGATTACGTCATAAAATAAACTAATTTTATTATCTACATGTTTTGTTTATAAAGTGAAGGTAAATTGGAATATCGGTATTCCAAATTACCTGCACCTTAACGAAATCGATACTTCTTGTCATTTTTCATTCAAACCAAAATTTCAGTTACTTTTTGTTTTTTATTTTTACTGACACTAAGAAATATGAAAGTTTATTAGTTTCCCTATGATATTATGTAGTTTAATTTGTTCCCATCCTCTGTCGTAATTTTTTATTCGTCTTAAACAAACTGGTATTCCAAATATACTGCAGTTCCTCTACAGTTGTTGGGTAGAGTATAGTAGTAGAACAGAGTACAGTTGATATGTAGATTAAATTATAAATGCTATGTGTAGTAGAATAGTAGAGTATAGCTATTATGTCTAATAGAGTAGTATAGTTGTTATGTGTAGTAGAGTTGTAGAGTAGGATATAGTTGTTATGTAAAGTATACTACTTAGCAAAATATGCTATAGTTTCTATATGACAATTGTCATCATGATGAAGTGTACAAGATAAAATTTCCATGTATCAAGGAACACTCAAATACTGAGATTCCTTCGGCTATTAAAGTAATCATGTACAGAGCGTGATTCAAAGACAGGTGGTCGAACTTTAGAAGTGCATTTCACTCAACTCAAGGGACAATAGACACCAGAAACTTAGATCTGGAAATACCTCCTTGCACCTACTTCAGGATCGTCTTATATAACACGTAACACTTAGCATCAAGCCTCGTATTGTCATTTCCGCTTTCAATTACAAAGATACGAAACTAAGGAGAAATACCAATATTTTTTATATATAAAATGCAACGGTACACATATCAACGCATGGTAATGACTTCCATACTCATTTCCAAGGAACATTTTGTTTCTTCTATATATTTTATTACATAATAAACGAAATTCTTAATTATTTCTGACGTTTTTACTCTAAAATAGACCAATTTAACATTATAACGCGTTTCATCTGTGTACCGTTGTGTTTTATATATAAAAAATATTGATATTTCTCGTTAGTTTCGTATCTTTGCGTTTAGTTCCAAATGCCAGGGATTCTATATATCTCCTTCTAATCGTCACTTTTTTAAAATCAATAATTATTAAAAACCAAATATCTAGAGGACGTCAAATTCCTCTGACAGCAAGTGCCTTTTGCACAGCGAAATTCAGTGGGTCGCCGTAATAAGCGTGCGCACTGATTTACGCAGATTACGCCCCCAAGACGGGCGAGCCGAGGCCAAATTTCGCGAGGTGACGTTAAATTCGAACGGAAAATTGGCTGGCGCGTTACCAGTCCAGGCAAATAGGCGAAAAGCGGGTTAATACGCGACGCCAGGCGTCCAGGCTGCACCAGCAGCTCGACCGCAGGCATAAAATTGCTTACGCCCGTCTGACTAGTGCCGGTGGCTTCTACTTAGCGCCTCCACGTGCGCAACGCCATGTCACGGGGCGATGAATTTTAAAGCCGAGCGTGGTCACATTTAAATTTCACCGGTTGCACGCGGCATCAGTCGCCTGCACGGGATCGTTTCGAATTAAAAGTTCCAAGTCAAACGTTCGCTTCCTGGCCGGGCTCATAACTCCGTTCGTGAGAGGTAAATTTGCTGGCAATTTGCGATAATGGATGAATTGCTGGGCAGTTATGGAGGATTTCAATGGTATCGCGTGGGGCTCGTTTCAAACACCCTGGAACCGAGATTATGCAAATCAGGTGGATTACATTTCGATGTGAGGAATGATTGTGTATTGTATACGGTTAGGTTACCTAATGCTTTGTGTTTCTATCGCTGGTACTGTTAGCATAACCTGTGAAAGTAATTTATGCTAAGATTTAGCGAAGTTTACAAGATTTGTTTATTTGTTTTCTTTTCTTAGGGGGTGAATTTTAGTAATAGAGAATAAGTTATTCGTAGTGATTCTTTTTGCCTCGATGTCTCTAAATAGTCTAGGTCATGGCGAAGGGGTTGTAAATCAAAGTCTGCGCAGTAATTAATTCCTCGGTAGATGGAAAAATAAATAACGTCAGTAGCATCTGGTGGCCGAATCGATACTTGCTTTTCCAAGTATCGTTTCAAACTGTCCGATGCAACGCGTTCTGAATCGAGATTAACGAAATAAAGGGTACGAAAATAATTCGCTGCGAAAGCGTGGCTATTGACAAACCTACTAAATGTTGCGACTTCACTGACATATTTATATGACAGAAAATATTTAACAGGCACTCTTCATCACAGTCATTATATCTACACATTATAGAAGGCTGAATATCATATGTTGCCATGTAACTGTAAAATTCTCTACTTCGTTTAGTACAAATGCCCACTTTTATTTTAATGGTAGAAAGCAGGTAATATATATAATTCACCTACCACGCAATAATCACTTTACAAATAAAAACACTGTAATATTTCTCTCTCAAAAATAAATATAGGTAATTTTCCACGTTTCTGTTATATTATATTCTTCAAGAGAACAGTCGATGAACGTCAATATTAAACAGAAATGCATCACTAGTAAATAAAAGCTACAAAGTCACGGGAGTTTCTGAAGCACGTATCACCTTCGGAGATTCATATTCACCGTTTGACACGTTTAATAAACACGACGAATACAGCGGAATCGACAAGGAATGGAATGACGATGGCTTTATGAGAACATCGAATAACTTGGGTCTTTGTAATCGAAAACGTCGAAGCGAAATATCAATTGCTAGGGACTACGAGACGCGTCCGTCTGCATCGCGACGCCTCTTCCACCCCGATGAAGATACAGCAGGATTGGGGAGATGCAGAAAAAGGTGTTGACAGAGTTTTTATTAGTTCTTGCTCGGACACGTATAAATGACTACGATGATTCTTCCGGGGTGACGCCCTGAATTTCACTCGAGGCTCCGGTTCTCCTGTTGTTTAACTTCTTACTCATGAGGATTAGCTACAGATACCTTAAGAATTGTTGGGATTTTCTTAACAATAATATAATCCCATTAAACACCAATCTTAAAAAATTATCAACTTGAAGGTCTAAATATCAGCAAACTAACACTTTCACGTAGGTAGATATACATGATTTCACGATTTCAGTTTACAATAGCAGATAAGCCTAAAAATTAAATCTCATTTCAATTTATCACCAATAAAACTGTAGCATTAAAAGATTCCCATTTTATTTATAAATACACTTGTGAACGTTCTCAAGAATCGATGAACAGTTTGAAAATTTAGAAACGATCAATAGCAAGTGTAAGTTCGCTCTAAAACGTGCAACAGTTGATGCGATAATGTGATTATTTTCCAAGCCAGGTTCCAGTCAATTTCCGTTCGAATAAAATCGAGACAGGTTTGATGTGAATTGGCAGTGATTTCCTCTCCCGAGATTCCCTGAGAACTCGTAAGAATGGATTCCGTGGAATCGTCGGAGAGTAAGCTGTGTGGCTGGGATAAGAAGGGAGGGAAAGGATTTTCGGTTGCGTCACTTCCTGTTCCAGCAAATTCGCCAGCTACGTTTACCAGACTCAGCGAAATCGGTCGCGTGGACCGCATGCACGAGCGATCCGATCGGTAATGCGGGTAATGAAAGACGGTTTCCCTTTATCGGGGGTCGAACCGGAAGTTTCAATCTGGGATACGACCCGACGTTCGTCATGTTTGCTCAAGGACCCGATCATCTTTTCCGTGCACGTACCCGTGAAATAAATGAAGAAGCAAATTTCTGGGGGGTATACTCGAATTTGATCAAGAGGAACATGAAATGAAATTGTTCGCGATGGAATGAAATTTGTCAGTAAAATTCTAATGTCGTACTTATCTCTCAAAGTAGTTCATGAAATGTTGAATGCTGCTGGGCAGATGAAGTTCAGTTAGAATTCTGGATATGAAGATCTTATTGTTATATAGTTGAGGTTGCAAATGATCTGTGTTATTAAATGGCCCTTTCCCAAGGTATAAAATATTTTACCTTGAGAGTTTTACTATGATTGTCAATATTACAGGACAGTAGCCAAATATGGAATACCATTTTGGTTTTCGAATGTCATTCTTCCAAAAGTGTTTTATACACTCATACTTTAAAAGCAGTCTTTCATTTCTAACGTTATGAACAATTTTTAATATTGAACTAATATTAAAAAAACAAATTATAATGAAACTATTGCATATTTGACTAATATCCTCTAGGAGGTGATAAGCATGCAATGTTGTTAATGAACTCTAGAAGATGAACGATAAGAAAAATACCATAATTGAATGTGTGAATGCAGGGGAGTCTGCAGAATAGTCAAGTGACACCAATATGACAAGCAAAATCTAGTATCATAGATTTTCCACTATAAAAAGTGCTACTGTTAACTACCACTATATCTTAGGTAGGCGGGCAAACTAGTATAAGTCGGAATTCTTACTTCTGCAGGAAGACACTTCGGATATTTAAAGTGCTACATAAGATTAGGTGTTTAATTTTAGGCGTAAAAGTTGATAACATATGTCCCGTTGCATTGCATTTTCAAAATATACTTCATACTCGAAAAAAAATGGCAAAATTTGAATTTAATGACAAATTGGGCAAAAGAAAGTTTTATTTTGAACTTTGATTCACAAAAATGAAACTGTTTACCTTGAGGTGAGATATTATTTTCTTCGTGGTATTCATCGAAATAACTCAACTTATGTACACTGTTTTTCGCGCCGTCATACTGTATTTTTTACTATTATGATCTGCGGTAAAAAAAAACAGGAAGATGTGATATTGACTTGTACTACTGGAAGCATAAACAAAGGACAGAAATATAGAATATAGAAAATAGCAGGGATCGAAAATGTTCTGGAACACTTATTTTTAAAAAAATTCCCTTCGAACTTATATATTTTGTTTAAAAAATATCTGTTCCTGTGGAATTTTTATTGAATTGACTCACGGTGACTGCCGGATCCATCACATTGCGTCCAAATTCGAGATTACATTTCAAATGCATATCGAACTCTGAATATTTGACAATCACTTCCATCACGGAGTACCAAATTGAGCCGCCTAAAAACTTTCGCTAATTACCTCCTTACCCAAGCAGTGACGTTAAACCCCGCAATACAGCAGAAACAAAAATCGAGTAACAAAACGTATCCCAAGGCGAGTCAGGGACTCGGAGCTCTCAGCACACTTGGGGTCCGCGTCCCTCGCTTTCCGAAGCCCGTAAAATATAAAGCAGCATCCGCAGAGAAAGCGCGACAGTCGAGGGAAAACCAATAAAAGCGGTAAAAATAACTATCAGCTGGGCTGGCGCGCGCGCGCCAGCGATTCACGCGCCCAGACACTTCGCGCAGAGTGGTTCGGTGGAATTTCAAGCACGTACCGGATGGAAAAACCGCCGATTTTGGTCTGTCCCGACAAAGGCAAAGAGAACAATAGGGGATAGAAAAAAAAAAGGAAGAAAGAATAAAACCGGTACGACCGATAGAATACATTTTTTTTTTCAATTCGCCGCCAATGGAACCCGCGTCAAAAGGAATCAAAAATACCGTTACCCTTTGAATGTTACACTTGTTACGCGATCGAAGGGACACCTTTGAGCAACCCGCGCCAGCTACCTCTATTATCATATCGATGTCTCCTAATCTTTTGATCTCCGTCTCCCCGTGGATTCGCCAAAAGAGAATTCCTGACGCTGGCGCACCGAGGCTCGAGGACTGCACGATTTCTCAGCTTTCAGCTGACGCGTGGAAAGGAAGCGTTTGCGGAGGGGCGCGTAAAACTGTTTCTATGGGGCCGGGCGTGCCCCGCGGCCGGGTTAACGTGTTAAGTTTGAACGAACGCTAACGAACTTGCCGTATTGCCGGAGTGCGGTTGGCGGCAGCGGGTTAAAAGCTCGCGAGGCAGCCGCGGACGCGGAAACGCGACGAAAGCTGCTCTAGGTCGTTAAGCGACGGTTGATCGCGAACAATCGGGGCTTGAAAACGCCGGTGGGATGACGAGAGGATGATGCAGGAGGATGAGTGGGCTCGTTGAAAGGTGATCGACGATCAGATTACGTTTGCTCGCCGAGTCGATTGGCTCTTGTTCGAGGTCGACCGAAGACCGACGCCAATCGGATGAACCGCGGGAAATTGACGGAGGCTGAGAGATTAGAGGGTTAACGCGGACTTAATTTGCGGAAGTTTTGATTCCAGCGAATGCTTGTTTGAGGATGTAGGAGGGATAGTGTGAGTTACTGTCTAGGGTGGGGGATAACTGCGACGCGAATGCGATGGTGGGTGTGTGCAGTGGTTTGAGGGTGAAGTGGGGTCACGGTAATTGAGAGTTGTTTGAGTGGTGCGTTACGTAGAAGGAGGAAGAATCGGTCAATTTGAGTGAACAAGCTGTTCAGATTGTAATGAACTCTTGTAGGTACTCTGAGTATCACGCGTATACTTAGTTGCTGTCACCTGTAATTAATAGACTACGGATGTTCATGCAAATACATATTTTTATAGGAAGCAAGTAAAGTAATGGACCTGGACAAAAATTTGTTTCGACATTAAAGAAATCTGAAATTATACTGTTTATTTTGCATATTATGCATATTGCATATGTTTTGAATAATGCATATTCATTGTATATTATGTGCACATTTCTTGCATATTTCTCGTATTTTTCGTGGATTCGCGGGTGATTTTGTATAATGTGCTGAATATGGGCACAAAACAATTGACAAATGTCGATGGCGGAGTAAAAAGAACTATTGTAATATACTGCAATTTGAACTATAATTCATAAATAAAATGATAAAACGATGAATGTCTTATAGATACTTTTGTGTGAAACATCTTTTCAATTTTCAAGAAATATTAAAGGTTTCAACTTTGAATGAATTGCTTTGTATTATGCATATATGCAAATTGTTGCATAAGTGTTGCATATATGTTGCATATTACGACATATTGCACCTGCATAAATATCCGCAGGCTAGTAATTAAGCATTGATAATTGACTAATTGATCGCTCTAAGCCAATTTCATCACTATGTATCTCTGCCCTCCTGACTTAAAATATCCTATCTAGCATTTTTTCATTTTTCAAGATATGTTTAAATATTTATAGTTCCACACGTCTTTTACCTTCTACGTAAAGTTAGAAAAACCTAATGCATTTAACCTAATTGCTTTTCAGATGGTTAAAATATCCTACCTGCAACATTTAATCAATTGCTACGTTAATAATAGATACATTATCTACCAGTACACATATTAGGAGAAATTATATTAGGCTGTTACGAAATAATGATAACATTTTTTAAATTGAATGAACAAAGTAAAAACATACATAGTAAAAAAATACAGAAAAAATTTTAAGTTAAACGATTTTATTTATAGAAACTAAAAAATAATTTAGTGTTTGTGTTCTGCAACTACAAAAACTTGAAAATTGAGCTATTTGTACGTGAGGGATCATTTTTTGATAAATTATGCATTTGCGGAAATCGCGATACTACTGCACTTTTTGTAGTTTTCGAAAAGAACGCGACAGGTTGATTTCAAGACGATTGGAGTTGCGTCTATGTGTTAAAATTGCAATTTTTTCTATCCTTTGGGGGTGTTTTTTTTTAATTTATATTGTCACCATAACTACGTACACCTGAAAAGTTTCAAATCTATTGGATTGGAGTAAGGGGGTTAAAATTGAGGCACAAAATTAAAGCAAACAAACAAACAAACGGACAGAGGAATAAAGCTGAATAGAATCGTTTAATAAAAACAAGCACGGCATAAAGAAAATGATAAACTTCAGTTTTCTCGGTTGTTCCGAAATGCTGGATAGGACATTTTAATTAAGGAGGGTAGATCTGGTCAGATAAAAATTCTTCTTTTACACTGTGCTAGTTTTCATATTCGACAGACAAAGAACCTCTGCACGCAGATTTGCGTGAGACTATATAAAGTGAAACGATGAGAGGCAGTGACAAAATAAGATAGAATTAATTTCTATATTTCTTTGAACAGCCAACAGATTTTGATCACGGTTGCTTTCTAAAAACCAGCTCAATTTCTGGATTCTGTTGCTTCTTTATTAAATAAACCAGCAGTTCCATTAAAAATTCTTCATTCCCCTCGAGATTACGTGATTCCGATAAACCTCTTTTACTTCATCAACGCAGTATGCAAAACCTCCGTCACGCATATACGACGCTAATCTACCGCGAGAATCGCATCATCGAACGTATTTCAGCACGAACGCAACACCTACCACAGCAATTCTTCCACCCCTGCATAAACATAACTCCCAGACCAACTGCCCCCTGCATCGTAACCTATTCCCACGCAAATCGCAACGCTCGATTCATACTTTGTCCTTTCCTAACGCACTCGTAGGGAAAAGTAGCCGAATATGACGACCTCTCCTAATATGAGACCCCAGCTTATCTCCGCTACAGAACTCTTGAACGTCATAGCGATGCTATTTCTTTACTAACTAACCGTGTACCTATTAGTTGTTTTGTCCGCACGGTGGCATTGTAATCAATTGAGCGTCTCGGGCAAGCACATATTTCTGAAATACGTTGGAGAAAGTTTTTGAAGTGGTTCGATTAACTTACAAATACCTCTAAAGTGGTGTGAAGAAGAAATTGTTCTGAATGATGAAAGTGATTAAGAAAGAAAATTATGATACAGAATACTTGTTTTGCACAGGTCGTTATTTTACAGATGTGCTAGGTGAACAATGGGTTAAGTGTACGTATAAAGTGTTACGATAGGCGTGGTGGGCCCATGAAGACTTCGGTGGTGGGCCCACGAAGACTGCGGTGGCGAAGAAATAGATTTCACATGCCGACTTTATAAAAAAAGAAAGAAAAAATAAGTTTCAGGAAGAAACAAACTGGGTCTCATATTAGGAACCCATTTTCTTTATCTGCGTATTTGAATGACTTTCGTTTTTATTTTATTATCACGAAACCTAATTTTTCTTATAGTACTTTCCAGTAGGTTGCTAAAGAATATATATTCTACTTTTAAAACGTGTATCGAATTTTAATAAAAGTGTTCTCAGTCAATAGTTATGATGTTTTTAAGAAATGGGTCTCATATGCAGCTACTTTACCCTATTCCTAAAATGGCTTCTCACCGTTTATATGTTAAATAAATAAAAAATGAATATTTCGAAGCCAAAGCTTGTTCCACCCCCAGTGTGATTAAACTCCAACCCCTTGACCACTAGTCCCCTCCCAAAAAAAATCCCAAGCGTGCTTAATTATTCGATTCGGGCAGCCCAAACTTCCCTCGATATCAATATCCCATCGGAAGTGAAACGTAGCCACGCGTCGATACCAAAAGGCCCCACAAAACGGGAAGAAGCCCAGCGTTTCCTGCGCCCCATCCAAGGGAAACTTTCTTCCCGCGGTCTGTTCCAATCCAATTTGCAAATTGCAAAACTTGCTAGGGTCGTGCGAGGTGGAAACGGGGTCACGTATCGAGTGCCCCCTATCCACTACACTCGCTGAGAGAGATATGAAGCGGGGAATGAACAGATAGGGGGGGGGGGGGGTGGTACTGAATTAACGGCTGCGGTCGGCAAACTGCGCGTTGCAACGTTCAAGAGAGACCGTCGAAGAGGGTCCTGGTAACCGATACCAAGTGTCGTTGACCGTATTCTGATAATCCACCGCTTCCAACCGTCCCTCTTCTGTTTTTTCCACCCCGTGCACGCGGTTTCCTGTTCGCGACCACCTGTGCGCACCCCTCCCGCCCTCGCGTTCTACCCCTTTGACCGATCGTCGCCGCGGAAAATCCTACCCGCGTGAGGGGCGGTGATACGAATTCGTGAAACTGATATTTTGTTCTTTGTGAGCGATGTAATTCGATCACCGATCCGATGGCGCGGGCGCTTCGATGCGCGGCTGAAATCCTGCATTCGCTGGATTTTATTCTATCAGCCGTGGTGTCGATGATTGCGATTTTATTATTTCCAGATTGATTTCCAAGTGCGCGTGGAAACTTTAGCGTCAGCGTCGGTTTTAGTTCAGTTTAGTTTAGTTTGAATTTAGTTTTAGCTTAGTTTTCTTCTATCATTTTTTTTCTAATGCCATGCTCTGACAGTTTATAGGTACAGAGGTTAGACATAATAGCAGCTATAGCTGAGCCTCGCCTTTTTTTTCACCATCCTACGTAGCCAAAATGATGTAATAAAGACGGAAAGTTGAAAATAAAAAATAATAAATGTTCGCTTTGGTGAACTTCTTCAATGGTACAGGGATTTAATAATTGTATTAGATCATCGTAATCTTGTTATTTTAGGATTTACTTCTGTAATAGATGCGGAATGGTGTAGTGCTCCTTTTTAATCGCGAAATTTCCGGGATAACAACCATACAATATTACATATTTAATTGATATAATATCGCAACCTCGATCGCAGAATAAACTAAACATCTCACCAAGCTTCACGCTACAGTCTCCTACCAAGATTACTAATAACACTAAACGCTCGCGATACACAGGCACCGCAAAAGAAAACGCGCCTAAAAGTCCTAAAAAATATGAGATAAATTTTGAAGCAATCCAAATTGGTAAAAGTAGAACTAGGGTATAAGTATTCTCATGTATTCTCATTTAATTTTCATTCCCTGTTCCTTTTATTCGCGATTAATTCGAAAAAATATTTTTGGAAACGCACCAAATATTTACCGCACACATAAGTAAAACACCAAGTGCCGAGACTGACTATATCTCACTTTCCATTAAAAGAAACGCCGTACAAACACTGCCACAGGGGGCAGCACAATCGATCCACCGCCATTTCATCGGCAGATATTCGTTTTCAATTCCCAAACTTCCACTTATAACGAGCTCTCCATTGATTCGTTTCGGACGTCCGAAAATCAGCCGGCGCGCTTCTATTGCTGTCCACAATCATACCTGACTGTCGCCGGGTGCTCAACGAAAATTGCATGAAAGCTCGACAGCCACCAAAATGGATAGAACGGCCGTCTGAAGCTTCCGCTCGGACAAACGCGAGGAAGGCAGCGGCAAAGCTGATTGCCACTCGGCGCACATTCGCCGAGTGAATTTTTTATTTAACCCGTACGAAGAGGGCCGCGGCAGATGGGTCTCTCTGTTTTCAAATGCGTCAACCTGCCAGGGAATAATTCAGTCGCGGTGAAATCTGAAATTGGTCGCGCGACGGCGGGGCGGCCAGGGGGAGAGTAACGGGATCGACCCCGAGCAGCGAAAAAGGAAGGCAAGGAGTAATACATAAATACCGATAGAAGCCAGAGGGCTCGTGGAAACGACAGTCACTTCGAGGTTAATCTGGGAACAGTGGAAACCTTTGCTGTCGCCGCGGAGTTTTTCTTTGCGCTTTGGTGACGTCGCTTCGCGGTTTCTTTCCGCCCTCGAATCGCTCCTCTGCAGAATCCTCTCGCCGGCGAGATTAATATCTTTAACTCGACGAAAAAACTTCCGCGAATATTCCTCCCTCCAACTTGATCCCATAAACGGAAACTTAACCCCTATCTTCTCCTCCATACTCTTTGTCTTCAGTGACTAACGCGCCGAATTATGAAAGAAAATGTTCTATTTTAAACTGCTCGAGATACTGCACGCGAAGGGAGGATGATCATGGTAAAATAATCCTACGGATTTTGTTCTGATCTTCAGGTTCGGAGATGGAGTTTCTTTTCTAAGCTTTGAATTAGACAGGTACCTACCTATTTGCTGGTTCTATGTTGCAGTTACTTTGTAAAATGCTCACTTCGAACCCCATTGTGACTTTTACAATTATTAGAGAATATTATGTTATATACATATTTAGAAATTTGAAGTGACTTTTCCTCTACAAGGTGACCTTACCTAAATAATGTGTTAATTATGAGTATTCTACCCAACAGGAAATGAAACGTTCATCAAGAAATTTCACAAAAGAAAATTAGAATTTTGAACAACGACGAGGCTTTCGAAAAACATTTTCTCCCTTCCCTTCACGAGTAACCTCGCAAATTTTGAGAAGTTCAACAGATAAATTTGTGATCTCGATAAGGATATTTTAAATCGATTTTCAGGCGAAAAAGGGCAGTGGAAGAGAAACGGGGCCACGATATATAACCGTCGGGGTCTGTGTGCGTACGTGGCGCGCAAAACTATCGATTCCCAAAGAGAAAATGAAACGCTTCGCCGTGGCGAGATGCGTAGCGGAATTGAACCTATCGATATCCTCGGGAAAAAGTGGAGTCCTATGACCGCAAACATCACTCGGTAGCGTCTATAGTCAGAACGAGAGTAACGATTTTTTTGTTGAAAAAGTAGAAACCCATACGACCACACAGAACGCGTGTGTACCTCGTATAGAGCTGTCGATATTCCACAGAGGACAAGAGGACCAGATGAACTGCATTGTAAAAGTTGAAGGAATGATCACAGTTCAACAATTCCAATATTAAAATGGTTTACATAACAGAAGTACTGACTGGGAACACTATTCAGTTGATGATGGAATCGCGCAGATTTTTTTATATAGATCGAAAGTATGACGGTGACAAAAATGTAAATTGAAGATGCTCCCAAAAGCTGGTCTGACCTCGAAAAATCAACAAATGTGGAACAGGGGAAAGAAGAAAAATTAGGGAAAGAGAATGACAAAACCGTGTATTGAAATTTAATTATCTCTATTATATGAAAATACATTATATTAAATGAATGATAATAGAGTAATAATAGATAACAATTAGAAAAAATTAATGATAATAAATATAATTAATGATAATACTATTGAAATCACAACAGTGGGTAATTAACCATTATGATAATCTTGTCGACAAGAAGGTTTAAAAAAGTGATTGAAGCAATAATAATTTTCACAATGACTGCAACGAGCGAACACCGACCTTGACCAACGACACAGTCTAAACATGTTATTGCGAAGACTGATAGACAGATCACACATACATATACTGCGCGACACTATTTATTGCCGAATATATGATTATGTATACATTAATTGAAAAATAAATGCCCCGAAAAGGCATATACAATTTTCTTAAAAATCATGTAAGAAGTAAATAAGACAAACAATTTGAATATACGCAATTTAGATACAACTTTAGAAAACGTATAACGAGGGCTAATTTATTGCGACACATTTTTTTGACGAGAAAGTTTGTCGCTTTGAATAGTCACTTGTTTACTAATTCTTAAATTTGAAACAATATGCCATCTTCTTCTAACTAATAACTCGCTCGTTGCAGTCGTTGTGAAAATTATTATTATTGCTTCAATCACTTTTTTAAACCTTCTTGTCGACAAGATTACCATAAATGTAATGATTAATTACCCACTGTTGTGATTTCAATGGTATTATCATTAATTTTTTCTAATTGTTATCTATCATTAATCTATTATCATTCATTTAATATAAGAGAGATAATTAAATTTCAACACAAGGTTTTGTCATTCTCTTTCCCTCATTTTTCTTCTTTCCCCTGTTCCACATTTGTTGATTTTTCGAGGTCAGACCAGTTTTTAGGAGCATCTTTAATTTACATTTTTGTGGCCGTTGTGACATATACTTTCGATCTATATAAAAAAATCTGCGCGATTCCATCATCAACTGAATAGTGTTCCTAGTGAGTGCATATTTTTTGTTTTAATCTACAATGATATCTGTGTCTACTTATCACCTTTTCCTCAAACTGAAAATTCTGCTTTACTGTTCATTATTATTGTTAGAGAGTTCTTTTATCGTATTCTATAAGAAAGACAAATCATTAAATAACTGTGAGCCTCTGTTCACCCCCTCCAATCATCATGTTTGAAATTACAGTGAATCACAGTAATCAAGCAGTCCTTTAACCTGTATTTGGCCTGTACCAACTGCAAATTCAGTTCTCCGGTGTCTTACGTCTTTGTACCCGCACTCCGGCTTGCCCTTTTATCTTGAAGAATCGTGTCGGGGGCGGGAATCGAAGTGCTTTATATCGGATTCCAACGAAACCCATCTTAAACCCATTACCAAAGTTCAGGAACAATTCTAAGCCCCGAGCTTGCTTGGTAGAATGTAAAGTGACGATTAAAATCGAGTTCAGAAAAGGTAGGAAAGATGAAGGGGGTCCGTGAGACGATGAGGTATCGAGTTCAGAAGGGAAGATAATTCAGAGATTAAATGAATTATGCAAATAGCAATCGGCTGAAACCTAATCTCGCTGAGCAATATACCGAGTAATTCATAAATAAGATGAGATATCTGCTCATTTGGTAATCTCTCCTGTTTTGTACAGTTTCTCTTCCCTGGTGTTTCGAGCTGTTTGAAGTTCGAATGTAATCCTTAAGCCTTCTCCCCTCCCTTTTGCTGGTCTGTGTTAACTATAGTTCTTCGGAGATTGAGAATGTGAAGAAAGGTGTAGGTGTAGTGAAGCTTTCTTCAGAATTTCTATTTTTGTTGCTTATTAAATATTTACCACTGTTGCAGAATATTGATTCGAACGAAAAAAAATCGGATATATAATTGGTACGGACGTGCTGCTTTATTTGTCGACACGGTATTACATGCGTTTTCATTCGTTGAAAGTTGACAGAAACAAGGCAATGAAATTTACGTTTGCTTAATACAATTAATACACAGTCCATCGAAAATATTTGATGCACAAATATGTATATTGGCGTTTTTTTATTATTAGTTTGTTCAGTGTCCAATAAATTTCAATTTATTTGACTTTCGTGTAAATCAGAAATGTTATTATTATATTTAACTTTACACGAGTTTAATATTGATTAAATGGAGTTAAGTTAATATTCTGTTGTTAAGGAAATTCGAATTCACTCACAATAACATCAGTAGTTGGTAGCTGATAATGCAATTAATATTCAATTACTAGTTAAACTGGCCTTATTAACTGTTATATTATTCTTGTCTTCAATAATTCACACTAAATGTACACCAAATTTGCGTTGATATATAATCTAAACAACTTATTATAGAGAATGAACCATAAAATATGGACCATATGGACCATAAAATTATAAAATTCTTTTCTAATATTCTATGAATCACTTAACTCTCATACCTATTCATACAGCACTGTTCCAGAAACCAAGAAATTTAAAAAAAAAAACAACTAGGGTAAAGAGTACAATGGTTGGCCACTTAAGAAAGAGTGTCACATAAATAATGCATTATAAATGTGAATTTAGTAAATTTTAAATGGAAATCAATATAAATAAGTACGAAAAACCCCTAATAATCTAAAAATAAATAGAGTTTATAAAAAAAAATTAAGAATGTACAAAAATATACAAAAAATGTGTTTCTTACGAAGAAATATAGTTATTGGCATGGTTAAGGCAGTAATTGTCCAATCGGTTCGACAGTGATTGGCCGCTATTTGATACATAATATAACCTAAAAGAAAATTTACCTGATTTGGTGATAGAAATAAGATTAAAATTATTAAATAAAAATGCATATGTTTTATTTAGTATGTATTTGTTTCTGTTTTTAACAGGGGGCTAATTACTGTTTCACCATTAACATGATTAAAAAACAGTCACTGATCGCCCGGCCAATTACTATCATTCAACATTATTCATATGACAGTTGTTGGCCCCCTATATTTTTCATAATATATGTATAATTTAACAAATAAATAATTCTTTTATAAAGTTTCAACTTTTACTTATCGATATATACCGAATATGAGAGATATGCATATCATAAATACATTAAACTATTCGCAAACTTTCAACTGTACACTTATGGTTTTTTGATTAAATCGCTGCAATTTCCAAGCTTCAAAGCCGAGTCATCCTATTTGCTTTTATATATAATCACAGTATATAATGAGTGGAGAAATATTGATTACAACCGTATCAAGAAAGTACAAGGAATATGAATATGTTCATTAAAAAAAGGCATAACATTGGTATTTCTTTATATTCATTTATTTCTCAAAATAAGGCCAATCACTGTCCGGTGGCCAACCACTGTACTCTTTACCCCTAGATACACGCTGAGAATTTCAAACACGATAGCAGAATGCACATCAAAATACCTCTATAATATCATCCTAAATCCAAATCAGTCAGCATTTTAATACCCACTCATGATACACAACTAAACATTCTCCAATAGCCTCGAAATGATGAACACAAAATAATTTTCTTTTTCCCAACACTTCACCCCCTATTGGAGTCTAGCATCCGATTCTCTCTCCAGACACTCTCCTTTCATTATCGTGAACCAGCGTGTTAGTGTACAAGACAATTCCCTCTTAACACGAGCGTCGAAATCTCCCAAGTAATTCAGAGATCGATACGTCGAGACGCCACGAACTGTTCGCCTTTCCCCAACCAGCAATTTTTAACGTGTCTACACGTCCGTGGCAGCGACGCAGCACTTTTCTTCTGTCCGCGGGATTCCTTAACAAGGGAGGCGAGATCTGACAAGCGACGAGTGGCTGATCCCTCTCGAATGCTTTGCCTCCACCATCTTCCTCCACTTTCTTTTCCCGGGCACCCTTTTCGTTCGGCGTAGGGGGAGGATGCACCCGCCTCGTTGACCCGGTGTCTAATGAGCGCGCACCTGAGTGTTTCTAGACAAGTGGGATCCGCACTTGCATCCACCTTGTCTCTGGATACCGACGTGTGCATCGCGACGTCACAAAGACGCGTACCCGGCGAGGGGTGAGAGAGGGGTGGCGAAAAGGGGGACGCAGCGTATGCGCGAACACCGCGATCTTGGTTGGGGAGAAGTGATCGCGACGCTTGGAAGTCGATAGAGATAGACACGACGGAGATATAACGTGGTGGACGTGACTGCATAAAATAATCACTCGCTCGGTCCATTGATTAAATTCAACTTTCGATACTTTGGCAGTGATAGATTGTTTAAAGTAAGACAGAAGGTAGAACGAGGAGTTTTTTCAATTTAAGAAACTATATAATGCTTAACGCGTTTTGATATCTATGGGAAGTATATATATAAGGAATATATATAAGGAATAAGGTAATTTTTAATTCAGTGTCGAATTTAAAATTGAACATAAGAAAACTGGATTTTAGAATATAATATAGCTACCATTTTTATATCATTTTTCTCATTACTTTTTATAGTACTTCCAAAAATATATATTTCTACCGTGGAACGTATTAAGCGGACTGATAAATAATTTATATAAATGTGTGCGGATTATGTGATTACTCTTGAAGTATCGTGAAAATATTATTGCAATAACTCTGACAAATTAGACTCTAATGTGTCAGAGTTACCGACAAAATTACTTTGATCAGGGGGTGCAATTTGAAAAAATTGAATGTGAAATTTCATCTTGGATAATGTCGTTTTAGAATTATTTAAATATGCTTATGAGATTCGCCGAAGGATGTAATGAAACTGCTGTTTCACTGGGAATTGTAAACAATCGGAGTTTCAATAAAAGTGTTGTAATCTGATGAATATTAACGAGGAATTGTTCAAACTACTATAATTATGCGTGATTCTTCTGGAACGTAGTTTTCATGCTTGAAAATTTCAAGAGCGCAACATGAAATTTCGACTTTAATTGCGTGAAATTGCATAATGTAATATGCTAATCCCCATGGAAGCAATTGCCTCCTGTACCTTTTTGCATACGAGACTCAAAATTGCAATACTGGATACAGATTTGAATATACAGCAAGTTGCTCCGTCACATTTCGTTTATAAAACGTAGCACACGGTAAAATGTTTGTCATGTCAAGCTCCCGTTCCCCAAGAAATAAAAGAATAGATACAAAAAATCTTCATTCCCTTCCATCATTGTATTTTCCACTCCTGTCAATTTTTAATTAACCTTTGAATGTTCGATTCTGAACGGCCATGCAATATGATATTTCATTTTTAGAAACCTCCATGAAGGTTGTTTTTCGAAGAGAATAAAACAATAACTAACGAAAAATCTGTTTCGCATTGGTACGTTTTTTTTTTTTTCAACAAATGTTACTATTAGTATACATAACATTATTCACAGGTATTATTATCTCTTCAGTTACAGCATGTTTAAAAGTTGCAGCAGCAGTGTTAAACAAGTTAAATTATTGTAGCAGTTACTTGCTTCACACCTAGTTGCATACAATTTCCATACAGAAAAAAACTGAAACTCACCCTCCTCCCCAAGAGATTAACATATTTCACATTGTTCTCAATTTCCCACTAATGCTCCACTGTACCACACACCCAGCAAACTAAACCACTGAATTCTAAAATGCTTTCAAAACATCCACTAAAAGAAATCTTTCCACATCCCCTCAGAAACCTAACAACCTTCCACCAAACCCTTAAACATCAAATAAGAAACGATCAAAGGACAAATCCCTAATCGAAACTTTCCCAATCCTTAAATAGCACATCCACGACACAAGAAAATATGGAATCGATCGAGCGATCATCAGCAGCCCCCACTTCCGCTCATAGAATCGCACAAATCAGCCAAACCAGGCATCCCAAAGTTTCTCCCCTAATAATCCATCCTTCATCCCGATGCACCGCTTCGAAGTTTCCACACCCACCCTCGATTTTCCACAGTCGTCTTCGAATACTTTACGGTCGCGTTACTTTTACGAGGGCGAACTTCTGCAGTCGATTGTACCTGGTGTATCCACTCGAGGACCTGCTCCACGCACGAGGCAGGTGGCAGGGGGGTGGGTGAGAGCACCGTTTCCCTCCCCGTTCGACGGTGCAACGCAGTGAAACACCCCATCCAGCCACCCTCCAGGGTCTCACCGTGCTCTTTCCCTTTCGCCGGTGTCTGCGCTGGATGGTATATATGGACGTGGCTGCATCACGTAATTAGAGCGAGACGTGCTCAAAGAGCGAGCTACAAGCCCCACCCTCCCGCCGCTCTGCAAAATCCGTCGCGACGAGATCGCTCGTCCCTTTATCGAGGAATCCGGGAAATCGAATCTCGGATGGTTGGGCTCGCGTTGTTCTCCAATTTGGGGCCTCCCTTCGTGCCTGAGTTCGGCGACGACTGTGGTCGTTAGCGAGATCTCATTTCGGATTCTCATCTAGGTTTTGCGCGGTACATTTGGGGGATATTTGTCTGTGGCGTCGTGAGTGTGAGTGGATAGTGTATTCAGAAGTTGAGACAGGTTTGGGTTAAGGATACTTTAAGGGCACTTTCCTGGTCATAATATCAAAAAAAAATATTTTTTGCACATTTTCATCCCACAACATCTCAAGAATGACTGAGCCAGAATTTTTCAGGCTTTTGTTTTACAACGATGCAGTATGCGATGCATGTCAGAGGCAGGAGTGGGGAAAAATGAAAGAATTCTTTTTTATTCCTTTCATTTTTATAAAAAAAAATAAAGTGCAAAGACTTGTGGAAACTTTTTTCCAAACAAAATCATACAAATCATCTGTGTTTTCGTGCGATTTAACGGAGAAGTGCCCCTAAAGGAGCGTAGCTTGTGAAAATTGAAATGTTGAGAAATGTTTCAGTCGTGTGAAGAGGAAGAAAAGAATCGAAAGAGGGTAAAGGACCAGATATAATATTTGAGGCTTTGGTTATGAAATTTTTAAGAATCTAAGGCGTCCAGTCCTAAAAGAAAGATTTAGTTTCGTAAATTCAGTATACGGTATATACCTTCGAATCGATAAGTGGATGGAAGGACTGAAAACGCAGGGGCGCTTATTTGTGCGCCTTTAATTTTCACTCGTGACGAAGGGTGGAATGAAAAAACGCAGCAGAGTGATACACGATCGGGGTGGAAAACGACCCCTTCGATACTTGTTCACTCCTTTATCCGAAAGTAACAGAAACGCGAACCAAAAGAATCTCGATTCTTGTCGTTTCCAATGAGCTCGACTGTCGCGTTTCTCTATCAGGGAAGCTCAAAGTACAGAAGACATCCTCTGCTGTAAAAGCAAAACAGCATTACACCATTCCAACGAGACTTCATCTCGTTATCCTGCGAAATCATGGAGGGAATTGTGAAAGAAAGTACGAAGTTGAAATCCGTGCTGGAATAGACAAGCTTCGCTCGAGTGTTACTGGAATTAATGAGAAATAAGACGTAAAGGAATACTGTACAGAGAGAAAAGATTTTTCCTCGAAACGAATAATCTTGGGGAAATACTTTGACAGTAGCTGTAATAATAATATCGTGTCACTTTCCTTCATAGCAAAGGGGTGATTGTAACTCAAAAGAAGGGATTCGTGATCGAAAATCTTGCATGGAAGAATACCTTCCCTATAAAATGAACAGATTCGTGAATAAATTTTGACAATATTGTAACAAGCATTTCGTGTCGTTTTGGTTCTTAGTAAATGATAACAGATAAAGAAGTTGAAAAAGCATAAATTAATTAAAATACTATTCAAACCTCAAGCATCTTCACAATTAGAACGGCAATAGTGTATGTGCATTAGGGTTGGGACCATTCGAATAATTTAATATTCGAATATTTTACAAGTATTCGAATGCTACGAATAAACTTCGAATATTTGAGTATTCGAATATTATTATTCGAATATTATTCGAATATTATTATTCGAATAGTATGGTGTGAAGTGGGTCAAAATTAGCTTACAAGATTTCACCTTGACAAATGAACCTAAAGAACTTGATTTATAATTCACACCATACTATTCGAATACATCAGTATTCGAGTACTTAAATATTCGAATAGTATTCGAATACTTAAATATTCGAATAGTATTCGAATACTTGGATATTCGAATTATAGTCGGCAAATAATTGAGCAACTGAAGTATCCAAATATTCGAATACCGAAAAATTCGAAAAATAGTCCCAGCCCTAATACGCATATGCACGTATGGACTAGGGCTGTAACGAATATTTGAATAATATAAGTATTCATTCGAATAATTAGGAGTATTCAAAGAAACATCGAGTTTCGGATTGTATCGAATAGGAATCTGAACATGAAATACTTTTTCACACTGTATTGTTATTTGTTTTTAAACGATACATTTTTAACTTTATTAATCTGTGGTAAATTTATAAATTTTTAAACGGATACAATCATATTATTCAAATTATTTTACAATTGTAATTCGAACAAATTATACAAATAAATAATGATGAATTATTCGAATAAATGGAAAAAATAATTTGTTGCAAATAGTCAATATTTATTATTTAAATAAAATATATACATTTACTCGAAACGTTTCGAATAATGCTCAATTCTGTTTCGCAGTTGATCTTTGCGACTTCATTTTCAGCATAAAGTTCGAAATATTAGTACATAGAAGCTAAAACTTTACCAAAGATTAATAGAATTATAAATTTATCAATAATGTTCGAATATTCGAATCATTCGAAAAAATTATTCGTGTCCGAAAATATTCGAATTATTCGAACTTATTAGAAATAATCAAATTTATTCGAATTATTCTAACTTATTTGAATTAGTCGAAATTATTCAAATTATTCGAACTTATTAGAATTAGTCGAAATTATTAAAATATTCAAATATTTACAGCTCTAGCAGCAACCTGTCACACATCGATTAACAATCAACACTTTCAACATTCATTACAACTTCCAGGAGCCCGTGATGATTTACCACTCTTGAAATTCGAATAATATTTCAAGCGATGTGAACGAGGAAAATGAGGGGAATGGTGAGATTGATGGAGAATTTGCGAGGCAGCAAATTGAACGCACACTCCCAATTGCAGCTAATCAAAAGGGATTCACTAGCGGGTGAAACTTCGACGATTTCTTGCGTCAGCCTGCAATGAGTCTTCTTGCCATGGCGTCGGAACAGACCTTGCCTCAATATCGCTTTTACGTTGCAGCGGTGCAACGATATCCTGGATACCTTCTGGCTTCCAATTGCGGCACGCTACGAAATGTACTTCTTGCTACTTATCCACGGAAAATTGTATGAGATTACGGAGGTACCAGGGAGTCGGTACCTCGGGCGTAATGCGAAAATACCCTCTTTGCGCTAATGCTTTTTACGGTCGTCGTTACTTTGCAGACGCGCTACCTTGTCGCGATATTGTTACTACGATCTTACGTATTTACTTCGAGAGGATGTTTCTTGGGAACACGCTACTTTGTACGTCTAGGTAGCATGGGCTACAGTACTGGAAATATTTATTACATCACTCGAATATTTAGCGCGCACTCACTTCCATCTCATTCAGTATTATCATTCGGAAAGTAGGTAGGTACTTTTGCGCGATTGTTGGCTGGGTATACAGCAGAGTTGGGCATTAACTAAATAAAAAATTATTTAAATAAAGGATCGATTACAAAGTTACTTTAACTTTGTTATTCGAGGCCCGAATAATCCGGGTTAACTTTATTCGACGAATAAAAAAATTAACTTTATTCGAAACATGACGAATAATGTTTTGATCTCTTATTCGGTATTCGAAATTTTTATTAATATAAAAATTTTGCCCCTCTCTGGTATACAGTGCCCGATACCTTGGTTAAAATAAGTTGGATACCAACTACTTTATCAATCATGGTGTTATAAAGATTATTTCATAGGACATAGATTTGTGGATGATGCAATAAATATTTCCAGTACCTACTATGTATATCTACACACTACTAACAATTATAATTTGTTCATAATTTAAGAGTGTTAGAATTCGAGACAGAATTTTGAAGCATTTTCATAACTATTGTGATTTTTAGAGAAGAATTTATCTGAATGTTAGTCAAATACTGCATAATTTACAGATCGTAATGGAAATGAAATATTTAAACGTCGATTAATGGCGTACTGCTTTATCTGAATTTTTGATACGCTCGTTCTCTACTGATATCCTTCTGTGTTATAGGAAACCACAGTACCCTCAAACAAATTTTTCTCCAGCCTCAGAAGGAGAAGTAAAATGGTTCCCCATTTAAATGGAAAATATCTTATGCTCTTTCCGAACTCAAAGCGTTCCGCGTAAATCTTACATGGCCATTGCCGAATGTAGCTGCCTTTTCGAGCACGTCTTTCGACGAGGCATACTGAATAATAAAGCAGCTTTTAAAAGTCGCCTAAATAAAACGGAGAAAAACTGTCTGACTCGTCTTTGAACGAACGTAGCTTTGCCAACGTCACGATTTATTAATCAGGTGATCGGGCGCTTGCCCATCGCCGAAAGTATACAAGGCAGGGCTTAATTTGAAGCAGAATCGAATGAAAACGGTGTGGAATATAAATGGTTCCTGTAACAGAGTTTCTTTACGAGTACATCACTTTCAAGAAGTACCTTAGTGGCAGTTTTCTGCATTTGAATAAATAAATACGTGTTACATCAAGTTTATGCTGGACGAATAAATTTTACTTTACACTTTTAAGTTATTTCGTTTAGAAGAATCTACTTGCTTTCGTTTTGAATAAATATTATTGCAGTCCCAGTAACTTCAGGGCCGCAATTATATTTAGTTTGTCATAGTTTCTATTTTATCACGACAGCTCTTGGCTTGCGGAAGTAATTGCCAACTTCCAAGAACTTTTGTGCAGTTTGACGAGTAAAAACAAGTGCCACTTGTTTGAGTAACTTGTAACGAAGTATGAAGATGCAAATGAAAAGTGACAAGATATCTAATAACTGTTCCACGTTTTCTTTACGAATTACGTTTGCAATTTACTAACAGTTCAAACACAATTTAATGCAATTATAAATAGGGAATCTGTTTAGTAGTACGTCTTTACGATTTTACATTAAGACTTCTCTAGCTTGCAAATTTGGAGCACAAAACAATAGAAAACAATGTTATTTTAGATACAAGATTAGACAATCTGCAATCATCACTCAATTATTACTATCAAATGCAAATATCGTTCTGACTTCATTCAAATAATTAAGGGGGAACACCACTGTGACGGCCGGAAAAATAAGCCATTTTTAAGAATTTTTTTCAGGAATAATTTACAGTTTTCATAGAAAATTTTTATTACCTATCTTTAGTACACTGTCTTAAGAGACTATAGAAAAAAATAAATAGAAAAACATCCATAAATTTTAATATATTAATTAATCTTCTAGACCCACCCACGCGAGCTGGTCGAATGTGTAACTATGGAACAGTATGTCCGAAATCAAAATTATTTTTTTTCTATAAACTATATGAGTGTAGTTTCCGTTGTACGTACAGATTCTTTGATTGAAAACAAATTTTTTTAAATACGCTCGGAAAACTGTCCATCTTATTCACGGAGTTTCGAAACTTTTCTTCTAAAGCGCACCATTTTTACAAAAATTATTTGTTTAGGAAATCGGTACGTACAACGGAAACTACACTCATATAGTTAATAAAAAAAAAAATGAAATTTGATTTCAGACATGCTGTTCCATAGTTACACATTCGACCAGCCCGCGTGAGGAGGTCTAGAAGATTAATTAAAATATTAAAATTTATACATGTTTTTCTATTTATTTATTTTTGTATAGTTTCTTAAGACAACGTACTAAAGATAGGTAATAAAAATTTTCTATGAAAACTGTAAATTATTCCTGAAAAAAAATTCTTAAAAACGGCATACTTTTCCGGCCGTCACAGTGGTGTTCCCCCTTAACTTTCCACCCCAATACAATTAAAAATATTATCATCCACTATCAGAGATGGAAGAAGCTAGCAGCAACACCTCAAAACTCTATCACGACCACAGAACTTTTTCAGTAAACCTTCCTACAAAGTCTCAGCACTAGTGAGTCAGCTCAGGTACCCAGGGGTCGCCAGTTCCCGTCTTGAGAACATGTTTCTTGGAAATAATCGCCCATGAAGCAAGCCCCAAGCCCTGGGGATGCACAGCACTCGATATACTTTCCTCTGCAAGCAGCAGTGCAACAATACACAAAGTGGAACTTCGAAAAGGAGCCAAATCGCTCATAACATCCGACTCCATAGAAAGCTTTCTCGACACATGCACCCGAGTACAAAATGAATAAAACTCACCAGCCCCGTAAAATTCTACCCCGGTGCTCAGTGCCGTCAGTGGCGAAGCGTCGCTGCGAGCGGATAGCAAAGGGAGCTTGCCCCGTCACATTGTAGAGCAGAATGGAATAAATTGTATTTCATAATTCAAGTGGTGGCTGGCGAATCGAAAACGGAGACAAAGGAACGACGAAATAACTGTCGACGTCGAGGTGCACGCGCCGCGCAGAGCCGCGAGTCTCGAGGGGGTTCGCGACACCAAGCACACGAAATGCAAATTCGCCAACGACTCTCGACAGAGAGAAGGGGAATAAACTTTCGAATAATTCCATCGGCACCGCCAAGAGTTGCTGGCGTTGAACACCAGCCAGGAACGCTTACACACCATCGAGGGCGCAGCGATCTCGTAACTCGCCCAGCCGAGAAAACTTCGGCTCCGTCGCGTCGGAAAAGATCGCGGGGCGCGGAATTAATTCGCTATTCGGAGGACCGTTTCCCGATCTGCGATAAGTCCGCGGGGCGCGGTGAGTATCGCGGAAGTCGGGGGATGGAACAGCTGCGCCGGGTAATTAGCTAATTAAGAGTGCGAACAACAGTCCAAACGAATTCAGCCGCGGTAGGGATCTTCGTCTTTTCAGCGGGAACGGACGGCGAGGGGAAATTGGAAAAGTAAAGTCAACGGAGGAAATGAGACGAAGGTGGAATCGAGAACGCGATCCTGCGATCCTTGACAAAATTTTGGAGATGGAAAAGTAAATGGAAGTGGCAGTGTTCTGGTTAATGTGGTAGAATTAGTGGGAAGCGGCATATTTTTGGGAGATGTGGGAATTAGTGTACAATTCAGTGTTTTAATGACTCTTTTTGTTAACAGAGATGCTTGGCTTATTTGCTGTTACGATTTTAAGGAGTAATGACACTGTTTAGCCCGGAAAGGCAGCCTGATTTTGAGAATTTTTTTATGCGAGTATAGTGAATGGAATACAAAATCTGTTTGAAAGTATGATCACAATTTTTTTTAAAATTTTTTAATACAAAATGACGGCGCCGCAACTCAACAAAAGACGCTACTCCTGAAAAAACAGTGTTTCGCGGTCGGAAAGATTTCTCCTTCAATTTTTGATCTAGAACAAAGAACCGAAGATATTTGAGTTCCATATAAGATTATCCCGGGAAGTACACGAAGAGATTAAAAAATACAGATTTTTATAAGAATGGTGCGTGAGTGAATAAAACACGGAACTGTAAAAACCTCGAAAATGTTGAAAAGTTTTGTTCAATCACGCACCAGTCGTACAAAAAACAGTATTTTTTAATTTTGTCGGATACTTCCCGAGATAATCTTATATAGAACACAAAAATTTTTGGTTTTTTGTTCCAGGTAAAAAGTGAAGGAGAAATCTTTCCGAACGCGGAACACTGTTTTTCAGAAAAAGATTCTTTTGTTGAGCTGTGGCGCCGTCGTGTGGTATTAACAAAATTTAAAAAAATTATGATCATACTTCAAGGTATGTACAATAGTGGTCCTTCAAACAAAATTCGGATTCCATTCACTACACCCGCAAAAAAAATCTCAAAATTTAGACTGCCTTTCCGGGCTCTGCAGTGTCATTACCCCTTAAGTTAGATATATCAGGATAGTCTATTAGTCTTCCGTGGTCACACCTTCTTATAATCACAAATCGGTCACATGGGGTTCACTGTACACCAGCGTCAGTTTCGTATTTTTGAATCTTCTAACTTTTGAGTGATAATTGTACATTCGTAATACTCGTACAATCGTGCTCCTCTAATAGTCTATTTCTAGAAATATCTAGAGTTTTTTATATATTGAGATTTGTATTTGGAAAAATAGTTGCGAATAAAAGCGTTTTTTTTTTGCTAAAATTCACCAAATGTCTAGAATTTTTTATATGTTGAGATTTGTATTTGGAAAAATAGTTGCGAAAAAAGCGTTTTCTTTTGCTAAAATTCACCAAATCTTGAAATTGTATTATTATGGTCTAAAAATGTACAGAAATATTGACAAATACGTAAATCCTGGGGTACGATACACCTCGTGTGACCACGAAGTGTTAAGACGACGCGATAAATAAAGTACCTATAGTTTCAATAAAACCAGAAATTCCAAGTAATATTCTAAAACAAGCCATCCATGCATTATTTTCTTAATTCATCAACACAGATGTATTTAAATATTTGATTAAGATCTTAAGACACATGAAACAATATTGAATGAGTTCTCAAACTACGTAGAACTTATAATCTACACAGGACAGAATATATTTTATGAAGATAACAGAGTACACCCACATTAAACTTCCTGCTCAGAATATTATCCCGAATAGAAAGCCTACTTGCTTCAGACAATGTACTCTTACATCCATCTTCTACCCAATCCCTAGGTTATCCAGTCTTAAACCTACAGCGACATCCTCGCAAGTCCGGAAGAAACATCGAAGGGGATCCATAGAAGTCATTAAAACGCGTACTTCTTTTCGAAACAGTGTCGTCTTGCGCCGTTCGATTTTCAAAAGGAGGATGTATCGTCGGGGAAGCTTCTCGCGGCAGCCAGTCCAGCTCGCATTTTCCACCGAAATCTTCCTCTCCTGCTGGCTTTTACGAGGCATTTGCAATTTCCCGGAGCGTAACCATGGGTACTATCGTTTTACTTGCACGTGACGTGAACGCCTCGTAAAACTCAATCGGGAAGAACGTCTTTGCGCTGGCCCCCTCCCCCGGTCCCCAGAAATTCAACAAGGGCAATTTAGCACGACGTACGCGACCTACCTGCCCGCTAAATTTCACCCACCCTCTGCGTGCATCAACACAATTCCTGCAAGCGTTGGGGAATATGTTTGTGCGGGACTCTGCGAAATAGTTAATCCCGGGATTGGCAAGTTTCCTTCGTTTGATTGCGTTTGATTCAACGATGAAAGGATAAATATTTGTGACTCGAATTCTCAAGCCTTTTTTAGGCTTTCTACTTTTGCAGTCGTTTTTCTGTGTAAGTTGTTTGATATCTCCAACCCTTGCAAGGTGTAAAATAAATACGAAAATGGAGGCATTTTGCTTTGAACTACACTATTAGAAATGTGAAGAAGTTACAAAGTTGAAAATTGTGGTGAACTAGTAATTTTAATATAATTATTTCTTCTTGGTAATTAAAGCTCGTGTTATCTACGGCCATGAGCTGCCAAGACACGAAACTGCCTGATTATAAAAATAAAAATATAAAAATATACCTACACGTGTGACAGCTGCAAGATAAAACCTTTCCAACCCTGCACGCAACTAGTCCCCCAAACGAGCCGAACGCAAGCGAGTTTTCTCTCGTTAATTAATACCACGCCCGCGGACCTCGAAGAAAACGCCCACGTAAAACACTAATTAACGCGATTCTTAAGCAGACGCCTACAATGGATCAATTAAGTAATTGGCAGGGGTAGGGAGCTCCCTCAATCGAGCAGGTAACTCCGTTTAATTGCTTATTACGAATGACGGGTAATAGGAAAGCGATAGAAGGCACCGGGGAGGGGGTGCTGCCGAGGCAAAGAGAACAGTGCGAAACGAAGGAAGATAAGGTCAATAAGAGCGAGCTGAGGAGAGTCTGAATGGATCTCTGACGAACTCGGAAGAGAACTTTCGGAAGTTGTCGCCCTAATGAGGAAACCGACGGATGAATATCGTGAAGAGGGCATGCCTCCAGACTTTGGTCATGTTCTATCTCGTATCGGTCGTTCCTTTGAGGACAAACTACTCGTGGCTAAGGCTACGTGAAGATGCAGCGCGGGTCATGTTCGGAACTATCATTAAAAATCGAGGAAAAAGTTGGACGAGTCCCTAGTTTTCCTTCCAGGTCGATCGACGCCGCGCGAGATTGGTCGACACTGGCCATTAAGAAATGAAACGGGGACGTGTTCCCAACCCCACTTCTACGGGGGAGATTTTTCTTCTGCTCGTGGAAAACTTTAGCGAAACAGAAAGAAATCGCCAGAAAAAGATACGCACTGCAGCTAAGAGGAAAATTATTTAAAAGCAGCGGGGATCGTTCCAAAGCGCCGGGGTGCTCAATCGAGCTGTTTGAGAGCGATTCGTTGCACGATTCAGAAAACAGCTTATTTGGTTGTGGTAATTGAACTGTTTCCCTGTCGGTGCAAAGTTATTAATAATTAGTCAACTTACACCTTGAGGCAACCAGCCCCGGTCTTCCCTAACTGTAAAGTAGGTGGCTACTCATAAGTTGAGTAGTTATTTTGCAACAGATTACGTGTGTGTCAAAGTCAGAGATACAAATTCCATGGTGTTGAGACAGCAATGTAGTATTTCATTGTAAATACACAAAGTGGTATTAAAATTACCTCGAAGGCTATAAATAAAAATTGTTCTTCGATCTTATCACATTCCACAGAAAATCTAACGAAAGAAAGACTCACTCATCTGGGTATATTCCGCAGAACCACACCTTCACTCGGATACTGTAAATCACACTTATTTCATCATCTTGGAATCAATGTCACCATGTAAGTTAAGGGTTGATTTAAGGGGTTAGGACACAGTAACGAGCAAAGAAAGCAAACGATTTTGCAAACAATCGATTAATATAAGGTTTTGTGTTTTAGTTCACTACATTATGAACTATAAGAAAAGCATATAATATTTACAAAATAGCAATTGTACGCCGTGCAATGTCTCCATT
The DNA here is from genome assembly GCA_947577245.1 of Andrena bucephala. Taxonomy (NCBI): domain Eukaryota; kingdom Metazoa; phylum Arthropoda; class Insecta; order Hymenoptera; family Andrenidae; genus Andrena; species Andrena bucephala. Next base: position 45,738,966 of record OX387715.1, on the reverse strand, counting down.
TAAAATGTGCCCTTTTTTTTCAGATGGCCAACTAGTGGGCCGGATTCCGGGAAATCGGATGAACTGTAACAAAAACCCCAAAAATGTCAAGAACTATAATATATTTCCTAGGCATTGACGATCCAACATTTAAAATTTTTTAATTATTGTACAAAATATAAACAAAAAGATCACACGCTTTTGTCGAAATTTGATCATTATTTTTCAAACGTCGGCCATTTTGTCAATTTTCGCAAAAATTGAAATGTTGGATCGTCAATGCCTAGGAAATATATTATAGTTTATAACATTTTTGCGGTTTTTGTTACAGATCATCCGATTTCCCGGAATCCGGCCTACCAGTTGGCCATCCGGAAAAAAGGACATTTTAAATGGAGACATTGCACGGCGTACAATTTTGTAAATATTATATGCTTTTCTTAGAGTTCATAATATAGTGAACTAAAACACAAAACCTTATATTAATCGATTGTTTACATTTCTTATTATCGTCGTCTAATAATCGTCTGCTTTCTTGGCCCGTTACTGTGTCCTATCCCCTTAAAGATCATGAACGACAACAAAGCAAACAGCAAAACATCCTGAATTCCACAACAAACCAACCAAAATTTCTTCATTATTCACATCCACCTAGGCCAACTCAGAAATTAAGTGAAATATGTCGACAAACTGCAGCACAGTGAAAATGAATCACGAAAACTCTAAATTACCCAAGTCAATATTACACCCCCCGAAAAGAATGGCACATTGCCGATACAGTACCGTCGATTGCACCACGAGTGCAAAAGATAGCACAGCCAGAACAAACGTCAAAGGTATAAATAAAGTCAGGGGCGTTACATCGTTACGTGTCACTTGCTCCGGCACCCCTTCAAATTTATTTCTCCACAATTTTCCTCGCCTAAGATTTTCGTTTTAACGAAAAAGTGCGACCTCGCCTCTACCACGTGGCACGTTCATTAAATTTCCCTTAAATTTGGTCAATAGCGAGTGACGGGGCTCCAATTACACGACGAATCGCGAAATGCTCTGCAAGCCACACTGTCATTGAATGAAACAATGTTCCTTACAAATACCGCGAAGGGAAAATCTCCCGCAGCAGTGGAAAAGTACTTCGCGAAGCAAGTTTGTACTCTTCGCAACTTTTTCCCCTTTTTACACCCGTTTGCACCAAAAGTATCCTCCACGCTCCCGTTCCTTTCATTCGATCCCTGTGTCTTAGGCCGACATTCGCGTCGCTCTTTCCCTTCCAGCCGGATAATGACCATCTTTCCTCGCCGTCTCCCCACTCCGTCCTTCCCAACCCCATTTTTGAACGGAACTCGTGTTATCCTGTCACTTGCTTCACCGTTCCTCCCCCTTTTTCACGGACTTTTATTACATTTTTGTATTCCCCGCGTAACGAAGAACGCACAAGTGCGTGCAACTGAAGATCGCGAGTGTAGAATGGAAGAGAGTGACGTGGAACTGTTTCTTCAGCGAAATAGGTTATTTCTTCCGCGAAAACGGGGCAACGTATTGTCAAAGAAATTGCGAGGAACATTTTCAGAGGGAATTTCCTGCCTCGCGATCTGTAACGTTGTTTCTGTCCTTCATTTTCACTCCCCTTCTGCTGTGCTTCTTCAAAAGAAGTCCTCTGCTCTGTTTCAGTGGTATATTTTTTTTTCGTTTTATCCGGGAGACATGCTTCAAGAATTCTTATAAGGAATTTTAATCACCTTCGTGTGATACTGACTCCTCTAATTTTTATTTTAATTCTCACTAAATAACGATTACACAGTGTTATTAACTTGTTAATCAAATTAGTGTACGGACAAATATTTAATGGCGCGGCGAAAATTCCACTTTATTACGTTCTTCCAACCCCTACCTTGCGTTTTTCATGTTTTAATTCCTCCAGTCATCCCACCTTCTTCCTCGTTCCACGTCACCATTATTCCAACTTCCCTGTCGCCCTCTTTCGTGGCAAATAAAGGCACGGAATTCTTCTTTCCTCCGCGAGAACGGTTCTGTCTCTTGTGTTTCCGCGCTCGAGCTTCGCTGAGGAACGCGCGCAATCTAGTTTGCATTATATGATGTGCAGCGTGAATAATAAATTGCGAAATAGTGCACATTCATGGTGCGACAATTACAGGATGATTTGTAATTGCACGTCGGTGCTTCAAGATATATACTACGTGAGTGAATGGGAGAGTGAATTTGACGAGCGTGAGTGCATGATGAACTTATCGAACTATGTGAATGCATGTGTGCACGCGTGACGCGTGAAAAACTGCGGAGATTAATCGGGAAGGAAGAAAGAAACGGAGATTAATCGTCCAAGAGCCACGAGGAGCACCACATACCTGGTGTTTTACTGTTTCCATTGTTGTAGATATTTTATAATTCAGTTATAGGCCAAAAGTAAATTCTCTTTCTGAGCATACAGTTCTTCCTACATACATTTGAGCTTTTTAGAAGCTAAAGTGATCAACTGCACAAAACAATAAACAGAAAAAAAAATTGCAAGTCAACCCTTCGTGGTCACGCGGTGTGTGTATCGCACCCCAGGCAAATTTTTTTCTTTAAATTTTTATACCCCATGTGACCAATTTATGATTATAAGGATTGACCACGAAGGGTGAAGCACTAAAAATTGAGAAATTTGCAGAAAGTAGTGTGGATCGATTCAGCTTCCGAGGAGCTCATTTAACACACAATCCAAGCTTGACAGAAAAGGAATTGATGAAACGTTTAATTAAAGTCGCGAAATCGCCAAAAAGATTCAAGAAGCGAATGAACACAATGTGCCACGCAATTTTCCGATTAACCAGTTAACATCCAGCGGATCGGATCGCTGAGAGCTTATATTTCAAATGTATTATCCTGTGCCTGAGCGCTCCTGCTCGCATTATTATGAATTCCACCCCATTCTTCTTCTTTCTGGCAGACAAAGACCCTACATCTCGCCCTCTTGTCCTACCCTTCAACGAAGACGTTCTCTCCCTCGCCCTTTTCCCAATTTCTGCGAGCGGCGACCGTGCGTTCCGGCTCGGACCGCTCGCGAATACGTACGTCGTTGGGAATACATAAGGTTATTTGCATGGGACCGTCCTTGGCAACGTAATTTCGCGACTGTGCAATCCCCATTGTCTATCCTGCCGCCTTAATTGGACGTTTCGCAGTGTAAATTCGCGGGATGGCTATAGATAATCCTAATTAGGCGACGTTGGGTTAATTCTGCGAGAGTGCAGTGCCGAAAGGACACTGCACAGATAACGCGACGCAGGCGTTTTTTATGGGAACGCTTCGGTATTGTCTCATTTTTGTGTGTCGCCCGTGGGCGTGAATAAATTACGCAAATGTAAAACGTAAGAGAAGTGTTTGCTATTGTAGTTTGTCTTCGGGGACCCTGGAGAACCAGAGTGTGATGGTCAAGAGAAAGTTTGGAATGGGAAGAGTAACAGAAGTGGCATGGGTTAATGAAAAGGAACTGTATCTCACATTCCACACCATAGGAGGTAAGAGGATACCTTAGAACGCACCAGTGATATCAATATGATGTACACACTCCGATGTTGGAATGAATTTCAAATACCAAATATCTACTAATATATAAACGCTAGTTATTCAATATTAACCCTTTGCACTCGTAATCATTTGGAACCAGAGATGGGCAAAAATTTTATTTAAATAAAAATCCCAATAACGAATAAAAGTTAAAAAAAATCATTCGTGTTGTGTCGAATAAAGTTAACCCGGGTTACGTTAAAATTAAAGTTGAAAAATTTATATAATAAACATAAAACTATAATAAGAGTAAAAGACTGAATTTTATTCGTCAAATAATCTGAAGTTAAACTAACTTTCATTTTAGTTAATGCCCAGCTCTGTTTGGAACGCACTAGTAATGATCTAAAATAGAGTTAATTCTGAACTTCCCGTTAACAATTACAGAAATAGTTTATGAAGTTTTGTCTTAATTCCAAAACGCAGAATATATTTTATACCCAATAGATTATTATGTCTATAAATTGATAGATTATTATGTCTAAAAATTCCATGATACAAGTTTCAATCGATCCTCTTCACGCTCAATGCACAAACCTCTCTAAGAGGGAGACACTATTGGAATTTACGCAAGATGTTTCTTGATACCAGCTTTTATATCGTATTAATTCTACTAACAACATTTTCACGAAGCAGAGTACATTAGGTGCATGAAGTTTAATTTGAAATAGAGAGAAACTATGGCAATGCGCGCTCAATATTTCTCGTCGGTGGCATACGAAGTCATTGAAAGTTCTCCAACATGGGAAACAGGTTTCCACGAACGCGATGGGAAATAGTCTCTCATCTTTTACCCGGGAACCAAACCTGTTTGCACTTTATTTATACACTATCCTCGGTTTTTCACCCGTCCGACGTGACTGCCGGCTGTCTGAGATAGCCAGCGTGCGAGGATGGAATTACAGGAGTCTTGCAAACTTAATTACCGCTCCGCGATTCAATTACCGAAGACACTGTGCATCGTGCCCGATCCAGGCTTTAGATAAATAAATTAACGCATGCTGGGTGCAACTCGAACGTCTTATCAACAGTTAGACACTTTTAAGTGATCTACATTTTTCAAGCTGCATTTGCATCACTTGCTGTGTCTTTATTATTTAACTTTATCAGGTTTTCGCCAAAACAGAATCTCGCGACAGTTAACAGAAAAAATTTCTGTTCGATTATTGTGAATAAATAAACAAGTTTAACTGATCAACTCTGTTTCGTGTAGATTTCCTGATTCTAGTACTCAAGGATATGAACGGTGCTAAAACTCATCAATGTTTCTGCTTCTTTTATTTCATGGGCTTGATCAGGTTGGTTTCTAAGTGGCTCATGTGAAGGATGAGGGGAAAAACAGGGAATGTCACAAGACAGCTTTGTCGAGAAATTGAAGTTTTAATATTTTAGTCCACCAGTTAAGAAACAAGGTTCATGAATTTAATTATCTTATATAATTTTCTTCTTAAATAATTTCTTGTTTTATCTTGACGACAGAACCTTGTGCCTAACTAGACAAAGAGTGGGGACATTCAGTATTTTACATTCCGTATTTCCTGCTTTTAACCAGTATACCAAATCTTTAATGTTATCTTACGGGGGTAGGTATTTGAACTTTATAACCCTTTGTGATTCGACAATTCGGTAGTTCCAGTTGCCACCAACAAAATATGCTATAAATAGCAAAATCACGTAAAATGGACATTTCCTGGTTTTCCTCTTTACCCTTCATATATTTCTTCTGCAATATTGACACACAATCAGTTGATGATATTGATTCCAAACTACCCCGTATAATCCTCCCAAAAGAAGCAAGCCACAACCAAAACGATCCCCTGTCACTTCCGCAATTATCACGACACAATTACCTACAAATGTGTCCTTGAATCATCGAATTGTTCGATCATTACGATACGAGCGCCACTCACAGTAATTCTACTCATACCCTGTCTCGCGAGGATATCCTTTTTCAGGTGGACCATCGATTCGAAAGCGTCTTCGAAGCGTACAACTGAGCACCTGTTCAAGAAGAACGAGGAAGATCGGGGAAGAATTTTTAAGCGCGTGTCTAAATCCAATTACACCGAGGTGCCTGAGTGATGTGTACGTCGAACGACTTGTGAAGAAGGTAGGAAAAACTATACAGAGGCTGTTCCTTCCGTCGAGTTGGAATTATAACTCGAAGGAAATGCGGAGAAAAGAAGCGGGCTTTGATTTTCCAGTGACATTGGCAGAGTATTTCAGTTCTGAATTCGTGGAAAGACGTGTCGACGGTAACGTAACCAATGTTGTTTTAAGGATGATGTAATTTCGAGACGTCTGGGAATAGAGAAATTCAGCTATGATACGATTTTAATTGCTAAAGGAGTCTATCGATAGACTAAACTTATTTTACGAGTACGAATACTCTGATTATGTCAAGACTGAGACTTTGATTTCGTTTAGAACATCATGGAACAATTTTGGGAGCATTATGAGTCTGACATCTCGAGTCTCTGGGAGACGTCGATCTCTCTAAAATATCGTAACAGGTTCAACTTTCACTCAAATTAACCCTCGGATGGCATAATTATTTTTTCGAACGTATCTAGTTATCACATTGGGACTATTTTCGAAACGAATTTTCAGTCCGCTGTTATTTAAGAAGTATCAGTTAAATTAAGTTGCAAAAATTCTGAGATAAAGTTTGAAGATTGTACAATATATATTCATCGTTGAAAATTAACATTTGAAGTATCATCAGATTTAAACAGTAGTATTGTCAATGATGCTTCAAATATATTGAACCTCGAAGACAAGCGACATTTCGAGGGAAATGAATAAATCTTGCTCCAGAATTCTTAAAAACATGTATGACATGCATTGGCATGGGTTAAGCCGTTAAGCTTTTATAAATCCTGTCTTATTAGAGATTGCGCGCAAAGTATGACGGGTATTCCCCTACGAGTCTTTTATAAATTTCGTAACTTTCTTCCAAAGTGACTCACCAATCTCGGTAGTTAACCGCTTGTCAGCCGTGACACTTTGTAAAGGGGCAGGGATGCAGCTTGGCTATACACAGGACCATACTTAGCGATCTGGACCGAAGATCCAGGGCGTCGATCATCGTTAAGGCGATAAGACGCTTTCAGTTAACTTAATCCACGCGGGCAGCGAGGATTAAGGTGAACTGGTTCGTTAAGGGCGAATGCTGGTACCTTATTGAAGAAGACTTAGGGTGGACCGAGTGCATTGTGTGCTCGAAAATTGGATGGAAACTATGCATCAGCTTTGTCACTCCAGTCAAAAGCACTGAGGTCTGATTCAATTTGACAGTGATTTCTTCGAAAATTTTTAATAAAAATCTGCTGAGTCCTGTTCAGAAATTGAGACTGTGACACAAAGAAGATTTAGTAAAGTAAGAAATATCATATAAAGTCAGGGACGAAACTAGGTTGAATAGCGCCCGGAGCAAGGGTTCTGTTTCACCCCCGTCTCAAAACATTTTACCCACTTTGTATTGTCCACCTTAGGAGGTTGGGTTCAGCCTTTACATAGAAAACACTTATAATAAACCTGTTTTATTCACTGGTTTCAAACATACTGCAGGTACCCTAATTTGTTTGCTGTTTGATAACAGATAAATTTGAATTACTTTTTCATAAAATGTGTATCTCCTTTATTCCTAATGAATTAGCGTAACATATAAATTTGAGCAAAGCCATTGATGTAGCTTTTTCAAAATTATGTATTTTCTCTACGAAACCACTGCAAGTTTCGTCCCTGTATAAAGTGACTTCTGTTGATAGAAAAGTTTAGATTACAAATGTTGCGAAAAAAGCAAAGTTAATATTTGAAGATCACACGTTTGTAGAAAAATTCAGGTGAAATTAAAGGAACAGCAGAGTCCCTAATATGCAACTGTTGCGCCTAATGCACCGTTACACCAACAAATACCACAAAGACTCACAAGCAACACACGTTTGAAGGTACACATAGCACTTCAAACTTTCAGCACTCAGGGAACAAACATCCAATATACCCAGAGTATCAAAGAAAAAAATCAGAAACTCTCGACCACCCTGTTTTCCCTCGACAAATCATCCAGCCAGGGTTAAATCAAAAGTGGTGAGGCCAACAATTCGCGGAAAGAAAGAGCAGCTCACACAAGAGGGCCGAAGAAACATGTTCTAGGGGAAGTAACTTCGCGAAACTAATCCAGCCGGATGTAAAAAGGAACTCAACTTCTCTGGATCGACTCCGCGAACCGTCGTAAACTACAAAGTGGAAATAGTCCGCGAAAGGGGGCAACAAACGAGTCCCGCGATTGCTGGCCTCCCGAGTTTCCCTGGGATGTAACTGCAGCAGGGAACGAAGGGAGAGCCTCAGGGACTGTGCAGGTTCTACGCGACTAGAACACTATGATGCACTGCTTGTTACACTGTTACGAGCAATTCTGTCACGTATTTACAGCTCCGTAATTACTGGGGTCAAATATTGTAACAACCACGCGTCTACCTGAAACGTGAGTACATATACGAGATTTACGATCGCTTAAGTGCCAAGTAATTCGCGTTCCCTCGTGGCTGGTTCGTGGTAATGCGCGTTTGTTGCACCTGGAAGGGCTGAAGTGGACCTGGAAAGCAGGCTGCTTCGTTCCACGATCGGGAAAGGTACGTTTGTTTCGTGGAAAAAAGGGATTGCTTTGGGGTGGAACTGACTGACGGATGTGCACCTGATGGCAACAGAGATTGCTGCAATCCTTTGGCCAGAGGGGTCTGTGCAGCGGATGGAAGATAACAGTGCAATGGAGGACAAAATTCTGATGGGGACAGATATTGAATTTGGAGTGAATTTTGTGTTTGGGGAAGCTCCTTTTGATGAGGAGTATTATGTTACTGTTTTGATTTTTATAGATTTGGAGTTTCATAGGGTGGTGTGAGTTGAGTAGTAAGAATGGTAGGTACTGTTTGATGAGTGAACAAACGGTGAGTTAGTTAGGTATTGTTTTTGCAATGGAAATATCTAATTCGTGTGCAGTTACGTAATTGATTTATATTTCTTTACGTTTGTATAATTCTAGTAGCTTCTAATAGAAACCATTCCTAAACAGAGATTCAAAATAACAGTCAGAAAAAAGTTATTAAGTGAAAATTTATTTTTATTTAAATGGAAGCCAGTTATCATTAAGTTTGAAAGAAATTTCTCAAAAAATGAAATTATTAAAAAATATTAATTTTTAAGTGTTCTGATTATGACTAACCATCATGAACGATTAAAAAATTGTTTAGCCATCAGTAACCATTTATAATGGTTAATCGTAATCAATATCATTTAAGGGGGTCTTCTAGTGTAACGAACCATTTTCATTGCGTTTTTTCGGAATTTTTTATGAGGACCTTGTAACAGTTACTGCTAGCCGGTTTATTGCTACATACTTATCTATATTTCGATTACATTTTCAATTTTTTTTAGCACGAAAAGATTAAAATCAACTCAAGTGGACTTTTGAAAAAAAAGCGGAGCCTATATGGTGTCCACTATTGGATGGTTTCTGATCATCTGAAATAAAAAATTCAAAAGGCTTCCTTATTTGTATGTCCTCGGCTATAGCCGGTACCAGAATGAAAGAAAGATATTGAAAATTTAAAAAATGACGGCACTTTGAAGATTGAGTTTCGATTTTCGCACATTTTTTCGACATTTTGGGGCTGTCCGAATGAAAAAAATTAAATATTTTCACACAATTGTGGTAGGGGTGATAGCCACACGTGTGCTGAAGATGTATGCAGAAGTTGAACTTAATTGGTCAAGTCAATCTTGAGATATCGTGGACACCAGTTCGAAAAACATGGTTGCAAGAAAAACGTGTTTAAAGATTTGCATACAGTTTACACAGTAAAACTTTTACTCACTTTAAAAGTTTTACTTAAAGTCAAAGTCGATCCTTTGTTTCGACGGACGTCTCCCCAAATATGGGACTTTCCAGGACAAACAATTACACGACCCTTTGCTGAAATATACCTGCCAAAACAATAACACCACGCGGCAACCGTTCTGCTCAGCGAGCGAGCCATACCGATACCTATCTTTCAAAGCCTATAACTCTATAAGTATTATGAATTAAACAAAATCCTTCTGCACACATATTTTCCATGACAGATACTCGTAGAAAATTGAAAAAAGAAAAATTCGATTTTATTGACTAGTTACACTAGAAGACCCCCCTTAATAAAACATATATTAACTCTTCTGCCATAACTTTTAAAATTTGTCTTATAACAGTTATGATGTCTGTTCCTAAATGATTATAAATGTGTTGGTACACAAGAAATACACTGTTGTCAGATAGTTTCAACAAAGGATTTCTCCTATTTTCCAACTAATCCTTGCGTGCGAGGATTGCACCGTAGTAGCTGTGTCAAACGAGTCTACGGGAAAGCCAATTTTGTGCCAACCTGACACAATACTCTTACACGGAACACAGTAAATGCAATAAAGGATTTCCAATACTCAATCGACCTATAACAACCCTCCAAATAACAGTATCAAGATTCGTTTGGCGAAATCCCTTGGGTCAGCAAAAGTAAGGATAATAATATAGATACTGGGTGATTTTTATTTCTATGACGAACTTTCTATTTCTCACCATCTCCAAACATTTAATTCTCTTCAATGGAGGTTAGAAGATTGGAAGTTAGGATCACTTTCAATCCTCTAAAAGAAAAATACAAGTGTTTGTTTTCAACGTAGCGCCCTCTATTAGGGTCTCTTTGAGAAAACCTCAGCTTCTAACGTTTATAGTGTCTGGGCTTTGGCGTGAATTTGTCGCTGGCTTTAGAAACACTTGAAACTTTGACAAAGTTTGGTCCACGTTCAGCGTATGGAAATTCACTTGTTGGTTTTAAGTTGGAGAGTTCAAAGCTACTGAATTCTAGAGTTAAGGGTTCTACCATTTTTGGTCACCTGAACTGACGTGTTTCTGAAGCAAAGAACCTAATTTCTCTCTCTTTGATGTTGAAAAACAGAAAATAGAAGTGGAACGATTAGAAGAATCTAATCAGAACTTTAAATTCCTCGAAGAGGGTAAATTAAAGGTAATCAGAAAATTTCTCACAAATTTAAAGAACCAGAAGATTCGAATAGCCTACGATCAAATGTCAATGATTTATCCTAAACAAATAATAATTTATCCTAATAAATAATCCTACAATATTCTCCCCAATATTTCCTACAATTTCTCAACTTTTCTTCCTTTCTCATTGCAGACGCTGCCGAAGATTTAAAACTACTCAAACGATCAAACATTCGATCGACAAAATGCATTAAAACATACTTCTCTTCGATGTAACCACAAATCGGGTACGAGTAATCGACACGGACTTGGAAGTGGAGGATCGAAGAGGTCATCGATGCTCATAACAGACTTTACTCTGGCCGTTTTTAACTCGAGTAAACCGAGTTCCAGCCGGCTAGTCGATAAAAGCTACGCAAATACCGATGCAACCGGAGGGTGCGCTGGCTGCTTCCACTTCACTTGGAACCTGCACAACCAGCAACGCTGGAATCACCGGCGGCAACAGCCCAGCTACACGTGTTGAAAGCTGTATCGTTCTGTCGAGCCGTGCAAAACTGCCGCAATTAATACTTAGCCCGCGTCCCACCGACAACACGCAGATAAATCTTCGGGCGGTGAAAATGCGAGCGAATTGTTCGTCGAAGATTCGCAGCTTTCGCTGTCGTATTTGACTAATAATTTTGCCACGAAGCCTTCCAGCTGGGTAAATCTAAAGCAACGTAGATGGAGTACAGTATATAAACGCGAAGCTCCAGGCAATCTGAATTAGAAATGAAGAATTGGACGTCTGTAAGCAATTTTGTGAAGACATAGAATTTCCTGAATTTACTCATTATTTACGTTTAACTGAAGTGAATATTAACACCACCGAATTATCTTGAAAAATGATGAAATACACATAGCTCTAATACCAGACCTGTGAATATTAATATCATTGATCTATTCTACAGAATAATTTTGTTTCACTAAACTACAGTGGCTCACGAATGTATTCGAACATCCTTTGGAACATTATAACTTTTTTAAATTTAGTCCAAACGACTTGAGTTTTTTTTAGTACCTAGTAAACTAATCCTTCAAGCTTCTCAGAAAAACTCAAGTCGTTTGGACTAATTTTAAAAAAGTTATAATTTTTTAAAGGGTGTTCGAATACTTTCGTGAGCCACTATGTGGTGTTTCTGCACCTCTGTGTTCAAAGAAACCATCGCAAATCTCCATAAAAAAAGAAACCCACATTCCAAAGCTCGATTCCCAACAACCAACTCTCCCATATTCGGACGCTCCCCAACTCCACCTTGATTTTGCGACAAAAGGGTGTCATCGGGAGTGCTAAACAGACCGAGACCAACTAGATCCGTGCTCAGACGGTGATAGTTAATTTCACTCCAACCGAAAGCGGCGTATTAAGTGGCAGCGACGTCAGAAACGGCGCCAACTACCGGTTTTCTCGGCAGTAGCTGGTGTACTTTCCCGAGGACAGGTATCCTTTACAGCCCCGGAGCGCGTTAGCGTCGCTGGCCGTTTCCAGGACGCCTGCTAACACGTAGACGGAAGGGACCAGGACCCGTAGGAAGCTGACTTGCGCCACAATGGGACCCCACGAATGGATTTCTAGGCGGCACAATGGGACGCGCGGTGATCGTTATGCATTCGTGGCGCGATTTGGCTGCCACGCCAACTTATTTCTTCCGGCCACCAACTGTTCGAAAGCTCCCACTCGGGACCAGACTACTACCCACCGTTCCCCTCCTTTGCCTGCGGAATTGCTTTCGCGTCCCGTGAACCAGTTTCCAGCGCTATTATGGCGTCTCGCGCCTCAGAATGCGTCGGTTCTAATGTCGTTTGATCGCGAGTTGACGGTGCAACTTGTCTCCTCGGGCACGCTTAATTGTTTATGAGGCTGCAGGATTTTCCATACGCATGCGCTCAGGCTTTTATATCAACGCAATTAATTGGATTCGTAGCTAATACAGAAGGGGTGCAATTTCTGGTGCAGTCGGAAAGGGGATGAATCTATTTGGGGAAGTGGAGGTTTAAGGGAGTACCTCTAGTGTAACTGCCCGAGTTTATTTAACAAAAACAATAAGTTTATACTGTCTGGCATTTTGCCTGTATATTAAAATATGTTTGAAGTAATACGCAGAATTTTTCAGAGGTTTTTTGTGGCATATAGACATAGATAGTCGGTAGGGAAAGCTTCTTGAAAAAAAATGGAAAAACTAAGGTTTATTTCCATTATTGTGGTTGTCGCTTTGGTCGGAACCACGGATGAGTTTCTATCTTGTAAAGAATTAATTTTACAGAAAGAAAACAGCTTCATTTTTGGTAAAAATCGAACATACTTTTCAAAATGCAGCCATTCTGCAAATTTGTATTGTTAGGGGGCCTCCGTGGTTCCAACCATAGGGGCAATAATAATAATAAAAATAAATCTTACTTTTTCCATTTTAGATGACCACCTATAACAGTCCCCACTTTTCAAATTATTTACTATATCTATGTATATATGACCTAAAAAAGCTCAAAGAAATTCTCGGTATAACTTCAAACATACCTTAATATGCAGGCAAAACGGGACAGTATATACTTATAGTTTTTATTAAATAAACACTTATAGTTTTTGTTAAATAAATTCCCGAAGATGGCGTTAAAAAACGAGCAGTTACATTAGAGTAGGCACCTCCTTTGAATGTTTTATGATGGTGTGGCTAGAGTCACATACATTTCAACCACATCATGCGTGTAGTTTTATTTTTCATATTAAAATTGTGAATTGTGTGATGTCAGTCTAGACTACTTATTCTTCTGAATTTATATGAACAAACCTGTGAGTCAGAATGTGTTGAAAGGAGTAATTTAGAAGTAAAGGGAATTTTTTTTATAGATATTTGTTAAGAGGGTGTGGGTGTAAGTGGAAGTAAAAGTTAGTCAAATATAAAATAAACTATAGAAAGAAACTATGTATCTTTAAGAATATATAAAATGGCTAGCTTGTACATTAAAATTTGATTTAGATTTTTTATTTCCTTTTTCGAGAAAAATCACTTTGCTATATTTTCTTATTTAAATACATTTCACTCCATCAGTTGACTGGTGGATATAATTGTGCACTTTGATTAGCTTCGATCTTAAAAATTTTTGTGAAAAAACCTTGAAGACTCGCAAACCATCTTCGTTTCCTTTTTCCCCTTCAAATCCACGTTTCCAGACCGAAATACCGAGTCTGTACTGCAATGGTGCCTTAAATCTAGTTTTATTAAATAATACCGCGGCAAATAACACATATCTATGCTTTCATGAAAATTGATTGCATTATTTTCACGTTTAAATCGACGGAATGAAAGATATCAAATTCTCGTTTCGCTGAATGTCACTGCCTGCACCGATGAGAGAACACGTTCGTTTCAATTACTAGCAACGGAATGTAATTTACGCAACTGACAGACTAAATTACCGCCAACGAAAACAAACATCGTGGCGCCAGTAAAACGCAATCACCTTAATGAATTAATACAGTAATACCAATTACATGAATAATAAAACCGATTTCGATTGTATCAAAACCATGAAACCTTTTACCAGAAATGTTTCTCGAAACGTTTCAGGGAAAATTCCACATATATACGACAGCAAAATAATTGAGAGTTCAGCAATTCCCTTAAGGGGTTACACCACTTTGGAGCAAAAAAAAGCAGCTGTCTTTAAGCTTTTTTTTTGAGAAGATGAACAAAATAAAAAATGTATATTTTTCTAATATTTATTTAGCAAATATCACGCAGTAAATGAAAATATTCGTTTTCTTGCTCTAGGTCCAACTGCTTTGCAGCTATCTTGCACACCAGAGATGGGCAAAATTTTTTTAAAATAAAATTTCGAATACCAGATGAATGTTAAGAAACTTATTGCTCATCTGTAAAAAAAAAAAATGATTTCGTGTACTTGAATAATTGTACACTAAATGCTTTGTTATACATATTTTATTTTCTCAAAAAAAGAAGCTTTAAGATAGCTGCTCTTTTTAGGTTCCAAACTGGTGCAAGCCCTTAATTATAATGTACTCGAATAGAGACAAGACGAATTTAATTCAAGCTCATTTTGTTTTCTTTAGAATACTAGCCTCGTGCCCGTGGGCCAGGATCTATTATCCAGTTCCTCAGACAGTGTTTTATTTAGGCCAAGCTTCGTTCCAGCTGGCGGAACATTTGTTACACGGGGTTGCTTTCGAAGAATTTAATTACAGCAGTCATTCTGCTCGGCGAAAATTATGCTGTCGCGGCCGATGCTCAAGGTGTATTCCATTTGATATACTTCTGTTGGAGCACGCTGCACGGTATGTGTCTTGATTGGAAACCGAGTTGAAATTGCTCTTCGCAAATAATTCCACGCTACAACCAACCATGCGCACGTTTCGGGCCGCTTTATTTAGGATCTCCTTGTTTGGATTTTCGTTTACCCTTGCCCAAAGGGCCGTGCCGTTTCATCTTGCCGCATTCGCTCCGACTTCGCCACCCGTTTTCTCAGAGCAACTTCCCCCGACCAACGTTTCACGAACCTTGCAATAAAATCATGAGCCTGCAAGGAATATTCGCGAATCGACCAGCGCCGATTTCGAGGGAACCCTGCAGGCTCCAGTAGCAGCCAAATGAAATAGCACGGGAAAGAATTCAGCAAGAATACCATTTTCTGGAGACTCGATTACGAAAACAAACAGGCAATGAAATAAATTCAATCGTCAATGTTATTTCCCTGCTTCTCAATTTACTTTAATTTAATTAGTATCAACAAGAACAAACACATTCAGTGGGTAACAATGCGTGTCTACGAAATATACGAAAACGTTTAAAAGGACCTGACACTTTTTTCATTTTTCACTTTGTGTGCGTTATGAACTAATATGTAATACCTAACGAGAGACTGAAACAAAAGATAAATTGTTGTGCTTTGACGTAGAGTTTGATTAAAATACTTCCTTAGCTCCGATACTATGGAATATCGTTCCGTTTGGTAAGCGCACGTAGTTAATCCACCTTCAAACGAGGGCGTGCCTTTGGTCGGGGCAACTCGAGCGAGACGGGGAAACGTGTATCGTCAGTGTAATGAGTTAGTCGCGAAATAGAAAAGCAATTTTGACTGGTATCACTTGGGGGGGAGTGCTTTCACTGAGAACCAGTCACCGCCGGAAGAAATAAGTTGGCGGCGAAGCCAAATCGCTCTCGTATGCAAAACGATAGATTGAAACCAGCTCCGTCCTCCTATCATTTAATATATCGCTGACTCCGAACCAGTCGGGCTTCGCTTTTCATTCACGCTCGTGTAGTGTTTCCAATCTTACATTCGGCGAAAGTAATCTCGAGGATTCGTTTAGAAAATTTTCATCGATTTTACGACGACGGCGGCGGAGGAACGAACAGCTGATAAAATTTCAATGCAGTGAATTTGGAGTGAGGTAAAATTTCATTGCAGTGAACATCAGGGTTTATCGGTTTTTAAAAACCGGGTTTAAAAACCGTTTGTTTGAATAAATTTATAAAATTCAAAAACTGTTTTTTTTTAATTTGAAAAACCCGGTTTAGATACTAGAATTAATATATAAAAATTAATTAATTATTTAATTGAAAACGTCAACAATTTTACTTGAGAACGCCTCGTGCACAAGCATACTGTAGTACCAGTTTACTGTAAAACTAATCTTCATGAGTTTCTTATATGAGCCTTCATATTTCCTGAAGAAAAATACTAAATGAAATAAAGACTTATAATTATTTATATTTTGTATGGATTTCAGTTATTTTAGTTAGCTTAATTTTAGTTTTTATTTCATTTTGTATAGAGTCAGGGTTGACTAACTGGTGGCTCGCGAGCCATCGAGGGCCCCTCCACCTTTCTGCCACGCTGAACGGCCCCCTCCAGACTCTGACGATCGCAGTCGAAAAGAGAAGGAAAGAAGCAGGAATCGAGCAGTTAGACAACCCTGGTCTAGAGTATATTTTATTTTGTTACATTTTTGTAGTTCCATAAATATTAAATGAACTAAAAAATTATACACATTTTAGTTATTTTCGTATCTTTTTTTATTTCTTTGATTTTATATAGATAGAGTATAGAGTATATATTATTTTGTTACATCTTTGTAATTCCATAAATATTAAATAAACTGAAATTTTTTAAAATACATAAGTATAAATATTTTTTACTGTTCTATTTTTTTTGTAAAAATTCGAAAACCGGTTTTTTTCAAAAGTTGGTTTTCGTATAAACCCTATGAGTAATCAGAAGCACCGACGACAGAGAAGCCTCGAAAACTTCTGAGAAACATTTACCCCGTTTACTCCCCCGTAAAATTAAACTAACCCTGTAAGTAACTCTAACCCTGACTAATCGATAAACTAACAAAAATACTCAATACCTGGCTCAACTATATAAACCACCCTCCCAGCACGAGCGATCAAGTTGAAATCGCCTTAAAAACAGACTCGTAAATAGGGGGTTGCTCGAGGAAAGGGATCACCGGGAAGGGATCGTTACTATCGAACAGCGGGGTTGAGGGTAGGTGGGAGATTTAGTTTTGTCCATTGCAGCTCGCCGAAAAACCTACAGCTTCTTCGGCCCAGGTGGACCCCTCTTAAATAACCTACTCGATTATTTATTTCTGCCCCTCTCTGGCCTGCCAACCGGCCGACGATTCGAGATCCTCCTTTTGTTCCGGAACCAAGCAACTGCGCGCCGTAATTTAGTCCCGTGGCGAGAGTCGCGGAGCAGGAGGAAGAGGAGTAGGTGGAAACGCGAGGACGGTAATGAAAAAGTATGCGCCGTAGCTGGCCGAGCTGACTGGCCGATTTCCGTGCCGCGTGCGCGCGGTCCGACGGAGAGACGCCAATATTTTTCAATTACCGAGCGGCCTGAGTTTATTTAGTTTGCGTACAATTGCCGCGGACCGGCCCAGCTCCGGTTGAATTAGTTGCACTCGAATGGAGAACAGCGATTCGAGCATCGACGCGTCCTCTGCCTCGACAAATCGTCGACAAATGGGACTTTTACGTGCTACATAGTTCCAAGCGTTCTTCACGACCTGCGAGTTTTTTTTTTGTGTTTTAATTTCGAATTTACTGCGTGTTTTAGGAATGACGTTTGGAAACTATGTTTGGGAGGTGTTTAAATGTTAAGGGCGTGTGTTGAATAATGGAATATGGTTATTTCAATTTGAAATAATTTCAGGTATTTTGGACTGGGTTATTTAGTGGACTGGGAATAGTATTTTTATCGGGGAATTTGTAGTTTTGGGTCGATGAAATTGAGAGATTAAGTTAATAAAGGCAGTCGTTCTATTTCCTGTTCCGATAGTTTAAATTTCTTTGATTAAAGTCTATAGCTACTAAAAACTGTTTAGTTCTTGAAATATGTAGTTTGGTAAGAGGGCAGGTGCTATTCGCATCTCGAATCGTTGAATATTTATAGACCTCGTTATACCACTAACGGTTTGATAGACTTTCAGGAACCTTAGGTATATAGGTATATGTATTCTGTACATATGATGTTTTACTAACTCTGAAATTAAATTCTGTCGAGATATTAATAATACTGGCTGAATGTTTTTCTTCTTTGTTAATTTTCATGGTATGAATACCTTTATATTGCATGCAAAAGGTAACTCTGTGTTTTTTTTAACGGTATTATGGGAGATGTAAGCTCAAAATGTTCAGTAGAATTCAGACAAAAGTGCCCGTTTATAAACTCCTTGTCAATCAGAATAATTTTTACTCCAAACAATTCTCAAGATAACATATGTATAATCCTTTAGTACCCAGTGTGATGTCACATCATTTTCGAACATCGTTTTTTTCATAATAATTTTCACATAATTTTGGGAACCTTTCCCGGACACTTTTTTGGGCGTCTGGGCGCTAAAGGGATTAGCAATAAAAGAATCTAACTTAAGCTTCATCGATTTGAAGATGCGGCTGACCATAGATGCACCGGTTCCACTTGCTCTCATCGATTTCAGTGATACAGATCAATCATATCTCCATATTATTTGAAGTAGGTACATATGTAGTCTTATACTAGGGATGGGTTTCTCGAATCGTCCAAACCTCGAACCCTAAGAAAGTTTCGAGTTTTGAGAATTCGAAACTTTGCACTTTTTTCGAGATTCGAAACTCTCGAAACCCTGTTAAGAAAAAGTATAAAATCGAGCGAGCCTCGACAATTTGTATATTATTATATTTTTGTTTATTTTGTTCAATAGAGATTTATGCAAAAATTTTGTTGACTTCAGTTCTTAAAGCAAGATATTCCACTTACAAAACAGAATCAGAATCGAATCGAAACTTGAAGTTTCGAGAGTTCCGAGTTCCGAATGTTTCGAGAGTTTCGCAGCTTTACACAAAGTTTCGGATTCAAGTTTCGAGAATTTAGAATTTAGGTTCGCACCCACCCGCAGTATAAACTATTTTAACATTGTTACAAGTAAAAATTATTCAAACTACTCCACCCCTTTAAAAATATACAAATTTATCAGCAGATCCATGCAAATACTTTTTATAAAAAAAACAGAACTCTTCACATAGTAATGTTCGTCAAAATTCCTTATAATAATATCTAAAATACACGATTTGTAAACTACGTACGTTGTATCGTCATCCAATGTCCCTAAACATCATACGGTCAATATTGTGTCTCTGTATTAACACTTTTTCCTCCAAGTGTGTCCTGCAGCCGCACGAAACTTCAAGTTAGCAATGCACGTTGATTAAATTATGCCCATTAAAAACGAAAGACTTCATAATTAAGGGGCCCAGTGGAAAACAGAGAAAAGAGATTTTAGATTTTAAATTTTAGAGAAAAGCAGGTTGAAGGAAAAATTGTTTTCATAGGACATGCGGTACGCAATTGTAATTATTTAAAACGGTACTTGAATTAAATGGTAAATGACAACTATTATGAAATTTCAGCTGAAAAATTAATTTTATTAAGCATTTTATTAAGCTTCTCCACTACGCATTTGTTTTTTCTCGGCTTGAAGAAAATTTAATACGACGCTGCTTGATGAAACGTACATGCTATTATATTAGGAGGTAGGTAATAGAATGACACTGGATTTGCAGGAACGGATTATAGGTACAAAGAAACGAAAATTTATGCATTTTCCACTGGGCCCCTAATTTCATAAACTTAGATGAATTACCGATTTGTAATAACTCAACTACATTGCTCCGTATTCTAAGGTCATGCCTTATCTCTGCCGCATCGACCAACGAACAACTTAGAATATTAATGCAAGTCGAGAAGGAGGCATTGATTTCGATCTTCCACAATTTCCTTGTCTTCATCAATTGCAACCCCCGGTTCTTAAACGGATCTCGGGAATTTTACAAGACTAAGGCTCAAGACGAACCGCCCCCCTAGCCTGAAACAATGCTAACAAGCGCTTCAACGGTAATGCACAATAAGACTGTGAACTACGTTCCCGAGTAGAAGAGTCCGAGTTACGGTATGAACAATAAGCACCATTCTTAGAAGTGGTGAAATTATTGCGAGGCGAGTCGACCGCTGTGTTCATAACTTCTCGTTAACTGTGCCAGCCATCTTTCCCCCCTTCTCGCTCGTCTCGTACACTCGCTCGCGAGACTATCACCAATTTTCTTCTTTCCTCGCGATGCTCCGCTGAAGCTAAGTCGATCTCGAGATCTACTTGTTACAGAAATAGTTAAGGGGATACAGCTCGTCGTTGATGTGGAACAATGTTAACTGGCCAGATCTCGGCGATTAATCACGTAGTTTGTCGAGTAAGAAACAATTTAGAGGATTTGTGTTATGCAACGGGAGCAATTTATCAAATTACTCGGTACTTTGAGGGTATAAAGGTAGCAGAAATCGCTTTTGTGTGAAAAATGTAAAATGTTGAGGAGTACAGTTGTGTTGGATTCAAAGTTGCACAAGTGTCTTCGGATGCGTGACACTTTTGTAGCTCACAGCGCACATATCCACAAATTATTTATCTTCTTCAATCTAGCGCAGTCTCTAATAAGTGGATATAAGGGGTGTCACTGAAATAGTGATACAACTCGAAAGGGTGTGATTTTACATGAAAAAATAATTTTAAAATATAGGAAAACATTTTTGTATTTAGAGATTCGGTTTCGAGAATAATGATTTGGAGTATTTATTAAGTACGCCTACGTCTGACTAAGAATTGGCGGAATGCAATAATAAATATAGAACAGCTACGACTGAAATTAATATTATTGTGGATAAATAAATGGAAATAGTAGAATCGCTTTTTTCGATCGAGGCAAATAAACTTAATTTTTTAGAAAACAAGTCCTCGTTCGAAAAGAACTTATTGTACTATCTCAACTTATTTTTGCAGTAATATTAATTTCATCTTTGCATTTGCACGATATTTATTGTTGTAGTCTGCCAATTCCTAGTAACATTATTCCAAGTTATTCTTCCTGAAAACGATTTGCCCAAATAAAAAAAAGTTATGCTATATTATTACTCATTTCTTCATATAGAATTGCGCTCTTTTGTAGTGTACTACAATTTTGGTGACACGTTGTATAAGAAAGACTTTCCTCGAGCTACAGAAGTGTCTCGTATGAAAAAGCTCTAAGGCTGACCTATTCCAAGCGCAGAATGTTATAAAATATTAATGCAATATTAAATAATATTGTTAAAAACGACAGTATAAATTCTATCAATATAGGTCACAGTACAATAATTAAATGTCCACTTAAAGCTGCTTCCTTCTATATATAATAAAAAAACTTGGAAGATTAATGGAGAAAGAAAGAAAAGAGAGGAGACACGAGAGATAGAACAGATCTGCAGCAAAGAGGTAATTAAATATGATAAAATCGATCATCTGAATCGTTCACTTTGCGTCTGAATATTTAATCGCGAGCTCGAGCTTCGAAAGCACAAACAGATTTCAACTCCTCGGTCGTTTCCGCGCGAATGAAACTAATTCTGTAAAAGCCTCTATCCCTCGAGCTCCACGAACTCGAACTCATCTCCTATCAATTACGATTGCTTTAATTACGAAAAATTTCTGAAGAAGGTACATGATATAGTTAAGCACAGTTTCGAGTTAATTATTTCCCGATGGAATTTTAATTAAACGTACTGAACTACGAAGTAGACTTTTGCTCGCTAGCAATCCACGATACAAGAAATAATATCTCATTATACTAAAATGAAGCAATGATTCTTTTAAAATACAAATAGATTTTCATATAGCATCGACTCATTGTGCATTACCTTTGTCCAAACCAGAACCAGCAGGTCCCATCCAGAACAGTCTGCTTCCCTTCCTGATCGTCGCTAGTGTTTGCGCCAAGCAGACGCTCTGTTCACAACGCGCACTTATGTAATTGAGAGCGAAAAAGCAAAGAACAGCTAAAGAAGAGGACAGAATCGAAGACAGTGCACGTGGAACGGAAATTTGCAATTTTCTGGCCGAACTCGCGACAGATACGTGTTCACTGTGCGCGGTCAAACCGTAGACTGAATTTCGAAACAGACAAAAAGGTTATCGCCAACCGACGTGCTCGACTCAGGTGTATACGATTCTTTCCTCGCGGTGTTTTTATCACGATGCCGAGACCCCCACGGTGATATTCGGAAAAAATTCTTGCGCCGTGTGCTCGACACGTGTTTACGTTTGAAACGAAATCGTTCAAGGCTCGAGAAAGAAAGTACAGTGGCATGTCCAGTAGCAGTATAACTTATTCATTACTTCGAAAAAATATATGGTGGGGGGCACAAGTGTTCGGGTTGGGGAATTTTTGAATGACAAAATATTTTCATTTTTGAAAGTAAAAGAGTGGTTTTAGTGGATTTAAGGAAATTGAATGGAAACTGATAAGGGAAATTCGGAAACTCGGAAATTTTAAAAAATCTGAAACATTGCAGAAATGTAGCTCAAGTGGTGCCAATTAAGTAACTATTTTTTAATTCGGCAATAAAACGGTCCGAAGGGAGAAATTGTGAGATTTCATATTAACGTGAATATCTGCGAAACCGTAAAAGCTATCGAAAAAATGTTCAATTACAAGTTTTATGGCTTTCGATATCCTATAATATCGTGATAGAGAATTGTCGAAAAAAAATGGTGGTGGGGATAAATTTAGAAAAAAATGTTTTTCATAAATTCTTCATCATCGTTTTATTCGACATAGGAAACCCCATAGATATTTGAATTTAACTTCTTTTTGACATCTTTTTCAGTATTGTAAATATTCACGATAATCTGAAAAATCACAATTTTTTCGAGGGGGTGTTTTCACCCTTAGGCTCGTTTTATTGCCGAATTAAAAAATAGTTTCGTTATTAGCATCACTTGAACTAAACTGCTGCAGGCTCAGATTTTTTCTAATTTTCGAGTTGCCAAACTCCCATTGTGAGTTTTGTGATACATAGTTTCTCCTTTTTTCTTTTCTTTCCTAGTTTTAGTTTTAGTTTTAATTATTTAGTTACGGTTAGGCTTCTAACAGTCTTGTACTGCAACCTCGCCTTTTACTTTGCTACGCTCTATGTATTACTGTTCTTTGTGTATTTACCAAGTAATAAAGACGAATAATAATAATAATAATAATAATAATAATAATAATAATAATAATAATAATAATAGTGAGCAAGGGGACATTCTGGCTTACAAGATGCAGTATTAAGAAACGTTTAAAGACAGAGAAAGAAGTGATTAACACGTTCATTACGTGTGACCTCCACTTACAATTATACCTTTGCTTTAAAAAGCTCACAATAAACGAACCTTTGGATTCGCAAACGTCCGAATAACATTACTGTCATGAGAAATAGTATATAATGTAATAAACGCCTCATAGAACTACACGTACATACGTAGTACCTACATATTCTTATTTTCAACAATGCACATTTGAACCAGTATCTACCTATAATTAAACAGAAAGCGACACGAGAACTCACGTGGCAATCCACGTGTTAATTGCATACCTACTAACGTGTTAAGCGCACACTCTCTCCAATACCTCTTCACACTACAAATCAACCTATAAACAACAACAAGCCAGTCGATTCGAAAATTATGATCACCCAAAGAGCCAACACCCCCTCCACCATCGTTTTCCAGTGTCAGAAGCACAAGCTTCCACCCAGAAACTACCAAACCACCCCCGTCAAAATTTCAACGACCAGCTAATCGAGGCAAAGGCGTTGGTCGTCGGGTGGCCCTAGTTAACGCTGCCAAAAGCTTGTAAATCAGGGCCACCTGTTCGCGGACACCTGCGCGTTTCGGTCTCGCCCCTTAACCGTTTAGTTTCACCGTGGCTCGCGGTGCCCCGTCGCCAATGGACGTCCACGAAGCCCACCCCCCCCCCTCCTCTGCCTTCTCGGCTGTCCTGATAATGTCGGTTAATATCATGTAAATTGTAATTAATATTCATGGGGTTAATTCGCCGCCTGCGCGCACGACCACACCGCAAGAGCCGGGTGGTTGAAGTTTTACCGACAATTTACGATCGGTGGGTAACATATTTTGGGACAGGGTGCAGCCACCCCATCAGATCGTCGACCAGATATCGCCGGGTAGCCTGGCGAACGTGTTGCAAAATAAATCGCAAGGCGACCGCTGAGATTTATCGGAGAATTATGAAGAATGATCCCCGAGCGCGATAAGGGGCGAGGGCTTTTCCGCGCGGGCGATAAATCCAGCGCGGTTTCTGATATTTCGTCGAACGGTGTCGATACGGCTTCTCAACCCCGGCGGTGTGTTCCACGTGGTCTTACGTGCCTCGTAGGCATTTCCTGCTTGTCGATCCGTGGCTGGATATGGGAGAAAAATGCCATGCTTTTGTGCGGTGATCGAACGGACTGCGTCCAATTTACGCGACGGGAATTTATAAGCTTCTTGGGCTTACGACGTTTAGGGAGAGGACGTTCTTTTTGCGGATTAAGGATGACGAAGAGTTAGAATGAAGTGGAGTAACCTGGTTGAAGGTCGAGGAAGATCGATTCCTTTATTGTAACTGAATCTAGAGTTAGAGAAAAAGTGCACCAGAGGGAAATATCGTGAAGTTCCGAACCCCCAATTCTTTAGAGGACTTCCGGTCAAAATACTCGAAAAATAGATGATATTTATGAATTTTTTAGAAGAAGAGGTTATAACATATCCTGAAAAATGTTATTGCCTTTCATTAATACACTCGTTAAGGTACAAAAAAAAATTGTTTCATGTTTTCGATCTGGGTCGATATGTTAAAACCTCTTCCTGTAGATAAGTCATACAAATCGCCTATTTTTCGAGTGTTTTGACCGGAGGGTCCCTTAAGAATACGACATGAATATTCTATCGTCTCTTAAAAGTGCAAATCCACGGTGAGACAAAAATATCGTGCCTCACACGAGACTTTAATCTCATAAGACAGTTATTTAATTATTAAACGATTTTATTCAACTTCGAGCCTCTGTATGTTTGTTTGTATGGTTCAAATCTGGCAACTCAAATTTAACCCACTTCCAACTATCCACTTATCTTGAAACTTTGCAGGCGTGCGTAGTTTGGATGACAATACAATATTTAAAAAAAAAAAAATTAACCCCGAGCGGGTGAAAAAATTACCCAGTCATCAATAAATATAACCGATAACCACAAATCCAAACGACTTGAAATCAGCCACTCGCGTTCTTTACGAAAACGACAAAACGCCTGCGATCGGGGCGCTAGTCGCATCGTGATTTAAAATTAAATAAAATATATTTCTAAAGAAGTCAGAGCTGCGAAATGTAAATCGATAAACACTAAAAACTAGAAAATAAAAAATGTATAAAAAAAATTTTTATGTTAAACGATTTTATTAAAAATGCACTAAAACATAAAAAATAATTCTTTTCTTGTACTGCAATTTCGATGGTGTTTTTTCACTTTAAATAAAATCGTGGAGCAGGATATTTTACAACAAATTCATTTAGACGCTTAATGCTGTATTAAATTGATTCATATTCTGTTATGAAAAATCCTGCTCCACGATTTTATTTAAAGTGAAAAAATACCATCGAAATTGCAGTACAAGAAAAGAATTATTTTTTAGTTTTTAGTGCATTTTTAATAAAATCGTTTAACATAAATTTTTTTTTATATATTTTTATTCTGTACTACGTTCAGAGATACTATATTTTTAACATGGGTACATCGTAGACACAATTTTGTAGACTGACAAGTAAAGAAACAAGGCTCAATGTGTGACAAATTCTCCTCTAAATATATCAAAGTGAAACACATATGTACGACTTTAAATTGTCCGTATAGGAAATGATGAATATATGATACTATCATGACCTCGCCAGTTCCATAAAAAATTCTACTTTCCACTACTATTAATACTCCGCGCGTCCAGACCATCATAAAAAATTGATGTTCACTAAAAACAGGGAAGAGACATCCTAGAAAGCGACCAGCGACGCTATCAATAGCCAGACACCGGAACCGGAGGCATTTCCGCGGCTAATTAAATTATTGAAATAGGGGCGCCGATTTTGGACCCGTTACGAGGGTCTCTTGCGCAACAAATTAGTCGCGATGCCATTAATTTCTCCGCGCAGCGTATCCCGTGCTTCAGCGCCGGCGCGAAATTACTTTCTCCCCGTGTCAACGGAAAGTAATTTCGGCAATTTGTTAAGCAAGAAGTTGCAATAACGTCCAATTACTCCGGCGCGGAACATATTAATGGACTTGTTCTCCATGGCTTTCACTAGGCAAACGGAAACTTCGAAACACGAGTAAGACGGCGAGAATTATGCATTTCCGCTTTATTATATTATCTGCCTGGAACCTTGAAGAATCCCCGTGTATTTCATTCGAGTTGTGCGCGTTTCCCCGCCCAGCGGATACTCCCCATCCGCAATGAAATACGATGTTTGATATAGCCAACGACTGAACGTGCCCGCTGAGTAATTTAATTAAATAATAACAAGGGAACAAGAAGAATTTTGTGCGAGAGCACCGTTCCCGCTCGAAATTATCCTGTGTTTTTCGAGATACACCGCGGCAGACGGTCCCTTCGGAACGTAGCGCGGTAATTTTAAGGTCTGCGGAAGTCATGGAAACGAACGCGAATACCGGAGAGAGTTACGTATATAAATTGAAGAATAATAGAGTGTTGGTAAATTTATTCCGAGTGGATTACTTTTCATTACCTAGCTGTACACGTAATATTATTCATTAGTTGCATGTTAGTGACTTGTGTCCCTACTATTTCCTGGCTTGAATTTAATAGTGGTAAATTAGGAGAAAATTAAATTCTTGTGTCTTAAAATGTATCATAAAATGTTATATTCGGAAATTCATGGATCATAGAATTTTAGGTGTGCCTAATGTGATACTTTAATTTATTAAAAATTATATTTAAACCTTGTAGGAACAACTGAATTTTTTCCAGCATCTTCTATTAATATTCTTTTATTCGATTTTGTACGCATGTACCTAGTTTAATTTTTTGCTTTTAATCGTAAGGAAAGTTATTTGGGAAAATTTCACTCACCATGGATCACGCGGGTCGGGCAGTGTTCTGTGAACGGAAATCAGGTCGCTGACGTACTGATTGAACGCGTTGTTCATCCATCCATCGTCGACGAGCTTTTTAATTTCTGTAGTCAAATTTGTCGGTAGAACCACAGGCCGTCCCATCTCACCGGGTGCGTTAGAGTCCTGTTCGCGAGGAGCGACAAGCACACCACCACCTGGCAAAAAAACAAATCAGAAAATGTTACAGCGAACGAGTTCCTAACAAACATTCACCAATTTCACAAAAAATCCCACAGCTTCCCCTTACTCCAGATTTGGGCATTAAACTAAATAAAAGATTATTTAAATAGCGGATCAAATAAAAGTTACTTCAACTTTAAATTATTCGACCAATAAATTGTTTTATTCGTCGAGCGTTTCAACTTCAGCTACGACCAGATTTTTCAACTTCAACTTTAACTTAATTCGACGTCGAATAAACAAAAGTTAAAGTTACAGTTAAAGATAAAATTCTAAAATTTATTCGATGCAGAGATTGAAACGCTCGACGAATAAAAAAAAAAAACCTTATTCGTCGAATAAACCGGGTTAACTTTATTCGACCCATAACGAGCAATTTTTAAAAAATATTTACTCGTTACCCAATATTTTTATTTAAATAAAATTGATGTCCGTCTTAGCGTCCCTCCACACACAAGCCCACAACTCCAAATAGAATCTTGAACCTCGAAATCAATAAAATCAATATCAACCTCTCATAAATAAACTAACGAAACATACACTTCACCAAACAGCAAACAAAACTTTCACTCAGCCATTAACTTCCCCCTCAAATTATCCTTTGAACACAACTCTACATCCAAAAGAGAAACGGAAACATGATACCACCCCCAGAACAAACTGAACAAGGAAGAGGAGCAGTGGATACACGAACGCGGCGCAATAGGGAAGGAAGGGGGCCAGGACGAGTTGAATTTTCAGAACATTCGCGTATTCAAGGCGTGGCTGTGCCTCTTCTAAGAGCATTCCCGCATAAACTCGACTTTTATTTTCCAGCGCCATATTGGCAGGGCATAGATAAAGCCGATGGGGTAAGTGGCAGCGCTATAGGGTATGGCCAGTTGGCTGGCTGGCTCGACTTCGACCAGTTTTCTCGCCAGCTTCGGCTCGTCCTGAAAATAATTTTATCCCGCTCGACAAAGTTGGGCCCCGGTGTGTACGGCGCGGCAATAAAGAGGACGACAAATTGCTTTAGTGCTACGGCCGGAGCCGCTGCGAACTTAGCCGCAGTGAAACTCCCGTCGTGCATCACTCCCCCTGCTACCTCCTCTTTCAAAATTCCGGCTGCGCCTTCCTATATTCCGCCCAACCGCCCCCCTCTGAATTGCACTTTTGTCCGGCCTCGTTCGCCGAGCACCGCTGCCAGAGGACTTCAGAGAGTTTCTGGATGATCCAGTGAATCGTGGGAAATGACTCGATGGGTGGGCTAACTGTAGAATTGAGTGTAGTTTGGATGAGAGTTGCAGTCCGTTTGTGCAAGGCCCTGCGATTGTTTTGTATAGGCTACTTCAATATTAATGGTGCATTTTGAAGAGGGAAAATGAAGGTACTGAAAGGGAGGGAGGTTGTCATGGTTCTTAGGTAGATTGTCTGTGGAGGAGGAATTTAAAAGGAAAAAGGAACTGACTTAGGTTTTGGGGGAGACTTGGTTCCTGAAGTAATCCATTTTGTAGGGTGCATAATTGAAGAGGCGTCTGCTTACGTCGGAGTTTTCCTTCACTGACCTCAACGATACAGGAAGTACAATCCGTCCTAGTTTCATGACTCATACTCTGTGTGACTTTCCTTTTTCTGCAGACCTGTACCACTATTCCAAAGAACACATTTCTCAGCACATTCAAACTCTTCTCTAGTACTCATCACTACTAGGGATTGCAATCCCGGTAAACTGGTTTACCGGTAAATCGCGGGACATACCCGCAAATTTTTACCCGACCAATAAAATAATGTAGAATCTGAGAGAGCTTTTCCGCGGCTGGATTATTTTGTACAAAAGTTAGAACGTTATTAGGAGACCAATTTTTACACAAATTATGTTTTTTGCGTGCTTATTTGTTCAAAAGTGTTGTGAAATAAAAAGTATTTAATTATGTATATAAGTTGAGATTCTTTTCATTTTCATCACTTTATATTTTATGTTTTTTTATAATTCTCGATTCGATTTAAAAAAAGGGTTTCTTTTTGTAATATTTACGCTCACATTTTCAATACCTTAAAAAAATACCGATAAATTACCGGTAAACCGGTTTCGATTGAAAATTTTACCGAATTACCGGTAATTGAAAAAGTCAGTTTTACAATCCCTAATCACTATCTGATTTCCTGAACCTCTTTATTTCCCAATAACGATTAAAATTTCTCATATACATCTACATACTTCTGTCCAAGAAGGCGTGAGTCACAAGAGGCATAAAACAAGAGCCTCGTGAAAAGGCGCCGAGTGGAAGATTTAACAAGGTGGAGCCGCT
This sequence comes from Andrena bucephala, assembly GCA_947577245.1. Taxonomy (NCBI): domain Eukaryota; kingdom Metazoa; phylum Arthropoda; class Insecta; order Hymenoptera; family Andrenidae; genus Andrena; species Andrena bucephala. The sequence goes on along the minus strand of OX387715.1, from coordinate 45,709,346 downwards.
TGCCCCCGAGCACGCCCCGTAACAAATTCCTCCGACCCCGACCAAAAATCCCTGCCCCAACGAGGCTCCCATCCCCGTAACAACAGATTAATTACCTTGCTCGGGACCAGCCTGGACAACCTTCTGCTTGGGCTGCACGTTAAGCGGTGTCTCCTTCCTGAGCGCTGCGGCTACGGGCACGAAGCCGTTGGCCATTTGAGGCGCCGCTACGCCCGAGGGCGCAAGCCCTTGTACGGCAACGTTCGCGCGATCCTCCGTGTAAAGGAGGAAGCAGACGGTGGCCCAAACCGCCGTGGCAAGGACGGCCACCTTCAGCCACAGGGATCTCCTCCTGGGGAAACCCATTTTTGACTCTCGCCCCGTGGGATCTCGTTCACCCCAATCCCCTGCACTCCGTCACCTTCTGATCCTCCGTTTCGAGCACGGTTCGATTAACTATCGTTTTTCAGCCGGCTCGAGATATCGTGTTACCTCAGCAACATCCTCTCACTTCTTCGTCCCTCCACTCCCCTACCCGTTTGGGTTCCACCTAGCCCACGCGGTACGTAGAACGGTCCCACCTTCCGACGATCGATTCACGTCGCGTCCTTAGGGCAACGGAGCTTTCCCACTGATCTGGTTACGACAGATTGTCGCCTGTCTCGTTACCGGCGAGTCTGGAGGATCGACAGCTAGTACGACCTAGTCGCGGTTGGATCATCGTTCAACCTTCATTTCTTCGTGATATGGCTCGCAGCTGAGTGGCGGATATGTGGAATTGGTCGATGACTACGTGTCTCGAGGTTTCGGGTCTACAGCTGGTCCGAATTGCTGCTAGATGATATGAGTTGATATGTTCGTTTTTTAGTTGGCTCGCTCCGATGTCACCGCATGGTCGCACCTGGAAATATAGGAAAGTGGGAATTAATGGTGGTGATATATCACTGGAATACGATTAAAGTGGCTATGAGATTTGGGTTGTTGATGTTTAATTAGCGGTGGATACTGAAGCCTGGGATTTAATTAAATAATATAGTATTGGAATTAAAATTATGGACGGTTGTTTTGGAAGCACGAAACAGTTATTATTGAATAGCGGGTCAAGCCGAGTTGAAATTATATAAATTAAATGTAATTGCGTACGTTCAGAGATACTTGTAGATAAATATGCAATTCAGTGTTCTTGGGTAGGAATCGAGTTACTGTGGTAAAACAATTGCCCGTACTTGTTAGAAATATCGAGTTGAAATGCTATTAAGAAGAAGGGAAGGAGGAATGCCAAATAGAGTTATTTAAATGTACAGAGTACTCGAAAAGTCTCTGTGCATGTTAGAGAATTAAGTTGAATATCGAAACCGTAAAATAAGTGGCAATTACAAGAAAACTCTTCTACGAGCAGTAGAATAGGTACGCGATAAGTCAGACATTCTGGAAAAAATAGAACTAGCTATCCCAGGCGTGTTAAAATGTGGCACAAGAAAGAGTCGCTTAGCATTTGTACTTTAGGCCTGAATTAATATAGAAATGACAAATTTTTATAAATCCGAAGACTTGTAAATTATAACGCATTTTATGAATAATGAAGCACCTTCACATGCGAGTATGAGACATCCCGAAAAATTTACCGAAGACATTTGCGGCACGCTGGGCCCACATATAGGGGAACATATAACCATAAATTAACTCACGCGATGTAATTGAGTAATACATCACGGTCGGGATTTCATTAACCAAAGTAAATCATCCTAGGAAATTTCGTTTCGCGGTGAAACTTTTGATTATGCGCCAAACACAAACGTTTCGGAGTGAATCAATCTTGTCGGGTAACAAGCTCAATCAATTAACGATGGCAAAGACCGTTAGTGAATATTTAAGCGGCTGAAATTTAAACTGAAAGTTCGTCAACGCTGGAAAGAGGACCAATTTTCTACGCAGCCACCGAACTTTATAATCCCGCCGGGACTTTGCTAATTAAAACGTATCGCCGCCGAAACTTTCGGATACGAAGGCACACTTATTAATGGAAGGGTCAGGTATCCACATTGGGTCGTTCATTAATAAGAGGAGAGCACGTTTGCATGTCGTACAGTCGAAGGCGAGGATAACGCGAGCGTGGTAGCGGGAAGCGCGTTAATAGCGTTCCGAGCGACCGACACAGTTACGTAAATCGCGAACAAGCAAAAGAAGAATGAGCCGCGCGCAATCTTCGCCCGTGGGCCGGCATTAGAATGGCCGTGTTCGACATTTGAGAACAAAAGGCGCGCGCATTCAGCGTGCACCTCGTGTGCATCGCGTACCGTTATGCAGAGGAGATTACGTTGCAGTCCGCGCCGTCTGCTGCATTCCGAAAATTTTTACGCGCCTCGTGCCGTTGTGACGAACACAGCATTCCATGGAAGAATGTTTTATGATAATTGTTTATGATAAACTCTACAGAAGATCCGCTAATAATTATGACCTGTTTAATTATTGGCAATTATTGGTCCCATCAAGTGATTCGGAATTGAAATTCTATGTTCGCGGATTATCGGGATTCAATGGTCCCTTTGGATAACTGAATCGCTTCGTGTTGTCACTGCAGTAAATCACAAACATTATTATTACCTAAGTAATGTGGGCCATTGGAACTGATGTTACTTGCACTGTTCCCCGAAGTGGGAGTTATAGATTTATCAAGCTAGTTCTACATCTAGATTCCACTGAATCTGACAAACGTTCTACGTAATGTTGATTAATATTTACTAGTTCTGTTGGTGTTGAAACCCTCCAAGGGATTGTATAATGCTAGTCAGAGGAATCTGGTAGTCATCCATTAGATTGTACTACAAACTGTTTTACAGTCGTGCTATGTATGCGATTTGGATTCAGTTTATGTAATAAACACAATTTACTACTTGGGCAACTAGCTGTTGCAACAATGAATCAAGTTGTATGCACCTTGGACATTATAAGCTGCTACACCTGGATAGCGAATCAAGATCAGAGCCATTAATTGTCCATATAATAACATTTGCAGAAGCTTCTGTGGGTATTCGTCGCTGAGAACGGCCTAGGGACCATCCAAATTACGTAAGGCTTTGGGGTGGGAAGGGAGACGAATTTCATACGTTTTCTTACGGGGGGGGGGCGAGGGGAAGGGGTAGCGTCTTACGTAATATTTTTAACCTAATTTTTTTAGAATTAAATAAATATTTAAAAGAATTTTAATAACTGAAAAAATACGGGGTAATCGTCTTTTGCTGGTTATCACAAGGATCTGCACTTAATAAAAAGTGATTAAAAATATCCTGATTGCAGAAAAACATTATTTTCATGAACTGGGAACCGTTTTGAATAACTTGAAATTTTAGGGATTCGCGGAAAAACAAGCACAATCTGAAAGTTAATCTCAGCAGTTCTTTGATAATCAGGGGTGATAAATGTGCAAACAGCAATGCTGGATCGGACTTGTAAGTAAACTAAATGTTTAATTGTTTTTGCAGATCAGCTATGGTAATAAAGGTTATACGAGGCAATTTTTAATTAAACTTTATGAAGGTATTATTGCTTGCCGCCAACGTGTAACAACAAAAAGTAATTAAAAAACACTTGAAATTGACGTCTTCGTCGCAAAACACAAATTTAAAACACAGAAAACACGAAAAATTGCTACACAAAATCATTTGATAAATCGCTTGGAATAAACATGTAATGGAGTTCCTACAGCTAACTGGTTTTGACCGACTCGGGTAAGAAAGGAAGAGTTGCAGTAGGCTGTGGATATACGTTTTATTGTGTGCACATATTTCAACTATATCAGGGATAAAAAATCAGATGTGTAAATATTCTTTTATATTTTGAATTTTCGCCAATTTTCTAAGGTTTTCTACCCCACTGTGCAGCGTTGGGGGAATTTGTAATGCGGCTGGCGAGTACCCAGAGGACCCGCAGATCTTAGATTCGAGTCCCATGGCTCCCTTTTTCCCCTACACTTCCAAAACACCCCCTGAAACTAACTATCAAAATTCACTCAAAGATTAAGCAATCAGTTGCAATAAACAACCAACATGGAAGATCCCGAACCCGGATATTCAAAAAATTCTGAAACTTTGTGAATATGTAGGGGATTTGCTCCTGATTACAACGCAATTTTTGTTTGCTGCCCAAAGTCACTCTGAGGGGGTATAATTGACCCCTGAAAATCCGGTTATTTTCCGATTTTGTGTTACATCTCGTGAACTGTAAAATAATTTGGTTACCATATGATAGATCTAATTAAAAGAAGTAACTTTCGTCTTGAAACTTTTTTTCCATCTCTTACAGTTCGCGAGTTAAACCACAAAATCGGAAAATAGCCCAAATTTTAACGTTTGATTCCACTCCCTTCGAGTGAATTTGGGCAGCAAACACAAATTGCGTTGTAATGGGGAGGAAATCCTTTACATATTTACAAAGTTTCAGAATTTGTTGAATTTCCGGGCTCGAGATCATCCCTCGCAAGTAAAAATTAAAGTTGTACATCCCAGCAACCCCTCAGTACATAAACCATTTCATCCCCACCCTATAAACCCAGCGCACTCTACATCCCACAATGTCCTAGCGACACTAATCCACCAATTAACTATCTCCTCGTCAAGACAACTCGGTCCACCACTCCCGTACCTCATTAACCAGCCGACACAGAAATTCATGCGACCAAAGCTCAACGGCAGACCCTCCGAAACCAAAACCTCATAATATCCGTCGGCCAGCAGTGGCTGGATAGAAGTTTCCATCCGAATTCCCCGGAGGAATCTCCTACCAGCAACGTTCCGCTGAAATTAAACGCTCCTCGGCAACGTGAAAGAAACGTCGGCCGCGGAAGCGTTCCAGGGCCGAGGCCGAGTGGCTGTCGTGGGCATTATCCGTTGAAGTTTAATCTGGCGCACGTCATAGCCGCACGTGGCATGCGAAAACGGCAGATGCCGCGACTTATTGCCACGAGCTGATCCACAATAGCCGCTTTAGTTTCCTGACGGAAGTTTCCCCTGAACGACGCTGTCCGTTCGTCCCGCGGAAGCATCGCCGTCCGAGTTGCATAATAAATTCGTATCGGTGGCTCAGGGCGGGTTGCGCGACATTCAACGCGGCGTCCGAGCGGGATTCATCGTGGCGAACAGTGGACGAGCCACCCTCCCCTCGGGCGATTTCGCCTTGACGTAACGCGAATTGTTTCGTTCGCGTGGCTCGTTAGTCGACCAGGCCCCGGGTAGTATCCGTGGCTGGCGGCGTCGACGCTTAGATTAAATTCTGCTTCACAGAGCCGCAGAGAGACGGGCAATTTTCACGCGTTTCAATTAAACATTTCGCAACAGGGTTACGCGCCGCGAGCGGCCTCGCGCGAATACACGCGTATCGGCGCGGCCTCGCGCGGGGTTAACAAGATTGTTGAAGTTTCAAGCGTGCAACTCGGGTGACACTTTGCTGCACGCAGCAGACCCGCGGGTGTCTGCTTGTGGGATTCGTGACGGTTCAAATGAGTGGGAGAGTGTAGGATCGCCTGGAATAGCATTGAATCTCGGGAATTTGTGAAGACTTTGTGGGTTTTCGGGGTTTCGATGAGGTTTCTGTTTCTTACAAGGGGAAGGCACACCTTCTGCAATCGGTTCTGGAATGAGACTAGGTGGACATTGTAGTACACACCTAGTGTTACAAAACCATTAAGGGTTTTATCAAAATGGGCCTTCGTTTTCGAGAAATTTGAGTTCAAAGTTTTGCGCGATACTAGTAGTTCAGTTGCGCAAACGTTGTTATACAGTATTATGATTACAAATTACAAGTATAATACAAGTACAGATATAATATAAATATAATAAAACCGCAAATTGCAAATAATAGCAAGGAAGTCCCTTCGAAGAGAAACCCACCCCCTACGAACAGTTATTCGACCAGGTATACGACTATCCCTACGGTCAGGTATGACCGTCAGCTATTCGACTGTCTGCAGCCTCGACGTCTTCGGCATATTTTTCAAATATATAAAATCACTCGCAATTGTAGACGTAGTAAATTTAATGCATCATCGATAATAATATTAATATTAATATTGTTGCAATGATATTATTTGTACTTTGCGATTTTATTATATTTATATTATATCTATACTTGTATTATAGTTGTAATTTGTAATCATAATACTGTATAACAACGTTTGCGCAACTGAACTACTAGTATCGCGCAAAACTTTGAACTCAAATTTCTCGAAAACGAAGGCCCATTTTGATAAAACCCTTAATGGTTTTGTAACACTAGGTGTGTACTACAATGTCCACCTAGTCTCATTCCAGAACCGATTGCAGAAGGTGTGCCTTCCCCTAGTTAGTCGATGTATGATTTGGTGATAGAAACGATTCGGATTCCATGAACGTCCCGGACCTTCCATGGACGTCTTGCGACTTATTCGATGTAAGAGACACAACGGCAGTTATCGATGAATATGGCGATAAAAATTAATTTATCAACTTCTGTAGAATTTAGCCTCATAATAATTCAATGGCATAATTAATGAATATTATTTGGTTTTTCGTGTTTAACCATTGTTTACTAAACTATGTCTTTACTTACGCCTTCATTTTGTTAAAGCAACTTTTTGTTGTGAGTTTATAAAAATAAATGTTTATTCTTATGCGTATATTGAAGGATTATTGTTTTTAATTATTTAACCCCCCAACTGCGATCTCTATATAGAAGGGTTAATTAAATATGTTCCACCAACCCGATCATCCTACAACTTTTATTCATGATTTTAATATATAAAAAAGAAAGTTGCTGTGTTTGTGTGTTTGTCTGTCGCCTAAAAACTTTCGAACTATAAACTCTTGGATCACAGAATGTGCCTCAGCTCATTATGCCTGGCTAATCCAGACGGATGTGACTATTTTCACAAAAATAAATAAAACTAAAAAAATTTCTCTTAGAATCTAATTTTCGGGCGAAGCCGAGTTGTAAAGCTAGTAGTTAGATAATCCAGTATTATTCCTGATTTTTTGCTGGGTGTCACTCAAAAGGTTGTTTGGAAAAACCACCCGCAAAGCAAAAATTATTTGTGTTCTGCCCGTAATAATTGATTCACAATTCGAGAAAAATTATATGAAGTACGGTTAATATATAGCTATTTTTCCTCTTTTGTTTAATTTATTTATCTGGAGTAATCGCCGAGAAAAAAATGCTAAAATTGAGGGCTCTTACCCCCATATTATCCTTAAACGAGAGGTTAGAGACCTGAAACTTCACAGAATGGTGGTTCAGGTGAGGAGCATTATTTAGAAAACAATAACAACAAAATTTGTCACGGGGGCCGTTTGCTCACGCTTATCTTGCTAGACTCTTTGTGTGCACACTAGTGCTCTGAGAATGTTGATAGTATTAGATTCACATTTTCACAAAGTTATTGATGTCACGTGCTATTCCTATTACACTACATTCTAAGTAATCTTACTGAATAGTATCTACATTCATAATTAGGTACCCAAACTGGAGGAGCATTTTTGGAACATTTTGTTAACTATATAATATAAAAATTAACATTTTTAAATTTTCTTTAGGCAAGGGCGTCCGGAGACTTTTTCCAGGGGGTGGGGTTGGGGGCAACTTTGGGATGATGGTAAAGAAAAATATACTCCTCTTGCCTTTTTAACACATTTTGTAGTGCCAATTTAATGAAAAATTTAAAATCGAAAATTAAAAATATTCCCTTTTTTAGTATAAACTTAATAAAGATCAGTTTTGAAAAATAAGCGATTATTTCTCAAAAGTCAGGAGGGACAACTGTCCCTTTTGCACCCCCATCCGGGCGCCCATGGCATTAGGTATCCTATCATACCATCGCATCGTTTGTGATTGTACTAAAAGTGTGAAAATACATGAAATTTATGTCCTTTTCCTTCTTTAATACATGTTAAGTAGCTACCAATGTAATCCCGTACTGCCAATGCTCCCCCATTTTACGGCACTCAAAGGGCGTATCTAATAAAGAAGTCAAGCGGCTGCTTTGAATGTCCCACAGGCTACTTAACTTCAACACTTCAAAACCCTGAAGCCCCCTTATTTATAACGTAGAATACAAAATCATCCATGTTCCTCGTGAGAAATCAAGATGCCAGCTATTAACCTACCCTCCACACGAGCATTCTCTACAATTCACTCGAAGCGCCCCCCAAACCTCCAATCCCTCCATCTTAATTCAAAACGATGCCCGGCGAGTATCCCGCGTTCAGCGTCAAATCTGCACGATTAATGGCCTGCACTCGGATCGATGCAACTCGTGTGCACCGAACTATCTCGTCGACACGATCGAAGGATTAAATCGTCGCGAACTCGAGGAGCGACGGAGCTGCAGAAGCGCTTCACAATACGGCGCGCATCAGCGTGCGTCATCCGCGTCGTCCCAGCGAGAGCAATTTCGGCGAGGCAATCGCCTACTTCCCGCTGGCTGGTCTCAAATACGCGTGGCGCGCGGTTACGCAGCCGCCTGGGCGGCCGTATCGCGGCAAGAATCGGAATTGTTCGCGATAACTAGGTGTATACAATGCTCGTTGGCGGTTTTATGCGCCGTCCAGAGCGGGGAGGGAGGGCAGTTTCGCAGCGCACGCAATCTCGGAAATTGTCTAAAGCTGTCGTCTGCCGTATCAGAGAATCGAGGGCTGCATTCGGAATGGCACTGCGAGGCGGACGAGGGGTCACGGGGGGGGGGGGGGGGGAGGAGGAGGAGGAGGATGAAAGAGGAACCCACGGTCGTACTCGGGTATCCTGAAAGATTCTCAATGCGAAAAGCTCCGCGAAAGCTCGCTCGAGTACGAGATACTCGAGCGTTGTGACTGTGTATGCGCGCGCACGCTCGCGTGTTCCCTCGACTGCGATTCCACCGGAGCCGACGGATTTGCAAAATGTCGATGGCCAAGTCTGCTCCCCGTCGCCATAGACATTGATGACCGAGGGAAGAGCCCTGGGAATTTGAATATTTCCTTGCAGGGCCTGTGGCGTGATGATACTCGTTGGAAATTGAAAACGCACTCAACGCCCGGCATGTTTGCATAGGTAGAATGTTGGGCTATGTGCGTATAAAGTAGAAGATCCTTAAATTATCAGAAATTGCTGTGTCGTTGATGGTATCATGAAATAATAATAATAATAATGCTTACAAATTATTTCCACACCAGCACGTACAATTTTCTCCGAGGGCACTTTTAAGTGAACCAGTCATTTTATTGAACCGTGCAAACATTCCACCTTTCAATTTTGTCGATTCGACATCATTGTTCGACCAAAGTGAACCGCGCAAATTCGCCTTTACGCCCCTTGTCTCAAATCGTACAATGTACCACGACGATTATAAGCGACGTGCTCGCGCCAGTCAAAGAAAACAATTTCTATCTTGTTACACCCGCGAGGATTTTCTCAACTCGTCGCAGTAAACTCTGTCGTGGTTAGTGTCGCCGATAGTAACGACCACTAAAAACCGACCTAACCACTTCGCCACGTACGGTTCTGGCAGTCGTCCCTCCGTTTCTTCGACACACAGACCTCGCAGACGCTCTCCCCCTAACACGTGCGGCTACTCGAGACACCAGTTCCGTCCACTTTCCGGAAAATGGAGGTCCCCCCAATCGCGGGGGAAGAAGCGAAGCGGCCGGCTGCTGGCTCGCAACGAGAAATCGCCCGCCTCGATTGTTAGAAATGTAATAATCCCGCGACAGAGTGCAATCACTTGCACTTCGATCGACGAGCATTGTGGGGCTGGCCACTATATATATCGGATACTTGGGAACTTCTTTATAAATTGAGTTTGATTCGACCATCTAAGTGGAACAGGTAAACGCGTCTGTCGTGTCGGACGATGATAAAGCGAAGTTCCCGCTGCCGCTGCGTTTCGTTGCGGAGTTGCTGCAGAATTGATTTAGGCTTGCAGGATTTCTTTGAATTTAGGTGGTATCGTGTGTACTTTACTTTGACTCCGTGTAGGTAACATTAGTTATTTTTACCTGTATTAGTTTTAGTCTTAGTTTTTAGTTACAGGTAAGTACTTAATCGTTAGACTTATCAACAGTATTCCTACTGCAGCCTCGCATTTACTCTAGAGAGTCTAGAGCAGTGTTTCCCAACCTGTTTAGAGTCGCGATCCCCTATCATAATTGTACTTAAATCACCTGCGACAATCCCCTTCCCCCATATAAGATAAGATAAATTTAATAAGGTAAAGAAAACACGTTAAAAATAGGTATTACAGAATATAATGCTAACTTAATAATATTCAATTATCTTAATACATGTATTAAATATACTTAAAGATTTTAATATATTATATTGGTTCAAGGGTAGGTGATTTAATAAAACAAGTCTTTTTGTAACTACAATCTAAAATTTTAATTAGGAAAGGAGTTGGAATATACGTCTGTAACGTGCAAGTCGCAAAGAACGAATGGCTCCAACGAGAGCCGAGAGAATGAATATCGGTGCCCACTCGGCCTAATCAAAGAAGGAACATCTTTCCTTCATTAAACAATAAACCGTAACGCAGTATCTCACATTCCATCACACACTCGCGGCAGACACGAAATATCCAACATTTAATTATCTTATTTAGTGTGGTGTTTGTGCTTGCATCTGGGTAACCAGCTTTTTCTTTCTTTTCCTAAATGAAAAATCAGTATTACATCATTAATAGAATATGGCAATGTAACCATGTTTGGGAAAAGCACAGGTTGGGAATCACTGTTCTAGATTTACTTTTATTATTACTCATCCATATGTATTATTTCATTTATTTTCTATGTGTAATAAAGTCGTAATAATAATAATAATAATAATAATAATAATGTGGAGATTCATTTGGGGGTCGTTTGGGGAATATGTGTGAATTGGTTTCAGTAGAATAACGTTGGATATATTGTTTAAATCAGGGAAATGTAAAGTGAAGTTCGTACTTTGGTTATTCGCGAGCCGATTTCGAAGCGTGTATTTGTTGTACAATAGTTTATTTAATGTGGTCTGATATACTGGATGATTATGTTACTTGATTAAAGTTAATCGAGTGTAGAGTGCATGCTGTATGCATAGTGTTTGTCAAATTATTTTGAATATTGGTTACGGTATTGCATTAAAATAGTTACATGGTCAATTACACTCGCATCTGTATATTTGGAAATCTATTTTAGGATACTCGGCGTGGAAGTCTGATCATACGAATCTCCCTACATTAGTCTACAAGACAAATAGTGCCCATATCTTTACACCTAAAACTTGATTACCATATTAAACTATTTTGACACTCCCAAGAACAGGTTGTTAGATGTCCGCCTCCGATTGCTTCAGTTTTGGATATGTTTTTTTAGAGGACCAAAATATAAAAGAAATACGTGCTTTTTATTTTAGGGGGTGAAACTTTAAAGTCAAGAAGAAGAGGTATAAACGTGACTGACGACATCATCCATACAGCAAGTTATAACGAAAATGAAATTTGTATAAATTTTTATTCCATACAATATTATAATGTTCTTCAAACTAACAATAGGAACTTTTTTTTCTATTCTGCACCATTAACACTAATCCATCATCCACAAATCATCAGCCCCATCGAATGAAAAATTTCAAGTAGTTAACTTACATCATTGCATGCACCTATTGTCGTCTACAATAATCATAATTTGGTCAAGCGATAGAAATCAATGTCGCTAATTGCGTATCGTTCGAAACAGTGTTGCCCAGCTGGTTCGCCCCGTGAATGGCCACGGTCTAGCGTGGCGGAAGAAAGGATTTTCGCCAGTGAATTTCCACGGCATCCACCGTGAGATTACTTTTCTCCAAAGTTTTTTTTTCCTCCCTTCCTTTCTTTTACAGTCGGTCCCTTCCGTGTTGCGCGAAGTTACGTTGCACTGCCACGCCCGGGATAACATCTCGGTCGCGTGTCCCCGTTTATTTGGGTTGCCCTCTATTTTCACCGAGCGGATTTCCACCCTTGTTAAACCTCCACCGTAATGGACAGACACTTCGTGGCCCGAGAAGTTTCGTTTTCGAACCCACCGACGGCGCCGTTCCTCCCCGACGAACTTTACGGCGCGTTCGTGCGAGATTTTTATCAATATTCCAGGGATTACTATTTTCAATTACTTCACAGCTGCTGATGTATAGAATTTGAAGGGAAGTTTATACAGAACCCTCCATTTTCTAACTGAGATTGCCTCGCGAAAGTACGGTAGTTCCGCGAGAAGCCATCGCTCGAGTACACGCGCCAGGATTGAAATTTTTAAACGAAGAGCCAGCCGAATTAAAAATTTCAGTGAGAAGTTTAAAATTATTTTCCAGTGAATACGTGAATGGAAACCCACGGTGCTTTAAAAAATCCGGTATCAAATTTGAAGGAAGGAGAAATATGAGGATACCTGCATTTTGGCGTCCTTCAGAGGCCATTTTATTTCCTATTTTCTTTTAACTGTAGCCCTTGAAAAACTAATTTACTTATAAGAATAAATGGACATCGCAGCAATGGTTCCAATTGGTTACTCTATGTCACAAAAATTTGCATAGACAGCTCTTGCTCGCAATAAATATCCCTGGGCCCAATTGAAACTTTCCAAGCTTAAAATCCAGGATGCTGGAAAACCGGAACTCGCGTGAGGAGATAGCAACGACAAAAGTGGAGGATCTAGGCAGATGGAAAGCGGGCGAAAACGTGTCGCAGTCCGAGCCCAAGAAAATAAGCCGACTGGGTTTGCCTATGGCGAGTACACCATACAGAGAAAAAAGAAAATCGTGGATTTCGAATCTGCATGAGAGCTCGACGCCGCAGTGAAACAGATTGAAACAACAATCGGAAAAGGTCGCCGCGAACTAAGGATGAAAGTAAATCGAGACTTTCCTTTTCCCTTGGTTCCTTCTCTTTATTCCTCACTCGAGCCTTAAGCTTCCCCTTTGTACCTTCACTTCTCTCACCCCCCTCCTCGATTCCTTCGCCAAATTCCAGTATAGTTCTCGAAAGAAAGGTCAATATTGTTCTTTTGAACGCGTCGACCGTGCTCGAGCTCTTTTCGTTGTACTTCTTCACGGACTGAAACAATGGGGTTGATGAGTATAAATATTTTTCTGCGGGAAAAACGGCCAGTAGGTCGTTGAAAGGTGTCTGGTTATGTATTATTAGCTTTCTGTCCGATGGAGATCGATGTGTGCTGCGTGGTCATTTTTGTTGGATTCAGGATCATTGAATTCTATTGAAAATATGTATCAAAGTATGGGTTAGAGAGAATTGAGGAATCTGATTTGGCTTTTGTGCTGTACCTGGTTTTGCAAATCTGGAAATCTGAATGTGGGATTCTACTCGTATGATTTCATGAATATCTTATTATTACAATCATACATGTGCTTTAATAAATATTCTAATATATTATATGTATCCACTCTCTGCTATCACAAACAATATTATTCAACTCTGTGTGATAATTTGGAGTACCTAATGGAATAGTTTCGAAGTTTTTATTTTGAGGAAGCTCAACGTAGATTTTGAAGGATTATGTAATTTGATATCATATCCTGTATAAATATTAATTATTATATATGTAAAATATTAGCTACTGATAATAAATATAAACAATACCAGTATAAATATGAAGTATCTACTCTATTATTTGTCCCACTTACGATATTTTGGTATATTTAATATTTAAATATGTGCTTGAAGCAAATAAATATATATTGATAATCAAAAGAATTTTCTTCAGAAACGATTTTAGAATTATTCCCGTTGCGTAACGAACGATTGAACTTGGAAAAGAATTCTTGTAAATCCTTCGAACCGTATTTCACTCAGACATGATTCATTGCTCGCGCGAGAGCACACAGTGCGTTAAATTTCACATTGAAAGCAGGACCCTTCATTAATGAAGAATTATTGTGCGCCGATAATTGCTATCGAAGTATGTCGAACGTGGAAACTTTGGTATCATGGGATTCTACGAAAAAGGAAATAAAATCGTCCACCTGTTACCAAATACGTTTAGATCCTGTTGAACTGATTTCGTTGAATGTATTGTATATAGAAACTGACGACGCGGGCGTTTTAATTAAAATTTCCATTAACAGACAATACGCGGAGTCAAAGGAATTAAGGATATTCATTATTTGCCACTGCGAACTCCTAATTACTGAATTCCATGAAAATTAGCATTGTCTTTGATGTACAATACTGTCCAATTGTTATTCACAATTTGTGTAACGCAGAATTAATTAAGAAAAATTAAATTACTTCACGCGAGGTAATTACGCGAGACCAGAAACTCTAATACGAGCTTATACGCGAATACTTCCAAATAAATTGTAGCAAAAGGATAGCGCAAACGGGTTAAGCAAGTTTTGCATGTTGCAATTTATTCGCGACACGGCAACTTTATTCGAACGATATGTAAATGATAATATATTTCATTCTCCCTGCTCTCTGAATAGATTTCACGCCATTCTCGTTTAGTTTGCATCAAACGAATTCAATGCACGTCAACCAATAATAGCTGAAACAATTTAGTTTATATCGTTCGCTAAAATGAAACAATATAATCATTCCTCCCATTTAATCATTTTGAGGAATCACCAACTTCGTTAGCCAAATTAAAATCGTCCGCCGCTATAATAAACGATCACAGAATTTTGATGAAGCCTCATTCGATTTAGTTTTAATTAACGTACTCGAATGCAATTTTATTCGACGTATTATTAAATGATTGGGAAATGTTGTTTCCCAAAGGGAACACAAGGTGGAATTGTTGGAACAGAGACAAAACAAATTTGGATATTCTGTAAATGGTCTCAAAGGAGTCCCTTTGAGCGCGAAACGATATTTACGCTCACAGCTGTAAACGTATTGAATTTTCAATTTATATTGCTAAATTAAAGCAGCGTACTTTTTTCCAGTAACGTTCTACGATAACTTCGTATTATCAAGAGTTAAGAAAACAGCGACCATTTAATCAACTTCATGATGTCGGCGAGCTTTTGCTTCGCGTTCTGAAATCACAGGCGAGCTTTACCGCAACGAGGGGTATGGACGAAACGCCTGTAATTCGCAATACGAAGTAAATTACACAGGTGTATTCGTGCTTTTTACTCGCTCAAAGAGGGTGGTTTCCCTTTCGACAATTTATCAATATCGAATTAGCTTTTCTGCGTAACCAGATCGTTGTTACTGACTTTCAAAATAGTAATCGAATTAATTAATTAATGGGTTTAATATAGTGACTTATGTGGACAATAACTGTTTGTGATAAATTATTCTTCCCACGTTATACAAATAATTCTACAAAAATAATGAAACCAATAATTCTAGAACCCTATTACTTGTCTATGGCTGTGTGCACAGTACAGTAAAGACAATAAATGATGAAATAAAAAAAAACATTTACAAGTGAAGATGTGCACAGAAGTTTAAAAATATGAACAGCACAAAGACACCATAATGTAACAGGAACGATCTAAATTCCTCAATCTGTGTCACACAAACGAGGTCTTTAATCTTCTCTGAGCTCGAATTAAATAAAAACAACATGTGCTATAAATAAATTAAAATTCCTCAAGTACCAGACTTAACATACCTCCCAACAATTTTCCATCTCGAGTCCACAATCTTACAAGCTCTCCATCTTGCCACAAAGTAACACGTCTTCGCAACAACCACGTCAACTTTCACCCTCCACCCAACTTCACCCTCCTTTAATTGCACTCGGCTCGTCGGCGGAAGCGTACTCGTATCATCACGTTAATGACAAAACGATTTCGTCTGTGTGCATTAAGATAGGTAAGAGTAGCAAACTCGTCTGGCAGTTCGCGTTTACTGCACGCGGAAACATTTCTGCGTGACCGAAGGAGAGGAACAACTATCTGGACCAGTCGCCAGTACCGGAACGGTTTTACGGTAATCCCCGGGAAATGTGGACATTAAACGCCCTCTCAGCGAGTGAAGAACGGCGGCTCATATACCGACGGGCAATAAAGAGTTAACACGGTAACCGCTAATGGAATAATGGACACTCCAAGCGTGCAGACAGCGGCTGGACCATCGCCAAATACGTACTCTCCTTCCAGAATATCGGTCTGCCCGCTTCCACCTCCCTTTTTAGCTCTTCCCCTAATTTGGCTTGCACCCTACCATCCTCATAGATTTTCATTTACAAATAGCAAACGGCGTGCACGCTCATGTTTCATAAATGTATATTTGGTATTATAATATTGCAAGGCAAGGGTTATCGTGTACCTACTTTATAGTACCGCAAATTCTCTTCAGACTTGATGATTTCTAAATGCTAGCAAACTGCGTATATATATGTGATTTTACGAAAATTTTGTAGGAAATTTATTTAATGGCGGATGCTTTATTTTAGATGTTTAGTGAAACTGTGAATTCAATGAAAGTGGACTTCTTGTGATAAGGTCACAACGGAAATTACGTAGGTAATCTACATCAGTGTTCTTCAACGGGTTTTAATTTTTTTAACTGCGGCGCACTACATTGAAAAATCTGAAAAAAATTTAGGACAATAGTAACAATGATCTTACAGTAAAAATATAATTATAGTTCTGCATCTGCTGCGATACACAACCACTATTTTGTAGCATTTTTTATACCTCACAGCTTAGATTTTCAATTTAAAAAACTGAAACGATTCCTTAATATGTGCTTTGGCAACAGAAATACCTCTGATTTTTTTCAAATTTATTATATACTGGTATAACAGAAATTCGGCAAAAACCTGATTTTCTATTTTTGACCATTACTACCCCCGAGTCGAGATACAAAGTTGGAATTTGCCACAAATGGTTCTTTTTTATAAGTTTTCATATAACTCATCGTGAGTCGAATTCGATTTTTTATTCGTGAAAAATTTCGCCGAAATAAAAAAAATCAAATTAAATTGTATTTTTATAACATTTGGTTTAATAAATCAAATACTATCTAGGCACATTGATTTTTATTTCTGTGGTAGCCGTCAGTCGGTCCGCGAAATATTTATCCGATTTTCGCCGGTCCGCAGGTTTAAAAATGTTGAAGAACGCTGATCTAGATCGCGTGATAATATTTATACAAAGAACAGACGGCAAAGTCGGTTTAATATATTACTAGGACAACAGGGAAATTGAATTTCAGAAATGCCGTTGGCATAGAAAATTAATAGGTCCTAGAATATTTTATTAAAGTGTCGAATTGTTTTTCCTCACGAACAACATTCAACTTTCGAACCACTTCATTTATAAGAATTAAATTTCAAAAATTGACTCCAAATGCCATGCAAAATTCTATTTCAAGCTTTTAGTGTCTTAATAATTTAATTGGAGTGAAGGTGCACTCTACCTCAAGATTAATCGAAAATTATTCATCACAAGTTACTGTACAGTTCCCAAAATTCTCTATAAACCTCGCGACGATTCGTCAAGCGGGAAAATCGAGCGTGCCTGATTCCATGACAAACATTTGGAAGATCAAACAGCTCGTGTGCAAACCAACGTAGAAATTCGAGCCAAAATCGTCGTGCGTGAGGAGTCACGTGCCAGAAGCTGGGTCAGGGGTCACGGGGCCACTGTGACCCCCTCGACAAGAAGTCGTTACGTGACTTGAGAACTTTAACGCCCCGTTGTCAACACGTTCCCCTCGTTTCGTTCCGATCCGGGAAAATTCAGCTTCTAATCGGCCACCAGTTTTTTCAGACGAAAATGTTCAATTACTAGGTATCTTCCTGATTTAGTTGTTTCAAATTATACCCTAGCCTTTGTATTTTTCTTTCGGTTATGGAGGTTGGAGCTTCAACTATGTGGAATGAATTGAGGTAATGCATCACCTGAAATGTGTGCAGAGTGATGATTTTAAAGGTTCTGCATCCGTAATCCAAAACTGTGTTTGTACTACTGAAACCATGTATACTTAAGGTATCTGAAGTTACTGGTCCTGTATAGCTTGCAAATCTGCTTTAAATTAATTTAACAAAAAAACATCATGTCACTTAAATATCCACAATAAAAATTCCTGGAAGTTCCAAAAAGATTTATTAAGTAGTTTGCTTTTAATAAAATTCCAAAGATACTTTTATTTTAGGTGTATATTTTGATTTTGAGATTCGAATAAGTTTCATTCTTCTGTCAACTTCATCCCATAGGAACACAATAGTATTAAGCTTTAGCGATGCCCAGAAGAAAAACAATCTCTTTTTACCCACTAACATTTCCACCCGAGTTCCCCAAAATTCCTCGATGCCGTCCATTCAAACAAACTCCGCAACCTCCAATCAACCCTAAACACACAAGCTCACCTTTCCAATGCCCACACAAATTCACCCGTCAAAATCCAACGTCACCGTTTCCCAGCAACTTTCCAACAGCAGAAGTTTCGCCTGAAAAATACGTCGCAGCGTAGGACGAGGTAAACAAAGCAAAGCAGAGGCACACGGAGAGAACTAAAGTCAACGCCATGCCGGGGAACTGGGAGACGGGTCGGTGGCTTCGTAACTATTGGGCCCCTGGTGGCTGAATTTCGCGATCGTCCGAGGTTCGAGGGGGTGCGACCGCGACGACACGACGCGGATAATCAAATTTTCGCCTGTGGGACGATTCGTGCTCGATTTCACGGGCCGCCGACACCGTGAACCCGAGGCACAGCTTGACTCGCGCCGGGAGACGGCGACGCCCGCCTCCTCGAGGAGCCAGCGGCCCGGCGCTAATGAATTTTCCTCGAATTAACGCCGGCGTACCGTGAACCGGGCGGCAAAGGAAACGGTGCCGGTGAAACGAGCCTTCGCGGATGCAATTCCGCCGTCCCAAAGGATGCGCCCCGTGCATCGGCCCCGCGCAATTAACGGCTACTGCAGCTGCGATATATTGGCAACGATAATGACGCCAAGCACGCGTTCACAGTCACCAAACTGAGTTGGCGGATGGAGACCGCCATAACTGGACGACGAAATTACTGGATCGCGGAGTGGAGTGGCCTGGTGGGGGCTGGTGAGTCGCTTTATGAGTCGCAGGCAATAGTACTTCGGATTATTATTGGTGTACCTTTTGTTCGGACGGGTCACATGAAACGTTATGATGTTGATTCTAAAGGGCTGTTTCAGTAGGAACGAATTTCTTGTTCTGGATCTGTGATGGGTTCTTTTTTAGAATTAGGTTGGTGCAAAAGTTGTTTCGCTTTATTCAACGCAAGTCTTTATAAAAAGTAAAAGTATATTATATGTTTCTTTAATCGAAGTATTTTCCTTGGCTATCGACGACTTTTTGCCACTTTTCTGGTAAAAGTCGAAGTAGGTAGGGGAGGCCGGGGCAATTTGTACAGGGGCAGGTTGATACAGAGAAATTATTTCGACACTGTGTACATATATGTAGCTTCATTTGAGTTTATTATTGAAGATTATTATTCAATTTTTTACTACGATAGAGCGTGCGTCTGCGTACATGGACATTAGCAGTAGTTTTTTAATTGTTTTCGTAATATAAAGAAAAAATAAATATTCGTGTTCACTTTCTCATTATTGAAAAAATTTGCCCCGGTCTCTCCCATAATAAAAAAGACATTTCAGCACACCTAAAATTACCTAACAGTGAACGAATGAACTTTTGCACTGATCTGATATGTCGACGGGTGTATTGGTTTACGGATAGGATTATTCGATTTGTTTGTTTGATAGCGGATGTTGATTTTAAGTTCATGGATAAGATTGGGCATACCTACTTGATTTATAGTTAGATTTTCAAGTGTTTCAGGTTCGATGCATTGATAAATAAAAAAGTGTCCTATCGCTATTCCAGTGAAATAACAACGTAATTCCAAATTTGAAAATTTTTAGATAAATGTGATACTAATTTATCTCACGCATATCGATTAGATTCGACTTTCCACTATCTTCGTCTCTTGAAAAATCACTTTTTTGCAAGTTGCCTCCTTGTTGCACTGAAACGGTGATACGAGTAACTGTGAAGCTATTATAGTTTTCACACCTCTGTGCGATTTGGGTATCATTTCTTCCCGAATTTATATTTATTCAATTTTCCTCTTAATTCCTCCTTAACTTTCCTCTTAAGTTTAAAAGAAATGAATGAACAATACCATAAAAACAATTTCCTCACTTTGACTACTCTCAAAATAACAGATTTGTAACATCTCCAACATACTTAATTGTATTCGAATTAACTTCCCGGCAGACACCAAAAGTTTCATTATTTGAAGCGGAGCGCATTCGCATTAAAGGCACGTCCACTCAAATCCTGATTGCTTGCCAGCGATTCTCGTTGGAAGGAATCGAAAAGCCCCGCGTTTAGAGGCTTTTCGCGGCGTTTCTTTTCCATCAGTCAGCCCGTAGTAATTTTCCGGCCTTGACGTTTCGCATCAACGTTGCCGTCGAAACATCGGCCGGATCTCATCCACGCATACCGACGGCGGCGAAACGAAATTGTATTCCACGGGAAGAATTTGATGGCGGCGTCAGTCACGCGGCGGCCGTGTGGAAAACACGGGAAATCGAATAAGAATCGCGGGCGCGCGCGTGTACGGCTGTAGAACGTTTTGATTACTCGCGAGACTTCGGCTCTCCCAAACGTGATTCGAACTTGGAATCGGATTCGCCAACTTTACGGCGCTCCTTTCGACTTATCGGCCGACGAAGTTGCTCGATCAGCACGAAACGGTCCTTGTGAATATGCAACGGGGCCCGTTCTGCACGATCGTCAAAAGGATTAATGGATTGAGAATGGTGTCTAATGATCTACCCTCGAGGACGTTTATTAGGAGAGTTTAGTTTCCTGTTCTGTGGAAACTGTGAGCTTGTAAGGGAATATTGATCGTCGTCAGAAATATCCTTACTTCTGTGGATACTTCTGTGAAGAAACTAGAATTGTAGAATCTCGAGAGTTCGATTCGATTCGAGCTCTAGAGCTCGACTATCCCAAGTAGTTGGTGGATACCACGTTTACGTAATCGAACAACTACGTTTTGCCATGAAGAACAACTGCTTTTAATATAATACTACAAATATTTTGACACTCAACTTCTACTTTTACATGTACTATATAATTTCTGGCACGATATGTATTTTCTCTTTCTTGCTTCCTTCCTATTTGTTTTTTCTGTTACTTGTGCAATAAAGAATTATTATTATTATTATTACTAGCTAAATATAGCATACACTTTAATAATTCACTTTATCATTACCTCTAGATATTTAATTATTTAATCCCAAATAATTCACACGGGTATTGTTTCCAAAGCTATTTCCATGGAACTCCTTTCTTTCCAAGTTTCAAAAGACTGCAAACAAATTTTAGCATGAGTAAAAAGTTCTTTGGTATTCTTGAACAGAATTGCTTTCACGAATTGTTTAACGAGGAAAATGCTTAGTCAGTGGATTAACCAGTGATTTTCCATATTCAGCCTCGATGAGAGAGAAAAAATCTCCGAAAGCTTTATCTGGCGAAATTCTAGGGACGTTGAAGAGACGTTACGTTCCGAAAATCCGATTTGGAAAAGGCGGGGAAGGGGAGGCGAGGGAGAACACAGGCAAGTATCCACTCGAATTCGTCAAAAGTACACGTGCAGCGGCGCAGTCCGTGAATCTAGTTCGCGAGGGCTCAGCGCGCTCGAGTTCCAAACTGCACTCCAAGTCGCCAAACATTCCGCGACGTTCTTGCACTCCAGCCAGCTTTGCCCTGCACTCGACTTCGGTCACTTTGCGGAAAGTGCGCGCGAATTCCGCCATTCCCCGGCGTAAACTCCGCGACGAAACCGAATTCTCCTCGTTCAAACTATGCTTGGGTGTCTTTTCGTATGCACGCTACGTTAAACTGGCATTATTTTGTCTTCTCATGGCAACACGTTCCATTAAACGGTGCAACTCTCTCTCTCTCTCTCTCTCTCTCTCTCTCTCTCCCTCGGTTTATTCCAATGCCGGGCGACTCGGCTATGTTTGCAACGAAAAATGGTTTCGTAATACGTATTCACTTAGAGTATTTCTATTCAGCGGATTCAGCACCACGAAGCTAATGAAGAAGCTGACGCAAAACTCGGCGCAGAGGGCGCCACTAGCGCACGTACCAAACTAAAATGTCGTTATAGTATTAGAACTTCTAATTTAGAAGTTGTGTTTATTCACATTTTTTTCGTTATTTGCTGACTGCTGATTTTAAAATTAAAATGACAATAAAATGTGAAAATGATGGACATTTAACTATTTCCCAGCTTAAATATTTCTTACGAAAACGTGAATTATGATGCATCAGTTTCAAATATTTTTCATGGTAATTTTATATGCTTTGTTTGAATTTCAGATTAGTCTTTTACGATAATAAGAATTTTTCAACCAAAGCACCTTCTTCCTTACTTACTATCGATGATGATATGTCCTAACCTAACTACTTGATCACTTCACACGTAGGTGTATAGATGCATATAAAGATATAAATTCTAACCTAAATATCTTGACATTAACAATGATAAAAATTCTTAACTATATGGACAGGCAAAACTTTTTATTATATTCTCACGTTTTATTTATTCATTTATAACACCGACGACAAGTGTCACGTGTGCTGGTGGCGCCACGGGTGGCAAGAAGTTGCGTTAAGCTTCCCCATTGAATAACGTGGGCTGATGTAAATGTAACTAGTGTTTCTGAAACACTACATGTATTGCTTAAACAAAGGCGAGACCAGCGAACTGATGACTTAAGGTAGGCTTTTACTATGCCTCGCCTCGGCTCAGTTTATTCTTCCTATGCTTTTCTTATGTATTTTAACAATTTGACTCAATTTGCGCCGCGCCTCGCTTCGGCGTGACTTCGAGCCGCGGATTCTTCCTCGAGAATAGGTATTTTGTGGAAGAGAGGCGAGGCGAGGCCTAGTGTGAGTGGGTGCAATGTCACCGCTTTCGGTGACCGCTAAAACAGGAAGGAAGAGGTTCTCTGAGCAACTGACCAAACTCATGAACCGAGGCAAGCTCAGATAACTTCAGGTACGGAAAACCCGAGGCGACCCGAGCGTATATGTGAGTGCGGAAAGAAATTGCGCCGCGGCAAGGCTAGGTGAGATGAGACGAGACGAGGCGTAGAGAGATCCTACCTTCAACCCCCCTCCCTAATTACACGTAAACTACATTATACTTAAATTTCATCTTATGAATTTCATCATACTTAAATCTCCTGACATCAAGTGTAAGAAATTGAGTATCCCTGCCACTAACAAGGAGAGTATTTTAGGTGTCCGCCTCCGATCATTTCGATTTTTGGATATGTTATAGAGGACCGAAAAATAAGAAATACGTGTTTTTTTATTTTTCCCCGTTTTCATATTTGGGGGGTGAAAACTGCGTTCAAAGTTAGGGTTGAAAAATCATTTTTGTGGAATATCTCGAGAACTATTAGAGATAGGGGAATAGTGTCAATGGACGAATTTTGTGTCTTTGAATGCGAAATATGACTGACTCACCAGATTTTCAAAAAGTCCATTTTTTCCACAAAAATGATTTTTCAACCCTAACTTTGAACGCAGTTTTCACCCCCCAAATACGAAAACGGGGAAAAATAAAAAAACACGTATTTCTTATTTTTCGGTCCTCTATAACATATCCAAAAATCAAAATGATCGGAGGCGGACACCTAAAATACTCTCCTTGTAAGTGCAAGGGAAACCAAGTATCTACTCTTTATTTTACATTAAAGTGCCTAGTTTCATTGACAAGCTGAATAACACCAAAAGGATACCTGTCTCATAAGACCATAAAAAATATCCAAATAATACTGCATGGAAACCGGGATTTCGCTGAGCACCTACTGAAAACGTGAGCATCAAACTTCGTTTCCACTTTCACCTCCCCAAGCGTCCTCAGTCATGGCCAGGTCCGATCTCCGATCGGTGCAGCGTGTTCAGCAGAGGCCGCCGCGGTGAACTGAATTTATTCTCCGCGCGTATGCTAAAGCAACAACGAGAGTGGCTCGTATAAATCTGCGTCCAGGAGAGTGGGCCGGGGGATCCCCCAAGCCACGAAATACAAGCGGCGGCATGACAGTTGCGCCGCGACTGGATCCTACCCGGCCGAAGGAACGCTCGCGGGTCTTTCCGGCCGGATGCACGTGCACGACTCGCGGCAGCATTGTTGCGCTGACATCCCCTGAAGAAGAAAAACGAGAAGAGCGTGGAAACCCGCCGTTTACACGGGCGAGCGTGCGCGCGCGCGCTGCTGGGCGCTCCGCGACGAGTAATTCCGTGCACAGACCGTAGAGACCGCGTGCTGCGGCACGCGGATGGACGCGTGTTCGTCTCGGCCTGGAGACACGAGCGCAGGGACGGCCGAATGCGATGCACGTCCGTGAAACCTTGCGACAACCGGGCGAGCGACGTGTATGGACGCGTACCACGTTGCGCGCGTTTTGACGACGCAATTAGCTCTTCTGGGAAATGTTTCGTTGAGTTTGCATTTGCATTTGGGGACATTCGGTGGTTGGTGGGTCGGGAACTGCTCGAGGCTGGGTTGAGCGATCCGTGAAGATATACAGATGTGCTTTCGTCATTCAGTGGAGGACTGTGAAGCCTAAACGTTTGTAGGGGAAATGTGTCTAAAACGATCCCTTTAAGGCGTAATTCATATAAAAAATACAAATGCACATTATTTAAATAAAAGTGAAGTAGGTTTTTAAAATTAATGTATCTACCTTATTATTGGTTTAAATCCAATTTAGCTACCTTATCAGTTATATTTTTTAATCGAATTTCTATGCAGACATAGGTACTAAAATGATTGTTTTTTACACCTGCCTATGTGTATAAAATGATTTCTAGGATCATTGTATACCTACTGATAGTAAATAAGATGAACATTAAAAAGAATTTGATTTATAAACTTTTATTTAAATAAAAACAGAAATTTAACTCAATCATAAAATATACGAATATAATATATTAAAACAATCTTCGAAGAAAATCAAATCTGAGATAATTTTTTGTATAGGTATAATCAATGAATAGAAATACTTAAAATCAACTAACGAACAAGAAAATGAGATCAGCTGCACGGACTTAAATTTTTTCGCCTATCATCTAGGATTTTTGGGTTCATTTTACACTGCTAAGAGGGATCATATGATCCCAAACACCCAACTCACATTCAGTGGTTGAATATAACGTCAAATTATTACTTAGAATTATTATTTAGAATTTTGAAATACGGATGTCTGAAAATACCTTAGGTGGGTTTCTGAGTCGACCCGGCAAGGTATTCAAGAGGGCTACTGTGTTTGACTCTTGTTGCTTTGGGGAGATCTCTATATTTATTATGCCAAAGATATTAGTTTGGGGAGCAACTTTTTAGGTACATTGGAGACTAATACCTACTTAGTTGAGTATCAGTTATTGATGGTGTGTACTGGGTCGTGTTACTGCTTGACATGCCCTACAGCGTGTCCCTGAAGTGTTTCCTTTCTTGGAATGTTTTAGAGAACACTTTCAGGATCGTGCAAGGAGTTTGACTTAAGAGAAGGAGACATTTTTGTGACAGGCAGGTGCTTCCTGTTGTAAACGATATTACTGCGAAGAAGAAAAGGGGAAGGTCTAACTGGGAATATAGCGAGAGCCTTTGGCCTTTAATTGAGGGCTGGTACCTAGAAGGCTTCTTCTTGTAAAGGAATATTTGATGCATTGAGGACAAAATTGGACTAACCCACGTTTTTTTTATGAAATTGAGTTAGTAGCAATAATGTATTCGAATAGGCTGTACTAATCATCTAAAATAAGAAAAAAAAAATTTCATTATGGGTTAATCCGTTTTGCTCCCAATGTTCCTAGTAACTGCCTTGGTTAGAAATTTGAAAGCACAAAGATACCGTGCATCTCGAACTGGTAATCTATCTAAAATACCTATTAGGGGTAAAGAATACAGTGGTTGGCCACCTGACAGTGATTGGCCCTATTTTGAGAAATAAAAAAATATAACAAAATACCAATGTTATGCTCGTTTTAATGAACATATTCATATTCCTTGTACTTTCTTGCTTCGGATGTAATCAATATTTCTCCACTCATTATATACTGTGATTATATTTAAAAGCAGATAGGATGACTTGGCTTTGCAGCTTGAAAATTACAGCGATTCAATCAAAAAATCATTAAGAGTACAGTTGAAAGTTTTCGAATATTTTAATGTATTTGTGATATCTATATCTCTCATATTCTATATATATTAATAAATAAAGGTTAAAACATTATAAAAAAATTATTTATTTGTTAAAATTATACGTATATTATGCAAATTACGGGGGGCTAACAACTGTCATATGAATAATGTTGAATGGCAATAATTGGCCGGGCGGCCGGCGACTATTTTATAACCATGATAACGGTAAAACAGTTATTGGCCCCCTATTCATTTGCGGTCATTTTTAAAAAAGATTCAACATCGACATAACTATAGTACAATTAACTAAAAAGAAGAAGTACTATTAGGTATGTTACATTGTATAGTTATATTTTAAGTTTCTTGTGATTTGAATTTTAATTGGTGTATTCAAATTCAATTTGATTATTAAATTTATTTAATTAAATTGGAATTAAAAATGAAATTTGATTGAATTAATTGGATTATTCAAATTTAATTTGATTACTAATTTTTATTTAATTAAATTGAAGTTAAAAATTAAATTGTGATTATCTAGTAGATAAATTGTAGAAATTTTGAATTTTTTAGTAGAACTGAATTACACTACAGTAAAAAATGCCAAAAGTAAAAAAAGGTGATAAATATGGGAAAAAATATACAGATGAACAGATCATACAAGCATACATAAGATATATCCATTTTTATTGAATAATTTTAATCCCATTTCTATCATCAAATCATATAACATTTTCTTTTAGGTTATATTATGTGTCAAATAGCGGTCAATCACTGTCGAACCGATCGGACAACTACTGTCACGACCATGCCAAAAACTATATTTCTTCGTAGTCAACACATGTTTTGTATATTTCTATAGATTCTTGCTTTTTTTTAGAAACTCTATTTACTTTTAGATTATTATTTATTGATTACTATTTATTTTTAGATTATTTTTAGTGTTTTTTCGTACCTATTTATATTGATTTTCATTTCAAATTTACTAAATTCACATTTATAATTCACTATTTATGTGACACTCTTACTTAAGTGGCCAACCATTGTACTCTTTACCGTATATTACGGATAATTGAAAACTAATTCCATGTTCCTCAGATTTGTCACTTAATAAACAGCAGCAACGAATTTTCACTATACATCAGACCACACACAGAAGTTTCTCACACTGCAGACGTTTCCTGGAACCAAATTTCAATGCTAGCTGGACGACTTATAAAGATTATTCCTGTGGAAAACACGAGGAAAACCCCTACGGAATTTTTATCGGAAAATTATGGAAAAAGCTCTTATCACTGACAACCCGCTCTCGTTCCTGTAGACAAGCCAACGCACATGCTGGAGCGCTGTTCGCCCAACATCGATACACGGACGATGTCGTGCAAACAAAAGTCTCATCGGTTTTGTGTGGCTTATGTCGCCGAGGAAAAACTCTGAGAATATCCGATTCCGCGTTCTATGCGCATGCATCCTCGAGAGCAAACGGAATACCAGCAGTGCAACGTTCTCGTGGCACCAATACCGGCGAATATCCAAGGTACTTGCAATCGAACTGGCGATAAAACGGCGGATTTCCTTCTCTGCGAATTTACGTTAAAATGGAACAAAAATAACGAGTAATATAATAGCTTGTTTGTTTGAATTGCATGTCTCTGAACATGTGGGAAGATGATTGCTCCGAAACGAGGTAAGCGTACGATCCGGGCGAACATTAAATAGATGGTTTGAAGTTTTAGCTATGAATCACTAAAGTTCATGGCTGAGCAATTTTAAAGTTTGCATCAGAAATGAGTATATTGATATATAATGTAACAAATAATGTATATTTTAGTAAGAATTTGTTACAGTAACACGGATTAAAATGAATTTAACAATCTTTTGACATGAAGGAAGTGTGAAAAATTTAATGTGAAACTGTTACAGCTGTATAGGATGTTTTATTAATTTTGCAGCATGGAATTTTTGCAAATGTGTTTGTGATATTGGAAGAACCTTCTTTTTTAAACTTCATCATGTATGAGGTATTTTTGTTTCATATACATAAAAGAAAATTTTTCATTTGGTTTTTAGTAGAATGAACAGTGTTGTCATTTGAGAGTTTAAAATAAAATTCCTAATAAATTTTGTGTAACTGACCAATACCTATTCACTACAAGGTATATACTAAATGATATGAATGACAAAACATAGAAAGGTTCTGTTCATTGATGCCAGCAGAAGATTAAACCGAAACTGTCAGGGAACTAGGGAAGCAGGTCGACGCATGGTCAGCCACAACTTTACTTCCCTATAATCCGACACTCCTTCTTTATTTTAAAAATTGTTTCAGGCAAAAGTTAGATTAACTGATGTCAACTTTGAAATCATGTAAAATTTTTGCAACAATTTATTGTAAAACTTTCAACATTTTTATTTATGCAATACTTTTAAAGAAGACTATACACTTCTTTTCTACTTAATACGAAAAGCCTGTTCCCACAATGAAATTAATAAAAAAGAGCACGAAAAAGTTATGCTAAAATCACTAATACGAAACAATTTATATTAAAACTACCGAAAGTTTTTTTCCATTTTGATCTAAAATCGATTGCCTCGCTGCTACTAAAAATGCCTCATAAATTTATTCAACGTTCTCATTAATAAAGCTGGGAATATTGTTTCCATTTTTTCCTGACTACGACGAAGCACCCTGTCTAGATACGAAGGACCTTGCTCAGTCCCGAAGGATAATAGTGCGCGCCAGAGGCAGTTGAAACAAAAATGGTGGAAACGGGACAGACTGAACGAGCAATATTCGTCTCACTAGGAGTTACACCTCGCTGGTTACATTGTACTCTTCTCTAGACTGCACTTCGCACAGTAGTCTACCGTTGCATATGCCAGGCAGACTGTGAAATCTATTTATGAAATGAAACAAAAAGGATGACGAAGGATACAACCTTTGAAAGTTTCCTCTTGCAGAAGAATGTTTTCTCCATACTCGAGGATCACGTTAACGTGACGTGCACACATTTAGGCATTTGATATGTTGCAACTTGGACGTGCACTAACTAAATAAAAAATTATTTAAATAAGGATCAAATAAAAGTTACTTTAACTTCAGATTATTCGACGAATAAAGTTAACGTTTTTATTCCATGAGAATTTATTCGACGAACAAAATTAATTTTTTTATTCGAAACGCAACGAATAATTTTTTTTAACTATTATTTGTTATTCGAAAGTTTATTTAAATAAAAATTTTGCCCATCTCTGATGCAAACGATAGAGTGTGAGAATGTGCAGTAACTGAGTTGACAAAATGAATCACGAATCTATTAATAGTGAATTTTAGTAGATAGGATGGAATAATTAGTAGATATTCAAATAAGGGTTTCATGTTTTCTGACACGTTACAAGAATTTTTCATTAAATTCTGCGGGAGTTATATTAAATTCTGGAATCACTGAATATTTACAAAATTAAATATTTCCTGAATATATTCCGTGGCTAAACTGTGTTGCAACTGAACTAGCTTGCAGCCGAATTTTGAATGGCTAACTTGTTCTGTGGCCGAAAGTTGTTTAATCGGCTCCCCAACATTTTAAATGTTATTACAGTATATTATCTCTACAAGAGAATCTTCCACTATCTAGCTGTAATTCAATTCCCAATTTACTAGGACACATTGGTATGAATATCAGCTTCTAATTTGCAGCAAGCCAGTGTTTAAATACTCAACAAATACTTAAATCAGTCAACTATTTCCACGACACCCTTCACCTACCCTCAAAATAAAAAATCCACAAAACAGCACGAAGACACACTCATCACGATAAATATTTCATATCCACTCCGAACGCGGCGCCACTCAATTTTCCACTTAATTGTCCGAACCATTAATACCTGAAATCGAAGCTCCGCGATGCCTTCGTCCGCCAAAGTTAATTAAACTTTTCCGGCAGAGGTACATTAATCACGTTATGCCTCGATAGCACGTTATTACATGAACGTAAACCGCGATAGTTCCGAATATTCGAGCCTAAGGAACGAGAACAAAAAGGAACATAATCATTCGTTCTTTTCCACGATTCGCGCCCCCCTTGCTCGAACCACCAGGCTTCCGCATCCGAGCTAAGAGGGCTCTCAAGGAACGGGGCACGGAGCACGTAAAATGGAAGAGGCAATTAATTAATCCGGAGACGAAAGTATGCCGAAGAAGTTCCAACACGTTCCCTGGTTCCCTGGCCTCTGTTTCCTTCGCGAAACAATGAGGATTGCAAGTGTACCCTCGAGAGAGGGAGAGAGAGAGAGAGAGAGAGAGAGAGAGAGAGAGAGAGAGAGAGAGAGAGAAGTAGAACCGGAAATACTCGACGATTCCCGGTAACGAAGCGCGGCAGTCGTCGTTGCCGTCGTCGCTGGTCCTGGATTTGCATAAAGTTCGAAAACTTTTCGAATAAACACGAGATACCGCCGTCCCTCCTCCTCCCCCCCCCCCCCACCCCACTCCCTCTACACCGACCCCCGAAGTGGGTTCAGTTAACGGAACTTTTCCATTTCCGGTTGGTCTCGGCGCAGCAGCCTCTGGCTGCCTTTCGACGTCACTCGAATACGATGGGAAACTTAATTTCGAATTCATACCTCTTCTCGATAGGGATTAATTACTTGTATCGTCTGGGAACCTGTGTCGGGTTTTAGGGGTGAGTCTAAGGGGGTACTGATGAGCGTAGGTCAGCAACCATCAGCTTTTCGAGATGAAGGTAGTTTGAGGACACTTTCACGCGCAACTTAGGTAGCACTACTTAGTTTGAAAAGGGTAGAAAGGTATAGGGGGTGTGTGAATTTGTCCAAAATATCAATCATTTGTGAGTTGTACGCTGTAGCATGGATTATGGGTGAGGAAGATTTTAAGTTGAGATGGGAAGTTGAGCGAATAAGAAGGAAAACTTGTAAAAAATGCATGTGATACCAGAAATCAATGTGATACCACGTATCAACTTGTGTGTCGGTCTATAGTGGTCCATTTTGAATATTTGCTATGAAGTAGTGCTTCAACTGATTGTGTCTTAAAAACGAATGATTTGAGGCTATCAAATAATGGCGTAAATCGAAAATTTTTGTTTTGAGAAATTTTGTTTGTTTTGAAATTATTAACGTTCTAAAGCCGTTGCTTTAATTTCTATTTTTTGGTAGATAGGTATGATATTTTCAAAAATATAATTGCTAAAGTGTGTATTATTAGTACCTATACATATAACTGTAAATGTATGAGTATTAGAGAATTGGTATTGCGCCACGTAAATCAACAAAATACTCGGTGCAAAAACACATTTTTATGCTGCCATTATGTAGATATTTTTGGAAGCTTGCTCAGGCCACAAAATAATTAAAATTTTGCTGTATAAGAGGTGGTTTAGGCTGAAATATCAATCCACCCCAAATTGTGGATTAGATCACTATTGCGCAGATGGCCACATTTATGAATTCGTGCTTATTAGGACGTTTTTCTTATTTTGTTTTATAAAATGCGCCTGTAAACTGTCTTACACACCTCACGGAGTTTAGAAACACGCAAATACGCATTGTCAGATTATCAACCGTGAGAACTGCGAGTAGCCACGTTCTCCTCTCCTGCATTTGCAAATCGGTCGAAGAAATATGGCCAGTTGGCAAAGAATAATGCGGCTGCCAATGCTAACTGGCACTGAATGGGTCGGAGAATTTTCTTGGCCACGGTAATGATGTTTTATGTGAGAAGAATCATGGCCCTTCCGGGAGCCACGCGCCATTTACGGGGGATCGATGCACTAGTTAGATAAGGTATTTTGCAAATGACCATAATGACGATGGAAACGTAGCTCCATGCAAATCAATGGATATCCGTAATTCTCTTCTACTTCTAAATGATTTTTTGCGACTAACTTTACGCAATTGTAGAGATTAATGTACCAGAAATAACTAATAAATTCTAATTTATTTGCCACTTATACGGTGCAATTTCTTCTGTTCTGAAATAATTATGTTTTTTTTTTCTAAATAAAAGTTTCAAATTCAGGAATAGATTACCAAGAAAATGTTTTGGAAAAAGGCTAGTGTAGCCTAGATATACATATATAAAATTCAGTAGTCATCTGTGAAACTGTTCAAAGTCAATCGAATAGTGGACAGTACCACAGTAATCGAAAATCTGGCTCGTTTTCGATAGTTTCATGACCCCTCTGAACTTCCTCAGAATCTCCGTTCAGTTCCTTATCCAAAACTTTTCTCTAGATAGCATGGATGGCGAGCTTGAAAGTCGATAGCTTTCAACAGGTATTCTCGTCTTTTTGCGCGTGATCTTTTTTATAGATTGCGAGAAAAACGGTGACATGTGTCATAATATGAGTATCATATTCACAATATTTCCCGGTTTTTCTTTCTTTTATTATATTAAATTCTTGCACTGGAAAAACTGTTCCACGAGCGAAACCCATGAATAGCAGAACTTCGGGGTTTCGTTTTTGCCACACTAAGCTGTGGCACGTGTCGAATTCACCGGTAGAAATTTAAAACGTCCACTGGCGCTTTTGTAATATTACTCCTTCAGCTTCACAATTATTTCAAATATTCTGCTGTCTATATTTCAGGGAATAGTGTCGCCAAGTTGTACTATTGCTTGGGACAATAGAACTCTAACAGCAACGAGTGACTATATCCCTAAATAATAAAATAGATGAATACGATATCTGACATAGAATAAAAAGAAATCACTAGGATGCACAGAACTAATATTTATATATCTTTTAGTAACGTTGCAAATAAATGAATATTTACAAATTTACACAGAAAACTATATTTTTCTTAACTGAAACAGTCCGTGTGCAAATTCCATCATTTGACAAAGCTACTTTTTTCGTATTTACAAATGGTTAGGATTATTATTTAAAATGTGCTAAGAATTTAATTAACGTAACACTTTTGCCATAACGAATAAAAAGAGAACACGTGCGGGGGTTACACGTACGCTTCATCTCGTGCGCGACGAGTGTCTCACAGAATGTCATTTTTGCTATTTCCGCGAGAACCTTTTGGTTTGCAACATGCCCCACAGTGTGCTCTGAAAATGCAACCGTGCAACATCCTCGCGCCCGTTTTTGCAAGTAAACTTTTTTGTAGCTGAAATACGAGCAGTTTTCATGACAGAAGAATAATTACTACAGAATATTCTTGCCTGCGTGTGAAGTGTGGCATACAGAACGCAGTGAAGATTTTATACGATTGAAAATCTGAGCAACATTTTTGTGCTATGAATGTTGCAAGTGGAGCAGCAATTTGTGTGTTTCAGAAAGTTTTAGGTTTGAAGGAAACGACTTTGAAAATTGAAGAGCCATGCATCGCACCGATATAGATTTATCTGAGGGATTTTGTTAAGGCTTTTCGTTGCTTCTATTTAACTAAAGATGGTATTCTATAGGATACGAATCGAAAATTACGAGCACTATTTAATTTAAGATGACAGCTGCTCGGGTAAGCTGCATTTAACTCGTTCGGAGCGTTTAGAGTGCCATTATTTACCAATTTTTATATTTTATTTCAGATTTATTTTTCGGTCAACTCGAGCTGATAGTAAGTGTGCGAATTGATGCTTCGTTAATTTATAATCGCGCAGAGACACCAGCCACTGAATGTTCCGCAGGGAATAGCACGTGTCGTTCACAAACACTAATACGGTACAGTGGGCGTATCGTGTGCATATCACGTGAAACAACACTGAAGCACACGACTGAACGGGGGCTATCAAAAGTGCGCACACACGAACGCACCGTAACCGTGAAAGTGCAAACGATTGTCCAGGCAGCGTGGTAACTTTATGCAAATCGAAGTAACAACTGACAGAGGAACGATCGTAAAAACTTGCTAACTCAAGCGTGCAAGCTACTAAAACCATTACGATACATTCCACTTGTATCATAAAATATGTTAAACAATGAAGGTTATGTAGTCACCGATCATTTCTTCTGTTAAACGACAAATTGCTGGGAATATCGACGAATCCCATTTGTCAAATACTGTGGAGGAAGACTCAGCGATTTATCAGTAGGCAACTGATAGAGTGGATGTATCATTAGAACGCGAACACGCGATAAAATAGTTTGATAAACGTAATGATACATGTACTGCTTGACCACTGAGGTACCTTTGAAAATATTACATACTGCAAAGAAGCTAGCAATTCAAATTTCATGAACAAAGTACCTCGTATGAGTGAAAGGTACATGTTCCACAATTTTTAATTATTTTTTAATAAGGAACTACATTGTTTGTAATCGCAATTACAAATGCACAGTCCACAGTAGAATACAGTGTGGTAAATTCTCATTTCTCAACTTTCAAGCAAACAAAGCCACCACGAAAACTACTACTATTGTTTTGCATTCCAAATAATAGGACTGAAATTACTTAGCTACAAAAATACTAAATCCATATTTCAAACATTCAACTCACATCTATGTATATATATACAATTTACAATAGTGATGGCTATGGTCTAACAATTGGTAAGCATTCCTTTTTGCTCAAATATTTCATACAGTGACATTAATATCCCACGATCACCGTCCTGCAATTAACCGCCCAGGCGTAAAAAATTAAGCGCGAACGATCATTTGCACAACTCGAAGCGCAAGATCGATGCGCGCATCGTGCATCCGCCTTGAATGGCACCGCGATGGGACCCAAGCATCGAACTTTTGGTCCACTAAACCGTCTCGAAAGTACGCGATTAAATCGAGCTCATTAAACGAAAGCAAGCGACGTGGTAGACGCAAAAATCGGTAAACTTCGTTTATTCCGTGAACCTGTGAAATTGCCAGGGAACGGTGGAACGACCGATGAAAAATTAATGATCCGACCAGGCCGCTGTGGGGGATCGGTCTTCGAATACGTGGAGACAATCCAGCCAGTGGACGACGAGGATACAGCAAAAAACACTCGAGCAAAAAGTGTAGACAATCGATTAATACAAAATTAATTACCCAGTAGAAGGGAGAAAGAATGTAAAATAGGAGAGGCTCGCGTGAAAGAATCGCCACAAGAATCCACACGATTAATTGATACGAGAAATCAGGGGACAGATGTAACTGGCTGAAATCTGAATATAAATAAAGCAAGTAGGAGAAAAGAAAATTAATATAGAAAAGGGGTGCATGGAATGAGAGAAAGGGAATGGAAGGTAAGGGTGCAAATGTGGTTATGGAAGATGAGTAGAATGATGAGGGGAGTAAAATGTTAATAAAGGGAGGTTTACCGAAAAAGAAAGGCAACGGGAAACGCAATAAGGGGAGGGAAAGGATGGTGGTGTGCAAAGGGTGAACATATTTGTGACGGGGTCTGATGGTTTTTCCTTCGTTTTTGTGCCTTCTGACCGCGACGAAATTAAACACGGCGACCGTCGCTGTCGCGCGGCGAGAATAAGTAAATTGAAACTGACACCTGCTGTAGTAAGGCGCGAATGGATTCTTCTATCCGCGTCCATCCCTGGATTGGAATTTTTAAACGAGAGCAAACAGAGCGGATAGATTGGCACGTGTAAAGATCTTTATTAACAGAAGCATCTTGAGGATTGTTTAACCGCGACGAAGTTCAATTTAAACGGGGATGCCAGTTAATTGTCGGATTATTTTAAGCATCGTGATAATTAGTGGTCTTCTTAATGGGAGATAAACGGTACAATAATTGTAATGGAAACTTGACGTTTGTTATCATGTTCGATGTCTTAATAAGTCTAAGTCATTTAGTCTTGCAAGGTTTACTTGATTTATCTAGAAGAGTTAAAATTTTCGATATTTTATTGTTCATTGTTCATGAAGCACTGACAAAAGTGTTCTAGGAACATCTACATCAAATAACAAAACCAGTATCAACTAAAGGGGTTACGTTTAACAGGTTGGAAAATAGGGTTATTTTAATGATTTTTTTTCATATAAAAAATATTATATTTAAAAATCAAGACATACACCTTTTTGCGTATAAATTAAGGTGTATTCTTTTAAAAAATAAATTTGGTAGCTTAAAAAATGATGCCATAGCAGCCCCTCCCGCAAGGCATCTTCAAATTCAAATATAACGTTTTTTTTATATGAAAAAAATCATATAAATAACCCTATTTTCCGATCTGTCAAAGGTATGCAACCCCTTAACCCTAGGAAGCTCAAGGGAGGGTAAAAAATATCCACAAAGTTTTAAATTTCAATTTCTTCATAAAATTTGCCAACAATTTGTGTTTGTATCAGAGAGTAATTGTATTTAATGCCTGTAAATTGATTATTATTTTGGATGCTGTCAAAAGTAGCTAAAACAACCATTTCTTTGGTTTTGTTTGTAATAAAGGACATGGTGAAGACTCATAGTAAATAAGTGTAAGTTTCCCTAATGAATGAAACAATATTAAATTAACACTAACATTGTGTCATATCATTAGCATCTTATCAGATACTTTTAAGAGGAGTGTTTTTTGTTTGAACAGTTTCGAATGTATTTTTTTAATAACAAGTTGTTAAATATTCTATATTACTTTATTGTATAACTAAAAATAGTTTATGCAGAAAAATTAGCAATTTTAGTACTTTCTTTTATGTGGCCACAAAATGACCCTCCCTTGGGCTGACCTTAAACCTTCCAACACCTCGTGCTTGCTAGGCTTACACAAAGAATTAAAGGTATATTACATTTGCCACAGCGTGGAAAAATCCCTTAGGAAGATCCTCTGATAGATCACGAATATAATTGAACTTCTAACCCTCCCATGAATCTTTTCCATTTAATTCATGTGCATCGCGCCAAAAACACGGCACTTCGCCAGAACATTGTAGCAAAACTTCCCCATTTAAACACTTGGTATCGCCGAGAAAAAGATACTTAAATCCCCTACAATTGTCAACTGTCGTTCCAGGTACCTACAGACACTGCGCGTTTTCACCACTACCAGCGCAAGCCTGAAAACTTCAATTTCCACTTAACTAACACGCCTCCAACTAGCCAGACTACACCCCTCCGTTCGACTGGAAGGCGCGCCTTGCTCCCGAGTATTACTCTCATTGTCGGTGGCCGGCCATCAGAAATTTCCCATCAAACCCGCATTTACACCTCCAATCTGAAAGCCTGGATCCCTTAATGCCTCAGCCCCCCCCCCCCCCTCCGGGGGGAAGAAAAACTGTCGGCCTCGATTTCGCCGATGAAGCTCCGACCACGATTCTCTTTCCTCCCTTTGTTCCGGATTGAATGGTAGGCTCGATATCAATTGAAACGTTCCCAGGAAGCGACTCCATCGGATCGGCCAACAGAAAATTTTTAATGAAAGTCACGAAGGGGCATAAAAGTAATGGCGGACTCCGACTGGGGAAGAAAAAGGTCTGGAGGGGTGGCGGGGAAGCCTCGGATGGGGGATAGGTGGGAAAGACGGAAAGCTAGGCGGGTAATCTCTGACATCTTGTTACAGCTCGGCATAAGAAAGAAGTAGGGGGATGAAGGTGGCTGAGACCTCTTCGTGGCCGCGTTCAATTAAAGCGTCACCCCGCGGAGGAAACTTTTATATGAATGGTTTTCATTACGTCGCGGACTTATTAAAGCCGTCTTCGCGGGGGCATTAATATCACTCGTCCAGACGAGTTTTGTTATCAGACCGGCCTATTCAGCGGCTCGACGCTTCGCGAGATACGTAATAGGCGGTTTTATATGCTGACAATGCCGTTGTGCGTCACCTCCAATCTGTTTTCCACGAGTTAACGAATAATTTGCTAGTGACAATCTGTAACATCGTGGAGGATTGAGTTTAGAGAAGGGGCTTTGGAATGATTTGAGAAGGAGGCTTTGTGTTATTGTTGCTGAGTGTTTGATGCACAGGGTGGTGTGTTGTTGGTGGTGAAGCTGGGCAGGAAATAATTATTTATGGGGAAGTGAATCTCGTGGGGTGTGAAGGCAGGCAATTTTCCTAATTCGAATCGCAGTAGAAACTATTGGACAAATGTCAACCTGATGATGAGATGGCGCTAAGAGCGTCGTGCATTGGCAAAGAAGAAGTTCCTTTATACATACTTAGGGAGACCAGGGTAAAGTAAGCCTAAACAAGTTTGAAGTACAATAAAAATTTTCCCTTCAATAAAAATATGTGGAAATAGATTTATAATATAATTTAAACATTACTATGGATAAATTACGAATAGCAATACTTAAAATAAACTTAGAGTATATTAAAATTCAACTTGAAAGAAATGATGCAGGAGGGATCACTTAACAATCACTATCGGGTAAAGTGAGCTGAAATAAAATAAGAACTTTAATTAAGGATATAGGTAATTATTAACCACTTTCGCTGGGATGACGTGTGGTAGCACGTCAGCTTTTGTCTTTTAACACCGTGGTTGTCAAAAACTGTAGCGGATTTTTCATTTTTGTTTGGGTTAGTTTCTGTTCCATCACACTGCGTGGTTTTCTAGCCAGCAAACAGATTAGGATTATTGCGCACATGGCTTGCGCATCTGTTCTTTGCAGCTCAGTTTACCCCGAATATGTTCTCAGTGGAATATTAATTATTTAATAATGTTGGGATTAATGTTTTCTTAAACGCATGTATAAGTATGTTTATAGGTTTGTTTTAAACACGTAGAAAAAGTTTGAGTTAAAATAACACATTTATGACTCATTTATCCAAATAGCTAAATTGAAAAGAACACCAATCGGAAGTCTATGATTTAATTTTTAAGTTTTTAAATAAATTTTTAAGTTTTTAAATAAATTTACATTTTTCGACATCTGAATGTGAAATTATTACGTCACCAAAATTTGTAAATACATTCTATTTTTAAAGAACAAATTAAGAAAGCTCATTTTACCCCGGTCTCCTACCCTGTAACTGAAATATTCCAGATTTTATTGTATTTCACACCTTTTTCACTGTAACATTATAGAACTCTTGCTTTCGCATTTTTTGTGTGTTTATAGGGTAAGCAGACCAGTAGATGGACAGTTTAGCTGATTCCGAAGTTTACATCAAGGTGTTTCTTAGAAATATCTGTTGCATTAAAAAAAAATCAAAAGCTTTGCACGTAAAAATGTACAAATTTAAAGAGAAAAATAACTGCAAGTAAAAAATTAATGTATTTAAGGATAAAATGATGAAAATTCTATTCATAGCCCATATCACCAGTAGATGGACGATAGGGCTAACAGATGGACAGTTCAAAACCAATAGATGGACGGGTGTCTGGCGAGACGAATAAAAGACTTATTAGCTATAGTAGGTACCTAGATTAAGTTATTTTTTGTTAAAATATAGTTCATTTCATCAAAACTAAAAATGTATGGAGTCTTCATTGGCAGAAAACGGTGCAACAGGTTATGGGCCCAGGCCGCAAATAAAGTGAGGTTATCTCTAGCCTAATGTGACCAGACGTTTCACGCATGAAGTGACTCGCGCATGGTGGCGTAAAATCGTACATACAAATACATTTTTCGCATACAAAATTTTTTTTTCGATAAATATGTTAATGTTTTACAAAGCAACAAACGTTTTTTCTACAAAATAAAAAAACAATAATATAGATTAAATCTCTAGTTCTTTTAATATTAACGATTAACCAACGATTCGTCCATCTGCTGGGCCCCGTCCAGCTACTGGCCTGCTTACCCTACCAGTAAATATTCATTCTATTTTTAACAGAAACAACTGCTGTTGCTATGTGTTTGAAGCAGTTTGCGATAGAAGCTCATTTCTAGCAGCAAATCTAAGGTCCAAGTGTACTTGTTAAAGAGGTGATAATCCCTTCAGTCAACAACAGAACTAACTTTACACATTCTCTAATTAGGATTTGGAACACTTACATAAAATTGATTCTTCACTGAGCACCCACTACCGAGCACTTTATCTGAAACAGAAAGAAATCACTGTTTGTCAGTACATCGTGTTTCATCGACCAAATAATGGCATAAATATGAAAATACCTCCACGATATACAAGTTTCGTAACGCGAATAGATTTTTAAGAAATATCGCCACTGTGAATCATGCCATGAGAATGTGTAACGTTAACGGATGACAGATAGGTTTTGTGAGAAACAGCAATTTGGATCGGAAAATAAAATATTCCCGTTCACGCTCGCGCCACGATGCGAGCATAAAATGTCACGTGCTGTTTCATTCTTAAGATTTAAGTGTTCATAAACCATAGATAGGATATTCGTCAGTGCAAACCCGCATACGGAATACGGCGGCAATATCGCGGAATCTTACATTTGCGAGCGTGTACGTGTAATCTCGAGGAACGATCGTGCATGCCCCGCACGAACATTTTATAATTTCCGGTTCCGTGAAATCCGGGGGAAAACATCGTAATTTCAAAAGTAAAACATCAACATTTTCACATTCGCCCGCGATTCCGCCGCTGAGCCCTAAATTATGCCCGTTTCTTACGTTTTCCATAAGGATACGAGAATAAGAGGCAGAATTAGAGGGAGAAGGTGGCATGTCACGGAGAACGAAGCGCTATCTCTGCAAATTAAATTCGAGTAGAAAATGGACAGCTTTAAATTTCGCCCAGCTTATCTGTGCGGGCACAAAGCCTCATTGTTCCCCTTTGAAATTTTACCTCCGTCTTGCGCGGGCACGAGGAGCAGCAGGGAAACCTGCAAATTCCATGTATGGAGAAATCCAGGCGTGCATTCTTATAATGATTCTGCAGACCTGATATAACAAGTGGCGGTGTTTTCAGAAATTCCTTTTCATCAAGGCAGAAATGCTGTTAACGATCCTATTTTCAGTTCAATATAGGCTTTCAAACTAAACAACGCAGCTTCTTATTCAGTCAGTGACACAGAAAACCCAGAAGCTAGATACAGTTGTCGAAATCCGTTAAATAATATACAAACTTGCCATTTATAGCATAGTTATGGTAAGCAGAGTTGGGCAACATATTTATTTAAATAAAAATTTCGAATAACGAATAAAAGTCGGAAAAATTTTTCGTCATGTTTCGAATAAAGTTAACCCGGGTTAAATTAAACTTGAAAAATTTAAGCTCGACGAATAAAAAAATGAACTTTATTCATCGAATAATCTAAAGTTAAAGTAACTTTTATTCGATCCGTTATTTAAACAATTTTTTATTTAGTTAATGCCCAACTCTGCCCTAAAGTTAATAGCAGCAGTGAGCTGTGCCTCCCCTTTGCATCATAATCTATATTTTTATCCTATTTCTTTTGTAATATATTCTAATTCACTCTGTTTACAATAAAGCCCTCAGTATTATTATTATCATTATTATTAACAAAACGCCAATGACCACTCAGCAAATCAACCCGAAATTTGCCGTAGAATATTAAATTCTCCTACCACGAACGAGTAATTTAAAAATGTCCATATAACGGACCCTGCAAGTTTTTAATTTCAAACACAGTAAAAATAATCATACCCCATGACACACCCAATGCACATCACAATCCTCGAGCACCTTCCTAGAACGGCGTCCACCGTGAAGCTCGGCCGTTGGACGCCATTTTCAAGCTTTCCCGCCGGGTTATTTCCAAGCGTGAAATTATAATCGCCCGCTTGTACATGTATTTTATACGAGGACGCGCGAAACTGCTGGTGCTCCGTCCAGGGTCTTACTTAGGGGATGGAACGCGGTCGCTATTTTTCATTACACGCTGGTAAAAAAAGCTCTGCAAACGGCTCACTCCGCGGAATCAAGGAGGCCACGCGACTGGCGGAAATGCTTGCGCGTGTCGCGCGAGCATAATCCCGATGCCTCCGCTATCCTCTCCCTTTTTGTTGTTATTGCCCGCAACGAGCCAGGAGTTGCGCGATTCTAGAGGTTTCGCGGCCCTCGCCGTTTAATATCCGCAAGCTGGATTCAAAAGCCTCTTTTCGGGGCGAGCAACCTCCGCCATTCATCGTCGTTCGAGTCAAAGTCACGTTTACCGCTGCGCGAATTATTTACACGCTTTGAAATTAATCTGTCCCGTTAAGATCGAGGGGGATGATAAGGACGATACAAGCGTTTTCGTGATATATTCACTGTTTTTTTTATAAAGAATTAACACGAGGAGATCGAACAGTTGTTTATAGAATTAACGCGGTTTCATTATGATTTAGGAGATAGATATCAATTGAGAAATGAAAATTAATAACTGACAAGGGAAGTTAGGCAAATTCAGAAAATTATGCAACTTTGTATGAAAGTAGAGAATTTTATCTGTAACATAAGCCTTCTTTTTGTTGGTGCCGTAGTGCGGTTTTACGGGGTGAGATCACCCCTTGAAGAAATGTAGAGTTTTCTTTATATATTGTGGATTATCTCGAGACCGGTGAGAGATATCGAAAAGAAGTTTAAACAAAAGGTGCATCTTTTTTCAAATCTATAAAATTGCGTAAAAATAATTCCTGAATTAAGGATTGGTGGTGGGGGTAACTTGAAAATTTTTTGATAATTATTTTTACGCTGTTTTGTATATTTAAAAAATATGCAACTTTTGTTTAAACTTCTTTTCCATATCCTTCACTGTTCTCGAGATATTCCACGAAAAAGAAAATTCTGTATTTTTTTCAAGGTGTGATTTCATCCCCTAAAACCGTATTATACGTTTGTGTCACGGATGAACTACTCTACTTCCACACAAAGTTGCATAATTTTCTGAATTTCCAGGTTGCCTAACTTCCCCTGTAAGTTCTGTGAATTGGTACATGTGAAAAGTGCTAACTTACGGGTCGAATGTTAGTTCAGAAGAGTGAATAACGAAGATTCTGCACTTCACAATTCAGTATGTTCGATAAGGAAGAAGTTTCACTAAAACATTAAAACTTTGACATCTAGAAAAATAGATCACTATCGTCATCGAATCTGCCAAACTAATAACTGCCATTTTATTGCATATTATATTTAACACTGCACACTCTGACATTTATTCTCAAGTCCATTAAAAACATTCTTTTCACCTTCCAAACCTTCACAAAAGTACTCACGCGAGCCAAGAAAGAACCTAATCAAACATCCCCATGACAGCGAAAAAAAAAACAACATACAAACGTCTGTTTCCTCTTCCACCTTAACACTCTCATACACCGCACAATCGTGCTCGCCTCTCGCGAAACGAAAACTTCCGGCGTGGAGGAACTTCCCTTACTTAACCGTGCGTCGCGGCGAAAGCAATTTCGCGCGGATATGCAGCTCCGCCGGTGATAACTGCAACGCGACCATGAACAAAATGCAACAAGCGCACACCCCTCTGTGCAAACTTTCCAAACGAAAAAGAAGAGTGTGAAAGGTGGGACGATGGAATGGTGGAGAGGGAACTGCAAGGGAAAACTCCTCGTCAAAAAATGAGTCGGATTCCGAGCCATCGCCACCGCGGTTGTTTGTCGAATCTTTTTTTTTTTCTGTCCCCCGTCCAACCAGGTTTTAAGCCCCTTCCCTCTCACTCTTCCATTCAACCCGATACACCGCAATCCCCTGCCCCCTACTACGCCCAGGACGTTTGAAAGCGGATTTGCGGAGCGTAGCTGCACTAAAACGTGATCCTAGCAATTTGTCGCAGCGGCGTATTCATCGCTGCGAATCAAACCGATTAAGAGCACCCGTGGATACGCGAGTACCGCGGCCAGAACTCGACCCTTGCCAAGCCAGTCTCCTGTCGCGAGATCGCTGCAGTATCCCGCGTTTCCCCAGCTTTCGCGCGCCCCGCACCTCGCGACAGTCGGAGGCAGCAATTATCGAAAGATTTCGGGTGAAATCCGCGGCTGAAAACGGTGGACGGATGTAAGGACCGAGGGGAGAGGCAAAGATTACCGAAGAACATTTGAATTCGCTTCTCCCTTCGAGGAAGCGCGATGGGGAGGAAGGATCCGACCGACCGTGGAAAATCCCTTTTCCTCGCTCCTTCCGAGTGATTTCGCTAATACCATTTGTGAGTTCATCGATGCTTTGCTGGATGGGAAATCTTTGGAATGACTCCTTGCTGGATGGTGTGGCGTCTGGGGGAGACGTCGGGCGTCGCGGGGTCTGTGATTGAAGTGGAATTATTTTTGCGTTCGGGAAAGGGATGTGCGGAGATTCTCCTGTCTGGATTCTATAGCTTTCCTTGGCCTGGGTGATTCTCTGATACAGTTGAAATAGGATTCAGAAAGGCAGCAGGAACTTTGTTCGGTGGTTGGAGAAGTCCTGCGGTAGTGGTGAACCTTTGGTACACTTTTAGTGTGGAAACAGCTTCAGTGCAGAATAGAATGAGTGTAATTACGGAACTTATAATTGAAGAGAAAATCGGGAAGGAAATTAGAGAAATCCAGTGGGTAATTAATCATTCTTGCAAGGATTCTGAGAATTGTGGAAAACTATAAGCAAAAGGAAAGGAAACAAGTATCCTTCCACATAATATACTTAATTTTGATCGAGATGCATTACTGTTTATTGAAAATTTTAGTTGAAAATTAATATCTTTTACTACTACCTCTCTGAAGAATTTTGTATCTCGCCTGTCGAAAGTTGTTGTAATATTTAATTAGGATGAATAATGATACATTCAAGATCAGTGTTTGACCAAAAAATACAATTGCCGAGGATCTGCAGCTGAATTTACAAGTGAGATTAACCTAATCGGTTAAACGCGTAAACGAGGATTCGAGGGCGGGAGGGAGATCGACGATAAACCGAATCGTGTCGGGTTCTATTTAGTAGACTTGCACGCATATCGTATAGCGAAGTGGAGGGTGAAAGATCGTTTTCCGTTTTGGTAAGATGCATCAATGTAAAGCAGTG
Source organism: Andrena bucephala (assembly GCA_947577245.1). Taxonomy (NCBI): domain Eukaryota; kingdom Metazoa; phylum Arthropoda; class Insecta; order Hymenoptera; family Andrenidae; genus Andrena; species Andrena bucephala. Next base: position 45,664,479 of record OX387715.1, on the reverse strand, counting down.
TTTCCCAACCTTTTTTGAGTCGCGATTCCCTTTTATAATATTCAAAAAACCAGCGACCTCCCCTTCCCCCATATAAGGTAAGGTAAATTTAATAAGGTAAAGAAAACACATTAAAAATTTGTATTTTAGTATATAATTCTAACTTAATCTTTAAAAAAAATAACCAAAAAAACACGACGACCCTGCAGAAAACACTTCGCGCCGCACCGGCTGGGAATCACTGGTTAAAGCTCGAAAGAGCCGCGTGAAAGCTAACAATGTTAAAATAAAAAATATAAGATAATTAGATAATCAAGTTTCCATTTAGAATAACCTTTGGATTTGAAATACTCGAGAAGTTGGTATCAAAAAAGGTAGAATCTGGCACGTCGATCTTTATCGAACGATGGACGACTATCGAACGGAAGATACTTCTTGTCGTTCGTGGCGATCGGGTCGATTTACCAATTTTCAATTTAGGATCAAGGTAAACAGGAAAAGGGCTCGCAGTTAAAGTGCAAGCTCCTACGGAAATCGAGTCGAACGGGTATCAAAACGAATCAAACGAATCGGCTTTCCGCGTGCAAACATCCAAACAGCCTGCGCAACGTTAATAATGAAGCTGGAATAAACGTCAAGAGCTGGGCAATTTACGTTCGAGTTTGATTAAGAGATCCCCTCGTTTACTCGTTCAGCCCGCCACCGCCCGTCGATGTGTTCGATGGTAACGATCGAATGTGTAATTTTACGTCCCAAGGGTGAAAAAAAAAAAGGTTCGGTCGCTGTTCAAACGTTTAAGTTCTCCTTTGAGCAACAGTTCGTGCACTTAGGCGTGTCTGACGTGGTAATTACGGAAATTTACTTAGTCGCTACCTGTTGGTGAAGAGTAATTGTCTGTAATTGAGAGGCACTTGTGGCATGTCTTACAAATAGGTCGACGCTGTAGCCACTATAAGGAAGAGGAGACAGAATTTTTATAGCGTGATATATTATTAAAATGCCTATGAAGTGCCTAAATGAAATTTCTGACAAAATTTTTTAGAAATGGCATAGCTTCGAAGTAGTTGAATTTTCACGCTAAAAAGGTTACTGATACATTATCTCAGATCTATGAGCTACCATCTCCATCTTTTGCTCGTGCAATTTTTACACTTTTAATACGTGTTTTCCTCGAAACAAAAAGAGTGGTGCATATTTCAAAATTGTTATGGTACATTTCCTGCAGCAATTGCAACTTTTAGAATTCATTATTTCAAGGTATCTTATAACGAAGAAAAATTTAACAGAGCTGCAAGCAGAATAATAGACTATGAATAGATTAAGAGCAAGGGACAATATTTGGTAATTCAACAATATTCGACGTGACCTCGGATGCAATTCTTAGTACACAAAGTGCGTCACAGTCAAAGGAAGCATTTTAAGCGGTATTGTAACGGTTAAAGGGTTCCCAGTCACTGTAGGAAAGATGGGAATTTAGCTCTCACTAAAGGCTCTGTGTCATGCAATTACTTTTAAATTTTGAGTTTGCATACAATCAACTTCAAACAAAATTCCAACGGATTTCTTTGCAAACAATTTACCAATTCAAGCATTTCACTCTTCAGCTTTCTTGTTCAGTGTTGGTCTTGTCACGTCTATACTCAAACAGCGGCAAAACTCTCTGCAAGCAACCTTTCTGCTGTCTAGCAACATCTTAATCCAAACAATACATAAAAACAGTTGAAAAACTATACAAAAAGTGAAAGAAATCATTCCTCTTATTCTACGATTTTAATTCTCAGAAAACAATTATAATCTTTAATTATTCAAAACACATTCACTTCGATACCCAAAAATCTAACATTTCTTCTACAATCTCTCCCCTTCCTCGATCACCCAAAAATTCCAAGGCATTTCCCCTGAACCACCTGTATCTCATTTAAAACATACAGTCTGTGATCAAATTATTAGATCCACAGGACGAAAAATATTTTTTGTGTTTGTATGGGAATAAAATCAGTCAAGTGTATATTTGCAACTTACAAACATCAATATGTGTTTCATAAAATAAATAAGAATTCAGTGTAACTAGGCTTAATATAAAATCATCAATTTATGCAAGTGGCTCTAATAAATAATTTGATCACCCACTGTACAATTATCCTCGCGACCCCCGTCTTGACCAATATCTAGGATGGCGGAGGATGCGACTGGGTCACAGTAACATACGTTTTACGAGACTTTCAGTTACCTATCCGCGTTTAAATGACGAAACGTCGATAAGGGACGCGGCAACGAAAGTGTCGTTATTATTAAATAAGGCGTGGCTAAAGGGGGGTGTTGTGGCTGTAATCGCCGGTTATCACGGGTTACAAGGGAGAGGGGTCATGCATAATTCATCGAGAAGTTCGCCCACCCCGTGGGATAGCAGCCGAAGAGCCGCGATATCGGTGCATCGCGCCTCGAAGAATAACGGCACTCTGTCCTTTGCTTCTCGTCACGAGCTGCCCTCCGTAATCTTTATCGGGCCATTAACGTCGAACCACTTTTTACGACGTCCCCAAGAACTAGCTTCCCCGCTGCAAGCCGCGTGTCGTTGCGTCCAGCGATGCTTGCAACATAATTTCTTGATCTGCTCCGAGGCTGGGCCACTGCTAGACGATAACGGCATCGATAACCATTCGTGAGCTGAATTCTAATGGGAATTCACTAATTTCAAGGACGTGAAATGGGTTTCGCCCAGGGGAGATTTTGTTTAGAATTATTGCAGATGCACGTGTGGGACTTTTTAATTCAGAGATTGTGCGGGGATGTTTTTGGAATGTAAAACTGTTTTATCTGTGTTGAGAAGTATATAGTTTTGGTAAGAGATTTTAAAGAGGTACTTTAATCCCTGTTGGTGGCTGCTTGAAGGGTTCTTTAGGCTGCTTTATAACGAGGATATAAAACTTTATGAATGCGATAGAGAATGTATAGAGCTGAACATTTATTTGGCTATAGGGATGCTTACATTGCAGCCATAAAATAGATCTGAAGAGTTCTTGTAGAAAACACTGTATGTGCCACTTCTTAGTGGTAGAAGAAACTGAATGCACCATTCATTTAAATTTACAAGCACTGTAAATGCCAGTCCTCTCACATGGCTTTCTACGGAAGTGGCGTTGGACAAAGCGATACCATATTTATGACTATTAGTAATTTATTTACAAAGGGAAATTGCATTAAAATTCTATACTATAGTATTACCATTGGCAAGAAGAGCATTTTCCAATAAAAAATTTTAATTTTGGCACTTACAGTGTTTTCTACAAGGATTCTTCAACTCTCGTTTCCCTTTTACAGCAATCACCTTGAGTAAAATCCAAAACCAAGGATCAACGTACTTCCTAATAGAACAGTGCGCCTTAAGAAGGTAGTGGACAATTGGATACGTAAAATCGTTTGTATCTTATTAGACGCTAAATTACTTTGATACCAAATAATCGTAATAGTCGTGCTTTTCACAATCTATTGTGGACATGTTTGCGACTAATTACAACACTAATTAATAGTCGGAATGTATAAAATTGTCGTTATTAATCGTTGAAGATAGCCCTGTACAGCGCGCCGCTGCAGGTTGTGCACATCGATTCAGGTGAGCCAATCATCTGAACGCAAAATGCTTTCGGGGGACACTTTATACACCAAAATCCACAAAGTGGAACTTTGCCGATGAATTTGAACAAAAATTGGGGAAGTTACACACGAATCAATTTTTTCTTCACATTTTTACGGAAAAAAATCGTCTTTAATCAGTTATAAAATGTTTTACAAACATCCAATGTTGGTGCGGGGATTCCACTCTGTAGAGGAAGAATTCTACACGTCCAGTAAAAATTTAAAGTGAAAATATTCATTGATTCAAAAATTATAATGTACACTGTGCCTGAAAATGGTGTTTCGAGAAAAACGGCTTCAAAGTTATGTCCCCAACGGTGCACCCAATTACGTTCGCTGCTATAACTTCTACAATTATTTGAATTTCTTAATGAAATTTCGTTTAAAAAGTTCATAAAGGATAAGACTTTCAAAATCAGTAAGAAATAAATAATCGATTTTTTGAAGCTGAAATAGTCCACTACCCTCTTAACCAGCCACAAATGTTTCTATAACTAATCCTACTTAGGATGGTGTCCCTATTATGGTGGTCTAACTATATTTTTATGAATTAAAAACACTGTATTTATGCAACACCTGAAATAATTTTTTTTTCACTAAGTTCAACGCTGATTTTATTCGGGGGAATTAAAACATTTTTACTTTAAACTCTTATATTTATTAAATTTCGTATTTTAATACTGATCCTGACAATTTTGTCGTGATTCTTCAAACAGCTAAGTGAAAGTGCTAAGAAGGCGCATCTGTATGTAAGTAAAGATAAATGTATACTTTTATGGAATGAAGTTTGGATTTTCTTTTTATGAGTAAATATTACCTAGATATTTCTTATAAAACGAAATAGTCTTCAGTTTAAAATGGTTTTATCTAATAAAAATTGAAGTCCGTGATTGGTACCGATTTATTGAATATGTTCCTATTACGGAAAAATGAGTAAACAACCAAAAGTGCGACGTCTAACCTACAAAAGGGAATCATTGGACAATGCTTTAAAAGATATTAGGAAGGGAATGCCTATAGGCACTGCTTCCACGAAGCATAATGTTCCAAGGACTACATTGTTCAACAAAATAAACACTAAATATGTAAATAAAATTCGGAGAACGTCGCAACTGGGGCTCCATATGGAGTCTCGAATCCGTAACTGGGGCTCCATATGAGGTCTCGAATCCGTAACTGGGGCTCCATACCGGGACATATTTTCCATAATTGGGGCCCCGTAGTATGTGCACTCCAGTTTTGAAGGCTCCGTAATAGGTGCAAAAATCTGGGTTTTTTTTCGTTCGATCGCTATTCCACTAATTTTTAATTATTCTGTACAAAACTATTTTTAGGGGGTTCCGGAACCATTAAACTTACTAGAGGGCACGAAAAAAAACAATTACCCCTAATTTATTATTATTTCTAAAGAACAAACAGCCCGCAGTGCCACTAATCTGTCCGTAATTGGGTCACTTACCCTAATCACATTTCGCAGATAATTTCCAAACATAAACAATAAATAAATGAATATCTCTTTCTTCTCCCAACACGCAGAAGAAAGCATAACAATCACGTGCCAGAGTAAATCTGCAAACGGGAGGCAGCAAATATTCCTACACAATAACAAACAACCTCTGAAATAGTCGATTAAACCGTATTACACAGGATCCCACCTTCACCCGAGCTGTCCACCTGTCGCTTCGCCCTTCACGAGCAGAAGCTGCGGAGCATGGGCGTAAAAGTGGATGGTTCCAGCATCCCGGAAACAGAAATCGTCACGTAAGAACGAAAGAGTCGTCAGAGGAGCGTGAACCTCGCGGAACAGCCGCTTATCATGCCGACAATATCCGCGAGGAGGAAACGGAGGGTGGCCTGAGAATTACTCGGATGCGAATACGCTTCAGAGCATTCGCCATAAGCAGGCGAGAAGTGCAAGCTCCGTCGGTACTTGAAACTTAATCCTCCGCGTCGTCATAAGATAACGGCACTCGACGCCGCATAAACTTCATTGTCCTCGAGGTAAGCGGTCGTTGCAGCGTCGTTCCGTTCCACGGCTCTGTCCTCATTGTTTCCGCGGGGTCTGTGACGTTTTGGGTGACGACGCCGTCATGCTGACTCCCAGGCGCCCCCCCCCCCCCTCTTTTTGGGTCACCACCGGGCTCAACACTTTATCGACTTTGGGTACGGTTGTGTGCGCGCGAGCTCGCCAGTGGGGCCATTTTCGCATGATACACTCCTGTGCCTGGGGATGAAGCAACGGGCCCGTAAACTTGGTGGAAATGATGTTGGTTTGAAGAGGATAGAAAGGTAGAATACGGTGTCAAGATGATTGTCAATTGGGCCAACCTCAAAATGACAAAAAAATAATTAAGGTACCCTCTCATCAAGTCGCTCAAAAAATAGGTAATTTTTAGGATTTTATTTTTAAAAAAGTAAACGTCATAATGTTAAAAAACTTTTCAAGCTGTATTTGTGTATCATTGAAAATAATAAAAATTGTTTTTAGCATATTTGATCTAATACTGCTATCTGTTGGTGGCTGTAACTGAATTCATCTACACAAACCTTTTAGCACACTTCTGCATGGACAAACATGCATTAAGAATTCAGAACTTCAAAATAAATAAATTTCAGGTACAAGTTCTGGTTCAAAACGTGGGAGTCATAAAGTATCCAGTGCCACATAATCAGTATTATAGGATAATAAAGACAACAGAATCATCACGATAAAATCCTTCTGATCCTCCTGAATCCTGATCATGGTAAAATTTCTATGCACAATTTCTCCAGGGTAATATACTTGGAAGTGAAGAGAACGAAGGTGATTTATATCCCATCGCTACGAGGTTAATATCACAACTTTTCCAAACCATCGTGAAACGAGAATCATACAAGCTAAAGCAAACTTCATCCTTGATTTTTCATACGCAACGCCCTCGAAGGGCTTAAAGAAAAATGGTGCGCGATAAAGCGTACACCGATCTAGGGGGACGATTTTATTTTGCCATGAAAGTTGCGCTCATAAATTGACGCTAAAGCTGAAAAATTGTAATGGAGCTGGCGCGCGAATGAATGATGGCGTACATCGCGGTGAAAAAGATAGAGAGCTTCGGAAACGCCGGTTGATTAATGCTCGATCACGGTGACGTAAGAAGGCGCGCAGAATACGGCGCCACCGGGATTTAAAACGACTGAACCGGAACAAAAGATAAGGGCGTAAATGCGCCTCAAGGATCCGCGAATTACCATTGAAAAAAAAAAATTAACGCTGCGAAAAGGACGCTTTACAGGAGGAAAAAGATTATCCTCGATGAAAATTCCTGTTAACGTTCGTATGTCGAAAACCACTTCTAGGGGAATACAGTGATTAATGAGGTCCAGTACCGTATCAAGAACGTATAACCAATACATGCACTTCGGCTCGCGATTCGCGAAATTTAAGGAAGTCGTTAATCATCATCAAACGTCTTCCTTTTCCTATTTTAAAGTACTTCAGCCTTTGGAGATTCTGGAGACTGTTGGGATATCGTTTCATTGACTTATCCTTTAATGCAATGATAAATCCATCTTGCCAATTAATTATCAGAATTTTAAAGCAATTATATTTACGATCCTAAAAAGAAAAATCCTCAATTTTATGCAGACTATTCGATTCCCTTCGACACGAAGAATTTACGTGCATCGATGTGTCCCATAATTTTAAGATACCTTGTATAAAACAGAAAAATTGAAATTCTGTCATTACTAAAACTATCTAAAGACCTGCTCTGAAATATATAATATACAGATTATACTCAATTTTTTCATTAGAGTTCCAAGCGCAACAAAAATGCAACAGAAATGAAAGTTCCAAGCACATCTATTACTAATAATAATAAAACTCAAAACTCCCAGTGAAAGCGTACCGACAGCAAAGAAAATTAAATTTGATAAGAGGATAAGGAGGAAGACACCACCGAGGCAAATTACAGCCGTTCGTATTAAAAGTTGACAGGGACATTTGTTTTGTATCCCGCAGACCGTTCGTTAACGCCACGGACACTAAGAAATCGCGAGAATTCTCAACGTTCATGATATTCTTCCGAGTCGCGGCGAAATTAGAAAGAGGAAGCCCCGCCGTGAAAAGACGGATGACCCAGCCGAATAAAGCACCAGGGCAGCCGTCTTGACCCTAGGGGAAAATTTGCATCGACGATTTCTCCCCCCCTCGTTGCCATTTCGCCGTAGCTAGACTCGATTCCTTTTATTCCGAGAGACGTTTTGCGCCAAGGAAACGGCAGCAGGGAAAGTTTCTAATCATTCTTGTCCTAAAGAAAACAACTCGCTCCCCAGACGTTGCTCCGAACGAAGAGGAAGAGAATGCCAGGGCGAAGAACTGGCGGGTATCGAGCGAGCGATAAAACTGCGACGTTTTGTTGCAGCTCTCTGCCCGTATAGCAACGGTGTTTTAATCTGTGTCATCGTAGGCGGATTAATAAACCGAGAATTAGAAATTTCTGCACGCATCGGAATGTGCGTCAGAGGTGTAAATTGACAGGCTATTCCTCGCGTTTACGGCTTCCATAAAACCTTCTGCAGGCAGCAACAAGGGAGAAGGAGGAGTAGAAACTGCCGGCGATGGGAATCGTAAAAATATGAATTGCATTTAGCAGTATAGTAAACGGGATCCTAACCCAAATTTTAAATTGGGGTTCAGAAATCCAAATTTGAGTTTTGAGGGTGGGAGTAATCTGAATTTGCTTTTTGAGGGAAGCGGAACCCCAAATTTGAGTTTTGAGGGAGCGGGAAATCTGAATTTGAGTTTCAAGGGTGGAGAAAATCCAAATTTTATTTTTGGCGAGGAGAAAATTCAAATTTGAGTTTTGGGGGATGGGGAAATCCACATTTGATTTTTGGAGGAGGGGGAAATCCAAATTTGTGGCTTTTCATGAACGTCCTTGACCGTCTCAAAATTGGATTTCCCCCTCTCTCTAAACTCAAACTTGGGTTTCTCCCTCCGCCAAAACTAAAATTTGGATTTTCCCCTCCCTTAAAACTCAACTTTGGATTTCCCCTCCGTCAAAATTCAACTTTGGATTTCCCCCTCCCTCAAAAATCAAATTTGGATTTCCAAACTCAAATTTGGGTTAGAATTCCTCATACTATACAACCGCATTTAAAGGCTTCGACCCAGCTGACTCGAGCGTTGACCCAGACACCGAGATGATACAGCAAGTTTCTTCATAACGCTGAAATTAGAGAGAGAGGATATTTCTGTGCGTACGCGTTTCCGTGACGAGAAGAATCTTCGTTAACGTGTAAACTGAGTGGACAATCATGGTGGGCTGGATAATGGACACTTTAATATATGATAGCATCCGGGAGACCATTATCAGACCTAGCACGGATAAAATTCACGATCACAGGTTTCAATGAAGTGAAAATTGCGCTGGAAGTGAAATTCATTTCGCGTTGCAATGGAATATGGTATTCCCAAATTCGTATTCAACGACGAGCTTTAAGCGAAAGGATAACAACGAGGGACCACTTCCGTTTGGAGGGAGGGGGTGCCAAAACGTTTCTCGTTTCATTTTGCATGACTGGGCGGGACAGAGAACGAGGGAAATGATTTTCGTCGTGGGCGGACGCAAAAATTCATAACTCCAGACCGGAAGAGGAAAAAACGACCGAAGTATAACGTGCAACGGTGTTTGCAAATGTTCGACGCGCTGTTTCGACGGCTCGGCCCGCAGAGAAAAATTGCCCATTTCACTGCCCACCATTTTTCTACCGGGTAAACCATCCTGTCATCCTCCCAACACCGTCGCAGCACAATCACCCGAATTGCAGACGGAATGTTCTTGCCTGCCGGAGCGCAATTCTCTTTCCACTCAGTGCCATTCGACTTGTTTAAATCGTGATCGAATTTTCCTCGGACGGATTCTCGTGGCCCACGGTCCGGGAAAACACTTTCTCTTGTTTGTGTGAGTGGGGAACGCCGCTGTTTCTCTTGGATATTATTTTATGATATTATTTTAAGTAATTGGAGAATTAACGTATGAGAGGATTATTGTTTAGTATCGAGTAGTTGGAATACGAATGATTTTCACTCATGAAATTTTATACATTTTCCTTGTATTGGTTTAAGTGCATTTGGCAGTAATTCTGTCGAAAATTTTCATTCAAAAGGCCACATGTAAATTACGTTATTCGGGAATTCGTAATTGTATTGAACAAGAACTTGGATGGTCTCGTGATCTCGAAAAAATAGAAAACTTGTACCATTAGCTTTTTGAATCATATGAATTCGATCTGGATATAGTTTTTTTACGAAAACACTTAGGTATGTATATTATACACTACATATTATGATTTAATGCCTGCATCACCTTCCTCTATGCTGCAATAAATTCCGTTCAGTGTGCTCGATTAATGTGATGATTCATTGTTACGCTGACAGATATAAATGTTATTTAAAATACCTACACATGAAAAAATATATTTAAAAGTCAATGTACCGTTGAATTCCCTTTTTCCAACGCAGTAATGTTTCAAACAGAGCCGTTTACCAGCACGAATGACATGAAATAATTTTTCTGATATTTTCGTGCCCCGCTACCGATCTTCCATCACGGTATAACATGTTTTGCAATTTGCCCATATATATGGATTTATTGATATTCCCGTGAACGCATATTGCGCATCAATTGCGACACGGTGAATAATTTGTAACGACGAAAATAGACTTCCAAACATGGTCCACGTTCATCACTTCATTTTAACCGGAATTTAATCACGACATTATACTTTCGAATTATTGGAAACCAATATCTTTATTTACGCGGCATTGCTTTTCATTGGAAAATATCGAATAATTAATTTCTGGTGTACTACATTTTCGACATTTTACCAATCGTGTTAAACTGAACGAAAATTCAAATAAAAATCTTCCTTTCTAAATGGAAAATCTGTCGATAATAACCCTTTAAATGGTACAACAATTTTAACTGTGTGTAAGTATAATGAGTTAATGAATGTACACGAAATTCGATTTAATTAATTATAACATAGAACTGAATTAGTACGACGGATGGGATATTATAATCTGTTTCGCTAAATTCAGTATGTTCTAAATTTGGGACACCTGAGGGGTAATCAAAATATAACTCCGATGTGGAGCATGCCCACAAATAAATCGATCATTATTATTACACGATGGCATACATTGGCAACCAAAAAAATCTAATTCTTACGAAATTGTATACACAAGTATTTTCTGAGATTGTGAACTGAATTTGTATCGCAATTAGGTTTGTACCAACTTGTACCACGAAGGTTTCGGTGTTTTAGGGTTTCATTAGGAAATATTACAAGGTGTCATAACAAAACATGTAACCAAATTTCAAAGGGGACAGTAATCTCCACCTCCTTCCGCAGATTAAACTCCATTTCGCGAAAAGCGTCGAACGACTCGATCCAACCAGATTTTCCCTAGCGTCTCGCCCAGCGAAACTCGTTTCGCGCGAAACTAGCTATCGAAAAAGCGAGGACAAGAAATTGCTCGTCATCCGTGCAACGAGATTGTCGATGAAACGTAACATCGTTACGTCCCAATGGTAACATTTATCGCCACGGAATGTAAATGCCCGATCGTGTGGATAAACGCATTTGTCGTCGAATCGCCGCGCTTTTTGTCGCCCTGCGTGCACTTCCGTCTGACGCGCGCACTAAAGGCAGAATAGAATCCAACTGTAGGTAAAAAATGGCCCTGAAAGTGGCTCGTTTTTTTTTTTTTCTTGAAACGTCCTCACAGATATCTTTGATAATTCAATTTTTAGGTGGGGCAAATGATGGTCGAATTTAGAATGCGATACTGCTCAGCAAAGTGGAAGTAACAGTCTTTAGAATGGCTTCAGAAAAGTGGAGGGAACACTTCCCAGAGAAGAAATGGCGATACTCATTCAGAAGGAGAAAGTAATTGTGCTGTCCTTGGTTTAAAACTTGTTCACTGAATTTAGGAATATTACGAATTACAAGATATTTTAATTATAATGAAAAATTAAAAATAGAGCAAGTGATAGGCTTAATAATTTATCCAGAGTTATGGTACCTTAAATCTTAAAGATTGCGTTACAATAATGCAAGGATATTGCGAGAGCGTATTGCGAATGTCTAACCGCAAAAACGCGAATTCTATGACGATGAAACAACAGACTGTGAAACAGTGATTGTATAGAGAAGCCAGATATTAGTCGATATGTTTGTACTACTCATGTGCAAAGTGTTGGATACGTGGAATTCCGTTTATCAGGTCAATTTACGAAACATAAGGATTATTCGCAGACGAATTAGTGATACGTACCTACCAGTCGAATAACTGGGGAAATTGTTGCTTAAAGTTTGTATGCTAATGTCATCACGTTATACAAGGTATACAATTCAGAATATTACACGTGGATATTCCTCAAATTAAACGGTTTATGAAATTCTGTTCTTTTGGGGACTATTAAACACGAAATAGATGATAATTGTAATAGAACCTCGAGTAAGAAAAATGTTATCGCGAACGTTTGATCTAATAACGATAACTGTAAGAGCAATTCAGTCTAATCTAATTCACGTGTACCTATTAAAGTCTAATCTCAACTTAACAATGATAAAAATCTAGCCACTTCTAAATTAGGTTACAGTGAAGAATGTATCAAGACTGTGTTAGGGCTCAATAAAGCCTGCTTTAAATTATTATATTACAAAAAATAATAATCACGTTATAACGTGAGTAGACAATGATCTTGCAACTATGTACTATATAGTACCTACAATACACAATCCCAAACAATTTAAATGAAAACCACATCACCACTAATTATTCCAGTTACAAGAAAACCCTCACCCCTATTTCCCTAATACACAACAAACAAACCAAGATCCCTTCAATAAATACAAAACCCCTCTCCAAACTTACTCAAAGCTCCTCAAAACGACCCCGAGTCAAAATATAAACTTTACATAAAATTTCGAATAACGAATAAAATATAAAGATTATTCGTCATGTGTTGAATAAAGTTAACCCGAGTTATTCAAGGAATAAATTTTTCAACTGTAACTTTAACGTTATTCGACGTGGAATAATTTTCTCGTCGAATAAAAAATTAACTTTATTCGTCGAATAATCCAACGTTAAAGTAACTTTTATTCGATTCGTTATTTAAATAATTTATTTAGTAAATGCCCAACTCCTGTAAAGCCCAGCAAGAGAAACATGTAAGTCCGATGGTTCACCAGAAATGCAATAACGGTTCAGTAATAATTACCAGGATCAAAAGTTCGATGATATGTGCAGCAAAGAAGCGATCGGACAGGAATTTTACGTCAAGCCGAAAGGGAGGATGCTGGTTTGAGTGGTGTACACAGCGCGTGGTTCGGGATTCGTTCCATCGACATCGATAACGCGGCATGATGCCCGCCCTTCGACGAAGGGCCGCGATAAAATCAAAGAGAAATCCCTTGGAAATCGCGCGCGGAGGAAAACCACGCACCCACGCTACCTCTGGATCGCGTTTCGATGCTTCGCCCGAGCGGAAGAACCTGCCAGACTTTTTGCAGCGTTGGCCCCTTTCGGCTGAACTGGCAGAGGCAATCATCTTCCGGACTGTCAGACGCGCCCCCTCCCGCGATACGTATCTACGGGGCTTGTAAGCTCGTGTCCCGGCGCTAACTTGTGAAAGTGACTTACTGGGACGAGCCGAGTAATAAGAAGCGATATTGTAAGTCACGCCGTTCGACTGCGATCTCTTGACGGACTGATCGAAAGCCAGCGTTTTAGGACTTTTTTCCGCTTGGAGCTCGAGGAACGTGAATAGTGTGACAGGCTGCGATGGAGGTGAAGCATGTAACACGCTGCTTTTGGATTTCTGAGTTTGGGTCGTGTACTTGGTCGACATCGTTCACAAAACTAGATTTTAAAACAAATATTAGTATTCTCGGACAAGGTGACTTGGATAGTTTGCCTCTTTCAAGATGCAGGTTGTCTGAGAGTAATACCTGGTATATTATACAGTAGATGCTGGAGGAGTTTGTTCTAAAATCTAGTTTTGTGATGAATGTTACCGCAGTTGTCTAAGATACCCCAGTGATCAAAGTTACCCCAGTGGTCAAAGATATCCCAGTGGTCAAAGTTACCTCAGTGATTAAAGTTACCCCAGTGGTCTAAGCTACTCTTGTGGTAAAGGTATCCCAGTGGTCAAAGTTACCTCAGTGATCAAAGTTACCCCAGTGTTCTAAGCTACCCCAGTGGTCTAAACTAATCCAGTGGTAAAGGTATCCCAGTGGTCAAAGTTACCTCAGTGATCAAAGTTACCCCAGTGTTCTAAGCTACTCCTGTGGTAAAGATATCCCAGTGGTTACAAAGTTACCTCAGTGATCAAAGTTACCCCAGTGTTCTAAGCTACCCCAGTGGTCTAAACTACCCCAGTGGTAAAGATATCCCAGTGGTCAAAGTTACCTCAGTGATCAAAGTTACCCCAGTGGTCTAAGCTACCCCAGTGGTAAAGATATCCCAGTGGTAAATATATCACAGTGGTCAAAGTTACCCCAGTGGTCTAAGCTACCCCAATGGTAAAGATATCCCAGTGGTCTAAGTACTCCAGTGATCAAAGTTACCCCAGTGCTCTAAGCTACCCCAGTGGTAAAGATATCCCAGTGGCTAAAGTTACCCCAGTGGTCAAAGGTACTCCATTCGATGGTAACGTGTAGATTCTTGATAGTTAGCAATACTTTTGCAACGTGAGCCATATGCTTTGATCATGACAAAGCTTTGTAGATGAGTAGTCATTTTTACTATATTTTCATCTGATCTACCTGTATAATCGTGTCGAAGAAGGGCTTGGCATTTGACTGATCAATTCTTCCTGGCTGCCTGATATCATCCCAGCTTCCCATACATCCCCTCGAAACTACCAGCAACAAGCAGTTCCCCGAAAAAAGATACCACGCCATTAACTTCCGCGTAAATAACTCGGTGCGTTCACGATGCGTCCGAGATTACTCTAATCAAGAAGATCCAACTCCATTAAAACTTCGTCGCGCAAATTTCCCGCGAAAACGGGGCAACAGAAAGCCAGACTCGTCCACAGAGCGAGATATCTGTGAATAAATTAACCTCCTGGACGGATTATCAGGCCACGTGGGAGTGTACGCTGAAACAAAAGATCATCCACCATTGTTCTGCAGGAAATACGTCGCAGCCCCGCGGATGTCCAAGGTTATCCACCTTTTAAGAAGTAGAAACTCGCAGAATCGACGCGAAAACACGTGAGAGTACGTGTGCGTGCCCCGGAGTGGCTGCGCGAGATGCGATTTATTCGACGAAATGCAAATTGAATCGTAGTTAGCGAGCAAGCCGAGAAACGACGCGAGTAAATCGTCGTCCTCCACCCCCTTCCCGCGAGGGACTTCATTCTCTTCCTCTCGCCTGCTCCATTCTCCTCGCCTCGCCGATAATTCGAACATAAATTCACGACAAATTGAAATAAAAACTGGGTCGATCGAGGCGCAATTTACCCGGATCCACTCGTTGTGACACGGGAAAAAAACACAAGGGGTGGTGGGTCGGTGGAAACGAGTGGGAAAGTGGATTGTTTGGTGCCTGGAAACCAATCACGACGCTCGCTAATTCCCCTTTTTCGCATTAATAAACACACTTCAGATAAACAACCCCTGGCGACTGACAATTGGTCCAGTACGTGAAAATGAAAATCCTTTCCTTGTTCTTCATCAAAATGGAACTTCCTCAGTGCTCTATCACGGATATGCTGGAGATCAACGGGTACACGTGGCTCTGAATTTTCATTCACTTTATTAAAATATTTCTAACGACTCTGTTAAATGTATTTTTCATCAGCCTGAAGAGTAGTATAGTCTATGAAGCGGCAGAATGAATACGCTTCCCTTTGTTACTGATTCACGGTAAAAAAAAAAAACAAATTAACTAACGAGCAAAATTTCAGTAGCGAAGCCGAGAGCTGGCAATTGTAGGAAATATTCTGTGCGACCATGTTTCATATCGTGGAATCTCATTACTAAAATCTGTTTGTTGCAAACACAGATAATGGGAAACTAAAATTATTACAGAATATCAGTAGTGATTTAATTAAACTTTTCTGTACAAATTTTCAAAATGAAACAATTCTTTGCGAAAAAACCCGACGAATATCTGAACACAAACGAACAGCAGAAAGGAGCCCCGCTAAATAAGCTTGAAGCTTCAAATAACCATACGAAGGGCAAAAAACGCTATTCTATTTCCAACAAAGGTTTTAAGCAGCCCTTCGTTTAATATGCACACAAGAAGAACGCTACTGCATAATCAAAATTCGGCTTAATACAATTACTGTTTCGCCATCCATGCTAAATCCTCTCGGAACAGTATTTCGCGATCTCCCTTGAACCTGGACTTAGAACTTCGCCCGCCGGTATAACTCGAATTAAAATCCTTTCGGCGGACACGCTCCGCTCCACTCTCATTTACGAGCCGCACACATTCAAATTAAATTTCGCGTATATTTAATTCACAGCCAACGGCCGTTCGCGGCGTCTTTTTTTCCCGTCGTACCGTTTAAACGTAACCAGAGGGGCGCCCTCGTAAAACCCTTAATGTCACATAATGCCGCGGGGCGGTAACAATTTTTATAAACCCAGAAGTGGCCATTAAAGGAGCCGGCCTCCCAGCGTGAGCGTTCTCGCAATGGTGAAAAAAAGGACTGTTCCCCTGATAAAAGCTGATTCGCGAGCAACCACCGTGAACCCCTGGTCCCCTTCTGTCCCCAGGCGAAAGCAGCGACAGAAAAGGAACTTCGTTACACCCTTGACGCGGTGCTTCGCGCGAACCAGGCGATTTCTCTCGCTCCTCGCACCTCCGACAGGTCGATGCAGCGTGGAGATCGAAGGAAATTGAAAGGAAAGCACGGGGTGCCATTTCCAGAAACGATACTCGGCGGGAAGTAGAGTAACGAGGGAGTAAAATAGAGTTTAGTGGCGATAGCGTAACGATTTATGGCATTAGAGATTCGTAGCAAGGATGATCGCTTTCACTGGACCCCCGATTGCATGGAGTTCGATTAAAAAAGGGTACAGCCGGGGATCGTGACGAGGAATCTGCTTCGTGATAGATTTCACGGTTTTATAGCATTCCATGGGCGAAAGTTACTTGTCAGAGAAGGCGGAAGAAGAGATTTGTAATGAGTTCGATGGCTGTTTTTGTGTAGGGGAAAGTGGGGTATAATCGGGTACGCGGGTCAGACCGGGTATCATAGTTTTTATAAGACCAGATCTGCGATATCCAGCCAACGTGTGGTGGTAGATTCGGGTGGACCTCGCAACGGTATAAGATCAATCGCAGAGCGAAGACCGTCGTAGATTTTCATCCAGAGAAGTTTAAAATTTTCGAGTTGAAAAGTTCCGGTGTTGTAGTGCGACGAGACCTTTATTTGTGATTTTTGTTTACTAGATAAATTAAAATAAATTTATGTACAAGTTATTATTTGTTAAAATAACTTTCCTTATGACTTCTGAAATATCTAATAGTACTAAAGGGTTTATAATTATAGGTATTATATTTTACGCGTTTTTTAATAGTTAAAGGTACTCGATATTACCCATACCTATTGGGTACAACCGGGTACTTGCACACTTCTGAGAAATCTTATTTTCCTATGAGCCAAATTGTTTCTTCAAAGAAGGTCTCTCATTTTCTGATTTTGCAAAGATCCAATTAAGATTTCTAGCAGTGTCCAAAGTTTATTTTGCCATCTGTCGTTTTCCTAGCAGGAAAAAATACATTAGGTACCCGGTTTTGCTCCCGTTTTCCTTATCAGGGGCATGTTCTACTGTATTTATTTTTTAAATAATAATTGCACTTAAATGAAGTAACCTTTGGGGAAGTACATTTCAGTTATGGCAGGGAGCAATGTGTGTCTTTACCTGGTTTTGTTTTTACCAAAGTAATGCATATTAAATTCACTTACACGTAAATTTACCTTGTACTTTCGCAATTTAAACCCCGCTTCCCTGAATTTCCAACGATTTCAATTTCCGCTTTGTACACAGAAATCTCTTACCTGAAACATAAAAAAGAATGTATTATAACCTACTTAGTAGTACAAACAGTAAAAAGTTATGATAGAAGTAATAAAAACCGCTTTCTCTAATATTTAATTAATGAAGAACATACAGTAACATCAGAATTTACTGCGAGTTCATTTTAAATTAAAAGTCGTGCCAAAGCGACCCACCAGAAACAGAATACTACCATATCTCTTGGATTGGAAAATACAAAACGATGGGCCAATCTGAAATTACTATTAAAGTTGCCAGGATTAATACCAGATTAATAGAAGAAATATTCTCAAGTAAATAAGTTGATAAATTCGTTCTAAAACAGTACTATATTTCCTCCTATGCAGTAAAAATGATTTGAATTCCCAACCACACAATTTACGATCGAATATTCACCGAGCTAACCCAGGGTATGTGCAGCCACAACGTGCACTTTGAACATCAGTTATTGTACCCGCTTTCGCAATATAGAAGAGCAACCAAATCCTGGCTCAAGCACAGACACGGAGGCTAAAAAAAATAGCAAGTTTCCTTATACGAAGATGTTTCCATTTTATCGTCTACTCGTCAAGCGTTCTATCAACCTATATTATTGCATTTCACGTGGATATCGATTTCTACCGCCGTGAGCAAGCAATCCAACAAAACAACCCGGAGTTATTCCGGCGGAACGACGACGTGAACGAAATAAATCAGAGCTTTCGCTAAACGAAGCAAGTGCAACAACACGACGTCATCGGTTACACTGAATTTTTATTATGCATGATTAAACGCGTTACTCGTGGTTAAATAGTCAGCCAGAAAATGCTGATGTGATCTAAATTCGATTTACAAAAATACGTGTGTCTTCAACACAACATCTTTAACCAGACAACGATTATTTGAGATCAATACTAGGTTTTCTCGGTTCGTAAAAACCGATTTTTTATATATCTGTAAAATTCGAGAACCGGTTTTTAAATTTTAAAAAAAAAGGTTTTATATACTAGAATTAACATGCAGAAACGAATTAATTATTTAATTAAAAACGTTAAAATTTTCACTTGAAATCGCCTCGGACACAAGCATATTGTAGTAGAGAACAGATTACTGTAAAACTAATCTTCATGAGTTCATATTTTCGGAAGAAAAATACTAAATGAAATAAAGATTTATAATTTATATTTCATACGGATTTTAGTTTTTTTTTTCATGTGGTTCAGTATGCAATGTATTTTATTGTGTTATATTTTTGTAATTCCAAAAATATTAAAAGAAAAAACTAAAAATTTGTAAAAAAAAGTACAAATATTTATTTTCTATTTTAATTATAGTTTTGTGAAAAATCAAAAACCGGTCTAACCGGTTTTTTTAGAATAGTGGAATTCGAAAACGGGTTTCTTCAAAAGTCGGTTCTTGTATAAAGTCAAATCAATACATCACAACTCAGTTGACTTCGCCATATGGACCCTATCCAAAACGTCATTCTAAGAAACCAGATTTTCCTTTAACTATTCTCACAGTTTTCTGAGAATTCAATGCAACCAATGCAACTTTAATGCAACCTGCTCCATGGCCCTGTTCGGATTTTGGAAAAGCTCGTGAAGTACTAAAGTTTTACTGAATTTTAACAAACGTCCCACTAACAAATTAAAAGTTTGTGTGCATTGTGTTATTACCAGTCCCTCTTACTATACTAAAACTAAGTAGAACTGTTGAGTCTAATGAATAGTAATGTCCCCAGCTCTGCTAATGAAATAGCCATTTCCATCGTCCAAACACTGTGTCATCCAAAAACTGCAATATCTCAGCTCCTGCATCGTCCCAGACCCTGAACTTGATTCACTTACACCATAATTTCTTACAATTTTGTCTGGACCAATCATCCTTCCCTAAACAACCACAAAACCTGTACATCCTCCTAACTACAACAAATCCATTTCAATAAAAGTCCAAACACTTTTACAGACCAAGTCAAGTATAGACTTACTTTGCGAGCCCACGAATTAATCTTCCACGTAAACCTCGGTGTGTAATCCGTCCACTGAAAAATGTACAAAGCTTCAACATTGAAAGCTGAAGAAAATTATCAAATTGTGCCACTTTCGTCCCTAATAGAGCATCCAGGTTTCACAAGTTGCAAATTCCTAAAGCGTTTCAGATTGTCGCTCAACGGAAAAGGCTGTGATGGGTGAAGGATAAAACTAGCTACCGTGTAGATAGTTACGCTCATCATAGTGCCAACATTATTAAACTATTACAGCGTAAAACTCGTTAAATACCCGTGAGGCAAGCATTATGGAGCCAGACACCGTGGTCTGGCCGTCTAATTTCAGCCGACAGACGGCATATTTGCGTGACGCCGCTGGCATCTTCACGCTCCACACGTCGAAGGCACGCCACGAGAATTCACGGATCGAACGGGACCGCGCGGATTCACAAGTACGCACAGAAATCGATACCCGACGTTCTGGGCTTAATAACACCACCGTCCCTCGTCAACCACGTCGTTAACGCGAGCTCATTCCGCCGTCGGTCCTCACTTTCAACCGCGATATCGATCTCTTCCATTCGTTAATTGACCGATTCGCTTCCCAGCGGAAAAAGCGCTGACTTTTTCCACGAGAAACCCAACTCTCGCCGAGATTGACGTTCCACTGATTATTCTGCCGTCATCGATGTTGACTTTACCTAACCACGGTCGAATCAGCCTCCGAGAGTTTGAGGAGCAATGGTGCAGATGAGCACGCTTAACATACCTTGGAATATTTTTAGTAAGTACTTGAGAAAAGAGATTCTGGATAAAGAAGTTTGGTGTAATCTCGGTTGTCATCGAGATGATCAAAAGAATTACCCAAAACGGAGGGGTGTTTTCTCCTATTTTTGGACCCACGATTTTAGAACTGAATTTTGTGCCAAATGATGCCTTAGAATGAGACGTCAATCGCAACAAATTTTCAAGTTTAGGTGACAATTAGTTTCTGAGATACCTATGCGAGGTCAAAGAAATAAAAATTCATTAATGCGTTAACCCATACGCTTCGATATACGGACTTTTATGTCAGTCCGATAATTTACTGAATTGTTCTCAATGGTTTTCCTAATTGTTAACAACGAATTTGAACTTAGACTTTTAAAATTCATAATGGCTGATTCAATATAGCGGAGCGAATGTAAATTTTTTTTCTAATTTTCATAAAACTTTGGTCTAGT
The DNA here is from genome assembly GCA_947577245.1 of Andrena bucephala. NCBI lineage: Eukaryota > Metazoa > Arthropoda > Insecta > Hymenoptera > Andrenidae > Andrena > Andrena bucephala. The sequence continues at coordinate 45,643,596 of OX387715.1, read as the reverse complement.
GTTACCAACGCAAAAAAGTTATAAAATTAATTTTCGAAACTAAGGCAATATTTAAGGTTTTAATAATAATTATATTCAATTTTGTGGAAGCTGTGCATTCTGATTGATAGAATATACGTGTTTACTTACGCCTTGTGAATTTCGAAAATCTAAGATCAAATTCGTTGTTAGCAGTCAGCACAACCCCTGGGAACAATTCTTTAAATTATAGGACTGACATAAAAGTAAATTATTACTTCTTTAACCCTCCATGTCTCAGAAACTAATTGTCACTTCAATTTAAAAATTTGTTGAGATTGGTGTCTCATCATAAAGTATCATTTGGCACAACATTCAGTTCCAAAATCGTGAGTCCAAAAATAGGCGATTGTTTGGGCCACTCTTTCCTTGTGCTATTCTTTGGAACGACACAGCCTGGATCATAATTTTCAATTGAAGGAGAAATGGTGTCTCGTCAGAATCTCTGAATAAATTCAAGATAGGTAAAAAGAAGGCTACCATAATTTAAAAGGAGATTTACGAGTCCAACTTCTAGCTTGGAAATCGTGGATTCGTAGTCCGAATCCGCAGCAGTTTCCATAAATTTAATAAATTTGACAGGCCTGGAGAACTTCACCACCCTCGGCTAGCCCCCACATTTTCGTTGTTAGAAAATTTTCAGGATGCAATTCGTATTTCTGTAACACAGTTGCTCTGCCTCAGTCAGATCGCATCTCCGTGAGCGTTAGTTACGCAAGCCATCCAGCGCAGGTGTAAGGTTGCCATCGACAGGCTCGATAAGTTTATTGCTTACAGCTTCGAGGCGCGACCCTGAATCGAAACGGTTATCCCCTGGTGAAACAGATTCCCTCGTGTAATTTCTAGTTTTATGCGAAACCCGACGCCGATCAGGAGAATTGCATCTTAGATAACCCTCTTTCAGAAACACTTGACCCTCGTAACATTCCCATAATATTCGCTACATGGGGATTAAACAGCTGGCCATGTTGCTCTCTGCCAACCATCTAACTGTAAAATGAAATTGCTGAACGAATACGACGTCACGCGACTGCGAAAACACTTCATTGTGTAAAGGGGAATTATTATTCTGGAAGGAGGAAGACTAACTTTGATAAATGCATCATCACGTTCCTTGGATGACTTACAGAATCTGTGGCTTAGAAATTTACAACGACTTGTGGGACGTTCATGTCGCAGATGGAACAGGTGGCGTCCTGGAAAGCAGAGTTTTCCAGGATTAATAATATAAATAATGATGTAAATGACGAATAAAGTTTATCTTTTCATTCCACGAGAATTTATTCGACGAAGAAAGTTAATTTTTTTATATGACGAGAATTTATTCGACACGATGAATATTTTTTCATTCGTTATCTGAAATTTTATTTAAATAAAGAAATTTCCCATCTCTGCGGGAATGTATCGCCTAGGAGCCATGAGGCTTCGGACTTGAAACTTGAGTTATTTAAGTTCTAGTATCAAGATTGGGCTGTTAGAGTCGGTTACTGAAAAAGACACACGATTTAACATATAATGATATTAAATTTTGTCGTATAAGATGTGACATAAATTGAAGAAGAAGGAACAGAGGATAGACGAATCGCTGCATAAATAAGAGAAATGGTCAGAAATTGAACTCACGATAGCTTGGAAATACTACAACTCAGTTAAGAAATACTACATCTCTCTAGAAACATCAGTCGCTGCAAAGTGTACAAATATACTCGAACAATAAGCAACGTTAACATAAGAATTACAAAACAATGATTTGATGATCTTTGTTACTCCGTTAAGTTTGCATGCACAATTCCTCACCACCCGTTTCGCAGCAACGTATATACGAACGAGACCATCGCAAATAACGCGGAATTGTAAAACTTATTGCGTTACATGTGCTGTAGGCGGGGCGATATCCCCCCACGGCGCGTTGGGAATAATTGCTTAATGAAAATTCAACGTCGCGGCCGTGGAAAAAGGAAAGCCTCGGTTCCCGTGAACGTGAAACGCTAGAACGGGCCCGTAGTCGCATTTAAATTCCACATTCAGTCGCAATAACCCCGGGACGAATCACGGTACAATAAGTGGCACCAGATGCTGCCTCCTAATAAGCGGCGCACCTTTGCACCCTTCGTCACCCACCCCCTCTACCCCCAATCTAATTCGATCCCCCTGCCCTCGTGCGAAAGACACGCGGTGGCGCAGCCTCAATTAACAAATTCTTGCAAGGAATCTCGGCTCTAATTAGAGGGCACAACTGAGGAAAAGCTGCACGAAGGGGCGACGCTTGTGTAACAGCGCTAATGTGTTTAAAAATATCAACCCCTACGAATTGATACAATGGTGACACTTAACCCAGTGACGTCCCACTTTGTGACATAAGCAGTGACGTGTTGTCTCACAGACTCCTCTTTAATAATTTCACATTGCCAAGCCTAAATTTATTTTCAACATATACTAAAGTTATTAGTGACTTTATTACATATTTGAAAAGATACTTTTGCATGCTTTGTTCAAAACCATTGAAAGTTGGTTGAAGTTACTGAAACAAGGTCGAAGGAAAGGAGGGAGAAATAATTCTGCACGAGTCTTCCAGACTCCACGTCACCAGATAGGTAAGGATTAAGTATCGTTACACGTGGGGTTATACAAGAGATTGGTGACTGTGACGGTGAAAGGGAAATAGGCGAATTACTTTGATTGCATTACACGTGTATTTAGTAGGGGTGAAGTATGATGAATTTGGTGCCGTGGGGCTGTTGTGCAATTTGGAGTGTCCAATGTATCAAAGTGTATATTGATTTTAAAATTTACGACCGAAGTTTTTTACGACAGATTCTACAAAGCTTGATTTATCCACGAGCACAGCGTACACAAAGAACGACTGCTGTCGCATTCTGCATGCTTCACATTTCATTATTAAAAATGATTCACTCTGGATAAACTAGCAATAAAAATTTATCCTCAAGCATTGAAAGACTCTTGAAACGATCAGAAGATAAACGAACCTCGTAACAAATCTCGTGACAAAAATAATCTGTCCCCCGGAACGTAACGTCGATAAAACGTACGAGGTTTCGCGAAGCTGTGGGAGGCCGCTCGTGCCGAGAAGAGCCATCGAAATAAAATACACGGGATCGTGCAGTCGCGATGGGAATCAGTCATAACGTCGACTAGAGAGTCCAGTTCGCACGACCGTCGGCGATTCGAGCACCGTTAAGTCCTGCAACTCTATTTCGCGTGCCCTCACGGCGTCTCTAAAAGACACCTTCGCATACCGCTTGGATCGACCATTCCACGTAATACGTCCTCGTGTTTCTGCTGAGAGTTCGATGCCCGACACCAGGGCTCCGCTCATTCCTGTCTCTCCCACTTTAATCCTGTCTTTAACCCCTTCCCCTGCTCCTCCTGCCCCTTTTCCAACGACCTTTCGCTCCTCTCCTCTCCCTCGCGCGATCCTCCGCATCGTCCTTCCTTCAGCAGCCTCTTTCTGACCTCTCTTCCCCTCGTATCGCCTTTGCCACGTTATTCCCCTTCTCCTTCTTCGTTCATCTTTCTTCATTTTCCTGCCGCCGGGTCCTCTCCCGCGGCTCTCCTTCCTTCGCCCTCCTCGCACAGCCCTTGGTCGTGAGGAACGGGCCGTGAGATTGAGAGCAGGACTTTTTAACGACTTCTACGTACGACGCTCGTGACGGAGGCGAGAAAAGGTGGCGAAAGATGGGGGCTGGATGCTCGACCTAACATCCTGGCCCTATCCCAGCATCCACGGTAATGGGATCCTCCTACGGGAGGCGGAAGGACCTAGAGGGTGCGATGTCTAAGTGCCCTCTAATCGCATTCTGCTTGTCGATTGCCCCCGAGTCGTTCCTTCCTAGTTTCTGTTGGGTGACAGCCAATGAGTGTGTGACTAGCTGACAAGGCGATAAGACAATTCCCCCGGATTTCCATGTGATCGAAGGTTCTTCAGATTGCAGTTCATGAGGGAGTCTGCGAGGAATCGGAGTTTAAACTGCTTGTTCAAGCATCGAATGTGTTGAAAGGTTGAGTTGTGGTTAATGGGGGGAATGCAGGGTGTTTGAATGGTACATAAAATGTATGTAGTTAACAATGGAACACCATAAACCCGCACATTTTGTTAACGCAAGTTTGCAGCGCTTATTGTACCATTAAACTTTTATTTGAAACATTTTTCTCTGTCTCTTGTGCTTTAGGAGTTATACCCGAAAAAGTGGGAGTGCCTATTTGAATTTGAGGTTGGGTTTCACAACGTTAAGGGGTTATGTCTAGTCAGCTGGCGAACAAGAACGCGATTTTCAGGAATTTTTTGTGGAATATCTACCGCATATTTCTTTACAACTACCTATTCGCTTATTTTAAATGTGCATATATGCGGCGGACTCTGAGTAATTTTGTTTTAGAAAAACATTAAAAAAATTCTCGCGGAAGCTGTTTTGATATCGGTGAGCAAGATATTTCGGAAACCGGTGTACCGATTGGTCTTCGCAGACTTCTTTTATATACCAAAGACTAGTAGATGTACGAAGGATTTGTTATTTTAACAAATAATTTATTTTTAATTAACGAAAAACGAATAATTCAGACATCGGAAAATCGTGGTTTTGCGTTAAGCTGCCGCCATTTTGTCAAAAATCAATTTTTGGAAAACCCTTCGCTCATCTACTGAATTCAATCATATATTAACAGAACCTTCTTGAATTTTGAATTTTAGACGATCCGGCTCAGAGAAATCGTGGTCACCGCACAGCGCCTTTATTAAAACAGCTTGCGAGAATGGCTATTATTCGTTTACCTTTTAATGTTTTCCTATAACAAAATTATTGAGAGTTGCTGCATATATGTATTTTTGAAATAAGCGAATAGTTGTAAACAAAATACAGTAGATACTTGACAAAAAGTCCCGAAAATCGCATTCTTTTTCGCCAGCTGACTAGATATAACTCCTTAAAGGACGATTAGGCACGAATGAAACATACCGTTGTTCTTGGTTTGAGTCACTGTATAAACCCACAAAGTTGCATCCCAATCGGTGAGCGCGGGTTCGCGGTGTTCCCTTGTAAGTCCACGTGTGCTAAATGTTATCCTCACATCGATCAGCTAACTAGTGAATATTTTGGGATTTTGGTTCTGAACTATCTCCCAGACGTGATTTAGAAGACCTGGAATATTAGATAAATTAGTCTGATGAGGTGAAGTCTGAGAACCATGCCACTGAAGATTTAAATCCAGCACGCCCAATATATTGAAACGTGATCGTTCACGTGTTCTTGAATAATTAAAACATAATGATATGACCCAAATTGCAGCAAAGAAAGTTTCTATTAAGTGTAGAAGCATACTCATCGCCGCGATATTGAACACTTAAAAAAAGCAAAGTAAGTAAGCTTTATTCTGATAAACGTGTGTGTTGTTGAATTGTGAAATTAATAACTTTATTCTTATGAATTGAATGTGGCTTTGTCACGAGACGCATGGCGTTGTGACGCTAACAGGCTTCCTCTTCTTCTTCATGCGCGTCACCTACCGCTCACACGCTTAGGAGTCTGGCGCCAAATACAATAAATTAAAATAAAATAAAGTATCGCAATCTCAGACAGCAGCTAACCCTTTCACCCCATTTTCAATCCTCCACAACGAACCTATCACTCCCAACGACAGTGAACATGCTAAGCACGTAACAAAGAAAAAATAAACCGTGATTACTCGCGGCAGAAGATACCACCGCGACTAGCAACGTAGGGAATCATCAAAACCCGCCACCCAGGAACGGTACTTCCATCTCCATCGATTCTATCCAGAGCAAATCACTATGGTTGGAAGAGAAAAGAAGCCGTCGTTTCAGCTATAATTACCACGCAACGTCAGTACCCTGAGCGATTCACCCCTGAATAACACGCTAATGTGCGCCCACGGCGGCAATGAACCTGTTCAACAAGACGTAACCGCGTGGCGTGCGTTTTTATCGCATCGGGAATGAATTTATGATTGCCACAGACAGCCGCGCGGAGTAGAACGTTCCATCTATCCAGCTACGCGAATCTAGCCCAATTACGCGGCACATGAATGACGCGTTTTAACCTTACACCATCGATCGGTTACCGTTAGATTGAGTAATGCACGTCACGGCTGCTCTGAGACGTGTAAGAACGACAGCCTCCTCTGAATTGACAGTCTTCCGGTTGCATGTTATCAGGCCATTACTGCGTAGCTCAGCGAGGAGGATCGCAGAGAATGGATGTTTTAAAAACGCACGCGTGCATCCTCGAATATGCCGCTCCCCCAGGGGACTGGACGGCTGTTAGGAATTGTGCCAAATACGATATCCGCCCCGATAGGAACTGTTTGGATAAGGATCGTTGGCCGTGCACTGAAACGTACGCATTTTTGCGGCCTACTGTTTCACGAACATGAGCGGCTGAACGGCGCGAAGAATGCACGAGGGAATTGACACACGTGTAAGGTTTTATCTTCCGGAGGCGGGAGATTGGTGGTGGTTTATGTCAGTTTTGTTTTTATTGAATTATCGACAGGATTTAATGAAGAACTTAAAACGGACTTAGTTGAATACAGAATGTGTCAATTGCAAAGAATATGCTCAAGATATCGCAAAATCGGTATGTACTTCTTTAGTTTTAGGCATGTAGAAAATAAAACTTTTTGGTTTTTTGTTTTAAGTCAAACGGTATAGCCGTGAGATTGGACACCGTGGAAAACGTCGCACCTCAAGATCTTGCGTATCACGGCTCTACCACCGCCATTTTGAAGGAAAACAGGCTTCATATTGATTTTTCTATTTATTTCATTATCTTTCTAAAAAAAATTGCTCCGTCCAAAGTGGCCTGACCCCTTAATGCAATTATTTGGGTATTTAAAAAATCATGGTATAACGGCTAAAATAAATTCGATGGGTTGCTAAAACAGTGCTAAAACCCGATATTCCCTGGTGAGCAGGTATCCATATAATTATTACCGATATTCCTTTGTCCAATAGCTCATTGTATATCCTAATTCTTATTTCTATGTGATGCTTCGATTTGTGATGTTAGCGGATTTGAGATTGCCAAAGTACTTATCTACGCTCAATTTGCAGTAAAAAATGGAGTGCAAAAAGCGAGTGACGTGCTCCACGTTTTTCTAATTGAACCTCGAGGAATGATTAGGTTCGATTTTCCGCTCGGTACAGGCGAATGGTATCCGCAGCCGCTTTAACTACAATATATTTCACTTCTTCGTCGAGTGGGATAATTAGAGTCCTTGATTGGCACAAATTACACGGCAAGAGGAGTGGATAAAAATGGCTTTAATCGTGAATTGATCAATGCCACGGCACAGGTAATCCGTGAGATTGCGACTCGCGTGGAGAATCGAACGCAAACACAAAGGGTCAGTAGCCTGGGTGTGTTGCAACGAGCAGCTCGCTGACCTCGCAAACTGGTTTCGCACAAGTCAAGATCTAGATCGCGACCTTCTTGGAGCTGTACGCTGCGACCTCGGAACTCGACTCTCGATCTAACCTCGAGAAAACTCGAGGCCGATCGAGGCAAATTAAAAGTAAATAAACGAACGATCGGTACGCGTATCGAATATCAAGCAAATCGCCATTTCCAGCACGTAATTGAAGTCTTTGTAGAAAACACTGTAAGTGCCGAAATCCAAAATATTCAAGACAGAGAAGAAACCTCCCTCACTTTCAATTATTTACGAAATTTTATTTGTTTGATTGTTAAATACATTTAAGTATACTATTGTATTATTTCCCTTTGTAAATAAATGACCAATTTTGATTATATTAATGCACAAAATAGAAAAATTTGTGATGCTGAAATAGAAAATTTGACATAGAAAATTTTAAATAGAAAAATTGTGATTGTGTCAGAATTGGTCATTTATTTACAAAGGGAAATTGCATTAAAATTCTATAGTTACTATAGTATTACCATTGCAACGTAGAACATTTTCCAATAATTTTTTTTTAATTTTGCCACTTACAGTGTTTTCTACAAGGACTCTTAAATTATATATGTGCATATGATGTTTGTTTAATTATGTGGTGGTTAAATGAATTTATGTTGCAGCATTTTACTAGCGGAGCAAGTGAGAGATACTTTCGTGAAGTTGTTATTTTAAACTTCTACACCAAGTTTCTTACTGCGCTAATGGCTCTGTAATTCATTACATATACAACATTTTGGCAATCATCCAGAATTTTTAATGAATATCGTGCTGGCAAGCGTCAGGCACTTGTATTTACTGTCCCTTGAAGAATTACATCTGCTACTACATTCTAGTAGTAGCAGCTAATCAGTTGAGAACTTGTTGAGAAGATTACAATATTCTTAAGATAAGAGTCTGATCTGTCAATGAAATATTGACTTAGGAAAGCTAAACAAGCAGAAACTTGACTAAGGAGGAAGTTGGGATGGAGATGAGAACCTATAGAGCTTTCATACTGTCTAAATAAATAACCATAGTTTTCACAAAACCCCTTCAATTTCCAATTACTAATATATTATAAATCAACGATTACATTACAGATCAAAAAAAGATCTAACAATTCCTTTCAAGTTTGAAGACTACTGTTCAGGGGTCGAATGAATCTGTTAAAATTTCAATTAATTATGAAATAACTGTAATTTTATAACTATAATCTCTTCTGTCCCGAGAAAACTATTACAAAATTCAGTGTATTAATTGCAACTTTTATTGCATACATTTTTCTTTAAATAAGAAACTTTTATTTTCTTGAAAGTAGAAAAAAGTTCTAATTCAAGAGGAACATTTATTCTAGTCTGAAAAAGTTAAAAGTTAGTAGCAGATTTTATGAAAATGTTGCGGGGTAGATAAATCTGAAGTTGAAACCATAAACCGTTTGGTGAAAATAATTATATAAAAACCACAATGTGCCTTATCTTCTGTATTTATCCTGCTTGCAATTCCTTAAATAATACTAATTAAAAAAAAAATTCCCCACCTTTATATTGTACCCTTAAATATCTGTTCAAAATTATACGATTCTCCAGAACTTTTAGTAATAGAACATAAAATAACTGTTAAAACTGAAATCTTACAACAGAGTTCTAAAGTGTTAAAGTACAAAGTAAAACAACTTAAAACAAAAAAGAAATGATTTCAAAGTTAAAAGTTAATAATCTAAAAGTTAGCAGTTCCATTCGACCCCTACTCATGTTTGAATCAATCTAATCTTATGTTTAATATCATTCAAAATTAAACTCAGATGAGGAAAGATAGGCAGAATTATCAGCGATAACTTCTAAATAGTTCACTGTAGTAACTTATCACGTTACTCTTGATCACCATGTACCGTCATTCGAATTTATATTACACAGGCATACCGTAACAGAACGGCCATTATTTTTCATTTACTGTTACCTCGTCTCAATTCGACCCCCTGTTAAACGTTGTTTTACAACCGAATAACGTAATACTTTATAATCCGATTATTAGAACAAGCGATTATTGAAGCTATATCGCACGATAACGGCACAGGCCGCGGTTTAAACGAGAATAATAATATCGTTGTTTCTTTGTATTAATTTTGATATACCGATTGTTAAATCGCGTTACAATCTCGTTAGCCTACGATTTTACAAAATCCAGCGGATTTACGAGCCGGCTTATTAGAGTGGAAATTACAATCGCGCTTTGCAAACTTAATAAATTCGGTTTCACTCCAACGACGATTGAGAATGTTTGTATTTTCGATCGTACTGATTTGCATACGATTTTATACCAGCGACATATGAATCTGATTGGTGATAGCAGGATTATTGTGCCTCGAAACTTTTATCATGAACGATAACGTAGGTTTGATTAAATTTTTTGGTCGAACGGTATGTATGTCAATGTGGCGTTGTGGATGAAGTTTATAATTTTTTAACGCAGACGTGACTTCTGTGGTGTTTGCGGAATTGAGAGCTGCTCTTTTACTTTGCCACTTTTAAATTATCAGCTTATGGACAGGACGACTGGAAGTTTCACTGGATTTGAAGAATTTAATACTTCCCGCTATTCTTTGGCGATGAGTGATGGTGGGTTAAGTCTGGATTAGGGTTGCCCCTTCAGCTTCCGAACTGAAATTGTTCGGAGTTTAATAACTTCGAGACGCGTACTGCGAGCTACTTGGAAATACGTAATACAAACGTTCAAACAGAATTTCTCAGACTTGGTAAATACCCTTTGATGGCTAAAAGTGATTGGAGCAAAAGAAGAAGAAAGTTTTAGGAAGAAGAGCGAAGAGAGCTGAGTCTTGAACTCGTAAATAAAGGATCTACCCAACGCACCCACGTCTTAAAACTTAAAAGCTAAACACTGGAGGAGACACTACAGAACGCGGGGACGAGAGCGATGAGCGCAGAGGATGTTACAAAAGTATACTTTTTCATATCGTATACTTATTATAAAAAATTAATAAAAAAACTACAACTTCTTTAAAGATGCATAAAAACATGGTCAAACTTTCAAATGAATGGAATCACTAGTTTCTTAAAAAATTTCTCAAATTTTGCTAAGTTTTTAGCCTAAAAAATAGGATTCACCTCTTAACAGGCATTACAAATCTGTATTTTATGCAAAATAAAAATGCTTATAACTGCAAAATTAAACATTATTTGACATATGCGTATACAAACTTTTGTTTTATTTTGTTGATTAGTACCGATCCTGGAAACATGTTCCCAATTTTTATAAACACCCTGTATACAATTCTTTTAGACATCAGAAGCACTTGAACCGTGGAATTTCGAGCATTTCCCTTTTTCTTAACTTTAATATTTTCTGTGACTTCGACAATATATTCCAACAAAGAGGACCTTTTCCCATTCAATTACAGCAATTTCCACCTGTTTCGACAAAGAAACGCGACGAGAGTGGATTTCTGTAGGGCACAAGAATCACGTTGCACTAATTAAAAGCAGTGCTTATACTGCTTCATTGGAGCAGGATATACCCACGTACCATACGTCCAGAGGAATTCTACTTAACATTTCGCGATTTGATATTTCCATTTCGACTATTCTTGCTTCAAACCAAAGGCGGAATTGCCTCTACGGCGAAGTCCCTTTGTTTCGCGGTTTGTTATAGGTATATACCTAACCGAACATCCAGACGAAATCACGAAAGCGAAATGGTTCGTAACGCAAAATAGAAATTTCTGTGCATTCGTCAGCCGTCAGGTTGTACAGTAAAATTGGTCGAAAATATTGACGTTACTGTCCAATTATAACGATGATCCAAAATACTAGCGCGCTGATCCTGTGATGCCGATTAGAGTTGACAGTGTTTATCCTCATTAAATTGTTGCAGCGATTGACAGACTGAAATCTCCTTTATTCGTAACTATTGTCGCCTTCGTTGCATTTTCTTCTGGGAATGTATGGATGTATGTCTACTTTTTAACTTCTAGTGGTTACCCACTTAAAAGATCGGATAATTACAAATTTGCTTTATTTAGAACTTTATTTAGAAAATTTTTGTAGCGAAAGATTATTATCATCACGTTGATAATTTAGCACTTACTCTATGCAATCCTTCGAGTTAGTTTGGCGACGGCGAAGTAGACAAGAGACCTCAGACAAAAACTAGAAAACCGAGGAATAAGAATTCTAGCATATAAATTCAAACAGGTGTTCCTTAAGTGAAATCTGCATAAATTTAAGAAATAGTAATAGGAAATCCGGGGAGGAAATGGATTACGCTTAGCAAAATTTGTAACGTGGAATTATTCAGGTTTCAGTACTGCAGAGTTTTGCGAGTGTAAATTATTTGGAAATTGATTATTAACCGGGGAGAAGTGGCAAGGATAATTCGTAAGAAAAGGGGGATAGTTCGATAGGAGGACGGAAAGTTTTCTTGGATCTTAATCCGACGGAAATTCTGTCGGATTATTGAAAGCGATTCGCCTTCACCTCTGACCTTCCCAGCAACATTCCTGTTCCTCGGGATCCTCGGCCTCTCCAGACTCCTCAAGGATCTCTTCTTTTCCCAGCGAATCGAAATGGCTGCCGGTTTGCGATCTTCCCTTTGGAGAATATATTACGCGAGATGAAAGCACTTTTATCTGAATTTCTAGTGCCCGGGGATTGCGGCGGATGGAAAATCCTGATGACGTCTGGGACCGAGTTAGCGGTGCACCAGCGATGAATTCTTTTTCTGAATATGTTTATTAATAATTTTCCACTTGGTGAGCTTTCCGAGAACGTGTCTCCTTGCGTTCTCCCCGATGAACGTATGCTCAGAGGTTGGAGAATTACGTACAGAGTGTTCCAAATACGGTGGTATGTATCTTTTTAATTTTTTTGTTAATATTTCACAGAAGTCCCCGACGTGTTGTTGAAAATTATAAGAATTCGAAATAAGGATTATAAAATAGCTGAGTTTCGATCGTAGAAGTTCATTAGATACTACACGAGATCAGAAAACTGAATATAATATGTTCGGACTATACTAGCTATGACAGAGAAATAAATAATATAATATATTTATTTAATATTTTTTAAAGTTTTCGTAACTTACTTATTCAGTTAACACGTTGCGTGCGGGTGACGTGTGCGGTCACGTCATGGAACTCTTGGGCCCGGTCCCAGTAAATGTGGAAGGTGAAGAAGAATTTTTCAGGTACCGAATTTTCCTTTTGCATACGCATTCAGTACGAACGTGTTCATCAGTGTGTGCATGTCGTTACAAATTTGCAACGTTTTTCACCATAGTGCAGCTGTTTCTTGTATTTAGGTGAAGGTCAACTATTTTTGGTGCCGGACGCAACGTGTTAATAAATCGTTCTTTTTGTGCCGGATTTTTTTTTAAAATTAAATTATAGGTATTTTGAATGAAAATTACTGAAAGGGACAAGATGCTTCGACTACAGACGTTTCAAATTTGACCTTGGATATTTGATGAAAGAGATCTCGACCATCTGCTTGATTGAACTGTGAGTTTTGTTGATAACTGAAGTTCTTATACAATTCGACTATGATTATAAGTGTACTGGAATTGATATTGAATTTGAATGACGCTGACTTGTATGTGAATAAAACTCAGATAGCAATCAGCCCCAATCTCACGAATTTTGTAGCCCCGTGCTACAAAAATTGTCCATCAAAATGATCTCACCATAAAAGACTTCCCAAATGGAAGTAGAAACGAAACTTCATTCCAGAAATGAAACGACTAACGCGGTTATCTTCATAATACATCAAGAAGCGAGACGATCGAAAGAATCAACACTCTACCCTCGTTTCACGTGGACGTAGCATTATGCAAATTCGTCTTATCAGTCAACGAGCTTTTCAGAATCGATAGAAACATCTCCGCGAGAAACCCGCGTTCGCGAAAAAAGAAATTTATTCACAGTCCAGTGTACAAAATTTTGAGAGAGATAGACAAATTACCAATATTAATTCTTCGCTTTCACTCGCTGTGCTATCTCTGGCAGTGGAAAAATTATTTCGTTAACGTGCTTTCATCGATACGCGCCCTCAACCGCTAAAAATATTCTCCACCGATGACGAGAATTTTAATTCGTTCATTAAGGGGCACATTTGCCCCGGTGGAACCGAATTAAAATGGAATTTAACGAGAGAATTTTCGAATGAGCGTAATTCATGCGCATTGAGCGACACTGATAAAGAAAAATCAGTTTAGAGCAAAGATAGAAGCACGCATAATGAGGATGGAAATATTTGCAATAAAGGGAGGAATTTTAAAAGATATCAGTCAGCGGAAAATATTGAAAAGCATTGAAGATTAGATACAGAGTTTAATATATTGTAACGCATACAGATGTTGACTCCTATACAATGATTGACCCTCTTCCCCAAAAAGTAGAAAATATAATATAATGCCTTTTTTATATAAACAAATATATGTATATTTCGGTGGCCCAGATATTTTTGTTACGAATACAATTATATTTTATTATATAAAAAAAACATTATATTATATTTCCTACTTCTTGGGGAAGAGGGTCAATCATTTTATAGGGGTCAACATCTGTATGCGTTACCCTATGCATTTGTCAAATGGGACGCTACAAACATATGAAAAAAGAATTTGCTCAGAGTAGAAAATCTTAAAGATCACAGTGATAAAGACTGAAGCACTGAAGAAGAAAATAAGAAAGAAGACTGGACCCCTATTAGACACAAGAAATAAAAGCCCATCAAGTAAATTGAAATTAAAAGAAATCTGCATGAGAAAGTTTATACGAGGAAGCTAGATATTGCAACTCTTTTAAAACAAAACACTATTCTAGCAAACTTAAAAACATAATTTCCACAGAGATCTTGGCAAACCCACAAGCAAAATGAAAGCAATGGTGACCTAAAAAGGAACAAGCATACGATACCCGTGCAAAATTGCCAGAGTCGTGTCATCTGGACGAGCGTGTAGCTCGCCAGGAAATCGGTCGTGTTCCAACGAATTACCGTTATTAATTCTCAGTTTTCACCGTTGCCAGTGCGCCCGCCATTATTCAAAGCCTCCCCCCCCCCCCTTGGAATCCACGCGGAAACGCGTCGAACGATTCGGCAATATCGTTCGACGCGTGGATGCAAGTTGTTCCAGCGAGCCAGGAGGAAAAGTAATTAACGATAAATCCGTTTCGCGGCTGCTGGGAAACCTCCGTAATATTTCTCCGACGACCTGCGAGCGCCCCTTTTTTCAACGGTGCAACGCGCTCTGAAACGTTCATTCCGGCGCTGTCCTGACAGGCGGACGTAAAAGGGCGAGCAAAGCATGAAAAATTTTACAACCCCTAAACGCTAACGCGACTCGGATCTTAACAATGGCTTATTAATTTCCCGTGCCTGGGAGAATGGAAAGGCTGCCCACAGCATCCTGTACAACGGAAAGTTTCTTCATTGAAAAACGAAAAAAGAGTAGGGGTATTGGACGAACATCCTCGTCAGCGTCTAAGTCTCCTTTTTTTCGCTGCTCGCTGGGGGAGAATAAAGAGCAGAGGGTAGAGGGTGGTGGGAGAGGTACAGAGAACGAGAAACAGAGGCGTAGAATATGAAATAATATCAATAGAAAGGGATGATGAATCTCGTGACATTCGGTTGTAACAGAACTCGAATTCGATCCATAGAATATAAATGCCCTCGGTAGTGAAAATCGAAAGATCCTCCGTGTTTCGTTTAGAACGGAGAACGTTGTTCGAAGGAAACGTGAAAACATTGTTTTGTTTTGGAAAAACGATATTGCTGGGAAAGCAAACAATTTTGTTTTCAAAGCTTTTTATATGGAGTTTGAATCATTTTGGGGGGCTTTGATTTTACGAGAGCTGAAGTAACAATGTTCCATGAATGTGCGTGGTTTTTATTTGCAATGAAAAGCGATATGTAGGTATTTCAGGAATGTATATTAGTACCCAGTGCAAATCAATTTGTTCTTCAAAATGGCTGTTACAAAAACAGAAGGGTTGCATTTTTTATCGAAATATGCTTTTGTTGCTCGTAATTGAACGACCGTGTGCTACACCGTGAAATTGAGTTTGGTTTATCGAAGGTAAATAAATGTGTACGAGGAAATCTATATTTTTAAAAAACGTAAAAAATCTGCGTTACAATTTCGTAATACGAAATGGCAATTAAACGTTGATCCTCTAAAACTGAAGTATAAGAAAATACATTTCTCCTATGGCGGGTAAATTTTAATTCTTTAATTATTTTAACTACTTTTGCAGAATGGATTACAGTGGTGTCTTTGAGAAACTATGACTGACGGAATTTAAAAAATTTATCTTCCACTCTTTCATGCTTTAACAAGAAACCAAGACTCCAATAACAGATAAGGAATGAAAAATAGCGACTATGAAGTGCACCAGGATGCATGTTGTCAACGTCTTTCTTATCTTAATGACAATCTGTTCGTATCCTTCATAATGTCGACTAACAGAGGTTTACCTAATAAATAAAATTCCCTGTATCTCATATTTTTGACACGATTATATAGGTATCACAGTTCATAACACAGAAATCCAGTTACAATTCATTCAAACTAAAATAATACTACTTTAACTCTTCATTCTATACTATATTAATCAAATTTATTCACTGCAATGTATTATCTTATCACACTTCCTATATAATATATTATCATATCGTATTTCCATTTAGAACAACCAATAAATCCATGAATATCTGAGTGGAAATACAATAATTTCGTGAATGAAGAAATACGTCATCGATGCAATTTGCATAAATTATAATATCTTCATTCCCGTTTCTCTATTTAAAACAAACTCGTAATATTTCCAGCTTTCGATGAAAGCCTGTTTTGTTTTTTCGTTGAAAAATCAGCCAATAATGAAACCGTTCATGGGCCATATAAACGTCAAATAAAATTAATCGTGCTACTTTGTTTACTCTGCGTATTAAATGCACATAAAATAATACGCTCCTTTCGCAGCTCGAAGATCAGAGATTAATTTTCGACCATTTAGCGGCGGGCAACGATTCGTACGCGATGACAACGTGCTATTAACGACCGCGTTGATTAAAACGATTGACCGAACGCGAAGGTTCCCGTTCCAGCTCGTGTTTTCGCGTAATAAAAATATCATGGACAGCAGTCACGGAGATGATAATTGCTGGTGGTAAAAGTTACACATAATCGTTACGGTTGAGAAGTTTCGTCGTAAAACAGAGATCTAGCGACGTTGATCTGAGGCAATCTCATTCCTCAACGACTATGTACCCTCTGCGTGTTCTGATCGTTTCGATATTAAGCGGCTGCATCGATTGCACGCATGCAGGAAGTGCAACCATTGTAAAGATATCGCATCGTGTAATTGCATTTTAACCTCCACTCTGGGTACAGGGGTACGAACACACTCGAAGCTAATAAAAACGTAAACAAAGTTTCCGAATGGAAACTTTCCAAAGGGATCTTAAGAATGCTATCTGTGATATGTTTCACACACAATTTGATAAAAAAAAACTTATTTTTCTTTATTTATACACAACGTTTTAATTTTTGTATTTCAAATTAAATGTTTTAATTATTTTTACAACTATCTTCTTAATAAATAATAAAATGTCACAAATACTTACGCAGCCAAAGTTTGTTTTCTGTACACTTTGCACTGAGAATGCGTGAAAAATAACGTAAAATTATTTGTACACGGAGTGAAGGTTAATTTATTTTGGTTCTGCACTCGAGAAGAGACTATATATGATAGAGAGACTATATATGATATCTGATATATTTTACCGATATTATATTATAGCTAAGGTCAGATATAGTAACAGCATACTGGTTGCCCCTCGCCTTTTTCAAAAGTAATAAATACGTTTAATAATAATAATAATTATTATTATTATTATTAGTATACTTCATAGGGTGCAGGAACTGCAGGAGAAGAACTACGGGTGTGATACTTCGAATAATTTGGTTTGGTTAAATCTCTGTGAAATCGGGAGTAATTATAGTAGAATCACTGTTACCTGAACCAAAGGAGATATGACTACACGAAGAAATTTTTTTTACATAATAGAGCAGTCGTATTTTTATAGTTGATATAACCATTGACTACTCTAGTTTTCTAATAAAATAATGTATGCTTAGCAAAAAGAGCAAAGCAGAATGAAGAAACTATTTTTTTAAAGATTTACTTGGTCCACTTCTCTAAGCAGGTTAAATCGCACAAGTTTCTTCCTCCAGTCTTACGCCTTTTGGTACCATAAATCGCAAATTTTACTTGCAATTTGCTTCTGTATTACTGTTATTAGTAGCAAGTGGATTACACGTGATGAAATGAAAGGTTCTAGATAAAAGCCACCTTAAATTGAAGAAAGTGACGAGAGCAATGTTGCAGGATGTCGAGATCATTAGAAACTCTTCCTACACGGAAATTAATGTGTCATCCTTTTTTCTCCCGTGCAAGAAAACGCGTTGCAATGTTAACGCCAGCTGCGTGAACATCGGTGATCACGCGAAACTAGTTTTGCAGAATCAGTAACAACGTGAAAGTCACGTTCAAGATGGTTGTTCTTATTAAATGTGAGCCTCGTAATAAATGAAAGGAGACTGGAGATGAGAAGTTACAGTACATAAGTGTAATTATTATTACTATGATCCTGGATTATGGTTCCACTGTAAACAGATTTTTCTAGCATTAAATTCATTAGAAAGATAGCACCACCTTGTCGTAGGATGAATGTAATGAAGATAATCATTTGTGTCTACATTCTACAAGATGAAGGAAAAATCTTCCGCGATAAATGTAACGCACAATTCAACAAGGTATTAATGTCTAATGAATCGTGGCCTAAAAAGAATATTAGACAGAAGTGTGGTGTTTTTAGTTCGTAAATCAGATGAAATTTTAATTATGATATCATTTCATCTTCATCAGGAAGCCTTGAAAACTCAAAAATCATATAAAACTTTATATTAAATCTAAAAACTGTTGCTCAATTTTCAGGGAATGAGAAATTCTCCTCCAACAAAGAAGCCTAGATATATGAAAAATTCTTCAGCCGTGGAACGGTGCGCGAGCAGAATTTTGTTATTAAAAGGCTGCCGTCAGAGGAGTCGAAGAAAAAAGAAGTATGTAACTTAAACTCCGTAATTTTTCCTGCCAAACGTCACTCCCGCTGAATATACATTTGGGACACGTACCGCTAGGATATATAAATTTTTATTCATGTTAACGAACCACGGGACATGATTTTTTTGCAAACGTCACGATCGTTGATGTAAAGTTTCAGAGTACATTCAAAACAACCAGGCGCCCTATTGTTCGCGAATCGATATTCTCGGTCGTCCAGCTATGAAGAAGAGCCGAAAAAATAAAAGCAGAGAGCAAACTATCGTTTAATGCAGCCTGATAAAAAGTAGACTGCTGATTGTCCTAGATGCGGCCGCATATCCTGGATGCACCAGGGAATAATGAATAATTAGAGCGCCGCGGAAATCGCCGAAACCCGATAATTGTTACAGGCTCGCTGAATAATTAGCATTTTATCGTGCCAGCGAACCAATAATTCTGTTACGAAAAAGTCGTACAACCTGCGGGCCGGCGGATTAACTTGAATTTAATTGCATCGGATGAATCAAGGTTATAGGTGGTGATCTAAAATGCAGATTGCAATGGGAATTTAATTTCACGCATCGCTTATGAAGAAAGTTATGGAAAAATAATCCTGGTGAAACGCGTGGACGCGTGAACAGGAAATGGCGTGGCGTAATTTGAAATTGTGATGTGTAATGAAAGCTGAACCGCCGCTTGCACGGTTCTATCACAAATTACACCGTGCATCGTATCATTCCAGAAAAAGATTGTAGGTTCCCGCAGGAAGTGAGAAGAATCGATTTGTAAAGCAGAAAACTGAATTATATCAAGAGACTTCCTAAACACTATCCCTCACTACTTATCAAACTGATTTATACTAGAGGTTCTTTCAGTGAGAAATAATTAATGTATCACGTAATGTATTGTTCAATTACAGCATACCCATCCATAAAAACCAACTAATCACTCAAACTCGGGAAGGTTCAAACTTGGGTAGGTTTAAACTTTAAAAGATTTCAGTGACAATTAATTATTGTATCACATAATGTATTAATTGAATCACAGCATATCTGTGCATACATAAAACCAAATTTCAAAAGAAAAGTTCTTCTAACTAACCAATTTCTTATTCCATTTTCGCAGAGCAGCATATAACACGTTGACACTATTCCTTTCGTTTAATGCATCCTATCTACCATCACGAGCAGCCATCAGAACATTGTATCGCAGAGGTACAATAGCCACCACAGTAAGAGTGGAGCAATACCACATGAAGCAACAACCCAAGAACACATTTTCCTAGGGAAACTAGCTTTCCAGAAGAAATAACTCCTAAGCCACCCAACAATTCTGTCTTCACTCATTGAACAACCCCCGTAAATTCATGGGATTACGTTCTCTGATGAATCGTCCATTCAATTATCGCGATTCATGCTCGTAGCATAGCAAGTGACCTTGCGCAAATCGGCAACAATCCGCCTGCCAGGCAGGAATGCGGACTTTCACGACATACATACGCATTCTGTCGCTCGTGGGCACCCTTGCACGTGCTCGACGCCCACGCGACGCGTCCTTGCGCGTCGGCGGAGCGATGAATCGCAGCTTAAGGCCCACGTTTGATGCAATCAGGTGCTTCTGTCGCCAGACACGCATCATTGGAATTATCCTAGACATCCTGCAGCTTCCTGCACGTGGGAGTTGATAAACCGCTCTCGCTTTTAGACTCACTCCACCGTGATCACAGAGATCGTACTGGCGAGGAGACACGCCCCACTCGAGCAACAGGGCGTACCGGGTCAACTTCACTTTTCTTCTTTTTCTAATTGTGAGTTATTTTTTTAGTATAACGACGATGGAACTTTTTCCTGCCAATATGAAAGCTATTCTGGAACGGGGATTTGATATATCGAGGTGGACGCTGGTTACAAGGGAGAGTTTCAGTGCTCTGACGTTGATAGTATTACTTTAATAATTCTATGGCTGTGTGCAGTGGGAAGCGGAATTTGATGAACTGGGAAGATGTGAATTGCGCGAGGTAGTCTGTTGGGAATGGATCTTTGATTGAATGAAGAAATGAGGTTTATTTTGGGTGTGGAGTGCATTTAAATCTGAATTGTTAATTAAGATATGGTAGCCTCTTTGACTGTTCGGAATATGGGATTTGAAAATTGAAATGGTTTTTGTAATAGTGGTTCGTATAAATGTGAAACGTGAAATGTAATATTCTGGCCTGTGCGATAGCTGATATTGGTTGAAGCTGAAATCAATAACTAGAGTAGCAAAATGAGGTAAGATAACATATCACTGCCCTAATCACCTTGTTGACTTGATACTAGACACCAACCATAGCTTTGACCGTGGCGCCGAAAAAATTGGATGATTTATGTAACCTTGATATGCACACCTCGAGATTTATCAGTTTATCGACATATATAAATATTGAACTAAATTCCCCAGTATCGTCCGATGCTTGCTAGGTATGCTAGGAAAAGCAGATATAGCACAACTTCTAAAACATTTTTTATAGCTTCTGGATAACGACAAATAGTATTCTCAGAAAACCGTTGAAATGGTGGAATAAGTGACAGTTAGAGAATAAAAGTATAGGAGGTTGAAACTTGATAAGTTGAAAATCAGAGGGTTCAAGCTCAGAAGTTACAAACTTGAGAAGGTTCGATTTTGGAAGCTTCATATATTAGGTTTAAACTTGAAAAGGTTGAAACTTGAGAAAGTTCAAATTTAGGAAGCTTTATACTCGAGAAGGTTTAAACTCGACAAGGTTCAAACATGGAAGGCTTTACACTTGAGAAGGTTCAAACTTGAGAAGGTTCAAACTTGAGAAGGTTCAAACTTGAGAAGGTTCAAACTTGAGAAGGTTCAAACTTGAGAAGGTTCAAACTTGAGAAGGTTCAAACTTGAGAAGGTTCAAACTTGAGAAGGTTCAAACTTGAGAAGGTTCAAACTTGAGAAGGTTCAAACTTGAGAAGGTTCAAACTTGAGAAGGTTCAAACTTGAGAAGGTTCAAACTTGAGAAGGTTCAAACTTGAGAAGGTTCAAACTTGAGAAAGTCCCCACATTTCTAACTTCTTGAAAAAACTGATACCTAGAAAATCCCAATTTTCTGTTTCTGTACTACTGAATGCCAGATACATGAGCGAACATCTTAATGTAACCTGAGACGATTATGATTAAGCATTCATTTGACACCAGAATTATGCTCCCTTTGAAACGAACTGCTGAGCAGGCAAGAGCATAGGCGACAGATTTTTTACATCAAGAAAGGTGCATCAAGATATCTCTTGCAAGCCGCAGACGTGATAATCGCCATCGCGACCTTACCGGGGCTGGTTAACCTATGCTAAGGGCGCTTTTTCATCGTCGACGACTCAGCGTGTTTGAAGACGACGCCTTGAGAGGAAGGATGATACCATTCTTCACATTTAAGAGGATCAGGCTGCTTATGATTGCCAAGATCTAGCTCTTAGTTCCTCCCTACCTGACGGGGTCGTGAACAACTTTTCGAGTAAAGACAGAAATTATGAGGCAAGTAGACGGTTTTAATAGCCACTTTAGAATATAATGTGTCCCCCTATAGTTTACTTTTACATCAAACATTGAACGTTGTTAGACATTAACGAGGAACATTGTCGTAACCATGCTATTAAATTAAAAAATCAGCCTCCTGTTGCCTGCTTATTCCCTTGTGTGCCTCCAAACATTAATTTTTATATTCTTAGCAGCTTCGATACCATTTAAATCAAATAGAAATCGCCTTTTCAAAAGAAGTTCATAGACTTTTTAATGTTAATACACATTCACTCTGAAATGCATTTACATATTTCACAGAGAATACAAGCATTGAAGCTGCGCTCGTTTAACTAGCTTATGAAATCCTAACTGAGAAGGTATGAAAGAGATACTTCGATAGGCATGAATGTGCATACTCCTGTTGAAACTTCATGCAACAAAACACGGTTCGATCTCTCGTCACGTGTTCATTAAAACAAAGTTTGCGTGGCTTTATTGAACATACAGATATGGATGTTTCTAACACATCAAACTTGCGCATTTCTGTTTGCATTGAGCCAGTAAGCACGGTAACTCTTGAATTAATCCCTCACTCCTGCCATTAGGTTAAAAGCGTATTTGCTTCCCCTTTAAATTACCAACGCTACCCGCGAGTGTGTTTTGGGGAGCGTGTGTCCGTGAAACATCTCTCAAAGCTATATTCTATAATGAATGGAACCCAGTTCTACCCCCCACAACACTGATAAAGGAGATGGCTTGAGTGTCTTCAAGGCAATCTACCAGAAAACCAAGTTTCTTTGAAAATCTTGTAGTAGAAAGCGCACTCTGACATTAATTCCTCAAGGTTATCAAGGCTAACGAAACTCTTTAAAAGGGACAATGTTGCAAGGAGAGATGTTTCAGTATCAATAGACAGTCAGGAGATGTATCTTTCACGTTTTGCTGCGTGAAGGGAACAAATGATCTCGAAGCAACCTGTACCCAAAGTACCAGCAAGCAAACTTATCCACCTCGTTTCACGGAGTAAACCATGAACTACCAATGACGACGGCGTCGACGTCGTTTCAGCAGGCATTCGGGAATGAAGAACTCGCATCGAAGATAGACAGCGTGAATTGCGAAAACGGTGACTCTATCAGCTGGACAGCCATTAAGCGACGTCGTTGCACCTTAATACCGTCACAGACACGTAAAAAGTAATTGACCTGCAGACTAGTAAGAGGGAAAAGGAATGTGGACCGGCTGAAAGCCTGATCCCGGGGTTAGACGTTAATTGGAAATGCTGAAACATCAACCAGTATCGAGATAGCGAAGAGGCGAAAGAAAAGCTGAGTTTGGTTGGGGGCAGATCAAAGGTTCGCTGGATCTGCGGGATTTCCAGCGACCCCGGGGCCATGTATTTGTTTATCCTCGACTATTATCGAAACTGGAACTCCTGCTCCTTCGTGCGTCTTCTAATTGTGGCAGCAGGATACTATAATCAGTGTGGCAGGCAAAATGTTTTAGAGTGCCCATGTTTTCATTTGTACCTTTAATCTTATAGTTCCGAGTTCGTTCTTCTTCGATTTTCCGGAACCCGATTCTTCCTCACCAAGGAAACCGTGGACTGAGTTTCTTTCCCGGGAACCTCTTTCCCCTCAACGATCCTTTGTCCACGCACAAAGGGGTAGATTAGGCGTGGATACTCGGCCTAACAGCGTGCATCGTATCGCGCATCTAAGCGGGCATATGTGTTCGTGCTAGATACGCAGTAATGGCGACTAAACGCGGCTGAATGTGTACCTGGCTGCATACGTCCGCCCGACGAGCCATTGTCTCAGATCATGCACACCGTCAACGGTGCAGAGATTAGCGTGAATGCGCCACGTCAAATCGACGACGTCTCTCCTGCACGCTCGCCATGTATGCGGATTTAATTTGCAACGATTAACGCCAGGGGAAACGGTAGGGTTACGGTTGACGAGATAAACCGTGGAGGAACAGTTCCCGCGGAACAGATTCGTTGGTAAGATGTCAGTGTACTTGAATGGAACTGGCGTTTTGGAAAGCAGAAGATCGAAAGCGAAACACTAGCTGGGAATAATTAATAAATAGGGCTTGGAATCAGTTTTGGGAATCGTTACGTTGTTTGTTAAAAGGAAGGAAAGTGCATTCTGCATGAAATGTTTATTGAATCGTATATGATAAGGAAGTGCAAGGTAAGTGTTGATTTGGATAGGATAACTTGGCATCAGATATTTAAAGTATTGTGAAATTAGAATTCTGAAGAGTGTCTGCTTGTGCTTGAAAAAAAAAATGAGAAGAGAAAGGTGTGATTGTAGATCGAGGAATTGTGGAATCATACACACTTTTCCGGCAAATTGGAATTACACACGAGATGGCTAGGTTTTGGATAAAATATTTTATACAACAGTAAACGATTTGCATAGAGTCGATAATGCAGCAAAACCATCTTCAACATGCACCTGAATGCATTACTGCAACGGAAGCCATTATTGTTTCAGGACACGCACACGGGTGGTAGGACTGAGATTACCGTCATCAAAGTACCCACATTCGACGCTGTATACGCTTGCGACGCCCCATTAAGCGGATTAATTTGCTAAATAAATGTATCATGAAATTACAGAGAAACTCGATATGTTCGATTCATCGATACAGACTGTTACAATTCACAGTGAGTGCTGCAGTGTTCCATAAAGAAAGGAAGTTTATAAAGCTTGATTGGAGAAAACTAAACACAAACTCCAGTGTTAATATAAGCTACTAATTGTAAGTATATTATTTCTCTTATATAAAATTACTTTCTGAAAAGCAACACGCTTAAAACTACCTATAATTGCACTTGTTCCTTCTAATTGAAAATTAAAATATTCTGAATCCATTGTGTAACTTTGTGTATGTTCTTTTTGATATCTTTGAACCATCCCATTGTGATTTTCTAATTTCTGGATAAAATGACAAAACTGTGTTTTTCAAATAGAAGGTAATGCGTTTTTGACAGGCTGAATTGGTGCTTACTAGAAAGCGCATCGCAATGCGCTTACGTAAGCTATTACTCTCCGACAAGCGTATCGACGACGCTACATAAATTACCAGCGAGGAAGGTTGTCAAAGCACCGTGTGTTCTGCTATCAAGCGACTTAACAAGTTAATTAAACGACTTCTTGATCGGCTTTGGAAGCACGTCGTTTCCCATTCACGCCTCGATACGAGAAAAATATGGAAGGTACAGTTAAATTGAAAATTAATACAAAACTCAAGAAAATTCAATAATCAATTGATCACCATAAATTTTTCTTGCTTTGTGAGGCAATGAACGATATAATTTTCGAATAATTTCAAAGCCAACTTCAATTTAAATTAAATTAAATAAATTTATCTTAAATTATTAATTTTATAACTTATTATATCTATAATAAGTTATAAAATTAATAATTTAAGATAAATTTTTTAAATTAAATATTAAATAATTAAATAATTAAAGATTAAATATATTTGTAAAATTTAAAATTATAGAATAAATAGTTTTAATCTAATTTAAAATTAGATTAATTTAATCCATTTTCACACAAGTACTTATATCAGAAATTGAAGTGAAGTTACGAGCAAAGTATTCACGACAAAAATGAGTGTAGGTATTTCAAAAAAATGAATATCACATACAAATGTATTACTTGCCACAAATTGTCTACTTATAACGTAATGAAGCTGCTGACTTCATAGAACTCATCTAGCAATCTCTTTTTTAAATTTTTCATTACACTAGAGGGAATGAAATATTCTGTTTCTGGTGACATACCCTATATAAAATATATGAAGATCGTTATTTTCAATTATTTAATTTCTAAAACCTTGTAGCTTGGTATATATTCCTATAGCATTTAAAAATCATCTATCTACATTTCCACACGAATTTGTTTCTCATCAAATTTCAATCTTTAAAGTTTCTCAAAGGACAAGATGGCTCCACTTGACGACAAAAAACGCGGCATACCAAAGGAGTGAAACTCACCTTCGTGTCGTGGGAACGTCCCCGGTTCACAGCTTCCGATTCATCTAGATGATCGACTTCCGTTCGCTATTCATCAGCTCTCGTTTTCTATACCAGAAGGCAATCTCTCATGGAGTCGTCGGGTTCAAGCGAATAACCGTGAAAGTTTCGGGAATCGAGCTGGAAAAACTGTTACTCGCGTCGACACTCACGCCTCGGTGACTCTGAAAGTAAAAGAACACACCATTGTAAGCGAAACTTGTAACACAATCCGAGTCACGAAATCTTTCCTAGCACAAATCTAATCTACGCTTTAAAATAGCATCGTTTGTAGCAATAATTAAAAGTTTCATCATAACCGCAAATGTGAAACAACTCCTAAAATAAAACGAAGAATCGTTCCATTGAAAACGTAATTAATAAATGTTTTAAGTAATTTGAACTAGAGGTCCGTCAACAAAAGGGTCTAACAAAAAAGTCTCATCCCATTTGCAGAGTACCATCAATTAAATTGCATTTTGCTTTCATCGAAGGCTGACTAGTAGTATTGGTCTTTGAGTGGTCAGACGGTCTGCTTCGCAAAGTTTCCTCGCAGGGAAACTGTATTTTGGAAACACTCGACTCTATGAAATTTTGGTTTGCTACAAAAGGAGAGAAAGAAAGGTAAGCTTGAAATGAAAGTATGAGTTATGGAAAAGCAGAGAGATATGCGTATCTGAATATTGTTGTTTTATAAGAACTTTGGAACAGTCGTGTTAATAACGCGGTTCGTGGATGTTAGCAGAAAACCAAGGTGAAATATAACAAATGAAAGAGGCGAGGACAATTATGAGAGCATAAGCGATTCTTCTCTCTCTGCAAAGAACACTTTATGTTGGTAATTTCGGCAAAGTAGTTGCGCGCAATGAACGTCACGGCTCAAAGACACCTTTGTTTCCTTGTATTTCATTTCAGAACAGACTATATTAAAGTCGTTGATGAAGTAAATGACGAAGTATGGAGGTTAAAACACCATGGAGGTGTAGCAAAAGCCGAATGTCAAGGCGTAATTCGTGAAAATATGAAAACATGTTTCGGTCATATTGGTTCGGTGGCGGACCAAGTATTCCAAATTTCCAAATCACATTCACATCCTTTTGCCACGATTTTTTTTAAATTGCTTCGCGTTTTAGATTACTCTCTACAAAACAGCTAGGAAAACTTGATTTATGTATCTGCTTCAAGTAGAAGAAGGACCAAGCAGAAACTATATTGCTATAATAAATCTGTGACCCTCACATGCATAAGTTTAGTATTTAATTTAAATACGTATATCAATCTATTGCAATTAAACTTTACTTCCTCAACCACCACTCTAATAGAATCTAGAAGGTAAAGGAAGGGAAATGTTCGTGGCGAAGGGAGAAGAATTTAAATTTTCTCCACTGAACTGTCAGCAATGCCAACTGACAAAGAGGATAAAGAAATCGTGAATGAAACACGGGGTTGAAAATTGAAAAGATAATTGGGCCTGCGTTAGCCTAAGATCTGCGATAAAATGGCGACGTTGCTGCTGACTGCACAGATAAAGCAACGATTCTATTAAGGGAGGCTTAATAGTTCTGACGTGTTGTAATGCCTTCTATTTCAATATTAATTTCAGCATCGTCGGCTGACAATAAGCGTATTTGGTACAACCACACAATTGAGTCGACTGCATACTATCCGTTTCTTCTTTTCTCCCCCACTTTGGAGAATTTTGCTTATTATTTGCTGTTTGCTCGAACAGAGACGATAATGATGTATTTAATTAAACGGGTTCTCTGGGGGGAAAAGTAAGAGGATTATTCCGCGGAAGCACTCAGATGTTTTCTTATAAATGAAACGAGTTCTTGGATCCTCTGAATAATACCCCTGAAGATGTAAAGAAAACACAGAAAAAGGAACGCGTTGGAGCACGGAGCAAACACGAGACTTGTAATCATGCTATTACTTATAGCACTGTGACTGGCTTGAAAAAACAGTCTGGAGACAATGTACTAGTGGCGATGAATTTTCTTAAGTAATGGTGGAAACGGGAAGGTTAATTAAACTGAATTAAAAACGATAGGCACGGTACTTTACATATTCTCCTGTAATGGCACACCACGTGTACCACATGTTCCAGCCAAGAATTGAAAACAGAATTAATTGGAATACAATACGGATCGTTGAACTGTAATACTGCAACATGACCACGAAAATTTTTACTATCAATTACACCTACAATGGTAATTTAAACCAAGAATACCAACTCTCGATAATTCCATTTCCGAGATTAACCAACTGGTAATTACACGTTTACATCGATCAATTGCTCGAACAATATCGACTAATTATCGAATTAAAATCTCCAGCAAACAATTATCACAGTACTTATTAATTCGATTTAGATATTATCTGTTCGTTATACCACCATACGTTCCTCCGATAATTCACGAGTTGTGCATTCCCACGATCATTCCTCCGATTAATTACAACTCATTGCACGTAACAATTTACTCGTTCGTGTAATTCCTTTAGAATATTTCCCCGTTCGTTTCAGTGCTCCGTCATTTGCATCATTGTTCCCTTTACGCGGAGTAACGCGAAAGGAAACCAGGCATCTGGAGCACGAAAGGGGGATGTTTAAATAGATGTGACATCGAGCGGTACCGCGAACGTAAAACGGTTGGCTCAAAGACGCGACGAGCACGGGCAAAGGGGAAGGAGAGTAGGTTGTGTAGTGGCAGACATTGAGACTACGTCAGCGACAGTAGAAACGGCGGTAACGTAGCTGACGCTGACCGTACGACACACAATAAAATCCCGCTGCCAGAAGCTTTAGCGGCCCCGACGTTTTGTGACGGCGGCTTCAGCGGCTTCAGTTCTCCATCGTACGTGCTTGCTCGCGAATCAGGCGGGGAAATGTTTTCACGGGAAGCAAGCGACGCGATTATGCCAGTCCACGTTCATGTTTCCTTAGGCGGAAGGTTGGTTCGGGAGGAGTACTTTGGATGATGTTATTCGTGCCTCGTGAAAGTTTGTTAATCGCGCAATTTTGGAGAAGTCTGAAGTGATGGATTAAGATGTTTAAGAAATTATTGAATTACTGACATTATACAGAATACAGGTTGGAGTGTACACTAAGGTGGTGCAAATGGTTTACAAATCACTTTGGTGAAGCAATTTCTGGGGAGAAAATAATTGACCATGCTTGAAGTCATCTTATACATTGAATTTAATGGACTGTGCAGTTTTAGATGGGTTTGGAACTGGCAAAATACTTCTGGACAGTCTATTCTATCACGTCCAGTGCAGCTTACTTGCAACGACTGAAAGAAGATTTAGCTGTTTCTTAAAATATACAAAAGCAGGCTCAGAGAAACCTTTGTCTGAGGTACTGAGGAGGCTGAGAAGAATACGACGCAACTTTTATGGCAGCTGTAAGAAGAAGGGTTCATCCTTCTAACATGATGCCTCTTCGCGGGATATTTCCTGGAGATTTTACAAAGTCAGGAATGAAAGATGGCCCCAGACAAAAGGACTACGATGTAACACGAATCTGAAGGTTCGTTGGTAAACCTGCTATTCGTCTAACGCATGATTAATTCGCCACGATACAGGGGGATGGAAAGAGTGAGAGAGATGGAACGCCATCCATCAACAACAGCGAGTATGCGTCAAGCTGGCTTCCTCAAATATTAACACAATGGGAACATGGAGCGTTCGGTGGTAACAAGCTCCGTGCTTTACAGCCCGTGAACCGGAAGGGGGAAGGACAAGGCGGGAAGGAAGTTGACTTCCACTGGAACAGACACATGACCGAATAGTTTCGTCAAGTTCGACAGGGCACCGACGTGCTCACATTTCCATTCACTAATCTTCAGTGGTAGGAGTATATCGTAAATTGAAGTAGATTTAAAGCAGCCAGTCATTCTCCACAATTATACACATCTATAACATCATGGTAAACACTTTTCAGTATGTCCTGATTTTATAAAATTGGGGAGTCCAGTAGAAACAGGCAGATGAATTTGCAGGAAAACAAGTTTTAGGGAAAATAATTAATTAGTACTAAATAAAGTGTAATTATTTTAACTGGTAATTGAATTAGATGGTAAGTGGCAACTGCTATCATATCTTGGCTCCAAGATTCGTGCTCTTTGACACCTTTTATTACATCTTACTTTGAATAAACCACTGATTCGTTCGATCCTGTTATTTTGATATTTTGAATATGGGTTGCCATATTATATTGCTACATATGTTGGTAAATCATAAATAAATGCATGATATAACACTAATAATTAATCAGAGTATAAGTGGATCTTATTATTAGACTGCGGATGTTTATGCAAATATACATTTTTAAAGAAAAGGACTAAACAGGTGAAACTTTGGTAGAAATATGTTTCGTCATTAGATGGTTTTTAAAATATATTTTTTATTTTAAAAAATGTTATGCTTATTAATTTCTAACATATACAGAATTTACTTACTTGGCTCGAGTATAGTAGCGGCCATGATATAGTGTATTCGGTTTTCTTACAATAGGGAGGTCGTAATTATCGTAATAAATATCATACTTGCATAAACTTCGTCGAATGAAAACTGTACACGTAAACAAATTTCTTATTTAATCTAACTCTTTAGCAATATGTTCCAGTTATCACCCATCATCACACCTCAATTATCGAACAAATAAAGCATACACAGAGTGTCACGGACCTCTTTTCCACTAGGTATTTATTTGCATTCAATATCGAATCATTTTAATATGCTTCTGTTCAGGAAAGGGTAGGTATATGCCCCAGTACTACAAGTTGGTGAAATGGACGCCAGATTGCAGGAGCTACTTGATGGTACAAAAAAACAGAAAATCTATATAGATGTGGTAATGTGGGTCCCTTAATTACTAAAAAATTAATCGAATTTATATAAAACTACCTCGAAAATATATGAAGATTACATGAATATCTATGTCTAGCAGAATGCAATGAACATCAGAACCTGTGGTGTGTTTGTTGCAATAACTGTACCACGAAATAAACCAGACATTTTCTCCTGATTCTTCCAGTTACTTCAAATTTCTGCTGGAAAAATGTTGCGTCCACAGTCACCGGTTTAAATTCTAATCCAAACCACTGGCTCGAAATTTCAGCTCGTCGGAGGGAGATGTTGCGCAACACAGGGGGAAGTTCGACAGCTGCAGCGAAAGTACTTTAACTCAAGAGACTCGTGTTTGCTCGTAAGCTTCGGCAAGACCGTTTGTGGTCAGCCACAACAGGAACGACGAAAGCTCGCGGTATTCCAAAGCTGCTTTCGAAAATAAGAACCGACCAAGAAGTCTTCGCCAAGATTCACCTGGATAGTCAAAAACGGCCACAATCTCGTTGGTAACACAGCTTCGAGCCTGATACTTTGCGAAATGCATCTTACGATGGAAATAATACCGCTGCGAGCGAACGAATCTCTGGGAATGATTATTGAGTCGAAATTAAACTTCGCCGTGAGATTAACTTTACGAGCATGCAGTTTACTTTGCCGCGGGAACTTCGACAGAATTGAGACTCCGGAAGTTCTTACTTCGTTGGCAATCGGCGAGATAACGCCACGGTGTAATGTGGCGACACAGTCCCCAAAGATACACGCGCAACAATTTCAACCGGTGCTACGTCACCCCGGGCTTGGTATCTCGAGAACTCTCATCAGCAGCGAAATTACAACTACTTAGTAGTTACCAGCGTCGAGTAGTTTCTGGTGCATAGCAGTTGCTGTGACTAAATTAAACGTTACAAGCCTGCCACCGAAGCAGACACCTCGAATCGACACCTTTGGTGTGGAAGATGATTAAGTAAACAAATTGAATCTAGGAAGAGTAGAGGAAGAATGGTGACGTGACTTGATGAAACCAAGGCTGCTATCTTCGGATATTGTGCCGAATGGCCCCAGTGGCCGATCGACACGAGGTTTGAGAGGAGAGGTGGGGAACGGCAGTGTATTGTACTGAAAGTATTTTATTAATATTTCGAAAAGTATAAATATTCGAAGCAACAAGTTTAGATTTAGGGCCTACACACCCTCCCCTGAAACCTCGTGTCGATCGGCCACTGGGGCCATTCGGAACTACTTACAGCGCTGTCTTCTTCAGAAACAGACAACCTTGGAAGAATAGAATAATCCCAATAATATCAACAAGGAGAAAGCTACTTTACTTAAATGGCAGTTGGCTCTCTATCTTTCTAGCTGCCGAATTAAAAGCTGCAATTCAGTTGTTTGTTTGCGTGCCCAAACCAGGGTTTGAGAACAGTTATATCGATTTCGGTTCATGAAACAGTTATAAAGAACCGATATTCTGAATAACTGTTATAAGAAATTGAAATTTCTGACTATATCGGTTTCGGTTACGGTTCTATTATCGGTTCTGATATTGGTTCCATATTGGTTCTTATCGGTTCTATTTCAGTTCTATACCGGTTACGGTTACAGTTATAATAGTATTTATTCTTATAGCAGTTCTATTTTGATTCTACATAATAATGGTCAGATGAAGAGTTAGGGTTAAGGTTATAATAACCCCAACTGCTCATCTAACCATTATTACGTAGAATCGGAATAGAACCGATATTAGAGTAAATACCTACTATTATATTCCAATAACAGTTATAACATTATTTCGGTTCTCTTAACTGTTTCAGTAAGAATCGATATATAACAGTTTGAAACAGTTATTTTTGGAAACTTTTCAATCCCTGGCCCATCAGCGAAACCAGGTACAGTTCAAACTTCGACTCGAAAGTACCCACCAGCTCCAACCACAAGAAACATGACCATTAAATGCCCCTATCTATCAATAACGCAAAGATAGCCCTCGAACTTCATCAATCATCGTAGCCACGGCGACTACCCGTGAGACAGGCCGCAAAAATCTTCAACAAGTGACCTTCCTCCTTCAGGCTCCTTCAGCAAATGAGCTTCCCTTGCATGACGAACACCAGGAAACCAACCAGTCTCCCAAAATCAAAATCCAGCCGAAGCAAGCTTAAGATTCAGGATTAAGGATGTTCAAGGATTCCTTGCCAACAAAGGGGTGTCCTAGCGGACGTTGAGAAAACGCGTGGGGGTGAAGAGTGACGAATGAAGCGAGCTCGGTGTTCCTTTTTCATCAGCAGGCCGTCTAGCCGTCGTTATCGCGGCCCTGACAATGTAGATTCGGCATTGTGTCCACTTGAAAAATGCTTGCCCGGCCGCGTCTCTTTCACCGGCGCGCTTCCCGCTCTATTTTCAGCCTGACCCTCCGCGCTTTTACGACGTCCCGTTCCGGCGCCGTTTCCCGGTCCGCTTTCAGCTTTCAAGCAGAGTTGCTTGATCGTCCCCGGCACCCGGAAACGGCGCTTTTGTCCACGCGTTACCGGTTACATCGAGCCAACTCGATCGATTAGGGGCGGCCCGGGGTGGTTCTTGGGCAGGTGGCGTCGTTTTTCACGGCGCCCCACTCCTCCGAGGACGTGGCACTCTTCTCGCCTGCTGAGGGAAGCTCAGAGCTGGCTGAATCTGTTCCATGGATCGATACGTGGCACACAGATCGATATCGACGACTGCAACTGCGAGAGGATATTGAGCGGAAGAAGACGAATGATGCAGGAGATCTTGGAGCATGCTCGTGGATTGATTTTTGGCAGTTTTCGGGGAATTGGAGATGGGATTAGCAGATGCGAGAAGTGATATGCGAGTGAAGGAATTGAGTGGGAGAGCAATCGATGCTGTTGGTTATAAGTTTTAGATATGTTTTGAGGGTGGAGATAATAATCGGGAGTAGACATTTTGAGAAGTTTGGTAGTGAAAGTGCTGCTGAGTAGCTACGTGATCAAGGATGTGATTGGAGTGAGTTGTAGGCTAATTAGAAATTTTAAAACCCTAAATGGATCAAGACAGAAGTACACTGCTGGCCAAAATTAAAGGATGATTATAATCTCCCGAACAGTTTGGTAATTTTCAAAATTCTGTATTTCCGCGAAAAATGGTCACAAAAAATATTTAAGAAAGCATTTTAACGCTTGAAGCTTCTAGTTTTTGAATAAAAGAACCAACATTTTTTTCATCTATTATGATACTGTTTCATCAAGATGAAGAAAACGAAGTTGCAAAATTTTATGTCTAATTTGAACGTATGTACGAGCCAAAAAAAATTTCAGGTAAATCCAATGACGGGCTCTTGTAGAGCAAACATTTCTCTTTAATTCCGTTTTTTTCCTTCTTTTGAATGATTTTTATTGACCGAGTTATTCGCGATCAAAGCAAAAAAGCTACTTTTCACTTTGAGCGCCTATAACTTGCGAACGCAAGATCGTAGAAAATTTTTCGCACATGATTTGGAAAGCTAAGAAATTTTCCTTTCAGAGCCTTTAGTTGCCAATTTAAGTTGACATTTGAAAATGACGAAAATTTTCGGAAAATTATAGTGATCCTTTAATTTTGGCCAGCAGTGAGTAATAAAATTTAGAAAAATGTCAGGTGAGTGTCCACTGAACGATGGTAGCTTTTCAATCGGAAGGAGCAGAACATTTTCATCCGACGGGGACAAAGATTCCAAAACCTCCACCTCGTGCAGGCATTCAAGGCACGTGTTCCAGCCCGACGACGGCGCTACAATTACAACGTTGTAAAGTAACTCGAAACGGTGTCCGTGAATGGAAAAGCGGGCAGAAAATGTGGAGGAGAGAGCGACGAAACCGTAGTGAGAATTTTCCAGCTTGTAGGCGTCAACAGTAGAGACTTCTCGCTTTAAAAAGTGTCCCTTCATTTGCTTTACAACCGGAGTCTCTTTGCTTACTTATTGTTAGTCGTCACGTGAGGCGCCAACACCCGCGCGATAACTCCTGACTATTTAATCCTTCTGCTCTGTCGCGTTTATTTGATGAATTACTTTCATTTATTCATGCATGCACATTCGGGCAGAATTTTGGGAGAGGAGATGAAGGCCCACTTGAAGGACAAACTCGCACTGTTCATTTACAACAAAAAATAATACGTTGAATTAAGATAAAGGTGTTGAACAGGAATATAGTCACAAAATCGTGAAAAATATATTGAAGTTTAATTTTAACTATAATGTTTGACAGTCGTTTATTAAAATCACTTTCTTGTCACACAGTGCAAAAAGAGGAACTCAGAAAAACAGTATAATTGAATTCTGACAATTCATCGACACATTCTTCATTCATTTTTCACCCAGTATTCAATAAAAACCATACAAAAAATTACAAATCATACAAATTTGAAGGGAATAAAACCTTCGTAACGTTCAACTACCTCGATTTATCCTGCATCCTTGGAGCAATAATAAGGGCAGCTTTCAGAGCCCTACCTACCGGTGTTGCACAAATATTCGAGGCACGCGTCCGTTTCAAACCGCCGTTCCGTAATTACAGGGTCGTAAAACAAGTAGACGGTGGGAGTGGCGCGGGGGAAAGAAAGGGGAAAAGTGGCGAAGAGAGGATCCACAAACGGTAGTGAGAATTTTCCGGCATAGAGGTGCAACAATGGCGGTCGACATGGAACCAAGTCCCGCTTCCTGCCCTTCCGCTCCCTCTACTTTTACCATTCCAGTTGCAAGCCCTGCGCCCCTATTTTTTCAGACGCACACCGAGCCCTCGGCTCGCGCCCCAGTAACTCGAACGATGTAATCTGGCTTCTTCCTCGGCGGCTCGCCGGACGAAATTAACCTTCCACAGGCTGCTCTCGAGGAGCGACGCTGCGGGCCTTGAGAATTCGCGGAGAACCTCGAGAGATTCGAATTACCAGCGTTATTTGCGACTGGGGCGGTGTGAAGGCCGCGAGATGCACCCTTCGAGACAGATAGTGTAATTACGTCGCCCTCTTTGAGACTGTTGAGAGGAAGATCGTATTGTTGGATGAAAGGATAAGACTTTCCTTGGACTCAGGAAATGGGTCGTGATACGTGGCAGTTTTGGAAAATACAGATGGTCTATTCGAACAGCAATATTCTACTGATAATAATTTTATTTGAATGTGGAAGGGCGTAATCTTGAAAAATAGTGTAAAAAGTGAATTTTTGGAGAAAGTGGGAATTGTGTAAATTTGGCAGGAAATAATATGCAGCAATCCCACAATGTGGGGATTAGAAATTATAAAAAATTGTGAGGGAAATGGTACATGGAAAAAGTATTGATTTATTTGTATAAACGCAAAAATGAAACAATAAACAAATTTAAGAAGAAAAAATAAAATTCTGAATTTCAAATTGTGCTTACCTAATAAGGTAAAAAAAGAAGTACGAAAGATATTTTATATTTCTACCTTATAAGGTAGATTTAAGGGAAGAAGAAAAGTGTAAGAAGTGGAGAGAGGAGGAAAAGGGAGATTGTAACCCCTAGAGGAGGCAATAAAGTCCATTATATATTTTATATTTCTACCTCTTAAACGATGGAAATAGTCGCGAGAGATGAGATTTTTAACAATATATCATGAAACTTGCCTCGTGAAAGTCTAATTTCATGAAACTAATGGCAAAATAATTAAAAAATAATTAAATAATTATCTCATGAGATTAAAGTCTCCTGTGAGTTTGTCTCGTCGTAGATTTGTACCTTTATAATCGCGATTTCTGTATCGTGCTATGACCATGTTCTTTATTGTTATTTAAACGTAAATAGCGACCATTCGATTGCACGAATCTGTATCCACTTTAAGAAGCCATTGTAAGAATAGCTCGAGTTCCGATTAACGGCGGGACAACAAATTCGGAGCGAGCTTACTACAGATTAAACCCATAACTCCCGGCATGTCTCGAGCAGCTGGTTCTTTCCGACGAAATATATCGTAGTCTCCTATTCCGTACACTCGTCTATGGCCGTTGCTTAAAACAAAACTCTCGAAATTTCAATAAATCCCACTCACTATCGCGCAAGCTGGGTAAAGTACGCCGAACATCCACCAGCAAAAATTAAACTCGTAGCATGACTTGAAACTTGCGCACCACTTACACCCCACGGCCTGGTTAATTACTAGAGCAGAAAGAACTTTCAGCAACGATTCAGTAATCAAAGTGAACTTCTAAAATTATTTTCTCAACAACGATATTGATTTTAAATAGTTATATTCCTCGTTTTCATAGTGGCCATTTTATGCATGTTTCGAGAGCTGAACTGAAACACTGTTTATGTTATGTCTGCAAGGAAAGGTTACTTTCAAAAGTACTTAATCCTTGCTCATCAAGAACAATATGTCATACGTTATCAGATGCTTGAACACTTTTATCGATAATTTACAGTCCTGTGTTAAGCCACGTTTATTGCTTTATGACATTCTCTCTTTGATATTTCTTAATGTAATTTGATAATTATCACTTAGTCTTTACGGACTGAGCCGAAGGATGAAGTTTAAAGTAAAATGTATCTCCTGAATCTTCATCAGTGTCTTTTCACTTTCTGTCTACTACAACACTTACTTTTACAAAATACTGTGCTTTAACCTGCAACTTCCTTCTAAATATTTCCTCTCATACTTCCCTACTCAATCAATTCACTACCCTTCCTTAATTCTTCAGCATCTCATACACACGCGCACATTGACTAACAATTTATCCTACCCACCAAAATAACCAAAACCAGAATATCACGAAATCCGTTCGTGCCTACACAACATTTGTCTCCGCGAACCACACAACTGACCCAACCAACCCCCCTACGACGACAACCAGGAACCTCGTCTTCCTTCTCCAAACTTCAAATCCCGCTGTGCCCCTCCCGCCAAAAGAGACACAGCCAGGGAGAGTGAGCGGGATAAATTCAAGCAACGTAATACTTGCGATCAATGCAAATTTCGTGGAGATGAGATTCGAGGGCGAGGTTGGAGTGAGAAAAAAGAAACGAAATAACTAGGTGGAACAGGATGACAAGCGGCGAGGGAACAGCTTTGGCAGAGGGAAGGGTGAGCGAGGTCCGAATGGAAAGCCAGCCCCCTACCCCTGACGAAGCTGGGATTGTCGTACGACGATGAGCTTTCTCATAACGAAGTTTCTTTGCCGACTTGGCACGCGATGCACGTGCGATTCCTTCGTTCCTCCTGGGTCCCCCAGTCCTCCCCGCCCGTTTTCATCCCTCGCCCGCTGCTCGAAGGCTCTGCAGCCGGCGGTTAATGGATTTAACGGCTGAGCCGAAAGCTGGACGAATCTCTGTTTGCTGGGAGATCTTCAGGGCCGAGGGAAAGCGGCCGTGAAAGATGCCCCGGATATAAGGGGGATTTATGAGGCCAGGCAGGCTACCAGGGTGGAGCGGGGGATGAAAGGCAAAGGCTCGTACGAACTGCTGGTGAAGCGAGTTAATTAAGACTCGGCCGCTACCTCTCACCCACGTCCGCGGAACTTGCTAACTACGTTTCACCCTCAGAGCTGTTTTTTCGGGTAAAGGGTGGCTCGGGCGTTTGTCGCGGTTTTGGCGTGCAAGCGGCTGAGGGAGTGACTTCGATCGCGTCGCCCTTAATACAGTGGAACCTCTATTACCTGAATATTTACTATTTGGACGTGAAGTTGACGATGAAGTGGTTACAGCCAGAGGGGGTGAGAAGGTGACGAGTTTGAATGAAGCTGTGGAATGGAGAGGAGAATTTTATGGGTGCTACTTTGGAGGTCCTGCATACAGTGACGAGACATGGCTAGACGTGTCGAGTCTGTGGGTTTCTTTACTGAGTGGTGACAGATGTGGGTTTTAAGGTTTTAACCTGAAGAATATTTTTGCATGCTACTTCAATATGACCCTAATACTTCACTGTACATATCTGTTTTACTGTGCATATCCTTTTGCAAGAATATTTTGACTAGTTGCTAAGGGAACTAGGCGGTCAACTCGCTCGAAAATCAAGTATTTTTTGCGAATTAATTACAATGAGAGGGAATCAAGCACTGACTTCTCCTTTTGCACAATATTTATTACTATTATCTAGAGTAAAAACATATATTTTTGTCTACATATCTATTTTGCAAATGGCGCCACACGAGGTTGATTATACAGTGGTTTAGAAAAAGTGTTTTTGGTTTTGCTCTGGTATTGAGATTTAAAAATAAAGATACAACGGTTTCTTTGAAATTTGTTTCTCCTAGAACCCGCAACGTTGGAGCGGACCTCTGAAAAAGAAACCAACCACAATTATTAATATAGCAATTAGGAGAAGGAGACTTTTACAATAAATGTCGATTTTTGGGGTGCACAGGTGGTTGTTTTTTTATCTCGGAGACTAGAGCTTTGACACTTTATCCTGAGGTACACTCCACAAAGGAATATATTTTAAACATGCTGTAAAAATTTCAAGTCTATTCGAACCTCGGTTGTTTCGCAATCAGGGCAGAACCGCAGAAAAAACGTCTACACATCAGGCGATTGTAGCGCCGTCGTATACATGTATATATTAGCGAGAAAAAAAATGTACAGTTCACAGTATTAATGAACATTACTTACCCAAAAGTACTAGTTACAATTTGTATTCATCTCCTTGTAATTAATTCGCACAAAAATACTCGATCTTCGGGCGATTTGACTGTCTAGTCCCCTTAAACTACTAACCTGTCAATTCTTTACATATCCGGGCTAGAAATATGTTACAGTGGCTCAGAATAATGTGAGGCATGCACATCATAAAGGTAGTCTCGATGAAATCCTAACGGCTGACGTCGCCTCGAAATAACCCAAAATACCCAGGGTTGGTGGTGACGCGTGTGTTGAATATTGACGTGCTGCGTACACTGACACGTACTTTATTGCCCCACGATGCCTGTTTTCTCGTCTCCTAAGCCCTTTATTCTGCGCATAATAACGCCGAAATAATGCTGGCGAAATTTAAAGGATTCTGAGTAAATACATGCCTTCCGAATATATTCAAGAACTTCCGTGAGTAATTCCTATTGTGTTTCAGGCTTGAGAGGATGTAGGTATCCTGTCTGAATGAAGCGCCTTAAAAGGGGGAAGTCGTCCTTTGTCTTCGAGACATTGCATTTTCATATTGTTAATTTAAATTAGCCAACGACATACATATATACGCCTGAACAATTAATTAAAACTTGAGGGTGTACTCCTGAGAGAGATGAATTAATTATGTTGGTTTAATACAAGTTGAAACTGTTGTTACTTTTATGACGACACTGTGTGCCTTTGAAAGCTATTCACTTCAGCCACGAAATATAAAAATTATATACACTCAGTTGTATCTTACAATTATTCTAAATATCTGCTGACTCGATCGAACGCGACTTTAATTAACTTGTTCCCTGAGTAATTAATGGCAAGATTCGCAAGCAACGAAATTCACAGTCACGAGCGGAGGCACCAATGAGGCCGTCACTGAAAAGGGCTTAACTTCTTCGCGAACGACATGCATGCTGAAATTCATCAAGCAGAGATGTAAACTCAACGAGCATTTACACGAACGAGCACGCAAAAGACTGGAAAAAATTGAACGATCCATGAGGCTTCTTTCAATTTCTACCCTTCGTTCCACCATAGTCGCAATCGTGCCAGTAATTAGCCACGTCACATTTAAGGGATGGCTAAAGGGGTGAAGGACCTTCGTGAAACGGCGACCCCACTGTTGGCGAACACGCGAAATGAAAATCAGGGACGCTCGTTCGAGGGTGCATCTCATTCTATGATCTACGTTTCACGGGCTAATGTGCCCCACCTTAACGCACGAAACTTCCTCTGTCACTGAATAGAAGGTTTTTATATTAGAAAGAATGGGGACTCG
This sequence comes from Andrena bucephala, assembly GCA_947577245.1. NCBI lineage: Eukaryota > Metazoa > Arthropoda > Insecta > Hymenoptera > Andrenidae > Andrena > Andrena bucephala. The sequence continues at coordinate 45,602,770 of OX387715.1, read as the reverse complement.
AGCCCTCCTAACGATCCGGCGCAATGAATTTCCATGCTGCTTTGCGACCCTCCATTGTAAGCGTGAGGAAGGAGACTATTGCGTGCATGTTGATTCGATCGACATAACAGAATTACAGGGACTGTAGAAAAATCAATAATCGCAAGAAGAAGAGTGGCAGAACATAGACATCTTGAAGTTTGAACTAGAAACTCACGTGAGTAGTAGTTACGATGGCATCAATGTTGAAGTGGGCATTATCAACTTAACAGAGTTCATTGCCTTTGAGTTCTACTTAAGTTCGGAAGCAATATGCTAGCCTAATAGAGGAAGTGCAGTATATTTGGAATACCAGTTTGTTTAAGACGAATAAAAAATTACGACAGAGGATGGGAACAAATTAAACTACATAATATCATAGGGAAACTAATAAACTTTCATATTTCTTAGTGTCAGTAAAACTAAAAAACGAAAAGTAACTGAAATTTTGGTTTGAATGAAAAATGACAAGTATCGATTTCGTTAAGGTGCAGGTAATTTGGAATACCGATATTCCAATTTACCTTCACTTTATAAACTTAAACAAAACATGTAGATAATAAAATTAGTTTATTTTATGACGTAATCAGGCTAAGAAATCACAATTAAGGAACAATTTTATGTAGATATCTATAAGACAATATTTACACAAATGCTAAAAAAGGTTATATAGGTGACAGACGAAACTGACGCGGTGGTAGCCATTACGCGTGAAACAAAAGCATCGGTAGGCTTTGGAATATTCCAAATTACCTTCACCTTCGGTATTCCGAATTAGCAACATGGCATTGAAACCTGAAATTTCATGTCACACTTTGTATTCTCGAAATTATCGCAAAACTGGCACGGAAGCATAGAAGGAACATGCAAATGAGTCGATAAAGTGTTTAACACTAAAGTTTTGACATTTTTTAACCATGATTGGAACGATTGAATACGCGCTGAAAAAGTTTTGCAGATTGACGTTTGCTTCCTCTGCAGATTAAGTCGAAAATGTAAAAATTGCGGTTCATCCACAAATGTCATTAGTGAACAGGTCATTAGCCCCTATAATCTAAGGTGTTACAAATTAAATAGCGTTAGTAGTTTATTAGATATTTCGGTATTCCAAATTACCAACAGTATTCCAAATATGCTGCACTTCCTCTACCCTCTTCTTATGTTAATGCGATTATTACGTGAAACTGTATACTCGGGGGAGGGATTATTTACATATTTGCTAATAAAGTAATGATATAGGGAAAGAGAATTATTTTCTAATAGGGATTTATGAAGATACCTAGACTTTCCATAATTCAATGATTCAAAATTTTAAAATTAAAACTGTTGCCAACTACCACGTGTATTAAGAAAGGGTTATAATGAATGATTTGGGAATTTTTGGGGAGGTTTTATTAAAAATAAATAAAACAAAATACTTATTACACGTGATTTATTAGTCGATAAAGTCCATCTCACCTTTATTTCCATTATGGGCTGAAAATGCCATTTCTTCATATTTTGTTTAATTCATTTTCTATCCACAATTACACAGCAAGATTTTGCATGAAAAATTCAATTAACTTTCAAGTGCCATAAACTGTGTATTTCTTTGAAATTAAACAATTTGGCCCGCCAACCCATAACGGCAACATTATTTTACAAAAATATCATTTTATTTTTCGGATCCATCGATGTTTAAAGGAGATATCATGCTGGTCATTTTTTTCTGCAGTGGTCTGAAGAACCTTAAAAATCATAAATAATTTAATACAGAAATTATTGTATATAAATTTTTTCGTGTACTTTATGGACTAATAAATCATGTGTAACAAGTATTTTAGTTTATTTTATGTAATAAAACCACTAAACAAAATTGCTACAATCATTCATTTTCCCTGGGGTTAAACCTATGTAACCCTTTAAGTTTAAATAAGTTAGCTCAGTCTTCTGCCGCAGCTGCAAGGCTGATGAAACGTACAGTTCGTGATTATTCAAATTCTAGGGATCTCTAACTTTACCCCAGCAGTACAATTGTTCTTCGAGTCGTCAACTTTGTTCTCGAAAGATTTATGCATATTCTAACACTCCCCCCTTATAGAAGTGTAAAGTGAATAAAATTCGGATGCACATTTTCCTTCCTATCATGAAAAATATCGTAACAGTCCCTATAAAATACATTATTATCATACTGATATTTAATCCTTTCTCGTCACACCTTAGAATCACAAATTGGTCGCATGGGGTTCACTGCATCCCAACATCATTTCTGAGTTAACATTTTCGTATTTTTAAATCTTTTAACTTTTGCGTGATAATTGTACATTCTTAATACTCGCACAATCATGATCCTGTCTGATCATAGTCTTTTTCTAGAAATGTAAATTTTGATATGATGACATTTGTAGTTTTGTGGAAAAAGCGATGTTCTTTGTTAAAATTTACCAAACCTTTAAATTGCAATATTAAGTTCTAAAAATGTACAAAAACATTGGGAAAGAAACAAAATTGCCTGGGTTGCGATGGGTGTCCGTGTGACCATGAAGGGTTAATACCTTCTTCATATTCCTACTCTTCTACGCAAACAATTTTATCGACACCTCTTTGAACGCGCAGAATCGCTCCCACTAATTATGCAGCAATCATCATCGAAGAGGACCTGCACACGGAAGCAAGCAGCAATTACAGCCGCGTTAAATGCGAAGGTGCAAACGGGCTCAGAAAATTCAAACAGGAAGCCATGGTTACACAACTGAAAGAAACAAAAACGTCACGCAACGGTTACACAATGACAGACTCTGTAGCCTGAAATTGCAGAATCAATTAGAAGCACGGAAGCATCGGTGTCCCAGAGCCTTCGATATTCAAATCTGGCGGAGGGAAAATGCCGTGGCGGGCGCAACGATCCCCGAGCGAACTTGTTGCGCAATAAAGGTAATCACACGGATCATTGCACCGAACCAGACACCGGAAACGCCCGCGACGTTGACGCAACAGAGACGGCAGACGAGCCGCAGCATCCTCGCCCGGAGAGATCCGCGATATTAGCCTTGTATCGCGGCGGCTGGCCGACCAGGAAAAGAATCGCCCATTAAAATGCTAATTTTATGGCGCATGCCCGGCCGCTTTATATCTCGCGACCGCGAAAGAAATTGGCTGCAAGCTACGAATGCATCAACCAAGACCCGCGAGGAGACGTTTCGGGGAAACCGTGAAACGGAGCAGAGCTAATCTCTCTCTGCTCTTTCCTCCCGCTGCTATGAGTTACGGCTATATTACGATAGCGGGGCGGCGGATAAAGGGCCTCGGCTGCTCGCGAAAACTCGAGTTACGTGCGGTTTGTTCGTCACACTACCCCGGAGGGCTCGGGGAAATGTGAAACCGCGCTGCAGTCTCGTTTCACGCGACTTACGAGTCGCGGGGACTCGCCCCTTGGCGTCAGCCTCTTTGGGGACCGTGGAATTTTGGTAACGCGCGTGGTACAGGTTCACCTTGTCTGCGTTTCCGGCTGATTTATGGTGGCGGGTGTGGGCAGAGTTGCAGGTTCGGTGAAACTGTTACTGGAAAAGTTCGAAGACCGGTGAATCTTGGAATTTACCAGCAAATCCTATCACTCGCCGCTACGGGGCGGCAGAAGTCTGAAATATCCCACAAAAGCCTGAAGTTCAAATACTTTGTAATTTATAAGATATTTCGGACTTCAGGGGTAACAGAACTGTTCGGTGGGTGGATGGTGCTCGATTTTAATGGCAACTGGTCTGCTGCCTTTGGGGGTGCTAAATAGAGGGGAAGAAACGTTATATTTGAAGCAAGGGATGGGGTAGAAAGGGTTTTTTGATTTCTTGCTTTGATAGGTGTTGTTAAGAGTGTTTTAAATATAGAGATGTATAGAAACGTTTCCTTTTGTTGGGACCTCTGTGTTTCTTTGGGACCATGATGAAAGCTGTACTTATTACTCGACAGCGGATGTTTATGCGCGTAATATATGCAAAAAGCATATGCAAATATGCGCGTGAAATACATGTCTATTTTTATCGAATTTGTTAAGGGTAGACCGACAGTTCCCAATTTCTTTATTGTGGTTGGAAGAATTTGTAAATGTGTATTCATAAATGTTAAGTTTTGAGCAACTTGTGACTATTGGAAAACATTCTGAACAGTGGCAATTGCAACGACATTATTTCTATTAAAAGTTTCAACAGCCTATTTGCAGAAATAAAATATAGAGTGAAAATTAATAATTTTACTATTTTCGGGTGTTATGAGGGAAAAATGCCCGAACCTCTTTAATTTTACCCAAATTGTTTATGTGTATCGGGCGATTGTAATAAATGAATAAATAGTCTCTAGTAATGACTTATTCTATCGCATGATATCAACATTGGTACTTTATGATCGCAACCAAATACAGTGGGATAGATATAAAAGAAATATGTAACATATGTGCATATGCCTTTTAACAATGCATATGCAATATGCAAAATAAATTTTGCATATGAATATATGCATTTGCATAAACATCCGCAGTCTACTGATTGCAAAATTATTTGTTCTACTGTCGCTTCAACTTCTGTCAATTTTAAAAACGTTTCAAAAATGGGTGAGTGGAATCTTAATTTGGTAGCACCTGGTACTTTTGTGATGTAAATTTGGAAAGTTATACCAGGAATTTATTTGTCGTATATCTGACAATGAGTGACCTGTGGAGACACTCTTGCGAAAATTCAACGATACTGACGAAACTTCGCGTTTACAGAAACCCCAACATTCTTCGAATGCTTTACCTATTCGCACCGCGAGTCGCGCTTGCAATTTTCAACTTAGCGACCGCGGTTCGCCGTGGAAACCGCGTTTCTTCGGTTTAACCGCGACGGAGGGATCATACGAAACCGCGATAATCCTCGGATTTATGCGTGCGCGTACGGGACGACACAGAGCAGAAACTCTAGCCGCCCAGAGACCCGCGAAACTTTGCTTTTATCTTCGCGAAGAACTTCCTAACAGCGCGGGATGAAGATAGCGGTGGGGGAGGGTAGAGGGCGATAAATTTCGTCGAAGGAAGCCAGACACGAACCAAAGAACGTAAAACGCGGAAAGATCATCTTATTTCCGCGAAACAACCTAGCTGGATCGGAGATTCCGTCTGCGTTAGGGAAGCTTCTTCTCCTTATTCCCGAGAAATATCGCGCTATAAAGGACGCGGAGGCAAGAGCAGCTCTCGTGGCGATACCATCGAAACGTCCTGGCAATTTTTCTGTCAACTATATAAATTTAGCGACTTCCTAGCAATGATATGTGGCGGCGTACATTTGGAGGGGAAATGGAGCTGGTCGATCAGACCGCTGAATCGGGATTCTAGCATGGATCTCTCAGAGGCTGAGGAAATGCCCAGCAATTTAAACCATCCAGGTGGTGAATCTTTTTATCTCTGAATCGAATGTCCGTGGGATCAGCTGTTGCTGGTAAATGATGCCCTGAAATAAAACTTCACTTGTATGACAAATTTGATCACAGTGTCGTCCTAGAAGTGTTCATACAAAGATATTTTGTGCTTTAATAAACGTCTTATTTCTAAGTAACTTCTGTATCTACGAAACTCGAAAATCTGATTTTGTTTAGAATATTAAATTTAGAATATTTCTGTAAATTTGTAGACCTTAATATTAAAATTTAAAAATTGGGTAAATTTTAATAAAAAAATCGCTTTTGTCTACAACTATTTTTTCAACTACAAATTTCATCATGTCAAATTTTACATTTCTAGAAAAAGACTGTTAGAGCATGATTGCATGAGTATTACGAATTTACAATTATCACTCAAAAAGTTAAAAATTCAAAACTACGAAAATGGTACCTAAATCAGAAATGACGCTGGGGTGCGGTAAATCCCATGTGACCAATTTGTGATTATATTCTTATAATGTGACTACGAAGTGTTAAGAATCGTGGTACCAAATCATATTCAATATAGCAAAGTTAAATTAATGAATTGCCGTAAATTAAGTTCATTAATCCGAAGCAAGTATTAGAACTTTCGAAACCTTTCTCAACCCTGGGAACTGCACAGTACCAAAACGAAATCCTAACGAATTGGTCTCACTGGAATTAAATTAAGCGCATAGAGATATTGATCGTTATACAATGTGATCTATAATTCAATTTTAAATCGATCCCAATTTATTCTGCAGCTCCACATTTTAATTAAACCTCTCGCCGTGGCGATACACTAATTACGCAGCTCGATGCAGGGAACACCGTGTAAGGAGATAGAAGTACCAAGTTTCGCGAGAACCGAACATCGACGACGGAACAAAAGGCGACGGGGATCGTCGCGGTTCTACGCGCTTCTCGGAGAAAATGAAGCAATATGACAACAGAGAGATCGCATTACGGGGTTTCCCCATCGCAAATTTGTTACGGGCGAGTTGATTGCCGGTTCAAGTTAATTATGTTCTGGAGACATCGGATCTTTATGAATGTTTCTTGCCGCTTAGTGCTCTGTAACAATCAGCTGAGGCTGATGGCACTTCATTCTGTCGCAAAAGAGAAATAACCTCGTCCATCGCCAACCACGTCACGTTTTCGAGACACTGTTCGAGTTATACGAATGTTAGTAAAGAAAAGGAAGAATCATATTTTCTTAGCTTTCGGTAGACGACTCATAATTGAAATATGCCAAATAATGTACATTACAGTTTATTGACATCTGATACAGTGTCGTATCATGCGAGTAGCAAAATACCCGTGCTTCGCTACAGTAGTATAATTAAAATGAATTACTTTTATATCTGCTTTTTTATAAATAATTTTTTATGTAATTTCGGTAAAGTGCACTTATTTATGTTCGTTCACTTAATGTTACAAAATGTTAGAAAAAGATCTGTTACCCGATCGACATTTGACCATTTAAGGGTTGATTAGGGCAAAACTTAGAAATCTGTTTTTAGGCCTTTGTATTGGAAGACTGAAACCAAGTATCGATATCGAATTGGGCCGAAGAGATTTTGAGGAATCCGTGAAAACACATTTTACCCCTTTTCACCCCCTTGGGGATTAATTCGATACCCTGAAATTTGTTAAGCTTTGTAAGTATAAACCAAGTTGATATCTAATCGGGCCTAAGAAATTTGGAAGAATCGAAGAAAATACATTTTACCCCTTTTCATCCCCTTGGTGATAGAATTTCCAAAAATCCTTAGTGAGTGCCTACATCATAAAAACAATGTATCTTGCAAATTTCACGTTCCTGAAGATAGATAAAAGCGCACTTACTGTCTTAAGATTAGATGGTTACGTAGGAGCATGAAGGAGATCAAAGAAACCTAAGTGTATCAATGTCAATAACTCCGTGACTCACTGTAAGTACGTCTGAAGAGGAAGAAGCACGCAATTCTTCACCTTTACTATCTATTTATGTCTCGGCTATCTCCACTACCTACACTTCACGCCCCTATAAACCTTCCTTGGCTAAGCGAATCCCAATAATTCCATACAAAGAAACAGTTTCATAGAGCTGATGGACCAATATAGCCAGGCCGAACGGCCATCAACCATAGATCAAAATCGATGAGCATTCATTTGACGACTGTCGACCATAATGTACATTTGTACTAAAAGGGTTAATGCAGCCTCCACAGACCGGCAATCACAGGACGTGTCGGAACCTCTTTTATCGCTGCAAGATCTCAAACGAGCGAAGCAAATGCCGATTAACTGCGACACGGTCCATTATAATTCTCGCGTAAATTATCGCTATTGATTCGACCGGGCCCTGTGTCGAACGGCAGACACTAATCGACTGCGTCGAAATAATTTCGGGCGCGTAATTTGGATAAGTCCGCAATTTATGCAATCTGCGTGTAATACACGCGCCCACCCAATGTACGCGATCATTTGTGTGCACCGTAACGCTAATTACAACCGCCCGCGCCACCGACACTTTGCGCCACGCGCGCGCTTGCAACCACCTCCGCCAGCAACATTGCTCCGTATCGGAGCCACGCATTTATCGCATTTCGTTAATATTAATTTGCGACCGATTCGAGGGCGCAATGAGGTTTAATTGAAAAACCGTGCACACGCGCGTGCGAAACAGATTGAATATTTCCGATTAATCCGGGCGGTCCGGTTTGCGCGAAGGGTATTAACCCTTAAATGATTTTTAAATGCAGCCGGCTTTGTACACTGGAGTACACTGAATCCTTTCGACCAAGTCGATGAATTTTTTATGAGCTTCGAGGAAGAGCTGCTCCTATCAATTTTTGAAAAAGAAAGGAAAATAACTTTGCGACGCAACATGTGCTCCTCATTTTCAGAAAACTGTAATCAGATACTACTTTAGAGTTCATAAATTGAAAGCAAATAGTGTGTACCGCGGCGGCTATTTACCAACTCATCGCAGAGAGCTTTAAATTCATGAAACGCCAGTGATTGCATCTCAGCCTTCGTCCCGCCAGCAACTTGCCAATAAAATTGGTGGGCCCTCGTGTCGAAATCGATGAATCAAAGGAAGCCCGATAAACTACATAAAAGAAGGCTATTAGCTGCTCACGGGCAAACCACCCTCCCACCCGGTGCACGCGTCGAGATCCAAATCCGGCGAAACGAGCTCGTGAAGCAGCTAAACGCGACTTGATATCGACAAGCTTTTATTAATGCCCGGATGTCCCGGGCACGCGGACAAATCGACGTGGGATATCCGCGAGCAGGCTCGCGGGATCTGGCCGATCGCCAGCCTCGATCACGCTCGAGTGGCTTTGCAGCTGCAGAAGGGGCTGCCTTAATGGACTCTTCCTCCTTGTAACCCCGAGCCACGGTCCACGGAAGGAACGGACAAGGAGGGGAGGAGGTGGACGACGCCAGGAAGAGAGCCAGCCGATTGAGTGTCCAGGCAAAGATACGTGACCGGTTTTCGAGAGTAGATCAGCTCCAGCGTCGTGGATCACGGTAATTGCGAGGTACCTCTGCCTCCATTCTACTTCGGTCCGTCCCCCTCTGGGATTCTCTTTATGTAACCGACCCCCCTTAAGAGGCCCTTTCGCTCGTGCCTTCGGATATTCGAAACTGAAAGGGGGAAACGGTGGAGCAGTGTCTTTGATTCCAATTCATGGGGATGGAGATTGTTCTTGGGACCCAGAAGTTAGCGAATTTGAAAGTACCAAGGCCACTAGGGGAGGGGGCCGTTTCTGTTCTTGGCTCTTACCTTTTTTGTGCTTTCGTTTATTGTGTTGAGAATCCTGGTGTCTGTGTAAGGGGAGATTTGAAGTCCCCAGAATGTGAGTAATGTCAATAAAGAAGGAATTGGGTGAAGAATGCACTATGAATATGAGCTAGATAAAGGTATGCCGGTCCAGCTAGCAGACTTTGCACGAAGCATCCAAAGAAAAGGAGGAAACATCCTTTTAGAAAATAATATATCGTATAATAAATTCTCTCTCTAGACTTAGATTCCAAGGAACATTGCACATTTGAAAAGCCTCTGCCCATCTTCTGCGTACTTTGATGTTACTTTCTACATTAAACAACTCCCCTTCGATGATGCTACAAATAAGAAACACGAGGCGCTGTACAGGAGCTCGCAGTTTTCAATACCGTCGATTCGGTGCAGCGGCTGCGGAAGACAAACAAGGAGTCGCCCAACGAAACAAAGAGCGGACCAGCGAGAAAAACAGTGCGTTTCGGGGGGACCAAAAAGGAGGCCCCAGTTGTTTGTCTGAGGAGGGAGCGGTGAATGTACACAGAAGAAGAAAACGGGGAAAATGGGAGTACACAGGTCTCTGGATACTGGTAAGAGACGAAGAAAACGTTCGTATCTTCTCAAGAGCGAGTAAACGTTGACCTTTCGATGGCACACTTTCCCAATGGTGACGGAGGTCTCCCATGAAGAACTCTGGTATCCTCTTCACCGCGTGGCACACATAGTTCGAGGCTCGACCTATCGCGTCCCCCGATATCTAACGAGGAAGCGTCGGCGAAGAAAGTCCCTAGGAATGCCGAGAGACCCGAGACGCCTCCTCGATCGCGCAATTTCTCTTTCGTTTTATTTCGTGACCATCGTCGCCGAGCACGAGCATCTCCGGGCCGAGCATCTTCAGAGGAAGAGATAGAGATCTCTCTCCACCGTGCGTTGGCTACGCTCGCGTAATCGCGATCCCGGGCATCGGGTTCTCGATTCCCTGGTGCTCGATCGACAAGCCATCCGGGCGTTTTTAATTAAGAATCACGAGGACCACGCGCACCCGCTTCTTAAGCTCGATTCTGTTTCAAGATCCTCTTGTTATCCAGCGCGGAGCATGCGAAGCGCCGCCTCGACAGTCGCGAAAACTGGTAATTTTCGCACTCGTGCGGGTAATTAAAGGTCTCGTTGTACGAGTGTTCGTCAAGTGGAACGAAAAATTAATTGGAAGAGATGGAAACGATACCGCGCGAACGGCTCTCGATTTAATTACAGCCACTACTTTCTTATGGTGACGCCGGCGGCCGCTAAATTTCATGAATAAACGGGCGGAACAATAATCGCTGCGATTTATTCCGCTCTTACTTCACCTGCTCGTGCTTTCCCGGGAAAAGTGAGCCATCGACGTGAGTTTTACCGTTTCGTTAATGGATGGGAAAGAGGACTGTTAGTTGTACGTTTCTTCATGTAGGGTAATGGAGAGAATCTCCAATGAAATCACTGCTACGTGGTAAATCCCTGAGATCCGTCATTTAGAGAGTCTCGAGAATGTTATAAGTAAAAGAAGAAATCACTAAGCCATTAATCACGCTCTCCAAAGTTGCTACACTCGTAAGTATCACATTTACGTGCCGAAGAGATAACAGTTTAGACGTTTTCTATTCACACCAGGAACGCATTTATGTATGTAATTATTATTAAGTATGTAAAAAGAAATCATCTTTCAGATAATAAAGCCTCCTTCCTTTGGCGATAAAGGGGAGCAAGTATTTTGAAATATTGAACCAATAAAAGCTTGATAACACAGTGGCAAAGGTTTCGAGAAGAAATTCAATCTTATGAATCTATTGGATTCAAAATCATAAGCTGAATGTCAGGTTTCCTAAGGGATGGAAGACTCAGTGCATGAAAAGGTTTAGTGAATATTCTGAGATCTCCATGGGGACCTTTCATAGATCCCAGCCTTATGAGATCTTCGCCGCGTTACACCCGCTAATAAAGAAGGCTGCACACTTTACGAAGTGCTTGAATTGATTTCTTTAACCTTTGAAGAGCCTTTGAAGTTCAATGAACGCGAATTTAAAATTCTACCCTGATTATTCCAAAGCTACGACGTCGTTCAAGTGGATCTATTATTTGTATGGTTCATTTTTCTTGGTTCTTTTCTAAACAGAGCGACACTGACAATTTTAACAGAAATCACATTACCCACTGGCTGAACTAAAGTTCGAAAATTAGATGTCGAAGGAAATGCAACGAAATTTAAATTCACATTAATTCTAGATCACAATCTCCCACGTTTAATTGATTTTAAACTTCTCTTCTACAGTTATAATCGCAAAAAGGCAAGGAGCAAGAAGATTTCCCTCGGTAACTTGGTTTACGATCATTTGCGTGAAGAATCGGACGAATCTCCCGTTAAGAGCAACTTAGCAGCAGACACCCAAGCGCGAAATCTGCCCCGTTTGCTTCTTCGAGTTCTTGAAAGTTCAACTCGAAGCTCGTCCAGGGCAAACTCATCAGTCTTGTCCAACTATCGATGGAGCATCGAATTCGAGAGAATGTCGATCTCGCGCGAGCAGGACACTGACTTTTCAGACTGTTTTCTCCAGACGAAAGGAAAGAAACGAAGGAAATAAATATATTTCCTTCTTTAATTATCTTTAATAAAAGAGGCGTGGTAGAGGCATTAATGGGACTCAAGAGGAGGTGAAATTACATTTCGTCTGTATAAAGATCATGCTAACGGTGTGTATGGAAACGTGTATTAACAGAGATTAAACGAACAGTTTAAACATCAGGCCAGGGGGAATTATGCACGCCAACTCGCAGTTACTAATATTATATTGACCTCTGTTAATTACAGGGCTGTTAGTAAATAATCTGCAGTTAATATCAGCGACGAAGTTACATGGTATTTTCCTATCGGCTATTATAAATAATTGATGGTAATGGCCCGAGAAAATGTAATTAATAAAAGCCATAGTTTGTTGCAAATATCTCGCGACTGAAAATAGTGTTTATTTTGAATTGTTTAATTGTTTTAGTATAAAGTGGTGCACGTGGAATTTGTAATTATTGCGGAATCGCACTATGTTACGGGAAACTACAAAATTTAGTTGTGATTAGGGTTCATGTATTTTTGGGATTCACGATATATCGAAGCGGAATATACTGTGGCGATCGATGTTTATAGCAGGTATTGTGCAATGAACTGAAAGTTTGCAGTGTTTGCAAACGAGCAAAGTTTTTTCGAAATGCAGTCGTTAATAACTTCGCGAACATCGTAAAGCAATCTTCGTTAGTGCATCACACATATACACGTTTCATTCTTAGGTAAGATAATTTGCAGACATTTGCGAAGAAAGTTTACGCCTCGAGTCGTCTGTCATCATCCAGGCTGGACACTTTCTCTTATAGACATTACCTCATTCGTCGAATACAAGGATCACCTAAATTCATATACTGGATGGTTCTACGAGGGATATAAAATGTTACTCAATTGATTAAAAACAGAAAAATATAAGTGTTCTGCTTCATCCACACCGAATATACAAAATGAGAAATTTATAATGAAAAATTTGAGCAACTAGTGTTTCTTGGATGATTATAAGATAGTCCGACTAAAAACTGATCATCAATTTCTTATAAAAATTGTGATAAAAAGTCAAAACTCTCGAACACTAATAACTCGAAGAATATGGGACACTTTATATTATCAACACATTTACTACATCGCGTCATATATTTATGAGACGCACAATTTTCCATTTTACACCCACACATCTTCACAATCTTCGAATCAGAAAATAAAGTAGACCCACCCATAAATGTACACTGCATTCAAATAACGCTACTGAAAATGTAACACGATCTCTGGCAGATTATCTAATCACATAATACCAGCGAACCAATTAATAACGAATTCCCGCCCCGTGCACGCGAATACCTAAGCAAGAACCGAGGACTGACTCAATCCAAAAGCTCAATCCCAACCACTTTAATTGATACACCGAAGCCTGGGACGATTGCGAGGGCCGCGGCATCCACCGTAACGAGCGATTGAGCAACCCAGCGGCGCGTCAACGTCGGGGGGATCTATTAATTCGCGGTGTCAAAATAAACGTCGTGATTACGCAAACGACGACAGACGCGAGCCGCGTGAAAATGTCAGCGAGAAGCCAGCACGAGGGCGAAAGACACCGTGTACACTATGAATTCCTACCAATTATCGAGGATTACGCTTACGCGAGCCGGCAGCGGGCGCTGCATCTGGCTGCGCGCTGTTTTAATAGCGAAATTTCGCCAGGGGGATTTCGAAGCCACCCAATGCTCGTCGGGGGAGGCAATCTTTCCCGTTCGGCGGGCGTTTTCACCGTGATGCAATTAGCGAGAACCGCGGCTGGTAATCGTCGTTGCACCATTCGGATGATCCTATCCCCCTCCCCTCGCCGTCTCTTAAGGACGAGCGATAAATCAGACGATTCGACTGCACAGGCGAATTTCCAGCTCTCCCCCCCCCCCACCCCTCCCAGAGAGGCGGAGATCGAAGAAGATAGACGATACACTCGAAACGCACCCACCTCGACGCTCGTCCATGCGACGTTAACGAAGCATGGGTAATTAAAACCGCGACACCGCTCCACGAGGCCCCGAGAAGAGGCGTAATTGATGCGATTTCCGATCGTTATCGAGTCGTTGAAGAAACGTACGACGATCGTCGCGATACGCTACCCGATCGTATCGTTGCTCGGTCGTTCGGGGCCTAATGTTTAATGAGTCGAGGAAGTACTAAATCGACGCTTTCATCCGGTCTATGAATTTAATGACGCTTTAAACGAGCGTTTGTGAAGCTTCAGGGAAAGTCTATGTGTGGTTCATTGGGAGTTTTGTGGGAATTATTTGGACCTGACGCGCGGTCTATTGTTCCAGGTTTATTCAGGCGGGGATGCAGGATGCAGTGTTTAACGTTTCGAGGTGGACGTTGTTTAGAATATTTAGGTACCGTTGGAAGGCTTGTCTTGGTGGAGTTTAATGGCTTTGGGAGGATAAAATCTTATCTCTCATGATTTTTTACGAAATTGAAGAAAATAATCAAGTTGATATTCTGGAATGGGTATTGATATTGATATAGTTTGGAAAATTTAGGCGTTGCATTGGTACGAAGGAGATTAAGGTATTTTATCGGAAGAAAGTTAGGGAATTGGGTTTAGAAGCCGGTTTAGTGCCATCGATAATTGTGTAACTCGTCGTTTCCTGACGTTTATAGAAAACACCTGTACCGAAGAAAATTAATTTGCATCACCAGATACCTAATTGAATGATGGAAATGCACGGCTTTCAAAGTGAAGAATATTTCTGATCAGATCTGGCAATTGATTAGTCACATCAATGTAGGTTAATGTTATGTATAGAGGCTGTAAACATTTAAATATTGCAAAAATTAACTTAAATATAGAATACTGCCTTCACTTAAATGTCAACTTCTAGATAGGCAGTAGGTAATTTAATTGGCCATCCTCTAATTTTATATTCAGCATATTTGCCGGATACTCATCATTTATTTACATTCTCGGAGATGTCATATTGTCATTATATATGAAATGTCAATCGAACTCACCAAAACTGATTCCAATCTCAGCACTGATGAGCCAGCTTAGGTAGGGGAAACCTGTACAAAACCGTATACCAGGGCAAAACCATATACCATACTTAATCCTGAAAATAAATGAAAGAAGCCCACACGCGGTTGGCAATTGTTTTCCGCCATATTGAACTGTTAGTTAACAGAGATTCGTGACGAAATACGTACACTCCAGCAAATCATTAAATTTAATCTGTTTCTAAGTGCTCTTATCTTATTTTCGACTGATTTTAAGTGGACTAGATAGTGTTTTGGTAATTAGAATGTAAGAATCTATTAACAGTATCTATTTCTATTATATTTTGAAGATCGTGGCCGATTGTTGTCATTTTCATATTTAGCTGTAACCAAAAGTGTAGGTGCTTACGTCTTGGAGCACAACCGTACGGATAAAACCGTACCCCGCTATTTCAGACAACAACAAGAAGAAAACACCTACTCTGTGTATATAGAACAATCCATAAGAGCTAAAAACCAAAAATTGACAAACAAAAAATGCAAACCAAAGAAACCTAGAGAAAATAACGTTGAAAATAATTATTGTGTATACATGATGAGCCACCTAAGGCAAGCCACCTGAATAACTTCTATAATTTTTTAGATAGGAAGAACTGTTTGAGACAAAAATTGTTTGATTCCGAGGAGCTCGTTACGTCGTGGATAGAACTTAATGCTATTATTGTTACTTTAGATCGGGGCAAAATCATATAGTGAGGTTAGTAAAAAGAGCTGGTTTTGTTTGATTGCTAAATTAAGTAGCCTGTTTGGACTTTTCAATTATATTTTTGTTATTTTATATCGTTTATGAAAACATTTAATAAATACCGTATCATTATCCAATTTGTTTTATAATTTAAAAAGTTAAGGACCTAAAAACTTAAGTATACGCTTTTGGACAGGTTTCCCCTACCCCTAATCGCCAGTTCCCATTTTGAGAACATGCTTATAAAGAATAATCACCCATACAACCCTTAAGCTCCCCTGGGGTTCTTTAAAATTACAAAAGATCCAAAATGCATATAAGTTGAATTTTGCATAAATCTTCTTACACATTCTCCTTTAAACCTGCCCTATTGTTCGCGCAGAGCCTACCAAAAAGAATCACCCCCTTTTCATATATATTTTACATTAAATCCCCCTCATTCTTCCGGCACCGCGATCCAAAGCCCCCTCCAGTCAACAGACCCACGAAAAATATCTCTTCCATCGATCACAATTTGCCCGGGCATTTCCCTGGCGAGGCAGTCGTCGTGCTCTTCCTCCCGGCGTATAAATCCGCCATCGGCGAAGGCAAGAATCGCCGCAGTAAACCGCGAACCACCAGGGGAGAGTCTAAAGCGTAACCGAACCGTCTGGGGAACGTCAGAACAAACAACTGGAACGCGGGCAGAGATAGGCATTCTCTCGGTACTGGATATAAATCCGCCCACTCGATGTCACGGACCAAGAGGGGGGGAGAGAGAGAGAGGAAGATAGGGTAGGGAAGGGCAGTGTAGAATAGAGAAAGATAGGGTGGGAATGGAGGGGTGAGGAGAAAGTTAGTAAAGGGCTAGGCTTTTTGGATATCCGCCAGAAACTCGGCCGGAGGAAAACACTGCAGTGGAGGCCCAGGTCGTTTCAAAGGACCCGTGCACTGCGAAAAACTGCAGCTTACGATCGTCCTCTCGGGCCGGCACAGGAAGCTACGCGGAGGGTCACCAGTCGCCGCTCAAAGGGAAGTTTCCGGGCAAGGGAAACGTGTCGGAGTCCAAGTCGCGAGAGGTTTTCGTGGGTTTTCGGAGAATTGACTCGGGCATGCGCGAAAGTTTCATTTATTCGCAGCTTTGTGGTCAGAGGGTTGAAGGGGATACGAAATTGTGGATGTAGGCTGGGACGTCTTGTTTTGTGACATTTTTCTTGGAGAATTATAGAGGGAGTTTTTGAACTTTAGGATATTATTAACTTTGGTACTAGGGAATGTTATAAAAACAGCGAGATATAATAATAATAATAAATGTTTATTCGGCTTCAAAGCCAAGAATTGGACTTGGTTTACACTCTCCTACTTCATTTACAAACTAACTTACCCATTCATCCTTCTCTCTCACCCTCTTCCTCATAAATAATTTCTATACAGTATAACTGTTCATGACTCTAGTTCGGACTAAGCTGTCTCAGGCTTAATTAGAGTAACCCATTGCCTCTTCCTTGGCTCTCTCCTCTTTTGTCGCCTTTCTCATGCCTTCCTCTTTTTTCTCTTCTTCTCTTTTGTAACTTTTCTAATCAGTCTGTCGTCTTTGTGTCTCTTTTTCCGCTTATCGCGTCTTTTTTGAATCGCGATCCCTTTTATAATATCCCTTCTTATCGACCCCCCCCCCCCCAAATGTAATGTTAGGTATATATTTCCTTCCTTTCAATTATAAAAAATCAGTGTTACATCATTACTAGAATATGGCAATGTAGCCATCTTAAACTAAATAAATGCTACAAATCTTCAATTAAAAATATCCGCGACGACCACTCAGAAAATACTTCGCGACCCGCAGGTTGGGAATCACTGCTACACATTATAATCCTGAACCGATACAGTAGTTTAACCCTTTCGCTGCGGACTATAGTCGAACGCCGCTGCATTCCCGTTCGGAGTTCGGGAAAAATTTATCCTCTTGTACTGTGATACTCAGCAATGTTCTCCGAAATCGTAATTTCAAAATTGAGAACTTTCTTATTCGTCTAAAATTCACACTTTTCAAGAATCGTCCGGAAGTGTAAATACGCAGCGAAATGGTTAAAACAAATGAATTTTTATAGTTGTGTGAGAAATAAAATTTAAATTTGCGGGGTGATTTTGTGACAGTATGTTTTACCGTATGAATAACACAGGAAAATGAAGAAGTATAATGTAACCCCATTAGACACAAATTCTCCCCCCCCCCCCTTATGGTAGATACTAGAAATCTTGAAAATCTGTCTTCGATAAGTGAAGAGTTTGGATAAAGTAAATATAAAAACAAGTGAGTGGAACCAAGCACCGGAGGAAAGAAAAGAAAAGCATATAAAATCAGTCCATAATCAGGCCCACTATCTTCGTGAAGTACCTTCCATCGCGACAGTCTTCAATGCTGCCGTATCGATCGAACGTGCACGCTCGCGCTCGGGAGTCAAGCTCCAAGTCAGAAGCAATTTGAAAAGGAATTAAGATGGTAATCCCAGTTTCTACGCGGGCAAATTGATCCACGGGCTACGAAGCGCCCTCCCAGAGACGCAGTCAGATGCATATCTTAAAACTCCACGTTGGAATGCAATTAGTACCGTTTGATGGCCCGATCGCGATCAGAAACGACTGCTGGGAGGAATAAAAGTGGACGAGGGACAGCCAAACGTTGTGAGCCAACTCTTTGCAGCAGTGGATCCAAGTTTCCTGGACGATCATCTCGTACGATTCTGTAGAGGGTACCCGTAGGCCTCCCGTTACGATCGATCGGAGCACCTGTTTCAGAGATAAACCCCGTTACCTTGCATTATCGTGCAGATTATCTGACTTCCGCTCGTAACCGCAGATTGATGATCGAGCCACGTCGAAAAAGGGGGACCATCCTGGTACCACAGAATAGTGTACGTCAGAATTTTATTGCAATGCTGACGATTCAACAGCTAAAAATCATACGTTTGATTACCCTTGCGAGCAATTAGAGACTAAACATTTGTTTAAATGCTGTGAACACGGACTATCCATGCCAGAATCATTAACTGAGGATAGAACTATTGTTGAACTATAGTTGTACTCGAATAGTATCGTTTTCTATGAGCCTGCAATTCGAGTTACCTGTGTTTAGCGAGGGAAGAGATAAAACACTACGATACTAGTGAAACTCTGCTTGACACGAAACTAGAGATTTTCGAAACCCGCGTCTCGGCTGGCAAGAGATCCAGTTACTTCAAAGTGAAAATGCGCGAATGATACTTGTGAACCACTTCTACGACTGCAGTTTGCTCGCGAATCGATACGACAAGTGGAAAACCCGGTGATAAATCAAACCAAGCTGCGTCAACATCGATTACCTGCTCCTGCATGGACACGTGTTATTATTTGACGAATTCCGAATGGATAGTTAACGAATGCTAATTTCTACTTATATTCAGCTGAATAAACAGTGAATATTACGCAGATATAATTAATATCATTTGAATGACGTATGTATTATCTAATCTCATGCTATTGAGATAATGAGATAAAAAATTTGCTCGTTTCTTGAATTAGTTACTCTTTCCTTGCAGACTGTTGAATTTGGCAATGTGATACCATTTTACAGTAGCGTACTTAGGATTTAATCTTGAGGGGAGCCGAGTTGAATGGATAAAAATATTTTTAATGCAAATTCAATAAAATTCATTAGGTGATTATAAACATTTATTTAATGAATACAATGCAGTTTTTTTTTCTTTTTATCCACCCTTTGGGTGCGCCACTGCCATTTGATACCTCGAAACAATGGTCGATAATAATCTTAACGTTGTGACCACAGCACGTATGATCGGCAAACTGTCGAAATTGAAACAGTCGGTAATTTCAATGGAACAACATTTCCTATCCCAAAATTCGAGTTTCCTAATTACGAGATTAGCGTGACTTAGCCTGGTTTGATTATCAGTGTGCGCAATTTAACAACAATCAGTGAAATTGATCACGTGCACACCTATGCACATATTTCCCCTCCCAAACAGTTTAATCTCGTCTAAACTTTCAGCATACAGAATTATCCTTTCTAGTCACCACTAATTCTCACTTAATCTCGAATTAAATTTCTCTTCGTGCTCCACTAGCCTGGAAATTATCTCCTAACTATTTAATCAAATGAATATAGGTACACGCAACTGACAAAGGAAAATCCCTAATCCGGAAATTCAAAAATTTATCGAACTTTGGAAATATGTAGAGAATATATAGGTATGTATTACGATTTTTTTTTTGCTACAAAAATTGACTTTGGGGAGGGTGAAGTTGACCTCTGAAAATCCGGCTATTTTCCGATTTTCTGTTATTACTCACAAACTGTATGAGATAGAAAAAACGTTTTCACATAAAAGTTGCCTTTTTTAATGAAGACAATCATTTGGTGACTTACAGTTCGCGAGTTATAACACAAAATCGGTAAGTGGCCGGATTTTTAAAGGGCGATTCCTTCACCTCCTTAGAGCAGAGATCCAAAATTAGTTATTATAAAAAAAATTTGGAAAATAGTCATTAAGTAACAATTCATTTTTATTTAAATGGAAACCAGTTATCATTAAATATCAAATAAATTTCTCAAAAAATGAAATGATTAAAAAATACTAATTTTTAATTGTTCTGATTACAACTAACCATTATACATGATTAAATTTTTGACTACCAGCAACCATTATCCACATGTAACCAGAAAAATTTCTTGCTGTCTGTACTGGGAGCAACAAAAATTTTTAATCATTCATAATGGTTATTCGTAATCAAAATCATTTAATTAAATCAGATATTAACTCTTATACCATAACTTTTACAATTTGTCGTATAACAGTTATGAGCAGAAAAAATTGCGTAATACATATCTATATATCCTCTACATATCCTCAATGTTTCATAATTTCTTGAATTTCTGAGTTGGGGATCTTACCGTGTGAGAAGAAAAAATATGAAAACTATAGATAGAAAACCTAATCAATAGTCTCCACTTCTCTCTCCTTCTATAATCTAGATTCTAGAGTCTAAAAAAACTCAGGCAATTGTTTTATTGCAATTGTTTTACTCCGAGTGCCATTTCTCAAGAACACTAATCACGAAGCACATATTACATAGATCGAGCAACGCAGGAGGTTGCAGAAATGATAAACATCGTGCAAGGATTTCAATTTTGGAACCTCTTCCTGACACTTCGCTTCGCGATACACGAATATCATAAAGCAGCGTCACAATGTAAAGTTCGCCTCGTAAAACGTCGACCTAATTCGGCGGGCGTAATAAACTCGAAATGAAACGTTGACCCCCGTTGTCTGTCACGGGCGCTTTCGTTATTCCCTCCTCTGACTGTACCTTCGCTGGGAAGCGGAGACGGAAACGCAGACTCGAGACACTGGACCGTGCTGGGAAAGCGAAACGAGCGACGATTTAATCGCAGCCGACCGGATGCATCCGCGGCAAAACGGCGCGAGCACGCGCGAACAACCTTCGTCTTAATGTATCGTCTGGATCGAGCCTCCACTCTGCTTCGTGGATAAATTTTCACGACTCTTATTCGGCTGCTAAACGAGAGCGCTGTCGTTGCCATAAAAATTCCACGGGAGATTGTTTCAAAGTATAAATTTTATATTTGCCCGTAACTCCCGCAGCGCGCGGTAAAAAAAGGAAACGCGTCTCATAAATATTCGTTTATAGCGAAACAATACCGCGTCATCCGCGGTGAAGCGGGTTCTGCTTGCTCTAAGCTGGCGAAAAGTTGGAATTTCTTCGAGGCTGTATCCCTGTCGAACTTCTCGCGTGTAATATATTACGAGCATTAGTTTCGGAAGATGGGGGAAAGGAGTGAGGCGTAAGACGGTTTGCTGCGGCGGTGAAGCCCTTTGGGAATGTTTCCGACGATATTTCCCGGTGCATGCTCCGCGATCGTACATCCACCAGCGTTGCTTTAATTGGACGGATTCCAATCAGCACGGCAATCGAATCATGTACAGAACAGACAGTCGCGGAAAGCAATCTGCCTGTAAAACGAGCAAGAATACCTCGATTTTAGCCAGGGGAGGCGAAGGTATTGGGATACCGAGAGGGTTCGCTTCATTTACCCGGCAAATAATTCGGAAAATTGACGCAGTGCTCCTGCAGTATTTCATCTGTGTAATGAAACGCTACTCTCGGGGGTAGTTCCTTAAAACTGAACGATGTAACTTGGATAGTACACTCCGGAACACGTATGTTGGTATAAGTCACTGATACTGTCTTCTATGTAGATTTACTCTCTGAAGTGTTTACGTGGATTTGAGAGATACTGTATATGAAAATTAGCAATCGAACGTATTTAGTATTTAATGAAGTTCAATGTGCATGTACCTACCAATTCTAAAACAAAAGAACCTGCAGAAGAACATATAATCCTTGATAAATATACTTTTGTTTTGCGTGTATTTAATTGAAAAATTTACACAGTTTACACACAAAAATATTCACAATAGAATATTCGTCCAAATTTAATATTTAATTTATATAACCGTAATTACAATAAATTATTATTATTCTTCTAATATTTCTGCGATTTTATTAAAAGCTTCTGTCTATTATGCACAGATTCAACTAATTTTTAGTGAAATTCGGGCTTATTTTGTTCCATTCTTCTAGGAAAATTTCTTTGAACATTTACTTGATAGATAATACTTAGCTAAAAATATATTTAGGTAATCAAGGTCTTTACTAATATAAATTACAACGGGCAATTCTGAATTTAACACTACTTAAATAAATAAAACATTACTTTTGTGAGTAACCGTATGCTCCAGACGACACGACAAATCCCCAAACACTGTGTAACAAGGCGAAGAGCATTTGTCCTCAACTATTTTCTAACACGAAACCAACAAGATCATTAGTAGGAATTCTAGGGTAGCCAGCGTTCCATCTTCCTCCGCCAAGGACGGCGTCGTCGTTTCACCCGTTCGTAGCCTTATCAGTGGCAATCTCCTCCATGCGAATACACATTTTCGTGGCATATACCTTGGCGAGAGCGAAGCTCTCCACTCTAGGATTAGATTACGGCATAAGCGGCTTATTTATCGCTGTGGCGACGCGATTTCGCGACTGGAGCGCAATCAGCGCACCGCGAAACATTCCCTCGAAACGTTTCGTGCGACATCGACGCGAACGGAATCGTCGAGCATTCCGCCCGTTTTTTCGACGGCGAGATATTCCAGGCACGCGTCTATCCGAGCTTGACGATACCGGGCGTCGCGAGATTTCTAACGTTTCCTGAATTCTATCCGATTGTCCATGAATGATTCTTATTCTCCTGTGCTGGATTGTGCGCAGACGCAACCGAAGAGGAAGATGCTTCATTGATCAGAAATTAATCTGTTTGTTTAGTTGTTATACAGAGGGCGAGGTATAAGATTTTGTACAATTTGCAACATTCTGAGACTGTTTTCTTCGCCTCAAAGCAGAAGGAGTGGTGCACATGGGACTCATAGAAGTACCAGGTAGATGGATTAAACAACAAACTTTGGGCATAAACTGAGAGGGAACTGATGTCTCACCCTGTGTAGATTGCAGAATCTCTCGAATTGATTAACCGCTTGAGTTGTTTCTCCTTCTCTCCGGTCGTTAAGAATTGTCGAGATGTTTAAAGAGACGCTGGTTTGTTGGAGAAAGGTGTGGAGAGCAAGGTGGGTAGGAAAAGCAAGTCCCAATTCTATTTTGTTTGTGATACATGATAAAGTGATTGTTTCTGAATGATCAACATCGAAACTTGTGCTACGTTATATCCAGCTGTTGATAGCCTTTTTACACGGAAAGATCCCGAACCCGGAAACTCAAAAAATTCTGAGACTGTGAAAATGTAGGGGATTTCCTCCAGATGACAACGCAATTTTTGTTTGCTCTAAGTTACCAAATGATAGTCCTAATTAAAAGAAGTAACTTTTGTCTTGAAACTTTTTTTCTGTCCCTTACAGACTGAGATATAAAAACTAAAATTGGAAAATAGCCGAATTTTCAGGGGTTAATTTCATCCCCTTAGAGTGAATTTGGGCAGTAAACAAAAATTGCGTTCTAATCAGGAGAACACCCCTTTCATATTCACAAGCTTTCAGACTTTTTTGAAATTCCCTTTTAGATTCAGAAAACCAAGAGATCAATATTACCAGCTTCAGCCACCAAATGGCTATCCATTAGCTATTACAAAAATAGGTATACATACCTAATCTATTTCTCATCGAAGGTCACAATCGCTCCCTAGAATCTACCTACCTGTCCCATATCAGACAGTGACATTTCATTTCTCTATCTCTGAAGAATTTATCATTTTAATTCCCTAAAAGCAACTAAAGAGTGCTTCCCGAAAACTCTGTAAGAGCAAAAATTGGGAAAAGCAATGTTTTATTGGAAAATGCTCTACGTGCCAATGGTAATACTACAGTAGGTATAGAATTTGATTTTTGGCACTTACAATGTTTTTTTACAGACTCTGCAACTTAGAAAGCCCGTAACGCTGGCTCCAACAAACTTCACTCGATTCATAACATAATAATAATAAATTCATGCAACGCTTCTGTCTCCTAATCGCGATAATTGGACAGTTAGGTAACGACTGACTTACTTAACGCTACAAATCGCAGCATACCTTTCCTTCAAGATTGCACACCGAGCGAGCATCCAATCAGCGCGCGAGCTTCGCGGAATCATTGCAATTTATCGCAATCGTGGACTGGGTCTATTCAGCGAGCTTGTTAAACGAATCCTAGGTACGCAAGGGTGTACGGGCGAGGAGAATTCGTGGCACTTAATTAATTCCATCTTCTCCAAAGAGAAGGGAACGTAAATAAAGCTATCGCAACGCGGTACGCGTACCGAATCGAGGAATGTGACTGATCAAACGAGCCAGCGCGAGTATCGCAACCTCTGCACGTGGATTAAACGCGTTTCAATGGCTGGCGTATCGAATAATTGAACCGGATAGGCCGTTCACCGCCGCCAGAGAGGATGCTGAGCATCGACGAAACGACGGTAAAACCGTGAAATGAGAAATGAGTAGATTCCCTCTCAGAACACACGATGCGTCGCGAGCAAGTAACAAGTGTCGTTGCGGCTCGACACTTTTCCGCTCTCTTTAATCGACTTTCCATTATGCTTCTACACCGAAACCACGTACGTAGAAGCTACTGCCAGCGTGAAACACGCGAATTAAAATTCCACAGCCATTTGTTCGTTCGTCAGCTGATTCTTTAACACGTATCTACTTACCAACGCAACGGTTGGAGAACTCTTTCAAGATGTTAGGAAATAGTTGTAGCTTCAAGATCCCTGTTTCTTGGATTGGGATTCTTGTTATATGGTTGTTGCTATGTACCAATTACTTGTCAGAGATATTTCATTTAGATACGAAAGTTTCAAGTGTTTTTCAAGTAGGTTCTGTTTTACTAGGTAATTCGAAATTTCGAATATTAACCCTAGAGCTATACTGTGACACTTTTAGAGCGTACCTAGCAGTCCTGACACTATGGTGTCGCAGGCGGCTCCAAATTGAAATTGGAGCATTTCGAACTTCGCTTAAAATTTTAGAAAAAAAAATTATATTTTTTTTAAATTTTTTTTTTGCGGTGTTAGGTGCAGTCCAGTGTTAAGGGAACTCCCCCTATGTTTGGGGAAGAGATTTACAGTATATGGTTTTCGTTTGCAGAAAGAAAATCGAAATTTGGGAGTGCAAGCTTGATATTCTCGCGTGTATTAACTCGTTTGTAGAGGACATTTAAATATTCTTGGATCGCTGGCGACCATGGAGTGTCGTTCTCGGGTTAGATGTTCTACTTAAGTTTTTTGATCAAGTCTCTAGTCTGTAGAAAGAGTGGCAGTCGGACGGAGATAAATCCCAAGAGTACAGTGGACGTGGCACAATTTCAAGTGATACAGTTTTTGCAACGTCCAATGTGTGGCGTGTGAGCAACTACTGTTACGCGAGATACAAGGCTTCTTATTAATCAGTGCCACTTGTTTCTATGTCAACAAGAGAGCACGAGTTGATCTTTGATATGACGTTAAAGTTGTACGTTATTAGTATTCTGGCCATTTGTGTAAATACTGTGCGGCTGTTTGCAAATGAGACAAAATACATAAGTATTGCTCCAGAGTTGTGCTTAAGAGGTCTTCCTAGTGACAGTGGAAAAAAACTTAACTTTCGGGATTTAAAAAAAGAAACAAGTATTGCACGTATCATTTTGCACGCTTGTATTTTTAATCTATCACTTTTTAAGACTATAAAAAAAATTTGTAAGTATCAAGGAGCATGGTGAAGAAAACAATATCATTCCTGATGCCACACCTGATTGCCAAAAAACCAAAAGTCCTGGTCCACTTCAAATATATCAGGCATGCTCAGTAGACGTTACTTTATCGTTGGAACTAGAATTTTGCAAATATTACGAATAATAATATAATAAGAATATAACATAATTCTTTGTTTCTCAATATTTTTTCACTATGCTGGTTCAGGCAATAGCCACACGTTTGCAGATTAACAATCTATTTGAATTTTCTTTGAGATAACTACAAGTGCTGATATCAGGTCCGGCATCCGGAAGGATAGTGTTCTCTTCACGATGCTCTTATTCCGCTATAAATGGATATTTTTACATACAATTTTTTTTTATAGTCTTAGAAAAGCGTACAAAATGACACGTGCAACACTTATTTCTTTTTTTAATTCCCGAAAAATTAAGTGTTTTCAGCCACCACACTAGGAAGACCTTTTAAGCATAGATCATAGCCATGATAAAGGATCGTTGAATGGAATTGATAGGTACGCGCCTAACATAAGTAGAACACACATACAATGAATACAACTGTATAAACAAGTCCTTGAACAGGGGTGGCGAACCTACGGCACGCGTGCCAGAAGTGGCACGTGCGAAAATTTTGCTGGCACGTCAATGATTTACAGGTGATATCATTAATATCTGTATAATAATCTAAACTAATTATTATATGGTTAGATACACCTACCAAAATACTTTTGACCAGCTTTTACTATACGACAATGTGTATGTGAAGTTATGAGTTAATTCCAGAGATGGCCAAAAAATTATTCATCATGTGTAGAAAAAAATTTCCCCGGGTTAACTTTATTCGTCAAATAAAAAAATTAAATGTATTCATTTCATCCGTTATTTAAATAATTTTTTGTTTAGTCAGTGCCCAAGTCTCGTTAATTCTTATGAAAATCAATGTTAATTTTTAAATTTGTTTCAATAAAATTCTGCAATGATTAATTTTCTACTAATTTTTGCCCTATTAAAAACTGTCCGGTACGTCAGCAATTCAATAAATATTATTTATAAATTTTTGACAGGCTCAGGTAAGAAGGTTCGTCAACCCCTGTCCTCGAATATTAGCTGCTACTAAATGTATCACCAAAAAATTCCATCACAAGTGTCTAGTGCCACAATCAATTACGTTTAACCTGAAATTATTCTACTATGGGAAAATCGAACAGCCAGTATTTGTACATTCTTACAGTTTGAGCATTATCTCACTCGAAAACTATCGTATCAATTGTAACCTTCGTTTTTGAGGCCGTATATAAAAATAAGTCTGATAATCGACCAGGAAAATTGATTACAAACGCATGAGTGCGTCACAACGACTCTTTAGAAACGGCAAAAGTTTAATTTGTCTATGAAAAGAATAAATCGCCGTCACTTCGACCATGAAGGCAGAAACTTCCACAAAGAAGCTCCATTACACTTCATGAAGATGAATGTTTTATATCACTATCGGTGAAAACAATCGACGAAACAGTGGCCGGAAACGTTCTGATCCAACTATTAAGTGATCCATCAAAGTCTAATAAAAAAAACGTTGTCCCGCATCGAACAAATTATTAATTTCAACTGTCACTTTAATCAAGATAAATAAACCCTTCTCCCAAATGAAAATTCGGCTAAACGAAACATTAATTACGCTTCTGCGAAGCTTGACACTCAAAGTAATATTCCGTTTCCAAAACACCGGAGCCAAAAATCCCTTCGAATAAGAGTCTGAGAAAATTCCATTCAAAACACCCCAGTCCTCTTGAATCACGACAGTCGAAGCCGGCGGATATTCAATTTTTAACAATCCTCTCCAATGTTTACTCACGTATGGGGGCGAAGACGCGGAGCAACGATGGTCGAGCCACAGCAGCCTGACACCCACGCACTCGATCGTCGATCACTATCCCAGCTTTCCCACCGATGCTTTCCATCCAGCAGCACCGCGTCCGAATCACTCACAGAACTCGCGGCTGCCCGAAAAAACTTGGCCGACGCGCGGGGTCTCGGGGTCCAGCGTGGAACAAAGGGCCAGGGGAACAGGGCCGATCAGAGGCTAATGACTGTAATCCACGAGGGAACCGGTATACCTGGCGGCGACCAGGCGTTAACTGAGAGCGTATGGCGGCCGAAGAACGTCGACTGCCGACCAGTACACCTGTGTGCCTCGGTTAGGTAGTAGGAGAAGGTGAGGCGAGTAGGAGAAGCAGCCAGCAGAAGGAGAAGACCAACACTCCCGACGTGACCTTTATGCGCGAGATATGTTTACCGCGATAAACGGTAAACGGCGTGTAACGCGACCGGCACCCGATCGAAATTTAGTGGGGAGGGGGAGATTTTCGAGTACGTGTTTGTTGGTACGGTTACCTTGGAGGAGGGTGACTTGGATTGTCGTTGGGTTTGATGTTTCTATAGGAAGGTTTCTGATACGTTGTTCCTGTTGGAGAAAGAATGAGTTGGTTTTGAGGCGGAGGTAAAATGTGGAATGTGATATGTTGCAAGGAAATTCCTTCTCCTTGTTCGTCTCTTTGAAGGGAGAGAGTGGTGATTCTGAGGGATGGGTTGCTTGGGATACGAGTTTCCATGTTGACGATGTAGTGGGTGAGATGGAATGTGGGATATATGTAGTTGTTTGGAAAAGGTTTTGAATGTGCATTGACTAGTTGTTTGTTTTTCGAGTTTGATTGGAAAGTAAACGTTTTTAATTTTGTGGAGAAATGAAGCGTGCAATGCAAAATTTGAAGTATACTCCTAGAAATAATTGGGCATTGAGAACGATGAATGGAATATTCTGAAATCTAAAATTGAAGATGTTTTAAATTCGACAGGCACGTGAAAGTGTAGAACATACGACATTCTCAATTTAATCACTGAAGAAAATTAATGCACTCCATTTTACGTTTTTGTTCACTCAAAATGACTCACAATATATTAAGAGTACCCTTTTCCCAGGAAAATGATCCTAAATGCAGCAGAATACTCAGTACCATATTCAATAAAAATTCCAATGTGTATTCTACCATTAGAAGTACACTCAATCACAAAAGTCTACAAATCCTCAACAAAAAACTCTACAAATCCTAATATTTATCAGAAATAAAGTACAATGTCACAAAATTTATATGCATTAAACTTCACCGAGTTTGTTGAAAGTTACAATAAATTGAATCACCAAACTTCAACTTAACAATATTTATTAAATAAAGAACTGATATGTGACCATGTACAAACAGATTAAATACATTGCCTTCTTAATTAAATCTTCTTTAACAACCAATTATTATTTTTATAAAAAGAACAACGCTTCTTAACGACGTATAGATTGGGAAAAACACTAGGAAATCCTAGTACATATTTTTTTAACTGCCTGTACATTTAACTATCAATCTTGCATTCCATCAATATTCTCGTACCACATTAATCAAAGTTGAAGTTTGTAGATGGAGCCAGCAATTTCCTACGAAGCACTCGGGCGGTATCAATATTCATTTGTTCGAAGGTGTCTTAATGACCGTCAGATCCCTTTTTCCTATAGGAGGATACTTCTTTCTCCCCATGAAACTTTGTTGTAACACCAAAGTTCGTTGCTGCAAGACTCTTTCGCCCCAAGATAAATTACCTGCAGGCTCTCTCTACTTCAACAGGTGGAGCCGCGACGGTTTACAGTTTAATTCCACAAAGTGTGGAGAGAATGCGAGGAGATTCTTTCTCTCCTATTGGGATGACTGCAGGTCGAGCGATCATGGGGCGAGAAGGTCTTCGGCTTTCGCGCAAAGGCCATCGGGTGCGTTGCTTTTCCACGGCGAGAACAGGTTCTGCATACTTCGTCCATACTTTTCGTGCTATTTTCATAACAAGTTTCGCTTGTTCATCCTTTACTTTAAATGACATTTTAGAAATAATAAAAGAGAGACAACGAAAACTGGTTCCAAGTCATATTTAATTTTGCTCATTATAACCAAACATGCTGAATTTATGTATGCCAAGTGACCGGCATTGTGAAATATCCTTTGACGCGTAAAGACCCATTCTGGAATAATTAATCAACTCCACTAATATTCGAAGAAACCGGTAGGCAGGCTTAGTGTAACGTATGCACATATTCCAAGCAAAATTAATAAAACATTCAACCTCTTAAAACAATCTATCAATCACTGTTAATTCAATTCCTCTTTCACACACACCGCGGCGCCAAAAGAGCACGAAACACTGCGAAAATTTCTCCATTAACCCCGGAGTAAGTAACCCACCCATGTTCAATTAATCCCGTAACCGACATGCATCGCACGGGCATTAAGTTCGGCGCGCGTAATAGAGGGACGTCCAGAAGCCGCAACATTGCAGTCGTTGGAGGAATGCAATTAGCTGATAATGATGTCAGGGCCCTGTATCGGCCGTAATGGAACCTAAGCCCTTAGTTCCAACGGGTAAACGGCTGCATCGCGATACAGACAGCGATGGGAAAACTGCAGCGATCGAAACGCAGTAGCTGCGGCCGCAGCAGGTATGCGGCTTGCATGCTGCGCGTACAAAACGATTCCCTGTTTCATTACCGGCGAGCCCGTTGTATTGTATCGGCCAACGGCCGAACGAATTGCTTCCTTCCATACGGTTTTCGAATTGCGGATACCATAAATACCAGCCCACCTACGGGGAATTCGTCGGACGGAATTCATCGGGCGCGCA
This sequence comes from Andrena bucephala, assembly GCA_947577245.1. Classification (NCBI taxonomy): domain Eukaryota; kingdom Metazoa; phylum Arthropoda; class Insecta; order Hymenoptera; family Andrenidae; genus Andrena; species Andrena bucephala. Next base: position 45,572,252 of record OX387715.1, on the reverse strand, counting down.
GCCTAGGAATCGTAAGTTATCGGGATCGCGGGTGGAAAATTGAACCTGTGTACAATAAAACGCTGCTTCCGGCCACTCCAGTCGTTATTCTTCTTCTTTTCTGCTTGGTGCAAAAATCACGCCGCCCGGAACGCCCGTTTTCTTCCACTTTTCAGTCGTGCACGGGATAGAATGCGCCAAAATCGAGGAGGGGTTAACGAAGGATTGCTTGCAGATGGGGTTGCCACCCGTACTATATTTCGATAAAGTGTACTATATACTGTTGAATCAAAATATAGTACGCAAAATACTATATTTTCACTTCAACCTTAATTAAAAAAAAAAAAAATTAATTATCAACCTGTCTAAACTAACCTAATTGCAGCGAGTCTGAGTGCTCAGAACGCACCCTTAGCTATCAACATCACGCGAGAGTATGCATGACCAGCTTAGGTTAGCTGTCAAGTTGTTCTAACATGAATATTCAATGGCGAGAAAAAAGAAATAAAGCTAAAATTGAATTAATAAAAGAAAAGAGCTATTAATTTATATTAATATGAACATAGAATGCCTAGAGTTTTATAGTTACTTTGTATAAAATAATTCTCTGATGCTAAACGCACATACTAACAACAAATATACTTGGAAAAATTAGTAAAATAAAAAAATAAATCTGTACTTTTTATTTTCTTAAATTGCCCTAAAAATACCATATTTTTTAAGATTCCACGAAAATACTATATTTTACCCCAAAAAGGTAGCAACTCTACTTGCAGAGGGTTTGTGGCTAAATAGAGGAATATTGTGAAACGAAGAAGGATGTTATTTGAGAAAGTGTACGAGTAACATTCGCAAAGGGGAAGTTATTTTTGTAGGTATTAAGTTCCTTATCGAACGAGACGAAGAAATATTCTATTTGCTTCATCGTGTTGTGCACTGCCGTCAATCTTCGCGTGCAAATAATTTGCCGAAAACATTGAAGTATACATTTTCTGAAGATATCGTTTCTTAGACAGTTTGAGAACAATACATCGACTTGTTCCTCATCGCAAAGGATAAAGACACTTGCCAGAAATTCTTTGTGAAATTTGAAATTCCTGTACTTGGAATCCTCTAGCATGCCAGAAACACTACACTTTGCAAACTCCAATCTTCGTATGAAAACTGCAGTGTGTTGCGCAAAATCTGACAAGATCCTTCGATCCTTCTGTCACGCTTTTCCAATCGTCCCACATGCATTTCACCGGGTTCGTCTCATCTGTGGAATAATACTGAATAATATTGCGGCTTCCTCGCAATAAAAATTAACAACAAGATGGAATGTAGCTTTCACTGAGGGAAAAACTGCGCTTCTCACGGAAGCTGATATCGACCGGTTAGGACTTTAACTGCAGCAGGACGGAAGTCGTTGGAGAAGTCCTTCTCTGGATTAAACTACCTCGAATCGGGCAAATGAGACGAAGATCATCGACCGTTCGGGCTATCGATGCCCCACCAAGTATATCCTTAATTCTGATTAAACGTAATCTTCGGAGGAGGAAGGACTCGGTTCCCATCGTTGATCCCCGAGGTAGGGGAGAAAAGTTTCGGGACGCGGTTCGAACGAACTCGGAAATCGAATGGATCGAGACGGCCGGGGCTGGGATCGACTGGACATCCGGGGCGAAACTCCACTGTTTGCCAATCTCCCAGATACTTTGGCGTGTAATCGTGGAAAAGTTTCGTACGTTTGATGCATGAACGGGTATGAAACGGAATTATCTGAACGAGTTTCTCACGATCACGGTGGGACTTTCTGCGATCGTGGAAATACAAGAAGCAAAAGTGACGACAGATTGCAGACCAAAGAAGACATCTGGAGGGGCCAGAAGTTGGCCAATTTAATTTTGATAGAATTTTTAATAATATAAATTGGTAGAATATTTGAATATACGTGTAGCGAAGGAAACTTTAGATTCTGAGGAATGAAAGAATCTTGAGAATTTAGATGATTGAAGGAAGTTACTTCAAATTAGATGCATATATTTTTTAATTCAAATTAGATAACAGGTTTCTATTAATGCTGTTGCATAACGCCGTTTTCCTACTATTCGTCAATAAATAACCGAGACGATTTTTATTCCACTCATTAACGGGAAAAATAACAAGATTGCGAGGAAACGACGTCACTCTATACAACCAGTGTTACGTTCACATAAATAATTGATTAACCACAGACAATGTAGCCTTTCGCAATGGCATTCTATGACATCATTCATCGATCGTCTCTACCTGAGACATTCAAATGAAATCCAGCAATGAACAACACGATTGCGTTAAAAATTTTAGCAAGATCATGATTATTCCATGGATTCTATTGGCACAGTTTTCTCTTAGAAACGCGATACCGCTGTCAGCTGTAATAACGACAGAATCGATGAATCGTTCGAAACTCCTTCTGTGTGAAGCAAGAAATTAGATATCTCGTTTCCTGCAGTTGCTGGCGAATTTCATAATTAATTTCACTTTACATCAAGACTTCAATCTCCCGCCGTCTACCATGGAAGTAATTAATTAATTATTACAGAAGATTCGAATACTCTGAGTATCCACTGCAGGGTGCCAGCGAAAGGAACAACTCTTTAAAACTCTCTCGCTGTCTTTTTTCGAGTCATTCGAAGATTGAACCATTTGAAAAATTTTCCTTCTTCCCCATGTCCCTTTCAACTTTAAATAATTATCAGGATATTTATATCTCTCTTCGCTTCTTCTTCCTCGCAACTTCGAGCAAAATACCTTCTACATCAGTGGTTCCCAAACTGTGGGTCGCGAAAAACAAGAACGTAAGATAATTGAATATATTAGATATCTTTAATTATATTTAATATATGTATTAAGATAATTAAATAGTATTAAGTTAGAATTATATTCTAAAATACCTATGATGTTTTCTTTACCTTATTAAATTTACCTTACCTTATTGACGGGGGGGAGGTGTCGCAGGTTATTTGAATATTATAAAAGGGGATCGCGTATCAAGAAATTTTGGGAAACACTGTTCTACATATTTTGTGATGGAGGATCGAAGGTCATTTCAAGCATGATCAGTGGCGTGATGAATCAAATTTAACTCCTACGTTCCACATTCACCCTCGCGTAAATTAGCCTTCAACCCTATGTCATTCAAGTTCACTCGCGCTCGTATAAATTTGAAATGCATTCAACGTCGTATCGCAGGATAGCGTAACAGTATTCGGGGAGGAAGTGTGCAGCGTGGAAAGCCCGAGAAGCTCGCGAGCGAATCGACGCTAATCCTCCCCTTTTTGATGCATATTTCACAAGCGATATCGGAGAGAAAATGGATATCGACTCGTGGCCAGCGAAAATTGTTTAAATAAATGATCAAGCCGGACGACCGTGGGCGTAAAATCGGATTCGCCATGGAGACGTGCGGGAATATCTGATAGACCTATCGATATATCGGCTGCTGGTCCTTGAAATACTCGCCCTCCGTTCATGAATATCGCGTGTCGATACGTGTAGTACGAAAATATCGTGGTATCGACGAGAAGGGCTGCGGGTGGATGTCAACGAGCAAAGTGGAGGAAGCCCCACGTCATCTTTGGAGATTTATGGCCAGCCATCGCATCAGGATAGATGGTTTTGCTTGTTCTAACTTTACGGCCAAGCAACATAGCCTCTTAAATCACTGTCATAATTGAAGAGGTCGGAAGAACAATAGAAGACAGATGGGTAGAAATAAACGGTGGGTTTATGGAACAAAAGACGCGGCCGCGAGATGAGGACGCACGGAATCTTATAACGTCGCGGCCCTATTAAAGGTAGCGTAACTCTCAGATTTTCATTCCATCCTTCTTAACTCCCCTGGCTCTCTGTATTACGGGAAACTTCTCTATGAAACATTTATGCTTCGCGCAAGGTGAATTGATTGCTTGTAATTCTTGTTTGCCGAGGGAATAAAGAATTAGTTGGGACGAGGAAAAGTCCACACACTGTCAATGCGAAAGTAAACTGCTCAGAATAATCGTTCTTGGGTCTGGAAAATGACCATGCTGTCGGGGGAAATTAATGTTGCACGCGAACAGTACGGTAACTTTCGTATCCCTAAATATTTTGCGGAAACATATGCTCGTGTATAATGTGAAAGGAAATTGAAACAAAAGTTTCTTGGCGTGTAACTGACAATGAGAAGAAACACGATTCAAAAGGAAAGCATTGATAGCGGTGCTGAATTAACCAATAAGCAAAGTAAGCACGTGCTTGGGGCATCAGAAAGGGGGCACCATAGAAATTTTCTGAATTTTAAAATCTAACTTTTGTTAGAAACACTTTTTAGTCAAATTATCAGAAATGCTTAAGAAATCGTACATTGCGTTGAACTGATCACCCAAAATCTTTTAAACGATAGATTCATGTTCATATGACACTCAAAGTAACTAACATAATTTTGAGAAATATATCAAGCGCTAGGAACAAAACAATTTCACCCAGACTCAATATAGTTCCCATACTTCCAATGCTTCACATAATCAGCAGCTTATCTCTTGGAAATGTTTCCGTTTAAAAACATAAATTATTGCTAACGTCATCCAGCCATCCAATCCCCCAATGATTCCAAAGAATCTACGACCTGAGCCAACACATTCATCATAAAACACATCACCTTCTCTCCCATAGCCCAGAATACGCGATCTGAAATATAAAGCAGGGCAGCTGCGCGCGAAGAATACATCCAAGACTTATTCGCCACGTACGACAAAACGAAAAGGGTGGCTACCCCTTGGAATAGAAGAATTACGATGCACTGAGTTGGCGCGACAAGTGCAGCGATCATGGTCACCGTTTCACATCAGTTGCTGCTGGCAACTAAATTTGTCGGTCGCTGGACGAGGCCCTCGCGTCTCATATTTCCCTTTTCCTTGTTCCGTGAGAGTTTCATCCCCCGCGGTGTCCTTCGGACGCCGATCGAACCAGCCCCCCCCCCCCCCCAGCTCTTACATCACTTTTATGCTCGCCATATTTCATGTCCACCAAAACGTTCCGACGAATGATGCATTATTTAGAACGCAATTCGGGGAGAACCGAGCCCGGGACCTCGCGGAACAAATGCGCGCGAAATGGGCCAAGAGCATCCGGCAGAATGTCGTCCCTCTTCCAGGACGATCGATCGACCTACAAAACTTAATTTCACTGCGAATCCCGCGACGCCGGCGACGCGTCGAGCTCGGAACCTCAAAGGACAGCGGAGTTCACGAGTTTTTAACGTACAGGGTTTTACCAGCTTGTCCTCGTTGGAGAAGATTGGGACGGCGAATTGACAAGTAACCGAAAGGAACATGGAACTATCAGAGAGTGACTGAAGGTTGTACTCGTGATTGTAGGCTTGTACATAAATTTGTAGATTTAAAAAATGAGGTAAGCAAAGTTATCAGCGTGAGCTGGAACTTGGATTCTAGTGCATTAGGGTCGGGGAGACTTACAGATGAAGAAATTAGGTTTAAACAAACTTTAGAAGATATGGACCGGACAAAATTATTGAGGCACCCTTTAAAGCAGAAAAACTTTTTTAAAATTGGTCCAAACGACTCGAATTTTTTAAGAAGCTAAAAGGATTAGTTTACTAGGTGGCGTGTTTTGTCGTTTTGATAAAATAATTGCAATTGGTCGGAATAGAGAAGAAAATAGTGAAGGTCGAATTTGCAACTTTTTTATCTGAGCTCGTAATGAAAATTTAAAAATCAAGTTTGTAGATTTAAGTTATATGTATACATGCTGAAGTTATATACATGATTTTCAACCTGTGTGCAACTCTCTTAAATCTACAAACGGGGTTTTTAAATTTTCATTACAGGCCCAGATAAAAAAGTTGGGAAAGCGACCTTCACTATTTTCTTCGTTATACCGAACAATTGCATTTTTTTCTCGAAACGGCGAAACACGTCCCCTAGTAAACTAATCCTTCTAGCTTCTCACGAAAACTCGAGTCGTTTGGACTAATTTTAAAAAAGTTATTCTGTTTTAAAGAGTGTCCCAATACCTTAATCCGACACTGTACTTCTGCAATGATTAAATAAGTAGGTATTGTTGCAAGAGAAATCATAACAGGGTCGATAGAAATTTTCTGAAAGTTCTTCCTAGACATCATTGACCCATCGTCGAGACTGAACGCATGAAGCTGCCAATTCAAGGGAACCGATAGAATATTGAAAACACCATTCGCCATCTTTTGTCGTTCCTCTCGCCCAGGGAATAACAATCCGACCTGCTTTTTCATCCATATGTCAGCTACATGCTCCTCGCCGCCCTCTGAGGGCGTATGAATTTCACGCGAGAGGGAAGTGCATTATTTAGATGCAATTTTTGCTGGAATCACCGGCATGCGAAGAAGGGAACGCACGCGTCACAGCGAAGTGAGAAGATTAATGTTTCAATCCGACATCCGAACATGAACTTTCAATCTGCCCACCTCGTCCCTTTCGTATTCGCGTTGCATTTCGCGTCGCGAATAATGCAACAGACGCAGACAAACCGTCGTCGAGTTTATTGTGAAACTGCTACGATTCTTGCTCGACTGTGTTGTCTTTAAGGGACGCGGTGGGAGCCGCGCCACGAGCATCTTTCCAAGCGCAAAGCTTCGCGTAATACGCTCACTAAATAATTCGAAGCTCGCCTAGTTTGAATAACTTGATTGCTGCTTATGGTACTGAATAATTTGGAAGATTCAGTCTGTTAAGGTAGAGTCAAGAATTTCAATGTCGACTTTCTCGAAAATGAAGCGCGATTTCAAGAAAAGTTCCTGTTTCTTTTTTACTTATAATAAATAAATAAGTCGAGAAAAAGGAATAAAATTTTTTGATATTGCTCTTCATTTTCGAGAAAACCGACTTTGAAATTCTTGACGTTGCGTCCAGTCGCGTATAGGAAAAACTACCTTTATTGAAGATGAACAGTAACTTTGGGGTTGAAAGTTTCGAAGGGGAGACTTTTTGTGAGAAAATAATGCTGCATGGGAGGAATAAAGCTTTTCAGTGAAGAAATTCTGTATTTTGTAGATGTAGATGTCTTAATCTTGGAAAGGTACTTAAAAATGAGGTGGGGATAATCCTTGAGTAATCTTGAGAAGTTAATTGAATTTCTTTTGACTACAAAACTCTGGAATGACTATTTGTACAGGAAGCATTTTTCAAGGGAAATTGAAAATGACGAAACACTGTAAGGAACGTATCTATACATCCTTCAACGGCATAAATGTCGGACGTAAAGTTAGTACGATGACTTCGAGCTTAATTACGTAGCCGACATTACTTGGACTTTCTTCATGCCCGTTGCGTACACGGCCCCTCGGATTAAACGCTCCGCCCCGAGCCCATTAGTGTCCGTAGGTTAATTAAGCACCACGATAAATTACCATTCGACCATTTAAAGCGATATAAATCCATTTCCTAGCAGCGACTTTCGATGAACACCTTCGCCTCTCAACTATTCAGTCAGCAAGGAAACGTGGCTCTAATTATTATTAACGGTAATGTAACCGATGACGCGACAAGTTGCGACAGTTTCTGTTGTCTCGTCGATTTCGCTGCTCTGTATTCGCAGTGAAACGTGACGCAACCTAATTATGCGAAATAATTAGCATGAATTAATTACTGATAGGTAACAATGAACGAGTCCGCTGATAAATGCCCTCGTGTGGGACTCGTGGTGCAACATTGAATTCACGAAGCCAACAGATGTAGCTATTCAGAATTTAAGAACCAAGTAATTAAGGCTTTCACGATAGAAGGTGCTAATACCTCAGGTTTCTACCTATGTACAAGACATATTATTTCGAAGAAATGTTTCCACGTGTTATCCTGTGATTGCCACATAATACATTTAACCCTACATGTACACCTAAATTAAAATTACACCATTGCACGTGTTGGGCCTCACAGGCCCATATCTCCAAATCTAGAAATGTATGGATGTTTTGAGAAAATATTTTTTAGACTACACGTAATTTATTGCACTCAATCCTTATTAACAAAAATATTTAATAACAAAGAGAAATACTACTGAAAAAATATCTCTTTAACACTACGAGTCAACGTTATCTGAATCCTTTTCAATATCATGAGGACTGTTCATTTGGGCCTCTCATGCTTGTTAAGGCAGCTACAGCTGCGAAGCTACAATACTGATAATAGTATTCCCCCAACAACAAAACGATTGATCTTATTTACTCTAAAGAAGAAAAGAAGCGATCTTCATCAAAAGGAAAATGGCCGCCTGTCCACGTACGATCTGAATAAATACATTGTCAGGACTACCTTGAAGCTTCCAAAATTCAAGGAAAACTAAAAACCAGCTGACGATAAAGGGTATGGGTCCATCAGTCATGTTGCATCGCGCTTATGGCGATCGAGGGCACTCCCATCTCCTTCCTTAATGCTGATAATATTTCAATGGCCAGTCGGAAGAGGGTGGGAGCTCGCCCGGAAGAAATTGCTAGAGCCGTCGATAGTCATTGCCCGGATATCTGGCGACGAATTGCTTGGAAGATTAATCACCGATCGACAGAGATCGCGTCTTATAAGTCCCAGGCTCGAGGAAAACCTTGCGAAAACCTCAGAACGAGTACGTGTTTGCCAGAATGGCCACTGCAAACAGGTTCAGAAAACGAGTTAGGACTTCCAACTTGGAAGGTATAATACATCAAACGACGTGGAAGAAAGTGTACTTAAACACTCGAGGCGCCGAGGCTAATTCCAACTGGCTTCAGGTAAGAAAGACGCATGGGTACCACATGCAACCAGGAATGCACGTAATCAGGGAAAGATAACGATGTTTAATCGCCTTCGCTTCAGGAATACGAATCATCAATTCCTTACCACGAAGGCCAGTTAGGTAGAAGTGTCTTCTATAACGACAAATAATGTTCCGCTATCGATCACGTCTGAGGCGGGTTTCACGGCCCTTTCAGGCATACACGTCCCGCGGTAGGCGATACGAGAAGTCTAATGAACTCGGCGACGCGGAGCCTCTATCACTCTTCCTCCCCCTTTTTCCCGCAGCTGCCGCAAAAATTCGCGCCATCATGCAGATTTATGCCCGCAAAACGGGACTTTTTTGCCTGCAGCTGGAGACTGCAAGAACGTTATTAAATGGCCAACCGATTTTTCCCGGCACATTTTAACGGGAAGTTACGACAAACTTCCATCCCCGGCTTTCCCCGCATCCTTATTCTACTAACTGGTGAAACGTCGATGCTTTCGATTCAATAATTATACTACTGGGTTAAGCTCCTGATGCAAGGGTGATCGAAACGGCGATAAAGGGGGCCATTTCCACGAAGGTTGTATAGGATGCAAGTAATTTCAAACTGGTTCGTGATGGCGAAATGCGCCCTTCGATGAACAGGTTTTCGCGACCTCATTAATATTCATATGCAGCGTATGGGGTGCCTGTACCATGCTTCTGTGTTGTGCACGTCATTTTTTCCTGAAGAAATCGTAGGGACAATATTTACGACCTTCTCGATCGCTGCAAAAATGGTATATAATGCTTTGATTTAATTACTTTGTGGTTTGAAAAGTGGAATCGTCAGTTTTGGATTCACAATTTTTTAATGAATATATCTGAGAATCCAGACACCAATCTATGTTTTTCTTTAGCTGAGGGTTAGACCACCTTGGCCAGGTCAAGAAATGCCGCAACTTTGGGAATTTAATTCTAAGTGACAAAAACACCTTTTTTTATTAAAATTTTTCAATAACGCTAGGGACATCTTTGAATAATATATACAATTTTTTCACGTTTCCTTTAAAAACAAATATGACGGTCGAGTGTATACCATGGTGCGTGCGGTTGGAAGGTGTACGTTAGTTCTGATAAACAGGTGTCTAAAACAAAATTTTAACAATAGAATATTAAATTAAACTAAGTTATTTACCGGCCGACGTTCAATTTTTTTGATATTTTAATTTTTACCTGACTTATGCGTACATAAAGATCCACTTTACCTTTCACATAAAACTGAGCTTTGTGCTTCAAAATGAAGCTATTATGTTATCTTACAAAATTTTTTTAATTTTGTTTCAGCAAACTATTTGTCAAAAATAACGTAAACGCCACGCTGTAGGTGCCTACTATCGACCGCAATATTTATTTTTAACGAAATCTTAAAAAAAATTGTATAAAAATTAAATTTGTAAAAATTGTATATTATTACTTAGAAATGAATTCCCAAAGATGCGGTATTTCTTGACAAAGCCGAAGTGGTCTAACCTCTTAATCTCGATATGTGTGCGCGGCCCTTTTCCAGTCATTCGATTATCGCAGGCAGAGCAAGATGCAGTCTCTATCCAAACTACCCTGACCCAAGTAATTGCAAACTGCGCTTCGCGATGTACAGTGTCATCGCGGGATACACGGTTTCCCTTGCAATGCGCAACTTCGAAATATGGCGCAACTTGGATCGAAACTCGCAAGATCGCCAGGAGCGTTGGTCCTCGCCGATGGACATAGAGGAATCCGCAAGCCAAAGCAGAAGATCTCAGATTGGTTCCCCGTTTTGGAGTGTTTGACCACGCCCGTTTGACTACGCTCGAACTTACCAGGTCACGAACTTGGACGCGTAATTGTTTTAACGAGCTGAATCGTGACGTGTACCCAGATCCGAACGGAATCACCCGTCAAAGTAGATAGATAGCAACTGTGCCGAAGTACGTCTTTATAGATCCCATACTACCCCGTTTTCGCGAAGTTTCAAAGTAAACTAGTACCGATTCCTCCCCTCCGATTCTCAGATAATACGGAACTCTATTACATTAACAGAGCAACAGCTGTAATATTCACTTCTGACAGTTGTGCACCATACAATACTGTAATTTAAGTAGAGTTTCGGTAGGCAAAGCACAAGTATCACGGGTTTACTGAATCTAGAAATCGCGGCACAAACGATGCAAACAACGTGCCTTTGTTCCATTAATTAGACATAGAGGCAAGTTAGCTTCCAATTCACCCTGCCTTCAACACACCTTTCACCATTCTATCACGATGCCCCGAGTACTAGCCCAGGGGCTGTGACTCGAGACTTAAGGAGGAAGACCATTGTAAAAAATTGGAAAAATGGATTTTTTCTTTTTCACATTTTCTGAAAGTCATACGTTTCAAGAATGCTCTCTCCAAGTTTTATGAAGAAAACCCGTATGTACGAAAAACCCGTCTTTATTACGTGACGATCAGATTTTTTTAATCAACTGCCTCCTATTTTTTTTTTTTTTTTATCAACATCTTTACCCCAGAAAATGATTTTCTTTTTCAGTGGTGCGCCATTTTTGTTAGCTTTTGCGATATTGACTTTTTTTATCGTAACAGACGTAGGCTTCTAGTTTCTAAATATTTTTGTCTTTTTTAATTCAGATTAACCATATGACTAAGGCATTGTCAACGCCATAGGAACGATTCTGCCGCAGCGCACATTTTGACGAAGAGTATACCGGAAACGGATTTATGAATTTCGTTGAAAAAAAAATTATTTTCCCTTCAATATGTACATTTAACTATACTAAGCAATACATTGATTTACATGCGTTGTTCGGTCGGAAAAAATTCCCGAAAACACCCTTACTTTTCAGACGATTACAGTAGTCTTCGCCCTTAAGAAGGGACACAAAGTTGTAAAATACACATTTTTTACTTTTAAAAGAGCCATAGAAATTTAATAACACAAAGATACATACTCTTTGGCGAGGATAAATACAGCCAGCGCAGATGAACAAAGTACAAAACAAGCATGCGGTACCCCAAAGCCATTGTGATTATAAATTTACAGTACATTAATTAATATTAGGTGGCGGAAACTTTGCAAATCTTTCCACTCCTTCAAGTATCAAAAGAGCCATACTAAGATACCCAAAGGACCATATATTGCCGACCCCTGTTAGTACAGTGCCAAACCTAAGCAGACCTAAATACACCACGGCAAAACAACCCCCAAACTTATTAATCCTTCCTCCTAATTCCTAGTTTCTCTGGGGAAAACGCCTGATTTTATCCAGAAGTATTATTTAGTGGACAATACTTATTCACGGGCGCGTGACCATTATAACCGTTCAGAGGCAAATAACCACAGAGGTTAGCCCCTACGTCGCCCGGTTTCATAAATCGAGCTACGAGATCTCTCCTCTCGGACAAAGGAGCGACGAATGTTACTCGCGAGGAAGACTACAGGAGGGGACTTGATAATGAGTCCCAAGAAGATACGAAGGTATCGCAGAATAAATCCGTGGCTCGGAATGAATGATAAGACGGGACAGCGACGGGGGTGGAAGGAACGACGCTCGGAGAACACCGGAGCCGTGTTATCGAGGTCGTTGTGTACGCGAACATGGAGGAACTACTCGGGAGAAATATAATACTTCACGCTGTTCTCTTGACCCTGGAGCACAAGAGAGCTCAACGAGCTGAAAACCGTCCCGATCATCGCCCGTGAAATGCTCCATTTGTATCCTGCATTATTCCTGCCAGGATGAAAGCAGATACTTGCTGTGATATGCGGTTACTGATGGCCCACGAAGCTGATACTTTGAAATCGAAACGGCTCGATCAATTTCTGTTGGCAGATTCGACTGTATTTTTGCTTTCTGCTGCGATAAGATTAGAACTTCCGTTAGTGAGCTGTTGTATAGGAAGCTTGAAAGGAACAGCTTTGCATTTGGATGTTTTATGAAAAGCAATTCCTAATTCAGGAATGATAGGGAGTTGTGGAATTTTGAGGAAGCGTGTTCTCCAGAAAATTAAAAAGTCTGGGGTACCTACGCTACGATAAACAGTAACAAACGTTCCACGATTAATGTATCCTATGTTTCATCCTGAATCCAGAGTTCGAAAAGCATATGCAATGGTCCCACTCTTACGTAGAAATTTCTCTAAGTGAAACTCACGGAATTATGGAAGTTATGAAAGTACAACATATCCAGTAGTGAATCTATTAGCCCGAGGCAAACGAGGATAGTAAATTTCTCCAATGGCTGAGTACTCACTCTTTTACAGCAGCGGCAAGACACCCAATACAATTTCTTCGCGGAAGCTTCTCGGCCAGTCGGATCCTGAAACAAAAACGAAAATCACCGATTAGTTTCGTGGCTCTCAGCCGAGATTCTATCGAAATTAGTGCTTTGTCCACTGAGAAATAAGTTTCCTCCCCCTAGACCGTCGAGCAACGGGCTGGAAGCTGGATTAAAAATTCAAGGGTGGTTCGGAGATGGACAGCCAGGCGAAAAAGGAACTGAAAGAGAAATCCAACTTCTAACTCGGTTGCGGCACTGACGAAAAAGCACCCCTGACCTTCGAGCACTCCGAAGACGATCACTCCTTCCCTCTTTCGTCCCAAGGGATTCTTTGCCTTTCCCTCTCGACAAGAAGTTTCATTCGTCTCTCGTACTTGCAGTATTTTTGTCCCCTCGGAAACTGGTAAAGAAATGTATTACATCGACTGGGTGGAACACCGTCCGATGTCCGCCCCTTCACAAGGGCTGCTCCTCCACCCTTTCGCGTCGATGCGCTCCTCGCGAAGCATTTGGGAGCAACATCTTTCCTCCCTTCTATTCAATTTCTCAAATGAACACGGCTCCCTTCGGAGCAGAGCCTCTAAATTGCCGCGCGCTGTTCTCTCAACTTACTTTGGAAACTGATTAATCGATTATAAGCGGATTATGTTCGAGGTAACACGATTTATTGGAGGAAATTCATTGATTAGTTAGTTTCTCGTTCCCTGAGATGGAAAGAATTCCTTTACTTTACGGCGGAATTCCCTTGGGCACGGTGGGATAAGCAGAATCGATTTTTGAGGAGGGACTGGAGTGCCCCTTAGTTCTGTGTTACGGGAAGGGAATGTATTATGTCTCTGGTTACGAGGAAATTGAAAGAGGTTTGTCACAGGGCTAATTAAATTACGCAGCAGTACAGCAGTGGGTTTAAATTCTGCGACATTCTGCTTCACATGTTTCAAATAGTTTCTAAGTAGTATTTAAGTAGCGGGATTCGTAAAAGGTTTTCTGTAATGTCACTCATTAGTTGTACGAAGCTAATTCCCTAATGCAGTTATGAAAGCAGTGCGCACAGTAAGAGGAACCTATTTTTAAAAGTAATGAAACTCTTTTTGTTTGGAGACCGTTCACACCACATTAATCTCTCTGACATTCGCATTTTAAGGGGTTACCTTTAGCCGCGGCGAAAATGTATGATTTTAGGATTTTTTTAGGGGTTTTATTCAAGTAAATAAAACAAAATGCTTGTTACACATGATTTACTAGTCTATAGAGTGCAGGAAAAAATTGCAACTTGTAAAATAATGTCGCCATTATGGGCTGACAAGTCGCTTTTTTTATAATTCGTTTAATTCATTTTTTATGCACAATTAGAAAGCGAAACTTTTCATGAAAGAAACTCATTTAACTTTAAAGTGCCATAAATTGGTAATCTTTTGGAAATTAAAAAATTTGGCCCGTCAGCTCATAATGGCAACATTATTTTACAGGAATGTCATTTTATTCTTCTAATCAACCGATGTGTAAAGAAGATATTATGCTGACCGTGAAGCGGCATTTTTCTGCAGTGGTCTAAAGAACCTCAAAAATCACATATAATTTAATACAAACATTATTGTAAATAAATTTTTTCATAAACTTTATAGACTAATAAGTATTTTGTTTTATTTTTTTAATAAAATCCCTAAAAAAATTCCTACTGTTCATTTTCAAACGCTCAAAATGCATAGTCAATCTTAATCGCAAACGAATACAGAGGGAACTATTTTTCAAGGCGTACACCACAGAGCAAATATCATTCGAAAACGGATAAACGATGGCTGGGGACTACGAGTCTCAACATAGCGAGAATAGAGACTATTATCGACAGCTGTCGGCGATATCTAGATTGCGGATGGCTCTGGGTAGAGATTGTCGATCGTATATTACGACGAAAGACATGAAGTGATTTATAAAATGACCTACTTCCAGAATAGCATCTTCCCCAAAGAAAAATAAAATTATGGGGCATGGGAACTGTCCCATGACAAATATCGTATCTAAACTACACACGCAGGCAATTGAATTATATCTGAAATGTAGCTTACATTGCGGGTGAAATATAAGCACAGATACGAGTAAAATTTGCAGGAAGCAAATAAAATATTTACATCTTCCTTTAGTCATTGGTGCAATGTTGTAGCAGAAGAATGAAAAGAGACGTGCAGTCCTTAGAGCTGAAAGAATTGCCTCTCCATCAAGATCTGCTTTTCCAGTTCCAATCCAGCACTAACAAAGACTTATACACACTAAACAATTCCGAGGCCACAGAAAACCAAAATTACAGTTGAAGCTGAATTTCCTTCATTCTCTTTTGAACTCTTTAAAGTCACTGATTCAATTAAAGAAATCGTTTTACATTATTTATCAAACGTCAACAAATAGGAAGTGGTGCTCGTTAGCGCCGATAAAAATTAATTGGTCCTGCGACCTTCCAGCAAGCATAATTACGCGCTGTCGCACTTATCGTCCTCATGCGCATGAAAACACATGAAATGCGAGGGTGCATTATTTTTCCTTGTTTCACCAGTCGAACACTGATCGACTATTTCCGTGCAATATCCTGTTTGGTTAAAAACGAAGCAACGCGATAACGGATGCCATGGCGGCACAATACATATCGCGATAATGGCCACGGTCAAATGGGTCTATTGCAAGCTGCAATTATCGTTACGTTACAATTAATATGGAGCCAGCGAAGCGTTCGCGCGCTTTTCCACGAAATCACGTTTAATCTGCGAACATGGAATTGCTGAGTGGTGGCTAATTGCGAGCTCGTCGTCCATTAACATGACAACGTTCACATCATGGGCATTTTTGTGCGCCGCTGTGCATGGGTTCTTCTGCGCCAATGGCTACTCCCACATTTCCTCGAGTTGAACTCCTACGTTTGCGCGTTTCGCTTCCTACGTCGCCGCTGAGACATCATCCTCTGTATTTGGTCAGGGATTTCTTTGCAATCGCGTGGCGCGTCACGCCAGACAAGAAATTGAAAACATTTCTACGGGCTTCTTAGAAGACAGTTTTAATTGAACGCTCGGACCAAATTACTGCTGCGCGAAGATATAAAATCTGTGTTAGCAACTCAAACACTGAAATCCTGCGATGACATTCTTAATTAAATCATTCGCCATGATTTATGAGAGCTGACAGTCAGAGATGAAATTCCAAGACCTATCATGCACGCCTATCAAATTACCAGAATCTTCTTGCTTGAAACTTATTACACTTCATAGAACAGAGTTGAGCATTAACTAAATAAAAAATTATTTAAATAAAGGATCAAATAAAAGGTAATTTAACTTTAGATTATTTAACGAATAAAGTTATTTTTTTATTCGTCGAGCGTTTTAAGTTGAGCGTCGAATAAATTTTCTGGCGCGCCTGGATTAACTGTATTAGACACATTACGAATAATTTTTTCATGTTTTATTCGTTACTCGAAATTTTTACTTAAGGTACTTCCTAACCAACTATGTTAGTCAAATTAGAGTTGGGTAATAAACGATAAGTATAAAGTAGTATGATACTATAGAAATAATAATTCTGACAGATCTGACAACGTCGAATTCATTTGGAGCGTCTTTTATAACCAAAATGTCAGAAAAAATGTTCATTTAAATTTGAACCGTCGTTCGCTATTTAAATGTGTAAACATATCGATTGTACGACGTTGCCACGTTGAATGCTGTACGTAGTTTCTAAAAAATTTGCACGTAAACCTACTTTTATGAGCATTTACGAAGAAACCATGTGGTCAGTTTTGCAGAAATTAATAAATTCATTTCGTGACATTTCGATGTACTTTTGTGCCAATTTTGGTAAACTTCTTGAATATACTTTTCCTGGGTTGAGAAGAAAAACTGAAACTATAACCCTCTTTTTTCGACTCTGCCATATGCCACTGTGTTAAAATGCATCAACTTTAATTAACAATTTCTCGATAACTATGTGGTAAATCGATTTTAAACTTTGTACATGGGTTTCTTGTATTCCATATTAATTTTGAATTTAGTAGATTATTCAGGAACTACCTTAAATAAAACTTTTGCCCATCTCTGCCATAGACTATAGACCAACGCGTGGAAACTGTACACATAATAATCGTGTGGTGTAGATACTTCGCAATCGATTCTGTATCAGAACATCAGAAGCATTCACCTTGTGTATCTAACACTGCAATAGCAACCCTAAAGCTTCTACATATCGATGGAAATTTGATTCCCCCTCTGTATAACCGCCGCTGAAAGCTTACTCCTCTATCACAGTATCGGGTCATCTAATTTACTTATAAACCTCTTGCAGAATTGCGTGTATGTAAATCCTCGCAACCAGTTCCCAAAGCAATACTGAATACACGATACTATTCCTTTAATCAATAAATCCTACCCTCCCTAAATTATTCCTTACAAGTTTCAATCTTTAATTTTCACAATACCTTGTACCTAAACTCTAAGAGTCGACCTGATCCCGTACAGATACGCTCTCTTTCAACCGAGACCTGCCGTTTTCCACGCTTGGCGAAACGTTTCCGGCGTCCGTTCGTTCGCTCGCGCATCTAAATTTTTCACACCCAGCACGTCCTCCATTAGGTTTTCTATGAACTCTTCGCGCACGTGCGCTCTCGTGCTATAAAAGTCCCCGTACGCCTACGTGAATCCCGTGCTTCGTCGCGAAATTGTCTCGCAACAGCCCCGTGTACACCTTCTATTACATTTCATTGCGAATTTTCCTTTACAACGCACTTCTGGCCCCTGCCAGCCCCCGCCGCGGTACACAATTTTTCCCCTACATTCTACCCTGAAATTCTCTCTCCTCCCCTGGACACATTCGCGCAGAGCCGCGCAGCCTCTCCCTTAATATTTCCCCGCGAAACTTTCCTATGTTTCTACGTGCCGCTCGCACGCTTTACAAGCTACATGTAAATAAGCAAGCCGAGCGTGCGCTCGCGGAAGCGTCGCGCGGGTGTGTGTGCGATTATTAAAGCGGCTATTATATGCGCGCGTGACATTATAGTCCGTGGAAGCGGGGATAGAGGCGGCGGGTAAGCGGGAACGAGACGGAAGGAGAAAGTAAAGGTGCTCTTAGCAAACTGTCGAGAAGCGTAAATCAATACCAGCTCGTTCGTGTCGTAGTGCCGTGTACCATTCACTCGAAATTCGAGCGTTTCCGTACAGAACAAAGGTAACGACGAACAATCATTCGGGGAACTGCGAGTCGCAGCAAAGATCCAGTTAAATTCAATGATAGAAATGGGATCGGTGTAAAGGTGAAAAGTTTCCTCAGTCAGCCAATTGCTTCCCTTCGTTACTGTGCCCTCGAAAATCGCTGACAGACGCACCGCCGGTGGATACCTCCCACGGAACGTCTAAAATGCAATCACTGTAAAGTGAGCGGCCCGAGACGCGCTCCGCTCGCGGAATAAAATTAAATCTTCGCTAATTCAGCGTAATGGAACGAGTTGCTCCGTGCATTAGCCTCGGTAATTGTCAGAAGAGCTGCGTTCACTTGAACCATTAATTGGCGAAACGACCCGAAAGAATTCGAGGCTGCTGTCGCCCATGGGAACGCGATGAATCAATAAAACGGGGGAGGGGGTGGAAGATTTTATTCGCCGGGGCCACCGCTCTTTCAGCCAGATGGACTTCGCGGAGGCGAATTCATTGGGGCGGCCGTTCTTTTATGATGCATGAGATTTCCCCCGATCCCCCGGATAATGGAATGGGAAATAAAGTGCGAACAATTCCGTCACTCTCGAGTTCACTTTGGAGCATTCGCGCGAAGAACTGCGCGCGCCGCCGGCCCACACAATGGAACATTGTTTGTGTGACGAATGCAGCCTCCAGAAGCTGTGGAATGCAAATTTGTCCCTGAAACTGTGGCCCAGTCGCTTTAGAATCGGACGATGCACAGGGGGTGCGCGAAACTCCAGGCCCGTTAGGAGACGGCAGCCGTTAACCGTTTACGATTAAAGTTTTTCCTAGGAGAGAGGGCAAAGTGAAATATTGAACAAGAAGGGGCAGGGGTCGCAAGAAAGAGGCGATTCCCAGAAATCGGATGTCGTGGATGTTTCTTTATCGAGGAAATTAAATTCGAAGCGGAATATCCACAGTAATCAAGCCCGTTTCGATTTTCGATGCTTCCTTCTGTTCGAACAGCAAAAAGTTAATTCCAACGGTACACCTTGGCTGTAGTGGGCATTCCATCACGACCGCGCGCGGAGCAGCAGGATCCTTGATTTCCTCGCGACAGGACAAATGTCGGCGCGAATCGGAAATCAATTAGCCCGTAATGCAACGTACCCCTGCTGGCACATCAAATAAATTTAATCGCCGTCGACGGAATCCGGCGCCCCATTAGCCGGGACTACCAGGATCGTAAAATCAACTAGAGCCACGTAATAATGAAATCGTGTCGTAAACGAGGGTTGATGGCCAGCCAGGGCACCATCACGAATTTTTTCCCTCCACTCTCGTAAAACGTGTTAGAAACTGCACCACTCTATGGGATCGTCGCATAGATAAAATTCTGAAATTTTGTAAGAGATTCAAGGTATTGATTTATGAGAAAGAAATCTGAATACCTTATATATTGTGTTTTAAGTGTTCAAAGTAGATTGCACGAATCTGTGGCCTACAAGAAATTTACAAATGAAGTAAAGTGGAGATGTTTGATGACTGTGACTTATAAAGAGACCACGTAAGACGTCGTAAGAGTAGGTACAGTAAAGTATTTTATTTGAAAGTAGAAAGAAGCTTGGGATTTCCATACCAAAGAGGAGGTATGTAATCATTTATGCTGAGAGAGTGCATACGAATTGCTGAATATTTATTTTGTAACTGTGATCTTGAATATATGTAAGTCTATTACCATAATCTACAGTATGGGAATTATTTTGTGACCATCGAATTTCGGTGTAAGACACTCGCATGGTGTTTCTTGTAAAATAATGTTTTGTGTTTACTGTTCTAAAAAACTCCATATATATGTTAGTATGGAAACACAGTTATGGAAACACATTAAAGGCTCAAAATACAAAAATTTTCATTTTTAATTTTTTTCCTCACTTGTCAGCAAGACGCATGAATAACACCCAATTAGCATCAGCACATTTGTTATATTAATTTATAATGTTCTTGCGTTGTGCTGATAAGAGCGATATCAGGTTGTTAGACGGACTTACATGTAAGTCCCAGAAGGTTGCGAAACGGTCTGCTCTTATTAGTTGAGTGCTAAGGAGAAATTCTTATTTCTCAGTCAAGAATAAAATTATAACGTAATTCACAATACTTATAACTTTATTCACTATAACAGTAAACAGGTGGGGCCTTCAAGACTTAAGGGGTTACGCTCAGTCAGGAGACCGAAAAAGGTGTGATTCTTGGGAATTTTTTTTCTCAGAAACTATAAAACTTTATTAAAAGAACTCTTTCTTGTTTGGAATGTAGTACATTTAGTTATGTCTCTGAATTTTGGCGTTAAGACATATTTATTCATAACAAAGTTATTTACAATCTCCTAGATATCCTGTTCGAAAGAGATTATGGATTATCTAAAATCGAAAATTCCAAAAAATTTAGTTAATATATTAAATTATCTAGTCCTTGGACGAAGGGTTTTTTGAAATATTGATTTAGGACAAAATGGCAAATGTTCAAACGTAAAATGCCGATTGTCGGCCACAGTCGCACTTAATTTTCGTTAATTAAAAAAGAAGCAACAGAAACAAAAATCTTTCGTTCATGAACTAGATAATTTAATATATTAACTAAATTTTTTGCGATTTTAGTTAATCCACTTCCGAGTAATCGTGGTCACCGCAAACCCCTCTTTCGAACAGGACATCTAGGAGATTGTAAATAACTTTGTTATTAATAAATAATGTTTAACGCCAAAATTCAGAGATATAGTTGAATGTACTACCTTTCAAACAAGAAATTGTTTTTTTAATAAAGTTTTATAGTTTCTGAGAAAAAAATTCCCAAAAATCACACCTTTTTCAGCCTCTTGACTGAACGTCACCCCTTATAAACTGTTATTAAAACAAATTATATAAATTTGCACTTACTCCACTGTGATTCTCAGCCCACCATATGGTGTAATTTTAATACTTCTAACTTCTCTGCAGTGAAATAGCAAAATAAATATTCCTACCATTCATTCACTATGTTCCAAAATACGACAGTCAGGGGTATGATTTCGAGCTTGCAACCACTGCATCACAACAGATTGTACGCATGAAACACAGAAGCAACACGAATACTGCCTTCATAAATCAGCTCCGAACACATTCATAAATCAATTTATGCTAATAAGAGCAAGAAGAACGACGTTTCCCCGGTCGCGACGAGATAAAAAGGCTTTCGATAGGTGGGTTGCCTGCCAGATAAAATAGTTGCGTGAAAAGGCAAATCAGAGGATCAGCCAGGCGAGCATAATATGCGTAACGCGCATAATGCATTCGTATCGGTAATAAGAAGCTCCGGCAATTAGAGCTGAATAATTAAAGGGTCGTTAGTCCCGGCGGCCACTGAAATAGCTCTCGCCTCGCGTAAAACGGAAACGGAGTCCAGAGATCTTCGAACACCGGCGACTCGGCTGAATTACAGAAACTATCGATCGCGTCAGCCTACCGTCTTAATTCTTGCCAGCCGTTTCTACGCGGAATGCAATAATCGTACGTTAAACGTGACACAACTCACCTCCCCCTCCCCACATAATTAGTGCCACACGAGGGGCGAGTGTCGCGTTATAACGCATTCGCGATGCCGCCGAAGCACGTAATTACCGTGAGTTTGTCTTGCCGCCTGACAGTACGCGCTAACGCGGAAATATTAGCAAACACTTTTTTCCACGTGATGGCTTTGCAACGTACGAGCTCCATTTTTCGTTTCTTAACATTAATAGCGATGATTAATAGCGGAAATTAAATGTGACCAATACTTGGGGACAGTGATTCCCAACCTGTGGGTCGCGAAGTGTTTTCGGAGCAATTACGGTTCCTTACTTACGGTTAGTTACTGTTTCAGAATTATATTCTCAAAGACCTATTTTTAATGTGCTTTCTTTACCTTATTAAAGTTACTTTACTTTATATGGAGGAGGGGCGGGTCACAGGTTATTTGACTGTTATAAAAGGGGATCGCGACTCAAAAAATTTGGTATTTTCTGCTACACCAAACTTTGATGACGAAAAATTATAATTTAATTAACGCCCAGCCCTACTTAATCATACAAGAATAGTGGATATATGTATGACTCAACCAGCTGTGAGTATTAATTACTTTACGTTTCCAATTAAGTTCAAAGGCAATGCTACCTCACATGAAATAAATTCTCAGAAAGCTTCGACGTGAGTTCACCTCGGGTACCGAAACCTATTTCTTGTGTACGAATCGAATAGAGTCTCCCTCTCTTACAGCCCACCCTTCAAAGCGACCATACAAACCCTTCAGACGTGACGATCATGAAATGACAGGATGAAAATGGATCGAGGGTGGCGAAGGAACGACTTACCGCGGAAATCTGATGGACAGCTTTAATTACGATCGATTCGCGGCCTAGCGCGCTCCCGCGCGCATGCACATACGGTAGATGGACCCGCTAGGTTTGTATACGAAACTGCTGCGTTACCCGAAGAATTAGCATAACGATCCTTCCGGCGTCATGCATTTTTCATATGTTCGTCCACCGGTAACGAATGCACGAATCCCTTTCCTTTCCTTTTTTTTTTATTTGTAAAACATAGCTCGCGCGCTGCGCGCCACGGGTAAAATAATTTACGAAAATAAAAAACACCCGTTGCGCTCACACTTGGCGTATTGAGCCTCGAGCCAGGCACTTGTTGTTTTCGCAACCATTTGCATACCTTTGTACCACGCTGTCGCGATGTTTAACGTCACGGCGACCGTTTGGTATTAACTCACTCACGAAAGAAATTTATTCTGCTCTGCGAACGAAAATTCAGAAGAGACGGTTGGGCTTGTAATATAATTCCTTGGCCCTTTTTGTCTCAAAATTTTGTGAGGTATAAATTTTGCAGTAACTTTTAAACACTCATGTGTGCATTTGCTATTTCCTAGGATTGTGAAATATCTTTTAGATAATTTTATTTCATGATGACTTTTTAAATTTGTGAGGCATTTTTACCGTAATTTGTATTATCATTTACCATTTGATACAGCAGCACGTAGTTAAGAGTCACTCGACACGAAAAAAGATATAATTAACAAATTGCATGAATCTCATTATGATGAATATATGTCTAAACTACATAATAAATGAACTACCATGAAATGAATTCTAATGGTGCATGTGAAACATCTTCTAATTGATGGGAAACACGCGAAAGAGAACGATTCTTGCACCTCGAAGATCCATTTCGATCTACAGGAAGGGATCGAAAATTCGGGTTAAAACAGGAGACGAACACGACCGCGGAGGTCAAGAGAGAAAGTTACAATCAGTACACTTTAATCGAACATTGAATGGGCCCCGCGTGTATATAGTTACGTTACTCCGGAAAATCCGTGAAAACCAGATAACCAGAGTTCCCTTGATGGTAACTGCTCCCAGGTCGCTTTTGAATCTACTGAAACTATTCCTCGCGAGAGGTAAATGAGTCCAAATTTCGTGGGAGTCTAGTAGGGTCTGTTCGACATTCTGAAGTTCCTTCAACACGACTCTGGATCGCTTGAATGGGAGACGGTGCTCCTCGTGTCTCCGATAATTGTACCTATCGCGTTAGGCAGCAGATGTTAAGTCGGATTATCAGGAAAACTTTGCGCGTCTGCATTCGGCCAATATTCGTGCCAGAGATCCCGAAGAAGATCGTAGATATCTCCTTGGTGGATCAGGGATGCAAATCAGCACGTGTATGTTACACAGGTTTGATAAGAACTTGCCAAGAATTGCATTCGAAGTGTTTCCAAATTCAGAGAAAATGTTCCAGGTGATAGAGCTATTTTAATTTTAGTCTACTTACAATTTACAATTAGTTGTACTTAAAGTGGGAAATCTTAATATGCAATTGAGTACCTTGCGGCATGACGGGTGCAGCTCCAGTTTTACCAAAGTTGAGTAAATTAGAAGAAACTGTTTATAAAATTATTGCTTTGACTTAACATTGAAAAGAGAACAATAATTGAAAAATATATATTTTCCCATAATAAGTAGTAGTTATTGAGTTGATATGCTCTTATTTCTATTTTTTATGAAAAATATTCTATAATAGAAATAGAAATATCAATATTAATATTAGAAATATTATAAATATTAATATTAATATTTTTATTATAGAATATTTTTTACCTAAAAATAGAAATAAAAACTTATGAACTCAATAACTACTACTTATTATGTTTATATATTTATATTATATTATATTTTTATTATATTTTATAAAAAATATTAATATTAATATTTCTATTTTTTTTTATTTGCAATAAATCGCTAATTTTTTATCGGATTTGCGTCAAACGTGCAGCAAGCGACGAAGATTTTTTTACGTATATTACACGTTATAGCTCAAAAACTATCAAAAACGAAGCTACACCCCTCCTGCTGCAAGGTCCGCAATTAAACAATTATGCAGATTATTGACTTTGATGGATCGCAGCATGAATTCAAAAAGCTAAATAATTTGAAGCTCTTTAACAATGTACTTAACGTTGTAGTATAACATTGATGGAACACCATGCACGAATTATAATTTTTTAAAGATTCATAAATCGTCCACGAGAATGTTCAAACCGAAAGCCACACGAAGGTGGATCAGGCGCTAATTTAAATCTTTCTGGTAAGGGAACGCGTGGAGAAATCCACTGCTGCGGATGACAGTAATAAAAGACCGAAAGCTTGCAGATCCAAAGCAATATAGAGAATCGGGATGGATTACCCGACAAGAAAACGACGGAGCTGTACGTGCATTCAGCAAAGAAAAGCGGGGAATATGCGAGGGATGCGAAAAGTTGTGCGCGAAGGACGGGCGGAGCGGAGCGAAGAAGAGGCTGGTGGCTCGTGTAAGCACGAAGAAGAATCGATGTTCCCCAAGAAACTGGTAATACCGGGCCATCTACTATTCAGCAGATATCATCAGGCAACCGGTAGAAAGCAAACTCTTGAAAGAAGAAGGAAAAGAAAAGGAAATTACTGATGAATTTTACCACGCGATGTTATTCAATTCTTAATGCAACAACTCGAATCACACTAGCTACTGATTAAGAGGCTGATGTTTAAACCATTTTATAAAATTCTGTATAAAGAATGAGAAATAATTACACCTAATTAATTAAGTAAGGTCTAGAATCCATGTACTTCCTTTTTATCAAGATCAAACTAATCCCACCCTATCTGTCATGGTATAATTATTTCGCCTTGTTGCTTGAGAGCTAACTATATGCTTTACGATCTTATCCCGCTCTGACAGGAAACCTGGATCTCGAAAATTCATAATCTAGCGGACGATTTAACGCTTGGCATAGACATTACGCAACGTTAACAACGTTTGATCTCGTCACTAGTGATCCTGTCGTTATCAGCACCAAACGTTGTGTACCCTCTCTCTCTCTCTCTCTCTCTCTCTCTCTCGATCTCTCTCTCTCTCTCTCTCTGTCATCGTGGACCGTTCTATTTCCAGAAATTCGAATATTAATGTAGACAAACGGGCACCAGCTTCCCGCGCAGCGTGAATCCAACTCTGCGTTCTAATTCCAAAGCTTAATCCAATCTGCATGCAATTGTCAACGAGGCCGCAGTGCCGTAGAGCCGCTCGATTTTAATTAAACCCAATGCAGATTAAATCTAGGCTGTAAACGTGCCGAGTTGGGGGACAGATTAGAAACTCGCCTTGTCCGCATAAATTAATAACGATCGGCTGATGTTTGGCCGTCTGGAGCTGAAACGAGCGATTAGGCTTCAAAGCGAGCCATATTGCACCTGGAATTACTAAAATCTGATCTGCTGAAAGCAATCGTTCCCGAATACCGTAGTCAAAGACAAAATAATTCATCGCAAGACGAAACAGTCAAAGTAAAGGCAATTATCATCCAACAAATGCAAGAGGAGTTTCGAGTCCCCAGGTGAGACGCTAATTAAAAATTGTCCGGGGTAATTAATTCGTATGCTGGGCGTTTTTTTCTGCTTCAAGTATCCCGCTAATATTCTACGCAGCAGTCAGTAACGTGCCACGGATTAAGCATGCCTTACCAGCGAAATGATTCAAGTTCCGAGGAGATATTTCGACCGTTTGGCATCCAATACTGACTGGTTAATGGAACTTGGAACAATTATGATGTCTCTAACGGTACGTATAGACCGGGTAACAATCGCCGGATACAATATGTATCCACCGTCTCTGTGGGATACGACTCTCGTCTTGCTCCAAACGGTCTTCTAGAAATCGTTCCATTTGGGCGAGAAGCCCGTGCGTAGCACGATTGTCACCTGTTCGTTGTCAGACTGGTATTATTACCAAATTAATATGCACGTTGAATTTTCCAAAGTCGCCACGTTTCCACAGACTCAGCGATGTTTCCCATCCGAAACAAGAAACCTGGACATACTGATGGGATCCGAAGCACTTCGAAGCGCTTCGAATCTGTCATGTATATCAGGCGATTAATTCGAAGCACTTTGAACATGGTTTAAAAACTTAAAACTCTTGAAAGTCTTGATAAGTCTTGAGTCTTGATAGGTCTTGAAAGTTTTGAAAGTTTTGATCGTCTTAGAAGTCTTGAAACTCTGGCTTCAAAGTCTCGGTAGGTTGCGGACACGTATGTACGTCCATCGCCGACTCGCGGGACAATGCAGTCATAAACCTCAATCATGGCGAGACCCTCTGGCCGATCAACCTAGCCAATTTTTGGCAACCAGATGTTTATTTTCAAGACTTTCAAAACTTGCAAGACTTTCAAGACCTACCAAGACTCAAGACTTATCGACACTTTCAAGAGTTTTAAGCTTTCAATCGTGTTCGAAGTGCTTCGAATTAGTCGCCTGATTACTTTGGACAAGCAACATCATCCTCAACTACAGCCTAGGACGGCAAATTTTGGGCGAAAGAAATTGAAAAAGGTTTAAACACAGAGGCGTCAGACAACTTTAAAAACAATTCACTTTTTTTCATGTAGCAAATTAGCAATAACTCACGTATGAGTTGTTATATTAAACTCTTTTAAATTAACCTTTAGAGGGCCGGAATTTTTCATTGAAATTGTAAATTTTATTTACTTAAAATTGATGCGTATATACCACCAAAATGGCCCGCAAAGTATCCAAATTCTTAGGTGGCCACCATAGTGGCCAGCCCAGCCCTCTACAGGTTAAAACATTTGATATTTCACGGAAAGCGTGGTAGACGCTTGTTAGTATACGAGCGCCAAATCTCCAAATCTAAAGCCCCTACTTGTATCCAGTTCTTCGGATACAAGTAGCCAATAGGGTGTAAAAGTGACTCAGAACTCGACGCGTTCCAGTGTTCGGGATATAGTCCAACGATTCTGAGATCGTCCGGGCCGAATTGTGATCCTAATCAGGCGGAGAATAGCACTATCAAGACTACGTTAAACGATCATGAAGACACTCTTGGAAGTAGATAACCTGCTAAAGAGTTTAAGAGGGTTTCGTTCTAACCTTCTGACTAGTAATTGAGCACAATTTAGGTAATATTTGTGGAAGAACTTAGATCACTATTATAAGTACCTACTTTCAAAATGCTTTTCACGTTAACGAAGTAATTAAGGTCGGTATCATATTTGTTTTTTGTTTTTATTTTTATTTTTATTTTTATTTTTATTTTTATTTTTTGTTATTTTTTATAGTATTTATTTATCTTTATGTTTATTTTAGTTTTAAGCTATTTTTACACTGTACTTCTCTCTCGTACTTAAATGTTACAAATCTATGTATTCTAAAGGGTTCTCCCGTCAAATAATAATAATAATAATAATAATAATAATAATATATATTGGCCGGTGAGTTTCGTGAGGGGTATTCTCCCACCACACAGTTTGCCTGCCTCGGTGCTCCTTTTCTTAACGTTTTCTGACTCGCTCTCGTTCCATCTCGCTCTCGCCTTCGCAGAACAAGAGTGAGCCAGAAATGGTGGGGATAGTGCCAAGCTTCTGGGGTGTAGACCAAACCGAGCTGTCAGCGTAGAAATACACACATCAGAATAGGTGTGCGTTAGCTACGAAAAAATTCAGGAGCTTTATTGGTTAGAACATTGATACTTTCTCGATAGCTTCATCTCGTATTGGTCTACGCATAGCTTCGTAACGCACACAACTATTACGCTAAGAATAAATAACAGCCAAACGGCTAGGTTCAGGCGGAGCCGAGCAGCGTTCCCGTTACCCCACCATAGCCTACGAGGACCACGCAACTCCAACTGACAAATCCACGATCGTCAGGTGGTGGTGGCTGATTTCTCCTCGATCGCTGTTCCCGAAAACGAATTCACCGGCCAATATATTTGATACCGACCTTAGGAATAATTATTTTCCCGATAGTGTGATAATAACACAAAACAAATGATAATACTAATCGTGTCCCTAAGTAAGTAAGTAGTTATATTACTCATTCTTCAAAAATGTGTTTATAATTTGGAGTAGCTTTTCCCGATGACTTTGCAAAGTGTAGAAATATTTGTCAAATAACTACACCTAGCAATGAATCGATTCACCAACAAAATCAAACATCAATAAGCACCCTATGTCTACTATTCCATTCCACCTTATTTCTTCAAGAAGTCTGTAAAATTCTTGGATTAATATATCCACACAGGAAATTAATCTAGCCTCCTTGCGCGCAGGATATAATCGAATGTAAAGACTTCGAAATGAACAAAGCAACCGGTTCTTGCGCAACATCATCCAATTTCCTCGACTTCGATCAGCGAAAATGAACTCCACCCAGGAAGATTGCAGAGCGTCGCAAAAAACTCACTAAGTGTCCCTGTTCATCCGCGACTAACACAGTTTCCGCTTCGGTCCTCTGTATATATATCCCCGTCGTCTCACCGAAGCCGCCTCCTAATTGCTAGGACTATAAGGAGTTAATAGTATTAGCACGCTCGAGTCTTCGGCCCTGGGAAACAATTAGCCTGAAAGGCATGCTCAGTCTTTCAGCGAGATGAGTAGATTACCTCGTTAGTCCGACAACCGTGTTACACGTACGCGATACACTTCCCCTGGCATTGTCTAGCTACCGTTTTCGTGGGCCACCCTTCGCGTGCCTTTGGTTACGGCAAAAATAGGGTTGAGCGCCCCCGCGCCACTACCCAAGAGACAATATTGTCGCGTGTAAATAACGAGCGTGAAGCTGCCGCGAAGTAAACGAGCCCGTGCGATGGTAAATCCTGTAAAAATGCAGGTAGAAGCGCAAGCTTCGTAGTGTGAGAGTTAATAGTTCCTCTGAAGCTTTCGTTTACTTTCGACGAGCAAACTGTGTGGAATTTTTCCACCTTGCATTTGGTGTCAAGCTTCATTTTCGCAATTGGGTCATGTACGTTTTAGTGTATTGCATTTTTGTCGGCGGTGTTTTACGCGATGCAATGTAAGGAAGTTTTTCAGCAGTCGAAACCGGGTGCACACTTCTTATGCTGCTGATGAATTCCATCATTAACTGCGCATTGTAGACGATCTGATACACTACTTTTAAGTTCAAAATAAAAGGGAACCAGAGGCACTTTTTCTGCATTGACTCTTGTAAACATATTGCTCGTTCCTTGTGCACTCTCTAGGTACCGTTATTTTATGCAGTTTAGCATTCAACTGATTTTGTGGTTAGTTGTAAAATCAATGTGACGAAACTCGGCAAAGATGGAAAGTCCCAGAATACAAATCATTTCAATTTATCAAATGTTCAAAATATTGCTTGCACGTTTTGTTTGAACAAAAATAACAATTGTTTTGTAAAATTTCATAATCAATAAAGCACTTGCATGAAATATACTACCACTGCACGATGTAGCAGAAATGATACATGTACATTAATTTTAATAAAACCATGCACACGTAACCCAGATTTTTTTTGTTATTTTTCCCGGATTCACAGGAAAAATCTACGTTAGAAACTTTTTTTTGCACAAAAAAGTGGCCAGGTTGGAGTTAAATTATAGTCCACCATCAAGTGAAATTCTGTGGGATCTAAACCTCGAGAAACTAGTCGAAATCTAATAGACAGCTTGAAATCAGTCTTAGTAGTCATCGCAAAGCATCATGCAGAAGGTATAAAATATATATTTGAAATCCTGGAATTTCCTGAATTTCCTGGAGACTCTCAAATATTTGTATTCGAAGATAATACTTCCTATCACAGAATAAATATACCCAAACCACCGACGTCATCGAAGTAGACAGCATAACGATGCAGCAGCGAAAGAAATGCTGAAAGTCGACCTTCGAATAACGATAACGACTACCGGAAAAAGAATTTCTTACTCAGAGATTAATGGCCAGCGGAATCGCCTTTTTTCCAGCCAACGATCGCCCATTGAAGCTTGCTTTTTAAAGATTTATCGTTATTGCGAGAATGAAGTTAATTCTCCTGTTACATGCCGCAATTAACAGTGAAGATAACGAAAGTTCCATTCAGGAAACATTAACGGACCATTTTTGTATCGTTAGAAAATAACCCACAATGGCTACAATTTATTCGAAAACATTTAATCTATTGCAACACTCCGTCCATTAATTTAGCAAAACGTAAAATTTCCAATAAGAATTCAAATAAATGGACAAAATGAATTAAAAGAGAGTGGTGTAAGCTCCAGTTTATACGTTTACTAAACAAAATTTGCAGTGGCAAAATGAAGCAAAGCCACTATCAGTCTAATGTGGCAAGGAAGAAGAAGATGATTCCAGCTGGCAAAAACTTTGCAACGAATGCACCAAAGTGGTGACATAACCATGAAACGACCGAGATCCCCACGAAGTTCGGATATTTCATCCACCATTTGACCCCCAGAAATCATCATACTTCCGAGCATGGTTTCCCGGACGCGAATCATGAGGTAACACGGAGAATAAAAAAGGTCTCGCAGACGTAGGGCGGAAAGTTTATCGTTTTCTCGAGCTTTTCATTCGCCACGGAAGGGGATAGCAGATAGAGGATCGTTGGGAATGGTGGAATTAGAGCAGGAAAAAAGAGGGCGATGGAACTCATTTATTTTAACGTCCCGAGATCTTCGAGGAGTACTTCGACGTTTTCTTCTAAACAAACTTTCCTTTTAAAAGTACTATGCCATTTAAACGATGCTCAGCGTATCGCCTGAAGAACATTCTTCTAATTAAAAAGCTTCAAGTAACAGCCTTTCCTTCCTTCGTGTAAACGAGCAATGTAGTACAAGCTAGGGATAAATAATTTCACAGCTTTCAGAATCGTCAATCAATACCACTTCAAACACTTTTCACGAAACATTTTGTGTACGCGTTACTGCAAATGTATTCCAACGGCGTAGCTTTCTATCGAAACACTCCGACATTCGTCATCGAATGGGGGAAAAAACGTACCCGCACGATGCTTCATGCGTCGAACTCGATTTGAAAGCCGCGTGTCGCGCAGTCACTCCTGAATGGGACAAGACAGCCGAAATATCAAAGAATATTTTCACTTACAACGAAAAAAAAAAAAAATATCGCACATTCGAGGCGTGAAAGCTTTCATGCGGAAATGATATTCAGAACGAGACGAACGGAGATTACTATCGATCTTCCGCAAAGTGTAACGGATTGCTAGGGAAATGCCTTTTTTCCAGATAGCAGGGGCGAAAAAATGTTCAACGGGGAAAATACTGGCCTCTGGGAGCGAGCGGAAAAAGAGGATCGAGAGATGTCTAAACAAACGTTAGATGTCGTTGTTAACTCTATTTTCAGCTCGTAGGGACGGATGTTCGCGGCTCTGCCAATATTTGCGACGGACTGAAATGACATATCGTTGCTGTCGCAACGCCCCATTAAACATTGCAGCTACGACTTTAACGGTCTCGCACAACGCTGCATTGTAACGCAAATAATGTATACCGTGGTATCATAGAAATCGCCGTCGAAATGGTTGTACGTTCGTTTCAGCCCAAAGGGAGAGAAGTTGTTATGTACACGGTCAATATGTTGCCGGCCATAACGGGTCGAGCAATTCACGTAATCGCGTGAAGCTTTTTAAGCTCCATTCTACACATTTACGGAGCTTTCTTTGAGTAATTTTTCGCGTATTGAAACGGGAGCTCGATTATTTGAATTGATAAGTGGATATCCCAAAAAGAATCTATTCTCTAATACCTGCTAGGCATATATCTGAGATAGAAAAATAAATTTAAGAAATTCTATGAAGAGAATTTTCTAAGTGATTCTTTGAGATATATGTGAACAATTTTTTAAAAGAAAAATAATTAATAATGTTATAAAAAAATTAATAATTATGAAATACCCTATTTCCACCAGACTCCTGTACAAATGATATTCCAAATTGTAATTATTTGCTATAAGTCTCTCCATTCAATGTGCCGCAATGTTATTTTCGTTCTGTTAAGAAGATGAATCCTTCGAAACTAACGAATCGTATTGTAACACACGGAGCGAAAGTCGTTAAGCGTTCATGGAGAAAAAGTTCATTTGCTTCGTGTAAAATGAAAGGTTCGATTCTGCTCGACAATATGTCACTGCATTTTAACTGCGCCTTCGTGAACCAATGGAGGTGTTTCGAAATTCACGTCACATTAATGCATCACGCTGATGCATCGCCATCATCGCGACGATTGAATTTTGGATTGCAACGTTCGGGGTAATGCGCGGCTGAAAACATTTTACGGACTGAACATGCAGAAATCCGTTCGCAGCTGACCACCCTCGCGCTGTGCATTATACACGATTTATTATTCAGGAAGAACTTGCATCGCCGATTTATAAATTAATATGTTGGATACCATTACAGTCCAATAAACATTAGGCGCATAAAAGTTGCAGTCAACTGTAGGTGATACTGTTTTTCATTTACATGTGTGTGACATGGAGTCAGTATTTACAAAGAATAATAACTTTTTTCTAGATACCCGTGACTGTGTCTGTGTATTTATGAAGCTCGGAGAGATTGAAGGATTCCAATTGAGGACCTTGCAGCAAGAGGGGTGCAGCTCCATTTTTGTCAGTTTTTGAGTTACGACGTGTAATAGGTAGGTATATGTAAAAGAAATGAGCGATTTTTTGTAAATAAATAAAAATAGACCTGTTAATATTAATATTATTATAGTATTTCTATATTATAATAGAAATATTAGAAATATTACCATAAATATGTTTATTATAGAGTATTTTTTCGCACAAAATAGAAATAAAAACTTATCAACTCAATAACTACTATCTACTTATTGTGTGAAAATATATATTTTCCAATTAGTGTTCTCATTTCAAGCAATAATTTTATAATCAGTTTTTTCTAATTTACTCGAAGTTGGCAATGATGGAGCTCCACCCGTCACGCTGCAAGGTACTCAATTGAAAATAAAATTCAGCTTTTCGAAGCCATATCGAGCAGAGATTTACCGCCACCTATGTCGATGCAGCTGATGCACCGTTGCATACAGCTATCCTGATGCAGAATTAATTTCACTTAACCCTCAGCTACGCTCTACGCTCCGTCAATTGGATTGTCCTTCCGGTCGGTGCCACTCCAGCACCGTTCACCCACGCCATTAAAACATCTATAACATCGAGCTATCTATAACAGTCATTTCACAGTTTTCTCCCTCAACGAGTCGCAGGTTTCATGCACATTGCGCTATAATAGAAACCTCTGCAATATGCAAGCTTCCGCAAATCCTCTTCGTATAGAGATAATTACTCAAAGTAATGAAAGGATCATCCACCGAAACAGCATCATAAATGCGTTGCATAAGATCCTCTTCATATTAACTTCCTCTGCAGAAAAATGCTGCATTGTTCAAAGTAATTACAGGCTCGTCTGCTCGAACGAGGTATTCAAGCTTAAAAAGCTTTAATGCGCGATATAGAGGGTGGTGTACCGAAACCAGACCAAAGAAAAATGGTGGCAGGGATGGAGATAGCCGAATCGACGGCTCAATTGCGACCTTATCAATTTGATTGGCCGTATAACGACTCTATCTGCATAACGAGAGCAGCTCGCGCGCCATTATTCGTCCTGGCATTATCGATCCCATTGCCTCTGAACGCGTGTAACTCGGCGACCTTTGTTGCGGTTTACAGGAAAGCTGCGAGCGGCCAGGCATCCCGGAGCCGAACCCACTTTCGAAATCCGCTAGTCCAGGCGTATCTCTCAAGTTAAACGGCAAAAAGTAAAGGGAACAGCCACCCCCAGCCGCTGATTAACGGAGCTGTATGCAAGTTACGAGGGAAGTTTCACGCCGCGTTGGCTCGGACGGCGAATTGAAACTTCGTTAGCTGATTTATCGCCGGAGAAAGAAGCGATGACAGAAAATTAATTAGAAGTTCCCCGTGCCCAGGGGAAAGCAAGGGGGCGAGTGGAACGATCCTCGGAAAAGCAAGATGGAAAAATTCGTAAGTCATGGATGGTTTCAGTGCGCAGCTTACAATTAGATCCGTGAAAAAAGTGCAAGAGGTAAGATAAGCCGGCGTCACGTGAGGAGGGAAGAGGAAAAGGCCAATTGGATGAAGACTAGCAAGAGACGAGACTCATCCACGCGCTCGGGTAACAAGCAGAAGTACGATTTTACTGGAGCAGCTTATGTCCCTATGCTACACTGCCTCGCATGGTTTGCGGCGTTTACCCAAGGATGGGAAATCATGATGAAAATTTTATATGATATGTAAGAGTTACTCGAGCGAGGTATGCTCTACATTTCAAGTCATTGCGATTTCAAAAGAAGAAGGGGTTTACAATTAGTGGATTCATGGATGATTCACTACTAATTTATCCAGGGGCAAATTTGGATATCATCAAACATTTTAATTTAAAAGTGTCGAGACAATTTCAAAAATAATTCCATATGGCAACTCACGTGTGAGTTATTGCTAATACGTTATATTACAAAAAAAAGTGAATTCTTTTTAAAGATGTCTCAAGCCTCTGTGTTTAAACCTTACCCAATTTCTTCCGCTCAAAATTTGACACCCTTGGCTGCAGCTCACTTAGCCGATACACAAATCCGCCTCTAAATTTATCCTCAGCCGTAATAGATCTTAAATTTCACGTTAGAGATCCAGCTATCCCTACTCCAAAGTCACACATCTGTTGAACGATATTTAGCCCGCACACCATGTTAAAGGTAGTGACGCACAAAGAAGATTATTAACATGGGAGACGAAGCTTCGCGCCGAACAGCGTTCAACGACTAAATAACCGATATGAGCCGCGAAATTAACAATGGCGTTAACCAACGGAGCCAGAACTGAAGCAAGAGATGCAGCCAGACATTAAATTAACTCCGCAAAGTTGAACAACGCCGCCCCAAGTTACCGCGGTACACGGCTACTTCGTAATGAAGAGTAAATGAGACTTGCCCGTATCCTAGCCGCGTTCAATTTGTACGTACACCTGTTATTACTTTTCCCGCCTGGCTGCTGGCCACGGTGAACCGGAAGAATAAGCATAAAAAATGAATGGGAAAGGAAAGTGGCACGAACGGAGCGAAATAACAAAAATAAAGGAGGCGAGGGATGGGGATGCGGAATAAGACGAACGAGTCCCACCCAAACGTAAGAGTATCTCGAGACTGAATGAAACGAGTGATGAATAAGTATGAACGAGCCAGCCGGATGTTTCCATCCCACTAGAACGGTAGGAAAATGTTCGGCTGGGAGTTTGTCTTCCCGCTGCGAAAAATTTCTCAAGTGCCTGGAAAATATTCCTACGTCTATGAGACTATTACGAGGTTAATTTGAAAACTCGATAGGGGTCATGATTATTCAAGTGGCTCCGCAACTTAAGAAGAGCAAAGAGTAATTGGTGCAGAATTTTCCAACTAAACCTCGCAGATACACCTTAATATATTCTGAACCATCCAGCGCAGAATGAAGATAGTCACTTTTGATTCTTGTATATCACAGGGAACAGAAATGATAACGAAGCTCACAACCGGTAGGCTCCTCCAAAGCACGTGAACAGATTTGCGAGCCACCGTGGCGTAATAATTTTATTCCATGGAAAATAGCGGTGCATAGTCGCGGGCGCGGAAGACCTTGCTTGAAATTAGCCATGGGGCGCGTGTATTGCTCGCAACTCCAATTTGCACG
The DNA here is from genome assembly GCA_947577245.1 of Andrena bucephala. Lineage (NCBI taxonomy): Eukaryota > Metazoa > Arthropoda > Insecta > Hymenoptera > Andrenidae > Andrena > Andrena bucephala. Next base: position 45,535,978 of record OX387715.1, on the reverse strand, counting down.
TGCTCCCATCATCCTTTCCCTCAACGAAGTAATGTGTAATCTGCTTGGTAGTCGCGGCACGCATCCCTCGTCGGATACGGAACTCCGTGCCTCGTCATATCGCGGCGACGGGCTTTTCGGAAAGGGGGGTTGAGCGAAACAAAGGGGGTTACATGGCGCCAGCCAGGCAGGCGTCTCGCTGGTAAGATGCAAGAGACAGCTGCACGTATCTCGAGTGGAAAATCATTGAACTCCTGAGCGTGTACGATTTAATCCGAACGAAACGGGCGCATTAAATTAAATTAAGCAGGTACAGTCTCGAAGGGAAGTTTGCCAGTGGGGCGTGCTGTAGCATGGACCCGGAGCTATTGTTGCTGCTGTAATTTGCAAGTGAAATTCCTCCTGACCGTATCTCGCCCCATTCGTCATACTTTATCGCCCAACTTTGCACGTCGGAATTTTAAATATTGCCTACTTGATCTCCTCCCAAATGCAATATTTCATTGCTGTCCACGGCTAAGGAACTGCGTCACGCTGCTCCTAATTGTCCACACAATAACTAGCATGATATCGAGTGGTTAGGGGAGATTGTAAAAGGGCGGTGTTAAGACTGTAGAATTATAGTGTCAATCATCGAAATCTAGGGGATGAAATCAGCCGTCAAAGTTGGGGGGTGAAAAACGCGTTTGCCCCAATATCTCGGAAACTATGCACTGTAGAGAAAAATCTTTCAGACGAAAATGGTGTAAGACGATTCTGATTAATTAGCTGAAATTGTTATAAAAAAATACACAATATTCGTCTAAAAGATTTTTCTCTATGTTGCGTTGTTTCCGAGATAATGGGGTAAACCTGTTTTTCACCCCTAACTTTGATAAAAAGAGGTGTCAAATATTTTTTCGGGAACTATAATCTACGTAAACCTCATCAAAATCGCCGTGTAACACCTGGGAAATGTCCCTTGTGAGCTTCGTCCGAGAAAGTCTCGTACCACACCATTGACCCATATTTTTTTATAAAAAAGTCACCCGCCCTTCTGGTTGCACCACCTTCCAGCAATATGCAAACACAGTGCAACATTTAATAAGCTGACTCGTTAAAAATTCATCGCCAGATAAGGGGAAAAAGTGTGCAGACAAACTGTTCCACCAACATCCAGTTAAAAATCACGAGCCGTGGTGCGACGATGAAAAAGATTAAACGGAAACAATAAACAGAGACGGTTGCACGTACCGGCCTATGTATACACACGACATATTGCGCGCGTTATCTGCATCGGAACGCGATTCCAGCCCGCCAAAGGTTAATTACTCCGTTCCAATTAATGCTAATAGTATTACAGATCGCGACGTCCCCTGAAACGATAATGCGGCCTGTAATAAGGTGAACCAATCGCATCCCCTAATTAGTGGCGACGCACGTAGCATGTTAAGCGTAACGTAGCAAGGAGGGGGTGGGGGGATATCAAAACGCGTGTATCTGTTGAACGAGGAGGAGGAGGAGGTAGAATTCGTCAAGCAGCCGTGAGCTTAGCAGCTTTAATTGGTACATGTTTCGCATTAACATCTGTTCATCCAGTGCAGGGGCTGCGGCGGGGAGAAGGTGAAGGTTGGACGACCTTCTCCTACTAACGTAGCCAAAGGTAGATTAACTAATTAGAATGGCGTAGATCCGACGTGACCCAGCGATTAAGATGGCACAGACGACGGCTCCTGAACTTAAGCAGGATGTAATCGTCTTAGGTCCGTAACGACCATCAGGACGGATTCGCATTAATCTTCCGGCATGTCTGAAGCTGCTTGATATGCCGCCCGAGAATCCTACCCCGGTGCCGGCCATCCCCGAACCAGCAACCACCGCCAGCGATACGCACCGACACGCTGCACCCTTGCCGGACGAGTAAGTACCCTTGCGTACGAAAGGTGAGATTAAGTCCTTTGCCTCGCCACACCCAGCCGAAAGAGAGACATGCTCGTGGAAGTCTGGCGCGCGGTGCAACTGTTCTCACGTTTTGTTGGGCGGAGCAACGCTTTGAATAAAAATGCCTCGCTGCGGTCGCTTCGTGGAGAGAGGATCTTCTTTTTTGTCGCAATCGTGTTTCGGAGGTGGACAGCAATGCCCGCGAATTTTCAGGGATCCTTCAATCGTTGCGATTTAAAAGGCAAGAGGTGATGAGTGTCGATGGCTCCTGGAATATTAGACACTGCTGTTCTTGATAGACCCATTACGAAAGGCACAATAATTATATTATCGTTGGTCGTAGCTCAAAAGTAGGCAGAGAATGTGTGAAATTTTTTCTGCTATCACGTATGAGTTATGAGTATCTTAATTGAAGATCTTCAGGTGATTGTTCAGGTAACTATGTTCCCCCAATCTACCCAATCATGGACTCTTAGTCTTCATCATCTGACCAACAGGACCCTTTTGAACATTTCCCCTCGTGCACGCACATCGCAGCAAATCAATATTGCACGTAGACGCGTTACACAGCCCGCGGAGCACGGCCTCACGGTCTTTCACGCCATTCCACGTACGTGACGACATTACGTATCCCTCGCGAATCGTCGCGTATTTCCTGAAGAACATTCGCCGCGAACGTTTCCACTAAAATGCCTTCTCGAGTTCCAGGCCCGATATAAATTTCCATCGCGTTACGATACGTGCATCAATATCACCATAAAAGGAGAAAGAGATACTGTTGCGTTAAAAATAGCAGAAAAACTGGCAACGACACCGATAACTCTTCGGCTGGCCGTTTCCGTCGTTTACATTTCAATCGACGCGCCCCCACTGATCGAAATTGAAACATTAAAAAGCTATTACGCTCGCGTAATTACGTATTCATTATCGCCGTCAGTCACGATACTATTAGTCAGCAGCCGTAGTGTATGAGCAAAGGCTAAAAGAGGGAGGAGGAGCTGCGACGTAATCGTCGTACGAAATTCATCGTGGCGAAACGTGAGAGTTCGACAAACTCGCGCGAAACATGTGACCTTAGCCGGAGTTCGCCGAACGTGGCGTGGTCAAAGGATCGTTTGGTATTCAAACCACGGACAGTTGGCTACCGATGCGCTTCCTTTTTGGTTCCTGGGTGGCGAACACGTCAGAGATGTGATACGCGGCAGGGAACCGCTGCATCGTCGCGGATAGATCCCCAACTCGCCCCTATTGCAAGCAGAAACTCCCAGAAACTACCTCTCTAAAGGTGGAATCTGACGGCACGTGGATCGGCGAGCTTGCTCAGCTCACCCAGGCTCGGCAAGTCGGCTTGGCGAGCGCGATTCACGTGCCGTCAGATTCCACCTTTAGCTATTCCTCAGATTGAGAATACAGGAAAATCTGTTCAGGGCTTACTGGAAATTCAAAGATGGAAGGTCCAAATAAAACTAAATAGGTAAGTGGAAGTTGTAGGGTGTATTCAGTTCTGAAATCTTAAATCTGGAAATTTGGGGTGTACTAGTTGAATATCTAGGTACATAGATCGAAGTGATGGTGTATTATTTTTTATTTGACTCAAACGATCAAAGAATCCTAATTCCGAGGGCTAAACTCTCAGAATGATTCTGAAATGTTCTTGATGGATTAGGGCATGAGGACACAGAGAAGAAACCTCTCATGCTTTCATCTACGTGCACAGCCTCATTTCTTGTCCTAGAGTGTGTCAGAGAGCAAATTGATGTCCTAGTTTTGGTATTCAATCGGTTTTGGGATCAGACGTAGTCGAAGAGACGATGTATTACGAGGGAACGTTTCTAGGCTAAGGTTGCCTGTCGAGTCCCGAGAATTTAGCCCCGCCGCGCTCCTCCACCAATTACATTGTAAACGTCATGTTCCTTAGAGAAGATTAACATGTAATAGGACTGTAGATTCGATGAAATCGCAGCCCTGCTGTCAGAGTACGTTCGACTCCATGGAGAATTTAGGTGTTAGAATATTGTTCATGCACGTTAAAATGCTCCTATGTGTTAGAAATGTAAGAAGGAATCCAATTCACCTGGCATGTATGCATGTGAACACTATAGCTTAATTGAAATTACCTAATCAAATAATGAAAAACTGATGTCAACGATGGTATTCGAAAGGTAGTTATTGAAAACTTCACCACAAAATAACATAGAAGAAATAAGGATATTCTTCCGAATGGCCCCAGTTTCCGATCAACACGAGGTTCGAGGGGAGGTTTGGGTAGGGGTTGTGGACCCTAAATCTAAAATTGTAGCTTTGGGTATTTACTAGTTTCCGAAATATTAAATAAAAAATTATTGTTAATTTTTTGTCCAAATTTTACTAATCACTAACCTACCCCCAACCAATACTAATACCCGGGACAAGTTGGAAAGTGGAATGCGTTGTGTCGGAATAAGTCAACAGAAATACTGAAAGTTTTTTATTAATATCTCGGAGGCTAATAAATACCCCAAACTACAATTTTAGACACAAGGTCCACACAGCCTCCCCACCCAACTCCTCAAACCTCGTGTCGATCGGCCACTTGGGTCACTCGGAAGTACAGCCAAAAATAATAAAAGCACTTTTCTCCGCAAATTTTAATTCCTCTATCCACTTCACTATTCTATAACGTACGAAACAACAGAACGATATAATGTCCCAGAGGACATTCTGAAGCCCGGAAAAAGTAATATGGAGGGCACTCTATCGCTATCCCTTATTATACACGCAACAACTGCGCCACGCTCTGAATATGCAAATCAAACAATAAGGGTGTCCCGAAGTGGGTGTAGGAAGCGAGGTTGCGCGGGCCCGGGATATTCGAGGGTGGCGAGGAACGTCAGACCTGGGGAGAAAGAGCAATGATAGGAAAACGATAGAGGACGAGAGGAGAGGGCCGAGTAAGGAGGGAGTGTCTCGATTTACGTTTTACGAAGTTAATTGAATGGGTCTACTCTCTCCCTTGTCGTAAGATCGCTTCTAACGACGGGGGTGGAACGGAGCCTATGGAAGCGCAAAATGGTTATTATCTCCGGCGCCACAGACATAGCTGGCTGAGCTTCTGATTTACGAGCTGCCCTCTCGACTTAATCCTCACATCCACTACTCTCGTTCGACCTCCCCCCCCCCCCTTCGGCCACCCTCACGATCGCTGGAATTGGTCCTCGACTTTTAAGCTCCGACGATGGAATTAACACGCCGAACGCCTGTTTCTAGATCCTGCCGACTTTAACCAACCGTGGAAGCGGGCGATTGCGAGCCGGAGACCCTACCGACTAACAGATAACGGTAAATCGACGTGACGTTGCGTGATAGTCTATTTTCAACGCGATGGGACCTTGATTACCCGAAGCAATCCAGGGGGTACATTGCTCCGATGATCGAAGTGTTATCAGCCAACGTCGAAGATAATTATTTACGTCATAGATATTGAAGCTTTTACTGAGAAAGTGAGAAGCTTGCTAAAAATATGCTGGGTAATTTTATTTTCTCTGACAGTTTGCTCCAAATCTGACTTATATCTATTTCAATTTTCCGACTGCAAATGAGCTCAGCTCCTAAATGCAAAATATCTTCAAACGACATCGTACCTACATCACAATTCGATATTCGTGAACCCAAAAGTAAAGAGGAATTCTAGTTAAAAATAGATTCTCTTCACTTTCAATTAATTCCACTTGAATCTCAGTTATATTTGTCGCGTTCAATGCTAATCAGACAATTTACAAATCGCACGAACTCGGTGCGAGGTTTTCCTTTCGTCGAGCCCGATACAAGAAACTTCGCCGTGCTGGGATCTCGGGCTGAAGTTGCCCGGCTCAAAAGTTGCAAGTGTAATCACGAAATTCTCGGGGCAGGACTTACGGGGCCTGTCTAAGGAAATTTCCTCCCCTGGCTTGATAAATGGCGAGCATCAGGAACTCGTTCCTGAGGCTCACGACTCTTTCGACCGTCCACGGGAGGCGGATCGCCTGCGCGAAACAAACCGTTCAATTTGCGGTCCGGCAGCCGAACGAATGACCCCCAACCGAGTTTCAGCGAGTTTAGGTATTGGTTCGAGACTTATGCCCCATGAGCTGCAGCGGATTCCACCCCTGTAAATGGCGTCATTTTTCACGGGGTGATTCAGCTACTCGATACATAGTAAGATGTCGTTAACACGCGCGATTGCAGCCTCCCTTAATCCAACGTATTTGGTCCAAAGCCCAGAGATCGCTTCTCTCTTCACACGTACTTTCGACATAACTATTCCTCGAGTAGCTTGCAGCCTTTCGCGGGAGACACTTTTATAGCTGGGGATTGGTATTTCGAACGTATTCGCACAATGCTGTCTGTGGCGCCTGAATATAACTGAGATATCACTCGGGAGTGTCTCGTTTGAGAAGGTTCTTGTAATATTTCTTCGAGTTTGACAGATATGCCTTTGCAAGGCCCTCAAATTTATTCCACTGGTCACTGTAGAATAGGGAGCAAATTTCAGATAGTGGTCACAGTACTCACATATGATGGAAATAGTTCCTGAATAACTGAGTGGCTAGGTGATCTAGTTTCGATTAGAATTCTAAAATGGTAGGGGAGAGGCTTGCAGGTTGCCACCCCTTAGCTTTTTTTATCATAACTCGTCATAAAATTAACGTATCGATGATTTATGGTATAAGTTGGAAAGAGGAAGGGTAAAGCTATAATCCTGAGCTACAAATCATGTAAACTCTCGAAAAAGAAAAATTATACTGCAAATTATCGAAAGTATCTAAAATTGACTCCTTGAAAATTTGGCTTGCAGGTTGCCACCCCCTAGAAAAATTGCTGAAAGTGTAAAAAAACTCAAGCATATTGATGTTGTATGCCTTTGCAGTGCTCTTCCTTGATTTATTGCTGATTTTGATTGCTTTAATTGCGTCGAGCAACGCTTCAAAATCCTTAATGCCGCGTTCAGATTTTCTTGACCTGCGTGCTGCCATACTAAAAATGTATCAAGAATGTAAAAAATAAACGAAAATATGACTAAAATGCAATAAAAACACTTCACTTCAAACTCAATGACAATATTAAACATCACATAATCACGAAAAATGACATTTGAGTGTAAACAAGCGGGAAAGAGAGAGGTGGCAACCTGCAAGCCAAAAAAGGTGGCAACTTGCATTCCGACGCATTTTTAGAAAATATGAGAAAAAAATTGTCAATTCATGATATGTTTGGAAATCTGTTTGGCATATGTAAATTAGATGAAAAAAAAACAACACAGTACGAATAGTTATCTTGAATTGTCGATGAAAATGTTCAATTTACGAGCACAGGGAAGACACACAATTTCAATAGTTCAATTACTTGACAAACACTATATTACCCTTCGCTCAGAAAACACAGCGTTATTGCGTCTGTCCGCTCCAGAGGTTAATAAATAGTGACATCTACTCTTTTAACGTCGATTTGAGTCAGAGTTCAGGTTATGACACTGCTAGAAAGTCGAAATACAGCAGGGGTGGCAACCTGCAAGCAGTGGCAACCTGCAAGCCTCTCCCCTAAGCTTCCTATTTTATATTCTCATCGCTTTGGGTATAAATATATCATCCTATAACGTCATTCTATTCGTGGAGCCTACCCATACAAAATTTGTGTTTTCTTTCCATCAGTTAGCGAAAGTCAAGCTTTTAACGTTTCATTAGCGACACTTGATTTGCAATTCATACAATTCATGATGTTGATTCATATATCTAACATCCAAGATCTTGCTTGCATACATATTTATGGAACAATAAGAGCACTTTGATATTACTCTGCACTTCTGACTCACGTACTCGCATATCTGTCATATCAAATCTACTTTCCTTTCACTGTGCTATGTATTAGGCTCAAACTTATACTAAGTAATCCTATGTCTAGTTTCTTCCATTCAGAAACGTATGACGTACTTCGAAGTGCTTATTGAACGTTCGTTCCAAACCAACCTCAATATCACAACCGAAGTATGTCTCCAAAATATGTATCGAAGTGCTCTCCTAAACACATTTAGTTACAGAAATCTAAAAATATTATTCGTAAAGTTTACCTAATAATTATTTCTACTCCAACTGGTTGCTTCCATTATGCTAGCAAGTATGACAGCAAGTCTACACACCTGTAATCAGAAGAAATTTTCAATTAGTCACAATTAGCAAATACATAGAAACGAAAAAGATAAAATGTTATGAAATAAAGGAAATTCATAATTCTATTTCAAATCCACTCCAATATTCCCCCTCTGCATTAATCTATCGACAAAGCTCCATTAATTAAACATCAGTTTCAACATTTCAAATAATTTCCCACTGCAATGTATTTCGTCTTTTTTTATATTGTAAACAATGGGGTATAACTGTTAAAGAGTATAAATAAATATTTTCCAGTAAATTAAAATTCCTTACAAACGTTAAACAATCTTTCCCCCGAAAGCTCTGTGCAGAGCTGTTCCCACATACTCCACACGGCAGTATTAAACAGCTGAATGGACTGACGACTATCAGAGGATTACCGAAACGAAACTGAAAATACAATCTGCGAGGTAGATAGCGGGGTCTCGAAAAACGAAATCCCTGATCTTTTCAATATCCCAGGCAGCTCTGATCACCGCTGATGAATTCGACTACGATGGCTTCGACACCGAGCCAGAGGCGTACTCTCGCCGCTTAATCGCGTTATAGCGTGATAATCCTGAATCCAATTTGGCCAATGCAATTTTACGAATCCTTCTCCCGTCTCGTCGTGACTTTCTCGTCCTCGCCAGCATGTCTGACCTAACCCGATGCAGGCAGGCTAATTTTTCACACAAAAGCAGACAGGCCGCGATTCATCATCGTGGAATGCATTTTCAGCTGACAAGTTTCTTTCAATTTCAACTTTCTAAGTTCGCGACTCCCTAGTGTAACCGCTGAAATGCTAAAAAATATCGCGCAAGTCTCCAAATACAATAAACATTCCACGGGAGTTTTCGCGTAAAACTTTTCACTTTTACGCTGAACATATAGTGCACGCGGATGTGTACCCGCGCTTAACTCGCGGGAAAATGAAGTTTCGCTCGCGTGCGCGCCGCCTTCCCGATGTTTTACGAGACCCCTAGTGCTAGTATTGCACGGAAATTTTACTATCGCGATAACATCCTGTCCCAATATCCGGGATACCCGGAATTCAATATTTATAAAACAAGTGCGCAATAGGGGGGCGCAGCCGAATCAGGTAATATGCTCAGTATCTCGGGGATCCGCTCGACGATGAATATGAAATTGTTTTGGGAAGGAACGACTAGGTAAGTCTTTTTCGCGAGGAAAATATTTGGGTGATTTCACTTTTTCACCAAGTATTTCTGTGAGTGAACTCAGGAAGGGCTAATGTCAATGTTAATTTTAATTTTGCAAAATTGCTCAATTAAGAACAAAAATATATATATATATATAAAGTTCTTGCAAAATTTCTAACCCCAATTATTTAGCCAAAAGTGTCAAGTTTAGGATTTTAGGATTCATCAAGTGATGATGCTGGGACTTTCTTTCTAGGTAACACATTCACAGGCAAAATGTAAAGAATTCTAGGGCGTTCAAGTAAAATTGTATACAGTTCATTGCGTTAATTATAACTGTTAATTTTAAGATTCTATGTAAATTAATGTTTAATGATAGTTCTGTAGTGTTATTTCACATTTAAATACATGTGTTTTAACTATGCCAGCCACAGTATCATAAAACACGAAAGCACAAATCAAAATAGCCATGACAGATTACAATTCACAATTATATTTCTAATCAGTCTTTACAGAAAGCTGAGGACTTTTTCCGTGTCGCAATCCCAAGAAAATTCATCGTATCACAATATCTTCCACTACCCTTCAACATTCGTTTCGCCGCACCGGTTCGACTTTCTGTCATTTCACGGATGACTGAGAAAAAAAAGAGAGGAGAGCAGGAACCGTGGGTCAGAATCACTCGATAAAGGACACGAGTAACTCCGAAGTCAAGAGGGTTTCGTCAGTCGAACCCAGGCCGCGCGGGAAATTGAAGTCGGACACGAAAAGAACCACGGCTCCCTTCTATGTAGGGCATGGAGAGCAATAACAGTTTCTCCCTTGGAATACTTTACATCGACAGGGCACGCTCTGGGGTGGTTTGATCTAAGGGAAAAGGAATCCAAGGGCGGCGGGGCAAACCACATTTCACCCCCGTGGAATCCTTGTATCGGATTTTCAACAAACGAAACGAGCAATCTCGCGGCTCAAGAATCCGTCCTTGAAGGCCAACCGATCGGACCTTGTCTGGTGTATCTTTAAAAGCCTCAGCCTCGAGAAATGCCCTCGAGTGTTGCCGCGGCTACCACTCCCAGAAGTGACTTCCACCCCCGTGTGGAATCGATCCGCGACATCGCTTCTCGGTGTGTGTGTGTTTTTTCCCCTCCTTCCTCCTTTTTTCTCGCTTTCCCGACACCAGTTATCTCTCGTTCCACCGTTGCAGCTGCAACCCCCACGGAATGTAATCCAATCGAGGGGCAAAACGGAGCATAGTTCTTTTACGGTGGCTCGATAGTAAAGAATACGGCTGGGGCATGGGGGAGCGTGTACAAAATGTTATCTGTTATTCCAAGAAATACTGCCGACTCGGGAGAGAACACTTGGGGTAAATCGATAAAAAGAGCTAGAAACGCACGAGCGGTTCACCCTGCTCGTTAATTCCTGTTGGGGTAAAAATACTCGTTGCACAAAGTGCAACTAATTTTACGCCGTCAGCGCTATAGACACTGCAGCCAGCCGTGACGAACTTTCGAGCGGGCATAAAAGTAACGCGGCGCTGATTTTAATGCTTAAAGCTACGTTAAAATTCCTAAAGCTCTAAGTGACCACAAATTACAAGCTACAAACTTTCTTATTATAAAACAGGACCTATCCATTTGCAGAGTTAACTTATCCCTTTCAGCGGTATGTGGTACCTAACATGAAAGCGTCCACCCAGATGGTAACTCGAGCAAATGAACTACTTTGCACTTCACTGAGCAATCCTAACTCAGTCACCACCTTTCGCACCCTAGAATGCAACAACGAAGGGGCCCTAAAAAATTCACAGTCAACAGGGTAGATATATATCTTGCCCGCCAAGGAATTCAAAACTATGCCCTTCACCTCGAGTTCATGCCCGCAGAGATCACAGGCTACTTGCCACGGACTTCCATCCTCCACTCCATGCTCACCCTCTCTGTTTTGCAGTCGGACTGCTCGCATACGTTGGCCTAAGGTCGCGGAACGGCAGAAGGATGCTCGAAGGGTCGAGGGAAAGAAACGGGACCAGTTGCGAGCTACGTACATGCCTCGATCGGCCTTCTTGAAGCCGTGTCGGCCGTGTGCACTTATCGACGCAATCTGTATTGAGCGCAATTTCGAACGCTCGTATTTCTTCGCGACGGCGATCGAGCGTGCTCCTGGAGCCTGTACGTGTGCACACGCGCAGAGGTCCGAGCGATGCGCCCGGTTGTCACGGCTGTAACGTCGCCTCGTAATGTCCGCGATTTAATAACGAGTACCAGGACTGGTATTGATCCTCGCGGGAGCTGCGAGCACCAGTTGGCAAATGCGACCACGCCGCACTCGCCGTCGACGCGTTAATTCGATACATTAACGCTTTGATAAGAACCGTTCGAGCTGGCGCGAGGAGGTGTCCTCGGCGGGAAGTTTTGGATAATAAGAGGGGGCTGTCGCGGCCTGGATAACCGCTTTTTGAACAGCGCTGGGTTTAATTGGACACGTGGTAGCGCCTTCGCCCCATTACCGTTTTCTTCGGCTACTGGTTACACGAGTTCTCAATGGTTCCTTGAATATACTGGTGATAAGACACTTGGGTGTATGTAGATCGTCTGCACTTCGGGGATTAATAAAGAGATGTAGAGTGCACTGTTTGATTACTTTTTCATTCAGGGTCTCTTAGAAGAGACAGTCAAGGGAAACTTTGGATATCAAAGGTTGGTGATCTTCGTTTCCAGGGCCGGTTTAGGATCGTCGTAGGCTCTAGACACTTTTGCATAAAAACTGTATTTGTAAGCGCTTTCAATTTATTGTTCCCGTCATTCAATTGTTAATATATTTACATATTTTTTTAATTAAATTATATTTTCAATGTTGTTTTTGTTATATTAGGGTACATTCCTATTTAAAATTTCATTTTTAGAATTTCGTAGGCCCCTGTAAGTTTGTAGGTCCTAGGCACAGTGCCAATAGCTTACTGTGCCTATTGGATAAGACGGCCCTGTTCGTTTCATTTGGATAAAATGTGGTGTGAGATATTGTATATTTACTAGGGGTGTGCGGGTACCTGAAATTACGGGTGCCGATTTTTTTCGGGTCTCGGATACCCGATAACTTTTAAGTTGTGATTTTGCATTGTGATCAGATGTAAGAATTTTTAAGCAAGAAAATCGGCTCGCGAATCGCAAATCGGGTCCCGTTTATTATCGGCGGGTTGAGCAATGTGCATGGAGTATTGTATATACATTTATTGGCTACGGTAATCTATTGTTCTCGCGATTACATTGCAATGGAAACGATAATCTGCCTATCAACACGAACCAGGAGTGTCACAGAATATTCAGGAAGACGACTGTCACAACTGTTTTTCTAACTAAAAACTACATCCATTCCAAGGTCAATGCTTGTGTAAAGTGCCACGTTCCACATAATCCAAATATTCTTCTTCATCAAAATAAAATCATCAATCGATCATAAAACGCCTCACTCCAGAAGCTGAAACTGGATATTGTTCCAGGTATGTAGTGATAACAAGACGAAGATTTACACGGAATTGTAGAATCCTCATCAATGGCCAGCCCTGTTCACCAACACAACTGCGGATCGTAAACCAGAAACAAATGGTACCAGTCCTAGCAATGATTAATTGTAAACCGCGTCATAGGACGTGGTTAAGCGTGGTTAATCATCCACTGTTGGACCAGAGGATCCCCTCAGCGGACCATGTGACAGAACTATGGCGAACCACGATTGTTTGACAGATAGCCGCGTCAAAACAACCGCCGCGTGGCCCTTGTATATGCAGTCGCCATGTGCACAGGCCACTGACACCTGTCGTGGCTCTTGGAGTCTCTGTCAGTTGGACTAACTGTTCGAACAATAGAGACCCACCCCCTATTCACCGATTCTCATACATCAGGAACTGACCAAGCTGGAGCAAGACCCGACCCCCATAAGATAAACCGTTCAAGTATTCTTATTAAAAACAGTGCTGGATGAAAGTAGCGCTCACTCAGTGTCTCAGTATCGCCTCACTTCGAGCAGCTAATTAAAAGACAACAGCTAATAAAGCCTGGCGGATATTTAAAAGTTAGAGATGAGAAGGTATAGTATCTAGAAAGAGTTGTAAACTCTGCGAGTTCCAGAGTTGACAGCTTCGAGATTTGTGAACAAGTGGTCTGAAAACCTTAGCTACCCCAAAAATGCCAAACCTCTTGTTCCAAGATCTCGAAGCTGTAAACTTTGGGACTCCCGTAGCTCTTACGACCTCGCTATATCCCTTTTAGGTACCATACCCAGTTAGATTAGAATAAATAGGAGGGATTTATATTGTAAAAATATTTTTAAAAGTAGATGTGGCGAATCGAGCTTCTACATCGACTAATTCTTCCTTTTCTTCCTTCATTTGTGGATGAAATATGTGAAATTAAGATATCGTACGCACGACCATAGTGATAAGGTACGTCTGAGCTATATTCCCATTAGAATCCTAATGAAGTTCATACTTTACGTTTACTTCGGAAACTCAATATGACTGCTACAGGCAATAAAGATACTGCAATCCTTGAGCACCTCGTAGAATCGTGCAACTGATACACTTTAAACGTCTACTTGTGCCACTAAGAAGCAACGGGCTACCAGCGTACGCTAAGCGATGGGTGACAGTTTCTCTTATACGCTGGACACACTACAGGATTGACCTAGTCTTAACCGAGGCCTAGCCTCGCGCTATCTAGAGCCAAGCAGAGGTCACACATTCTAAGGCCACTGACACCTGTCGTGGGTTATCTGCCAGCTTGAGTAACCAAACAATGGAGTGGCAAGCTTATACCTGCACGGAGATCTCATGGATCGAGGGCTACCTGCGAGAAACCTCCAGTGTATTCTGCCTATGGTAAATAACCGAGCGAGTACATTTAATTAGAAGCATTATAACTGGCTCGTAACATATGAAGTATCCACACCATCAGATGCAAGATGAACACATCGATGATTTACAAATTTTGTATGTTAGTGTTTTCGAGATAAACAGGCTTAAATAGACATTATTTTTGACAAATTTATGAAGTAGATATAAGTGTGATTTTTATACAGCATAAAGAAACAGTCAAAAATTATTTTTTGAATATAAGGACTTAAATTTTACAAACATTGGACACACAATATTTGTGCACTATGCCATCGATATGTGCCATTCGTTTTGAACGAAATCTCATGCAATACAGTATTAGTAAAATATAGGAGGAGAAACAGGGAATGTCCATTTTTCGTCATTTTACGATTTATAGCACATTTTGTTGGTGGCAACTGGGACTACAAAACTATCGAATCACAAAGGATTATAAAGTTCAAATGCCCCCGTAAGATAACGTTAAAGATTTGGTATACTGGTTAAAAACAGGAAATGTCCACTCTGCACTGGAAAAAAACACAGAATGTCCCCACTCTTTGCCTAAATATAAGCTTCTGTCGTCAAGGTAAAATAAGAAATTATAATAAGAGAATAGAGATGTTTGTTGCGAGAAAAATTTGTTAAGAGATGCGAATATTACGTGATATGTTTTATCGAGCCATTTACAATGTTTCTTGGTTGAGTACCCTCTTCACCATTAAATGAAAGACGAGACAGTAATAGAAAAGAAAAGAGTTCGATCTTCCCTATACAGCATACAAAGAACTCCTGCCTATTTCAAAAGCAAAATGTAAAGACCTTATGGTATTAAAAAAATGTAGTGCTCAACGATTTTATGAAATGTTGTCTCATGCATAACAAAATATCTGACAATTAATAAAATGAATAGATTTTCTTATTTTGATAATAATAGAAGTGGAAACTTCTTATTATGTTTCAGTATGCTGCCTTGTTCAAACTTGAAAAAAATATTAAAATAAGATAAAACAATTATTATTTCGTTACTTATTTTTTTCTAATGCCTATAATTAGGGTATAAGCTTAATGTTCTGAAGAATGCAGATACATTCATTGAACCTTGTATCTTTACTGGTGGACTAAAAGTACGTATTAAAACTTTATTTTCTCGATAAAGCTGTTTTGTGACATTCCCTGTTTTCCCTTACCCTTCAAATATTCTCTACGTACGTTTGACCTACATCAGTCTCTTGATTTTTTTCAATAACACTTTGTCTCTAATTAATGACACGTTGCTTTTTGCATGATGGATCGGTGGAATTCATATCACACAGATCCAATCAGAAGCAAACGAGGTCGTTACTCAGTGAGGTCGAAAACCCTAAAGCAAATGATCTAATGAAGGAGGAAGGGGATCGCGTGTTCTCCATGTCAGTATGTGACTTAAATACTGAATAAGGGACGGACGATTATCCGATGCACGGGGCCACTTCGCGTACTAATTCGAATTCTAGAGTTATCCGTGATCGACTCTGCGAATGCAGTACACTGGCGTATCAACAAATGGGACAGACTGTGTTTGCTGGACAGTGTCCACACGGGAGTATCTCAACGTTCGCGGGCTTGAATAATTTCTGACTAATTAATTCGGATGTTTAGACGTCGATAGCTAGGTATTCACTGGACTGCTTTTAGTTTGTGACGGGATTCGCGTGAAGAGACGATGCGGGTCAAAAAGTTAGCAGAAACCGAAGGATATCGACGAAAATATAAATAAATTCTAATTCTATTTCAGCGGAATTCAACTCATGTTACGAATATTTTGGTAAGTGAAAATTAAGTTTATTGATTAAATTACCTAATAGCTGAACTCTTATAGTGATACTCTGATGATTATTATATTTATTGAGGTGACACGCTTGAGGTACGCTGAATAATTCATATTTAAATGATTGAGTGACTCAGTGACCTCAATTTTTATAAGTAGATATAAATTATTAATACATCAATTTGCCAAGCACCGATAATGTCCGTGATTCTGTATGTAAAATCGATCTTGATTCTCAGTTACTAACTGCGTTAGGTGGAACCATCCTAAATTTGATGTAGGTATGGCAATATGGTCACAAGGTACACCGCAAACGATCATTACCAACGACAGATCCTAATTAATGAACACATCTCTAATTCGGATGGTCAAATAGCCGAACAGCTTGACACTGAAAGCAGCATGTACATGTGTACAGTTACAATGTAAGGTCCAATGCGACATCCACATCGATATTAACTCATGTGCATCGGTACTTCTCAAAATATTTACCAGCTCTGCATTACGGAAAAATAAAATAATCCTACAGGTTTGCTATCATTTACAGGCACATAAGAGTTCACAACTATTTCAACCTTCCACTATCGTGAAAGCAACGCAGCTCAAACGAGTACAGTACATCGACCCTTTATAAACAATACATTCAATTAACACTCCAACAGTGGAAAGCCAATACCCGCATCCCAGAGCTTGCAATACCACGGTACGAAAGAATGAATTCATGAATGATGACCCTTTAATCGACCTGGCTGTGGAAAAACGACACAATACTACTCGATAAACTATCAAAGTAGAGGAATCGCAGCGGCATATCTAGCGAAAGCAAATCGATTTTCGGCAACCTATTGGTAGTCGAGAATAGATCGGATCGATTCACCTTCGAGACCGTATCTGATCAAGCCACATCGTCGCGGGACACTTTATCAAACGCAGTGGTGATTTTCAGGCACGAATCGGTGAAAATGGGACTTTCATCTTTGGGGCTATTTGAAGGCTTTGGTTTACGCGCATAACCCACGGACTTTACAACAATTAAAGGACAAAATTCAATGCGAAATTGAAAATCTAACTCCACAAATTCTTCACAACACCATGGAAAATGCAATAAAAAGAGCCCAAATTTATATTATCTTTGGAACTTGATGTCATAAAATTTATAAGTCTCAATAAATTGTACCACAAAAAAACGCTACGTTGTTTCATTTCAACCCAAAGTTATAGACTATGAAAATCGGATAATGACTTTTGCGCCACCTTTTATTAATGTGAGGTATGTGATACCAGTTTTTATTTCTATTCGTAGTAATACTTTTTAAATACTCTCAACTGCTGATGGATTCAGTAGTAATTGATGGCGTTATAAATTGACATTTCCACCTGGAAAAGACAGGCAACATGGCAGCAATCAGAATTAACCAGTATGAATTGAATATCTGTAAAGCGAATCCGTAGAAAAGTATGAAAAGAGAGGTATCGTCTGTAATGTGTAGAATGCACGGCTGAAAATACGAGGAAGACAATATCTGCGAAGCTAACCTATCTACGAAATTTTCGAGTTACATACTAGCTGGATATTTCGAGAGTACCTCGATTTTCGAGCGAACAAAAGCGGAAGCATCAAAAGATAGAAAAATGAGCAACCACTACGGGGAATGGAACTGTTCCATTTGATAAACCGTGCATAGAGAAAATGAAATAGAATGGGAGGGGGAAAAAGATACTTTTATTATTTCAAAAAGACCTGAGCCACTGTAATCCGTCCTGGCGAATAAACAATACGACAGAGAGATTAAAGTTGATTTTATCTACCCCCTTGTATTGTGCACTCCAGATTATTGTATGCAAATAATGATTCATGGAACTTTGACATCCATTTCTCTCGAATTCATCGCTGGTAGTAAAGAAACTTTACATTAATTCGTCAAATGTAGGAGGCTGTTATAAATAAATTAGTATTATGGCACAGAAAAGAAGAAAGAAGTCTAATATGAAATTCATTGTATTATCAATACGAAAACCGTGGAGGAAGAGGAAATAAGGAAAGATGCATCGGGGAAGAAAGGCAGTCGGAGACTGGAGGATCGATATTATCGAAAAGAGAACTGCAGAAGAGAGAATACATATGTATGTATGCAGATTACACGCGCACGTAGATATCCGTCTAGTAAGCATCTAATAGGAATAGAGACGAAGGGCCTGGTGCAAACTTAGATTTATGCTCACGTTGCAGCGCATAAAGTTCCCTGTCCTTGCATATTCTATGCACCGTGGCAAATTTCTCACCGTTCTAGCAATATTCTCGCTGACGGGTTAACGTCGAATATATGCGGAAGGACGAGGGATCAATTTTCGTGGAAGAGGGTTTCAATTGAACTGACTGCTCCAGACGACTAGCACAATCAGGAGGGACTATCTGAATTTTCAGCCTCCTATATTAAACCTCCGCCTGACAATCAGCAAAATCGAACGAAATATATGAAGGGAACCTGTCAATATTCTTATAGGAGCTTCAGTAAAGTGCGTTCGACGAAATTTACAATATATATACAGGTTCCATAAGATCTTGAAAAATTCACAGGTAGTTACAGCCTTTCAAAGCCTCCATCAGAAATGTCAACATGTCAAGCTTACCATTACAGGTGGTCTACCAAATCAATTTGCACGAAGGCAGCTACAGTTTAGGGAATACTGAGATGGGAGTGGATGAAACCCGTACATTCAAATTGGGATTTGTAGAATTAGGTTATCGTGCCATGCTTGCGACAGCAGATGCCCAAGAAAGTGATTATTTCTTCAGCGCAATTGCTAAATGCTCGCAAATAAGCGTGATCAAATCGTTCCACATAGTTTCAATCTATTAGGCAGAGGATTCTAGGCGACGTTGCGACAGCCTCAAGTTCTGTCAAAGATAATCGCGCGAAGTACGTAACGTTTATCTTTATACGGGATCGCATTTAACCGCAATAAAAGGAAGATGCCCAAGCGAAGGCACATAAATTACGCCTATTATCGGCTAAGTAAATTACTTGAAATACCCAATGAGTCAAGCGTAACCTTCCATCTCCAGCCTGTGAAAGGACGGCTTCGCGCTGCCTTGCATATTTCCCGATCGCCTTGAGCCTGGGGGCTGACCTTCGTGCGCATCTTCAGATGCACCAGGTCCGACATTCACCGGCAGGAGAAATAGAAACATTCTCACGAGTCATGGACCTTCTTTCATCGGTTTCCCATCCGTGGATATCATCTGTGTACCCAGCTGCGACGGCCAACGTGCGAAGTGGAGGATGAAGAACGAGAAAATTGAGAAATTTTCGGCCCCTCCGTTTACAGAAGACGTGATATTCTGACCCTTCTGTAGAAACGTATATTGGGTTAAGGATTCTCAACGAAGAAGATCAATAGGGCCTGGTTAAGCAGAAAACTATCAACCCTCAATGATCTCAAAATTATTGTGAGTACATTAGTTGTGAAGATTTTTAACTGTTAAAGAAATGTAGCTTTATTTCTATTGGGAATATTTTATTTCTTGGTAATGTTTTACAATGTATTTTAATGGATTATTGAATAGTGAGTAATATAATTAATACTGTTTTAAATTTTCTGTAGCTTTTGTTTTTGTGGCTTGGTAGTTTCAATAATTGTATAATGTAAGAATTGTTCTATGGCTTTGTAATTTTTAGCAAAATAATGATAACAGAATTATGGGACGCCCACTGCGTTTAACTAATTTTTTGTCATTTTGAGGGTTGGTAGCTTTCTGCATAACTAGGCCGAAATAATTGTACTATCCATTTCTAGTCCTAGTAGGAACGACTATTACACACATCACTGGATTTCTCACAACCGAAGAAACAATAGCTTCCTCCAAATTTCCTTAATCTTCTCAAAGTACTCAGGAAATGAATTTCCAAAACAAAATTTAAAATAATTCTACCTCAACAGAATTTTCAAAGAGCTCAATCACAAAGCAATTAAACTCTCACGCATCCAAATTCGAAACTAATCCAACTGTGGAACATTCCACAACTAAAATAACGTTGCAATTCTAAGCTAACGTAAATCTAGGAATTCTAAACCCAATATGAACCGAATACTCGATCGCCAAGAAGCTCGTCCCACCTCTCCAAGAATTCGGAGCGGAAATCCCGCGACAGGAGTCACGCGAGCGCTCAGCCCCCCTGCGCGTCGACGATCGCGCGAAAAATCCACGATCCCGACTATCGACGCGACAAGAAAGAAGCCTTTCTATCCAACAAGAATTCCTCCGTCGAATATAGTATACAGTTCCCAGCCCCGAGCTTCCCGTCAGCCAGCGGATTGATCCCCCTCCGCGATCTTCGCGTTTTACGACCAGCGATTTATCGGGTTGGCCCTCCCTGTCCTCTCTATCTTGCCGCCTTCCTGAAGCAGTCCATAAATTGCAGCTATGTACCGGAAGAAAAGGAATGAAAACGGGGTGAAAGGAAGAAAGGGGGGTCGGGGGAGGGGAGGGGGCAGGGTGAGGCTGCACACATCGCGGGTGAAACGCGGTTGAATAGGGCAACCGGGTACCCCCGTCGCTTCTTAGTCGACGTACGATCCCAGGGGCCGAAATCCATCGAATGTGCGCGAGGGCATCCTTCTTCTGTCATTCGCACCGTGCAATTCGCGTGCACCGCCTATGCAGCGCGGATACGAGAGGGACAGATTCCGATAGCCAGGAACGAGTCGGGTGTGTAAGTGCATCACGGGCCGCGATGGAAACGCGGGCCCGTTCCCCGCGCTCCTCCATTTCCGGCAGCGTCGATAAGATAGACCTGAATGCATCTTACGTTCCGTTTAATTTATGCCAGCGTTTCAGCGGCGCGCAGCCACCGTTTCAGGGGAAAACAGAATCCGTGCGCCTCGACCACGATTCTGCATGCTGCTAATCGAGACGCGTGGATATCGCGCTACCGATGATCCCCCCCCCCCCCCCCTTTCGTCGTGATCAAGTATTTACGCGAGGGCGGCGGTGTATTCAAGAGCGATGAGAGGAGGCTGCATAGTGCACACAGATTCGGGGTTTCGAATAAATAGTCGTGAGTTTTTCAGACCCGAGGGAGAGGGTGGATGTAAGATTCTTGCAAGTTGGTGAATACATATACTTACTTATGGAATGAGTAGGTACTTAATTGCTTACAAGGGAATCAATTAGATATATAACAATCATTAGAATGAAAACATTTTACGGCTTGAAAAAACGGCTTTTTATGCTCTATAAAACTGTGTGATCAAATTGTTTAAAATTTGTAATTTAGGCAGTAAACTGTTCCCCACTACGAGTTTTAAACAATTCAATTACACAGTTTTATGCAGAATGAAAAACCATTAAATTTTCTTTATAATAATTTTTTTACATCTATTACAGTCTTGAAGATATACAGGGATTAGGAAATCACACATTAATCTTTAAGGACCCTGAAGAACCGAGAACGGGCACAAATGAAAAATTGCCTGATACTTCTATTGATGACCTCTACAAACCTGCACAGTTTCAAAAAAAAATCCGAGTGTTCGGGTGACCGAACAATCGAACATCCCTTGTTAATTATTTATTAGGATATTGAATGTGTAAGTACTGAATTGAAATTATGTGATCTCTTTTTAAAAAGAGCAGATGAGAGTAAGTTCAAAGCTCCACTCTAATGATCTCGAACACAGAGTCCAGTTTCACTCGAAAATTCCATCTGTTAAATAATGCCTCCATACAAACCTCGGAAATTTCTCCAAAAATTCGGATCAACCCTTCTAACCCGCGGTACGTTCGTCTCCGCCACGCGCAAATTGCGCAAGCTGTACAATTTGAATGCAGAATTGGGGAATATTTTTTGCCAAGATAACGGCGTAAAATGAAACTTTGACTGGAGCGCAGTGGCTTCGTTAAATATTTACCCTTCATTTTTCACAGAGGATAGACTTTGAAATTTAGCGCTGACGTCAATAGACTAATGCAAATTCCTGCAGCGCGAATATTATACGAAATATTGTCCATTCCTCGCGGTCCACAAGCCGACTGGAATTAATATCCATCGGTCGAGAGCTGCTCTGACGCTCCCCTTAAATTCATCGCCACGGAATTATAGAATCCTTCTAATAAATATTCATAAGTCTCAGGATGGCGTTCGTCTGCTTGTCTGCGAGGAAACGCGAAATTCGATGGAATCGTGGCTAATTGAAATGAGGTGCTGTTCCATCAGCCGTGGAAAATAAAAAAATCCGTCCCATTTTAAACAATTCACATCCCATTCGATAAGACTAATCGTCGACTGTTCACTCCTCATTAAGAACCTGCTGCAAATAAACCGCAGCTAAAAATCAATCGTCATCAAAACAGGATTACATTAACTAAACCCAAGAGGATACAGAAAAACGTATCCCAGGCAGGCAAATAAAAAATCGAGATATCCGCGAGGAAGAGCTACGAATATAATTCAATCAGCTGCCGCAAGCCTCGACCAGGCGAGAATCATGAAAACACGATTCTACGTCTGGCGAGATATTGCCGTAGATTTTTCTACGCGTCGGGTCAAAACGAGAGGACGCGGCTCAATATCCAGCCGGATATCAGATCCCTGAGTCCTGGCCCGTTTTATCATCCGAGTAAGTGTAGCGAGCGAGTAAACTCGAGCGGATAACGCGAGTCTTCGAGAAAATACAACGAGCGGTCCGGCGAGTTAGCGAATAAACTGCCGTGAATGGACGAAAGGGGAGAGAGCGAACGAGACGAGGAAAGGTGGAAAAGCTGGAAAACTACCGTATAAGGGACTTTATTTCCGTTTCGGAGTCGTTCAGCTTTATATCGGCCCTCCGACCTCCCTGTATTCTGCCTCTCGTATAAGCGGCCAGCTACCAACGCCAAATGTAACGGCGAAAGTTAATCTCGACGCTTATTCGCAGGCTTCTTATTACATGTATTATGCACGGTTTAATCAGCTACCCGCCGTCTTCGTGGTTAATCGCTGCAAAACGGAGGCCCCTTGGCTAGGTCTGGGTTAATTTTCACCGCCCGGAGCGAATCGGATTTCTCAAGCCCGCCAATGATTAATCCGGACACGTTCGCGAGCGTTTTTCCAGCGTGAAGGATTGCCCGGGAGTTAATTAAAACGCGACTCACGGCCCGCGTTGTCACTACCAATTTACGGAGGCCGGCAGCAGCGAAAAGGGTCAATCCTATTCGCCGCGGCCGTTTCAGCGGTGCCTTTGCTTTGTATCGAGTTTCCTACTGTTAATCGTGTTATGCTTCTTTTTCCCTATGCTATCGGTACTAGTAGGAAAGGATTGATTGCGAAACAGAGTGCGGCGTGTGTTGAGACACTTTGTGAACCTATTTAGAAATATTTGGATGTGAAGCATGGTAGGTGTACTTCGTAAGTAGATTGCAGCTGAAAGGCAGCTGGTTCTTTATTACATTCTTCGGAAATGGAAGAAGAAAAATCTGACAATTCTAGGAAAATCTATGGTTTAATTTAAAAGGAAGATGCAATTGCAGCTTGTAGATGCATCACTGCACCTGTGCACACAGTGAAGGCATAGGAAGTCAGATATTCTGAAAGAATTCTTCTACTCTGCCCCTTCTATGTCAATTTCAAAAGAAAATCTGATTTTCCTGAATTGTGCGACTCGTTCACACAATTTATTTTCTATCACAGTGATTCCCAACCCGTGGGTCGCGAAGTGTTTTCTGGAGGGTCGTTACACTCCACAGTTATTTTTGCATGGATATCTTTTTTTAAGAAAAAAAATTTAGACTGCACGTAATCTATTATTGCACTCAAATTTTATTAACAAAAATCTTTAAAAATAAAATGAAATACTGAACAAATGTCTCTTTAACATCTGTTTCATTATCATGAGAATTGTTTACTTGGGCCTGTCAAGCCCCACGTGTGGGGTTAGTGTAGGGTTAATTTGGCTACATTGCCATATTCTATTACTGATGTAATACTGATTTTTCGGAAATGAAAGGAAGGAAATATAATAAAACTTTAATATTTTTTTAAATTTTCACCGCGGCGGACCATGATTCACTCCCGAAAAATAAATTACGGTAAAGTTGTGTGATTTACTTGCAAATTTTGTGCACAATTTGAGATTCTTGTGCAGTGACAGTCGATTATTTGTTGACTACGATGGAGAGAAGGACAGCGAGTAAAAAGAGGAATGAAATAGAGTCGAGTCGAATTCTTACATTATCTCAAATGTCACGATATTAGATTGCGACTTGCCAAGTTTTTTTTTCATACGAAGACAGTTTATTTGGGTAATTATTATTTATTTATATTTTTGTTTACCTTACCTTATAAATATGAGGAGGGGAATGCAGGTTATTTGAATATTATAAAAGGGAATCGCGGCTCAAAAAATATTGGGAAACACTGTTCTATCAGATGCATGATTAATACTTTAAGAAAAAATTCACTAAAACGTGAAAAATTCGGTTCCAACTTTCTCTCCCTTTTCGCAAATCCCTATGAATTTCGATTTCCCGGATACTCGCATTCACGTGCTTCACAAAATCGCCCCATTGCGCCAAACAATGCGGAATCTAATAATGTTTCTATGCAAACGTCGCCTAAGCGCAGTGTGCTTTGAATAGGGAAACCTACTCAGCACAATCCTTAATGCCCCAAAGAGATCGAAATAGATAAAGCATGGGAATGGAGGAAGAGGGATTAAGCTATTTCGCGATGCTGAACGCGTCTGACCGACGCAATGGTTGTTCGACGTGGGATTTACCTTGGGAACATTAACACAGACCGATTAAATCGTCCAATGTACTGTACAACCGAAACGTGGAATCGGATATGAACTCGAAATTTGCATAGCTCGAGACAGTTGAATGCTTCGTGTGATTAAGTGGACGCAGCCGTCTGTGCGACGCGGACAGTCAGAGATTTAAACGTGAAGCTATATACTTAGTGATATATTTTAATCTTGCTTTGATATTGAACCATACGCTCAACCAGAATTATTGTATTCGTCTAGACGTGAGGATTTAATTTCCGTATCATCGATAAATTTAAATTCTGTAACAAGATAAATTGAGAATTTAAAGAGGATCGATAGCCTGTCCATCTTTACAAAGGAAATATGTGATTTGTGTGCATACAGAAAGTGGAGATTTTATTAACCATTTAGCAGTCAAGGGAATCAGTGTCTAATCTATATGTACCTATGTATATAAAAAAGTAAATGAAAATGCGTGGAATAAATAGTTAATAAAATTTATAACAATTCATGTGACCAAAAGAGAGTTCCAGTTACATATGAGGGATTGCAAACGTGCGTAGAAACTTCTAGAAACTTTTACTGAGCTTCCTGAGCGATAACTTTTCTAGACCTTAACTCTTTCTTTTACATGCTACCGCAGAAAGGAAGAAAAGAATCATGTGATGAGATTACTGAACTAGAATTCAAACCAGGATCTTTCGTTTAGCATTTATGAGCCGCTTGCTCCTAAATCTAGCACTCGAAACGACTGCCACTTAGATTAATAATGGGACAAGAAAATATCTACAGAAATATACAAATCAAAGGTCCTAAAAACGAACGGTTATGTCGACAGGAATCCCCAAGATTGTGAAAAAGAAAAGTAAGCACAAATACACATGAACCGAAACGTCCTTAAAACTTATTCCAGAGTGCTCATGCTCGTTGTAAAGCTGGCTAGAAAGCCGTGCACACGCGATCCGTATGCTCACTTGTTGCATGTCAATAACATTTAATGACATCTAAGTCATCGCTTCCAGTGCATTAAGTGCAGCGCAGCCGTAAATAGAACGGCTCGTAAAATGCTATTCGCGCCATTAATCCACATACACTTACAAATTGCCCAGCGGTGAACAGGCGCATGCGATGAATCACGCGAGCTTGATAAAGAAACCGGTGGTCACATGTGGTCGCGACTTTGAACAAGCTTCGCGGCCCTTCGACAGCATAAATCACGCCCTCTAAACAAACTACGTTCACCTGAGCGAAAGTGATGTAGCTAGATACTGAAGACGCGCTCAAGTGGTGTGTGAAACAATATCCTAAATGGTGCAATTCATCAAACGGACCTTTGGTCGCTGATCACAGTACTACGTAGATCTAAAACGCTTGACCACTTGGTGCTCTCAAGTCTCCGGCATGCAGAACGTGTCATAAGACTCTTGCCTCTTGGCACACCACTCTGCTACCATCTTCGCATCTGCTTCTATCGTCTCTGTACATTCCCCTCGCCCATCGCGCACGTATATGTTTATGCAGCCGCGATGATACGCCCCGAAAGCAGCTCCTTTTCAATGAAAGGCAGAGAAAGGCTGGAAAAGTAGGAGATCCGAGCAGGAAGAGGTGGAAAGAGCGTGCGGCTTCGAGGCAAAGCGCGGAGAATGCGAGATTGAGACACCGGAAACGGAAGCCATTAATGGCGTTCACGGCGAGTACCGTGAAGTGGATGAAGCTAGATAGATGGAGAAAGAAGAGAGAGAGAGCAGGGAGTAGAGACGATGAGAGAGAACGACGGGTTTACGAGTCAGAGAGAGAGAGAGAGGAAGAGGGAGGGAGAGAGAGAAGGGTAAAGGGGGGTGACCGTAGGAGAAAATTGTGCAGTGGAAGGAACGAAAGGGGAGAGAGTTACACAATGGCATTGTGAATTCGTAACCACGCTTTCTACCCTCCCCTTTTCACGGTGCTTCTGCACCGCCATAGGATCTTCTACGAGTCTCCTGGCTAGGTCTGCAGAGCATCGTCAGAAAACCCCTTGACGCGTGTCGGGTTCCACGTATTTACCGTTTTTAATCCTTGTAGTAAAGGGCCCTCTACTGTGTACTTCTCATTCTTCTCCCGCAGCCTCGCTTCAGCCCCACTCAAACATCGAAATTTTCGAATAGCCACTTCCCGCGAGGGGAGGAACGTCTAACTATGGAGCCAGGAAGCTTTCGTTTTGCCACTTCGGGACCTTGGACCATTTTAAGGATTTCGCTCAGAGTTGAAGCTCAACTCCGGGATGACTTATGCTCGATTTCATCCTGGGGCCTCGCTCAAGGACCCTCAACTTGGATTTGGCGAAGTAGATTCTAGTTACAATCTGAGGGATTTGGAGTTCCTTGCTGTTGTTCGGTAGCGAATCGTCACAAACCCAACAACCAAAGTACCTTGACATGAATCCTCAGTGTAGTGAATCCTATCAGCTGATATTTTACAGCACAATGCCATACTGTCGCTTTGGCACTGAAAGAACTGCGTGGGACGACCACGCGATCGAGAAAAATTAGTGTAGCTCGTTGCGGGGAGAAAGAAATGGGGGCTGGGGAGTTTATGCTATCGACGATGAGAGCGCGGATAATAAATCGAAGGGGATTTCGATGGCTTAACGATCACGCGACTTCCCATCGGTTGAAGCCCCCAGCGAAGAATTTATGTCGCTGGCGGGAGTCGCGTAGCTGAATTTCGGAACGGACTTTACGACTCCGCCGAAATGGGGAACGATCGCTGGAAGAATCGCTGGCGTGGAAACCCCGTCGCGCTATCAGGGCTATCAAAGATTTAGTCTTCTTTATATTCTTCACGCTGCCCTGTCAGAGGCTTGATTCGATAGACCAGATGTCCATTAATTCACGGCAATTTATGCGATACTCCGATCAGGAATTTAGAGGTAGAGGCCCTTCGACGGGGGATGTTCATTTGTTAAAGCGCCACAGAGTGACGTAGTGGAAGGTCAGTACAGATTATGCGAACAATAAAGTTTCTTCTAGTACCTATTTAATACACGTTCGATTAACTTTTAATGAATCAGAGAACTGATGGAGACTTCACTCCTCACATTAATTAAGGGATCACCTTTAGATATACTTAAAAATGGCACAAATTCCATTTTTGCTTCAACTCGCTGGGCTTCCGCAAGGGATGATGGCAGCATCGTGATCTGAAGCTCATTTTAAAGCGAAGAGTCTGCTGATTCGTTTGAGTTCCACTAGAACCCGCTGCGATAATTTTTTACCTGTGTCCTCCATGTTTGAGGTCGAAACAAAGCGATGGTGAAAGTGTAATGTGGTGAATGAGAATTTAGGAATATGTAATCAATTTTTCACGTTAATTATTTAATTATACCTACAAGCTATTAACTTCTGATTTACTTCTGAAGCTACAAAGATTTTGTTTGACATCCCTAGCGACATTCCACATCTGCACAAAAAGCATTCAAAGACTTAAAATTTTTAGCAAGAACTCCGCGATCACTCAGACGTTGCTTATGTCTCATGAAATTTTACTGGCCTTCCCAGTCACTTCCGCCAATGGCATTTCAATTCAACGTGTTCGTGCATGCAAATTTTATATTGTTATTTTCAAATTGCAGCTGGTAATTCGAGCATCGTTTGCATTTCGTGTCAAGCAAGCGTTATTGCCTTATTGCACCAATACACTGCTGACAGTGATACAAATGGAATACCTATAGATGTTTCCTCCTCAATTAGAGGGAAATAAACTAGCAACACAAGACTTCAATTATTTATTTGGGGACGACGACGGGCGTTTCTGCGGAAACGCTCAACTCCCTGCGCAAAAAAAGTTCGCAGCTTTCCATTACCCTCTGCCTAGTCCCATTTACCTGGCAATTACCCTGAAAACGTGTAATTATCTCCGCGAGTTTTACGATGGCTTCGGATTTGGGGGATGCACCTTGGATTTAACGGGCGTCGACAACGTAAAACTTTACTGCCCCGCGTCACAGAGCGTTCGCTTTACGCAATATAATTCCTAACGCGATGCAAATTACCGATCTTCACTTTCTACGCAGCGCAATAAAGTAATTCTAACGATATAATTGATCCTTTTTAAAAGCACTTCGAAACTCATCTCAGAGGACTCAAGATTTCCCCAAGTCTTATTACAAGAATAATAAATCAGTATTAATGATACTTCCTCCTTGAACCAGGGACTTCTTCAACTAAGTAACACAAGAAAACTGATTCAAGTATCCAGACACACGTTACTTAACTTTCATTCCGATTCCACAAGATGCAATCACGTGCGCGATATTATCACCCCAAGAACCTTTCAATTATCCTTGACTATCCACAAAAAGGAAGACTGAAAAGGCGTTACATGAACGTCAGAACTCGCGAAGAACTTTACGTAATGCTAGCCAGCCGTTACAATCGGGTCTTAAAAAGCTTTCGCGCTTAATGGGCATCTTTTAGCCTAACATGACGACAGAGAAAAGGCAGCGAAGCCACGCAGAAACTGCAGAGCTCGAGAGGGGAGATAATGTTTTCTGCTAACCTTTCGGCGTGTGCAATTAGCGTGTTCAGCAAAAAGCCATCTAGGAATAATATTGAAGCTATAATAACCCCCATTTAACCGCGTAACGTTTCGTTCCTCTTCTAACATCGTAAGATGCATCTTCTCGTGGCTCTCATCTGGGAACCGCGGTGCTCTCAGACCGCCAAGGAGTCCGACAGGTCTGCAGGAACGGTGGAGATGGTCCCACCAACACACGTGAACGAGATTGTACGGCAGGAATTCCATGGAAGACCTTAAATCTCCCCTCGAACACAAAGCGAGGTTCATTCTTCGAAAATTAGAAGACTAAGCCCTCGACAGGGCCGCACTCTTCGGCTATTCGTCTAATAACCTTGAGATTAAGTTTCAGCTGTTCAACGACATTTAATAGGTCGATTCTATGAGGTACGAGCGACAGGAGCTTCTGCAGCGACAAAATCGAAGTGGGGGAATGAAAAAGACAGTAAAGATCAAGATAATGGGGTGTTAATTTGGTGAAAAATTGAAATGATGGAATGTCATGATTTAATCGATTAATTAGCCGTCAAAAAGCCGACTGAGTAGTTCGGTTTCATTGGTACAGTATTTACTCAATAAAAGCTCGCAATTCGAAACTGACAGCGAGCATATAGCGTGTAGAGAACACATTTCTCAAATTAGAGAACTCAAATTAATTTATTCTCAATTTCTTGTTTTGGGCCAGAAAACAGCTGTATCACTTGCTTCCGTTTAAGTACCAGAAATAAAGCGCCGAGCTTATAAAGTAGAGGGCAAGCTGAACTTATAACGAGGAAGTAAAGAAAAGACATTGTGTTTTTATTTCTATGCCTTATGAAGTTATCAGTAATACTAAAAATTCAAGGCCGATCAATCTGTCTTTTTTGCCGACAAATCGGTACATCTCTAACCGTTTCTAATAAAGAAAATGAGGCTTTCATTGTGCTTCTGTATTTTTTTTTAAATAAAATTTGCTAGTTTTGATAGGATGTAGATTATAAGGCTTCTTAAATTTTAGTGTAGGTCCCCTTCAATGGACATCGCGAATTCGTTATGGAAAGATCGATAAATACCTATTAAAATTTAATGCGTACAACTTCATCAAATGCAATAGACTTAAATTGCTGATCCTACTAGGCACTTTCTTCGCTGAGATCGTTTCAGAGTTTTCATCGTTCTCGATTCGCACAGAGGGAATTTAAGAAACTTTCTCAGCGACCATTCTTCATTTATACTCGACAACGCTCAAAAGTTGCGTCCAATAAGAGACGCTATAAATCAATTCCTAAAGTTCCTCGTTGAAAATCAACTTTATACCCGGAGCCCGGAACATTTCCTCGAACGAGAGAAATCTTCAGTTAATTCCCTGAAAGTCGTCGGAAGAGGATTCAAGATCTCGAATACGGTGTGGCGTACATCCACTCCTTCGAGAATCGACTAGATACTATCTATCAGACCCCGGGAGCATCTAATCGTCCTTCTACGTCGACAACTCCTACCTCCCAGCGTGCACACTTTGAATTCTCCGTTGGTCCCGGGCGAGCATACGCTTCTTCAGAATTTTCAGAACCTTTGTCCAGCAGACACTCGATTATACTTCATTGTCCCGCGAAGGAACTATAGTGTTCCAAAGGTTCCAACAATTTATACACTACTTCCAATATTGATTCAATCACACAATGTGTTTGACAATAACATTTCGTTAACACTAGCACTACCGACAATTAATGTACCTATACCTATTTCTACCAGACCAGTCAAAACGACTGGTTATCTATAAAATACGTTATGCAAGGAAAATAAACCTTTAGTCGTATTTTTTTAATTTTTATATTGTTAAAAAATATGTATATAATATTATACATATTTATACTACTTAGAAATACACTTTCTTTACACTTAAAAATGGTAAATTTATTATTAGTGAAGACAGTTCTTACAAATGCTGTTAGAGATGTTTTTGCATGTACATTTTATTATTTCTGCAATATCCATTTTGACACCATTTACGTTTATTCGAATTTTGTACCGCAATTCCCGACATTCTACCTAATAAAATAAAAAATGTCGAAATAACTGGATACGATATATTTCGGTATAATAGATGTATATGTAACTTTGAAAAGGGTTGGAGAGGGAGGAGGAAGGGGGGAAGACAAATTGATAAATTTAAGTATTTAGGTATTGCAATAAAAATCATGAAAAATTTTTTAAATACAATGTCCTAAATTTCAGTAATTTTTAAATACAAATTTAAAAACAGTGATTTTACTAGTTTGATAGTTCTAGTATTAAAGAAAGGAGTTCCGAAATGAATTCGCTTTTTAAAATTCAACTAGTATCAACCCTAACCTTTAGAAATAAAATCTTCAGCATGTAGAATTCTGTTTCAAATTTCATACATCTTTCGAATCATCTCATATATCAATAAACTCTGCATGACCATGACACTCATACACAACACGACATACAAACTCATTTCTTCAAACGATTTTTAACTAAAAGAGACACCTATGAATAGTTTGGTTCCCAAGATCTCCTAATGAAAGCTCATGTCCGTTCGTAGGACAAAGAATCCCATATACACGAGACGCCAGCGAGATTCTTGAAGATCGCGTAAAGGGGGAAGAAAATCCGCGTTCTAAAGGCGTGCGTGACTTCATTACGGGTCGAGCAAGTGGTCGTCTCTTCGTTGCAGAGCCTTTAAACGACACGACCTCTTGGGCTCACCTTCCCCTTCCCGTGGAATCACTTCGGGAAAGAGAGAGAGAGAAAGAGAGAGAGAGAGAGAGAGAGAGAGAGAGAGAGAGAGAGAGAGAGAGAGAGAGAGAGGGGAGAGTGGCCAGCCAGAGTAAAGATCCACGGAGCAAATTACACGAGAAAATGCACGGTTTGGCCGAGCACGTAATCGGTTTGCCTACTAAAGAATCAAAAGGTAAGTAGGCGGCCTTCGTAGGCCACCGACCACCTAGCATTCGTTGTCGCGTGAACTTACACGCTCTTTATCTTTGCACCGATGCATATAATGAACCACATCCCGTGCACGCCCTAGAAAAAGTAATTGATACGAAGGTGCCACTGCATTTTAATAAAACCCAGCTAGACAGCCATTTCTCACTGACACGAGGCAGCGATTTAAGGTTAATTAACCCCGGATCCCTTCCGCTCCATAAATCAAAAAGTCGCGATTAGTTGGAGGTCTTATCGTTCAGGATCTTACGATTTCTGCGGAATCTGTGGATTTTTGAAGAGTGAAAGTTTCGATGAGGGTATACTCGTGCAAATGCAGCTAGCTTTCGAATCACTTGTGTGTGCTTAGACAGAAGACTGGTGCATGGAATAAAGGAACAGCCAGTGGGAAGAAGGAATGCTTGAACAAGATTTCAAGTATCGATTATGGAGACACGACACTGGGTAAATACTGCTTGATGCACCTTTTCGCGGTAACCTTTTCTTAGCCCGTAGCAAATGTCAGTAGTTCATGTCACCGTCGTGACGCAGTAGTGTGTGACATCCTCGAAGATACGACTGTATATGTATAATTGTATACACTTAGTGAATTACGATAAACTGAAGATCGTTTGTAATAATAAATGAAAGTCAGGGACAGTGATGGACTTACAGAGAAAATTCACTGCAGATGCAATAATGCACTACGCTGCTTATGAAAGTATCAAGTTAATGATGTCGAGAACTGAATATTTTATAAGGTATTTCTGTCTGAACAATAGCAGGCTCGCATGTTTGTATTGCAAGCTCAGCTGTTCTTACAGTTCTGACATAATACTGTATTTCATTATTTTTCTCTCTTCTGGCGGTTGAATTAAACATTACTATAAATGTAATAAATATTATGGTGACAGATGGTGTTTTAATATTGGGATCCTCGGTTCAAGTGATCTTCCTGTAGTTATGTAAAATTCAAAGAATCTCGTGAATGGTTTACTATCCGATGTGCTTGAATTAATACTTTATATATAGAATAATGAGAAAAATCGATTTTATTAAGCAAAGGTATATATACGATTTCATTTGAAGCTTAACTACATCTGCAGCAAGAGGGGTGCAGCTCCATTTTGTACAATTTATGAGTTATCACCTGTAATACGTAAAAAAGAATCTAATAAAAATAGAAATATTAATACATTTATTATAGAATATTTTTGCCGAAAGTAGAAGTAAAAACTATCAACTCAATAATAAGATACTACTTATTGTGTGAAAATATATATTTTTCAATTAGCGTTCTATTCTTAATGTTAAATCAGAGCAATAATTTTATAAACAATTTTTTCTAATTTACTCGAAGTTGGTAAAGATGAAGCCGCACCCCTCTTGCTGCAAGGTCCTCAATTGCAAGCCGATCTAGACATTAGCGGCACCCTATAAATGGTCGAACATGAAACAGAATCAGTTGAAATAGCCTTAATATTACTTGCACGTTTCCAAGAGGGAAACGTATAATATATCCAGTACAAAGAGGAGATGCATATATTGTAATTTGGCACGAGCGAATAATAAGCGAAGGAGAATGATAATAACTGGAGGACTGAAGAAACAAACTGAACTGCAGTGTAACGAACGTGGTAACTTCAATAACGAACCGTGCAATTTCATGAATAATACAAAAGCTGGGGGCGAGCAGACTCGCTAAGTGAGTATTTCCCATTATTAACAAGCGAATAGGCGAAATCTATTTCTACTCCCCCGGCTGACAAATTGGTAATCGAAACATTATTACCGAGCAGCAACGTTTCAAGAATATTCTCGCGTGAATCGCCAAATCATTAGCAAACTGTCAAGGAACGCAGCGTGCGTTGCAGCGTGCATGCAAATAGGCACAGGTCCGCGTATTTTATCTTCCTACAATTAACTAATGAACACTGTACTCTGTTCGAATAGTGAAAAGGGGGGGGGGGAGAGGTAAAGTACCAAACACGTCAAGCTGCTGCGCTCCAATTAAATAATCAATGACTTAAATAATTCACAGTTGCTTTTCCAAAATTAATCTTGGATGATCATTTTCATTCGAGCACGTGCTGTCGAATGTTTTCCATAAACAGGAAACAAATTCGCAATAATTTGCAAGCAACGACTCGAGTATCGTTTTATACTCCATTTCAATAATCTATCGTGCAAATTGTCCTGCATTCGATGATGTAGGCCTCCAGTAATTATCATGTATTATTTCAGTGAAAGATTGGCGATTCAGCCGAACTGATTAAAGACGAGTGAATTTTAATCACTCTTCGCGGTAGATGGCAACTGCTAAACGCGACAATGACGCGTTAAAGTCGCGCACTAGATCCGACGAGGATGCCCGATATGGCTCAATTAACTTCGCTCATGATTGCGGCCGCTATTCGAAACTCGATCGAACTTGTCAGAACAAAATGACCATCGATCATCGTCACTTTAGACAGGAAATACATGGGGCGGGAGAGAGAGGCAGAGCACGAGAGAATATTAACCTGCAATATGACGTTTCGTCACGTAACACCAGGCCATACAATGTGCTGCTTACAAAGGGATCGGTGCGACGATGAGTGAACAGTGTACGTGTTCATCTCCACACTTCGGTAAAGTGGAACTCGATCATCGTTGCGTGTGATTCAACGTTAACATCACTAATGTCGGCGGAACGATTCACGCCTGATGAATTGTACGTCAATTAATATTTTCGAGTGAAAATTTCCCTTTAAAATCCTCGTTTCCTTCTTGCTTCCACGGAAAGACAAGCTTTCACTCATTGAACCCTTTCACATTATCCTGGTGTGCCATCAATGAAGGGTAAAGGGAGAAAACGAGGTATGTCCATTTTTCGTGATTTTGAAATTTGTAGCATATTTTTTTATGCAAGGGTTATAAAATTGAAATACCTCCGTAAGGTAAGGTTAAATATTTGGTATAGGTACTGGTTAAAAACAGGAAATGTTCACTCTGCACTGGAACAAACTGCGGAATATGCCCACTCTTTGCTTAAGCATAAGTTTCAAGCTTCTGTCGTCAAGGTAAAACCAGAAATTATTTAAGAAGGAAATTATATATAAGAAAATTAAATACATTGAACCTCGCATCTTTACTGGTGGACTAAAGTATTAAAACTTAATTTTCTCTGTACCGTGACATGCCCTGTTTTTCTCCTTACCCTTCAAATTATTTTGAATAAACCTCTAGAGTTTCTATTACATACATACTTGATCATGAACTAGTTGTAAGCTAAATAAAAGGGCTCCTTTGATTTATCGTGAGCCATGAAACATGCAACAAAACCTTTCATAACAAACGTCTATATTGCTACCAAAGTCTGTTTTTTTTTTTAAAGGAAAACGATCGAATCGACCCACACGAAGGATGTGGGCAGTAATAATGACGCGAGTATAGTATTTCAGAGCAATGTACTTGCGAAAGATGAAAATATCAACTAACCAAAATAAAAACCACATTTTGATTTATTGTCAGCCATGAATGCTACACTACCTCCAACAAAACTCTCTACGTTCATTAAAATTGTTTATCCGGGTCTAGTTTATTTTACATGCTGTGCCCATAAAATTGACTATACCCCTCCTCCCTTCGCAAAATCAACTTGAATAAACAGAAGTGGGTTTGCTATCTTTGTTGCCACATCTACCAATTATCAAACCTTGCATATCGATTACACCGTTCGACAAATTTTAACTTTTTTCGGACTTGTAACATTCAATAGCCGTTTCTTATAGGTTTTCGTGCGCTGAAACCGAATCCGCAAACCGTTTGTCGCCATCACGCTCAGTTTTTGAGAAATTCGATTTTGAATAAAACTGCAAATTTTCGGGTTTGAACATCTTTTATGTCGAAATGGCAATAGTTATTCAGTTGCTCGTTGCGTCAAATTATTCTATAAACCCTCCCAAATACAACGATATAATTTATTATTGCATTATGAACATATAAATATGTTTAAACAACGATCGAAGGGAAAGGGACACCCGAAATGCACCCATTTTTACAGATATCTTTCAATTTATTTCCAAAACTAAGGGTCTGGGAGAAAATTTGACTATTCCGCGCGATGCAACAGACAGTTTTCCTTCGGAAAGCGTCAACAGAAGTGCTATATCTCGTTTTGTTTTCAATACAGAAGCGAAATAGTTTGGCATAACGCGCGGCGTCGACAGTGGTAGTCAACGGTGGCGCGCGATCCACTGCCGCTCAGCGTAACACAATCACTGAATGCGCTTGACTACCACTGTCGGCGCCGCACGTTTTGTCAAACTATTTCGCTTCTGTATTGAAAACAAAACGTGACTTACCACTTCTGTTGATGCTTTCCGAAGAGAAAATGTCTGCTGC
Organism: Andrena bucephala; assembly: GCA_947577245.1. Taxonomy (NCBI): domain Eukaryota; kingdom Metazoa; phylum Arthropoda; class Insecta; order Hymenoptera; family Andrenidae; genus Andrena; species Andrena bucephala. The sequence continues at coordinate 45,499,477 of OX387715.1, read as the reverse complement.
ATCGCGTGGAGTAGTCAGATTTTCTCCTAGACCCTTAGTTTTGGAAATAAATTGAAAGATATCTGAAAAATGGGTGCATTTCGGGTGTCCTTTTCCCTTTGATCGTTGTTTAAACATATTTATATGTTCATAATGCAATAATAAATTATATAGTTGTATTCGGGAGGATTCATAGAATAATTTCATGCAACGAGCAACTGAATAACTATTACCGTTTCGGCATAAAAGATGTTCAAAGTCGAAAATTTGCATTTTTTTTCAAAATCGAATTTCTCAAAAACTGAGCGTGATGGCGACAAACGGTTTGCGGATTCGTTTTCAGCGCATGAAAACCTATAAGAAACGTCTATTAAATGTTACAAGTCCAGTTGGCTGTCGAACTGTGTTATCGATGCACTGTGCATTCCTTGCTTAGTGCACAAATATTGTATGTCCACTTTTTGTGAAAGTTGAGTTTTTATATGCAACAAATAGTTCTTGACTGTTTCTTTATGCTGTATAAAAATCAAATTTATATCTACTTCATAAATTTGTCAAAAATAATATTTTTCTTCATTGTATACCCCTGAATCTTATCTACCATTGCATGTTTAAACCTGTTGTTCTCGGAAACACTAAAAATGGCTTCGGCTGTACACAATATTTGTGCACTAAGTCATCGATATCTCCTATTTCTACAACCTGAAATGTACTGACACCTCGGATGACTCTACCAATACTCTACCATATTCCTCGTGTACTTCTCCTTTTCATACACATCCCCTCACATTACAACTTCCTTCCTCGAGGACGCCTTGCTTTCTCAACCTATTCTGCATTCAAACGCCTTACTATTATGCATTCTACATCCAGTAACACCTTGTCTAATCCTACCTAATGCTCCCACTTTCCTCTGGTTAGATTTAATATTACTGCTGCTATTTTATAGTACAACTGTACCCTTCCTTCTCTACCAATTTACAAACCTTCTACCACATGTTCATCAGGCGTAGCTAACGTAACAGAAACGTTATAATAATAATAAGGATATTTCTACCATGATTGGTGTCCACGTCCTCGACTAATCTGCAACAGTGTTCAGGCGATACCAGCACGCAGGCCATTATCTTTGGAAAAACGCAAACGGAACTGCTGATAATGACGCGGCATTATCTGCCGGGGCACAATAGAACATGCGAGCGAGCGATGCATGCACAAGCGCGGTGGCGATTCAAAATTTCCACTTCCGGCTGGGGGAAGGAAAAGTGTCAGGAGAGGAGAGCGGAGCGAATTCGCATTCCATCTACGTTCCTCGTTTCCTCTCTCTGTCCGAACTCAGAAAGTTTTCCCGCTGTAACAGCTGCGACCCAGAGCAGAGAAGCGGTTTTAATTGGGTCCGCAGCTTTCGCACGTAGAAACCGTACCTTAAGGTACACGCCTGTAATTTCACGAACGGACCTCTATGAAGCTTCGGCTGTCCCGACGAAAAAGTCCACGGACAGCTATTTCGTTTCGCTGGCGCGGTAATTAGAAATTGTTCATCTTCTTTGACACGTGCCCCTTTACGGTGCAAGTACCTACCTCGAATCTGGGAATCGTTCTATCGTCATCCTGCGGCACAAAATACAGAGGTAATTTGAGGGTACTTGAGAGAGACACCGTTTTGTAAATGGATACATGTGGGTTGAAAGGGAGGAGCAAACAGCATTCGAGCCACGTTCAGCGGGAAGCTTTGGACAATCGAGGTTCTACGTGTAACTGGCGACTGTGGACCAAGTCACGACGATAAATGTCAGCACGATTATATTAGAATTGTCCCTTATTATGGGACTCTTTCTTCATCTGCGAAACCGATGTTTAATTTCAAGGATTCAGCCATTCTGATGAGAGACTGTTTCTGGAAATGCCAGCTCGCAACTTTCCCTGATATATATCGTCGCTCTGTGCGCACATGCTCGCAGGATACGACTGCTTATTCAACGAAGAACTTTCTAATGTTAATTACACCTATCCTGTTATTATTTGCACTGTTACAAACATTCTGTTATACGAGTAGTGGTAACGAACATGAACTCAATCGTACAGCTTGTCCAGATGTTTGCTCCTAATTACTTGGCTGGAATATATGTTGCAAAATCTACAGGACAGTGGTTCTTAATTAGAAGCACCAGACAGAAATAATATCGTTTGGTTTCATCAAATATTTATCATAGATACTGTGATGGGCAGTGGCGGACTAGGTCTAAAAATATTGGTTGCCAGGAGCCATCCAAAACTATAAGGCCATCACTTAATTTTTATAAGAAATACCGCATGTGTTAGCCTCACGTAACCTGAATCAGAATTATTTTTTCAGAATTATTTCTTATAATCTTACATATAAAGTATTCTCCAAAAATGAATTTATTTTTTTTTATTGAAATGGTAATACAACGAAATTTTTAGTTGCATACAGTAATAATATTGGAACTTCTATTATATTTTCAAGCTACTAAAGGGTCATTAACATTTTTAACATATTGTTTGATGTTTCAGGAATGCCATTGGGCAAACTGACACTCTGGCCAGTCCGCTACTGGTGATGGGTTTTACAGGTGTCACGTTCAGAAAGTGAATGCCAAAGATACCTCTGGAATTTGCAAAAAGGATGTTTGATAATCATATGAATCGATCTCGAAAAGAATATTCAATTATTTATATGTGACTAACTTCATGTTGAAACCATTATACCTATCCACAAAATAACAAGAAAATAAGAATAACTGAAAAAATATCTAGCATCTGCAAAAGAAACAGAACTCCCGAAAAATATTCTATCACTAAAAGTAATACAAAACTGTCTCCCCAAACAAAATTTATTCTCTTTAGCATATAGTCCCGTAGAAAGGTCTGAAATTAGCACCCCTAAGTGGAAATTTTTATAAAATAGAAATAGTTTTCGTTTGTCCACGATTTTTCCACTGTTCAAAAAAACTTATTACCAAATTAAAAAATAATTGTCACCAGCACACCCATGAATATTTTTCATTGATTTTTAAGTGGAATATGATTGCCCACCCACAATTTTTGTTTGTCCACCCTGCAAAAGAGATTTATAAAAAATGTAAAACAAATGAGCAATAGTCTTTATGAATACATTTTTTAATTTGGTTACAACATTTATTTAAAGGGTGGACAAAAGAAAATTTTGGTTGGACAAACGTGGAAAAATCGTGGGCAAACAAACACTGTTTATATTTTATAAAAATTCGCGCTTAGGGGAGCCAACTTCACAGACCTCCCGTAGAACCTGTTACAGCTCCTAAAACCATTCTGTCTACCATTGCATCGCGATGCACAATATTAAAAAACATTATGTTCGAAGAGTGGACGCAACGCGAGGGCGAATTTGAATCGCAAGTTGCAGTGGTTCTGCGATAGAAATGTTGTCCACGATCATTTGTCCGCGCAGCTTCCTGTCCTGGATTTCGTATTTCACTGATCGCCTTAATAGCAGGCACTTGTACCAACCGGCGACGCGCCATGCAATCAAGAGCATCTATTAACCTGATTAATTACCATTATCGTATGGCACCGGATTGCGTCGTATCGGTGCGAAAGCAGAAACACCGTCGGCCCGTACATGGCGAACGTCGCACTTGGATAGAAATTGTCGCTCCTCGGGCTGCTGTTGCACGACGGCGTGAACAACGATTCATGGAATGGGTGATTTTCTCAGGAGATAAAAGGAGGAGGAACCTCAACGACAGCAGGAATGGAAACGGGACGAACTGGGAGATAGACGGGGAGGAAGGAAAAGTTGATTATAACGTCAATCATAAACGGACGATGACCTCGAATTCGTTTTGTGCTTGTTTCCTGCTCGATGTTATCGACTTGTATCGAGGCTTGCCGTTTCCTCGTTCGGACCGGGGCAATTTAATTGAAAAGTGCATTAAATGAGGGACAATTCAATGGTGCCTTTCTAACAATGAGTGACTTTTAGTGTAATAACTCTTCCGCCGCTCCGGATAAAAATGATTTTTGCCGCCCTTTATAAGTAATTATAAATAACTATTTTAAAATATAATTTTTGACAGTGAGTGAAATTTTTTCTACGTATTTCTTGAATAATAAAAGCCTTTTCTAAAGTTTTTTAATACATTTAAAGGGTTTAAAAACAATTTATAAGTCTGATACTAAATTCAAACATGTATTATCTACTTTTCTACCGCTTTTTCAAAAAGTTTTACTTTTTAATTGGATTGATTGATTTTAATTTTCTCTTTCTTCCAATTTTGCCAACCCGAAATTTGCCGCCGGGGGCGGTTGCCCTTCTTGCACCACCCTAGATCAGGCCCTAATTAGATAATGCTTGGTATACGTGAGAATGCGGATTTAAAGTGAAACTATTTCGACACTGTGACGAGAATTAGACATAGCCTACGTGGTTTAGTCGTGAGTGAAATATTGCGCTGTTATCAGGGAATGTGTTTGAACAATTGGGAATGCACCCATCTATAATACTCGTGTAGTTCAACATGTATGAAATGTGGGTTAAAAAGTTGCAATACTTGCGTCATGGTAGAACAAACATATTGCTACATCGATGCGATGTGTATTTTATTTGTTTCAGAGGCATTTGTAATTATGCTCATTGATAAAAGATATTCACAATTCTACAAACATTTGCTTCAGAAAATGGAAGAGGATTGCTTTTAAAAAGCGATATTTCAAATTGTAAATGAAATTATCAGCATTGTGATCTAATTATCCTGAAACTGTTTAGCTTCAAACATTGAAATTTAGTTTATACTGATACACGCAGTAAGATGGAAAGAGGTTTCATGAGAACAGTTGAATAAATAATATTGAAAGATCACCCTTGAAACGATAAGCAGTGAAAATAAAGCAGTTCAGGCGTGATACTCTCCTTTTCAGCTGAAATGATCCACAAGCGACGGAATTTAGTTCCACCAGCGGGCAACCCTGCAGAAATAGCACCGACTTCACGTGCTGGAATCAATCGTGAAACTGATCGCTTTCGAAACGGTTAACGCGCTCGTCCCCTCGCAATGACGAAAGTTTAACAGCCTGGAATTGCATTCGTCTGAGGGAGACACCCTTCTTCCAGGAGAGACCGATAGGGAGAAAAAGAAAAGTTAGAGACGGTGAGACTCGACTGTCTGCAGAAAGAAAATTGGATTTCGTGTGTTAACAACGAACGACCCCAACAACGGCACGTCTAAAAACCCAAGACTCTTCCTCTTTTCTATTATGTCTCTTCTACTGGAACAAAATCTATGCTTCTGAAAATTTTTATACTTTCAGCATAATTACTAATCCATGTATCTGACGTGAAACAGGTGTTTTTATAAACGAATTAAAATTTATGCTACAAACTAGCTTTTCATATTTCATATTTCGTAACATTCGCTTCCGAGCATGGTTAATAAATTTAAGATTATACTGTTGAAGAAAGTTAAAGGATCGTATTCGCGTGTTTTAATGATCCCATCAATCTACGTCATATCTTTTTACGTACCATAGGCAATTGTAAGTCCGAATAAGATCCTTAAGTTTCTACTGATGGCTATCTATTGCAACATTTGTGTAGATGATTCTTTGTTTCCACGTTCACTGCAACTTACTGAACGCATCAATCATTTTCTCGTTGCCCAAGCTGTCGCGGTTCAATGAAAACGCTGTGCAAGGGGATTGTCTTGACGAAACATGGGGAGGGCTAGTTGAACAAGTCGGTGACCCGACGAAACATCAACTTCCTTGAGACCCCGGCAGCTCAAAACTATGCAGGAACTGCTGCGAGCATACTCGAGCAGAGGGACGAGAGAAAGGTGCATGGGATGGGTAGTGAAAATTAGCTCGTCCGAAAGCGTTGCAACATACTTTGTACGATGAACTTGGCTTAATGGCCGAGCCTCGATTTTCTGCAGCCGTATGCTTAATTGACGTGTAATTAATTCGAAGTTGGAAGCACAATTAAATGAAGTCTACACATCCTCAGCGAAGAAATTATATCGACATCATCCCCTTCGTTTTAAGAGTACACGAGGACTAAACATAGGAACAACTGAAGAATGTAATTTATCAGGAATATTAGAAAGAACTATTCAAAAGCAGCGCAGAAAAACTGTATTTTGGAGCACTTACCAACACTATCAATGTTTTTCAAGTTTCCCAACTATTCACTGATTATTGAAAGCCATCTAAACAGCATATTGTAAATAGGATATAAATCTTTGAATGGTATACGTAAGTAGTCGAGGCATGGCGAACCTGTGACTAATTACTGGTGACATATTTAATATTTGTATATTAATTTAAAATAATTATTACACGGTTAGATATACAAAAATATTTTTGGCCAGCTTTTACTATACGATAATGTGTATGTTAACCTTTTCGCTGCGTATTTAAATTTTCGGACGATTCATGAAAAGTGTCAATTTTAAATAAATAAAAATCGTTTTTAATTTTCAGGTTTTCATTTTTTTCGGAGAACATTGCTGAGTATCATAGTACAGAGAATACATTTTTTTAATGCGTGGACTATAGTCAAAATCCGCAGCGAACGGGAATGTAGCGGCGTTTGACTATAGTCGACATTCTACGTTAATTTTTAAACTCGCCTCAATAAAATTCTGCAATGATTAATATTCTATTAATGCTTCCCCTATTAAAAACTCGTCCGATACATCAATAATTATTCGATAAATATTATTTATAAAGTTTTAGCACACGCAGATAAAAAGGCCACCACTGGTAGTCTTATCAGCGATAAATATGAAATAAAATAGATTTCTTATGCCTACGGAAAGTAGTAGATCGAAATCGTGGAATCATCCATAGTTGACAGCGACTCTCAAAGTATTTACAGTGCGAAACCTAAGTATATAGTGTCGATGACGCTTGACAAGAGAAATGATCGAACCGATGGAGATCACATTTTGAGATACCTCAACAAAATTAGTCACGCATGCTGGAAAAAAGAAACGCTGTACATTTTATGTAATACTGTTATTAAACGTCTGATTGATACATCATAGGTACTGCAATGTCTAAACCGTTAGATAGTTCATAGGACGATGCACTGATCTAGACAAGCGATCTTGTAATTACATCGAGCAACACATTTTTAGATATCAGTTCACGCTTCGGCAGGCAATTCCAAATCGAAACAAAGAACATCCGATAGCGTTGCCTCTGCAAACAGAAATACTAGACACACACTGGCGGTTCTAACTTACTGTGCTGAACACGTGATCGCAATCGCAGAGATGAACTGCATTATTAGAGTGTCTAGCTTGGCAATTAAAATCTGCTGCGGGTAAATACATCGGTAATTATAATGGGATTTGTTACCACGTATCGTGGATAGCCAAGCGGCTGGCCGATAATAAGGATATTGGTAACGGGAAGCGGACAATGATCATTAGAGACCGAGAGAGAGCCGGTGGGTGAAGAGGTATCATGACTCCTACATGCCGCAGGTCACTGACCTTTTAACGAAATCCCTCTTTTTCGCGTAAAAGCCGGCGAAACCCCCGTTTAACTGCTCTGCAACCACGGGCGAGTACCCTCCAGATTCGCGACCAAGCGAAATCAGGGAATGAAATTGGTAAATACGATATACATATCTGTGTACGCATGAGAATTTAGGGAGGGGACTTCGTTCGCTCACCTGCAGAAGAGCTTGAATATTCATTTAAATGGGTCCCTTTGATTTCGCCCTTGAGTTATAACGTTCGTTAATAATTTAACGGGTGACTTTCGAGCGGTATATTAGACGCAGAAATATGAGGGATGTTATGAGGAATAAATGGCACTTTCTGTCGGATGGATGATAAACAAAAGGTGTACTATTGCCAGAGGTGTTCTCAAGCTTGCTTTTAACCACTTAACTGGGGGCGACGAGTTAATCCGTCATTTGAAAGTGCTCCGCTTCGGATGAGACGAGGAAATGCTTCTAAAATTTAATAATTACATTCTTGCAATAGGAGAATATAACGACAAAGTTAATTTCCCACTTTGACTCTCAACTATGAATTCTAAAGTGACCAAGAGACGTTTGTAGCGAACGAGAGAAGACATTAAAAACGGAGAATGATACATAATGTGTATCATATGTTAACATAGAAATTGCACAATTACTTTTCGAATCAACTGCACGCTTCGTCAAAAATATCATAGCAAAAGACAGGTAAGTAGTCACTCGAAATCTCCAAGGTGGTTCTAATAGCTCCCCAGGCAAAGGTTTCTCAACCTTGTTTGTATCTCTCCAAACATTTCCACCACAACTGGTAAATCCTCGTGAACCAGAGAGCTCGATTCCCATTTGGTTAAAGCGAAACTTATATGGATACTTGTTACTCGGGTGGATGCTGTAGCAGGGGTATAACGGACATGCTGAAACGAATTACATATAGGGAACCTGGCGTAACATAAACGTGTAGCAAAGTTATGGCAGAAGAATGTTGCTCGATATGTGGAATTTATCATTTTTGCAATACCTAATTGCACCTTAGTTGCAGGTTTAAATTCACTGTACTGGATACTGAATACGGGTTTGCTAAGAGCATTTGAATTTTTACAACGATAAACAGGAATATTGTGGATAATTTCCAAATGGCGTATATCTTCTGAATTTATGGTATGATTAAATTGTTACTAATTCGTCTGTACTGCCTAGCGTAAGTACATCCACGCGCAGCAAAGTTGGTAACTAGCCTCGTAATCTCGATAAAACCTTTCTAACGAGTTACTCGACCACGTTGTAATGACCGACATTACGGATTCAGGTTCGCAAATATTAACAGCATTAATAACGCCAAAGTGGTTTACCTCCTGTTTATCCGCGAATATAAATTATAACGGACACACGAGTTAACTGTAACGCATTGCTGCGTCCCTGAGGATTGTCACCGAGCATTCCTTTAAGCACTTAACAGGTAGCTCCCAAAACCATTTCTCTTCATTTTTTCTCGAAAAGTATAAAGCACGAATTGAACGGAGGCAACTACCGCGTGTAGAGAGAATGAACCATTTCTATATAAAATGAAATGACTCATACGGGAGGAAGTGAACGACTCACCAGTGCAAATATTTATTATATAAATTGAGCAAAACTAGGGTTCATGTACGTCGGAATTTATAAAATCACTGAATTTAATTTGAAAATTTTAAAAAAATTTCAGCCATCGGCATGTATTATTGAATATTTGAAGAAGAAAGTCTGAACACTGATTCAGTAGCGAGTGTGCTTTAGCAATGATACCCTGCGTTCACGGTTGGACAAGGATTGTCGTGCAGTGGAAGTAAAAGCACGTTGAAAACAGTGTCTTTACAGTGGATACGGTCGATAACCCACTTAGAGAAGCGTAACACGTGAACTCGCGAAATAGGTTCGAATCATGCCACGTAAAAACTCGACCACTAACGCTTGTCATAGCGCTGCCCTGCATGCCTTCGCTGTTGCACGTATATACTCGACCTATAGTTCCGTGTTTACCATTAATTTACATCCTCCTAGAAAAGTGTGACATCCGTTTAAAAAATAGAGTGTGCACATACTCTTCAATCTAGGCTGTTCAAAATAGCTGCTTGCTCGCTCGACGGGATGCTTCAGTGTAAAAATTCAATGCTTTTGGAATATACACGGGATGATAGAAAAAAGTGCAAATACGTTTAAGAGTGGACTGTGGAGATCATTTTTAAGGGAAACGTCTCGTTAACAAAAGTCTGTGTCTCAATAGTTGATAAGAGGATCTTTGCATTCAAATTGGCAAGTAGTGAAAAGAAGATTTCGTGTGGCTTGTTTTTAATCGGTTAAATACCTACTCGGAAATCGTGGTGCATTGTTTTTGAAATTACGCCACGAAGAGAAATCCATCCACTGCACGTGAGTTATCAATTTCTCCTTATATTTCATGTGAAATTTCAAAAGTCGAAAGGGTTCAAGTAACAGGTGGAATTTGTTTGCAAGAAGCATGTAGTGGAAGTAGATTTCTGAATGAAGTTTCTATTTCGAAAGTTGACATTAGAAATTAGAAACGCCCTTTACTCTTCTATGAAATGAATTACTATATAGTGTCATTGCCACTCTGAACACTACAATACTAAAACAACCATCAGACTTGTACAAAAAATTCACCCCGATAAGTAAAATTTATTACAAAACACGAATATTCAAAAACCCCTATTCTAACAATGCATGAAAAATGAAATCTCCATTGTCACATCACGTTTTACTGAAAATTACCATCAACATCCACTCGCAGATTATCCATAATTTATTCATCTTGAACCACCCTCAGTATGAAGCCCGAAACATGTACTTCCTTTACGCCTGGCATACGATTAATCTTCTTTAAATTATCTGAAAAAGAGATCCCATTCTTGTCGCGGGCAATTTTAAAAATTGTGAACGCCAATCTCCGCGCACCGCACGGAATCGAATTCTTATCGAGCCGGCAATATTATTTAACGTGCGACGCATGCACTCCTATTATCGACGCCGAAAATCTCGATAATAAATCGTGTCGGCTATGTTTTATTCCATTCACGTGGCACGCGGAGGAGGGAACAATATTCATACACGGAGCGAGCAAACGCGTCGCGTCGGTTGGCTCTTCGGTCTCTCGCTAAAACGACCGGTTACAATTACAAACGGAGAGTCCCCGCTCGCGTAATCATGACATACGCGCTTGCAAACACGCTCGTTACACGCCGAGCTGGTACATTCGAGGCGGGAAACGATGCAGTTCTGCATACGGACAATTTATTTCCTGCTATCTGAACGAACGTCCCAACGTTAACCAAAGCGAATCCAACGTCAAACGGTAACGGCACACCGAACGCCCCTCGTTCTACTGATCATTTTATCGTCCCTCAATTGCCTGGGAAACCTGACTCCGTTCAAGAGTTCTTCAGCGCGTTTGCATTTTTAAAATCCTAATTATTAGATTTCATTGATCACCTTTGCTTTGATAATAATGCTTTCACGAGAATTTTAAACCCGTTTTATGAAAACGGGAGTATTATTTTGCTATATTGAAGGAAATATGTAGTTACATTAGGGAAATGAGTATCGATCAGAAATTACTCAGCTTCAATGAGATTTCTAGAGAAAGCACTTAAATACTTTTAGGGATACGTCTAATTTTCGATGGTATGAAAGGGAAAAGGAGCTGTTAATTGTTATAAATAATTGGAGCTTCCTACTTGCCCGCAAATCTTCGTTGCTACTCCTCTGTGTCGAGGGGTTTGCTATGTATTTACTGAAAGGGGGAAATGGAGTGCACCATCAATTGCAAAAACATGAAACTTCGATTAGCAAGTGTCACGGAGCTTACCGCCACAGTTTCATGAGAACCAGTGCCGTTGGCAACACGGAATATGTTAATACGAAAACAGTCGGTGAGCAACCCGCGGCCAGATTACGTGACTGGTTTTACTTTTCTCCCTGTGGCTTTATTTCTTTCGTGCCCGGAGATTGCGTTTATATGTGACCACAGCTGCTATTTACTCCTTTCCACGCACCAGTTTACATCGGTCAGGATGAATTTCAGCGCGACATGAAATTACCCGCGGCTTCACGTGACGTTCGCGGCAAGCTTCTCGTCGATAATTATACCTTTCCCTTTTCTACGGATCCTGTTCTCCCGGGCCGCTATTTTTACCTCGAACACACTCCCACTGCATAAACGGGATGTAAAACTATAGCTATCTCGAACGCAATAACACGGAAGCTCGCAATACCATCTAGCAACGCGTAATGCAAACTACACTTCCTTTCGTTACGATATTCGAGGCGTATGAAAATGTTTCACGTAACCGACACGCAGGGTTGCATAATATGTTGCCGGTATTGCTCTAAATGTAGGTAGAAGGTTGCATAATTTCGACAGAGTGAAATATTTTGAAGAGTTTAAAATACACCTCGCTATTCCTTTGAAAGAAGTGAAGGAAAGTCTCTGTGTTTGAAGAAGGAACAAACTAACTAAGTACATTTAAAGAACTAATAAAAAAAACAAATGAACATAACCTTCAATTCTTATAACAAGCAATGAAAGAAGCTCTATAACATCCCGAAAACAAAATTCCCTCCAACTGCATCTCTATCCAGAGGAAAAGATCTCGACTCCCGAAACTAACCTCTAAACATTTCGAAATCTATCCCCAGGCGTTCGCCCCGACACCCAGCTCAATTATCAACCCGTAAATTGACAGTGCCGCAGTGGTAAAGGAGAAGTCATAAAAATATTCCCCTGGTGATTCACTGGAGAGCGCGACTCGTCCGCTCGTCGCCGGCGGTCGCCTTTTCGATTTCACCTGCGGTGCTGTACGCGCATTTCCATAACCCCCAAAAGCCCCACGACGCGTGGATCGCCGCGACGTTTGTCCCTGGTGCATTCCCTGCCGCATTCCCCTTGTTGGTTGGTTTTCTCGAAATGGCAGGTATCTGATCGAAGCGAGTGGCTTCGACGTTCCGTACGCCAGAGATGCTTATACACCCTCGGTATGGGTGTACAGCCTGTGTACAGTTACAGTGTGCGCGAATATATACGCGGCGGTATAATGCCGCGGGAGGACGCTGCCGAGATACGCTGGATATATCGAGAAAGAGGGGAAGCCTGCTGGAAGAGAGGACAACGTTTGTAGAGAAGGCAAAGAGGAACGGAGAAAGGGCCAACGGAGAGAAGCAAACCGACCTGTCTGAGTCAACCGGTCTAACCACATGTTTGCCTGCAAGTCGCTATGCAACCGGATGGGGGTTCGCTCAGAACCGTAAGCAACCTCCGTTAAGCCGCATTTACACCGAAGAAGCAAATCGATCGTTCGTCGTCCTCGCCGCGGAGAGCGACGTTTATCCTGTCGATCGATGTCGACCGGGCACACACGCCACGGATCAAAGGCCGGCAACGCACGCCATGAACAAAAGAGGGGGGGAAGGGCACATGCGTTGCGTTCACTCCGCGTGGTCCGATCACATTTAGGTTAATTAATGGGCCTAGGTGTTACCGATGCGACCCGTGGCGGCGCTGGCGCAGGCGAATCGAGATAATCGAGATTGAAATTTTTGCCCAGGGCGGAGGGGCACGGCGGGGCGTGCAGCACGGAACCATCCAGATGGACGTCGCGATATCCGTAATTAGGTTTTGCCGTTTGATCGATGCGTCCTATTAAACTAATTTGAATACAATGGCGACGGTGATACGTGGTCACGTATGCACCTTTCTAACTGGCGCGCAGCGGCGCTGCGAGCAGAGTGACCGTTAATTCGGTTTTACGCTCAATTATCGTTTCAATTTGCTGCGGAAGGAGATGTTCCACGCTGCTTAGTGTGCTAGTATAATTGGTATGCAGTTAAATAGCAGAGTTGTGACAACTAGAGTTGGAATCGGTTTCTTAATTTATTCGGTGGTAGTCGCGTGGCCTGTGGTGCAGTTATGTAGCTGTAAATTACTGGCCATAGGTACGGTTGAGTTTGATTTCTGTTATAATATGGGTGAGGTTGTTCTATGCTGAACAGATGGGTGCTCAGGAAACCACAAGGTCGAGCGACGAAATTCATTTCCAGATTTAATACGTCTATCCAAACGCGATGAATTTCATTAGAGAAATATTAATTCTACGCAAATACCAGAATATTGGAGGTCTAATCCTCGCGCAAATGGCCCGTGGATAAATCAAATTTAAAATTGCTTCCGGAATCATCCCACGTGTCCGATATTACTCATGAAAGTAGGGAGGACGGATTCCCCGTATCCCTTTCGATACGGGTCGAATATCAGGGAAAGAAAAAAAAGAGGGAACAGCGAGGTAAATGGAGCTTCGTATAACCAATCATTCGGACCAGACTTCTAATAATCCATGGGCAATATATCCGGCAGGAGGAGAACAGCGGGGCTGCGCGACATATCCGTTCGGGCAAATATCTGCCCATTCCTGGATTCGATCGAACGATAAAAAGGACGAGGTTCGATCAGGAGGCGTGGGGAAACAGCGAATTACAGCTATCCGACCAGAACCCCCGAGCGAAACGGGCGACACAACGTGTGCGTGCACGTGCAACGGTATGCTGCCTGGCCATTTAAAATTTAAATGTTCTGCCCGACGCACTTTATATACCCGCCGATGCTCTTTTCTGGTCACCGTGCTCCATAGTTTACGCGCGCAGGGAAATCGTTTCATTCGATATTTGCAGAAATATCGTCTAGCATTAAATATTCACACGGACACCCTTCTACGCGGAGACTCCTGCTGGCGAATAAGGTTTCAAAGTTGTTTCGATATAACGCATTTAATTGGCTGGCACAGTGCAATTGTGGTCGAATGCAGTAGATGAATGGATTTGTGGTTGTGAGGAGTTGGTTTTCGATTTCGGAGACTTCCTTTCGGGTGTATCCTGTTTGAAGAAGTTTGCGATACTATTTTGTATAAGTATGAGCAATTATTACAAATTAAGAGGGGGAATAGAGAGAAATAGGCATTTAGACTTGCTTAGAGAAGCCAACCCCACTTGTGATGCATCTGTTTGTGAGTGTTACTACAAGAGGAGAGAGTAGAAAACTCGTAGAAGGTAGACATTATTAGTTACCGACACTCAATTCTCAATAAATCTGTCAGCACACTAAATCCTCAACACCTTAGAAACCATTATTCTCCTAATTTATGTCCACCATATCTGTTTCCTCCCCACTCACCAATTCTATTAACCACCTACATACAATGACAATTATCACTCACGAACAGCTAGCGGGAATCACTTAAACCAAGCATCGCGATGAACAGCAATGGAACGACACGCGAGAAGCCCAAGGCTGCCAAGAGGAAGACCCCTCCGACTGTGTCAGGACAAACTGCTACGAGCAGGTGGACACGTACGTGGGCGAAAATAGGAGAAAACGAGGTTGTTACACCTCGTGCACGGCAATCCGCCTGGAAATCTCGACTGCGCGCTGGAGGGAGGCGGGTCGCTTAGAATTTGCGGCACGAGCTGGAAAAAATCCAAAGACGAAAACGACGAACACGCCCTGGACGCGCGAAAAAGGGGCCACTGCGTGGACTAGAGGAAAAGGAGGAGGAGGAGGAGGAGGAGGAGGGAGGACGGATAGGCCAGGGAGTACAACAGAGATTGAAATGCACGGAATAAATTTCAGCCGCCGAACGCAGCGGACGTAACCAGAGATTTAATTAAAGATGCATTGCGCTTCATTTCTGAAGTTGAATGGGGCGAACCCGTTGGCGGCCCGAGCCTGCCCTTACTTCTTGATTACACCGAGCATCGACCCATCAACTCCCTTTTTCACTCCCTTACCCCCCTGTAACAAATGCAGGGTCGAGTTCATGCATCGCCGTCGAAATTAATTAATCGAACTTTTTCCTGACGCCTCATTTACCGCTAACTTCGGCGAGTTTGTTCGCGGCGGATTCGTACCCGCTCCGCTGGCTGATAGTGTGAAAACAGGTCTACGTGTGAGCCTGAAACATCGTTCCATGGAACTGCAATAGTGCTCGTGAAGGAAGTAGAAGTAGGTTTATAGAATTTCGAAGATTCGAGTATGATGATATGGTTTAATTACGGTAGCGTTCCAAAGATAGGGAGGGTGCCAATAATTTGTAGATGCAGAGTTTAGGGGTGGATAGTTATGTCACAGAGTGAAATAAAAAGATCTTATGTGCGATTGAATTTCGGGATTTTTTAAAAATGTGTACTACTTTATGAACAGCTGACAGATATAAAAATAAACAGAATGAATAAACATAGTCATTTCATAATAATAAGGTCAATAATAATAATAATGATTTATTTAAATAATAATATTAGGTCGCACATAACTAACTAAACTATATTTATTTTTACAATGATATTCTCACCTTCCGCTATTTTGAAATTGCGCAAGTTGCAAATCGCAACTTGTCTGAACACGAAAAGTCGAAACATTGTAGGTATGTACTTTAGATGCTTTGCTATTTCTTCCTTCACATTTTCAAAAATCTTCATCATGATTTACTGATATTACCTACTTATTGAGATTTTATTATTCTTCATTGTTCTATTGTTCTTGTTGTTAAAAATGATTTTAGTTTATGTTTGAGCCTAATGATAGAAAGTAAGTTTGTTTACTTTAAATAAAGGTTTAGAATTTTAGCACACAATACATCATTTTAATTACAGAAATTTTCTATTACCTAATACCGGGATTAGTCCCGGAATCCCGAGATAGACTTAACAAAATCCCGAGACTGTAATTAAAGACCAGGATTGTATTCCCTATGTGCGATGCATTCGTCTTGGGCAGAGGTGGGCAATAATTTTATTTAAATAAAAATTGCGAATAAAGAATAAAAGTTAACGAATTGAAGTTAACCTTTAGAGGGCCGGGATTTTTTCATTGAAATTGTAAATTTTATTTACTTAAAATTTATGCATGTATACCACCAAAATGGCTTGCAAAGTATCCAAATTCTTAGGTGGCCACTGTAGTGGCCAGCCCGGCCACGAACGGTACGGCATATACTGGAATTTTTTAAATTTGAACTTTAATGTTTCTAACGTTTTTTGATATCACTAATCCCGACTCTAAAATCAGAGTATCGAAATTGTACGCAGAAACAGTATTGCCAACCTAAACAAACCTAAATGAATAACAGCAGTTACATTCATATGGAATTACCCAGAGCTAACGTCGTGGACGTAGAAAGTTTTGTAGCTCTTTTTTTTTGTTTTTGGAGTTTTTTGTTATTTTTGGATTTGTTTTTTAGTTTTCTGATTTTACTATTTATTATGCGAGCTGCAGTCGTGAACTCACTAATGCTAATGCATGGTACAAAATGAATAATAAATGTGTGTCTCTTTGTTACGTTTTTTTATCTGTTTGTTCATACTTCTTGTCCTTCCAAATGAGAAAAAAAAGAATTTATATGTCGGAAATTCGAATTTACGGTATTGATTGTTTCGTATGGAAATCCTCAAAACAGGGTGCTATGCACAATGCAGTGCCACATGTAGAGCGTATATAAAGAGTTCGACGTCTAGTTTGTCGTAATGAACACAAATTGCATCGTCGGTTTTAATCCAGTAATTTTGGAAAATAACGACCTATTAGTCGAGAGGATTTGGGTAGATAAGAAGTGGAGTCATTCGGATCAAGATTCAGTAAAGCCCTAAGCACTTGTAAACGAAATGAAGGAAAGGATACACGTTCATTATTCATTTTGTATAATGCATGGTCATTAGTGAGTTGCACGACTGCAGCTCTCATAATAAATAGTAAAATCAGAAAACTAAAAAACAAATTAAAAACTAACACAAAAAACCCCAAAAATAAAAAAAAAGCTACAAAACTTTCTACGTCTACGTCGTTAGCTCTGGATAACACCAAAGGAAAGAATAATATATGAATGTAACTGCTGTTATTCATTTAGACTTGTTTAGGTTGGCAACACTATTTCTGTGTAAAATTTCAATACTCTGACCTTAGAATCGTGATTAGCGATATCAAAAATCCTTAGGAACATTAGTCCAAATTTTTAAATTTTCAATGGCTACTATAGTGGCCAGCCCGGCCCTCTAAAGGTTAAAAGAATACAAAATTTAACTTTATTCGTCGAATAATGTGAAGTTAAAGTAACTTTTATTTGATCCGATATTTAAATACTTTTTTATTTAATTAATGCCCAACACTGGTCTTGGGAAAAGAAAAAAGAATTAAGGATGTTGGAAAGTGCAAATGTATAATACATCACCGTCATGAGAAACATTTCGTTCCTCCAGGGAGCTTAACAGTACCGAGGCTTTTACAATCGCATAATTCATCAACGAACGCGACAATTGGGAAACAATTCAATGAATGCGTCTACATGCAGTTATCGCCCACTCGAAAGCGCGAGCTTTTAGCGACATTTGTGGTTCTTTCAACCTCGCGCGCTGACGAATCCACTTAAACACTTCAAGCGCATCACTCTTTATCGCCATCTGTAGTCATCGGTGAAATATTTTTATTTTCAAATGCACAACGAATGTTTGTTCTCACCGCGGAGCGCGTATCGCGCGCTGAAAAATTTCAGGAGGGGAGGGTGTCCCTATTGGATCACCGAAGCTTTTCGATGAAAGCCGAATTTAAATTGTATATTCACTGAGAATTTAATCACCCTGAATTAAAACACTCCTCGTCAATAAAAAAACGCACTGCCCTCTCCCTGCTTGGGAGGGAGACCTCGGCGCGGGACAATTCCGAGCATAATGCGAAAAATGTATTCATACCGTGATCAAAATTTCATCCGGATACAGCGTGGCCGCTGAAAGCAACTGCGTCGTTGTTTCGTTTCATGAAGAAAAATTCTTATAATAGCGAAGCAACGATAGAGTCACGTGCAGAGAGGCCCGTGTCTCTCCCGATTTGAATTTAAAATCGCCTCCTCTGCCATGCAAAACATCGCGAAACGAGGATACATGCGATTTTCGCTACGCTAAACGCGCATCAGCTCGGAAAGTTTAAGACAAAAGGGAAGCGGGCTGGTGCAGCGGGAACGAGCGCGGACCCCGATTCCCAATATGTTGTACACCTTCTGTGAAATACCAATAACCCGGAGGGGAGAGATTTACGGTTGTCTAGGTACGGTCTGGACAGATAAGAAATAAGTGCCGCAATAATGCACGTAACGTCTGCTCGTCATTAATGCGGCTGAAACGCAGGCAGCATTCCAAGCGACTGCGGTCAACTCCTATCTATTCTTTCTTGTTCCACCGGTGTTGCGGGATAGAGGCGCTTTATACGAGCCCTCCACACAGTCGTAGGTCATGAACGTGGAGCCGAGGTGTTGGAAGAGGGGATCCAGCACGTAGATCCTTCGAATTACCTCGCGACCTTCTACGTGATCACCGAGATCCCTCTACTTCTCAGTGGCGCCAAGAATTGACAATAGCAAATCTATTGCGAGAAATAAGTGGTTCGCCTACTTCGAACTTGCTTGTCTATGCTTCATGTAAAATTGATCGATTAAAACGACGTTGTTCCACTTGGAAATTGAATTTTTTTTCATGGTAACTGTTAATTTTATGGGGGTCAGTTAATGTAGTCTACGTCTGGGTAACCTAGAGACATAGTAGAAGAGATTATAGATTAATAATAGGAGTGGGAAGAGCCCGATTTCTAAAGATTTGCCTTTATTATTTATTATCAGAATTTAAAATTTCTCGGATTTGAAGTGGAATCGTGAAAGATTTCAGTATAATAGATAATTTATGGAAAATTACACTGGTGTCGTGAAAGTAATGAAAACTTTATATACTGCTTAATACACGATGCGTAATAATATACCATTAATAACAATATTAATATTGGAACAACTCAGGAGAAAAAATAACGCACCTAAAAACTTTACGATACTTAATTAATTTACAATAAATAGGTATAAGGTGTGCAAAAAATCAAGAGAAATGCATTTTTCTCTTGGTGAATAGTGTAATTAGAATTCTAATTACACTAGAAAAGTTCGTAGATTCAAAACGAGGAACAGTCTTTTTCCTGCCAGAATAAAGGAGCTCCCATATTCAAAAAGAAATTCATCAGACTTACTTTGTATAGAGAGTAATATTCGTTTCTCTCCTTTTGGAAGATATTTGGTCACATATAACATTGATATATGGCATCGTGTAATTATTAATATTACAGAACCAATAAATCTTCTTCTTCGCAGACACAAAGAACACATTAATCAGACGCTCGAATCAATATGCCACATTTTATGTGATATTTTCGTCTTTGCAGCAGCTTCGATGAATTATGGACCGTCCCAGCGAATTAATCTCGCTACACATCATATTATTTGTTCGTGCGAAAATGCATGTGATATTCAGAGTGTGTACAACAACATTGCTAATCGCACACGAGAAATGAGGTTGAGCTATGCAGGTAGCTATGGAACACGGTTTCAGTGTATCTACATGTTTTACAGGCAAACAAACTACCTGACTCCAAACACCAAACGACGTCCTTCAATGCATAGTTTAGATTAGATTACACGCATGCCTTGACACATTATTTTTTTGGCCACATTATTGAGATGAAGTGTCTAGTCAAAGGCAGTCGAACGAGCTGGCGGATCTTTAGAACGGTGTTTGCTGAAAGATCCAAAGCGTAAACGCGAAATGGTACCATGTTTACAGCGACGCGTGACTTACACCGTACCACGCACTTAATGAAAAGGGGAAGAAGGAATTGGAGCACGAGATAGATTACCATACAATTACAATGTCGTTGCATGCAGCGACAAGAACTACGACCGCTTAACAGGCAATGGTCTGTAATCAACGTGGCAAAAATTGAGGAAACTGTAATATTGATAATAATACGCAAACATTCGTGTACGTACATTCACGTGCGCGTAATTGCATTCATACAACTCAGTGCAAATGCTTTGCATTTAAAGGTTTTTAATGAAACGAAATAGCATATGAAATTAAAACGCCACTTGATACGTTGGAGCAATCAATTTACATATTCCAATTACCAAGAAGCAAACATGGTAGTTAGAGTGTACATAATATAAGATTTTTCGGAAGAAAATTATAATAATATGTAATTCGGTGGTACTTGTTTTTCCCGCTGCCAGGACGAATTTGAGGACTTGGCGCCCCTAGGGTAATAAGTGTCTGCCCCCCTTGCGCGAAATATCATAAAATATTTGAATTTAAAAGAATCGAAACAATTTCAAAATTAATACAATATGGCAACTCACATATGAGTTATTGCTAATTCGTTATATGAAGAAGAAGTGAATTGTTTTTAAAGTTGTCCCAAGCCTCTATGTTTAAACCTTTCCCAATTTCTTTCGCTCCAAATTTGTGCCTGCTGCCTAAGAGAGTCTTAAAATGGTCTTGAAAAAATTCTAAAAATAAGGCAAAGAATAGCAAAGGATTAATTCTGATTACTCTGTCTGACCCAACGCTGCCTTTGTAATCCTATTATAACCCCCGAATTCTTGCTGAGAACTCTGAACGAACACAGCGTAGTAATACTTCGCAGGTATCAGTTGCCAAACTCGTGTACAGGGCCACAAAGAAAAGGGAAAAGATCGTGCAAACACGGAGCGTACACACGCGTCTGGTATACTCTCTGATCACGTACGGGGCCTGACGCGAAACGAATTCAAATCATCGAGCAAATAACAGGAGTGAACGTCGAGTAACGTTATACCAACAGAGGACGATCTGGTGACGGTCCACAGGCGCGTGATAGAATCGTTTCCCTGCGATTACCTTGAGCACCGCCTTATTTTAATCGTCTTTATCGAAGCTATATTAGCAAGTCAGTAGTCTCGGGCACGTAATGAATCGGCCAGAAATTTCGCAAGGTCCCTGGAGGCGCAGGGTGGATCGATCGATGGCCATTTAAAATGCTAAACGAATCTCGATACCGACGGACGAGGGATGGTCGGTTTGCCCGAGTCGAACCACGCGAAAGCTCGTTATAGGAAACAAGAGACCGCGTAATCATCGGGTCTTGGCTTACATTCGGACGATGCACCGTTTGTCACTGGATACGAGGCGCACCGGTGCTGCAAACTATCGGGATTCCCTCTGTTATCCCGTCGACAATCGAGCACCAACACGCGCAAAAGTGGACCCGGCGTGGAAACGTAGGAGGCCTTCCCGGGTCCATGGATCAAAGCGGAGAGCTGTGCAACCGTGACTTTTTGCCACGACGGGAAGCCCCGATGCGACCGCCAGAGTGTTACGCGGCGAATTCAAAAGAACCCCGCTACATAATGCAGACGCGCGTAAAAAGCTCTACGTACACCTGTTTATGTGGGTCGAGCATAGCGCGCCTTGTCATTCCAGTGGTAACTGGGTTATTCGGTAGGAAAACGGGTTGCTCTACCCGGTTAAAACCGATCGTCAGCCTGGCAGGCTTTGACCGCGAAGACGCGACAAACCGCATCATTAACCCTTTCGGTGCTAGGAGTCCATATACGCTGTGCAAGTGACGTGATCGACGTGTACAGTTACAGTGACTCAGAGGTTTGCACAAACAAAATCGAACTAACTGTGCCGGCTACTGTGTCGCTTCTGCTCCCGTGTCCGCGTTACCTCCGAGACTTCCTTATCCAACTGCATTACTATTTTGTAACTCCGATATGAAAGACTCAGCTATATGGATAACTTAAGTGTACGAACGTTGGAGACCTTTATGAATGCGAGGCAAATATTGCGTTTGAGGGAGTTGCTCCCGAAAGGATTAATTGCGCAGAGAAGGAAAGAGATCTCGGAAGACAAGACCGCCCATGAATTTCGGGGAAACCTTAACTCCAACAATTAAACCGCAGCTTTGACTGGGAACACACAGTCTGTCTCTGACAACTGTGCCCACAATTCTCGTTTCTCTCAGGCTCAGCAGACGCTGTTCACACACGTGAAATGTAAACAAATCCCCCAGACGATAGCTTAGGTCACATTGCTCGGTCGAGACAGGCTGATAAGCAGCGTGCTCCGAAATCCGTGTCACGATTGTGCTCCGAAAGCGACGCCTGCTCCAAAACGCGTCATCGGAAGTTCAAACGGAACGCGTTGTGGTGCCAGCAGCCGTCAGAGACTTGGTAGTACCGGAGTCAACTCACCCGACAGTTGATCGACCAGGGGGAACGTACTCGTCGGTAGTCTTGAACGGCAACGATTTCGTCGCGGCATCCACACACTTCTGCACACTGGTCACACGCGGGCAGGAAACGTCGGGTACACGGGACGGTACGCACGCCAGGGGGTGAACACACCACCTCGTACGGTTCGTAGCCGCGGGGCACACCGAAGAAACGCACCGAAAAATCCGAGGGGAACGTCCACGAGAGCCGGTTTCTTCTCTACGCGTACGCGTCGTTGACAGGTGGGCAAGTTCAGGTAGCGAGATGCGACGGAACCTCGGTATTCTATCGATACTCGCACGCCGAGGGACCGGCTTCGACTGTCGAGCGACGCCTGGCTCGGCCTCCTGGTCGCCGCTGCTGTCAACGACACGCGGGCTACGCAACCCTCTCGCGTCCCTCCTCACGGTTCCCCCAACGGACCATGACTACGCTATCATTCCCCCTCGGCCAGCGTTATCCCCCCACTTGGCGTCGCGACGCCCGACGGGCTACGAACCCTCGCGAACGCCCACGAGCAAGACCTGCGCGGATGCGACCGCAGCTGAACCCCGCGACGAATAAATTCGCGGAATGTTCGGTTTGCAGAAGTTGCGAGGGTCCTTGGCCCTTCGCCTTTCGGGCCAATCTTGACGTTGATCATTGAGCCTGTTCCAACACTTGCAACATTATTATTCGCTTGTGTTAGAGCTTTATAATTGCAATACTGCATTGGAACGGCGCAATTTCTAGAGGTATTTGGCACAGCTGCTTTGATGTTTGGATAGTGTGCTATGTTTCAATTTTCAATTGGTACTTTGTACTTTGGGTAGGGTTGAGTGACTTTGGGAGGATGCTTTGCAGTGTTTTGGGGTGTCACTTCGCATGTATGGGTTCTGATTAAACATTCGCTATGGACTGAGGACTCATATACAGTTACTCACAAAAGTATCCGCCCACCTCAACGTATAACAGATATTACTTATTTAAGTAATTTACTTAGTTTAAATTCAGAATTACCCATTATAATTTACATTTGTATAGACCTTGATTAAGGGGTCTCCCTACCTTGACGGACGAAAAATGACGCGAACTTTAGGAATTTTTTAAAACAAAACCATTAAATATATTTACTTTCAGCTTTGTGGCTTTATTTGTCAATCTTTAGAACACATAGTGATTATATCCGGAGTTATAGTGCTTCTAATAGAGCGCGTTACAAAAATCATATGCGCATGGTTAGCATAAAATCAGCCGTTGTAATTATCTGAAATAGAAAATTTAAAAATTTGTGTAATCTGTATGAGTGTAGCTATCGCCTGAACTAGATTAAATGAGAAATACTGAAACGTAAAAAAAAAATGGCAGCGTCTAAAACAGACATCGGTTTCTGCAAAAAATTCGCAGTTTTTTTAAGTCGCAAAAGTCTAATTTTGCAAAAACCGGCTTAGTTTTAGCAACAACGAGAATGGGACATCTACTGAAGATATATACCAAGTTTGAAGTAAATCGGGTGATTGGTTTTTTAGATATCAGGCTAAACAATTCGAAAAACATCGTTTTGAGAAAAACGCGTTTAATGTTTCAGGTACCGTTTTAATTAATTAATTTTTTTTAAATGTTTCTTAAATATATACAAATATAGGCATAAAGTTTTCAATTAATATAATTTGAGGGTTTCTCTTTAAAAAAATCCCAAATATCGCGCTCCTTTTCAGGCCGTCAAAGTAGGGACACCCCTTAATATATTTTTAGTTAGGACCATCTGCCAAAGACATTTTGCTAGAGGAATGGAGCAAGCTGAACCCGAATTTCACAGAAATTTAGTTGCATCTACATGCATAATAGATTGAAGCTTATAATAAAATCGATAGAATATTAGGAGAATATTAACTTATCGTAATTACGTTTCTATAAATTAAATATTGAATTTGAGCGAATATTTTGCACGATCTTTGCTACTTCCACGCACAATTTAGAGCTAAAAGTCTTGAGACGGATTTCAAGCCCGTTCATTTAATAATTTAATTAACTTGCACAGTTTTTTTTTTTAGATAATGAACTGCGAATAGGAGGACGTCTACTGTTTGTGTGACAAAATTATTCAAACACTTGATGAAGAAAATATCCGTCATTTTACTGTATACGTAACCCGTTTCATTAGAACGTTTACAATCCGACGTAAAGGCTACCTAAAACGTAAACAGAGGCGAAGAGGTATTCAAGCTTAACAACGACTCTTTAGCAGCGTGTCTCCAATCCCGTCGCTGAAACATCGCTGACAGTCTGCGTGCATCCATCGTGCATACAAAATGAGCACGGAATTATCGCAATCCCCGACCTTGTTTCTTCGTCCAGAAGCACCAGCGCAGCCGCGACCACTATTAATCTTCCCGATAAACCAATTACTCCCGCGAAAACCAGTCGAACTGTAAGCCGCTTAGATATTTCCGTGTTCACGCCGACGCTTGCCCTGCCCCTACGGCTGAGATTCCCTCGGTGCCCCCGTTTTATCCGCGGAATTAACGCGGCGACTGATCCAATTACGCGTGGATTTGAACTCGGGAATTTTCCAGCGCGTACACACCTGAGCGAAAGGAGACAGGCTGTCGAGTGTCCTGGGGCGGTTAGCCATCCGCGTCGCCGTGACGAAAGAAATCGAGCCATTACCAGCGAGCCGTTCCGCAGATTTAAATTCTAATTCGAGGTCGGCGATGGGTAGGGCTCGGTTAAGTTCGCCCAGCCGAGGCGAACTAATGCCTCCGCCAGCGAGGCCCCCGAAGGAATTTGTAAATTCGACGGTGGAAGTTTTAATCGTCCATCAGGGAAGAAACGAGGAGCACGAACTTTTCGCATAATAATTCTTTCCTACCTTTCCCGCGCGGCCGAGTCCGCTTCCGTTCCCTCTGCTCTGCGCCCAACTGGGAAAATGAGCAGAAACGATTTGCGTACGCGAATGAATATTCTTTGTAACTTCGGGTCCCCTGATAAAATAACCTTCGAAGATACGTCTTCTTTCGTTGCAACGCGTGTGAAGCTGCAACCACTCACAAATGTGCCATCGAGATAGTATTTTTAACTAGTGAACGTAATTTTGGATTTGATCAATAGAGGGGATCAGCGTTTTTAAATTGTTTGGTGGAAGGAGTCCTCTGTTCGCTGAGGTATCCAAAGAAACCAGGGATTCTTATTTCCCTAGTGAGGGAGGCAAGTGAATGAAACTTTTGTTTGACAGTTTGTCCAAGTGGGAAATTAAATTATTATGTCCACAAAAGTATAATTTATATAACACAAAATAAATAGAAAGAAATATTGAGCTATTCTTAAGTTTTAATTCATGGAGTATTCAAAAAACAATGATGAATTAAAATTCCAACTATCAGTAAATCCTTTTTCCCCTTAAAATCCTAATCCCAGTGTATTTGAAGAGAATTGCTCTCTATAAGTGAATCCATAGAGAAATTCTTGTTCGATCGTGACTTGAATAACTGTAAAAAATTGAATATTTAGTGTCTGCGCGTAGTAATTAATATTTTATACATTATACTTCGCACATCTCGTATGAATATTCTACGTGGGTTCGTGGGGAGAGCAGTAAAAGGTTTTGTGGCATAATCCCAAGGGTCCGAAACAGCGATGGAAGTTCTTGAACCGTGGATATATTCCTAAGAGATATGAGGAGACTTTAATTCTGAAATATAGTCGTGAAAGTACCATAGGGCGCGAAATATGGTGCAAAGGTATAGAACATGTCTCCAATAATCTTATTAATTCTACGGAATCATAAAAATAATAATTTTGCACGACATATACAGACCAGCATGGTATTATTTTATAAAATTATGTGTCTCTCCTAATCCGTCCAAAGATTCTTTCTCTTAAATCTTCCAACCAACCAACCAACACTCGTTTCTCGTTCGAAAACCACTAGACACCTTCACGAACGTGGAAAGCAGACGAGCTGCATATCGAACGTAGCAATCGCCTCAATCTACTGCAAATCACAAAGTTAAATTAACCGCTCTTATCAAAACGAAATTACAGATAAACTATCAGGCTCTGAAACCTGACGGGTCAGTAGAAATTCGATGGAACCATGACTGTCTGCCGTGGTTAGAACCGCGAACCAAGCAGAAGCTGGCATCAGTAAACAGCTGTGCAACGACGATATTGACTACCTACCAAAGCAATGTTCATCCATAGAAATACGTGCAAAACGTCCGTGTGTCTATACGCGACCTCTAGATAACCGTAAACTCGCCAGGGAAATCAAACGTTTCTCGTTCGCCGCTTGATAAATGCTACGCGGAAAGGTCTACGGACAATTGCAACGTATCGACGTCCAATAAAAGATCACAATTACGCTATTGTGAAATCGGGGAAAGATAGTTCACACTACCAACCAACGAGCTATTAAAACTAGTAACGGGCGTGATACCAGTCTGTCTTATAAGTTTCAAGCAATTCGATACCCGAAGTATTTGTTTGGAAGGAACGATACGTATTTGAAATTTTAAGTACTTGGTAAAATGAGTACTGAGCGGTATTGGTATCACGGCAACAGTAAATGTATCGATACTATTCAAGCATCCATAGAATCCATCCAGAATCAAGCATACATAGGGTGGATGTACCAGTGAATGAACATTGTTTATTAAAACAAGGGAAATAAGTGATTGAAATAAGCAACTAATTAATTAGAGACTTTTTTTAATTTCTTGCTTCATACTCAAACAATTTCTGCAGCACGTGGAATCAATCACGCTGGAAACATATTTTTATCATTTTGTCATTACCCATAAGGAGTTAGGCTACCTTGGAAGAAGCAAAGTTATAGTTATTTTCGGCAATTTTTTTGAGAGAGATAATGAACTAAATGGAAGATTCAATATGAACTCTATTATTGTACAACTCTCGACGGAAAAGTCATATTCTTTGTCGTACGAAATGGCGGCAGTAGAGCCATGATACGCAACATCTTGTCGAACGACGTTTTCCACGGTGTTTAACCTCACGGCTATACCGTTTGACCTAGAACGAAAAACCAAACAGTTTTCTTTTCTACATGCCTAAAACTCAAGAAGGCGTGTGTTCATTATCTCCTTAAAAAAAATTGCCGTAAATGACTATAACTTTGCTTCGTCCAAGCTGGCCTCACCCCTTAAGTGTTAAAGAGTAATGAATACTGTAGGTATGGAAAAGAATCGATTCCAAACTGATACAAATGTCACCATCCTTTATACTTGACTGAGTTCGGGTCCGACGTTGAGCATACAAAGTCTGGCGAAAACGGACCCCTCGAGTAGTTCGACAAGGAAACAGAATGAATATGTATAACGAAAGTAAGCGAAATAGCCGTGAGTACTTACAGGGTGATCCTCTTGCGACGCTAGTCAAACAAACTGACGCCAGGCCGCCCGTGGCGAATAACAACACCCTTCGACGCCCCGCCGAGTGTTGTGGCTTTCATCGGACCCAACGAAAAGTATCTACGATTTTTTAGGAAATTTTTGGATCGTACTTCTTCTCCTAATCTCTACAATTTTGTCTTCAATTATTGCTTTCAAAGTTCATCGATAATGTAATTTGATAAATAATAAGAATAGGTTTTGTTGATTCTAGACGAGAATTGAACCGCCGCCGCAGCAAGATACCTCGATAGCGACATCTACAATGCATATTTTTAACAATAAAAAATTATTTTTCGTATCTTTAAATGTTAAATATAAAGCCATAAAAAGCTTCAAAGTGATTTGCTTCATAATTTCTGCAGAAAAAATTCCCCAAACTCGGACTGTTTTAGCGTTGCGAAAAGTATAATCCCCCTTATGTAAACAGGTATGTACGATGCACCTTACAATTTGCTACTTTACGTTGCAGCCTACTTAGCCCAAACATATACAAATCCGCCTCTGCCGAGAACCATAAATTAGAAGAGCTACAGACACCTATTTCCATTCACCGTTCTCTTTTCCTCCATTTCAAAAGCATTCAACATTTCAAATCAGCGTTAGGATACATGGAGAACTGTAGCCAGAAGAATTTCAACCTTTGATATTGCTAGACCATCTCAGGACTACTGCCTCTTGCCTAAGACCAATCATCGAAATACGTGGTTGGCGTCTAAAAAGAAACAGACATGCAGCGGAGATGGCTGCGTCAAAGTGCAGGTGAGTGTCGATCGAACCGTACGTCAGTTGCAAGCTCAGCGCAGCCGTTTAAATTTCACGAGATCCGTGATTCCGTGCCGCCATTGCGAGGCCGTGCTGTACCAGGTAAGGCTGCTTCAGGGTCCAGTTTTTACGAGGAGGATACGTCTCTGCGTCTTACAGCGCGTCTTCTAGGTGTATTTGACTCCCGAGGTCGTGGGTTCAGTGGCCGGTTACAGGGCTTGCTCGCGCAGAACTATTTCTCTCAAGATCGAGCAGCCCGTTTTTTACGAGGGGGACGGATACAACGCACGGTACATACTTGTCCAGGTAGTGCTCACACCTTACATCGTGACTCTGCCTTGTTCTACTTGCTGTTGGTTTATGGACACGGCCACATTGCTGTTTAATCGCCAACACTCACGGGGTTGGATATCTGGATCGGTGGGTAGAAAAAGTGCAGGCTTACTCGATGCTCATAAATCTTCAATATACATCGACCAGTAAACCTTTACGTTTGTACTTGGAATTCTAGCTGCATCTTGCTTTAGAATGTGCATGATACTCTGTGGATGTCCCATGTTTGCACGGTTTAAGTTTGATACAGGATTCTTGTAACACTTTTGCAACCTGAATTGAGAAGTTGAAATGGTAAATGATGTAAGTATACCAGAAGTGAAAATTTTCAGTATTTTCTTCTCGACCACACCGGTGATGGTACTTGTGATCTCAGTTCTGTCTTGTGACAGCCCTAGAAACTAAAATAAATTGTAAACTGTATTCAGTATAGAATTTCGATCATTTTCCACTAAAAAATGTTTTTTTATTTCTTTGGCACTTGCATCATTTACCATTTCAACTCCTCAATATTCTGAATTTTTTCCCGAATTCGAATTCTTCAAAGATTCTATTCATCAGTACAAATCACATATTTATTTTGTAATTTTTATATCTTATTTGTTTTCTTATTTAAGGGGTTAGGCCACGTTGGACGTAGCAAAGTTATTATCATTTTCGGCAATTTTTTTTAAGTAGATAATGAAATAAATGAAAAATTCTATGTGAAGCCTGTTAATGTACAATTCTCGACGGAAAATGTCGTATTTTTTTTCATCACGGTAGAGCCGTGATACGCAACATCCCGCCGAACGACGTTTTCCACGGTGTTTAACCTCAGGGCTATACCGTGTGACCTAGAACAAAAAACCTCAAAGTTTTATTTTCTACATGCCTAAAACTAAAGAAGTACATACCGATTTTGCGATATCTTGGACATATTCTTTGCAATTGGCACATTTATAAAAACAAAAATGCGCTTTTTCTTCGCATGTTCATAATTTCGACACAAACGAATGTTCATGGATATCCATATGTAACTACTAAATACAACATGTAAAAAAACAACTTTTTTCATCCAGAGTTGTACAATAACAGACTTTCTGTCGGATTTTCCATTTATTGGGACTTTGCTTCGTCCACGGTGGACTAACCCCTTAATTCGCCTGACTTCGAATAATATGTAAATTTTATTTCGATCCAAATTCCGAGGAAAAGAAGATTTCTGAATCACCACCGGAGCGCTTTTTCCGTATCGCTTAAAAGGCAATAAGGGTAAACTGGATTCATTTACGTATCGCAAGAAACACGCCAGGAGAATGCTCGTAAGCACATTATCCCGGGGCGGAGGTCATTACGCACGTCTGCAATTAACGTTGATTATTATTCGAGAGCCGCGTCCCCCTATCGAAATTCGTTCTCCGCGACTTCTTGGCAGATAGGTTCCACTTAAAATGCATGGCGCCTCCTAACCGAACGACATTGAAAGTGTTTCGGGAATGTGCATCACGGATATATCGAAAATTCGGTATTATCGAAAATGCGATCGCCTCAAAGACACGAATAAATAGCTGCGCTACGTAATATTAGAAATACAGGCCCTTGTTCGCATTATCAAATTCTTTCGCGTATATCGCCGTCTTGGTATCTAAACTATTCTTAAAAAGATTAAAACACAATAGCAACACACGAACCCTTCCTAATATACCTACAAAGTCCCGCACCATCCTACTTAAATCTTTACTTTCATTACTATTTTACATTTCTGAAACTCAAAATAATACCAAAACTGAGTCACAGATTTGTTCTTAACTACCTGAAGCCACTAACAAAAGACAAAGTTAGGGATTTTTCTGTTCGTACAAATAAAAATATAGGGCTTGGATTTTTTATATAGTTTTAAAGCAATCTTTATTCTGCTAGATTTTTTTTTATGAAATATTGTACAAAATAGGCGGCGGGCAAAATGGCTTCCCGGAGGACTGCAAAAAAACTGGCCCACACTCTCGGGAATGATTGGATCATCTGAGAAGGAAATGCAAAAGAGATATATAAACTGGAATATATTATCTTCCCTGTAGCGTAGGATTTTATTGATATTTCAATTATTCGATTTTCTACAAGCATTTCAGCGTAAATTTGTATGTAAAAAATTAAAGTCTATTCTTCAAACAGCTATAATTTCCAAAATAATTCGAATTTTGAAAAAGCCTACGCTATATGGAAGATAATATATTCCACTTTATGTATTTATTTTTGTATTTCCTTCTCCGATGATCCAGTCATTCTCGGGAGTGTGGGGCAGTTTTTTGCAGTCTTGCGGGAAGCCATTTTGTACAATTTTTCATAAAAAAAATTTTCTAGCAAAATAAAGGTTGCTATAAAACTATGTGAAAAATCCAAGCCCCATATTTTTATTTATACGAACAAAAAAGTCCCTAACTTTGTCGTTTGTTAGTGGCTTCAGGGTAGGGTCCCCCTTAAATCTTTACTTCCATTATTATTTTACATTTCTGAAATTCAAAATAATACCAAAAGTGAGTCACAGATTTGTTCTTGATTAGGTACCTTAATTCTAAATGATAAAAAAACACTGAAGACAAAAATTGAATTGATTTCCCCAATTTGTCTATATCTGAATATAAAGTTACCCTACAAATCGAAAGCAAATGTTAACGATTTTTCTTCTTATACTACGATGAATATTTCGCCCGGCAACAATGAAAATCACTAAGAGTTCCCAGAATTTTGCTAAAGGCGTCGTGCTTTTCGATTTCACGGCGACACTAGAAACAATAAACAGTCGATAAAGGATTTATTTTCGATCCCGTCGAACAAAGGGCGATGAAGATGAGTGGATGCCGCCTTTCGACCGCACGTGCGTTCGGTTACGATTGTGTCAAACGTGACCTTTCCTTTGACTTTCTTGGGACCGCCTCAGTTAGTGAGTGGTACGCATGCTGAGAACATCGTCGAAATTCTCGGTCACAGTGGAATATCATAGAAGTTGGAAAATTGAAACAGTTCACTGCATTTTGAGTTTCTCTAACAAACTATGAGGATATACAATCCGATCGAACAAACGTAAGAGTTGTTACCACAATTATTTCCTCTTATTCAAGATGAAAATGTGATAAGTGATAACTGACAGAATTTCTCGTGGCTGCTATCTACATTCTACATTAGCATCTATCACTGCTCGTATCATTAATTCACTTATAACTCCGTGTTCCCAAAGAATTAAATTGGTTGAACTTAGAAAAGGTGCAAGCTTTGGAAAATTGTGAGAAATTCTAACGTATCTCTGACCACAGTTTCGGAGAGTGTATTTAACGATTTTGTTTCGATTCGTTGGAAAGGCGATGGAACAGTTGCGCTTCGTTTTTAATTTGTGATTCTACGTTTTCTTTTGAATCTCACCTTAATAGCGGTTGTGTATTGCAAAGTGTTACAATTGTCCGGGCCTGTTGAACGCGTCAATTATTATCGACGTGCAGTTTCAGTGACAAGAGTGAAGATCTTCGAAAGAAATGTTCTACTTCTACAAGGGAGCCAATGATTTACACCTGCTCCGATTGCAAATACCAAAGCAATCGGCAATACAACGTGGGGCGTCACTGGGAGAGAATCCATTGGTACAAGAAATTGCGCTTTTGTTGTGGTAAGTGAACGTTACTTATTAAAATTCAGAATTCTTCTGGTATGTAAAATACTGCTTTCGTTAATCATCAATTTATTAGCATGATCATTTTCTTTATATTTCCATGCATCTATCATCCAGAACTTTATTTTCTATTTGAGTACTTGGGTGCATTTGGTTCTTTTTGAGAATGTGGAAATTTTTTAATGGAGTCACTCTTATTATTATTATAATTATTATTATTATTATTATTATTATTATTATTATTATTAATCGTCTTTATTACTAAAAAAAGAAGTTATGGCTCAGAAGTTTATCTATCTTAATCCGCCGTCCACACACTGGGTCGTTTATGTATTGAGCAAATTGCCACGTTTCTTAAACTTCCTCCCGAATTTTTATTTTTCATAATTAATCCTTTACACATTTGAATCAAAGAATGATTGTACATTAAAGTAGAGACTTGAATAAGTATCCCATAATTTTTTCAGATTTTTTGAAAGTCAAAAACAGTAAAAAAACAGCCATGAACATAAACGACCCCCAGTGCGCCCACGGATGATGCGAAAATAAGTGTGCCCACGGCGGGTTAAAATACTTCGTCAGTAAATGAATTTTGATCGTTAGAATTTATATGTGTAACCGTAGTTCGATCTTAGTGATCATTTTCCTCAAGTAAAATATATTTTATCTGTTGGGGAGACCGGGGCAGATTGTAACAAAAAAGTTTTCACATTTTTTTTCTCGAAAGTGTTTTCCTCAAACAGGAAATAATTTGTGTGACTTACTACTTACATATGTGGTGAACTCATTGAGTGTAAATACGTGACAAAATCTTGGACGCTTAGACATCTAGCTTCATCTTAAACAAATCTGAACCTTTGTTACAATGTGCCCCAGCTCGGGGTAAATTGTAACACATCTGTTTTACTTATTTAAATACAAATATGAACACAAATAAAAATTTCTAAAAAAAAATAAATTAAAACACAGATCATTATTAAACATTTTAAATTCATGAGTTAAACAATCATTGTTTATTCATCTGATTCTATCAAAATCTTCTTCTTCGCTTTCTTTATTTTTGTCTTCATACTTGTTTTTCTACTTTTTGGATTCTCTATTGTTCTGTTGTTCGTCTAGAACATCTTCTTCCTGTGTGTCAACAAATAGCATGTTTGTTTTATCACCATTTAGAACGGAGTAAGTAGTAACATGTTACAATTTACCCCGAGCTTGAAATTTTGCGCTTTTATCTCAGCAAACGAGAAACTAAACATCAAATTACTAAAATGCGTATACATTATAATAAACCAATGTGTACTGATTTGTTTACGACAAATAAGCAAAAATTCAAACGTTTTCTAATGACGGTTAATTGAAATAAAATTGCTAAGACAAAATTTACTTACGTGCTCTAAATACTAAAATTCTGGGCCATAACCACAAAATGAATACATAATGCTCGTTTGTGTCACTAAAACCGACGGGGCTAATATCGCCAGGCAGCTCTCGCATGCTGTGGGTTACCAGATTTGTCGTTCAAAATATTTTACTTATGTTACAATTTACCCCGTGTTACAACCTACCCCGGTCTACCCTACTTTGATCGAGCGAGAAATTCGAACGCAAATTCTGTACGATACAGTAAAAGCTCTTTTATGGGTTTCCCTAGCCAAGGCATTATCAAAAACTGTAATGAAGAAGATATTGTAGATTGAACTAAAGATTTAAAATCGTTATTAAGGCTATATTAAGACACGCCTATCAAGAATCTATTAGCAAGCTTTAAGGAACATCTGACAACGTACCCAGTGATTACGAAAAATTTACTGTAAAGAACAACTCTATCGAGATAAAAAAATCCTAATGGAAAAATTCAATAGTACATGCTACAACAGGGCCCTTCTTTCGCCGCTCTGGGCAAAAATGATTTTTGTCGCCCTATTTATTTATAAATAATTACTTTAAAAATATAATTTTCGACAGTGAGTGAAATTTTTTGTAAGTATTTGTTAAAAATAATATTAAAAAAGAGTAGGTAACAAAACAAAATTCGAGTTTGATACTAAATTCAAACATGTATTACCTACTTCTTTACCGCTATTTTAAAATGTTTTACTCTTTTATTGGATTTTATTGATTTCAATTTTCTCTTTCTACCAATTTTGCCGCCCCAAATTTGCCACTCTGGGGAGCCGCCCCGCTTAAATATGGAATTGACACTAGAGGTGCTCCAAACAAATATTAATATCAAACATTTATTTATCTGACAATTTTTGCGAAATTCACAGAGATCATGCTCCCAATACATATTTCATAAATTCTGTATTCGTTTCCAGACAGTCTTCAATGAAATTTCTTCATTATAATTTTGTTCATTCTATCTCGCAATAACCTTAATAACATTTTCAAACTGTGAGCATAAATTAGATGTGAAAAATTGTCACGTGACACACTTTTGAATATTCACGGAGATTTCAATTTTGGACTATGTTCTACTGTCATATTCTTAATTCCTTTTACGATTGTGTGCAGATACTCAAATCGACGATTTTATTAATTAAATTTTCCAATGCTGATAAAAACAACAATTAACGCGTGCTATAGTTTGTAATCGCAACAATGTGCAGTTTCAAATTCCATAGGCACATAGCAATGTAGACATGGCAGACACCACGGGACAGAGATGTTTAATAAATACGAATGCCGCCGTCTCTTATTTCTTCGATCGTCGTGGTTATCTGGGCACAGTCCAAACAAACTAAACCGGGATATACATAGAGGATCGGGAATAGGACAGTTCTTAGTCAGTTGTCAGTTTCGGAAGATAAAAGTGTCACTGTTTCTTCTAAAGTACCTACTCGTTAATAATAATCCAGATCTGGTGTCAATATCGTCCTCTGGTTTCACGTCACTGTCCCGTGGTGGTTCATTATCCCCGACCCCACACGCGACAATGAGTCACTGCCGTGCAGGAGATCAGCGCGGAACTAAATGATCTAAAATTATCAGATACACGGGCAGACAGTTGTAAGTTTCGAAACGAATGATGTCACGAATGTGTCTTTCAAATAGGGTTGCCAACTTTTTTCGGGATAATTACTACGTTATGGCTAAATGTGATATAAAATATAGTATATTGTGAAAAATATAGTACTTTTCAGAGAAAAGTGGTACAAAATGAAACTACATTAAAAGAACATCTTATTTTTTAAATGTATATTTTTTGTACATTTTGCATTATTAATTGATTGATTGTCTTTAACAAGTATGATAAAGGTTTAATTGCACTAAAAGTCCAAATTATCATATATGAGGTGCTCATTTTTTATGAGAGATAGGCTCTGTTTCTCTCTTCCCGCCACTTCATATTCATTATAGAAAACATCCTCTCTGATGATGTTGCCATTGAATAAAAAACTAAGTAAAAATTGTAGAATTTTAGCACGTATCAGAAATATAGTATTTTACGTATGTACTATATCTTTTTCTGTCAATATAGTACACTAGACAAAAATATAGTACAATACTATATATTATAGTACGCTTGACAACCCTACTTTCAACCTAAGACTGTGACAATTACCTACTAATAAATTTCTTCTGACACTAACGTTTTTATATCAGTAAAATAATTGATTTCACGAGCACTCACAAGGGGAGGCCGCGACATCTGGGACACGGATTTTGATGAATCTCATATATGTTGTAGTGTAGGTGTAGTAGACCAATATTTGTCTCTCATGTTGGATCCACTACCCCATAGTTTCCGAAATATTAATAAAAAAAGATGTTTATGCGTTGAAGAACAGAAGCGATAGCGAAGTTTATTGTAATGATGAATAGCGGCGCGTGTAAAGGGCAGGTCTCGCACCAGAACTTTTCACCGGTTTCGATTCTCACTGGGATAATTTTTTTTTATACATTTATTTTGTATTGTTTTATTCCTCAAAAGATAAAGTACTATTTTTTACATTCTAAAATTCACGACACCATGCACATCTAATAAAAGATGTATGGCCACAGGTACATTTTTTAATTGTACAATTAGTTTCTAGTGGACATTACATTTGATTTAATTTAAAAGAAAAGAATGTAAAAAATAGTACTTTATCTATTGAGGAATAAAACAATACAAAATACATTTATAGAAAAAAAATTATCCCAGTGAGAATCGAACCGGTTGAAAGTTTCGGTGCGGGACCTGCCCTTTACACGCGCCGCTATTCATCATTACAATAAACTTCGCTATAGCTTCTGTTCTTCAACGCATAAACATCTTTTTTTATTAATATTTCGGAAACTATGGGGTAGTGGACCCAACATGTGAGACAAATATTGGTCTACTACACCTACACTACAACATATATGAGATTCATCAAAATCCGTGTCCCAGATGTCGCGACCTCCCCTTGTCAGACAGAACGATAAAGGCAGCTTCCTTTTTCCTGCAGGGAGCCAATTCTTCAACAAAGGCGATTACTACGTCCACTGCGAGGAACTGCATCCCGAGACAAGATCACACGCGATCACATCTAGGAACAAGTACAAAATTACTAGTAACACAATCGCGATCCCCGATGAAAGTGTTAAGAAGCCTCGTTGCAGCAACCAAGAAGCGCGTTCTTGCTTGCAGACGAAGGAAAAGTTGGGCTTGAATCAGAGATTCTCCGAGAGGATTCGCAACAGGCAAGTGAAGTCTACAGTAAGCGTCAAGTATTCGGTGACTTGCAGCGACATGGACATAGAGGATATACCTTTGATAAGTTTCTTCACCGATCGCCGGCTGGAAACGTACATCCAGAGATTCTCTCCGGCCAAGTTGGTAAACAAGACCAGTGACGCGCCGAAGGGAAAGCCGAATGAGACCGTAAAGATCGCAATCTCGTCTAAGGAAAACATCGAAAAGGCGGCGTCTGATAATGGCGTGGAAAACGTTGAAGCGAAACTTTCCAATTCATCAGTCTCCCCCTTCACGGAGCTGCCTGCGAAAAAACTTCTTCTACATAGATTCAGGACGAGCGTGAAGCACGAGATCGAGATACCATTACGGGAACAAAATAACAATATCTGCGGGCAGGTGAATTTCGCGCAGCATCAGACCAAAGAAACGATTGTTCCTGTGCTCCAAAATCGATCGACGTACCCGCAACGGTTCACCAGGGCGAACAAAGAAAATGTACCAAAGTTTGCGTTCAGCTTGGAGCAACATTTAGACATAAAGCTCGACAGGGGAATAACTGTGCCGAAGGTCAGCCAGCTGCATCGAGACTTTCTGGCTTCCATTGATTTCGACCAGTACAAGATATTTTAAATATCGAGAAGGAACGAGGTAGTCGTACATTACACGAGGAAATTGATGAAAAATGGTAAGTCACCGTTTCGGTACTTGGTATTTCGTGAATGACTATTATGTAGCTGTTTTGTTCATTAAAGATTTTCGTTTATTTTTCAGGTACCAAAGATGAAACCTTTATTCGTATACCAAAAAAAAATAGGTGACAGTAGTCTTGTGTCTTCTTCTGAATGCTCAAGCTAATGTGATATCATATATACCTGATAAGTGATAGGTTGTGTCGTTAAATACGCTATGAAAGCAACGATAGTTCCTATATATTTTTATATTTCGTTAAATACCATGCGCGAATGTAGATATATCTTTGTAATAAATTAAAGAACGTAAGTCACTGTTGTTTTTATCAACCTCTGAAGACTGTAATGTAGTACCACGCACATTGTAATTTAATATTCCATACCATTAACTTAATTATCTAGCAAATAGTGCATTCGAAATACTTGTCATTAATTCAAATATTAAAGGACCTATAGATATCCATAACGCCTCCATCAGAAGATTTTCCAATGTGACATTTGGAGAAACCCCCTCGATTTCTTTTAAGGGGACATTCCGGTCTAGAGCCCAAAAAAAATAGGTGATATTTAAGAATTAATTAAAGGAAAACTACTATATATAATTTAATGGGACTTTTTGCATTGTATTAAGGATGTCTTAAATTATAGAAATATATTTTTTGTTTTATAATTAATCATTTCAGACGGCCCTGGGGAATCGTTAAAGTCAAGGCGTCAAAAAATTGATCCAAATCGGTGCGACCTGTATATCCAAAAGTTATTATCCGATTCGACTGAAACCTTTTTTATTTTGAAGATTATTCTTTTGGCTAGGGGGGAACTAGACAAAATTACAAAAATGACATTTTTTTATAAAATAACGACACTTCAAGTTTGAAATCATTTTTCCCTGTATTTTTCGTCATTTCAACGCCTTTGAAAATTATAAATTTTCAATTTTTTGTAATTTTTTCTAGTCCCCCCCCTCTAGCCAGAAGTACACTTTTCAAAATAAAAAAGTTTCAGTCGAATCGGATAATAACTTTTGGAAATACAGGTCCCACCGTTTTGAGAACACTGTTTCGAGAAAAACGCGTTTAAAGTTTTACGTGACCGCCGAGTGGCCGGTTGTTGCCCATGCATTTGCCGCTACTCAAATGCCTATAACTTCGAGAATTTTGCGAATTTCAAAAAATCCTTTTAAACACGTATTCCTAAAAGGTTGAACATTCGAAAAATGAAATAAAATAAAAAATCGACTTTCAGA
This sequence comes from Andrena bucephala, assembly GCA_947577245.1. Classification (NCBI taxonomy): domain Eukaryota; kingdom Metazoa; phylum Arthropoda; class Insecta; order Hymenoptera; family Andrenidae; genus Andrena; species Andrena bucephala. The sequence continues at coordinate 45,460,128 of OX387715.1, read as the reverse complement.
CCGGAAGGTCCCCTTAATCTCTATATGTCCCATTTCTTCTATTCAACAAATTTTCGAATGTGTATTCATTTCTAGATTATATCAAAACGCCCTACTTAGATACCTTCTAAACGGTAAGTCACCCCACAAGAGAGGTGTAAAGACAGTTTCTATGTAGATATTTCTACAGTTGCTGAGAAGGAAATCGTGAGAGGTAATTTGTAACGAAACAGGAACCTGCTAAGTATCCAGGATGATGCGGCTTTGAGATCGCCCTATCCTCGAGTGAGTCAACTTAGTTCCAGCGTTGTTATTTTAATAAAGTGCACTTTAAGACTGAAATTATGCGGCGAAATGCTTGTCTTGCATAAACCTACACCTGGTTCGTCCTCATCCACGAACAACCCTCTGCCTGCGGGAGTACGTCACTTTCCCGACGCGTCAGCATTTTGTTTAATACCACCATTTTAAACTCTTTATAGCCCGCGAGGAAACCAAGTTACCGAACTTCCTTTGTACAGTCTCTTGGAGCAACGTTTCATCATTAGAATCGTAGTGCGGTTTCATTTGCATGTCGAAGCTAATTACGGCGGCGTTTAAAAATTCTGTATACAGGGCAGATCCACTTTGTCGGCTGGTGAACTGGAGAACCGAGTTCTCATCGCCACCCATAACTGAATAGAAGAATATTTTTACACTCTCCTATGGCACATCTAACGCAAAGGTAATAATAGCGACTGGTGGTAATATAAAACAAGTTTTAATCGAGAAATAAAGTATCAAACTGTGTCTTCAAAGGGTCATTCTACTTTGATCGGCCGAAAAATTAGCTATTTTTAAAGATTTTTTTCTCTATAAATAAATATTTTTGGAATTTATTAAGTTACTCTTACCTATCACCTCTTTAGGAATGCGGAGTGCCGCTAGGGGCGGGTGGTGACCGCCCCCCTTCTGGACCGTGCCTCGCTATCAGATCTCGCAATGTTTGATCAAGACTTGATTTAATCTGGGAAGGGGTTGGAGGAGGAGTGGTGCGTTCCTGGGGCCCTCTTGCCGTGAGGACCCTTGCCCTAAAATGCTATAACCTCAGGATTAAAGAGTGTAGGTCGGGGGGGGGGGGGGGGTCGGGGGAAAACAATGGGGCAGTGTTGCAGTGTAGGGTAGCTGTGGGAAGTCTCAGGAAACAGGAATGAGGGGGGGGGGAGTACTAGGGCGTTGAGTCAAGGGGGAGAGAGGGGGGAGTAGGAGGGTGGGATAGCTAGCCCTATGAGGATAAACAAGCCGTCACCCTAGCAAGCTGGAGGTATGGTATGCGCGTGCCCGCGCAGTCTAAAGGTGCTTCCAGCGGGGACGTGAAGGGGACCTGGCTACTCCCGGTTCAGGACGACGAGTAAAAGCGAGCCTACGGGGTTGATAGGAGATCTGGTAGAGCGGCGTCGAGCACGGTTCCATATACCGCGAATCTATTTAGCGACGGGCTGGTACCGTCAAGGCCGGAGAGGGTGGATTGCGCAACGCATAATGACTCCGGCGCACCTATGCGTGCGTCTTAGGTACGGATCGCCCACCCTTGTCGATGGTCACCCTCGCGAGTACGGTCCGTCCGCAAGCTGGCCCGGGCCTATAAAAAGCGGACGCGTACCCGAGAAACGGGGTAGAATCCTGGCGGGTTAATGCGTACCATGAGGAGGCGGCCATCCATAGCCATTCCCTCTCCCCTGGGGGGAGGCCCGTCTTCCCAGGCCGTGGAGGGTAGAGGGTGTGGTCCTCTGGACCAGGTGGCAAGTCGTCCCCCCCCTGCTCGGCCCCGACCGTTGAAGGGGGGCTCTCTAACCCCGGGGCAGCGCAGGGGAAAGAGATGCGGTCATACAGGGCGGCATGATCAGCTCTGGGGGAACTCCCGCTCTCCGAATGTTTGTACACTCACTGGCTGCATGGCCCGAGTGACGCCCGGGACCTCGGCACGTGCCGTATGCTCCCCCCGCTGTATGTCGCAACTAAATCGACTAAATCGACTACTCTTACCTATGTTATACAAACAAATTTAAAACGATTTTTTTTAATTGTTTAAAATGTTTTTCATTGCGTCAATATGGCACGTAAAAAAGAGAACAGAAGAACAATTTTTGTCAAAAACTAATCGAGAGAACGGGTGTTTTTCAAGACGGGGATTTTGTTGTTTTTCAACAAGAATTGTCAAAATTGAGGTACGGTTGATAGCGACACTCATACAGATTAAGAATCTTTTCAAATTTTTTGTGTCAGATGAGCCTGACTGGAGAAATCACCTGCGCCACGGACATATCTTTTTTTTAGATGCCATATCGACGTTATAAAAAGACATTTAAAACAAATTAAAAAAAATCATTGAATTTTTTTTTATACAATATAAGAGTAGCTTAATAAATTCCAAAAAGATTTATTTCATTATATGTTCTATTTATTCAGAACAAAAATCTTCCAAAATAGCTTAATTTTTCGGCCGATCAAAGTAGAATGGCCCCTTAAACACCATACGACACATAAGCATAGTATAACTTTTTTTGTTTTTATCGTTAAAAATGGTCTGAATTTATATATTTTTAAACAAAAAAAGTTTTTTTTACTTTTTTTAATTTATTTTTTCGGAGATAAAAATGCATAAAACCAAAGAATACAATGTTCAGGTAGGTCCAACTTTCTTCAGTGAATGAAACTACGCTAAACATGTATCACTTAAACTGTTGCAAACAGTGAAATGCGAATGTAAACGGCGAAACGGCAAAAAAAGGAATGTATCATATTTGATACGTTTGATGCTAAAGAGTTAATTCCGTACCTATATTTTTTTAATCCATATTTCCAGTTACATTTGAAAAATTGTCTAATTTGAACATGAAGGCGACAAGTCGATGGGAACATATTGAGGGTATTCCCTCCAAAATTATATTACCTATTAATTCAAGTAGGTATACATACACGCTTTACTGGCATACAAACACAAATATCTTGTTCTACATCCTGTAACACTCGAACGCATAGTTTAATGTAAACAAGTTAACAATTATTTAAACTACGGTATGAAAGGCTACTCTGACTCGAAATGAGGAAGCGTTTTCTGTTTCCGTGAAACGTTAACAAATCAATCTCAAAAAAACTCGTCGCCATATAACAATTACAATAAAATGGCCAGATACTGCTTTGATACACATGGTGAAACGTTAACAAATCAATCGGGAATCAAGAGTCAGCATTTTTCAATTGCTGCTATTATCGTCGGGGGAACAGCGCTGCACTTCCGGCTGCAACGATTGCGTTATTTTATAAACATGAAACGAGTAAAGCATCACGTATGTACATACATGCGTTGCAGTTGCTCGGGTGCAATTATCTGTTCACATTGGTGTGCGAGGGTGCACGAGGAGGGGGTCGTGGTGTTAACGAACCGAACAATGAGTAGTCACGGTTCGTTAGATACTCAACAACCAAATAATTAGCAGGTGCATTCGGATTCCCATGTGTCTGGATTTTGGACACCGTGTCACGCTTTCCGTTCCAGACGATACGTTTCAATGTCGGCTCCCGTTTTGCGTATCGGCCACCCTGCTCTTTGTCTTACGATTTTACGCAATATCGTGACGCACACGAAGAAAGAGTCTTTTCTTGTCGACGGCAATTAAGAGATGCTTTTGACCGGTATTGTGGTCGAGATTGCGATTAACAATTACGTAATATCCAAGCAACAGGGGGAGAATAATGTGGCGAGACGAGTAGAAGATATAGAATTGTGCGAGCTTCTTTTGACAACCGTTTTATAGTCGTGTTTGTTTGGCGTACATATATGCATTTCTTGGATATGCATTAAGAGTATATAGAAAATGAGGGTTATACAGGGAATGTGACAAAGAAAATCGAGTAATTTAAGGTGGAGTAAATTTTATATTATACTTGCAGTGGGAGCATTTAATCCCATCTGTGTTCTATTAATGTATTTTCAATCTTTGAATTAGTGAGTTGGATTGTGAATATTTTAACCATTTGTCATTAAAAAATTTGATTGAAATTTAGTGTTTAAATATATTATAGCTGTAATAATGACAATAATTGAGAGAATTCAATTAGTTTCTTAAAATCTGTAGAGGAATTACAACACCTCGCAGCTGTAACAGGTAAAGTCAGAGACACTAGAAGGAACCAAGAAAAATGAAATAGAAATCGATTTTCTGTCATCATTTAATCGCAGTCTATTAAGACGCTCTAATTTTCATAAATCAAATGACACATTATTTAAATAACGTGACGTGTTTCTTTGTTCCCGATTTTAAAATACTAGTGATAGGTATTCGATGTTCCAGCGACTAGTAAGCATCTCGATCGATATTGTGTCAGTGCATTCGCAATCCGTCATATTGGTGCCCTCCCCTAATGAAAATCTCCTGTACTATCGACGAAGCCGAAAATTGGTTAATCCGATTTCCCGCGAAATTCCCATGGAAAGTCTAATGAAAATCTGACCAGGGCTTCGGTAAAGTGCTTGCACTGCTCCAGGTACCAATATCCAGAGAATTGGAAAGTGTTGTTCACGAAACTATCACCCTGGCTGATGTAAATTTTGGGAGCTTTACGAGGTTACGTCATGTCACGTTAGTTGAACAATACGTTACTTGTATGACAACGTTTATATCGCCATTTAATGTTTAATCAGAAAGGACTGCCAATTTCATTAATTTAATTAGTTGCGTCTGGTTTTCAATTAGAATACTGGATAGTTGACACATACTTATGAAAATATGTGGTATCAAAAAACATGGTAGAAATTAAGAAGAAAGAAGAGTTCAAAGTGAGTTGTGCCTTTTAAATCACAGTGACAAGAAGCAAAGTAAATGTATGTATATGTTGGATGGTTTTATTGGGGAATTTGGGAACTGATTAATGAAATTTCACTACGACCCAGTGTCAATACCATTTGACAGACTTGTCCAATCTTTGACCATTTTGTCAAGCTGTTACCATCAATCCACTTTCCAATACCTTTCCTTGAAATGATGTTAGCTGATATTTGTACCAATAATAATCGAACCATTTGGATGCTCGTTCCACAAGACTTGCAAGCAATATTAACACCACAATTCAACTCAGTTTCAGCCGCATATTTCCAACTATCGCAATAACATCATAAAATCGTACAAGCCTCCCGTTTGCTTTCCCTGGCCATTTTTCAAATACAGTGGTTCCTATATCACGAGTCGAAAAATCCGCCATCTGTCTGTATTAATTCACGCTACATTTGCGCCTAGGAGGCTTTATCATCGTGCGATAAACGTACAAGGGGGATGCTTCTGTTCCGCGGCCGTTGTTCGTGATCCGTTCGCGGTGGATGAATTCAAAATTTTTTCGAAAGCAAAGGGATATTGTAGTAAATTTAATGAAGCGGATGCTTATGGTGGAAAAATTAGATGGTTCTTTTGCGAAAGCGCACCGTCAGCGGGTTCGCGTGGATATCCGAGGGATATTACGAGCAAGGGAGCAACGTCGAGGAACCTAAACGAGTCTAAAGTACCCACTTCTCTCCTACTCAAGCTCGTTTCACAACGCGAGCGTAACCGAGTGTTTTCCTCGATGCTTCTTGACCGACTTTCTGATGCTTTCGTTGTGGACACAGATGCATGTATACGTATAACCTCCTAAATACGCGCCTTCACCAACGGAGAACTATCGCCCGTGAAACTAGAGCCATGCAACTTGGCGCTCGGTCCTCTTCTCGCATGAAAGTTATTTGCCAGCTCTCGAGTACGATTTGCAGTAACACAACCGCACATAAGAGTCTCATAAATAGCGCAGCGCTTTCTCTTTCACTGCTTGGAACATCTGTGCTTTGTTCAATCCGGGTATCTTACAGAAATATGAGATCGTCTGAGCCATTATTAGCTTTGATGGGAAAAATATATGAGGATACTGATTTTGTGATGTTAGGCACATTCTGTCGGGAGCGTTTAATACCTGCTTCGTGGTGGGAACATGAAGGTGCGGGATTTATTAGTTTTGTGTTTCACAGGTGAGGAAAGGTATTTGTAAGATATAATTGTGAGTATGCCCTGTGATCCTATTATCAGCCTATTAGATATTTCAAAAACAATTAGAGCCGACTTCAAAAAAATAAAACTGCACTAAAAGGTAAAAAAGAATTTTTTCCCTTATTTAATCTACGACTCTCAATTTTTTTTATGTCGGCGCCTCATCATTTGCACTGTGTAACTCAGCCGCCGAATTAAAAAAATTGAAAGTTGTAGATTAAATAAGGGAAAACATTATTTTTTACTTTTTAGTGCGGTTTTATTTTTTTCGAAGTCGGTTTTAATTTTTTTTTTAATTGTTTTATTCGATGATATTTATATATATATATATATACGTACAGTGAGTAACGAAAATATTCGGACACTTTTTAAAATCGCATAACTTTTTTATAATTAATCCAAACAACTTGAGTTTTTTTAAGAAGCTAGAAGGATTAGTTAGCTAAGTAATGTGTTTCGTCGTTTTATAAAAAGTAGTAAAGGTCGTTTTTTAAACTTTTTTGTGAGCCTGTAATGTAAATTCAAAAAACCCGTTTGTAGATTGCAATGAGTTGTATACATGCGTAAAATATCATAAAAATCGGTTAACGTTGATTTGAGCTATAAACGCTTAAAGATCGCGGAATAAGGTCGAAAATCGTGAAATTCCCGAAATAAGCGATTTTCGACTTTATTTTGCGATCTTTAAGCGTTTATAACTCAGAGGCCCGAGGCGCGTGTCCAAAGGATTGGTGGCGTGGGCAGAGCGAAAGAATTGATAGCGTGTGCAAAGCATAGTGAGGAGTACAAAGGATTTGTACCGCGTGCAAAGCGTATGTAGTGATGATATTCAGTATTCTTGTTATATTATCCTGTTACATATTCTGTTCTTTCATTATTATATTACTTAATTTTTTTAATTTATTCGTGTGTCTAATTGTTTACTTGTGAAACCCCGACTGTCCTACATACATTTCATTGCGATAAATTTAGGCTACACGATTAAATTTTACATTCTAACCACCATTACGCCAATGTGTTGCAGAAGAAAAGATGCGAATAACGGTTAACTAGGGCAAAATGCAACTAGGGCAATTGCGCGGCACGGATGCAGAATAGCTGAACGACGCATACACCCTTAACATAATTGCTGCAGGACCAGGACTCATACTCGGATCTTTAGTTTAATCAGGTAATATAGTTTCCCGGATACCGAAGCAGCCGATGCACCGTGGAATATTGCTGACAGCAACCCAACACTTCCCAGCATGGGTGATGTATTATTAATTACGCAGGCGTGCTGCTATTAGACCAAGACAATACCCCGTAATCTCCGTGTACCGAGGTAATATCACATTCAGAAACGTATGGTACGTTCTTCAGCAGACAATGATACCTACTATGTGCTACTTAATAATAAATATATCAAGGAACCTAAGTTTAGGGAGAATAAGTATAAATTCCTCTCATTCTTCACACTTGATACGTTCAGAGCATTATAATTTGTTACAAGAGATATTAACAATTTACTAGAAAAGATTTAGATCAGTTACCATATTCATTGTGGATGAAAACAAATTTCACACACCTCAAGCTACGGGCAACAGAATGCAACAATTTATATTGAATGACTCTATAGAGTTTCTACTAGAAGAAAAGGAGGATCTGTTTGAAACGTTCGAATGCTATTTAGAGTATTCATGTAGCAAGGATTCAAATTTTGGTATATTCCACTATTGTTGGTTTCAAGGATTCGATACATCAAAGATCCGTTCATCTGAGAATTAACAAGGTAGGGCGATTTCTGACAGATTCCTCCGGAGTGGCACTTAGGTGCAATTTCCAGACGATCGCTGCAGTCGGCTGCTGCAACGCTTTATCTCCGTCTAACGAAGCTGCGGTCCGAGATCACGGCACGTGGAACATCAGGAACTCGTTAGTGCGTGAAGCATCCAGGTATTCCGGAAACTAACTCCATTTACCAGCGGTACCGTGGACCTCAGTGCAAAGGCAGAGAGGCCGGTCGAATTAGAACGTTCGTCCCTTCGAAACGTAATTTACGTTTCCAGCAGAACGCATTGATTTGCGGCGGTTCCGCTGGGATGACGATCCAAGCTGATAGTAATCGAGATAACTCCGCGATTCAGCCTTAGAGCATATACTACTGGAGGTGTCATTGCCTTATGTTTCCTGTCGCTCGCACATGTCTTTCTCTCTCTCGTGATGTTGGCGACAGTTTCGAGCTCTCAATGAGACCTCCATGTCTATATACTCTAAGGAAATTCGCGACTCTTTGCAAGCATCGAGCGCGATCAAAAACTCCCTTTCGAGCTAGTTTCCATCGATTTAGATTGCTTTTCGGTTAGTGCAGCGAGGACAGATTGTCACACTTTGCGTAGATTTTTTGGCAATAAATTGGTTGACTCGAATTTAACTTTTTGTGGTAGGTTTCACTGGAATCACACCTTTCTGTATTTGTGCGTTATTAGAAGGAGCAAGTGATATTTAATATGGCCTCATTATATTCTTTGACCTACTGATAAAATGTATGTCAAGTGTCATTAAAAAAGATCTTCAAACGTCCGTGAAGCAGCCATCCATCGACCTTTCTACTTGATATTCTACTCTTCCGCTTCAGTTCCTCCAACCCCTACGTGTTCAATTTTTTAACTCGACGTGCTTTGCGACATATATCCAATTATAGATTGAAGTAGGTCAATCTATATTATTATCTTTGGGGATTCAGATGTCGTAGCGCGAGGATTGGTCACACAATTCAAGATCCCTTTGGAAATTGCCGTACAGCGATGAAATAACCACCCCTTCATATTTCTGCAGGAAGATTGACGGCCAACATTCAGATTTTGTGGCAATGTGTCTAAATTCTCTTTTAATTATTTTTTTGAAATACCAATAATTGCTTTATCTACTTTTATGAACAAGATCTGCTTTTTTAATAGTGAAGCTATCATTATTAAGAACTAGTTTTTTAGCCTGTCTTCGTCGGGCATTGCTATCCTACAGAATAAGACGCCTAAGGTGAACACAATTTTTGTTGGAAACACCTCTAGAAACAATTTTTCCTGCGAACAGCGCTTTTTCATTTGCCTCAATGGGAGGCCAAATAGAGGGCGCATTTCGACTATGCATTGAGCGCGCATTTATATCCCCACCACATCTTGGAATCCTTCGGTCGAGAATGAATGAATCCGTGAGCGAGCGAGAGAAGACGAAAGAGTCGTACGAAGGTACCGTCGGCTACGAAAGACAGAAAGCATGATACATATGTACTTTGTACCGCTTCGTCCTTCAGCTTGAGCTCGAGCTCGACCCTCGCGCGGACTTACATACAACGTAGCTAGCGGCTACTACATTGTACACAATACCTGTTTTAGGCCACAGGTACTACCCATTTTCGATTTTTCCGGGCTTGGATTTTTTACGGCATCTTTGTAGATAATCGGGAAGTACGAGAAAAAGTCTCTAGACAGATTTTGCTAAGAAACGAACATCCACCTTAAGCGTCTTATTACATAGGATTATTATATTGGATAGGGTGAAGAAAGGGTTGAAAGTTTTATGCAAAAAAGTCATGCGCTCTACTTAAAAAAATTTAAACACAAAAACATTGAACAGATACACGTGAAATCTACTTGTGGTTACTTATATCGAGCCCACCCGGAACCTTGCGGCACGTGCCGACGCTCCGCCCACCGTTGTCGCTACAACATGACTAAATGACTATATCGAGCTGTGTCCCTATCAACAGTCTCTACAATTAGTATTTCATTCTTTTTGCAAAACTGCAACTTTGTGTTAAGCAGAACCAGTGGTGAATTTAGGGCATTTAGGCCGTCTGTCCACGGAGCGTCGCGTCATAGACGCGTACGCGTAGAGACCAATCGTACGCCGGGCATCTTGACAAATGCAGATCAATGATCGACAGATGCGTCGTACGATCGTCTATGACGCGACACTCCGTGGACAGACGACCTTAAGGAAACAGGCCCAGCTGGCAGGGGTTTGAAGTGCCCATTTTTTTTCGGGAAAATGAAGATGTATGTAGTTTACCAAAGACACGCTAAAGGTAGTACAGAAAAAAAATAGAGTGTTTGAATAAAATCGCTTCTGGGCAGAGGCCCAGACAGCAATTGCTCATCGACAGCCTGTTAAATCCGCCATTGATTGTGAGCAGAACCTAAACGTATGTTTTCTTATACGCGTTTGGATGCAGCTTCAAGAAATTCAAGGTCAATTTTCTCGAAAATGAGGCGCGATATCAAAAAAAGGTACTGTTTCTTTTCGGCTTATAACAAGTAAGTCGAGAATAAAGAATAAAATATGTTGATATTGCGCTTCATTTTCGAGAAAATTGACTTCGAAGTTCTTGACGTTGCGTTCAGTCGCGTAGGTATAGGAAAATCTACCTTAAGGAAAACTCGATCAAACCCTTGGTATCACTGAAGACTGACAAATTTATGTAATCACGATCAAGGTCACGAACAAGATAAAGGTCTGGAATACTATTTCACCCCGAACAATCGCCATCATCATCAGCCCAGACTCGTAACGGGACCTATGGCTCATCCTGCATGTTGCACATTATTTAAACCCCACGCATTCCCATAAATCATTTAATCTCGCCGCGACAGAAACTCGTCGCCATATAACAATTACAATAAAATGGCCAGATACTGCTTTGATACACATGGTTGCGGGGGCAAAAATTATGCGATGGGTCTACGTGTCGGGGGCATAGCTCGGAGGGGTTGTCAGAGGAAAGAGGTGGGTAAAGAGGCGCGGTAATTATTATCATTGGAATTTATGGTGACACCGGGATTACCCTTTCTCCGTGACCAGTGCCGTGGAACTGCAAGAAACTATTATTACCCTCACTCGTGTTTCTTGTTTTGCCGTTCCCCTATCCCGAAGGACCCTGTCCTGGGTGAAGTCATAAATCAGCCACCACCCTCGGCTGCACCCCACCCACCGTGTCCGAGAGGCATCCTGTCTCGATAAGAAAGAGGAATCGAACGATACAAGTGCACTGGTAAGAAAATCGAAGAGGGTATAGCTGAAGATCCCGTGTAATTCCGGCAGATAAGGCTCCACGGCCATGTACCCTCGACCGAGTAATAGTCACCATAATTGCAGTTTAATTATAATTATAGGACAAGGGAAGAAGCGTAAATGATGTATCGTCGCGAATTTCTCAGACGCTTGTGATCGAATAAACAGTGTATAGATTGCTGATCAAACTGATTAATGAGTTTGCATTAAGGAACATGATGTAACCAGGATTTACTGATTGTGAGTAACGTTAATTTAAGAGACTCAAAAACACGACTGTACCCCATAACAAACTTCAAAAAAGTAAAAAATTGCGCCAAGTACATGAAAAAATCAATGACGGAAAAGAGTATTATAAAATAAATCATAAAAAAAAATACAAGAAAATAATAATTATGATATAAAAAAAAGATGTGAAATCAAAATGAGCTGCAAGTACATGAAGGTGCTTTGTAATAATCACGGACATTTTAATAATGTGAAGATAAAATGTAACATCTCGACATTTGCCTAAATGTCCGCGGCCTGGAAGTCAAATACTTGGCGTGGCCAGGCAAGGTATTCTCAGATCATCAATACCCATACTTTCCCTCTCGCAGGCTGTCAGATAATTAGCCAATTTAAAGCTCTGGCAATATGAGTACACTTTCATTATTTTACGTTTTTAAATACTTTTTATTCATTGACACCTAGCGAAGCCGCAAAGTGTATGTTAAAAAATGTAATAATATTTCATTAAAAAGTAATACTGGTTTGTGGTTATATGCTGATTGCATACTGATTGAATTATTTGATTTGTGGTTACAGGCTGATTTCAAGTCGTTTGAATTTGTGGTTATGGGTTATATTTATTTATGATATACAAACAGGACGCAATTCAAATTTGGCCAACTTACCTTGTGTTTGAGACTGCATTTTGGTTGCAATTCAATGGTACAACGATACATATTTGTAAAAACACATGGCATCTCAAATTTTAGGCCAGGTTATAACCTGACTGTAAGCTGTCAAAATTTGGAGTAGATTGCATAGTGAAGATAGCGATTGACGAACGAAACATGTATTAGTTCGTTTTAGCTGAAGGTGTTCGTGTAACGCGTAGTATACGTATTATGTTGACGAAAATTTGGTTGGAGAATCAGAAGAATCAGAAGAAGAAAAATCGTACCGTTTCCGACTGATCCATGAGACGATATTACGATACCTCTGCCATACGTGGACCGATTTTATTGAATTTGGTCTTATTCGAAAGCTTATATGCGGTTTACATGAGAAAAATGCCTTTAAATTTAGGAAATATTGCAGGCGTGATGAGATATTAATGAAATAACATTCAGGTAAGGTTGGATTATGTCCGATTTCTTCACCTCCGAATAAAGTCCCGGTCAATTAACGACCAATTGGATGCTATCATATGGCACTCGTCGACCAGTTGGATGCTATCATGTGCCAGATATCTACCAGATAACTCTAACTGGAAGATATCTCGAGGTGAAGAAATCGACCGTTAGCCGGGCAACGATTAAATGATAGCGGTAGCGACAGTCGACATATACAGAGTGTCGAATCATGTACTTGGCGTCGAGACGCTACCGCGTCTCTAGATTCCACCTCATTCGCTAGTCTAGTGATGTTTCAAGAACTCCGTGAATATAATATTTCTTCATTCCAAGAGATAGTCTAAATTTCGATTTTAATCGCTTCTAATTAAAGCTTTGTGTTCACTAAAATACGTTACATATTCTTACGGAGATCTCAGCACCAGCGTTTTAAATTTTAAGATACACGAATACCTAATTGATAGATACCTATGTTCATCTGGTGAGAATATTTCTTATAAAAATGTCATACATTCTACTGTTAGTAACTGATACAGATATCTCAACCATGGACATTGATGATACGTGATGGGGATTTCACCCTTTGGATTAAAATATCTAGTGCAATGGGACTACACATTATTAGTCGGGATTAACATCAGCTTCCTCTATAGCCGCTGATAAGGGATATTTGAGAGGATTCGTCGGATACAAAGCGAATATATAACGAACGTTAACATCAAAGGGATTTTTGTCATTACAGGAAAAAGCAGCAATACCTTTGAGCGAGTATTGGGATGAATAAACGATGCCAGTCCAAGCACATACTTAAGCACAATGCGCTAACAGATATTAAGAGACGAAGAAAGAATTTTAGAGCTGTAGATTAGCCTTCCCGAAGAGCTTCTGTTAAAATATGTCAATTTGCTAATTATATACACCATTAGTTAGATTGCCGTACACTTTTTAGGCTTCCTTCAGAATTGCTAGTATTAATTAATAAAATTAATATCGCAATTTCTATGCAGCAAGCGTGATTGCTTTGATTCAGACACTGATCTATGTTGAAGAATATATTAAATTGCATTTTACAGAGAAAAGTAAACAAATGGTTCCATCGAAGATATAAATGGAATCTTTTTATCTCACAAAATAAAAATGGCATTAATGTTCAACGATCTATTCATCACAGATCTTCAAAACTCCCGCATTCAAACCTTCAATCAAATGAGTTCAATTCGTCTTAAAGGTGGCCACTGCATTTGAAGAAACAGAGTTAACCTTGAAATCTCTTTAATACCTCCAACTATCGATTTTCCGCTCTGAAACTCCGGCGACCTCGGCCTCCTTAAACCTCTTCAATATTCAATTTCTTCGATTCAACGTACGTTACGAGCTATTTCCACTTGTAGATTAAAATACGCCACTCTGTACACAGGGTGCCTCATCTTACGTCGCCATTCTGCATCTTCCTGTGCTTCACGTGGAATAACATATTTTATAAATTCGTCTCTCACTTCTTTTACCTTACAATCTAAAAACGATGCACAAATCGACGAACATGCATCGTGCCATAACTAAACATTGTACCCTCGGTCTGAAGACTACGAGCGCAAATTCTAGAAAGTATTAAGCCACATCCCCACGTGTGTAATGCCTAAGCCCTAACAGAAAGCACATTCGAAGCACTCAAAGATGATTGCTTTACAACTATGCCGCAAATCGTACAAGTGGGAACGTGACTTTAGCAGACCACATTGAAATATCCCCGTATCAGGTGTCGCGTGGTTACTTTCGTCTGCAGAGTAACGCGAGCGGCATTACATAATTGACCGCGTGCTTTGAACAGGAAATTCGCCCGCGAGTTTAAGGCATTGCAGCTCGTAATTGCGCCACACGCGGTCTGTGCACACACATATAATTATCAGTTTACACTCCGGTGTGGCGTGACGGATGCATACAGCTCTAGGCGCGAAATTTCCTCCTTGCGAAACCACGTGACGTCGCTGGGCGACAACGGAATAGGCGACAAAAGGCTTTCAAATGCGTCGATCGTAACCGACTAGGGTTGAAGGAGAGAAAAAAAGAAGTGGACAAAAGAGACTGCCCCCGGGTTAATTCACCTCGTTACGCACGAATGGCCCGTAACTTCATCGCGTTCCTTCTTGCGCGCGGTATCGAGCTTGTATCTGTGTACCGCGGTAACCAGATATTGCGGCGAATTAATTGCATACGCTCCCGACCGGTATCTCCGTAATACGGACGACTTTAATTAGCGATCTCGCTCTCGACGGTTCTTTTAGAGATAGTAAATTACGCAGCTTCTTGTCTTACACGTAATAAGAAGATTTCCGCAATAATGCGCGGCTATCGGTGGTCAGGTATCGTTCCTGTGTATCGCGAAGAGTTAAGAGCACCCCTCCGTCCGACGCAAGTCGAACATACCGCAATAACTCTTCCTACTTTCTGCCTCCGCTGGTTCCGTACTGTTAAAGATGCCGCGGTAAATAAATGCCTACGGTGATCTGAACCTTGGATTCTGTATTGAGTTTCAGGCTACGCGCGTACACGTTAATCCAATGTGAACACGAGTCGCAGGTATGCGGTGTACAGGACGTTCCATTTAACGTTCCCGGCGACTGCAAGTGCGAATGTGTACTTCACGTTTCACGGATGATTATTTATTTAAAGTTCATGGGGCTCGGTTGATTTTTCAATTAATTACGAAGATATAAATTGAAGCTGAGATTTGTCAAAAATACACAAAGTTGATTAACATCATAAGATTTTCAACAACATGTTTGTTTAGTCAAAAATATGCATTGCAGGTATAGGACGCTACAGTTGGATCAGTGAAGGGACTTTTTAAAAAAGTTTCTTTTGTTTTTCAGTCATAATTAAAAAATGGAGGTTCCAATTGATTTAAATCCAATTTGAACATGTTTACAAAATGTGTACTTTCAGCCTGAACCTAAATTGAAGTAAATACAAACTTTTATTCCTTATAAAAAGAAACTAAAACCTCATCTTTGTCTAACGAAAAAGGCACTTTTTTAAAAATCGCCATTTCGTAGCTGCCATTTTCATAATTGTCTTCTTTTATAGGTTCAGTGCAGAACCAGTGGTATTCTGAAGTAGAATTTGCAAGTAGGTCGCTGAATTTCGTGTCATCAAAATCGCTGCAAAACAATGGGAACTTTTTTAAAAAGCTTCTTTAATCATCCATCTGTAGCGTCATTTATAATGCATATTTTTGACGAAACAAATAGGTTAACAGGTAATAAACATAGTGTCAAAGAACAAATCTGAGCTTCAACTATGAAGCTTATTTCTCTGAAATTAATTGAAAAAAAATGCTTCATTTTCGACAAAATCGACTGCCTAAGTAGTACCCTTAAGGTTTGGAAATTCCAGGAGTTCGAAGTGTCTCTGATCGAATACTTTGAACCAGTGGCGGATTTAACAGGGTGGCCGATGAGCAGTTGCCACCTGGGCCACTGCACAGAAAGCTCTCCAGGGCCCCATCCTTAAAAAAATTATAATTATATCCAAAGCATATTTTTTCTGTATTATTACATTGACTCCGTTTTTAGTAAACTACAGCTTTATTTTCCTCCAAAAAGAGGTCCTGCTCCGAAGGCCCCCCTAGAGCCCTGTCCTCAAAAAAAGCTTATGATTTTATCCACGCACTATATTTTTTTTCTATACTTTTCTGTACAGTTACCCCCTTTTAGTAAGCTACCTCTTCATTTTCCCGACAAAATGGGCCCCTCAGAACGTTTGCCACCTGGGCCTTTTTTTTTAAATTCGCCACTACTTTGAATGCCCTCATTATGAAGATTAAAATATTTTTAAGATTGAAAAGTACATATTCTTAGTTTTGAAAACACACTCTCTGACTAAAGTCTATAGTCCTCATGGTGTTGGGATACGTCAACAGCAATCGAGAAGAAAGAAACACAAACCCTCAAAATTTCACTGAAAATAAGGATCAAAATCGTACTTACAAACTAGAAATACCTACAACTCCTTAACTCAAACACAGCGAAGAAATCGCATTTGTATCATAAACTGGAGCAGACTTCCAACCCTACATAATCTTCCACCAATTAAACAATTTCTTCCTTTAAAGAAGCACTCCCCTCCTCTGGCACTCTGTCCCACCGATCAGAAGCAAATCGAACATTTGCATCCACCGACCAGTGTCCTTCAAGCTCCTTTTTATACCCCCTTTATAAAAACAGAATGCTTTGATACCAAAAATACACCGCCCATTAAACTCGTCGATTATGAAATCGTTCGAAAGGGTGCAGGGTCGCCGATCTAAACCGCAGAGGGATTAGCTCCCTTCTGCGACGGGCAATCTTTTTTCGCGCGATACGGTTGCCTAGGAAGTATGAACACTAGCACACCGTCGGCGACACAGAAGTGGCAGCGATGCGGCAGAATTTAAACGCTGCGAGTCACTCCAGGTGATCCACAATTGGTCGATACGGGTGCCCTTATTACGCGGCCCGTCCTTAATTCAGAGTTACGCCACTGCGGCGTGCATCTACCTGCGAGGAAGAGTTTCCAGCCCAGATGAGAGTCCTTCGATTATCCGGGCCCGAGGAAGTGAAAGAGCAAGGGTTGTTCTCCAGTAGGCGACGGAATGTCGCCTTGATATTGGCGAACCGACCGACGCATGCGCCCCGCCCGACCGCGTCCTCGGTGCAATTTTGGAATCATGTCAACAAACATCTCTCACTGCGTCCTTAGCCCCTAAGCTGCACTAGGTATCCGTGCAACTGCACTCGACTGCTTTCCCAGACCGCCACGCCAGTTCCAGCGCGGCACACTTGCAGCTGCAAGTAGTAGCTACTAGGACCACCGAGTGTCACCTAGTGTCGCGCTTACCTCGGAGCACGGGCCGATTTGGTGCCACCGATAGGATACAAGTGCGAGCATTGTCTTGGAAGTGACGCAGTATTTGGTGAATTATCAGTGGTAATTGAAGAAGGTGCTGCGCATAACGTGCGCGCGATTCATCTGACGATGCAAAACGCGACCGTCGTCATACTCGCGGAGGAGTCTCTGTAAATTAGCCTGGGAACTTTGATGAATACCAAGTAGCCGTAGGAAACGGTTGGGAGACCCGCGCGGCAGAATGGAGGAGGAGGTGGATCGGGAAACCGAGATGTCGGTCGTTGCTACGCTCTCGAAAAAGTACGACAAAGTTGAGGCTCACGAAGGTGTTGTAAATAATTCTTGTTACGTTTGTCTGCGATTAGCATTGGCTTCCAGAGCATCGATATCGTCCTCGATCACCCTCACAAGGTGTATTACAGCGGGCATCAAGTTTCTGGGAACGTCCACTTGGAGCTGAATGAGCCAGTGGACGGTCTAGGTAAGAGCCTGGAAGAGTCCAAGGAGATTTGCCACTTGATCCCCTTAACACGACGAATTCACTTCCAATGATGCTTATTCTTAAAACTACACCGGTCTGTTTCAAAGCACAGTTTCTCCTGCACAAAACAGTGCACGAGTGGGTATCGGAGTTTCGTCGAATTTATCTGATAGTTGGAAGCGAACGGCAGAGAGCAGATCACCGGCGATATCCCCGGGACGAAGGCGCATCGTAATTAATCGGCTAGCACGGATTCAACCGCCAGATAAATTTGTCACGGAGCGGGACAACTAGTTTTAAGTTTCTCTCGGTCGCAGTGTGCTGTTCCGCGATATCTCGCCCGCCTCTCCCCCCGCCGCCCCGACGTCGATGTATCGAAACTGACGCCGCTTCGATAGACGCAGAGAACGAGAAGATACCCGATTGGCTTGCTTGTAACGAGGCACGACCAACTTTATATTTATTCTCGCGATGTTTACCCGCGCTCGCAATCACAAAAATTTCTCTCCCGTTCGACTCGAACGGCTGCCAAACGTGCCATCGATCGCGTTGCATAACGGGTGACCTAAAACATTCTACTACCCCTACACACACGCTGCTAGACGACGTACCACGTGATTCTGGTATTGCAGGAACGCTTGTAGCGTACACAACGAAGGCAAGCGAGAATTAGCTTTGACGAACCCCTCGTGAGCTTTCAGAGGATCCAAACCGACTTTGTACGTGGTAGAGAGAACGTGTTAGCCCCGCTATCCAGAATGTTATAGTCCATTGAATACGAAAGTGTTTTGCACGTGCCTTATGCTTCCTGACTACCGTTCCTCCAATTCTGATCGATCTAAATTCTCCTTTTATTGCGTGTACATGGATAAATTTCTCCATGTAAGAATCGGTTGACTGTGTTCTAGCTAATCGAAGTGTGCTCGTAGCCACGTGTTTTAGTGAATTGATATGGAAGTGGATAGCATGGAATAACGTTTCCAGTTTCTAGCTCGTACGAACGTTGTAAACACGACCTTTCTGCATGCAGGAATTAGGCTTAAGTGCAAGGGAGAGGCTCAGGTGTATTTCACTGATCGATCGGCCGGCATCCGACGTAAGTTTTCGGCGCACGAGAGTTACCTGCACGCGGAAACTTATCTCGTAGGCGGTAAGTATACGCGGCCGTCACGATCGCCGTGGGAAAGGCCGATGTCACGGATTAACAGGTATTCTCGTCACGGTTAGATGGTAAAGAAATGTCAACGATCACCGGCGGCGTCTACCCGTTCACCGTCACGCTTCCAGAGAATCTGCCGTGCAGTTTCGAGGGACGATATGGACGCGTACGGTACTCGATTAGGGCATTGTTGGACGTAACGAGCATTTATCGGTTTTCCACCAATATTATTCCATTCACGGTGGCTCCCATTCTTGACCTTAATCGAGATTCCCTCGCCCCCGTGAGTAGGGATCTAACAATGAATGATAACGCTTCTGAAGCGTTCTAATTCTCCAAAAGCAAATGCGCTATCGAATTAACGCTTCCCGTTGCTCTATCCCCTTGCATAGCAGTCGCTGCCTTCGGCTATCCATGTTCAATGATGCCTTTAATATTATAAGAACAATCGTTTTCAGTTGCCCATAAGCGTCCAACAGTCTAAGGTGTACATAGGTCAAACAGAGCCTCTCACCATATCTATTTCGCTGCCCGTTCACGGATACGTTCCCGGGCAAGCAATACCCATAAAGATCGCCGTGGCGAATCCTTCCACGGTCGTGATTAAGAAAATCCGAGTTGTCTTCAAAAAAGTAACCCTGCTTTTTCTATACGTAGAACGTAGCGAGTAGTGTGATGCTTCCCCTGGCATGATCCGAAATCTTTTACTCCCCCGTTCAGTTCGAGAATCAAGTAGTGCTCCTAGCTCTAGCAGCGTATTCGAGTAACGAGTGTTTCAGTTGGTTTGGATTTTGTTCGAGGGGGATATCCCTCGACGAAGCGTATTGCGGTAAAACTTTCTGGGTCATGCTGGCGGCAGACGATCTCCTTCGGTGCATTCCTCATTTTTCTGCCGCTTGTTCTAAATAGTGCCTGTTTCCTTAGGTGGTGACTTATCATTCGATGGAAAAGTCCCGCAAGCATAAAGAGATCATAGTAGAAGTAGAGCA
This sequence comes from Andrena bucephala, assembly GCA_947577245.1. Taxonomy (NCBI): domain Eukaryota; kingdom Metazoa; phylum Arthropoda; class Insecta; order Hymenoptera; family Andrenidae; genus Andrena; species Andrena bucephala. The sequence goes on along the minus strand of OX387715.1, from coordinate 45,440,194 downwards.
ACCCGTTAATAAAGACCCCGACACGTACGACGTCACGTTTGATGTTCCTGCAGTACCACCCACAGGGATGATCCACTGCAACGTCATCGACGTTCTGTACACGCTTAAAGTGAGGCTGTCTTAAATTCAGTAGCGCGACGCAGCGCGATAAAATCGGGACGAGCGAGACCTGCGAGTCGCTTGAGAAGCAGAATTCTGAGGAAACTATTTCTTCTAATTTTACGCTCTTGGAATCGTAGATTATAGCTCACCTCTCGATCGACTTATTCGATTATTACACAGAAGTTTTGTTGTAGTATTTGATGGAGATGATGATCATTGCATTGGGTGATTGCAAAAAGATTGCCGAGGTTTGGCGACATTCTGGGTTTTGTTTAAAAGCAAAAGCAAGTACGTGGTTGGAGTGATGCAGTAGCCTAAATGTGTTGAAAATTGGTGGTTAACGAAATTTGTGTAAAATGAACTTGATGCATGAAGCAAATAGAGGTTTGTTTATTCAAATGAGGTTGACAATGGCCCATTTCAGTAGCTGGAGGGATTACTATTAGAAAGATTGTGTTTTAAAGGAAACGACTAGTTTTAACTGAGCAATAAAAAAATATATAAAAAAAATTGTGTTAAACGAGTTTACTAAAAAATACAGGATAATCACAGAACATATCACCATCGAAATTGTAGTACAAGAAAATAATTATTTAGATTTTAATGCATTTTTACTAAAATCGTTTAACATATTTTTTTATATATTTTTTTATTTTCCAGTTTTTAGTGTTTGTGGAGTTTTGTATACATTTCTTTTCATATTTTTTATTTATTTATTTAAATTATATTGTCATCCAACCTACGCACGCATGCAAAGATTCAAAACAATTGGATTGGTGGAAGCGGGTGAAAATTGAGTTGCCAGATTTGGATCATATACTAAACAAACAAACAACAATCAAACATACAGAGAATTGAAGCTAAGTAAAAATTTGGTGCATTTAAAAAGACACCAATTTCCTGTAGGACAATCTCAGAACCTGTACTTTAATACAGACCAAGCAGTATATGTACAAGAGTTGACTTAGAGCCTCTTTATTTACCACCTGTACTGCTAAATAACATACTGTTCAGAAATAAAGCAAAAAGAAGTTTGTAGCTTCAGAATCTTCCGAAAGTTACATCCATTTTCTCTCCACTCAATTTTTAGGTCACCCGAAATAGTCTCCACCAACGAACCGACTGGTTCGCAATAAGAATCGTACCAAGACTTCTGCAACCACCCACTGCAAAAGAACTTCTCGTTATATTAAGCTCGATTTTAAAATAATTGAATGACGAACTAACACACGCCCGCAGACTGCATATCCACACAAGCTATTCTTTTTATTAAAAGGTCGAAGCCTGCATAGACGTGAGCGAGTGGTACTACAGAATGTTTCAGAAGAACTTGAAACTGCGAACAAATATAGTACTCGGTACGGTTCCACTTCAAAATTACGAGACCCCACAGAAAACCGCCGACGTGACGGTAGCTGTTCCATTTCATCCCCCGTCTACCGCAGCTACGGAAGAATACACGAACAGCACGCCGTCGTTGAAAAACTTGGGGATAGAGGATAGTACTGCGAAGCGAAGTTTATCTTGTAGGTAGACATGTGTTATACAATATGACAGCTGCGTGTTAATTATTAATTCGATTCGACATTTCATATTATTCTCCTGCTCGAAAACGTCGATATTCGTGGACATTTAGTAGAATGGTGTTTTCTCTCTAAACGAAAATTTGGAATAAATTCTAGTCGCAGCTCAGGTCACAGGTTGAAACGCATGGGAAATCCATTTCTATTAATTTAAAATAGAAGCACCATGGCTAGTTAATGAAAATGTAGAAATATGTTCACTTTGAGTTTTGTTGGAGCAAAATATCCATTAATATTAGTGGCAATTATATATAACGGGTAAGGGGGGAAAATAGGGTATGTCACAAAACAGTTTTATTGAGAAATTTAAGTTTTAATACTTTAGTCCACCACTAAAGAAGCAAGGTTCAATGAATTTAATTTTCTTATATAATTTGCTTCTTAAATAAGTACTTGCTTTACCTTGACTTGAGTATACCAAAACTTTAACATTACTTTACGCGGGTATTTGAACTTTATAACCCTTTGTGATTCGACAGTTCTGTAGTCCCGGCTGCCACCAACAAAATATGCTATAAATCGCTAAATAACGAAAAATGTACATTCCCAGTTTTCCCACCTTACCCTTCATATGAATATTGTTATCCAATTATTTCATGCGTTACAATCTAACATGTGCATTACTTTCTAAATATAATGTTTCAAGTTTTGTTTTGATAGCTGATTAACTCGCTGATTAAATGTATGGTTTGCATTTCTTCCAGCACAAACACTCTACGAGAAAAGTGAAATATATCGATCCTCGAAACCTGACAGAGATGATCCCACAGGGGATGACGGTGACAGCGACGGGGAGGTCAAGCCGTATTCGCCTATGTATCGTGTGTACAAGTTCAAGTCATCTCGAAAGAGACACGTTATTGATTACACAATTAGAGATGGCCATCGTTAATTATTTGTTCGAAGGGTGCTCGTTAGGGATGTTCCTGACAGATGAACCCGGAGTGGATTAACCAGAAAGTATAAAAGGATGTTATTGCTTCCTGAGATTTTATACATTCACCATGAATTACGTCCAATTTCGCGCTTTAACGATCGACCAGTTGCCTTCGATTTTGCCTTTGTTTCCTTATTTTCTTACGCAGAGAAGAAAAAAGGAGGAAGGTATTATTAAAACGAAAGTAGCAACGAGTGTGAGATATTAAAATCAGTTGGGACCAACCTGTGCAGCTAATTAAATATCGTAATTACGCGACTAACTCGCGAGGAAAGTTGTTCTATGATAATCGTTCGAGCCGTGAAATCTCCAATACCCGTCGAAACTAAGTTTCGGAAGTGCGCAACATGTATCGCTTTAATGTTCAATAAAAATGTTCTCAACCACTTCAACTTCAATTGCATTCCATCTATAATATTTATAGGATGATGCATATGAAATTGTCGTTTCACGTAGAGAAGTTTAAATAAAAATATTTTTTGTTTTTGAACTACTCTATTTTTTTTTTAAGTTTCTGTGACATTTCTCGAGTCGTAAGCTAGCGCTAGCAATTATTATTGTTTCCCAACCATAAACCCAGGATCTTTTACGCCATTCGCGATCGGTAATTTCATATGCATCAACCCAATAGTTTCTATCCTTCCCACTTTCCAGTGAAAAATTTCTAAAATTAAATACTCGTTCAGCTTGGAATGTGCGTTTCGAGGAAGATATTATTAAAAACATTAAAGTATCGAAAATCGTAAGGCACGTTTTAGATATCGTGCGCTTAGAACGATCATTACAGCACGCCAGCTTGTAGTTTCGTAATCTTCTCAACATATGTACGAGCGAACGATCTCGTTCACGTCGTACGCTTGAATTAATGACGTCGTTAATGCGCGATTCAACAATAATGCGCATCGATCGTCGTCGAAATGCAATTACAGAGAGTGGGTAGTCGGGGCAGGTGCCAAGTAATCGGTGTGCAAGTCTCGATGAGTGAAAAACGCAAAGGGAAGATTACATCTAGGCATTGCCTCGAGCAACATCGATTCAACGGAATAAATAATAATCCTATGATCGATACCATGAATTGCAAACTCGAATCTGGTGTTTGATAAATAGTGAATTTTACGATTGCTTCTCTGATACCTCATTCTTATTTTATATTTTACTTTAAACTTTCATTCATCGTAATAAACTTTCCTGTTTCTTTTCATTAGAAATACGTCTAATTTGAATATATATGATTAGTTGCTTGCAAAATGTCCATCTTATAGTAACTGTGTATGAAAAATAAATGTTGAGGTAGAAAGTGTGGAAATTTATTATTTTAAAGAATATTCGAAGAAGTTTTGAAAGTGATACACTCAAATTGTCTAAAAATACTTATTAGTGTCTGAAGACGACTAAATTATGGATATACTTATATGTGTACAACGATGTTTTCCTTATATTTACGGTTTGATTAAATTTCCTATTCGACCAATAAGATTTCGTTAGGAATTCAGGACGAATACATATATGTACGGTCCATATTAAAATTCTAATATCTGGTTACCGATTTAGAATTCGAATGTTCGAGTGGAAAGAACCAATATTAGATTCTTAAGGAGGAAGTCATTTCAGAATTAAGGAGGAAGTCGAAATTCCACGTGATAGGTACATCAAACATATTACCTGCCCCCAAAAACCGTTTCTTTCTGAACAATAATAAAATCCATGAAGATACAGGGAATTTCCACATCAAGTATCGCTAGCAACAGAATTGAGACAAATTTTTAAACGAACGAGGAAGAAATACCCTCATGTCTTCTCAGCCTTAGGCGAATGATGGCCAATGCACAGGCACATCGCCAGGATTTCATTCAGGGAGGGGAAATAAATAGTGAACCCAAATTTTGAATTTATGTATGTAATGCCGCGTAATGCGGAATTACTTCACAATTTAATTTAATTTTATTTGGCAGTAAATTAATTTAATTTTGAACGAACGACTAATTTATTCCCTGCCTCTCCTTGGCTACGCCCACCCCCAATGCATATCCAAATTCGGGGTTATTAATATTGAAATTCATGTCCGAACGTTCGTTTTATAAAGATTAACTTAATATGACACAGTGTGTTCACGGGTGCGCCAGATTTGACATGGTGTGTAACCCTATCAGGTTCTTGATTTTGAGGTTGGCAGCAGGTGATGACGAAGCTACCGGAGTGGCTTTAACTTTGAGGGCTCTGGATATCCCAATGGGTGGGTCTTTGATTACCAACGCCGTCTAGCAGATGTTTCTGTCTTTCTCCGGCCACCTTCCTCAGCGGCTGCATCTTCCTCCAACCCCTGCACCTTCACATCGGCGTGTATATATCTACTTTGAAAGACCACATCATAGGTGGCTAGGTCTCGGGGTTCGGCTTAACCACGTGCCCGCAGCACGAGGTTATCCTAATTTCGTAGTGATTAAACGTTGCTGGCGTGCACCACGACCAAAGGACGCGAATTTCTCGAAAATTGAAGCTCCTTGCAAACTGGCTATCTACTATTCCCTTCGAGTTTTCGTAAATTTAGATCGCGGTCGCGCGAACTACATATAAGGATTCTTGCTGCATAATTAATGGTAATCCAGATTTCGGTATGGGATTCTCCGTATTAATACCATTGAAGGTAATATTATTGATAAGGGGACAAATTTAGTAATCTTAATTAGAACGTAGTAATTAAGTAGAAACCTTGTACAGGACATTTATTCTTAGTTGTAATCAAGGAATATGATAGGGACTATTTATATGAATTCCGTGGATCTAAAATTATCCCACGTAGCATTTACCGAAACTTCATTAACGTGTGCGTCAAATTACTACAAATCTCCAAAAACCCTGTTATCCAATATTACACATCCCCGTTTTCAAGTTCAACCCTACACATAAAAAATACCATATCACTGACACCATTTCTTGAAATAATTATAAATTTATTACAAGCTGCAGCAGCACCTCCCCCCGTTATGATTAATTTTCAACGCGACGTGGCAGCTTTTAAATGGAACCGGCTAATTTTACACGCAATCTCTACGTGAAAAAAAAGTCGGCTCGGGAATGTGGGCCAAGAATCATATGTTACTGGACTCAGCTATGGCAATTAGTGTTCCGTCCGCACGGAACGAAGAGACGTGAGCTTGGTCGTACGACGGCAAATCGATCTTCACTGAGGTCAGAGTTCGCCTCGATATACCCTTACGTTGAAGTCACGCCGCCAGAGCGTGCACCTAATTAAAAGTTCGTACTACTACTCCGGAACCTGGTGGCACGGTGTTACCACTATCGGCTGCGGCATAAGAACGAGTTTCTGCGAAGAACAGTCGTCCAGCCTGGCACTTGGAATTTCCTGCGTCGCGAATAGAAAAATTCCTCCCGGAAAATTCGAACTTTCTGCCCTGACCCAGCCATTACCGCCCGATTACCTTATACATATAATTATGTATATGCCACATATGTACATCCACCGAGGAAAAGGATTTTCTTAATCAAAGTATTAACCGTTTCAAGCCCTAATCCTGGATGGATTTTGAAATAAAAATTCTACACTTTCTTCATCGACAAAAGTGCTGCCTTTTAGAAGATTATTTTAATTTAATTCCAGCTATCTCGTTATTAGTCCTTCTACGTAACACATTCTTTCTGCCACTTTTTAATAATACATTTCTAAACTCAAGAATATTTTAGACTCGTATTTCTGCACGATTGATGAAGAGCAATAAAAAGCATAGAATATTGGAGCTTTCAAAGTATCAAACACATATTGATTAATAAAATCACTAGGGCAGCTCGTCCTTAATTATTATCCTAACCCGTGCATAATACCTGTTTTCAATTTCCATTCACAGATGATATGAGCGCAGTTTAATAATTTACCTCTGGGACATTCTCTACAATAAGTTCAAGCTGTGAAGACTTTACGACTGAAAGTACAGTGCCACGTATCGATCGCGCGGAGGCGTGAACGAGGCGCGAACGGTTATTTAGAGCTTTCCGATTTCGATTTCACGGCAGGCCGGGGCTGGCCGCGGAATAATGGGAGAAACGTAACGAAGCAATTGGGCGCGAAACGTGGAAGTCGTACTCTTTCGAAAAATTGAAGGGTAATGCTTCTACGAGGGAAGAGTAAATGCGCCCTCGCCACGCTGTTTACTCTTTTCTTCGGCACTGTAGACTCTGAAAATCGGGTTTGCAATACAATGAGGGACTTTTCACGGTAGCGTGCAACGTTGGCACTTGCCCACCGAACGACAAAGTTTCCCCTGAATTTTCCGCAGCGCCCCTGGCAGTAGACGAGTTTACGTGGATTTGCTCCAATCAGAGTTTGTTACGTACACACGCAGCACATAGTGGCCAATGAAAACACGGACGGCGTTGACATTTTCTCTGATATAGTTCGCATCGATACGCTGCTGGTAGGTTTTTTTTCGACACTCTCGATCAGATACCAAAAAGGATGCTGCGGATGTTTGAAACGCGCCTCATACCTTTGAGAGCTGTGGTGCCTGTTTGCTTTAAACGATTTTCAAATTAACTTTATATAACTGTGTATCTACGTACAGCTGAACATACAGTATCTGATCACCTGTTATTCCACCGTTCTACTGTCCGAATGGCTTCTTATTCGAACGTTCATCGCTCTCTAGCATTTCGGATAGTGGTGGTTCTGCTGTATTATTATTATTAGTAAGCGTCTTTATCGCACAAACAAATATATAAATAAGCAAGGAAGAGGATAGAAAGAAGAAGAAGACAATCGCAAAGGCGAGGTTCAGTGTAAAGGACTGTTTTCCAACCTAGGGTCGAGACGAGAATTTTTCTCGGGATCGGGACGAGTTCTCGAGGGTTTCGGGATTCGTATTAGGGTAAATCCGGGAGACGCGGTCGACCTAATATAAAATGTCTATTAAAAATAATATAGATATTACTTATTTTATCAGAACAAACCTATAAGTTCAGAATTTTATGCTGATTCAGAAAAACTGGTCGATATTTGCTTTAAGACAATATTTACTGTAAATCGGGTTGAAAACTGAAGTCATGACATCTGACCACCTCTCCCGAGGTGCCGGGAGAAATGGTTTTCGTCGCGGGCAGAGACCATTTACATAATTATTCATGGAAATTTATCAAAGGATAATGCAAAATTATTTATGACTGAATATGACTACAGATTCATTGATATTTAATTTGTTTACGCTAAACAAGTAAAGAACACATCAAAGTGAAAGTGAACTATCTACTGGCGATTAGCAAGGCAAATGAATACAAAAGCGAATAAATAAACTAAATAAACAAAAATAATAATAATATAATAATTAAAAATAAAAAAATTAACAAAAATAATAAAAAAATCATAACTCGACCATCTCACCTTTCTGGAGCGAGAGATGGTCTTCTCGTTAGCTTTTAGAGGAAGAGTTAATATGGTCAAATACTTTGGCTGCATTGTGCCTCAATATCTCTACTACCTTATTATCCCAAATACTAAACGAAAATAAACTTAAAAGTATATTTTAAAAGACGATTCTGTACACCGTTGTTTGACAAAAGAGGTTAAATGCAACCTCAATTTACCTTTTATAGCCTATAAATCCAGAAAAACACAGAAGGAAGCGAAATGGCGCTATCCATTGAACTGTTTGGCTTCTAGAGAAGTAATTGGTCTGCACTTTAACGCATTTTTACGGATAATGTCTGAAATATAGCGACTCGACCAATTCTCCGGCCCGACCGCGTCTCCCGGATTTACCCTATTAGGACTGACTGATGTTTGTAGGTACTTCGGAAAATCAACAATGTCTCTACACTTTTTCTTACGACGCGTCAAATGTGTGACGTCGTATTTATTAAACGGGTCCTTGGAATTTTCGGGAACCTCGACACTGTGTCGAATCCCGACACTTTCGGAGTCCCAAAATTTTCGGGAACCCGACCCGACCCGTCCCGACCTCGGGTTCCCGACATTTTCGGGTTCTCGCACACCTCTATATCCTACTGATCTAAGTATACCTACATACCCTACTTCGAAGTGGAATTTGTAAAGGAAACACAAACTGACAAGCCTCATGGTTGATCGGCTGCACAGTTGGAAGCTGACTTTGAAGATTTCCTTTAAATTCGAGGAGGAAGATTTGTGCTAGAGGTAACTCTCAGATATTCGCAAGACTTGAATGGAAGAGGCTGAAGTTCCGTCCCAATGAGCGGATTTTTTATTGCAATATAAAATGTTCCCGCGCATGCCTACAAGCATGCGTTTGTGCAAGCCATGAACCACTTGGCGTGCGACCAGAATGTAAAACTGCAGTGAATATATGAACCCTCTGATGCCATCTTGTTGTGTACGCTGCAAATTGTGTCAAGTAATTTTGTTACGAAGATAATGGCACATAGTTTCCGTCGAAGTGTACGTTAATAAACGTTTTCGCGAAGTTGTTGCAATTAATTCGTTGTAGATAAGAGGAAACTTAGACCGAGCTTATCTACTTTCCAATCTTCTCTATGAAAGTGTTTGGTATAGTTGGACCAAAATCAAGCGATGCCATAACTTCTACTTTCGTGCAATGCAAGCACGCCTTTGTAAATGAATGAAACAGAGCGTGTACACAAAGATTATTAGCGAAGATACATAAAACAGGACGGCAGATATAACGGTGCACCAAAAGTATAACGTGAATAGACCCTCGATGATCTTACGAGGCCAGTTGATTTTGTTCCTACTGTAGCGACGTTTATTTTTCACATTACCGTAGGAAGTAAAACAGTTTGAAACATTAAGCTCTTCATGAGGAGTATGATAATTTTCTAATTACGTTTTATAGCGTATACGCGCACGTATCAGTAGTTATCTTAACGAAGATAAGTCTATAATGTTTTAAAGTAATAGAAATTCAAGGGAAAACACCTGCAACCAAGAACACAATACTACCCATGAGGAAAGTGTAACAAAAAACTACAAGATTGCTTCTATTCTCTCACATTTGCACGAGAATTATGCACGGCACCAGATGACCCCACAATAGGACAATACATACCGGTCGAACGAACCCCTTAAGAGTCGCAACAATGAACACATAAACTCTCCATTTAACTGTGGCGAATAGCTCTCGCGCGGGAATTTGCATTTGCACAGTAGCAAATAGAATTCAGCTTCCTGCTGATCCCAAGGCGAGAAGTTCACAAAGCCTTTTCCACTGCAGACAGTCTTGCCGGTGGCGTGGATAAATGTATCGCGAAATTTTCCGACAAATTTTCGGATTCGAACTCAAAGACCCGAGGCAGCCCACGCCTCTCGTGCTCGCCGATTTCGTTCGCAATCGACAAACTTTCGTCGACCACGGAATTAAATCACGAATCGGTCTGAACGGAACAGGCAAGCTGCGTGGCTGGAAACAGAAACTCGGAAGAAGCCGAAAGAAATAACGGGAGGCACGGTGTAGCTTGGCCAGGGCGGTGCTACCTACGAACGATGCGAAAACTTGTGCACCCCTTGCCCGAGGGGGCCTCCCTTTGAATTTCAATGCCCGATACTCGGAGAATCAGAAACGTTTCCGCGAAGACTAAGTACCACCACCGACGTTTCATTTCCCCCCGGGACGTCTGTCCGTTCTTGAATTCAAATCTCCCTTATTTGCGCGCGATTCTCTGAAGATGCATGAAAATGATACTCGGCCACGGCGAGTTACCGCAAGGGAAAGAACTTTTCGAATTTACGGGGGCGTGATTAAAACGTCCGCGCCATGCTATGGTGCTGGATTAGGAAGGTAAATCGTTTTCTGCTTGTGAAGCTGGATGAAGTTCTATCACCTTCTTCCCTTATTCCTTCAATTCTGTTTCTATATTGCGTTGCTGGGGCTGGCTGCTTTGAGGGGAACTCTATCTGTTGGTCTTTGCGTTTCTACTGGCGTCTTCATTGCGCATCCCTAATGGAATTAACCTTGCAAGGGTCTCTGCTGTTTTAATTTATCCTCTGCATTTTCAGATTACTTCTTTATGCAGCAGTTAGTACTGGGTAAACTGGCTGTAATTTTATTCATTGTGACTCGTAAATCCTCAATTATGATTGGCAAGGAAAACTCTGTAGCTTTTCCAGTGATTGCTCGCTTTTTTCTCTGAATTACCGCTTCGACGAAGTTCTACAAATGTTTCAGATTCTGTAACTTTGCGCAATGATGTGACAATCTAATAGAGTCTAAGTTCGCAGCTGCTTCGAGCACCTCCAAGAGACAGACTCAGTTGAAATCACCCTAACATTATTCAGATGAATATCTATTCTTCCTAGCAGCATGAACCAAAAGAAGAAAAGGGAAGAGAATGAAGAATACGACAGCTAACAGCGAACTTTATAACTCCCCCAGTGATTAATCAATAATCCAACTTCGGTAAAGACGAGAAGGAAGCTGATGATCGCGCTTAATAACCGTGCACGTGACAACATGAAATTTGCATCCGGCGTGTCTGGGACATTGTGCAGCCTTTATTCGTGGAATTGTTGACCGTTATCGTGGCCGCTTCGTTAAAGCCGTCATTGTACCATGGCCTCCGTAGGTGGCTACATAAATCCGGGACTTATTGAGCCGCGTTGTTAAGTACGAGCGGTTAAAACAATTAGCTGCGCTCGGCGCTGCTGCAGTAGCCCCGGTGTAAACAGCCCTCAGCAGTAATTCTGTTATCGGTGCTCGGCGAGCATTCATAGGCTTAACAGGGCTTATTTCCCTCTCTCCCTCTTGTCCACTTACTCCTCTTTCTCTCTGACTCTCAATCTCGCCCTCTATCTCTATTCACCCCCCTCACCCTCCCGTTGCCACTGTCTTGTAACGTTCAATTACTAGGAGGCTTTCTCATCCACGGAATGCATCAATCTGAATACGTTCGACGACGAAGTCCAATTTCCCAAATCCTGAAGTTTCCCTCGCGTTGAAACGGATTCACAACTTCTTCCAGCTCCACTGGAAATTTTGACGAGTGCCTCGACACCGTGTCACGCTCTTCCCTCCCTTCGCCGTCGCTCCTACCATCCCACGAGTAGGTACTCGTTTAGTTTGAATCGGCAACGATGATCGTTGGGTGGATTTTTCTAATTAAAATACTAATTGAACGAGTATTCATCGAGTATGAAGGATAGGTGGAGAATCGGGATGTAATCAGGGAGGAGATGTTACTTCGTACTGTTCCTCGTTTTGAGAAGTCACAGGTTGCAATTCGATTTTCAGCAGCGATTGGTGTTCCACCGAAGCACCGGCTTTTTAGGAAATAAAATCGACGCACGCAAAAAAGCGAGGTAGGGAGAAATTACGAGAGGTTTTGGCATTCGTTTCGCGTTAGTCTTTCGGGACTGGAGAGGTTATCGTTCGCGATCCAGCCGATCAGGAAGAAAGGGAAGAACGATTATGGATCGTTAGGGGCGGACGTGCTGCGGTGGGCGAGAAGCGTTATGCAATTTCGCGCACGGGCGTCTGTGTCAATGCATTCGCGCGCGTGCAAGCACAGGAGTGTTCGATGCTGATTCCCCCGTATATCCCCGTATTATCTGCCAGCTAGACACTTTAGATAACGCCTGGCAGTATGCAACTCTGATACGAGCGTGTACATTGCAAAAAAGACTACCGTTTATAAATGCTACTGCAAGCAGTACACATGTAAATATGACTCTGTCGATATTCACCAAAAGGCGAATGAAAACAGAGAATTTTGCAATTCTTTCTGACAAAAGCCAACGAGGGAATGAAAAAGTAAACCTGGAATGAAACTTGCAAACAGAAAACGTTAAAAGTTTACGATAAAAATCCATATAGTCCATTCAAATAGGTAGGAAACAATGAAACGAAAAGCGCTACCGGAAAATATTTTCGTCGATGCTTTTGTTTGCGACAATTTTCATTGGAATAATATTTTTCCGAGCCACGTTGACGACTACGCAATTCCAACGTTTTTACCAAGAAGACCATTGTGCGAGTAATATTCGTTTCCCATGCGCGCTCTAATTGTGCTTTTCCATTTGATTCTGCGTTTATTTTTAATAATATAGAATGGAACGAAACAAGACAAGTACGAGCGGATATGAAGGAATCTTCTTAGAAGGGACATCGCGAAGATATACCAGGAAGAGAAAATAACGATAACGATAGATGTGTCTGTATCATTTCCGTAGTACTGTCCGCTACGGCGAAATCATGAACAGGGTGTCTCATTGTGTTATCTCAGAAAGGAAGGAGATTGAAAAAAGAAGAGTGATAGTATTCCCCATAGAAAATTCGTTAGACAGAAATAGCAGACCATTTTAACATCAAACACATTCTTTTAAATGAAATATGTCTTCCATCCTACAGATCACGATCACTTTCAAGTTGAGTTTAATAACCTAACAAGTGCATTGATTTACACGAAGAGTGGAGATTCAGATTGTTCTTTCCACCTGTGTTAGGTCGTTCAATCGGTTTTAAAAAATAAACTCGAAGTATCAGCTCAATTCGACTCAATAATTTTAAGGGTCCTAAATCTTCTTCCAGCCACACATATTCAATTGTTGTTAAATTCAATATACATTTCCAGACACATAAATTTATAATTTACAATGAAATCCTTAAATTCAGAAGAAAAACGGTGCTCTGCTTGAGCAGAGTAACATTTTTTCCAGAGAAACAAGAAAAAGCCTCTTTAGAAGTAAAGCCTCTTTGTAGAATTACGATTTTACGTGGAGAATGCATGAGTGTAAGTAATCCGATTCAAATGTCAAATTCTGTTCGTGATTGTGGCCTCTTAAATAAAATTCTTGAAAAGTATGCTCGAGGACAAGTGGAATATGAGCAGTGGAAGTTAATACGCGATTACTCCTTCCCAGTAAGTGATGGAGTTTGCACCAGTGTAGATAACTACGAGTTTTTCAAAACTCGACGAAGCATACCATTCAATATTCATGCATCGGTAAGGCAATCCCTGACTACAGGATTCCTGAGAGAATTTTCGATCCCATGGGTGCTTCTTTCCCTCCCGCAATCCTGCTACGTGGGAGCGAAATACGTTCACGGATCATCGGTTCGATTTTTCACGGTGATATTACTCCGCGAACCCGCTTCGTTGTCGTTTCAAAACTTTTCCTACCAGGTTTTCGAGGCCCGCGTTTATTGTAAGTGGTAGTATTCTTGGGGCGTACACTCGAGATTGTTCGAACAGAGGGAGGGAAAAATGTATAGGAATACTTGGCTGATCAGCATACGTGTAAATTAAATTAGAAATAAAATTGAAATTGATTTTAATTTAGAATAAAAATAAACCCAACAGGTTTCATTTGAACCTTAAGTTTTCTACGTGTCCTCGAACTTTAGCAAAAATTGCATTAGCTACTTTCTGAGAACTACTTTTAATTAAACAAAATAAATATTTCGTTACAATGCAATTATTACTTAGTTACAATTAATTGTGCCTTAACTTTAAAAATTCACTGTATAAAGTTTGGTACTATGTGGAAATATTGAAATGCAACTTTATAAACCGCGGCAAAATATTCATTTGTAATGACGACAATCCAGGTTCTACTGGTTCTACATGGAGGCTTTTGTCAGAATTTTGTATGCGATAGTGGTAAAAAGACAATGTTAAACAGCGGATAGATACAAATTGAACAGTTGCTAATACCTGTTTACGAGGTTGAGAGCGCAGAAATGAAAGGGTACAAAAAGCAAGCGCAATTTTAGAGTCGTTCGTGCGTTAAACAGGTTACGTACAGAACAATGGCACAATACACAGAAATTTATCCGATAGTAATACTTAAGCACTCACCCTTTTGCTGCCTCCACTCTCACCACCTCTAGGATGATTCTGCTGGGTCTCAAATCCATTCCAATTGTAAATTATCATGTCGAAAAATCCCATTGTTGTTTATAATACTTCCACACTATTCTATTTAATAATGCAGAGCACGTGATCCTGAAACGTTTAAAATATTGATTGATTTATTTATTTCGGGATAACGATCCTTTGGCACATTATAATAACACGAAAAGACGTGAATAAATAACGGGCAAATCAGGTAGAATTAAAATTAAAATAACAAATACTTACCAAAGAAAACAACAGAAAAAAATGAAATAACATGAACACATATTACAATACAGTATCAATATTGCAAATTACTCATCCAGTAGATACGTATATACAAAACTCTGAGTTTCTGAATGTAGATAAGGAAATAGCAAAATATTGCAACAACAGATTAAAGAAAGAATATTCCAAATTTCATACACATGATTGCTGGAATCGCTAAGTACACTCGAAATTTTACATAGATTTTAATGAAATCTGAGTTAGAAAATCGTATAATTAGATGTAATAATTTCCAGCATTCTATACAAATGTTTGTGGGGAAAGAGCCCTTTAAGCAAGAACTGCGATTTCGTAGACGAACACTTTAAAAAATTACACTTCCCTGACAAGACAAACGTTACGATAACGGGATCGAAAGTCGGAAACAGTTCTCCTTGCATTCGGCAAGCGAGGAAAGATCGAAACATACGGAATGGTGGTTCAGGAAGTTGCTACTTCCTTATCAATGAAATAAATCGTTCGCGTGGGAGGAAGATTTCTCCTCCCGAGCAGTTATCTTTTTTCTTCCTCTTTAGCCGCCTGTCGATACCCCCAAACGGTTCACGATTATTAGACTTTCGTAAAGTGCCTGTCCACTTTAATTTCTTTACTTAAACTTGGTCTACAGAATTTTAATTAAGTGTGCATAAACGAAAAGTGAAAGTATGTGTCCACCACTTCGGTGTATTACTAACAATTATTGATCTTGTGCTTACTTTATTACAGAGGGTGGCCAAATTATTATACTCAAAACATTTTCGTCATTTTTTGAGATCATTTTAAAATGGATTTAATATAATTAAAAACAAATCTTAAATTAGCAATTAAAAGTTCTGAATGGATACTTTCTTAGCTTTCCAAAACACTCATGAAAATTTGTTTACGATCATGAATTCGCAAGTTATAGGTGTCCAAAGTGAAAAGTACCTTTTTTGCTTTGATCGTGAATAACACGATCAATAAAAATAATACAATAAAACCAAAAAAACGATGTTAAAGATAAATGTTTGCTCTATAAGAATTCTTCGTTGGATTTACCGGAAAATATTTTTTTGACCCGTGCATACCTTCAAACTAGGCAAAAAATTTTGAAACTTCGTTTCCTGCGCTTCATCTTGATAAAACAGTATCATAATGGATGAAAAAAATTGAGCCCTTGATTCGAAACTAGAAAATTCAAGCGTTAAAATGCGTTTTTAAATATTTTTTACGACCATTTTTCGCAGAGATACAGCCATTCCATCGCTTAAACTTACAAAATCTCAAACCATTTAGTTTGAGTATAATAATTTGGCCACCCAATGTAATACTTATTTAATTGATCGTTTAGTACATTCGTATATTCCCTGCTTTCCAAATTATTAATTATCTACAGAATAGCACATGAACATATACATATATATGTCGAAAGATTGAATACGCGGGACAAACAGAAGACAAGAAGAATGTTACAATAATTTCAAACTTGATTAACCGAAAAGTATATAAAGTGCATAAAACATATTTAACAACTTGCCTTTAACCCTTTAACTCCCAGTGTTGCACCGGTGCAACACTCATTTTGAATGTGCGTAAAATACTATCCCCTGCTTATATTTAACTTTCCTTAGAAATCATCCGTAGTTTCCCTGATGGTAAAGTAGATTTCAATGTTCTCGGTTTAGAAAATCAAACATTCTTTTCAAAAATTTATAGTGCATTATTATTAAAAAACGACAATAAAAAATAGATATTTTCCATTTCAAAATAACAAGATACATCATATATGTATATATATATATATATATCAGTCTCGCAATTTTGTAATAACGGTTCAAGGATCTGGGCAGTAAAGGGTTAATAAATATCTTACCAAAAAGTTAAACATTACGACGAAACAAGTTCAATAATACAGAATATTATACAACTTTATTGAAAGAAATTGTCTTACCTTGCTTGAAAGTGAAGAATTCTGCACCTGTTACTCTCGTTGCTTTGGTAACCGTACGAACCGAATTGTTGCTATCCTGTGGCAAATCTCCGTGGCGGGTTTTTCTAATAAAAAAGAAGAAACGTGTTATACACATGAATAATTTACATATCATTTCGTAGAAAACATATTTAGGCACTTACTGATACTATTTTCTGGCTATTTCTCTCAATTTGAACACAATAATTTCGAGAGAAAAACGAGAAGCGTAGCACCCCCTTCTGCCCAGTTTTCCGCGGGAAAGCGACTAAACGCCGCCTGGCGGACGGCCGTGAAACCAATCGGCGAAAGCCCGCTTTCATTGGTCGAGTTTGAATCGCGGTAGAAGCGGTTACATGTAGCGTGCTTGTGCGATGTCAACGGTTTCGTGGCGTGGTGCAAGGAGCGTTTATCGGGAAGCGATTCGGAGCGAATATTCGTGGAAACTTGCGATCGAAATGTGTTACGCGCGTCGTTTTATTCAGTTGACGCGCCGAGTTCCAACGAATTGATAATCGTGAAGGCGTAATTGCCGCGAGATCGAAGTAATCGACGAAATACCATTGCGAACCTGTTGCGTGGCTTCATACATGACAAAACAACCTGATTTCGTTTGACCAGCCTCCCACGTCCATTCGAAGATGACCACGTTATCGTTGTTGGCGAGCCACGATGAAGTGGTGCGATGCACGGACGTGCTCGTGAACGGAGCCTGCGAAGAAGGTTTGCCTCTAACATACTTTACCCCCTACAACGTTTCATTCATTAGTGCGTCTTGAAGAGCATATATAGACAAGATGCGCGTACAGGAGTTTATACGTGTTTCGTGTATCTCCCGTATTTTAATCACCCCGATTTACCTATCGCCATTCCCCATTCTCGTTTCATTTTGTGCCGTAAGATAATCTGAATGTTGTATGTGCAAATAATGAAGAAAGCGTAACTGAAGTATCGTTGATGAGATCGGCGTAGCTATAAATGAAATAGTTGTAATATCAATGAGAGATTGAGACTTGTTTCTACTTTTGTGTAGAATTTTTACAATTCGCGATAAATCAAGAGGAAATGAGGCAGAAATGGTTGGCGTCGATACAAGAATGTCAGCGCCTTCACTCGGCCTTAGAAAAGGCTCATCAAGAAGCAGCAGATCTAGACAGGAAATTGAGTCACGCTAGGAGACTTTTGGACGAGGAGAAGCGGAAGAGACGAACTGTTGAAGAGCAAAGAAATTCATTGGTACTTATATCTTTTCGTGGGATTTAGTTAGTTAGCGGTCGACTTTCATTATTTGTGTTTGTATAGGAAAGGCAAATGGCTATGGCTAGAGATCTTTTATTTAACGATGGGGGAAGGAATTTAAATGACGAAACACGGGAGAAGTTACAGTTTTTAAATAACACAACATTGAACGGGCGCCCCAGTAACATGCATATTAAAGATTTACAAAATGATAAGTGAGTTCCCGTTTATAGATGGAAATATTTAGTTTTACTATTTAGGGTGCTATTCGATATTTATTATTTTAGATTAAACACTATAGCGGAGCTGGACTCCACTGGCTCGATATTAAGCGACCTAAGTTGCTTCTCGAAGTCAGAAGATGACTTGGATAACAGTGTAATCCTTCAGCAAAGTCACAAGAAACGTGAATGGAAAGAACACAGACCGAGTGGAGAATATTCCACTAAAAAGCGTCGCAGCGCTTTACCAACAGTTGCGGAATTAAATTCGTCCGATAGAATAGTAGCTACGACCACTGTAGTTATGCCCAAAGAAGGCACTATCACTGCGTCCTCTGTAATCGAGGCCATCCCCAGGGACGAGAACACAGACCCGCAGGGTCCTTTACACACCACACGTAAAAGGCGCAAGAGTGGCGATCGTAGTAAATCTAAGTTGACGCCTGTTAATACAAATGAAATACATGTCGATACTACTGTGAGTTATTGCACCTGTGGAGTACCCAATAGTATACTTCTTATATGACCGCAATTAACAAAATAATTATATTACAGCCGTCTGCTCCGAGAGCAGATATTCTTACATCAGGTTCAGATTCTGAAGGTATTTTCAAGCCTAGTCCCAATATAGGTGGATACACTTTAAATACAAAATCTGCCAGAGGTCATAATTTTGTAGCAAAGACAGTAATTAAACCAGAAGTCTGTACGCCCTGCGATAAAAGGTACAGACATTTGCGCCAACAAATAAGTAAGGATAATAAATAACACTCGTAACTAATTCAATCACTCACCCTGAGCAACATTTCAGAATTCGTTTTGGAAAAGTAGCTTTGAAATGTAGAGACTGTAGAGCTACCGCTCATACGGAGTGTAAAGATTTAGTACCATTGCCATGCGTGCCTACTGGAAACACTCCAACATTACGTGGCACATCAGTGAGTTACTAATGTCAAGCTCGTAACACTAACTTATTATATAAAATTATCGTAACGCATTGTCTCTAGGGAACCATAGCAGACTATACACCTATGATTCCACCAATGGTACCGTCATTAGTTGTTCATTGCATTAATGAAGTGGAATTAAGGGGAATGAGTGAACAGGGATTGTACAGAGTGAATGGTGGTGCATCAGATGTGAAATGTCTGAAAGAGAAGTTCCTCAAAGGCAAAGGAGCTCCGAATCTTTCTGACGTTGATATACCTACAATATGCTCCACTCTTAAAGATTTTCTCAGGTGCGTTGGCCTAATACATTCTGTTGTAATGAAAGTGGAAATAAATTATACGTGTTTATTTCTTTAATTATCAGATCACTGCGCGAACCATTAATCACTGTGGGCTTATGGGCAGACTTTGTTCGTGCTACTACTATTACTGATAAGCAGGACGCAGATGCTGCTTTGTACCAAGCAATTTCAGAACTACCTCAACCTAATAGAGATACACTTGCTTTCCTAATATTACATTTGCAAAGAGTGTCGAGTAGTCCTGAATGCAAAATGCCCATAAGTAACTTGGCGAAAGTTTTTGGACCTACATTAGTCGGTTATAGCTGCCAAGAACCGTCACCTACTTCCTTACTCAGCGAGACGAAGAATCAAGTCGCGGTAAGTATCGTAATGTAAAATGACATTTTAATGTTAGGTAGCTCTTTAAAAAATGACACTCTGGCTTCTTACAGATAGTTGAAAATTTACTGAAAATCCCCTCGGATTATTGGGCGAACTTTGTCAATCCTGAGAACTTAAATAACATTGGCACCCATAAAACGGGAGAACTAAGGCATACACCATCCATTGAGTCTCTACTTAAACGTAGCACGTCTCGTGGCTTCTTTAATACTCCGCTTGCTTCTGGGTACGTATTTTTAGAAGTCTGTATTCATTTGCTACGTGCATCGTTGATATTTATGTGCTTCCGTTGTCTCTTATAGCCGGACGTTTATGAGGAAGAATAAAAAATATTTCGCGACACCTCCGTCTAGAGCAGGTTTCTAAGAAAAATCGGTATGTAGCTTTTTCTTACAATAAGGTGCGAAGACTCTTTTTTAGTTACTGAATATTTGAATATAATGACACTTCGATATTCACTAATGTGCAACATATTGTTTCTATATTCTGTTTAAAAAATTCGTGACGTTCCGATGCGAATACTTTTCTTAATGTTTGAACAAAGTACTGTTAGAGTTGTAATATTAGTCTGTTGGAAGTTCAAAAATTATAAATACTAATATATAATATATTAAATACTCGTTATAATTATTTTGTACATGTGAAGAGAAGTGCTAATGATAATTCAATGTTATTGTCGAATTGGGACTAACGTATAGATAGATCAGAACACACACGTTACATGTACTGTATAATTATATGCAAATATCACGATAGCCGTTGTTAGTACCACTAGTTCGAAACACGTTCTATAAAGTAAAAACGCAGATTATTTTATTTCAATATAACTTTATTTTCTCTCTCTCTTCGCGAGCGTATAAATACACGCACAAGTAACAAAAATTAGAAATTTATTACTAGTTTCGTAAAAACAACATGTGCCTTAAGCAAACTAAGTAAACTCGAAATGTATATTACAAACATTGCTTTTAAGTTCATTTACATCTTTTCTTTTAAACGTCAGCAAGTATTTTCGATTTGTACATACGTCCTCTGTCTCATAATAATAACTGTACCGCAAGTACATGTTACATTTAAAACGATATCTTTTTTAACAATTTGAAAGAGGTACTTATTTAATTATGGCAAAACTAAATTCCTGGACTGGTACAATTAAAGTGTAAGTTGATAAAACGGTGCCTATGCCATGTTTCATTTCACACTTCAGCTTGTCCGTGTACACGATTTCTCCTTGGTTTCCCAACAAGATTCCCAGAAGTGCATCAGTCTATTATCCCCGTTCGAACAGAAGTTCCTAAAATCTTGAATAAGTTTCTTTTGAAACAATTCATCGCCGGCTAAGGTGGATGACGATTTCCACTTTCGGCTGAGCATGTGATTCCACGACCAAAGAAATCCCACCTAAATCACCACAAATTATTCTCCTAACTGTCGCTTCCCAAACTAAGCCACAAATACTCACCCTCTTGTCCGTACTGTAATCGTCTTTATTTTTACCACTAACGTGTCTTGTAATGTAAGCCTCGTGCGGACTAGGTTGATCAGAATGAACTGGATACCCTTTCTGTCCTGTGTTCCGCCTTACAACGTTAGTAGCCGTTCGTGGACGTAATTTTGTGTTCGTTGTAGAAGGAATAAGTATGAACGCGTTGCCGGTCATATGCACGTATTGATGATCATTCTCGGTACTTTCTATTAAGCATGGAACGAAGCCAAATCTTTGTACAATTGCTTCTTCAAACAGGAACAGTCGTTGCGCGTACGTGTCTTCTCGAAATTCTGTAATCAATCGATTTTAAACTAGTAGTTCCTCGATACTTCAATTTTATGTCGCTTAAGTATTCGCTAATATAAAACTGACGACAGACCTTCGAAAAGATTTCGTTTGTTCATCAGAAGAGATTCTATATTTAATGGTATAAAAATAGGTCCCCGTAGAGGATCACTTTTCAAGGTATACGGTAGTGCCAATGGATCACTGGGAATAGGAACCATTTGAATTCCGCACATTTGAGCCTTCCGTTGCCACACAAATATCTTCCCAAAACAGAAACCCAACCGTAGCATTAGTATCTTATGAAACTTCATTCAAAAGTAACATATCAAGGGATATAGTACTCACGAGATCAGCGACTATGCTGCCCGACGATGCTACCCATTGCACTATAAGTTCGTAAGAATGATCCACTTTGTATATGGATTGATACCTCAAATGACCCCATTCAATTCTGTCGCTTCTGTTATTTAAATCTATATCCAAATGAGTGTGTTTATATGGTGGAACTAGAAAAGAAACATTAGAAAATACAAATACCTTCTCGAAATGAATTAAAAACAGTGGTAAGAAAGAGTAAGAAATAAGAGGTATAAAATATTTGCTTTGATGCAAATGAAGGACACTTCAAATTTGGTTACATGCAAGAAGAAACAGTGCAATTTCTTTTTACTTTGCCAATCTTTATCATCTCCAGGATCCATTAAGTCTAAGTCATCCTTAAGAAATGATGGTACGTTTGATTCGTCGACGGCATCACAATTAGGTATAGTTATTGGAGACGATATTGTTGGACAAGTTACTGGCGAAGTAGGCTCGCACCAACCTTTCGGTGCTTTTATTTCCACCTCGACCCATTCGTTTTCGAAGCTTTGCAAATCGCCCGAGGGGGAGAAATAATCTGCAGCTTGAAAATGAATATGATATAAAAAATAAATTGCATACTTTTGTGCAATGTAATAAAGGGCATTTCCTCGTACCTCTTTGATTTTCCTTATCCTGCACTACGTGATATAAATAGAATCCTAAAATAAACGGTTTGGAAAAATCTCCAGAAGCGTGGCATATTAATTTGTCTTGTATCATGCCCTGGATGAGAAATTCTTTATTAAAATACGCTCGATTATTTTCCGATGTGCTGGAAAATCATTCTTACATTCATAATGTTTATTGCTCCCTCCACTGTTACTCCTCCTTCTATATGATTATTCAGCCATTGCACCGCATCCGCGCTAACGAACGTTTGACTTGGGAGAGAGGGATGTTGGGTGAGGAATCCAACACCAGTCTGCGGGTGTTTCATTGCTTCTAAAATTTCATTATTTGGCGCAGTACTCTTAATCTTTGTCAGCTCCATGTTCGCACTGTTGATAAAGTACAAGTTAGCGAGACGTACATGCAAATAATTCCATTAAGATTCGCATTCGTTCTACCTGTCCTCGTTAGAATCGAAATGATCCTGCTGTTGTTCAAGAGAAAGAGGCAGCACAGCTTCACTTGCAGGTGAAATTCGGCCCCTATCCATCACTTTGGAACCTGACCTGACAAAGGCAGGGAAAGCAGAATAATTACATAATGTTTCTACCGTCAAACAGATATATGATAATAGAACATGGAGCGACTAAGAAATAAAGCAATGTTTGAAATTGCGATGTGAAAGGCCACAAAATCTTTTTTGCAAGAACATAATACCGATTGCATTTATCTCAACAATAATAGGAATTGAATACATCTGCAACCGATATGTATGTACATTATGAATATCACATGGAAATACAAAAAGTCCAATTACTTCTGGCATTTTCTTGGAAGAAAATTTTAATAATAACTTCAGCACTGAAGTGCCTAATGTGTACATACATATGTAGGCATTAGTAGCAAATATTTAAGTTTATAGTTGAATACAAAGAAATTAAAGGAGTAAACCAACCTGTTTGGCACGTGGCGAGGAGTGTCGAGGCACGTGCGGGCAGTCGCAGCGGTATTCACTACATGCCTCTCCTGTACAGAGAACCCCGTCACTCCCTCACTCACTACCAATGTTTTCTACTATACAGAGCATTCGTACGCAGTCATATATTCGATAATTTATTATATCATTGTTTTCTTAACTTTGAAACAAATAGTACAAGTGCTCTGTATCTTACATTCACTACATGATGTAAAGAAAGGTAAAAGCAGCTGAAAGATATAGAATGGGAACTATGTACATACAGAGATTTTCTTAGACATTTAGAGTCTTTTTTTCTATTTCGATTACACCCCCATCAGAAGGGTAACACAGTAGAGGTACCTTTATACTCGCCACCACAGTGGAAGCATGTGTTTGTAAGCAGATTACAAAATATAGGTTCCACAATATAGCATTCTTAGATTGGGTTCTTCTGGATGCAACATGACAAGTTTTGTGTAAAAAATACATATAGAAATGGATCCAATTTTCACCAGATTTTGGTACAACATGCAGGTGCACAATATTAAAAATGATGTGCAATATCCTCGTTAAACTTGCAGTACAATTGTTGAAAAATGTATATTTATAGTGGTGTTCCTCTACCAACAAACCATTCCTCCTACCACAACCACAGATTTGGAAAGAAATGTTGTCTGTACAGTGATTTGTGACTTAAGAGTGTACTGTGATTTCTGTGCCCGTAGCCTTAAAGTTCGAGATTCTGAGCTTTTTAACAAAAGAAACCGGTAGCAAAATCGCATCTGCAAATTCAAACGCTAAATGTGTCTCTCGCCCCTCATTCAGGGCCATTTTGTTATGCTCTTTTCTGAGACTGCGAGACATATTTGGCGTCCTGCTCTGCAGTGATATTACTTACACCACTTGGTTTTTTTTCAAGTGCATACTCGAGACCTTGATCTTTCCAACAGTGTGCAGAAATCGCGGCACGCTTTCTACTGTCTACTTTGATTTCTACATCAAATTAAAAAACACGCTTGTTCGTTGGATAGAAGTTTCGTTCCCGATAAACATCGTGAGCCACGTCGGTGAACATGTAAATTTATAATGACCAAAAATATGTGTAAAAACGGTTTGAACTCGATCAGGTTTTACCTCATTCGTATAAGAAAGTTGGGAGTATTTTTTTAAAAATGTTGTGTACGTAATTGAAGAGGAATCCTGCTTAGTAATTGAACATACGTAGCACAAAGCAAACGAGCAAAATGAGAAATCATCAAACATGAAGTTGCAATGGTCCACCATTGCAAAATGGATAGGCTGCAAGCTATAACATTACATCTGCATAAGCAACAATGTCGAAATCATCAATCTAAGCTCAAACCTTGGTCTTGGTTTCTCTGGTAGACGATTGCTTCCAAGTCGCTCCCTGAAGGGAGAGCTGCCAACTAGACTGGTCTGAAAAGCATGATGAAGAGTACGGGTAACTGTAAATGTATGAGTAAGCTCATGATCATGAAGATGTATATCTGGTTTGTTTAACTGCAATGGCATAATTGTTAAACATTATATTCAAAGAGTATTATTACACTATGAAAAAAAGAAGGAGATAAATTAAACGTTGACATTTTGCATTACATAGAAGCTTGCTAAATCATGTGCGCATTCAAGGCGGATATCAAGCATGGTTGCATTCAGTGTGGAATATGTCGTGTGAGCTGTCTGAACGTTCTAAGTAATATATATGTAAAAGAACCGATAAAATTTAATTGAAATATAGTGTAGCTAAGAAATCAAAACGAATGGTGTATATGTAGAAATAAGGAAGGTCGTTGTTTCAACGTTACTCCTGATTGCCAAGGAGGCAAGGTGTGTGTAGTTTGAAGCCTAAACTATGATAATGATTTCATTGACACCCGGCTCAGCTAATCGAGGCTACAGGATGCGAGGATATACCTGGTTAGTGAGGACTATCAGGCTCGTGCTGTGCCTGCGTCTGGTCAAGTGAGAGGCAGGATCTCTCGGCGAAACACCACCTATAGTCGGAGGATTCTGAAACATATCATGCTAAATACCCCACCCTATACTAACACTCCATCGATCTATTTCTGTCCACTGTTCTGTGTATCTAGGTTTGTGTGATCGTGTAATTTTGGCATTGGTGACCCGCGGGCTGTAATCTTGATTCGAAGAATGTTACACTAGAGAAATTAGTAAATATATGTAATAAAATACTGCTGTCTCAAGAATGTTATAGTCATTGTTACTTTAGTGCCAATGAAGCTTCTGAAAAATGTCGTGCTCTTTTCCTTTCATAATTATACAGTAGCCGACGTGTTACTATTTGTTACGTCCAACACATCTAGTGCACCATTCGGAAAAACGCTAAATGATACAACGATATTGCTCCAAAACTTACAAACGCACTGCGAGGGAAGAAATTGCGACTTCTGATATATCAAATAAAATAATGTATATACTAAATAATAAATATGTACTCAAAACTAAGAGAAAAGCATCAAAATAAATTGCGTTATATAGGCATTGTACATTAGGCATGCGACATTCAGTTGTAAAGTGCGATAATATAGCATAATATAATACAAAATAAATCATTGAACGGAACATAGTTAATATTTAGGTATAAGATAAATAATATCAAGGCACCTTTTATAGAACGCTATATGGAATATTGTTTTGGTTTCTTTTTCACCTACATAAATCTATAGTTTATATACCGATTATCAGTTCCTATGTATCGAACAATCCGATTATATCATAAAATAATTGATATTAAAAAATTACCCAATTTTTGTTGGGGTTCGGACGTCGTATTTTATTCGGCCACAGCTCGATGAATCGTAAAAATCCATCCATGAGAGAAACTTGCTCTGCTGCGGTGAGAGGCGTGTAGATATCGCATCTCGACGATCCCTCTAAGAATTTTCGGGTTGCCGAATTGTGCAATGGTAGTAAGAAGACACGAAATCTCCAATATTTAAGAGCCTATAAAATTGTCAGTCATTTCAGAATTTTAAAAATAAATGAGTGTTTAATCTTCGTGGTTGGATGTATCAGTGAGTGAATCTTACTTCTACTAAGGCAAAATCAGTGTGGCCTCTAGTGCAAATATAGTGATCTAAATAATTCCAATTGTAATTTTCAAGTTTCTCCGTTGTGAAAGATGCCCACGACACTTCGTACGTATCATGATGTGGCGCATGGAATCGATAGAGGTAATGGATGTTAAATGGAGGGTAAGGATGCCTACAAGAAGACAGTGAAAGTATTTCTTCATCTTCTATTGACTAATGGTATAAGTGAATTACTCACCTGGGCCGGTACCTTGTAACTGTTATACAGTTATCGAACAGAGATATTTTGTGAAAAATTCTACCAATACTTAGCAAATACTCTTCTTTAGGCTCCGATTCCGTTTGCCGACCGCGCATTACGGAACTTATTGCTGGGACAGCATTACTACCAGGTGTATTGCTTTGATTTTTATTAGTTGCAGGCGCGACAATTAATTGGAAACCCTTGATAAAAAATTCGATGAACATAAATGGTGGTTGCACGTGTAGAAGAGTGTTTCGCAGTTGAAATGGAAATAGCTATTGGTACCTACCTGTGCTAATCGTTGCGACACAAGTTCTTTGAATACTTCCACGGTTGTCAAAGGTTTTTTATATATCGCTCGTTGTTGGGCAAAATCTGAATTAACATCATCTGGCAAGAGATTATAATCCGAGACAACATAATCGTTCTGCAAACTTCTTTTATCTGGGAAATAGTCTGTAGTGATTGGCAAACATGCTGGGATTGTCAACGACTTCCAATCAACACCTAAAAAGTAAAATACACGATACACATAAAAGTTATATGCTTGCAGTTGATAAATATTACGAATAGGTAATTTATTCAATGTTGCATGTTAACTTCGTGGCTATATGAATACTATATCTAACTATTTACAGCAGTTGACACAAAAATACAGTTGATACGTATCTGTATTCACAATAGTAATTTTATAAGTATGATAATATAAAAATGTCATCATTATGTAAAATCAAGAATGCTCATGGCTATTTATATAAACATGCAGTGCAAAATATATTAATTGTAATATATTCTCACGAACTTTCAACATAATGAAATACACAGTTTTATGTTATGAAGCACAACAAATTCAGTGTAACTGAGGAGAATATTATTGGATTCAGCAGATATCTATACATAGTTGGTGCAACCAAATTATTTGATAGTCTAGTGAACTACAGAAGAGATAGAATATGCTCAGGTAATGCAGAAGTGCTTTATATATTAGTAAAAAAAAAGTCTACTGGGGAATACATACTACAAAGACTCATCACCATTGATAAAGAAATGAAGTAATCAAGGGAGTATGATAAAGAGAAAGAAGTATAAAGCAGACAAGAGTATGGTTTGAAGAATTTGTGAATCAGAAATGGCAATTCATGGTGTATAATATAAACGATACGTAATTAATAACGAATGAAAACTTTGAAGAGTGCGAGATCGTGAAATAAATAGAAGTAGAAGATAACGAAAACTTTTAAGTAGGTGTATACATAATCATAATACTAGTAAAGACTTAATAGATTACTGCCTATAGAGATTTCTTTGGAATTAGAATTATTTGTTCTTGATAGAGAACATACATGCAAAGAGAAATCATAAGAACTAGAACAATGAAGAACTAAGATTACTATAAATTACACGCCCTAGAAATAAATCTGTACCATAACCGAATCAACCCTCAATAACGTATTGCGCTAACCTATGATTGCTGTTTAATATGACATCATAGTTGTACATCACACACGCGTCAATGCGTCCAGCGTTGCATCCCAATAAGACGTACCACAGCATGGAAATAAATTTAATAATATTATTCATATAAATGATTGATAAAATTCAAAAATAAATATGAACATGTCTAAGAATGAAAATACTTCTTATGCATGATGATTTGTATAATTGTGTCAAACTTTCGTTCAATCAACGCGAAAACAATGTTTGTCTTTAAGTATACACCAACTATTTTCATTCTTTACGAAGTTGTATCTCAAAATGTATTTAATAATCCTTCTTAGTACTAATCAACATTAATTAAGAGCACATGTTTCCGCACAACTGAGGAATATTACACCTACGTTTCATCAATGCTTTCACTGTTCTTCTAAAACAGCCAAGAAGCATTATACTTCACAGATAATGCACGAGTTACGTTATGCATTGTAATAACAGACTGCTTGATGAAAACCTACTTTGAAATTCTTTCTTCAAACTGTAAACTCATTTTGTAATGATAGTATTGTTATTTGCATATGTTATGAAATATTGTTTGCCTGTGGTCGTATAATCTATTATCCCTGCGAAATTCTTATCAGGTGAACGTATGCAAACCTGTTGTAAGCGCTGGTGTCCACTCTTGTTCACCAGTAGCACCCCATAACAGTGTCAGAGATTTATTTCCCGTAGAGGACCCAGGATTTCCACTTTTCTCGCCGCTTGATAATGAGAGATTCGGCCTCTGTGATTTACTTTTTGTGTCTATGAAAAACAGTTGTGATTCCATACTATACTAATATATTACTTATATAAGTCATTTTTATGAAATACTAACGATCTTGGAATTGATTTGAATTAGAAATTTCGTTATGTTCCATGGGGGATCCACTTATATTTGAAGTAACGTCAGATTGTGATTCTGAACACAGCTGTGCTGGTACAGCTTGATAATGATGTTGCTGTATGAGCACACCTGTTGGTCCTGCAACATTAACTGGGTTTAATTAAACATCCACACGATCACTTATCATAATTAATATTTACCTTTCGGAAAAATGTGTGTCCATCTTCGTCTATTACTTGTAAGTTTAATCGTCACATGAGATGGATCAAACGGATTAATAAGTGCTCTGCTAGGTCTAATGATATTTGTTGGTTGAGATATTGCATTTGTTGGGCTTCCAGCGCTACCAACGACTGGCCTAAACGGCGGCGATATCTCCGAATCCGTTAAATCGCTTTTCACAGACGTTCTTGATTCTACTTAGTATAAAATGATCAAAGTATTATTTACCCAAACTATACTTATGCATACATTCCACTGAAATAGTTCAAGTACATGCCATTAACTTCTCCATTAGATTCATTGCTAGCAACATCATCTGTTCTATGAGGTATCGAAATTGCTGCACTCCTTGTTGCAGCCACTGGGGGTAAATGTGGCTCAGGTGGTGGATGATGAATATCAGGGTCAGACATTTTTCTTTTTAGAAGTTTCAGGATATGTGCATTGTTATGTGTCTCCATGCTTGCAACACTTGTTTTTTTAGCCCTTGTCGTAACTCGTTGTAGACTACTTATATAAAATGTTAAGCTACAGTATCTGCTCTCAGACTCTCGCTAACACATTGCACATTTATATTATACCTTGAAGTATGAACCGAAGGTAACTGAAAGACTTGCGCGTCATATGCATCGTAGTCGAATAAAGTATTGTGTAAACATTCCCTTGGATCTTCCTGTAAAAGCTTATTTTTACATTGCAATTTTCCATTCTCTACTGGATGTTTTGATACCCTTTGGGGCAGTTTTATGCGTGGTATAAATGTTAAGTAAGGAATTTTTTTATTTGTCGAATAAAAACTCAGATTAATCCAGTGTGGCATACTATAGTCGTCTGGTGCATTTATAGATGTATCTTTATTATGAAACTAAAAACAGAGTGGATATCAATGTTTGTGATGCTATTATACTATTACTTAGTATTCCGAAGTATATTTAATGTACCTTTAATAAAGGAACTGCATGTAACGGTTGTTCTCCAACACATACTAAATCACTGCCAACTCCATTATCAATAATTCTTTGTTTTGTAACATTTGTTAACTCCCTATCAACTTCAAAGACCCCCACACCAGGTGTAATTACAACTGATAATTGACCAGTTCTATCAAAACTACGATCTAAGTAATGTTTTTCAAATACATTTAAGGACATGTTTAAAACTTCTAAAAAATTGCCTTGCGCAGCTGTTGAATTCACTGCTTTCGGTATAACGATACCTGGCTTTTGATGATATTCTAATACAATCTTTTGATAATCTGTAAATAGTTTGCGCAATTGCACTAATACATTACTCCAATCTTCGAATCTTTCATTTTGTACCACCACCCTGTAGAAATCTTCATAAAATCTTCTCCTATAATCATGTTGTAAACATTCGCGCATATGGTTTGGGAATTCTTCCAAACTGCTGGCATTATAAAATGTTCTTGAAAACAGGACTATTGTCACTTCGTGATTGCTACCGTTCTTCTTCCATTTTTGAAATAAATCAGCTAGAAACCCATTAACCGCTTTCTCGAAATACAGATCACCATGAATGTCGAAATCCCACATTTCTGAGCTCATTTGAATGAAAAGGTATACCATGCTTGTTGAAGAACGAAATACAACCTAAAAAGAATGCTTTTAAAAATGAATTTTCTAAATACATTTCGTCACGCTGCATTCAAATGCAAACCTTTGTATCGTTAGTTATAACACCACAAGCGACACGATCACCTTGCGACCACATTTCACATACTTGACACCTTATGCTACCTCCGCAGAACTCAATTTTCTTGTTCATATATACACAAGTGTTAACCTGACGAAAATTCATTTAAAAACATATAAGACAACGACATTCAAATAGTCAATGCATGTCTAGAAGTAAATAAGATGCTCTACCAAGCTATTTTTTAGACGACACATTTCGCTACGCCCCAAATATTGATCTTTAAAAGTCAGTTCAACAGAATCCAAAGCCACGTCATCCGGGTTTACAACATTCATGTAGACATCTCCAAATGTTCTTAGTTGAAACATTGTTGCTACATTATTTTCCACGCTAATCGTCTCGCGCCCTTGTAAGTCTTCCTTAAAGGATGTGACTTGGAGGAGCAGACGACTGAATTCAACCTCTGGATGATAAATCTCCACCACATCTCCTGTTTTTATACCTGGGTGATCTTTCGGATTGATTATTAAATCCTCCTCACTGAAGGTCTTTTGATGTACTATCAATTTATAAAGCTTCATTTTTAGCCCATTACTCTGCTGCTAGTAAAAATCAACTGTAATATACAACAAAAGTATATTGTAGCCACTTTACAATAAACGATAGTTATCATCTGTTTTACATATACTTAGTAATACATATGACATTAGTATAAAAGCATCGGTGTTACAATATTTGTGTCCAAGAACTTGAAATCAAGCTGCATCGCAGAAAGTTTTAAAAGTGAATAATAAAAATATTATTGCTCTGCATCAGCTTCACTACACATAGGCTTTACATGCATGATGTAAAATTGAAACAATTCACTTACTATGAATATTCACCCAGTACAAAATATGTCTTTAAAAGATCCACAAGAAGCATCCCTTTCTAAGTAATCCATCTGTGTATATTGTCAACAATGTATCACTAAGAAATGTCAGAGTTTTAAAATGAACATGAGGCATCACTATGCTTCATATGAATCCCAGGACCCTTTCCTCCACCCACTGAGTTCTCTGTGAATACATTCTATCGCGTATGATATGTTTAAATTGTTCTTCATTTAGCTCATGAAGATAAGGCACGTTAGCACTATATACAGGGGGAGAGAATTAACATTAAACTTATCCAAATTTTCAGTATGCTTTATTCTGCGAAACTTTGGTGACATGCATTTGTTTCGTAGGAGAATGTAACTAGCCACCTCTTCCCTTTATACATACGCGATCGATACCATTTGCTTGATTTGCCAGCAGCCGCGTAAACTTGAACTATTCAGTTGCATATAAAAATGATAAGATCGTATGATGTTTAAACGTTTGTAAAGCATTATTTTCTTCGAGTAAAGAGTAGAAGCGTGACAAATCGAATTGAAGTATCACAGATCAAAACCAATTCGTAGCAGCCAAACTTAAGATTACGGAAGATAAAACTGTCTTGTTTTGATTGTGAAATGCAGATTACAGGCATCAAAGTAAACGGAAATTACGTAAATTCGTGTATCTACTGCGTGTCTGAAATATGCTAGACTTCGTGATACGTTTTGCCTATATTTTGTGACATTACGATCATAATGGCCAGATAGTCAGATAGTCAGATAATGGTGCAGGTGTAGAAAATGGCTGAACTTACATTACAAAAAAATATATAAATGGAATAACATTAATGTTCGTAGAAGGTACAGATGTAACTCGCTCATGCCACAGAATTTTGTTGAGCTAGAAATATGTAACTGAATAATGTAACAATGTTAGACATCATTTTCTCAGTAATGGTTGTATCAAAATACATGTTCACTTTGTTCCTACAGGTAGTTAAACCGTCATCCTTATCATATTATCTGAATTTTTTATTGAAATCTTTATTTGTTTTTTGATAAACAGAATACAAGTATTTGAAATAAGTTTTGCGCTATCATAGTTCTCACTACAATCTTGAGGAAAATAGCAGTTCACTGTGAATTCACCTTAATATAATTTAGTTTAATAACAAATTGAAGACTTGAATATTATAGAAACCTGAAAGTATCACAGAGAATTGAATTGTATATCTCTCCAAAATGTGAATTAAAGACAGTTGCCAGAGGATGGTGTTCAAAGTATCATCTACTGCCAGTATTCTGAATTTTGTCCAATAAAATACACATTTCTTCTGAAGCGAATTTAATGTATACAACTTATAGCCAAGTTAAATTTAACTCATTCTGCATAGGATTATAATTTGTATATAATTTACACGTGTAAATTCTGAAAGTTATTGCAGTCAGGAAATGCAATTTCCTGGCTCTAGGTAATTCTGCAGAGCTGAAGCGAATTGCAGAGCTACCATACTCACACATTTCGATTAAAAAGTTCCTAAAAATGCGGCGTCTGCTAGAGTACTGACAGTGCTTTGTTATCAAGTCGAATGCAGTTTAATCTAAGCAGTTGAAAGATTCCAAGTATTGTATCTATGGGATGAGCTCACGAACCAAGCCCTGATCAATGCATTTAATTGATGTTCGTCTGCCAGCAACGTACTCCAGTTATAACAGTCAGTCATGTCAGGGACAATGTATAACCTATGTGTAATGTTTTTAACATAACGTCTCAGTGCAATTGTTATCTAAAAATCGAAGAACAAACATTTGGTTAAATGATGAGAGATGCGTACCAAGGGCCTGCTACTGTTGCTTATCTGCATAGCAGGGAGCAGCATCGTTTTCATTGCTCTCAGCAATCAACGACCCTCTATTCAGACTCTGGTTACAGAGACCCACAAGCAGCTACGTAACTTCCAAGTAAATACAGTTAGGACTATTCGCTATAATCGATTGTGCGGGGACAATGGTTTATGTTCTTGCTTCGTTACCTTTACAGGAGAACTTAAAAGAGGTGGAGGAGAAGCGGTTGGTGACAGACTCAAAGTATCTCGCGATGCTTGGTCTCGATGGGCAAACTAGCACAACACCTTTTAGTCTTAAGTCTCAAAACGTGACTGTTGTCTCTCTTATAAGGCCAGGGAACGAGCAGCATATTTATGGCTTTGTTAGAAATGTCAGTCACCTTTTGCCAAATAATAGTATTGTCATTTATAGCGTTGGATTAAATGATGATTCTTTGCAAAACATTAGAGCAGCTTGTAATTCTACGAAGTGTAACGTGATTCAATTCGATGTGAGTCAATTTCCAGCACACGTTGAAGACGATAGACTGCATGTTTATAGACCTTTAGTTATCCAGGTAAGTAACAATTTGTACGTATAATACCCATAAAGGTATGGCTATTATTGACAAAAACTGTTGAATATTCCTTTTACTTGTCACAGACAGCTTTAAATACATTAGGAAACATATTGTACATGGATTCAAATGTCCGTTTGAATTCATCAGACATTTCAAAGTACCTTTTACCAAAATCTGGAATTTTAACTTGGCCTACAAGGCATGCCATTAGCTCCTTAACGCATCCAAAGATGTATGAATATTTTCATGTTTCTGCGGAGAGTTTTTTCTTTCTCCCTTTAATAAGAGCATCCCACTTAGTAATTAGGAATTTTAAAGAAATTAGAGAGAAAGTAATGTTGCCATGGGTTCAATGCGCGCTAACGAGAGATTGCATTTGTCCCATCGGTATGTACGCTAAAAATAATTTTATCTACATATTATTTAACAGAATAGCCGTGCATAGAATTGTTACGCGAGCACTTTTCCTCTGTTGTTGTAGGAGCTCAATCGGCAGGTTGCCGATTTAATAAGAAACCGCAATACCGGTACTCCGGTTGTCACGCGTACGACACTTCTGCACTGAATATCGTGCTCGGGTTGCACTTTAATTTCGACGATACTCATTACGTGCATCAAGAGCGGGACACGTACTTCAATAAGATTCAGCCTGATGAAATCACGGAGGAGTATCTTATGATTACGAGGCAGAACAATGCAACCGAGACGAATTTAAGAAACTTCATATCAACCGAACGCTAATTTCTCTGAGATCTCAATTAAGTTTGGATCAAGGATTAAGTGATACGTCGATCAAGCACAAGTTAATATAAGGATACATGATAAGTTGAAAAACAAATAAAGACTTTAGCAAATAAACTATCTGTCTTTTATTATCCACAAGACTCCGAAAGTTTCGCTTCTACCGAATTACTGTCTTTCGTTTATCTCGCCCTTATGATGCTCCGCAAGTATATTGGAAGTAGATTGGACGTTTTAGTCAACTATCCCCTTCACAACTTACGATCCTTTTAATCAGAAAGGCGAGGAATTAATTAATATAACAAAATCAACCGCGTGTAAAATATCGGGAAGCATCGAGCGTGATCTATTTTCCATGCTGGTCGATTCGCAATAGTGCTGACAGTAAATCAACCAAGGTACTATCAAATCGAAGTCGCGTTAGCGTCACCACGAGTACCTTAATGGAGGGTGTTCCTCTCGATTGAAGGTGACGCCCCTGTCAATTTCAAAATCCGAACGCGGAATTGCGCGAGGATACTCTTGCCCAAGAAGCTTATCCGTAAATTTCACGTTGAAGCGCAATACCAGCTCGACGTCATTTAAAAAGGGATTCGCCATTGTTTGTGCGCGAATAGTACAACATCGCGCGGATCATGGACGAGTATACGTTCACGAGTTCCGTCCGGAATCCTAAGGACTAATTGGAAGACGTATCACAAGCCAACGATATGTGACGCCCTCTTAAAATTCGGCATACTTTAGTCTACACGTAATCTTCATCGCGTAATTGCCGGACCAGGATTAAGGACACTTGACGATGGTTGACAGCGACGTTGACAGCTGGTATGATTGGAGACAAGGGGATGATTTTAATGAGATGCACCGCGAAAGGGGCACTGGCGTCAGGAACGATGCACGGCTGAAGGGCTCTGATCGTTTCGATCGTATAACGTCCGACGACAGCCAGAAAGGACGTTCCCGAAGGAACGGATTAATGAGTTACAGTATGACTCCAGTGAGCTCTAAATCTGAGCCAGAAGTTCGATTCATTAATCCAGCTATCTATGCCGAAACTTTGAACAACGAGGAGGAGGAGCACGAGATTCAGATTCGTGTGAAGGTCAGCTCCAAGGACAACGGGCAGCAATTCGAAGGTAATCACGGTGATTTCACGGAAGTGAACGACATAATGTCCACGTTGTCCATCAAGAACGATCTGTCTACTTCGTTCGTGAACCACGCCGGCGACCAAGCTTCGGCCCAAGAAACGTATCGTTGCTATTCGTTAAATTCTCCACCTACGCCTGCATCCCTAGAATCTGACATTGTACGTTCCAAGTCTGTAGTATCATGTAGACCATCGAATCGAGTCGAGAGACGATGTAGAATCGCCGGTAGAGCAGACAATAACGATGAGCGTTATTCTGCTAGGAAGCTCGACTCGGAAGTGCAGAGGTATTCTGTACATTCGTAATATTATACAAATATTAAGCTCGCGATGTGTCTGTAAATAATGTGTTTGTGAATAAAATTTTTGTTGAGATAGAAGAAAATATTTAAACCTTGTGACGTGTCGCATAGGTACAAGTTGAACGGGCACCGAGTCGTGCAAGTATCCACCGCATCGTTAACAAGCATTAGCATTTCGGAAGATAGATCGAACGAGAGCGAACTCGCTAAGAAAATCACTTACGGCGAGTGGATCCGTAGAAAGCAGGAATCGGAGCGACGGAGAAAGGAGGAGGAAGATGTGGTTGAGAGGAGAAAGCGAATGGAAGCGGAGAGGGTAGTTCGAGATAAGGAAGAGAGGGAAACTCGGGAGCGAGAGAATTTTTTGAAGTGGACTGAGAGGAAGAAGAAGGAAGAAGAGAAGAAGAAAGCAGTGGCGGAGAAGGAGCTGCAGTTACAGAAGCAGCTAAAAGTGGTCGAAGACAAAGCTTCCGTTGTAAAGACTCTGTATCTTCGCCAGTGGGCTCGCAAAAAGAACGAGAAAGAGAAAGGTAAAGAGAGTAGCCTTCGATTCGTTCAAGATTTGATATCTTCGATGTTCGTGTAGCTCGTCAGAGGACAGAGGAGATGAAACAGAAGCAGCTGGTCGAGGGAAGGAAGAAGAGATTAGAGGAAAGTCTGAAAGCCTATGAAAATTGGACCAAAATGGCGAAGAACAAACCTAAGCCTGCCACGCAAGGACTTCTGCGTTAGTTTCATTATTTTCCTTATAATTTTAAATCTCTACTGTACCGAAACATACTTTCGCTGTAACAAAAAGTCACTCGGGTGTTGATGTTGACTTAACAGCTCATCAGAAAGCAAAGCCAGCGTACGTAAACCCTATGCCCTGGCAGCAAATCGTCGATGACTTCGGGAGCGACGAGGAGAGCCTATCGAACGCAAGAAAAACGCAAAGCCAGCCGAAGATTAGCAGTAGGAAAAGTGCTACATCTTATCAGTGACACGATTGTTAATTATTGGAACTCGAGGAATTTGTGGTGTGAATAGCAATCGCGCGATTCGATTCCTTAGCCACGGAGCAAGGTAGACTCTTAGAAGAATATCATTAAATACTGTACTTTGGAATACAGACACGCGTGCTGCGGCTGTCTTTGAAGGCAGAACATCCTTGCACGGGATACGTCATACAATTAGAATGATTTTCACAGTCTGGCGTAGTAGATGTCCGGGCAGATAATTTTATTTCATAGCAGATATTCTTTGATACGCTTTACAACCTTCGCTTCTCTTTTTGTTACGCTCGTCCCCGTGGTCAATGAATACTAACATATCTGAAGGTAATCGTGATTAGCTTATGAATTAGGAAAAAAAAGAGTGGCAAGGACAGGATGCAGATCCTCGCCTCGATACTCGAAAGTTTATAGATTGTAAGAACGAGAAAAGAAAGAGGAACTTACGTGAAGGTAATTAAAAGGAAACGTATACGCAAAACCGAAATACTCTTATTATTTGTACTACTAATACTTGTACTGTATATTACATAATGTAAACTCTTTACATGACCACCGTTCCTTTACACCCGGTCACGGAGCATACTCTCTACTCGTTCATTATGTCAGACATACTTTGAGAAAAAGAATGTCCCTAACAAAACAATAATCCTAACACGCAGAATAAAGTGGCACATTATGATTTCTCCCTCTCGTCCCTACCAAATGCATACCATTCATTTTGCTCTTTCTCAACGTATGTCGCACTCATGCATGCGAATGTTTAAATGTGTACGTGAAGAATTATCGGTGCACGGTTTAGCATCGTTCTGATGGATCATCTACTTGACCAAACTTTCCTCCTCCTCCTGAAGCCTCTCGATGTCAGATTTGTTCATGAAGTAATAGGAAGGTTGTCGTGATTTCTGCAAGCACAGAATTCTTGTCACCATTCATTCCTCTTTAGTTCAGAAGCTTAGTAGAGAAGAAGTCACTCACCAAATCTTTGATGGTACGCTTTGCACCCGTCTTGATGAGGATGTTGCTGAGTTCTTCGACCGATGGTAAGCCCATTGCGTAATGTAAAGCTGTCCTTTCCAACTGAAACAGAACATTACGAGTCCTTTCCACTTAGAACTTAATGGAACCTATGATATTTAATGACGATTAAGAAATTTCACGATCCTCACATTGTCACCGATGCGCAAAGTTTCTGGATACGTTTTCGCAATGTACTCGGCTAGTTCTCCGTTCTCACGAAGGACAGCAATGTGAAGAGCGCATCTGCCCATCGGATTCTTCCCCATCGCTAAGAGTTTTCCTCCTCCATTGTTCTTATTCAACAGTTCCTTCACTTTTGTAATGTTACCCGTTCTAATTTCATGATGTACTTCCTCTCGCTGTGCCTGTAAGAAAATACCACGTTTCTAGCGTTCTGTTACCATTTAATGTAGTATGATACAATAGTTCATATGACGATGGTACTAATATCCGCTTCGCTTTACCACGTAATTTGGGATAGATTGCAAAAATTGCACAGTTGCGTCGCGTCCCCGTTCTGCAGCAATGTCCACGATGTTCACGCCTTCATCCTTTACGTCCAGAATGTGGTCGTAGCCCTCTAACAATAGTTCCACCAGTTTCTCAGTCTCGCCTGCACCAAAGAATGCAAATTTAGAAAATTATGATTTTGAAATTTATGATTCATTTAATTTAATACCACTGAATATTTGAAAGGAACAGTTTTAATTCTCACCTCTGGCTGCCAAATAAGCCACATAACGATCGATTTCTTCGACATTTTCTCTGATGTTTGCGAGGTCAGCGACATCCCTAGCTGTTCTGTATAAC
This sequence comes from Andrena bucephala, assembly GCA_947577245.1. Taxonomy (NCBI): domain Eukaryota; kingdom Metazoa; phylum Arthropoda; class Insecta; order Hymenoptera; family Andrenidae; genus Andrena; species Andrena bucephala. Next base: position 45,400,928 of record OX387715.1, on the reverse strand, counting down.
TCATCCCTGAAGCCTATATTAACTTGACTTTCTTGAAGTAAATGGAATAGGCCATCCTTTGAGTAAGAACGAATGGCCGCGAAATGGATCACGCTTTGTCCATGTTCGTCCTGAAATAGTAAAATCATCTATTACTCGATCCCCTTTCTTCCACAAAAACTTCCATCTCTTTTCAAATGTATGCTCTGAACATTTATTGTGAAGAAGTAACTGACATACCCTGTTAGGGTTGCTAAAAGCTGATTCAGGGACATCAGAACCTGGACTTTGTGGGTAACCAGCATCTTCTTCTGGATTTTCATTCACAACATTTTCCGTACTTTCTTCTTCGCGATCGGGGATAATCAGTACATTTAGTTCCTGTAATATTTTCAAATTATAGTCCAGCATTTATCAGAAATAACATTCCGCTAGAATCGATTGTGGCATTCACCTGTTCTTCAGCGTTGCTATTTTTACTCTTATTAGCAAAATTGTATAAATAGGTCGCCAGATAGGTGACAGGGTCCTTTGGACGCGCATTGGCAACTTCCGTTAAACCTTTGAGCAGTGGGTCACCAAGGGCTATTAAAATAGTTAACACAGATTACATTTTATTTCAATGAAATCAGAGAAATCGATCTTATCATTGTAATCAATTAATATAACTTTCGCTTACACGATGCTAAGTAGCGACCCTCTTCTTCACGAAATATCGATATGTCAAGTTGCTGGTCATCTGAAAAGAGGTTTATATAAATATTTTCGTTTGCATTGCGTATCCGTATTCGAATCTTTTACTATCCACTGGTGTTATTCAATGAAAATCTGATGAATGTTTGCAACAACCATTTTTCAAAACACAGAATGATTACGCACAAACTGCAAACGATCTTATATGAAGAAAAGGTGCATCATGAAAGCGTAGTGTGTTGCTTCACTATGAAAAACGTGTACACAGATACAAATCGCAGGCAAAAAGTCCAAATGGCCGATTCACACGATACAAAATTCGAAATACAGAAGCACACGTATGTACACGTAACTGCGAAAGTGTCACCATAACAGTCAGTCTCAAAGTGCGCCCAATCAATATTCGGTCATTTCGGTTTTATGCATACGATACTTTACATATAGTAGCTAGTCAGGAAAATATACTGTTCATTGTAAATTGAATACATCAAGTTGGAAAGACATGTGCTACGTCGTTTTTTATTTCTGTGAACATCGAACTCGTGCGTGACATAAAGAAGCTTTCATATCCTATTCTTAAGCTTGCTTCCAGTTAAACGAAACTACTTCCCCCATAATCTGGATAAGATCGTTACGGCAAGTGACTCCGGGATTCAGATATGTACACAGACACATTTCACGTACGTAAGCATGGTGTCGTGCGACAACATGTCAAAAGCGTCGTAACAACTGTTCGTGGACCAATAACGTTCATTTACTAACCTAATAAACAGTCCAGTGTCCCTCCAAGTAGCTAATCCAATTAATCGAGCAACGAAATTTTGTTTAAGCATCGTAATTCGGTGCACGAGAAATAGAATAACGTTCACACACATCTTTCCAACGCTCCTATGCCTCTCTATTGTCATACGTGACAGTCTCTCTACGGTTTTATCCCTACGGGGATTAATTGGCAGTCGAAGAATTATCACAGAAGGTTTCCACGTATAAGCGCATTAATCCAGTGTTTAAAAAAAAAGAGAAGAAGAAGTAAAATCGATATAAACTGGGAGTAAAAGTCTCCACTGTTGCGAACGATAAAAGGCAGGCTCGTAGGCGCGAAGAAGCTTCTCGCCTCAGTCAACTATAGCTTTGGTCCCATTCCGTCAATTATTTCTGTATTCGTTTCCCACTGGTGCGTTTACGAAACAGCCCCGCGATAAGATTGGCGATTTTCAGCGAGCTGTTTATCGACAGCTCCTTCTCTAACGTTAAAACATTCAGAACAGCCCTACAGAAGTCTTGAAGAGTCTGCAGCTCGGTGACGCTCAGAGACTGTTGATTGCTGATTTTAACAGTGTCTTGCCGCGCAGTCTCGCGTATGCTCAGTCCACGAACGACGCACAGATGTTTCAAGTTGTCGAACTCTTTGGACAGCTCGGGGAACCGAATTATCACGCTGAACCTAAGGGTGTTGCCGATGGCGTAAGGCCTCGCACTGAGGAAGCCTAGCTTCTTATCCCGTCTGAACTTGAGCTTCTCATCGAGCATCAGCATGATCTTTGCCAGCCTCACGTAGGCACGACCTATGAGACCTGGCCGGTTGTCGCCGGTTCGACAGACAATCCTTAAGTGATCCTGGACGTTGACCCAGGCAGCAAGATCTCCCGCAGAAGTGATGTACACACCTCGCCCATACGGCCAGTGTCTGCCATGGAGACGTTTATCATCGTACAGTTCGAAGTCTGTGATCGGCAAGAGCAAGCCAGCGGCAGCTAATTGGGCTCTGATAGGACTGGGCTGGTCCAAGATTTCGTTGAGGGTGAAGTACGTCCCCGGTTCGTCCTCGCTGCTACCCTCGGCCATCATCCCCGAAATTTCTTGGCTCATCAACTCATTAGTGATCTCGCGTTCCACCCTCTCCAACTGGTTCACCGTCAGCGTCAACGGGAACGTGTATTTCTCGAGGTTTCTGCAACACTCGATAATGGCAGCTTGAACGTACTTCGCTGGGGGATCGAGATCGTACGCCTCAATCGCCGAGATCGTCACTTCGTCCACGGTGTCTGGGTTCTCCTCGCTTTCGTCCTCGTCGCTGTAGAAGAACCTTGGCGCTGGGTGGTCAGAGAGGTCACCGCTGGCGGTCACGCAATGGATGTCTCTGATGAGGGGGTCGAAGAACTCCCCGAAGACGGTGTAGCTTTCGTAATCTGGCGCGACGACGGTTAGACCGCTGTCCTCTTCTGCGTTGCTGACGAACGAGTAAGCGCTGCTCGCTTTGCTGTTGCCAGTCGAATTACCGTATTTCTTTAAAGCGGGCCAGATCACATCAAAGAGATTGTGGTCCATGCGAGTCACACGGTGCTTGATATGATCGAATATGGGCCGTTTCAGGCAACGGCTGATCAGTGTACCGGGGTTGCCAGGTGACTTCGGGGTCGTGATGTGCCTTGTGCCAGCGAGCAGTCGGAAGCACCGTTCCAAGGTGGCTAGGGTCTCTGGCTCGGTTATGTCTCGCCGGGCAGAGTACGTGTCTCCACCAGGAACTGTTCGCATCGAGCATCGAAACCACCAGAAAGGGCCGGGGTCCAGAAGAAGACGAAGAGCGGAACGTGATGAGCCGCGGACACGTTAATCAGGAAATTTGGGCAGACTCGTTAGTAGTGATTGGGGGATTGGATGATGCGAGTTGTTTCGATTCGACGATGATAGGGATGCTTGATGCTATGTGGCAAGTGCTCTTGGTAGTTTGATAGCTTTAGGGGCGGCTAAAAACTGGCGAGTATTTTGAAACAGAATACTTGAAATGATACGAAACTTTGTGACAAAACCATCGAACTTAATAATACTTTTATGGAGAGTTGCAGTTACGAAGTCTGTTAATGTGGTTTCCAATTTGAAGAATCCCTAGTAGCACAAAATATTGAATACACATACATCCAATATTAAAAAGACATTCAATCTCTTTTTGATATTTAAATATACAATATTTATTCTAGATTAAGAAGCAAATATTTTTTTCTGAATATTTACCTTACATTTTTTAAATATTAATGTCACATTTGCTGAATATTTATTTTACAATTCTGAATATTTATTTCATATTTCATGAATATTTACATCACATTTTCTAAATATTTATTTTATATTCCATGAATATTTAGTTCATATTTTCGAAACATTTATTTCACATTTTTTTGTATATATAATATCTGGATTCAACATTTTCTAATATCTGAAAAAAATATTTAACCAATATTTTGTGCTATTGGGAATGTTTCAAGCACCTGTATAAGATCACGTAATTTGCGACTCTGTGATGATGTTATATGAGGGTAAATGTGAAACGTGTGAAAAAGCAACGTGATGGTGGTACTGTAAATAAATACGGCAGTAAGTATCTTGAAGTACAGCCAGAATTTCAGTTCATTTGAGAAACAAAACGTGGAGTGAGATCTTTGACTGTGCTTCGAACGATCATTGTACATATCTGTCTGGTGTGATCGATGGTGCTATAAATGCCTCGAATGAATGAGATACCTTTGTCGGCCAACATTTCGTCGGCGAGGTTTTCGTTAGCCCCGAAACTGCGTAGCAGTGTTTTGTGTGAGAATTCGCTTTGATCTTGCTTATAATACTCCGCCTTGTGTCCGAGCTAGGTGACAAAGTAATTGCACGAACAACATATTTAAAAATACCATAGTCAAAATTAAAACTAAAACTGTGTAGCGTGCAAACATTTTATTACCAATGTAACTACGGGAAAATTTTTAGTCTGAAATCCTTGGATCCTCAAAAATAAGTTTAACAATTTAAAAACAAGATATATTACGCTTCAATGTTCCTTTAAATTCAAAAAGTATTTACTTTCCGTAGGGTGATACATGAGTATTTTAATATGTTTTCAATTCCGATGCATTTAGTACCCGTCACCAATTAAAATCGTTAAAAATGAAGTGTCATTTTACAGGAAACGATTGCTTATAAAAAAAGTTAACTCACATTGTCTTGAACCAGAGGATTGGCACCCAAATGAAGCAGTAGGTTGTAGTAGTGTCCGTTGTCTGCAAGGGTGGTAGCGTAATGCAAGGGTGTTCGACCATCTAGATCAATGGCATGCGCAGTTTCAGGAAACCTCCCTGCCAGGTACCTAAAAGGAACATAAATAATTAATAGGATAGGCGGCAGAAATCGATGAAAGTTGATTGAAACATGACAAGGTAACTCGTTTGCCCGTCGCACTTTTAATTTCTCTGTCACGAACTTCGCGAAAGTACTTACGATGTGAACTTTCACAAGCTATTATTTACTTTATCGAACTAAACAGTTCTGTGCGAAGGCCAGTATAATTATTAAAAAAAATAAGTATCATGATGGAAAAATGTGGTGCAAGCTATACCTCAGATTCAGATATTATTGCTTCAAGTGTGGTATTTGGTGCAATTACTGCCTTGCCCCACTTTTAACTTGAACATTAAACAAAATCAATCGTTTCATCCATTTTACCTACCTACTTCTTTCATTGAAAGTTTGAAGACTCTTCAAACATGGAGCGATTACGAAATAAAGAAACTAACTTTCGTAAAAAATAATTGTTTCTTAATTAATACCATCGCGTGTCTTACGCCAGTGTACCTGATAATAGCAGTGTTCCCAAATACAACAGCAACATGAAGGGGTGTTGCACCGCGGGGCGACGATCCATCCCTCGCGACAGCGAATTTGCGACGATCTAACGCGCTCTGCAGATCTCTCAGATTTCCCTCTCGCGCTGCCATATGCACGGCGTGGATTTTACCCTGTAAGAATCATAGATATTCCTATTCATCACACAATTAACGCGTAATTAGAAATAAAAGTAAGACAAAAACAGGCTGACACTGGAACAAGTTTGCAGAATAGCTTATTAATTAAAAATGAATAAACACCGCCATCTACTGAATAACGTATGTAAATTATGTGGAACGAGCACGCTGAAAGACGCCTCTTCAAGAAATAGGCCGAACAAACAAAAAAGTGTTTTGCAACACCGGTAGTGCGTAATACCATGTAGGAAGGGACGCGATCGATGAATGCCTGTAGCTCAGGATTCCCCGAATGCCGTCCAACCAATCTTCTGCCTTCCCCGTTGAGAACCAAACCGGCCAACTGCTCCATGTTGCCGTTCTCCAGCAGCGTCTCGATTTCTGGGTCCGCCGTCATGCTGCCCTCGTTTACTTCTGTCTCCGGAAGTTCCTCGTGCTCGCCCACGATCACCTGCTAATCATGCCTAGGTGCAAAACCATGCGCACAGACGGACGGGCACGTGCCGGTCGATAGAGGAAATATTAATCGTACGGGGCCATCTAAACGTGCAAATCGATCGTCGGCTGTCTTCGCCTTGTGTCTGCATTGCGTGACGATGCGTCTACACGTGGTTTTTCGATCGATATAGCTATATAGTCTGGTATTTTTCTTTTTGAAATCGTGGTGTGTTTTAATGAACGTCTTTAGCATAATACTTTTTTTTTCGTCGAGTAACTGAATGTTGATGTGAATTGTCTTTCTGCCGAAAAATGGTGGTCGTTTGAACGTTTGAAGGCTTCGTTTTTTATTTCCGAGGTGTCCCGTTTTAATGCTGTTAGGCTTGATGTTAAGTTTTGCGGTATGTAAATGGATTAATGAGAGTTAAATACGTAGTGAATTTTGAGCTTCATACTGTTGGCGCTAAATAAAGTTCATGGAGAATAAAGAAACGAGTGCAGGTCATGAATGCCATCGCGATCTTTCGATAATCCTTCAAGCGTTCGTGGGACTGTTTCATTGAGAAGTTACAGAACAGAAGTCCTTCGTTCAGTTATTTATTTATTGGTATATTTGTGCGTGACAAAGAACATACTGTATAATATTTCGATATCGATCGTTTCTTAACTTCAATACACAGTGACACTTATAACCATCGTACGTGTTACGGTCAACGTTAGTAGCTAACTGGCTATATACTCCCTTAATTATTCATTCGCCAAACGAATGCCGAAGCCCGGAATTTAGCAGCTTTACATTCCTTTCCCTCTTCTTGTTAACTTATACTGATATAATATACTTATCTCGTATCTTGCGCTTCACTGCCTATGAATCTCGCGTTTATGTCTGTGTACTAGCCGATTACGTTCCTGAAACTGGATTCGTTTAAGAGTTATGATGACTGTACCTGGTCTTCGTCGTTTCCTGGATCATCGACCCCAGAATCACCTGTGCTCGCTTCGTTTCTCTCTTCGTGCTCCACTTTGTTTTCCACCATCTCCTCTTCCTTCTTCTCCTCCTTCTCCTCGTTGTCTTCCTTCCCCTCCTTCTCCTCGTTGTCTTCTTTCTTCTCCTTCTCCTTTTCCACGACGTCCTCAGCTTCCGCAGATTCGGGGGCCTTCTTGGTTTCCTCCGTTTCCTGTGTTCCCTCTGTTTCCTCTGTCTTCTCTTCAGGCTCTGCTTCTGTCGGCTCCTCTTCGCCATCGTGTTCGGGCTTGGGTGTTTCCTCTCTCTCTTGCATCGGTGCACCCGTCACCACGTCATCGTCCGAGGACCTTTCCTCTGAATCGTCCACTTTCACTTTCTGCGCGGTCTCTTCCTCCTTGCTCTCCCCATTTTCTGTATCTTCTGGGTGTTCTGGCTTCTCTGCATTCTCTGCAGTTTCTACGTCCTCTGCATTCTCTGCGTTTTCTGCGTTCCCTGAATCTTCCTGATGTTCTTTTTCTTCACCATCTTCGACGTTCTTTATCTATTTTGTTGAATTATTCATTAATCTCGGTAATCTTAAAATTTGCTTTTTATTTTTCCTCAAATATCGAAGCAGGGTTTAGGTACTGTATAATGTCAATGAATACAAATTCGTATGAAATAGAGACACTGGTATTTGAACAAACTTTAGCTCCAGTCGTAAGTAAAGTGTATCTAAATGGAGTTTTCACAAATGAAACTCTATCTCTACCTTTTAACGAACTAGGTGTTATCGCGTTCAAGAATTAGACTTAGAGTATTAGCGTGTTATTAAGTTACAGAGAAATCAAGTGTTCACTGTGGTACCTGCTCCATAGACCTGCTGAAACTTTTCGATGCAGATTCAGCGCTGCCAAACGCACTGTCAATATCTGCACTGTGGACTTTCTTCATCCCTCTTGAAATCGATTCTTCTGCCTCCAAAATCCTCCAGTCCCAGTGTTTGGGGTACGATGGTCCAGAGACTCGAGGTGCTTCTGGTACCACGGTTAACAGCGATTGATCTATATCCGATGGTCGGTTCTTATAAAAAGCTGCTGCTTTTTGCTTCTGATGGAAAAAAGGTTACACAAATGAATACAAGTGTTTCATTTAGTAATTCAAAGCTTACGATATTCCATTGCAAGTCACTATTTACTGAAATAATGCGAGGTATGTCGAGGAATAGAACCATCTCTTCCTTTCACGCATTACTTTTATAAATTATACACAGAGATACTTGGAATTCCTCGATGTAGGATGAAAATATAATAATATATTGCAGTAATTGCACATTTCAGTTCCAACTGATTCGACTTTTGCCATTTCGAGTATTTAATTTCTATTTCAACTGATACAGTGGATTGTTGCCATTAATTTCTATAATTATTTATTCACCGTACTGAAAACTTACGTTGTCTAGCTTGCTCTCGTCAGCTCCGTGTTCCGTTAACAAATCATACAGCGTTCCACCATCTTTCACTGCAGCTGCATAATGCAATGGCGTTTTTCCATCGTTGTCTTGCGCTTCCACAACTGTTGGGTACCTCGCCAAGATTTCTCTCGCGATTTCCGTGTATCCCAATCCAGCCGCCTAATAGTTATTAAAAATTTCACCATTTAAACGACGCTTATCAGAATACTAAAATATCCAGAGACAGAAATTTACGACTTTGTGTATCGTTTACCTTGTGCAGAACATTTAAGCCATTGCTATCTTTGCTGCAGAGAACGACTGGCGATGTAGAGTCAATTTTCTTTTTAAGCTTCTCTAACTCGTTGCGTACTGTCGCTGCGTGGACGTCTTTAACGGTGCCCTTTCACAAAAGCACAGAAATTTAGTTTCATTACTATAACAAATTTTGGAAAATAAAGATACATTTGTAGTGGTAGATCTTTAGAAATTATTTTTGTCACTGAATCAACAAGGAAAGTAGAGTGAATTTTCGATATATCGTTGAGAAAAACAGTTTAAAATTTTGGTAAAGTCACGAACCATTATGTGGGGAACAGCTTCCAAAAATTTTTTCACGCGTGGATTGTTGCTGGTCTCCATACGCAATTTGTTTCCATGTCCTTCCCATAAAACCTGTTGCAATTTCCTGATGTCCCGGTTGTGGATCCATATTCGTATGTTGGAAGGTTTGAAATCCCAGCCTAGGAAGGGAACATTTTCTTCAACAGTTATAGCAATTATTCAGACATTTCGAATAATGTATTCCAAGGACAGTGGCTTGTCGTTGGTCCTTTTATTCGCCTTTTTCTTTAAATTAATGTTTGATTGATAATTAATAATAGTGCCGAAACATAATTTCTTAGACGTTTGTTTTCTTCTCGATTACAATGCCAGGCTTCGAAAAATGTAGGAAGAAGTGTGACGTACGTTTAGGTGCTTGGACATAGGTTGGGGTTTGAATTAATCAGAGGCTTGTACGCCTTGTTTTTTATAATAAGTATCGCAATGACGTGGTCTTCTTGCCTCGAGGTATAACTGGTTTGTTAAGAATTCACGAGCAACAGGATTTATAACAGAGCGTTGCGTGTTTGCACAGTGTAATAAATATTTTAAATACTCGGGGGAATCCTCTTACTACGGGTGATCGATTTTGTGTTCGACACTTGTGCTATTCTGGAGACGGGTGGAATAAAATCCTAACAAACTAAACCGTATCTCTAACGCATAAATTAAGCAGTATTAAAATTCTCAAGTGTGGTTTGAAGAAACCGCTGTCGTCCATTTAAGTAATTATCTTACAGGAAACATCTCCGATTACCAATGAATCATTGATTTTTACATAACATAACGAACCGTGACCAAGCTGATTAAACGAGCTATTCCATTCTGCACACACATTTACAAAAATTACGAATCGATGACAGTATTCAACAAATGTTGAAATGATAGCAAACAGTGTTCGAAAACAGTGAACAAGAAATAAGATGTATAGAATACTTTGCATCCGAACTGTGTTGTGATCACAAGTAGGGATGTGGCTTAAACGTGTCGCACACCACTCGCGTGGGAACGTGGCTTTACATACATCTTACCTGTGCTCTGCTTTCGAAGAGCAACGTTTTTTACATAGTTGGAAAAGTGCAGTGCATTTGCAGCACGTGGGGACGTGGCTTAATGTTCTGTTTCGACACAGATTGCGTGCTCCACGATGCATTAATAAATTTTTTAGAAGTCAGCCGAGTGCACGGACCCCGTCACCTCGCTGACACGTTTCGAGCCACCGTTTACATCGTACGTGCCCTATTGCTTTCATAGTAAATAGATCAATCAATGTAGTAGGCGGGAATTCCGGTGTACATTGCAAGCGTAGCACACTGGCTTCATATGCGACGTAAAATGCCGACTGCTTATAACAATTTAATGCGATTTCGAGGTCTGTCAATTTAATGGAACTTCCAATGTCAGTTCGAACAACTCGATGCCCATTTTCTTGGCTCAATGTAAATGGCAGCGTTCACGGTGAACTTATGCTTTCCCAGTCGACTATTACCTCCATTGCATAAAGAAATGGTATCATAAAAGTTGTGGACATTTGAAAAGGGCTCAATTTTGTTTCACAGACATATCACTGATTTTAGTATTACGAAGTCCTTGCAATTTGTTCCCACTAAATTGAATGTAATCGTTACTTGATTATGCATCGTAATCGTAATTCATTTACTACGGAAATTCACGTTCAACTTTACAGAGCTATTAGGTATTCACATTTTCTTGGAACAGTTTACCATTCAAGCTTCAATGGCAGATAACAGAGGAATGCTATAGGAATGCAGACTTTCAGGATATTGGGTTGCCAGTCGATCTTCGAAGGAAATGCATATGTATTTACTAGTGAACAGAACATCCAATCTTTTCTGGGGAATTACACGGTTCTGTTTCAATCGAAAATCAATTATAAAGCTGTCCATTTCTGACTGTATTATATACCTAGTATATCATGAAGAATCATTTGGTTTGGATTAAATTTGATTTGGATTAAATTTTAACATCCCTGCATCGTTACAACGTCGACACAGTTTCTGGGCACTACAGTTTTAAAGGGTTTCTAAATAATTCGCTGCTCGATCACCCAAGGCATGTCATCTTATCGATCGCCAGCAGTTTTCTTCGTCTTACAAATTTAAGTTCTATCGATTTCCCCTGGTCATTAGGGGTGGATTCCGTAGTAGGGTATAAGTCAAGGAATCTATATCCGACTAAGGTGGAGGATGTGCGAAACGAAGCCTGCCGCAAGGTTATCTAGAATTCATTTACTAACAATAAGTTGTTTTGAACCAAGCTGTCAGCCCACTCAGTACTTGTATGATGAATAGACACATTAATTGAAACTAACAATAACTTTCATTGCCTTCCATGTACCTTCAGTTGCATTTAACTGCCATAGCCTCGAGTGCACTCAATATACTCGTCTTTCGTCAACATTCACGTACCGAGGTCCCGGAATTTCTGTCCTTGTATGAAAGCATGTCATTGTTTGTCAAATTAATGTAAAGTTTTGTGAATAATTTTATATGCATTTAAAATAAGCGCTTCACACGCACGGTGGAACATTAGTGTCTGTCTTTGAGATGTAAGTTATGAACCTTTGCTGGGAAATACAAGGTGCATTTTTGAAGAAGCATCGCACTTAAAACAAATTTCATGCAAACAGAAAATTGCTTTTAAATGTGCGCCTGAAAAGGCATTTAGATGAATTCGTTTAAGTGTTTGAACGAACAGTGCATGTGCTTGATTCAAACCACTCACTTTCTTTGCCACTGCTCATCTTCCGGCGGGACATGCTCTCCACTTCCGGTAACTCGATTTCCGAGGTGTGTTCCAAGTAGTACGCCGCTGGGTTGCCCTTTTTGTCGCAGATACTCGCGTCGCAGTCGCCTTCTATGAGAACATCCCAAATCGCCTCGAAATCCTTGCAAACTGCACAATAATGCAACGCTGTTCTACCTTCCTAAACATCAAAAACACAATATTATAATTCTCTCCACTCAAAACCCATTACATCCCATGACACCGAAGAGCACTATGCAAAGTAGATACAATTTACAAACTCAGAGTCACCAAAAACTAACGTCTCATCCGTTGAATTAAAAATTTTCTAATGACCCTTCAAAGTTCCATCATCTATAACTACTGAACTCGACATTTTAATTCACAAAACATCCAAAATCATCACAAAAGCAATAAAAAAAAGTTTAAACTTTAATATTCCATGTCACCTCAGACCCAACGAGCAAGAATTGATTTCAAGCAACGATTCATCCCACGTAGTCATTATTTGAAATTAAAGAATGAATAAAAGGGCCAGCGTGGGCAATGTTTGCGAAAAGAAACTATCACTTGCCGCAAACTTATGGAGTCATCCTCGGTGAAACGCCACCGCGCGGTGTTCGGCGGGAAAAAGAGGGTTGGTAATTGTGATAGTTGAGGAACGAATGTTCGCGGAGGAGCAGCGTTGCGAGCACGATGTCGACGACAGTTAAACAGCGAATGTATGGAGCTCGAATTGAGATCGAGGGTGGGGAAGGGGTGAAAAGCTGCCGTTTGTCGTATCAGAGGCACTGCGTGCGCGCCTGGACACGAAGTTAGATGACTGCAGGGGAGAACAGGTGGTTTACACTTTGTTATTAGCGGCGTCACGCGATGCGGGAAAGGCGACCGTCGTTACAAAAAATGGCCTTTCGATTATTCAGCAGCCGGATATCTCGCGAGAAGCGCAAACGCCCCTGTCACGACACGATCGTGACGTGCCAGCTATCTTGGGAACAGGGTGGGTCGGGCTCGTTTGCTAATTGATCGCGATATTCTTCGTGTTATCGGTCGAGATCGACACTGGGCGTGTGGAAAAAGATTGGGCGGCTTTAAGAGTTTTTTGGTGTGAATTAAAATAAATTGCATATCACGGGGCGATTTGCTTTAGAATAGAGCGTGATTCGTTTAGCTTCGTTGCTTTCATGAGGCCAGATCTAAACGATTTTCATTTGCTTGTGGAATTTGAAATAGGCATTCTTTGTTCGTACAATTTATAAGCTCTGTCTCAGAATAAAATTGACCATACTCACTCATTTGTTGAATGAAGGATATGAGATGTTAAAGTTTCAGATATGAGGCAACTTAAGTCATTGGAGTAAGTAATTTTCTGATGATTTTAAGCAGTGCAGTTTTTAAAATTTAAAATGCTGTATGAAACGTGGACGATGCTTAAGTTTGGACATAGTAGGTAATTGATCTGAAGCGGCTAAAAAAAGATAGAAAGGTGTGCGAAGCTGAAATGAAACAGTGATTCTAGAAACGAGTGACGAATACGAAGTGAAAGAAGATAATAAAGAAAATACGTAAATGAATCTGTAAATTGTGCATTAGGGGAGATGAAATAACGAGAATCACCCTGTCCTTTTGCTGCACAGTGATAGGGTAATTCTGCACGAGCCATTCGACGATGTCCTGATGATCGTAGTAGACCGCTTTGTGGAGTAAAGGAATACCAGCTGGATCTTTCGCAATGGCCAACTTCTTTTTAGCTCCTTCTGTTACTAATTTTTGCACCTCTGGCAGGGAACCACGGGAAACAGCATCGTGCACGTACGAGATTTTTGTCTGAAAGAAAAATTACTATTTTTTTAAAGGATCTAGAATATCCTGCCTTCGTGGATCGTGTTATCAATGATATACGAACCAAGTAATTTGGGAGTCCCTTCAGGAAGACTCGAGTCCTAAGATCAGGCGAGTGTTCACCTAACAGGCGAGCCCCGCGTCCTTCTAAAACGACATGCTCCAGTTTCTCCAGCTCACCCCGTAGCAGCCAGGACTTCAGCGTCGTCGGATTCATCTGCGAGTGTGAAACGATTGCAGTAATCATTTTGGGAGCATTTATAGAATTTATTTCATTGTTTGAATGATTTAATTATTAATAATTGATTTGAATTCAAGGCTTCAGAGGTGGCACAGTGAAGTGATAGCGCGGTGGTGAATTTTTTTAAATTAAGTTACTTAGCAAACTTTTTCGGTGTATTGGGCGGATGGTGCCGACTCGAACCTTTTTTGCGCCCTAAGCGATCTTGCAAAATTGCGCCCTTTATTTATAATATACACGCAAACTACCCCCGTGCTTCGCTTCGGGCCCAAAAGATATTAAGGACTCCATGAAAACACATTTCACTCCTTTTCACCATCCCCCATTTGTGTGGGAAATCTTTGTAAATAATAATCAAGTTGATATCTAATCGGGCCTAAGAAATAATAAAAAGTCGGAGAAAACATACTTCACCCCTTTTTACCCCCTTCGGGTTGGAATTTTAAAAAATCCAAAAGGAATATACCCTCCGAATTTCATGTTTCTAGGGTCAACGGTTTGGGCTGGACAGTGATGAATCAGTGACACAACGATTATATAAGTATAGATTTATTTGAGCTTTTTGATGACCTTACTCTGAATTTTTATTCGTAACTTAAAACATTTATTGTATAACTTGTAATACTTCATTTAAAACTTTATTTTAAAAAATGTCGACAGGAAAAAAGACCATTTTGCGCCCCGTGTCAATACGTAGCTTAAAACATTTATAGTACAACTTGTAATATTTCATTTAAAACTTTAATTTAAAAAATGCCGACAATAAAAATACCATTTTGAGCCCCTTGCCAACTTTACGCCCTAGACAGCTGCCTGAATTTGCCTATAGGGACGAGCCAGGCCTGAGTGAAGGTAAGACATGACATCGACAGAATAGAAATAACATTTTTCATTTACCTAAGGGGATATTTCTTAATTTAACGTTCTCTGACAAACAGTGGCAAATCACGATTCTCGAAACACCTGCTATTGATTTTCCATCAAGCTTATAGGATCGAGACCGCGTGTGTACACAGTTTCTCGTTTCACGTTCGTATCGACGCGCAGATTACTCCATACGATGCAATTTGCAAAGCTGAAAGGTCTGAAATTGTTACGCAGCTTTCTAAACAGCTTTCGAAATAAACTTGCCCAACCCGATCCGGCAGAGTAAAATTACTAAAACGAAATTGATATGAAATTGCTGGGGCATAGTCACGCTAACACAGGCGAAGAATAAAACACTTTCCAATCACAATTAACCCTGAAGTCAGATACTATATATCTAAATTATTCTATTTTTCAACCCATGTTCCTTTTCGTCCGAATACCTGGGATGAAAGAATTCAAGTGACGCAAATAGAATTGGGAAGTCGAGTTAAATTGACTTTCCTGCTCCTTATACGCAGCTCTGGAACTCAAGTATGGCTTTCGCAAGATAAAGTAACCTGTCGTCACTCTCCTAATGAGGTCAGGGAACTAAAAACAATATGTTAATGGTCGAACGAGTGACAAATCTACGCAATTTCACGCTGGCCTCGTTTTTCCTGTTGCAGAAACAACTGGTGAATCCCCTGGTTTGTGGGTCGCGTGTGAAGCCAAATGGAAGACAAACAGCGTCATGGACATGTGCGACGTTATCGTCGGCGAATCGTGTTTTATTTGCGTTGTAAAATTTCGTATGCGGAAACGCGCTGAACCAATCGAAAATTTCGCTTAATCGTTCCGTCCCAATTAGAGTGGCCTGCTAGGGTAGAGTTGTAGATGATTTATCTGATACCGGGAAGTACTTTTTCGGTATTACATAATGGACTTTAAATGTATACCAATTTGTAGGCCACGTGGAGGCAAACGGAACAATTTTTTTCTGGCGATAAGACATCGGAGAAACTACATTCGCAATACCTTGTCCGTTATCAAATTGCAACCATTGTCTTTCTATTATTAGAAGTATTGTTAGATCGTGTGAAAGGAAGTATCAGCTATTAAAATTACTTAAACAAATGTCTGCATTGAATATTTGATGAATCGTGCTTTATACGTCAATAGAGACAGCAACAAACATAAATAAAAATGTTTATCTTAATTACTTGTGTCTCCGTTATATTCCCACGTTAAAATCAATGAAAAACGAAACTGTGGCACTATAATTCTTTCGAGAAGACTTAATTTCCTACTGGCGTGCAGTGACTCATGAAAGTATTGAAACGCTTACAGGAAAATATTAAAATGAGCGCGTTATACCGAAAATTTCAAAACACTGCTGTGGCGATAATAAGTCACAGCTAGCACAGTGGTATTGTAAAAATTTCATGAAAAACTAACAATGAATTGGGTATAAAAGAACGATTATTACAAGCACGAGACGCAAAATCTCAAAAGTAACCAAACAATTTAATTGGACTACGATTTGTATTAATTATATTAATAATCAATTTCCCACAATTTTTCTGTTAATCTGTCTAAAATTTAAACTTTTCTTCCAACATCTTCACTACAGAATAATTTCCCGAAGACCTAATACAATCGTACATCGATTCCTAACGTAGCAAGCCGCCCAGAAAAAAGCAGCAAAGAATTAACTAAATGCGTAACGAGTGCACAGATTGCAGCGACAGCCAGTGCATCGTCAACAAACCAAAGTGCATAGAAAACCACGAATGAAGCGTGTGCATTGTGGGCTGTGGAGCGGTGATCTTATTTAGCTGATCACCCGCCCGAATCATTTTCGAAAAGCGAAGTTACCTGATCGACTTTGGGTCAGGGGACTCTTATCATAACGGAGTCATGGTCCCACGGCACTGTGCAATGGAAAAGTGCATCGCTATGCCGCGTACAATGAATAAATCGCGATAGTCTGGCTGAAAAGCGTTGGTGGTCGACACGAGGAAGCGTCGCACGTCAAATGAAGTCGATGCCGAGCGTCGCGACGCCACCTGTGAACTCGTTCCATAAATTTTGCCGGGTCGTCGAGACTGGACATTCGGTCAGCGCGGAAAAGAACGAGGAAGTAACCATGGAACGACGGTCTTTCTACGTGTTCACGCAAATAAATGGAATCGATCGTGAATCCACAGTATGTCTGACCTGGATAATTCCGTGGACTCGATCAAGGTACCCGAGCAGTCGAAACTGGCGAGTAATTTAAAGTTTGAATCGAGGGAGGAATTTACTATGAGTGTCAAGGTTCGGGTAGGTATGTTGTGAGAACTTGGAGAAAACAGAATTTGAATCGAATTTCTCACGAATCCATTCCAACCAGAGTTGGGCATTAACTAAATAAAAATTATTTAAATTATTATTGGCGGCCCGGATGCGAGCTAGAAAATTATTCGAATAAAGTTAAAGTTAAAGTTATAGTTGAAGAATTTATCCAACGCTCAAATGGAAACGCTCGACGAATAAAAAAATTAACTTTATTCGTCGAACCGGGTTAACTTTATTCGACACATGACAAATAATTTTTTAACTTTTATTCGTTATTCGAAATTTTATTTGAATACAAATTTTGCGCATCTCTGATTCCAACTACTTGAATTTTACTCGTGCCCTCTAATTTCTGAATAAATCATCTTGAGCGAAGTCATACCTATGTTCATCTGTTTTCACTGTGACGCAAGTGAAATGGTAATTTTTAATATTACTTTGAATATTCAAATGCAAATAAGATAGTGCTGTGTTTGAACTTAATGGATCAGGTATGAAAATAAAATGGAGAAAGATAAATAGCAGCGCATCTCGTTTGTTTGCACCATTTGAAAAACATACTTCGATCAAACGCGGACTATCCCACAAACAATCGAGTTTCAAAACTAAATGTGGGCATACTGTGCGATAAGGTAGGTTGAGTTCCTCAATAAGAATCACAGCGAGTGTGAAAACCGCGAATCCTTGAGCTCCCGTCACTTCAGCGAAAAAACGTGCACGAGGCTAACGGCGCGTGCCTTCTATCGGTGAACCCCCTTGAATTAAACTATTTCCAAGCATCGAGAAATTGTAAATTAGATGGTAATTCTAATAATGGAAGTTGCGGAAATGATTGCGCAACGCCAGTTCGTGAAAGTCGCCCGATAAAGCCGTTTCGTCAAAGGAAATGCAACGGTTCGAGGAACAGTTGCACCAAGGAATATCGTTCCTCACTTATTTAAAACGGCGTTAGGGTCACGTATTGTAAAATACAGTGAACTGTTTCATAATGGAACTTCGTTAGGTGTGACAAATAAACAGACATCATAACTGTTACAAGACTTTTAAAAGTTACGGTATAAGAGTTAATAGGTACCTTTAATTAAATCATTTTGGTTGCGAATAATAATTATTATTTTCATTAAATTATTAATTATTAATAAAATTGTTTGATTACGCGCAATCATTATCGATGACCCGAATTTTATTTTGGTTACCGCTAACCAATATCGACGGCAAAATTTTTTTCTTGTTACATTCGATCGTTGGTCAATTATTGTTATTAACATTATTGATAATTACTATTCACTCACAACATGAACAAAAATTAATTATAAAACTTATATCTTTTATTAAGCAAACAAACGATATGGAAATATATGAAACAAAGAATAGGATAAATGATATTGTAGTACAATTTACCGTTTTTGGCATAATGAAATATATAAGTTTTATAATTCATTTTTTCATGTTGTCAATGAATACTAATTATCAGTAATGTTAACAATAATCGACAATGAGCGAATGTTACCAGAAAAAAATTTCCGTCGAGATTGGTTAGCAATAACTAAAAAATGTTTTCGCCGTCGATAATCGTTATCCATAATCAAAATAAAAGTCGGGTTCCCGATAGTGATTACTGGAAACCAAAAAAATCTGGTCATTTGTATTGGTTACTAGTAACTAAAATTAAATTTCCGTCATCGCCAATGGCTACTGGTGGCCAAAAAATTTTAATTATTCATAAAGGTTAGTTATAATCAGAAGAATTAAAAATTAATATTTTTTAAGAAATTTCTTTGAGATTTAATGATAACTGGTTTCTAATTAAATGAAAATCAATTTTTACTTAATGATTGTTTTCCAAATTTTTTTAAAATAACTGTTATTTTGGATCTCCGCTATTAAATGAAGAGGAAATCGCGAACGTTACACAAATGTACTTATAAATTCGATTTATATTAAAGACAATTGTTATTAATATTAACAACCAAGACACTAAAATTATTTCCAGCGGGTGTTTGATCTATCATCAGACATTTTCAAGCAATATTTTTTTTAAATATATCGAACTATCTATCTAGTAAATTAAATTTCATCTTTCATTCCTAACCATGTGTAGCCTTGAAGGTCATAGTATACCATATGGTTGAATTTGTCTTGACAGTCGCTTTCATATTGGATAATCAAATATATAGCATTCCATTTAAAAAACTGAGTGTCACCTTTGTTTCAAGGAAAATATTGCGAACACCAAAAATTGAGTTACCGTATTATGTTGTGTATAGAAAACAGTAAAAGTTTTCCATCTTCGGTTTTTTACAAATACTTGCCATATTCGAGAACACTGTATAAGAATAGCAGATATAGCCGCTTGGCCGCTGCGAGTACCGCACGGCTCAGCCAGTCGAGCCGGTGTAATTTGACGCAGCGTCAACTTTCGGCAATTTTTACAGGGCCAATTTTAAAATATCCATATTTTTGAAAATTTGTCCATCAAGGGGAAGGATAGAACTATATTCTCCTTTTTCAGATTTTTAAAATCGCGCCCGATGTTAAAAACCTGCATTTGTTTAAAATAATTGCACAAAAATGGTTCAAATTTTTTTTTTAACTGAAATAATTTTTTCTTAAAACTTTAATGTCTTCTTTATAAGCACCGTAAAGCTCATCTCCATCCGTTTACTACTTCCATAGCTATACACATACAGCACATTCTCGTTGCAGCAAAGTTGCAGGATCGTTGCAGTGCAAGATTGAAATGTTGCACTGCAATGTTGTAGCAATATTGCTCTGTCCGCCTCCTGCAACGATTCGGGCAGTGGGTCCAAAAATATAAATAACGTCCGTGACGATATTGAATGTGTGCAGAGAATCATAGAAGTACAAAGCCCGTATAGGGTAACGCATACAGATGTTGACCCCTATAAAATGATTGACCCTCTTCCCCAAGAAGTAGGAAATATAATATAATGCTTTTTTTATATAATAAAATATATCTATATTTCGGTGGCCTAGATATTTTTGTTCCGAATACAATTATATTTTATTATATAAAAAAAAAACATTATATTATATTTTCTACTTCTTGGGGAAGAGGGTCAATCATTTGATAGGGGTCAAAACACATCTGTATGAGTTACCCTATATTACTTTTTCTCACAGAAATTTTTTTTCCCGTAAGCGGATTCTCGACCGGCGACCTGTAGCGTCGTAGGCGAACACTTTACCGGCGCAGCTACAACCACTGATTGATAAGACTGCTAACGTATTCGAAATTATACTCCTACCGTGCAAAAGTATAAACTCAAATTATTCAAAAACGAAGGCTCATTTTGACAAACTCCATTAGGGTTTTGTAACACTATAGCTATGTGCTACAACTTCCACCCTGTGTCATTCTACACATTAAAATATACAGGGTGAGTCACCTAACATTTAAGCTTAAAATATCGCCGTTGTTTTTAATGATACGAGAAAATGTCTCAGGAAAAAATGATTACTAGACAAAAAGGACAACATATTATACACGGTTGAATTTGTATTTTTATCGGCTATAACGTTACAGTAATGAAAATATGTCATCCCATTTAAAAAACTGTTGATGATCTTGGAATTTCGGGAAATATAACCTTGAGAACAAAAATCGTCTCCGTCAGAATAATTATCTCCCTGAAGCAAACATTTTTTTCCTTAGACATTTTCTCGTATCATTAAAAACAACGGAAATATTTTAGGTTAAGCAACGTTGCGCAACATTGCAGGATCATTGCAGCAACATTACAGGAAAGTTGCGGCAACATTGCAGGAACGTTGCCGCAATACTGGCGCAACGTTGCATCAACATTGTGGACACGTTGCCAAATGTTGCCGTAACGTTGCAGAAATATTGCAGGAACGTTGCCGTGCAATATTGCGACGCAACATTGATGCAACTATGCAGCAATGATTCTATGTCCGCCCCGTGCAATGTTGCACGGCAACGTCGCAGCAACGTTACATCGACATTGCGCTGCAACCATGCAACACTGCAAGGTTACTGCAACGATCCTGCAACGTTGCCGCCACGAAGTGTGCTGTATGGGTAATGTATTGAAAAAAGTTAGCACTTAACTTCAAACAGCTGTAAAATCTACATTTTTCAAAATTTTCAAAAATTCGTTGACGTACATTTAAACATCACTAAAGGCTACAACATATTCAAATTTCAGCAATCTACGAAAACTTACTCCGAAATCTATCCGAGTTCGCATGGAATGTCCCAATGGGATTTAACATTTTCGGGTTACCTTTTCTATCGATTTTTTGTGACTGCTCGTTTCCTTGCGGTGTCCCCATTGGAACAGAAGGAAGAAATAAAGGAGGTACTGTCAGAAGAAAGAAATCGAGTTCGTATTAGAAGCTAAATAGTTAAGAGATCTCCTTCATATTTAAATATATACTTCACATTGCCTTTATAAATATTAAGTGCACAAGTTTATCGAGCGAGTCTCCGTCTGTCCCTGATACAGAGAATCCAAGGAACGAGCAGCATGTATCAATCATTTATTCATCGTTAAGCGTCCCCATTAGCCCTGGATAGGTTTGGACCTAACGATTATCGACGTTTATTATCAGTTCGAAATATTTTAGCTGATACTTCTTTTACGTATTTAACAACCAGCCAGTCCGCTGTAATCGATACTCTTTGGAGCAATGACACATCGATAATATAAGTTCTCTCTCTATCACGAAATACGCAGGTGTTATTATTATTATTAATAATTCAACGGATAAAACCTTTTAGTACCCAGACTACATTGTTGTTACATTAAATAGCACACTACGGAGTAAATATAATGGTACTATATACGGTGGTGGTTGCCTAATAGTCCGTAGAAAGAATTTTGGAATTAATTACCCGATCCCGAGAAAAGGTCATTATTTCCAAGCTGCCTAATCGCCTCGTTATTTAATTATTTAATAAGCACAGTTCCAAGGCATTAGGAATAACTTACAAATGAGTACAACAGTTGCAACTTTACCATTTCACCACTATCGATATCTAGCTTGCAAAAATAGAAAAGCTGTGTGACTCAGAACTAGGTGCTATCAAATGAAAACAATTCAAAAGCTTATTCTGTTATTCGACGAACCATTCTCCCGTCGTCCGTGTTATACCATTTTTCTTGAACACTGCAACCATCGATTCGTTAATTAGTAGCACGCATTACCGTCACGTTGTAACAATAAGTGGCCATGATTAAAAAAGAATTTCACGATAAAACACGTACGAGAGCGGCGGTGTCTTCTGTTCGACTGACGAGGCATAGTTTTCTACGTGTCTCCTTCAAACACGGTTTCTATTATTCAAGAAGAGTATAGTATAATAGCCGCTACCTCTTAGGGTCACTGTGAAAAAGTTAATGAGGCTGTATGGTCAATGCAACCAATCAAACGTGACATGAAGCCTCAGTGAACTAAATTCGTATCGTGGAATATATTGAGACGGATTATGCTCTTCCTTAATCAGTTATAAGCGTGATTAACGTTTATGTTTACTTCCTGGAAAATATTTTCACACCTCGTAGCTATACATACTCCGCGAAGGTTGTGATAGCATATCAGAGGTGCTTCGTTTACATTATAGAAGAATTTATTTTAAAGTAATACGTTTTTAGTATCTGTTATTGGCGATGTGTTAATACTATATTACACTGGGATAAATTAGGAAAAAAATGTCTTAAACTAATCGTCCCAGAAGGAAATTTGTTTCAATTAAGATATAGTTAATGAGGCTTCCTTCGGTTTTTGAAGAATTGGCAAATTCCAATGCTTGCTGATATCAGCATATAAGACCACCACCAGCACCAGTCAATGTTTTCAAGTCACTTCATCATCGACCACGTTATACTGTTAAGTTATAAGCTGTGATTGATAAAATGGAGAGGAAAATAGTAACAATATCATACATGATACTCATTTTTTCAATTATATCTGCCAGTGGTAATTACAAAACAGTATCTATTTTTATATACACTTATCTTCGCCAAATTTTGATCTTTTATATATTCTTCGATATTGTTAACTCACTTTAGAAAGAAGTCTCAACAGATCTGACTTCAATTGCAGCGGTCATGCTCATTACAATGTGACTCTCACTGCGTATTATCCAGATTACAGTAGCGACGATGAGTCTGATTACTTGGACTCGAAAATGAAGAAACTTCGAACGTTGCAGGTTCGTTTAACAATTTACTACCATATAAATTTTTGCTACCTCCTTTTACAGGAATCACTATCACACAAATATTTTTCAAAATATGTAAATTGAGAACAATATTTTTTGGATAAGAGTTACACGTACATGATTACAGGAAGACTTCATGAAGTTACTATCAACTTGGAGAATATTTGCTCAAATCTATGAATATATACACATAACGTTACAGTACTATAAATGAGGCAGTCGGAGCAACAACGGACCAACCCACATTAAAAAATTTTTTCTTTCCTATTTTATATGGTTAATAGAGCCTATTGGAATACGTTATTGCTACTAATTCAATTTAAAAAAAAATATGGGTTAGTCCGTAGTTGCTCTGACTGCCTCAAATATAACGTCAAAGCATAAGTATTGCGTGTTTGTTTGATAGGATTTTCTTGATGGCCGCGCGGAATTCGTTACCATCTCCATGGATCTAGACTCGGGAATACCATATGGGACAAAATTCTGCATACCTGAATTGAATGCAAAGTTCCGACGCCAAATTCCGCTTCAGGTACGCCAAACTATTAATACGATCACATCAATTTCTAAATAATTGCATTCCTTTTTAATACCACGCAGGCTAGAGACAAGAGCCACTATAGTGACGTTAAAACAAGCTCAGCTGATTTTTCGCACGTCGATATTTGCGTAAGGTCTGAGGAAGACAGTTACGATAATTCTGTTAACGGTGTTGTGACACTTTATGTGTAATTATATAAAGCTACTTGTACGGGATGAATAAACCACAACGTTGTAACAGAAAGTATATTTATTCGAGTATACTTAGCACAGGATGTAAAATAAATCATATACCTAAGTAGTGATGGTATTCTTTGAAGTGAAATTATACGTCTCATTATCACGTTCATTGGGGCCATTTTATGAATATATATCCTGTTTCTTGTCTCTTTTATTTAAAATAATGAATACCCGGTATTGAATGCGGCCAGGTTCAAATCAGTCCCCTGGACAAATTGTTTTCAATCTGGTTTGACGATGTCCAAATAATTTGTAATCTTCATATAGTAGGTAGCTTGTATTGCGGCTGCATTTGGCTCGTGATCTACGAGTGTGTTTATAAAATCACACAGATGAGAAAAAATATGTAGATCGTTATTTTGAACTTAGGAAACTTCATTCCTTAGGTAAATTTATTTCCTATTATCTTCTCTATCTTTTCTCTGCAAGCTAGGAAAGGAAGTATCTTCTATATTAAGATACGAAAAAGACCATGTTTAAAAATATTACTTTCAGGTGACTTGCACTTTCTACAGTGATCTGACAAAATATTACAAGTGTCGTGTTTGGAGGTTCATCTTTCTTATAGTATTTAATTCTCGTCCACGTTGAGGCTTAATCAGCGTCTTCGTTGACAAGCGTATCGCATTACGCAATGCACATCGCGATATACAGGGTTCTCCGGAAATTCAAAAAATTCTGAAACATGTAGAAATGTATGTGATTTCCTCCTGATTACAACGCAATTTTTTTGGCTGCCCGAAATCTCCCTAAGAGGGTGAAATTAATCCGTGAAAATTCGGCTATTTTCCGGTTTTATTTTCTAATTCGCAAATCTGTAAGAGATAGAAACAAATCTCAAGACGAAAGTTACTTCTTTTAATTAGATCTATGAAATGGTAAAAGTTTAATCAATTGTTTAAACAATTAGAAAAAACTTATAAACAGAAATAACGATAAAATTAAAATGTGAATGTTTTTAAAATTTATTGTTTCGCGTGAAATCTGAATTGGTGGTTTAAATAATTATGAAACAGCATAATCCATTTTTTTCAGTCAAATTCGGCCTTTTGTTGTATCGCTGAATTGTATTCCTCGACAATCGAAGGACTTCTGGATCCACCTGAAGCTGCACGACAAGCAATGTTCTTCTAACTTTTATTACTTTTATTAGGAAAGAATACGCAATGCATAGAAAAAATTAAGACGTTTTATACAATACTTTTGTCTCTAATTACACATGAGGCAAATATACGAGATGGGAAGAGAGGAGAACTTTTTATTTTTATCATAATTATCGAACTTTTCTCTTATTTGCTCACAAAACAGGCGAGATAGTACCGGCGTTTAATAAGTGGTTTAAGTATACCTAGTTATATAACTTTGAAAACACTTGTGTGATGTGAATATTATGAATTATTCTTCATAGTTATAGCAAAACCTGTGCAATACATATGTCATATACGTATGTATCTCATTTTATCACATCTGAAGAAAACATGTTTGTACAGTGAAATGTTTCATCCACACATCAATTTGTATCCACACATCAATAACCATGAGATAACAGTTTGATGCGAGACAAAAGTATATAAATAGTCTTAATTTTTTTTCTACGCGATGCGTATTATTAAAATATGCACAAAAAATTGTCGCAACGTTGCAGCCATATTGCTATGTCCGCCTCCTGAAACGCTTGGGCAGTGTGCGCAATATTCCGGGGGTATTGTACCGCAGTATGTGCGCAATATTCCACGCAATGTGTGCGCAATATTCCGGGAGTATTGTACCGCAGTATGTACGCAATATTCCGCGAGTATTTTGTGCGCAATATTCCCGAAATATTGCATAAACGGGGCCATTGCAATATTGCACGGCAATGTGTGCGCAATAGTCCAGGAACATTGCACAAACGTGTCCATTGCAATATTCCACGGCAATGTTTCCACAGTGTTGCAGTAAAATTGCAATGCAACCTGCAACCAAAAGGTAACATTGCAATGTTTAGCAACGTTTCTGCAACGTTCCTGCAACAGAGTGTGCTGTAGGGGCGGGGTCAACACCGGAAGAGACTCATCGCAGCTTTCGACCATGTCCTCCTGCATTTCCACTTTCACTGTAGTTGCATCAGATAAAGTACAGGACACGTCACTATCACACGTTACGCAAAGTGCCATTCATCTTCAGTCTACTATGTTGAAATTGTAAGAGGCTGCGATAAATTGCTCTGAAAGCTGAAGCGCGTTACACAAAGTTTACCTAAATGAATTCTGCCTTGGATCTTGGATCTGCAGGAAGATCTGCCTTGGATGTTGATCTGAAACTTTACAATCTAAAGTTAATGTTATTAACTGTAGAAATAGGTTTCGTAATTCATATATGTTTGGGAGCCACGGAAAAAACAGGGCGATGGGACTCGAACCCACGACCTTCGGGGGTCCTCCGTGCTACTTGGCCAGCCGCCTTACCAACATCGCCAATGCCAACTCTCCGAGGTTTCGTCTTCCTGATCCCACAATACGAACCCATGTTCGAACCTGCTTTATATAACTTTCTAACAACAACTTCTGTTTTATTTTTTAGAACTAAAACTAAGTCACTAAATCCTGAACGAATCCTATTTCCTATTGCTGCTCAGAGATGATTTGGCATGAAATTCTGCTTATCTATAAGATCGTTAAATAAATCTTTCCGAATAATCTACGATTCGCTTTGCAATTTGTTGTTTCACGGTAGAAGTGAAATATCATCTACGTCTCAGCTACGGAAGTCGCAGGGAATGATCAGTTTTGCCAGCAGTTACCTGGACCACAAATGCGGTGATACACAAGCCCATCACGATGCTCTGCCGCAGAATTTTAACGTGGGTGCTCTGGAAGGGCCACAGACCGATCACGCTCAAAAGACGTTTGTTCCACTCGTACGCCGGCTGCTCGAAGAAATCCATCCTACCTGGTAGCGTTTCCTTCTTCCCTCGGCGGTCGGTTGAGAGCGATTGTTGTCGGCCGATGGGGCGATTCGATGGCTGCGACTACAATCGCTGATTGATCATTGATGAGGGGATCTATACTCTCTTCTTTCAAGTCCGCGTTAATTGGCCAGCTAATTAACCATCAGTCAAGGGAGACTTTCATCATAGGCTGGAAATTTTATGTAATAAGCGGGACGATCGATAGTCATTAGACGAAGCGAGGTGCTCAAAGAAAAGCGATGTGATTTAAAAATATCAAGATTTATCTGTTTTTGGTTACTGGTAATCATTATTGTAAACGGAAATATTTTTGGTCACTAATAAACAATATTGACGACCAAAATCATTTTCGGTTACGAATAACCATTATTGCCAACGGAAATTGTTTTCGGTTACGAATAACTATTATCGCTGTCCAGAATTTTTTTTTTGGTTACGAATAACCATTCTCGATGGTGAGATTTTTTTTGCTTACGTTATAACCAATATCGATTGTGGGATTTTTTTTGGTTACGGTATAACCAATTATAGATTGAGGGAATTTTGGGGGGTTACGTTATAACCAATATCGCTTGAGGGATATTCTTTTGGTTACCGGTAAACAATATCGATGGCGGAAGTTTTATTTTTGTTACTTTCGACTATCATCAATTTTTATTACCTAATAATATTACTAATAATTTGTATCTATGCACGATATACAATGAATATTAGAATTTATATGTTTTAATCAACGATGCAGAATATCTCTTCAATCTGAGCTTTCATTACAGTATACACTTACGTGACGCTGATCAGTTACATGGCAGTACCATCAATGCCAATTATACTTGATGTCGTTATGCCACTGAATCAGTCTCGAGAGAAGCAATACGTACTATTATTGAAATTACTATTATTTAATATTAATATTACTGTTATTTATGCATCCACATGTACTTAGCAGCTCTTGCAATAGGTCACACGTTCGCTTCCTACGAGAGCATGTATATGTTGTACGTGCACCATGCCGATGCCCTGTTTGCGATTGTGAGGTAAGAATTGAAAAAGAATTAGTGTGTAAATTGGAAGATTTGATTGAAATTGCTGCAACGTTAGCGCGCTATCTTTCCTAGTCATCAGCTGAAAACGATACACGTGCTGCATCCAAATGGTTCGATAAACACAGAAGATGGGTGGATCCTTGAAGAATACGGTAACAGAGAGTTCACGCCAGACGAGCAGGAGCAGCTATTCAAGAAGTTGTGTGTCTGTATACAAGACCATCAAAATGCTATCGAGTTGGTTTTATATTTTAATAATTTACTGGACTACCTGGAACATGCAATATCCTGATGCAAAGACATGTTGAAAAGTCCTTTGAGATGTGAAATCAAAATGAGCTGCAAGTATATAAAGGTGATTTCCAACTGCGGTTTTGATGACCCAATTACATATGCACAGCTAAGATGCTGTATTCAGTCATTCCATTACTCATATCGTGGACATTTTAATAATGTGCAGATAAAATGTTATATCTAGACATATACTTGGCGTGGCCAGGAAAGGTCAAGGTGTCGATGAACAAGAATTATTTAAAAACACAAAATAATGAAAGTGTACTCATATTGTCAGAGTTTTAAATTAACAAATTATCTGATAAAAGCTTTTGAGAGGAAAGGTATCGGTGTCGATGAATGATCTTAAAATTATTTTAAAAAGCAATATAATGAAAATGTACTCATATTGTTACAGTTTTAAATTGATTAAATTGACAAATTATCTGAAGGCCTACGAGAGGGAGAGTATGGGAATTGATGATCTGAGAATACCTTTCCTGTTAACTAATGACATTTATGGATGAACCGCCATTTTGGCATTTTCGACTTAACCCGCAGAATAAGAAAACATCAATTTGCAAAACTTTTTCAGCAAGTATTCAATCGTTCCAATCATGGTTGAAATATGTCGAAACTTTAGAGTTTTCTGTGTTAGTTTTGCGATAATTTCAAGAATACAAAGTGTGATATGAAATTTTAGGTTTCAATGCCATGTTGCTAATTCGGAATACCGAGGGTGAAGGTAATTTGGAATATTCCAAAGCTAATCGATGCTTTTAAATGAAATATTATTTATAAATTAATAATAATATATAAATTAATAATAATAGGTATGTAGGTCGAATTGGTAGGTAGATTTGTCAGATTCAGTCACTGGAATCAAGTAGGTGGTACAGAGAGATTTTGAGGGGGTAGATTTCAATGTGTCTGGCAATAATTTTTGACATTCTATAACTACTTGCGAAAGATACTGTTTCTGCTCTTCATCTTTTGTTACGGCACACTTTTCGGCTGTGTCGTTTACAACCCTAAAACTTTTGACAATTGCCGGTCCTTTGAAAAAATCCAGGTTTTCATTTCAAATATCCAGATCGGAATGTAAGAAATGAGTTGGAATGTTGAACCTTCTGAAGAAGTTGTATGATATTCGTGTAATAAAGTAATCGACTTCTTTGTCCAAAAAAGAATGAGCTTTTTTCAAAGCGATTTTGGCTTTCCTACCTAATGGCTTAACTATCCTATCATCTTGTATGTTTTCTTCCTCGGGGTCAACGAGCTTGCGTAGCTCATTGGCATCATCACTGTTTTGCTTAAAAGACAATAGTTTTTGAAAGGACAAACATTTTTTTTGAAAGGACACGGAATTCTCAAAAGTTTTAGGGTTGTACACGACGCAGCCGAAGGGGGTGTCCAATTAATGCTGGACTAAAAATTTTTCAACTTAAACATTAATTATAATGTATTTATAACAGAGTGTAAAGTTTAGGGTTGTTATCCCCATATCACCCTAACGAAGGGGGGTAGAGATCTGAAATGTCTCTCAGTGTTTTCTTAGGCAAAGAGCATTTTTTGGTACACATAAATACTAAAATTTTCCCTATGCTTACCCTGCTAGGTCCTTTAAACCAAAAATAAAAATCGCTTTATGAATAACAAAATAACAATTTAAACCTTATTAGTCAACCAGCCCCGACCGATCATTTTGACTTCAATAATCTATATAACCTTCAATTATTTGTGTATAAACAAAAATATTATGTCAATAGATCGTCTAAATAAACTAACTTTAAAATACCCAAATAGCACACAGACGTCTTAAAGACGTCTTAAATACGTCTGTTTAAATCTCCCCTATGCAGATTTAAGATACATCTCTATCAGTTTTGGCCTGGATTTCCCCAAGGCAGTGATACCTAATAATGAATACCGTATGCAAACTTTGCTTATAATAGATAATTCAGTGACATCAGCTGTTATTGTGTCCGCGCAAGACTTTTTCCTCAGCGAATCAATGTAGGTACATATGTATAATGTTTCTTTCCTGTGGGAAATTCAGTGTCTTCGCTCTGAGCCAAACGATTTCCTTAATTTTGCATCAATGAGTTCGCCTGTTTCATTCATTCGTCGTGTATTTCTGATAACGTTCCTCATTTAAGCTCGTCTCCCTTTCACCACAGAAAAAGTGGAGCCTAAGAACTTTAAGCGAGTTTTGAAAAAGTAAACATTCAAAGCTTTCCGTGTTAAAGTTTATATCGAGCATTTGTTTATATTCAGTGTGTGGAGTTATTCTACGCCACATGTGGAATAATCAATAAAGGGGAAGGTAATGGAAAAATACCCAGGGAAACTGGGTTTTAATAGAGACTACTGCGATTACCCAATAATTTGCGATAATTGATTTATTTTACGCACACATGTGCAAGCAGATGAGGTAGCAGTTATCAATGTCTTGTACTTAGATACTATGATAAGAAAATGAGGAATACGTTTCTCAGGAATATTGCTTATCGCTGTGTTGCGAACTTATTTCATTACTATCATTGTGCGTAGCATTACAATTTGGTCGATAAACAAATTGGACTTATCGTACGATCGAAATTCGCACATTTGCGAAAAAACTTATCTCTTCTTAACACAGTTCATTCAAACGATTCATTGTAGTAAGAAATAAACTAGAGTCGACGCGAAAGAAATTATGTACTTATCAATAATTCAGGTAGCTTAAATAACGTGCACATAACGTTACTATAGTACTATAAATATAACGTGAAAATATAAGTATTACATATCTATATGATAGGACTTTCTTGAGGATCGCCCCGAATTCCTTACCATCTCCATGGATCTAGATTCAGGAATACCATATGGGACAATATCCTACATACCTGAATTCCGACAAGTTCCGCAAAGTTCCGACGCCAAATTCCGCTTCAAGTTCGCCGGAAATAATTGCATTCGTTTTTAATACCACACAGGCTAAAGATAAGAGCCACTATAGTGACGTTAAAACAAATTCAGCTGACTTTTCGCATGTCGTTATTTACGTAAGGTCTGAGGAAGGCAGTTACGATAATTCTGTTAACGGTGTCGCGACACTTTAAGTGTAATTATATAAAGCTACTTGTACGGAATGAATGAAACACAACGTTCTAACAGAAAGTATATTTGTCCGAGTATACTTGGCACAGGATGGAAAATAAATAATATACATAAATAGTGATGGTATTCTTTGGTGAAGTGAAATTATACGTCTGATGACCACCTGGGCCAGGTTTGAAGCAGTCGGTAGAGGCTGTCGCCTGGACAAGTCGTTGAAGCGGTTTGACGATGTCCAAGCAACGTGTAATCTTCTTTTATTTTGCCAATTGACACGCCATATGATATCAACGTCTGGATAGTTTGTATCGCGGCTGCGTTTGGATTGTGACCTACGAATATTTTTATAAGATGAGCCAGATGGGAAAAAATATCTAGATCGTTATTTTGAACTTAGGAAACTTCATTCCTTAGGTAAATTTGTTTCCTATTATCTTCTCTATCTTTTCTCTGCAAGGTACGGAAGAAAGTATCTTCTACATTAAGATGCGAAAAAGTCTATTTTTAAAAATATTACATTCAGGTGGCTTGCACTCTCAACAGTGACCTGACAAAATATTACAAATATCGTGTTTAGGTTCATCTTTCTGATGGTATTTAATTCTCGCCAACGTTCAGGCTGAATCAACATCCGCGTTTACATGCGCATCGCATTACGCAATGCAGATAATATAGCGATATACGGAGTAACTTACCAACAAAGTTACCGATTATGCAAATTCCAATACTCTTGGAGTTGTAGGACGTCGAATGCGCCCCATGTTTACCCCAGCCTCTTCCTTCGTACACGTTACCATCTTCTCCAACTACGAAATTGTAGCCTATGTCGCTCCAACCTTTCTGATTCATGTGGTAGTTCTACGAATCATCATTAAACAATTTGAAAACAAAGACTTCTGACACTTTGCAATACTATCTTCTTACTCCCATCACAATCGCAGCTGATGTATCTAGTATTTTCACTCAAGGAGGAATTCTTATAAATCAATCTGTGTAAAAGTTGAAATTAATGTTTTGATTAAACTATTAAATGGTACCTCAGCTGAATACTAACGAATTTATTGAGAGGTATTGTTTAACAAGCTCGATTTACTCAAATTTGCTTTCAAAACAGCTTTTCCTTATGCAGCTAAACACTTCATTTTACACATGCAAATATTTCATCAAGTGAATCACCTGAAAGCTTCTCAGTCTGGCTTGACAAATTGCTTGAGTCGTGCAACCATCGGTCGCTGAGTGATGAACAATTACAAATGGGGGCGGATCTGTTCCCAGGTTTTTTGACGGCCATTTCGGTGACTTGGCGCCCCACTCTGCCCTCGATATTATATTTGGACGAACTGGAGAATATTAGAACACAGTTACGCATCAATTTTGTACATTTCCATAAGCATCTCAAACTTTACCAAACTACTTTCATAAATTATTAAATAGCACTTTTCCTTTCTGTCAAACGAAGGAAGAAAATGAAACACTAAGTGGTAAATCTATTTCCCAGTTCAAGATCTTTTGAAAATTATTCTTAAACGTTTCAATATAGCATGTAAAGATGTTTTGCTCTAGGCACGATATTAGTTCAGACCAGAGGATTTAATTGATTGACCTTTTTAATAAAAACATGAAGCATGTGGCCAATCACTTGTCACTTAGCGAGAAGACTTAATTTGACAACACAAGGAAACGTTTCACAACCGAAGGGGCCACCTGTTTCCACATGTCCTCATTATTTGACAAGTCATAACAGAAGCTGCGCCTCGTCAACTAATGATTTCTATAGAAAGATTAAATCTTATACGTAATTCACGGCCATTGTAAATTATCATCCTTGAATATGAACAGTGTCATCGCTCTGGCGTAACAACAATTACCACGCTTTCGCGTCTATCTCGCCCAAAGAACATTACGTAATCGAAGGAAAAGGAACATAAAGAAAATAGAAAAAAGTAGCATTATGATTGAATCTTCTTGCCAGTACACAGAGTGCCACATTGCTTTCGAACAAAAGACATATAATTAATTTAGACTTTTCTCAGTTTTCAAGAAGCAATGTTAAAACTGGTATGGTGTCAATTTCATTACCAGGAGTCTCGTGTTCAGCGGCAAACGTCGCTCGAAGAATCGCGAGCAGCAGAAACGCAAGTATTGGCGTGTCCATCTTCGCTCTTCCAGAGATACTAACATTGGAACCATGAAACGAATGATATTAATAGCAGCCAGTCGTGTGTCATCGCCTCTGATCTTTGGTCACAAGAGAGCACATTAAAGAGGGGATTTGACATGTACAATGATGCAGATGCAAGATTTATCTCTATCAGGTTCGGGCTGGGTTTCCCCAAAGCAGCGATACCTAATAATGAGTAACGTATGCAAACTTTGTTTATAATAGATAATTCAGTGACATCGGCTGTTATTATGTTCGTGCAAGACTTTTTCCTCAGCGAAACAGTGTACATGTGTTTAATTTTTTCTGAACCAAGTGATTTCCTTAATTTTGCATCAATGAGTTCTCCTGTTTCATTCACCTGTCGTGTATATCTGATAACGTTCCTCACTTATGCTCGTTTTCCTTTCACCACAGTAAAAAGTGGAGGCTAAGGACTTGGAGTGAGTTTTAATCACGTAAACATTCAAAGTTTCGCGTGTTAAAGCTTATGTCGAACATTTAATTATATTCAGGTGGAGTTACGTCGCATGCAGAATGAAGAGGAAGGTATGGAAAAAATGCCCAGGGAAACTGGTTTTAATCGAGACTACTGTGATTACACAATAATTGACGATAATTGATTTATTTTACACACACATGTGCAAGCAGATGAGGTAACAGTTATCAATGTCTTGTACTTATATACTATGATAAGAAAATGAGAAATAAGTTTCTCAGGAACATTGCTTATCGCTGTGGTGCGAACTTATTTCATTACAATCATTGTGCGTAGCGAGACGCATTACAATTCGGTCGATAAACAAATCGGACATATCGTACGACTGAATTTCGCACATTTGCGCAAGAACTTATCTCCTCTTAGCAGACCACTCAAACGATCCATTCTAGTAGGAAATAAACTACAATCGACGCGAAAATATTATATACTTATCATTAATTCAGGTAGCTGGGTCATTCTACTTTGATCGACCGAAAAACGAAGCTATTTTTAAAGATTTTTTCTGAATCGATACAACCTATAATGAAATAAATGTTTTTGGAATTTTTTAAGCTACTCTTATATTATTAAAAAAAAATTAAATTTTTTTTTAATTTGTTTCATATGTTTTTTTATAGCGTCAATGTGACACCTACAAAAAAGAGGTATGTTCGTGGCGTTCGTGATTTCCCGGCTGAGGCTTATCTGGGACAAAAAAATTGAAAAGATTGTTAATCTGTATAGGTGTCGCTATGTTCCGTAGATCAATTAACTATTTTTATCGAAAAATAATCGAAATTTTTCTCGGAGAACATTTGAGAAAACACTCCTTTGGGGAACTTTTTCTTCCAACCCGGCGCCATTTTGTTATGCCTCAACAAAAATTGTTAATTGAGCTACAGACGATAACCACACTCATACAGATTAAGAATCTTTTCGAACTTTTAATTTCAGATAAGCCTGAGCCGGGATATCATCTACGCCACGAACATACCTCTTTTTTGTAGGTGTCACATTGGCGCTATAAAAAACATATGAAACAAATTAAAAACAATCTTTTTATTTTTATTTTTTATATTACAAGAGTAGCCTAAGAAACTCCAAAAACATTTATTTCATTATATGCTGTATTTATTGCAAAAAAATCTTGAAATATAGCTTCATTTTTCGGCCGATCAAAGTAGAATTATCCCTTAAATAACGTGCACGTGACACGAATACTGTACGTATTTTGCCAAGTTGCAAGCTAAGAAGCCTGCACCTTGAAATAATTATCATACCTCGAGGTTAAAATGAATATTTCTTATTTCACGTGTTTGTGGTTAGATAAACATTAATCAAGCCTATTTTCCTCGTAATTGTTCTCGTCGCACGATCCAGCAAGTGCAACTGTCTGAAACGCTTCTTTAGGAATATATTGCCTCTGAAAAGTAACGCTTTTCAAATAAATTAAGTGTTTCGCAAGTACAACATGCATGTACAACAACATGACTCGAAACACTGGCATTTCGCGTTGCGTTAGTCGTTTTAAACCGCATTCAAGGAACTTTGGTTCACAGCAGTGACTGGTTCTGTGGTGGCTGTTATGTTGGAGTACCTCGGTATAGGATGCATTGTCCATCTTGAATTTGTCTGTACGTATTTGTAAAACTCATCTCCAGGGCACAGAGTATCCCTTGCTTGTCGATGTCCTAAGACGTAATAACTTTCGCTAATTTTTCCCAGAGACACGCCATAGTCGATGAGAGCGTTTAGGGTTTTCAGAGCAGCGTCGTTTGGAAGGAAATCTGCACAAAACAGTACATGTTTAGGTTTAAAAATTTATTCTATTTTAATCTGTTTCCAGTATGAGTTATACTTGCACCTACACAAGTGTAGGTACTTTATTACAAATCTACTCTTCTTGATTATCGAAACAACCTACAATCTTCCACACTTCCCCCGCTTTAAAATTTCAGATACAAAGAGTCTGCTAATGCTCTGCTTTTATAAAGTTCCTTAATGCCAAAGCATCACTCTTTCAATTCAGCAAGTTATCACTGCACTGGTTCCACTTCTGAACCCTTTCTTCAACTAAAGAATTTATTCTGGTCAAAGCTTGTTCAGAGGTGTCATGAAAGACGCCTCCCACCTCCTCACAAAAACAACTTATCTAAGAACCTAATACAACTCAGGAGTGACTTTTCAAAAGGGCATATTTCCATTTTGACCTTGAAGCAAATTTTGATGGAATCGCCAATAACACTGTTCGACAGCCATCTGGACTTGTAATATTCAATAGATGTTACTTATAGATTTTTGTGTGCTGAAAACGAATTCGCAAACCGTTTGTCGGCATCACCCTCACTTTTCGAGAAATTCGATTTTGAAAAATAATGCAAATTTTTAAATTTGAACAACTTTTGTGTCCAAACAGTAATAGTTATTCGGTTGCTTGTTCCGTCAAATTATTCTATGAACCCTTCCGAATGCAACAATATAAGTTATTATTGCATTTTGAACATTTAAATATGTTTAAACAACAATCAAAGGGAAAAGGACACCCGAAATGCACCCATTTTTGCAGTTATCTTTCAATTCGTTTCCAAAACTATGTGTCTAGGAAAAAATCTGACTACTCCACGCGATGCAGCAGACATTTTCCCATCGGAAAACATCAACAAAAGTGGCAAGTCACGTTTTGTTTTCAATACAGAAACGAAAGAGTTTGGCAAAACGTGCGGCGCCGACAGTGGTGCTCAAGCGTATTAAGCGATTCTGTTAAGGTTGGTATCCACTTGTTACATATCCTCGTATCGTATCGCCGTTGCGTATCATCCAGTGGTACGGTACGATGCAACGGTGTGTGACTGTTTCCCGTATCATCGCTGATCCTGTTTCGTATCTTTGCATCAAATTTTGATACGCGACGGTGCAACGCTGCCAGTCCACACTGATACGCAACGGCGATACGATACGAGAATACGTAACAAGTGGATACCCACCTTTACGCTGAGTGGCAGTGGATCACCCGATGCACGTTTTGTCTTTCGTTTCTATATTGAAAACAAAACATGACTTGCCACTTCTGTTGATGTTTTCCGACGGAAAAATGTCTGCTGCATTGCGTGGCGTAGTCAGATTTTTTTCTAGACACTTAGTTTTGGAAATGAATTGAAAGATATCTGCAAAAGTGTCTTTTTCCCTTTGATCGTTGTTTAAACATATTTAAATGTTCATAGTGCGAGAGGGTAATATTACTATTTGTACACAAAAGATGTTCAAATTTAAAAATTTGCATTTGTTTTAAAATCGATTTTCTCAAAAACTGCGGGTAATAACGACAACGCACAAAAAATATAAAGAACCGGCTATTGAATGTTACAAGTCCGAAAAAAGTTCAATTTTGTCGAACAGTGCAATGTTAAATTACGTTCCCCAGTGGCACAAAACACTACAAAATAGGTTTAATTCCTTTTTGAAAAATTGGTAGTGAAAATACATGTTTCATACAAAAGATCTTATTTCCAAGTTTGTTTGATGAAATAATTGTTTAGTCTGAAACAAACGGACATATTTCCTATACCCATCTGTGAAACTGTTATGAATTCGATATAAAAGGAACTTAATTCGATAGAGTTACCCAAACATATACTAAATGTTTGGGTATCTTTACAATTAAATGCGGCAAAACAAAGTAGCCATAAACATTATATTATATTTTGAAAATGGCAGAAAAGATTGTGCAAGTTCTAGGGCTTATTTCCAAATGGTTTCATACAAAACGGCTTATTTTTTATTACAAGCTTTTATTTGGCTTCACTTGTGAATTTGTTCGTTAATTTGTGAGGATTAAATATTGTAAGCTAATTTTGACCCACTTCCACATGTCCGATCGACTTGAAATTTTGCACACATACGTAGTTTCGATGACAATATATCTCCATGTCTCTTTCACATAAAGCTTGTTTAAAAAAAAATGTTATTGGTTTTTATAATTTCCATCAAAAGGACTTATTTCCAAACGTTTTTTTAAACGAAATGTACGCGTAGTGATAAAAAAAGATTTTCTTAATAAACATAAGCACCACAGTTTTCTGCGGTTATTAAAAAAAAAAAAATTATGTGGAAATGTACACTTTTGAAAAATCACTCCTGAACTTCTCTTTTCCCTGCTCCCATTTAAATTGCAAAAGAAAATGCACTTACCACTAAAGTCACCGATGACACATATCCCAATGCTTTGGGTGTTGTAACCAGGTGCATGTGCTCCAACGTAATCCCAGCCCCGTCCCTCGTAAGCGTTCCCATCCTCGCCAATGACAAAGCTGTAGCCGATGTCGAACCAGCCTCGATCGTCAATATGATAATTCTGGTAGGATCTCACTATCGCTGAGCATGTCTTCTGGTCGTAGCAATACTGCTTCATACCTCCGTGATGGATCACAACGTAAGGCGTTGGTGTGACTTCCATTGGCACACGCTCCACCGGTGGTCTGGCTCCCCATTCGTTCCTGGTGACTATCCTTGGCACCTCTAAACAGACGAACTCAGGCTACTAAGTAACGTTTAAACGTAACGAACTTCTTGGTCACCCGTACAAATCGCAAGTCTGCATCGATAACGCATGACACGTAGATGATATGAGTCAACTAGTCAAAAAAGAGGACAACATGTATTTTATCATTTACGATGTCTGTATGAACCGTTACTGTGACATCGTTAATGGATTCTGCAGTGCTAGGATCGACGATTTCTTTCTTTTAAATTTGTATGGTGATCGCAAAGATGTGGAGTGCTTATTGTCGACGTTCAAATGGTGCAAGAGTCTTTAGAAATGATGTGGAAACACTATGAGCAAAGATGGAATGGTTTAAGAGGTTGCGAATTTCGGTGCAAATGGGCGAACTTTCTAACGGTAGGTAGTCTACGAATTCAGCTCTGTGAGACTTCAGAAAAGAATCACTTCTTACCGGTGTCATTTTCGAAATTGGCCCAAGTCACTGGTAAAGAAAGAACAATACTTTCGAGGGACACGATTAAAATCAACGCGTGTGACAAGAAGACTGACGACCCCATGATCGCCAGCACCGTGTCAGCTCGTGTTAAAAGTATAACTGAACGAGAATCATGAAACGATCGCGGCTTTTAAACGAAAAATTGAACGTAACCGGGAAGTCCCTCAGAGACGCACGTTGGGTCTTTCAACCCTCTCCCCTCTTTGAATCGTAGTAGCGTGAAAACGATAACAAAATGGCCCGGCGAATTCAATTTCTGCAATTGATAAAGAGGCCCAAGGCCCTGCGAGTATGAAAAAGAAAAACGGCCCTGTAATCTGATATCGGTGTAAAAATCGAAAAGATAGTGCAAATATATAATATACTGCGAAATGTTAAACGATAAGATACACTGGTCGATAATTACATGTTTGTTAGTGTCAAGTAATCAGAAAACACAAAATCTATAATAAATACGTCACACGATTCTCTGCGAGAAAATTCACGACGATGTTCCAGTAATATTTTTATTTTTTATTTTTGTTTTTTTTTTCTAATTATCAAAGATGAAGTATACGAATCACTGTACAATCTGATCGTTTCTGATAATACGATTGCGATCGCACTTGAGTGTAACGTGAATGAATTCGTTGGATAATTATTATCAATGGCACGTTAAACACGTATACAGTATACCGTTTCAATGATTAAAACTATTAAAAGATAAGGATATCAAAGCCGAACATACTAAATCGTAGTTCTGTGTATTCTTTATGTAGCTAATTGTTTCTTTCGTGCCAGTTGTGTATTCGAAGCCATATTGCGTAAATTATTTTGCAAACTACTTGCGTTATACGTAACAGCGTAGTTAATTATCATTCGTTTACGTTAAATTCTGGGAAGCGGGGGAACACTTAGTTTAAAAATTATATGTTTGCTTTCTCAATGCACCATTTATCCACGGTTTCAGCAAACGCAATAAGGCAGGTATTCCAAAAGTTGTGCGTAAAGTAAAGGATCTTTACGTCATATAAATAAGAAGCTGTCGTCATAGTGCGTATTACAAGAAATTGGATAACAGCGTTATTATTATCAGAATGATTTTGCAACTACAGATTGCCTCCTCATATTCACAATAAACGTTTCGAAAGATTAGATTAAAGAAAAGAAATGACAACGCCGCTAGATATATTACTTCGTCGATTCGTTTAATTATCATGTCACGATAAGAAAAGGAATTGAATTTCGTTGTCTACAAAAGCAAGGACTCCGATTTTGTAACCCGTAAGATATTGCTGTCTTTCGAGTCGCATTTACAAACTCGAAACTTTAAACTGTAAAAGTAGTGTGTTCATATTTAATTTATCACGAAACTTGAAGAACCAATGTTTACCAAGTTATTAATAATGGAGACGAGAAGGATATGTATTTTCGAGTATATATTTACAATGTGTATGGGCACGTTATAAAAACAATTTTTAAATCACTTTTTGAATTATATTCAGCAGGCAATCTGCAGAGGTCGTTGCATCCAGGAAGCCTCTACGTTGGAAGAGATCTGTGTTATCTTCGACGGTATTATAGCACAGACTCATCTGTGCAGTCAATCTCGAGTTTATAGGTCGGTAAGGCAGTCTAATCTGGGCCGCAAACCGCGAGAGTCCATAAGTTAGGTTTATTCTATACCACGTCTGCGTCCGTACTTTAGATTCTTTTTAATAATTCCTCTGAACGTAGATCTAAGTAAAACTATCGAGGATAAGATGTTCAAGTTTGGATTTTTAAAAGGCAACGAGTATTTTCGCCTCTTTCTCTCTGATTCGATTATTTAATGTTCCCATTAGGAACCGTTTTAAGGTTATGTTCCCGTCACATTGGTGTCTGCGCACCTGTGACCTTTAAAAGTGTTTATCCAAACTTTGATCAGACTTTACTCACGTTGGAATGAAGTCAGCAAAACTTCAAAAAAGTACAAAAATTGCGCCAAGTACACGAAATCAAATAAATCACAAAAATAGAAGATAATAATAATAAAAAAAAGATGTGAAATTAAAACGAGCTGCAAGTACATAAAGGTGCTTTCCAACTGCGCTTAAGATGACACAACTACATATAGTCCGGTATTCATAGTCGCTACTTATTCTTAAGCAAATGCTTAAGCATTGGACATCCTTTACTAGCTACTAGGTTAGTAGAGCATGCTTAAGCATTTGCTTAAGAATAAGTAGCGACTATGAATACCGGCCATACACAGCTAAAATGCTGTATTCATACATTCCATTACTCATATCGCGGACATTTTAATTAACCTATCAAAAAGAATCCCATTTAAAAACATTGTTGTAAATTAATAGCTTTACAAAATTAATGATATACAAAAATTGCGCCAATTATAACAATGGCTATTTATACAAAGAAAAAATGTATTAAATATAATTACGCAGATATATTTTAATACAAATAAGTATTTTAATACGAATAAATATTTTATTCAAAATACTTGGCACTGCGCCCCGAATTGATGTTGTGGTCTAAACTGATTAAATATGTATAAATTGCATTAATCTTTTTCTTTCGTTCTTGTGCGTGCGTCGCGAATGTGTATATGTGTGCGTGTGCATATGCTATGTATCTAATATTAGAATTAAATATATGTAGAATAAATTTGACTGCGTTTCTAATATGTATATGTATATGTTTATGCATTTTAGATTGTAAAGGAGTTATTGTAAATTATTAATGCTAAGACAATTAACATTTTTTCGGTTTTGCGAACCTCTCCATACATTAACTCCAACCTCTCCATAAATTAACGCGACCGTATTCCTGACCGGTCTAGACTTTCGGTTGACCGTATGTCTGAGAAAAATTCTCTCTCGGTTATCGGTTGAGAGAAAACTTCGGACCGCTCGTCGCTCACCGGTTCAGTCGAAAGAACCGTAAATGCCATATCGAACGTCTCGGTGACTCCGACGGCGACCGTAACCGAAATTCTATCGGTCTCGACTCCCTGCATTATAACAACCTCTATGATGATTTACAGGAACACGATCAGCGTGAATAATGAGTTGAAAATCATCATTTTCATGTACACCTCTACTCTCTAGATCAGCGCTGCACAAGGAGCTGTTTTCGGCGCCTAGCGGCGAGCAACCCACCTTTCCTGTTGCTAAGGTCAGAATCGGTGAGGAGAACTGCAGTAGTGTATGTGCGTGTTCGTAGGCTCGTAGCATAGGTATATATGACTGGGTTCCTTGTGGGGCCCCAGTGCAGAACAGGTCCCGTAATAAAATTCGGGGGGGTCATGAAATTTCCAAAACATTTGCTACTGCCGGCATTTGGTATGACTTGAAGGTTCAATTTTACTGATAATGACACATTTATTGCTAATATTACTTATCTTTTCACCCGACACATAATATATTTAGAAAGTTGATACTATACAAATAAATAACTCTGACTCAGAGAAAACCAAATTTTAATTAAGGATATATATATCATTTATAAGTCGGAAAGTTATATATAAATAAATATATACATATGTACACGCATCTGGTGCTCGTCATTACATTTAGCGATATTTACAAGAAGAAAATTACATAACTAATAAATTTGTACACGTAACAATATACAAATAAATAACTCGGACTCAAAGAAAACCAAATTTTAATTAAGGATATATACCATTGATATGAATTTAGATTGGACCAAATTGGTGTCCGTCACCACCGGTGGTGCTTCTGCCATGAGCGGAAAATACACAGGTTTTGTTGGTCGCCTCCAACAAAAATTGAAAAATCTAGCAGTTCCTCAAGAAATTAGCATAATGCACTGCACAATCCACCAACAAAACCTATGTGCGAAGAGTATCGGCATGGAACACGTCATGTGTGTAGTTTTAAAAATTACGAATTATATTCGTATGAATAGTTTGAGATGGCGACAATTTAGAGTATTTTTAAGAGATTTAAACTCGGAACACGGTGAGATACCCTTATATGCAGAAGTGCGCTGGCTTAGCCGTGGAAAAACCTTAGATAGGTTTTTTCAACTGCGAGATGATATTTTCCTTTTTTTGGATATGCTGGGATACTCTGCACCCGAATTACGTAATGCAGATTGGCTGTGTGACTTGGGATTTTTTTCAGATATAGTACACCATTTAAACATTCTAAATATTCAGCTCCAAGGAAAAGATCTAGCAATTTTTCACTATTATAGTTCCATT
The DNA here is from genome assembly GCA_947577245.1 of Andrena bucephala. Classification (NCBI taxonomy): domain Eukaryota; kingdom Metazoa; phylum Arthropoda; class Insecta; order Hymenoptera; family Andrenidae; genus Andrena; species Andrena bucephala. The sequence goes on along the minus strand of OX387715.1, from coordinate 45,357,798 downwards.
CGGGACTTTAAAATAAAAATTGAATTGTGGAAAATAGAATTATCCGTAAAAAAACGTAAGCCACTTTCCGAATTTAGGATCCGTGGTCACACAGGATACCAACTTTGATCGGTATCAAACTGCATTACGTAATTTGGGTGACGAGTTTGCGAAAAGGTACCAGGACCTGTATGAACTAGAAAATGAGATCAATACAGTTATTTCACCATTTTTAATCGATTTAGGAACAGTATCACCTCACTTAGAGGCAGATCTGAGCAATTTAAGAACAGATGAAATAATGCGGAAAAGATTTCTGACTAAAAAAAATATTCTTCATTTTTATCAAAATCTGGATCAGAACACGTGTCCACATTTATACCGGTCAGTATCTAAATTATTAGCAATTTTCGGGGCAACATATTGCTGTGAACAATTATTCTCATCGATGAAAAAAACAAAATCATCATACCGGAATGGCATAACAGATTATAATTTAAAATGTTCCCTTCTTTTAAACACGAGTTCTCTCACACCACGAATTGAATATTTAGTGCAGCAAAAACAGTTACCAGCAGCATGGCGCGCTAATACCGAAACCAGGGCTGCACAAGGAGCTGTTTTCGTGTATTGTTCAGTGTATATAAGACTATTACTATGTGCAATCATGAGCACGTTCTGTACATATGTATATATTGTTATTAGTGGACCATACATTTTCGTTAATTCCCCGTACATTGTTACGTGTACAAATTTATTAGTTATGTAATTTTCTTCTTGTAAATATCGCTAAATGTAATGACGAGCACCAGATGCGTGTATGTATGTATATATTTATTTATATATAACTTTCCGACTTATAAATGATATATATCCTTAATTAAAATTTGGTTGTCTGAAAAAGGCCACGCACGGCATCTGTTTTTGTGCACGCGTTCTGGGCTCACAAGGGAAGGTCCCGAATCTGGAAATTCTAAAAACTCTAAAACTTTGTGAATGAACCGCCATTTTGATATTTTCGACTTAATCCGCAGAATAAGAATGCGTAAATTTGCAAAACTTTTTAATAAATTCCGAAAGCTTCTTAATCTGTGTAAGTGTCGCTATATCCCCTAGCTCAATTAACAATTTTTGTCGATAAATAACCCAGATTTTTCTCATGAAATACCCGAGAATACAACCTTTTGAGTGTCGAACTTTTTTTTCAAACCGGCGTCATTTTTTTTACTTTTCAACACAAAATGTTAATTGTGCTAGGGGTTATAGCGACACTCATACAGATTAAGAATCTTGGAATTTTTTGTTTCGGATAAGCCTGAGCCGGGAAATCATCTACGCTGTGAACATACATCTTTTTTTAGGTGCCATATTGACACTGTAAAAAAAACAACTAAAACAAATTTGCAAAAATTATTTTTAAATTAATTTTTGTATAATATCAGAATAGCTTAATAAATACCAACAAACATTTATTTCATTATGTGTTGCAGTTACTCAGAGAAATCTCTTTAAAAATAGCTTAATTTTTCGGCGATTCAAAGTAAAATGACCCCTTAAACTCACATACTGCATTTCAGTCATTAATAACATGATTCGTGATAAGTGGAGGATAATTACCATCCATCAACAAGAAGGTAGTATACAGGACACAGCGTTATAATAAATGTTTACCCTCCGTCCGATATGTTCACGATCATTCTTTAATTTAGGATCTAAACATGTCACGTTTCTCGGGACTCGCATTGTAGACACAATTTTAAATAAAAGTTATTAAAACAATTCGCTTACCCCTATTTCCCTGGTTTTTCAATTATTTCAATAGTATTAGTCTGCCCGTATCTTCATACATACACCTATGTATGGACTAACGGGGTCAACACCGGAAGAGGAGAATCATCGCAGTTTTCAACCATGTCCTCCTGCATTTCCACTTTCGATGTAGTCGCATCAGATCAGGTACAAGACACGTCACTGTCACACGTAATACAAAGTGCCATTCATCTTCAGTCTACTATAGTGGAATTGTAAGAGAAAGATGAGGCACGTTGAACAAAGTCTAACAGCATGAATTCTGCCTTGGATGTTGGATCTTCAGGAAGATCTACTTTGGATGTTGAACTGAAACTTTACAATCTAAAGTTAATTTCATTAATTGTATAAATAGGTTTCGTAATTCCTATATGTTCGGGAGCCACGGAAAAAACGGGACCTCGGGCGATGGGACTCGAACCCAGGATCTTCGTGGGGGTCCTCCGTGCTACTTGCCCAGCCGCCTTACCAACGTCGCCAATGCCAACTCTCCGAGGTATCTTCTTCCTGATTCCACAATACGAAACCATGTTCGGACCTGCTTTGTATAACTTTCTAACAATAACTTCTGTTCTTTTTTTAGAGCTAAAACTATGTCACTACATCCTGAACGAGTCTTATTTCCTATCGCTGCTCAGAGATGATTTGGCATGAAATTCTGCTTATCCATAAGATCATTAAATAAATCTTTCCGAATAATCTACGATTCGCTTTGCAATTTGTTGTTTCACGCTAAAAGTGAAATATCATCTACGCCTCATCTACGGGAGTTTTTGCCAGCAGTTACCTCAACCACAAACATGGTGATACACAAGCCCATCATGATACTCTGCAGCAGAATTTTAACGCGGGTGCTCTGGAAGGGCCACATACCGATCCAGCTCAAAAATCGTTTGTTCCACTTGTACGCCGGCTGCTCGAAGAAATCCATCCTACTTGGTAGCGTCCGCTTCTTCCCTCGACGGACGGTTGGGAGCGATTATCGTCGGCCGTTGATGCGATTCGATGGCTGCGACGACAATCGCTGATTAATCATTGATGGGGGGATCTATACTCTCTTCTTTCAAGTCCGCGTTAATTGGCCAGCTAATTGACCATCAGTCAAGGGAGACTTTCATCATAGGGTGGACATTTCACATAATAAGCGGGACGATCGATTGGCATTAGACGAAGCGAGGTGCCCGAAGAAAAGCAACGACGGGACGGAGAGTTTTCTCGAATTTTCTATTAGCTACTCGTCTGGGAGTGATATTATCAGTCGAGACATCTCCTCGGTTATGCACTTTGTGTTGGAACTTCAAGGTGGAATAGAACGATTGAAAGTAAAGCCCTAACGGACAAGTTGCACATTTTATTGCGCATTGCATGCAGTGACGCATTCGACCGGGTAGGGTGCATTACTAGTGGCTGTCCTCGCACAAGTGAATTGGTGAAGTACAATCTGTGGTGCAACTGCTTCTATTTCAGCCGCTAATCGTTATCTACTAATACTTTTAATCCTAAATCCTAACGAAGATAAGCTGTTGTTTAAGTGAAAGATATAGGGGAGACCGGGGCAAGTTGAAACGTTTTTCAGTTTTCAATGTTTTTCATTTTTGTTTGAATCAATTACTTAATAACAAATATGCTAAAATATACTTTGGTCCTTCCTCTTTAATATATAGTAAGCGAAAACTTGAAAAAGTACATACAAAATGAATGAAAAAATGTTATTTGGACGAAGGCAATGTGTATCAATTTACCCCACTGCGGGGCAAGTTGATACAGCTCTGGGGCATGTTGATACATCTGTAAAATATCTGTTTAATGAGTAACTAATAAGTTTGAAAAATATAATTTTAATCTAAACACCTTTCCAACAATCTAGAATAAAATTTAACAAAGATGTAAACTAAAAACCAAACCGATTTTGTTAACAAACATAGAAAATCATTTTTATTTAAATTTAATTGACATATAATCTATTATAATAATATAATTGACATTTAATGGATATAAAATTAATCACTTTCGTCTGAGTAACAATTAATACATATATAATTAGGATTATCTTTGCCGCATTTTATATGAGCCCATTTCATACAAGATATGCATCGAATCCATTCTTCACCGTGCTCAAATTTTGAGAATGATTGCAGACAAATCAAACACCGGGCGTCCTCATTTTTCGATTTTAATATATTTATATTATTTGCAGATTTATTATTAGCTTTTTTAATTGTCCTTTTCTTTATATTTTCCTTACTGTTAGATCTACCTATGGTTTTCATTTTCTCATCACCTATCAGAGATTTAAACAATCTCTTCCGTGCTCTTTCTTCTTTTATACCTTTTTTTGTATCCCGCTGTCTTGCTTCATTTTCTAGCTTTATTTTAACTGGCGTGTCGGTATGAATCATTGAAGACATTCTTTTCTTGCCTCTTAAATTTATTTATATATAATATATTTCGCCACGATTTGTCTTTTTGGTATAATTTCGAACCATTTTTCTAGAAATAAAAGGAAAAAATCCAATTAAAAGTAGTCGGGGAAAATTGATACACTGTATCAACATGCCCCAGAGAAAACGTATCAACGTACCCCACAGGAAGTCATTATGTACAAACGTCTCCATAAACAAATGTAGAGCATATAAACAAAATAACAAAACGTAATTACCTTACCTTTAAAGGACTCAATGTGATGCCCAATTAATTTGAGTGATAAAATTCTCTGTACCGTCTCAAGACTGATTGGGAAGTGAACACAATTATTTACCTTTTCTCTATAGAAACGAAAACAGTTAAAAATGGATTGCTAACGTCAAGGAACACAGACGTACGCTGGATCGTAGTAAAGAATTGAACAACTAGCTTCACATATCTCGCGCACAAGGTGCTACATATATACAGTGTCGAGATAATTCGTCTGTATCAACATGCCTCTGTATCAACTAGCCCCGGTCTCCCCTACAGAAGATAATGTAGCTAGCGATTGTGTTAGAAATTAGATAGTTATTTAATAAAAAGAGAGTCTATGAATTCAGGCTCTTCGATGATTTGGCATGGAACAGAAATCTGCTAGTTTCAGATATGATTGAAATTTACTTCCTTCTTCAATTCCGTAGCTTCGACGTCTGTTTATTCAGCCCCTGTGCTTCGCATAATTTTCAGGTCAGAGGTTTGTACGATGTGTGGGGGGTTGACAACGATATGGTTATGGAGATCTTTCCAACGCTAACAACCCTTATCCTGGCCACCGGGATATACGTCAATGGCATTTTCAACCTAGAAAAGGTATTCATTCCCTTGTGTTTCATTAACGAACAACAATTTCTCATGAAAAATAAGGGCGTTAATAGACTTTGGGAAAAACAACCCTGGTGATGACATCAACGAATCGGATCATGAAACACGCAGTGCGAATGGAGTAGCCCTCCTGCTTTTTGCAATCCATTTTATACGGCCCATTTAATTAAAAATTTAAAAGCGAAATTTAAAAATATTCAAAAGCCAGGGGGGGGGGCAACTGCCCCTTTTGCACCCTAATGTCTTTCGTCTAGATGGAATCGCTGGGCCAATCCTTCTTTCCCTTAAAAAGTGTCCTCTTCAATTCTATTAAAACCATATGCTATGTGTCCTAGATCAGGGTTGTGCTTCTGTCCATTGCGAAAGACTGCAACCGCTACACGAGTCGCGCAGAAAGCACGATTCTCCATTCCTACAAAGTACAAGGGAGAAGGATTGTAATCAACTATGGATGTAAGCGCCATCCTTCGCTTCTCTGTAATTAAACTTACGGTTCTAACCGAAGAGGAGAAAGGACGTCGCCCACTAGGCCGAAGTATGACAGAATAGTTGCCGACTAATATGACAGAATAGTGCCGACGAATATTTCGCTTTGGTCGCCGCGCTCCGCTTCGGCGAAATGGGCGACGGCCTATTCAGGGATCCAAAAAAAGTTTTTTTAAAATATTTTCGAAAAAAAAATCATTAAGAAAAAGTTAATTTTTATGAAATGGCAGTCAATCGTCATTAAATTCTGCAGAAATTTTTCGGAAGTGATTTAAAAATATTAAGATTGATCTGTTTTGGTTACTGGTAACCATTATTTTAAACGGAAATATTTTTTGGTCACTAATAACCATTATTGACGACCAAAATCATTTTCGGTTACGAATAACCATTATTGACAACGGAAATTGTTTTCGATTATGAATAACCATTATCGCTGTCCAGAATTTTTTTGGTTACGAATAACTATTATCGATGACGAGAATTTTTTTTGGTTACGTTATAACCAATATCGATTGTGGGATTTTTTTTTGTTTACGGTATAACCAATTATAGATTGAGGGAATTTTTGGGGGTTACGTTATACCCAATATCGATTGAGAGATATTGTTTTGGTTACCGGTAAACAATATCGATGGCGGAAGTTTTATTTTTTTACTTTCGACTATCATCAATTTTTATTACCTAATAATATTACTAATAATTTGTATCTATGACCGATATACAATGTATGTTAGAATTTATATGTTCTAATCAACGAAGCAAAATCTCTCTTCAATCTGAGCTTTCATTACAGTATACACTTACGTGACGCTGTTCAGTTACTTGGCGGTACCAACACTGCCACTTATGCTTGATGTCGTTATGCCACTGAATCAGTCTCGAGAGAAGCAATACATATACATAGCTAACTACGGCGTAGACAACGAGGAATATTACTATTATTTATGCATCCACATGTACACAGGAGCTTTAGCAGTAGGTAGCATGTTCGCTGCCTACGAAAGCATGTATATGTTGTACGTGCATCATGCCGATGCTCTATTTGCGATTGTGAGGTAATGATTGAAGAAGAATTAGTGTGTAAATTGGAAGGTTTAATTGAAATTACTGCAACGTTAAGGCGCTATCTTTCCTAGTCATCAGCTGAAAACGATACACGTGCTGCATCCAAAAGGTTCGATAAACATAGAAGATGGGTGGATCCTTGAAGAATACGATAGTAGAGAGTTCACGCCAGACGAGCAGGAGCAGCTATTCAAGAAGTTGTGTGTCTGTATACAAGACCATCAAAATGCTATCGAGTTGGTTTTATATTTTAATAATTTACTGGACTACCTGGAACATGCAATATCCTGATGCAAAGACATGTTGAAAAGTCCTTTGTCGTTTTGGGATCCGAGGGTTCGTTCTCGAGATATTATCAGTTAAATATTACCGGCCCATATTCCGGGTCGCACAATTTAACGCCGAGTCAGCTGACAAGGGGAAGGCACAGTTGCGGAAATCGCTTTTGGAATGAGAGTATATGGAGGTCGTAGTACTCACGTTGTATAAAATTACCGTATCGGTTTTTTTCAGAATGGGCCTTCGTTTTCGAGATATTTTGATTTAAAGTTTTTAACATAACTAGTAATCCAGATACATAGCATCCATGCCCAAGATTGTTCCGTGGCTACAACGATAGCGTGACAGCATGCCACGCGGCCGGCCCGGGTTCAAGTCCTCCAACTGTTGTGTGCACATGTTTTTAAACGATTTTATTCAGCTTCGATCCTCTGTTTGTTTGTTTGTTTGTATGTTTGTATGTTTGTATGTTTGTTTGTATGTATGGTTCAAATCTGGCAACTCAAATTTTAACCCACTTCCAACTATCCAATTGTCTTGAAACTTTGCAGGCCTGCGTAGATTGGATGACAATACAATATTTCAAAAAAAAAATTAACCCCGAGCGGGTGAAAAAATTACCCAGTCGTTAATAAATATAACCCATAACTACAATTCCGAGCCACTTGAAATCAGCCACTTGCGTTCTTTACGAAAACGACAAAAAGCCGCTGCGTTCGGGTTGCTAGTCGCATCGCGATTTGAAATTAAATAACAGATATTTCTAAAGAAGTCAGAGCTGCGAAATGTAAATCCATAAACACTAAAAACTAGAAAATAAAAAATATATAAAAACAAAATTTTATGTTAATCGATTTTATTCAAAATTCTCAAAAAACTAAGAAATAATTCTTTTCTTGTACTGCAATTTCGATGGTGTTTTTTCAGTTTAAATAAAATCGTGGAGCAGGATTTTTCATAACAGAATATGAATCAATTTAATACAGCATCAAGCGTCGAAATGAATTTGTTGTGAGGTACCCTGCTCCACGATTTTATTTCAACTGAAAAAACACCATCGAAATTGCAGTACAAGAAAAGAATTATTTTTTAGTTTTTTGTGCATTTTGAATAAAATGGTTTAACATAAATTTTTTTTTTATATATTTTTATTTAGCAATTTTGTCGTGGAAATATATTTTGTACATATTATGTATTTTATACACAATGTTACATATCATCTTGCGCAAATTTTTGACTGTTTGAACCAGTGCGGTCGGCTCTACTTATTTTAATTGAAAATTAAGTAATTTGATAGATTATATTAAAATCTGTCAGCTGACTCGGCTTTAAACTGCGCGGCCCGGAACTTGGATCGCTAATATTCAACTGTTCATATCTCGAGGACGAAGCCTCCGATTCCAAAACGGTAAAGGACTTTTCGACGTCTTTTTGCATCAGGATACTGCATGTCCCGGGATGTCCCTGAATTTTGGAACACCCTGTATGCATTCGCCTATTTTTGTTTATTAGGTATACAGAGCTGGTTGAATCGATATTCACGAAATCCCTATTCTTTGAACTGTTCTGTACTCTAATGCGCCTGAGTGTCACAGGAGCTCAAGTAAGTACTCGCAAAGAAATGATTTTCAAACTATTTCAACATTATATAATGCAAATAAATTAAAATGTGAGGGAATATATAATTATATTTTTAATGAGAAAGCTCTTTTAGGGCGTGTTTCTGAAATTTGTAACTCTTCGATGCTTTTGTATTTTTAGACTGTACTGAATCTGGATGATCCAGAAGCTGTGATAAGATTTGGGTCGTTCTCAGTGTCGCAATCATTTTACATATTACTGCTTTGCCTTCCCGGACAGAAGCTATTAAATCACAGCGAAAACGTGTTCACTGCTGCGTATGAATATAAACCATTGCTCTAATATTTCACACTTTTGCACTTCTGTGGAAAGTTTAATGATTTCATGTGTGCTTAGATGCGAGTCAATGTGGTACCTATTTCCCAAAAAGTCTCAGAATTTGCACATGTTTCTGCTTGCAAGAAGCTTGAAGCCTAGCAAAATAACAGCTTTAAATATCGTACCAATGACGATGGAAACATATCTGTCGGTAAACAAAAAGAATTCCAATTCGTAAAGTTGCGTAATTTATTAGAATTTCTGAAAAGCGTGTCGTAAAATCAAACTTGTGCACTGTATACTTTTCTACAGGACATAAGATGAGAATGAATATATCGCAATGTTAAACATTCATTAATAACAGACATTGTATTTTTAGATTATGAAGACGGCAATGAGTTACTTCACTGTGTTATTATCGACAAAGGAAGATGCTGAATGAAGCATTCAATTGATTATACTATGTTCGGTATAATTTCAAAATATAATCGTAATATTTAATTAGAATTCTTCTGAATATTTAATCCCCATAAAAAACTTCAGAAAAGTAACAAATTACGCCAAGTACATAAAAAAATTGAGGTCGGAAAAGAGTATTATCAAATAAATCACACAAAAATAGAAGAATATATACAATATAAAAAGAGATGTGAAATCGAAATGAGCTGCAAGTACATAAAGGTGATTTCTACTGCGCTTTAGATGACCCAACAGCCAACTACATATGCACAGCTAAAATGCTGTGTTCATACATTCCATTACTCATATCGTGGACATTTTAATAATGTGCAGATAAAATGTAGAGGAAGTGCAGTATATTTGGAATACCAGTTTGTTTAAGATGAATAAAAAATTACGACAGAGGATGGGAACAAATTAAACTACATAATATCATAGGGAAACTAATAAACTTTCATATTTCTTAGTGTCAGTAAAAATAAAAAACCAAAAGTAACTGAAATTTTGGATTGAATGAAAAATGACAAGAAGTATCGATTTCGTTAAGGTGCAGGTAATTTGGAATACCGATATTCCAATTTACCTTCACTTTATAAACTTAAACAAAACATGTAGATAACAAAATTAGTTTATTTTATGACGTAATCAGGCTAAGAAATCACAATTAAGGAACAATTTTATGTAGATATCTATAAGACAATATTTACACAAATGCTAAAAAAGGTGACAGACGAAACTGACGCGGTGGTAGCCATTACGCGTGAAACAAAAGCATCGGTAGGCTTTGGAATATTCCAAATTACCTTCACCTTCGGTATTCCGAATTAGCAACATGGCATTGAAACCTAAAATTTCATGTCACACTTTGTATTCTCGAAATTATTGCAAAACTGGCGCGGAACCATAGAAGGAACATGCAAATGAGTCGATAAAGTGTTTAACACTAAAGTTTTGACATATTTTAACCATGATTGGAACGATTGAATACGCGCTGAAAAAGTTTTGCAGATCGACGTTTGCTTCCTCTGCAGATTAAGTCGAAAATGTAAAAATTGCGGTTCATCCACAAATGTCATTAGTGAACAGGTCATTAGCCCCTATAATCTACGGTGTTACAAATTAAATAGCGTTAGTAGTTTATTAGATACTTCGGTATTCCAAATTACCAACAGTATTCCAAATATGCTGCACTTCCTCTAATATCTAGACATATACTTGGCGTGGCCAGGTAAGGTCAAGGTGTCAATGAATAAGAATTATTTAAAAACACAAAATAATGAAAGTGTACTCATATTGTCAGAGTTTTAAATTGACAAATTATCTGATAAAAGCTTGTGAGAGGAAAGGTATCGGTGCCGATGAATGATCTTAAATTTATTTTAAAAAGCAATATAATGAAAATGTACTCATATTGTTAGAGTTTTAAATTGATTAAATTGACAAATTATCTGAAAGCCTGCGAGAGGGAGCGTATGGGAATTGATGATCTGAGAATACCTTTCCTGTTAACTAATGACATTTGTGGATGAACCGCCATTTTGACATTTTCGACTTAATTCGCAGAATACGAAAACGTCAATTTCCAAAACTTTTTCAGCAAGTATTCAATCGTTCCAATTATGGTTGAAATATGTCGAAACTTTAGAGTTTTCTGTGTTAGTTTTGCGATAATTTCGAGAATACAAAGTGTGAGATGAAATTTTAGCTTTCAATGCCATGTTGCTAATTCGGAATACCGAAGGTGAAGGTAATTTGGAATATTCCAAAGCTAATTGATGCTTTTGCTTCACGCGTAACGGCTGCCCCCGCGTCGGTTTAGGCCAGCGCTGGCCACGTTATTTAAACACCGTTAATATAAATGTTGCCATTAGCGACCATTTAAGGGTCTGTTCCGATTCGCGCATTACAGAGATGGGGAAAAAATTATTTGAAATAAAAATTTCATACACAAATTTTTATTTCAAATAATTTTTTGCCCAACTCTGGCGCATTATGCGCATAGACCGCAGAGAAAACTACAGAAGCGCCTACGCGCCACCTTCCTGCACAAGCGTGTAGTGCAGTTTCTGACGCACTACTGCCACCACTCCACCGTGCAGTGGATGGCATTGCCGTGTCTGACTCACTCACTAACTGAGCAGTGGATGGCAATGCCGTATCTGACTCCCCCACGCACCGAGCAGTGGATGGCATGGCAGTGCCGTGCACGGAAAGACCTCACCACCGTTCCCAACGGTGCTCGAAAAGTGAGCACCGTCAGGAACGATGCCGAGCACCGTAAAACAGTGATGCCAGAATGAGGACGGGAGCGCTCGAGAATTTCCCCCACCTCGCATGCACACTACGCCGGAGCTGCGTGTCCGTGAGCTCGGCGCTTCGGACAACGTCGGGAAGACGAGAGAGAAAACGAATGTGTGTCTTTCTCTCTCGTTCTTGAAACGCTGTGATCCAAGGTGGGGTGCAAGCGACACGCGGCCGTGCGCGATCTTCCTGAGTGCCTCGAGGCTCGAGATACACTTTTCACTTTCTGACATATGTATAATACTCTTGTAATGAAAAAAAATTTGGAAAAATTTTGTTAGGGAAATCACGTTTTAAGACCTCCTGATCACGTTTTGACTATTTAGAAAAGAGCTTTTTTTTTAAATATCTCATGTATTTGTTATCACGATTACGTTTAAACGGCAAAATGGATTTCAATGAAACTTTATAATAAAATTTTATATTCTTGTCTTAAGATCCGATTAGATCACGAAAAATGATAATTACCCGTTATGGTTCTTCGATTTTTCAGATATACGAACTAAATTCTACATAAAGAAAAGTTAAATAAAGTTCTTCTGTAACTTGTTTAACAAAGAAAAATGTACATTCATAATTGAGGCATTTGATGGAAAAAGGGCACATACGCCAAAATGTCATTTCAAGAAAATCGATTTCAAAGTTTTCATTATAGTATAGCTTAATAAAAAGTAATGCAATTAAATCAAATTTTTTTAAGGATGTAGTTACCGTGTCGTTCAAGCGTTCTGAATACAGAAGTCATGATTTAAAAATGATATGTGTCTTTATTTATAAGTTTTAAACAAGTGGTTTATGTGCCCTTCTTTCATCAAATGCCTCAATTTCTTGTGTTCATTTTAAATTTCCGTACTTTTTATTTGAGCTATTTCTATTTTTCAAACCTTAAAATGAATTTTTTTATTAAAAGACGAATATTTTGATACTGTACATTGGTGAACTTTGTTAAAATTAGAATCCACTCTTGGCCAGTACCATGCACGCTGTAGAAGCCTTCGATAAAAAATATTTTTTCAGAGTATGATCTAAAATCTAAAATCGAAACGTAATCACATCAAACGTAATTATATCAAGTTGCGACAAAGAATCACGCACTATTTACAAATTAATTACGCGCAGCGTGCACGTTACCGCTCGATGGAAACTACGGGAAAGTGGTGGTCTCTTCCATCGAGAGGGAAATGTAAACAATTGGTTATGCAAAGCTAACATCGCGATACATGTTGTACACTAAAATGTACAAAAATATTACAAAAATAAAAAAGAAAGGCAACACGTAAATATATCAATTGGGTTCGATATATTGACGAGATGTAAGACTGAAATAATGCTACAATTGTTTACATTTCCAAAGGATAGAAAGCAAGCAAAGGAAGTTACTATAATACATGCGACAGAATTTCGAGATAATTGTTACATATAAAATGAATATAATTAAGAATATACATTTATTTGTACAATTATCTCGAAGTTCTCTCTATGAATCATATGTACAGCAAGCAAGCGAATTTATTGCAAGGATAGAACAAGAATTGCGTGAGGTAAATCGAACAACTATTTACATATTCGCGATGTCCAAAAATCGAATGAAATAGAAAATGGATGAAATTGATAATATTCTGGACATCACCAATTTGCATTACCCGACGTAGAAGGAAAATCCGCGAGGTCATCAACGGCATGTAAACGTAAACTATTCTTTTGCTTCTTCGCAAAAGTTGCATATAAATTCTCAGATGACATGAGAGATAGATGTTTGTCATCTACCTCCATGCTCTGAGCTGTTTCCCCGTGCGCCTTTAATGCCGATTTCGTTACGCAAATGGCATAGACGATGGTCGAACAAAGTCGGTTTCGTTTCTTGTTCTTTATGTCGGGAAGCATGGAAAACGATCTTTCAGCATCGGCGTTTGAATTTGGAAGACTTCTAATGGAATTTAATAATTCCTGCAAACATGGATATTTATACGAGCCTTGATCGTTTCGCGTTAACAACACCGTTTTCCATACATCATCAAAAGCTAATGTACAAAGCTTGACTGCATCTGCAAAATTCAGGTGCAATGTTGACCATTCTTTTTGCAAACCGTCTTCGTCGAAACCGCCCAATTTCTGAGCAATAAAGAGAACACTTTTGAAGGAAGTGTCTCTGTCAGTATCTACTAATGCCAAATGAGGCTCAAAAACACGTAACTTGCTCAGAAATTCGTCATCGATTGGCAATCGATTACGAATTTCGTTTGCAGCCGTTATGCAAAACTTAATACAATTTTCTCGAACAGTTTGGACAACATCGGGTTTGCCTTCTGCAACTAATTGACAAAGAAAAGTGTCACAATCCGGACCTAAATGAATACTATCTAATGCGATTTGATTATCGCCTCTTGAAAAATCTATTAATTTTACTGAATCCATGTGCTTCAAAAGCTGCGGTTTCAAAAAATGACGTAAAATATCGTACAAAAGAGTTTTGGCAGTATTTTGAAGCAAATGGATCCTTGTTTGTTGCGACTGAAAGAATAAACTAAAGTCATTAAAATACTCTAGAACGTATTTCAAAAACAGAAGATATGCTTTCGCATCTGGATTTTGCATGATGATAAGCAGATGATCCCCAGACTTTGTCTTCTCACTTACGACCAATTCTTGCAGAAAGTGCAACACACTGTCCCAATTTTCTAAAAGTGTAACTACGGATGAGTAACGCGATAACCATCGCGTAGTACACAATTTTAAAATTTTGCGGTCAGTAGATTGAAAACATTGCTGAAATTCGCGAAAAATGGCCGAGCGTTTGGGACTGCTATAAATGAATGTTGCGACTTTCCGTAATAATTCCTCGCAGACCTCGGGAATGGTAGCGCATGCTGCATGCACTACCAATGCAGAGGAGTGACATGGACACGGCATGGTGAAAAAATTTTCACCGCGAATTTCTGCAAGTTTGGTCTTGAATGACGAGTGACACCCTGTCATGACAGAAGCGTTATCACACGACAAAGCAAGAATGTTTCCGAACGGAATTTGCTTTTTCCACATGGAGTTCTTAAAGGAGGTAAATATTTTATCGGCAGTACATTCTCGCGCGTCAAGATTAATTAATTCTACTAATTCCGTTCGAACATCCAACGTCTCGGGTGCGACATACCGAACAATAAACGACATCCATTTCTCATTGGTAATGTCGGATGTTTCATCAATAAATAATGAAAACTTAGAATTCTGTAAAACCAGACTAAGACGCTCTGTTTCCCGAGAACACAGAACGTTCGATATAATATTAGAACACTTTGTTCGACCACACGTCATACGTTCCAAAACATCAGGATCTTTCCCAACGTCTTGGAAAAGTTGAAGAATCGCCTCTGCGGATTGATGCGAAATATTTTTCTCGGCAACTAATGCAGCAAAACGAATAACCAAAGCATAAACAAAACATAAACAAAGCATACGCGACCACAGATCGCGGATCTGACCGTCAAATGTACTTGACGAAAACCAGGCCCGAGCGAACCCTCGAAACGGGAAACGAAAAGAATAGATAGGAAATCGTAAAATAGTAAGAAAAATTCAGAAAGGAGAAAAATCGAAGAAAAGGCTAAAAGAAATAACAGCAAGGTAATGGTGACAGTACCGAACTGCCACAGATGCATTTACCAGTTACCTTTCTCTCCTATTCTTGTACAATAATACCTTTATACCAATTTACACATTTTAATGTACAACATGTATCGCGATGTTAGCTTTGCATAACCAATTGTTTACATTTCCCTCTCGATGGAAGAGACCACCACTTTCCCGTATATTTCCATCGAGCGGTAACGTGCATGCTGCGCGTAATTAATTTGTAAATAGTGCGTGATTCTTTGTCGCAACTTGATATAATTACGTTTGATGTGATTACGATTTTAGATTATAGATCATACTCTGAAAAAATATTTTTTATCGAAGGCTTCTACAGCGTGCATGGTACTGGCCAAGAGTGGATTCTAATTTTAACAAAGTTCACCAATGTACAGTATCAAAATATTCGTCTTTTAATAAAAAAATTCATTTTAAGGTTTGAAAAATAGAAATAGCTCAAATAAAAAGTACGGAAATTTAAAATGAACACAAGAAATTGAGGCATTTGATGAAAGAAGGGCACATAAACCACTTGTTTAAAACTTATAAATAAAGACACATATCATTTTTAAATCATGACTTCTGTATTCAGAACGCTTGAACGACACGGTAACTACATCCTTAAAAAAATTTGATTTAATTGCATTACTTTTTATTAAGTTATACTATAATGAAAACTTTGAAATCGATTTTCTTGAAATGGCATTTTGGCGTATGTGCCTTTTTTCCATCAAATGCCTCAATTATGAATGTACATTTCTCTTTGTTAAACAAGTTACAGGAGAACTTTATTTAACTTTTTTTTATGTAGAATTTAGTTCGTATATCTGAAAAATCGAAGAATCATAACGGGTAATTATCATTTTTCGTGATCTAATGGATCTTAAGACACGAATATAAAATTTTAATATAAAGTTTCATTGAAATCCATTTTGCCGTTTAAACGTAATCGTGTTAACAAATACATGAGATATTTAAAAAAAAACTCTTTTCTAAATAGTCAAAACGTGATCAGGAGGTCTTAAAACGTGATTTCCCTAACAAAATTTTTTCCAAATTTTTTTTCATTACATGAGTATTATACATATGTCAGAACGTGAAAAGTGTATCTCGAGGCACTCAAGAAGATCGCGCAAGGCCGCGTGTCGCTTGCACGTAACCTTGGATCGCAGCGTTTCAAGAGCGAGAGAGAAAGACACACGTTCGTGTTCTCTCTCGTCTTCCCGACGTTGTCCGAAGCGCCGAGCTCACGGACACGCAGCTCCGGCGTAGTGTGCATGCGAGGTGGGGGAAATTCTCGAGCGCTCCCGTCCTCATTCTGGCATCACTGCCGTAAAATCCGGTGCTGAGGCCCATTCAATGCGGTGCTTAAAACCAAACGCATTCACAATCTGTGATTGGTGCAAATATCGGTGCTGAGCACCGTTCACAACCGTTCCTGATGAACGCGCATCTATGCTTTCATACTCACTTTTCGAGCACCGTTGGGAACGGTGCTGAGGTCTTTCCGTGTGGTGCGACGATTCGATGTTATGTGTCATGCGATTCTGATTGGTTGATTGTGGCTCGGTGGGAATCGACCAATCAGAATCGCATGACACATAACTTCGAATCGTCGCACCATGGCACTGCCATGCCATCCAGTTATGAGATATGGGCCGGTTTTTTTCGCGGGTGCGCGGAATTTGCAGTACCGTAACTATGGCCGGTATTCATAGTCGCTACTTATTCTTAAGCAAATGCTTAAGCATTGGGCATCCTTTACTAGCTACTAGGTTAGTAGAGGATGCCGCATGCTTAAGCATTTGCTTAAGAATAAGTAGCGACTATGAATACCGGCCTATGTCGGGGCGCAACTAATAACACAGTACAACAGCCATCTGGACTTGTAACATTCAATAGTCGTTTCTTATAGGTTTTCGTGCCCTGAAAACGAATCCGCAACCCGTTTGTCGCCATCACCCTCAGTTTTTGAGAAAATCGTTTTTGAAAAAAACTGCAAATTTTCAATTTTGAACATTTTTTTGTGTCGAAACGGTAATAGTTATTCGATTGTTCGTTGCATCAAATTATTCTATGAACCCTCCCGAATACAACGATATAAGTTATTATTGCATTATGAACATTTAAATATGTTTAAACAACGATCAAAAGGAAAATGACACCCGAAATGCACCCATTTTTCCAGATATCTTTTAATTTATCTCCAAAACTAAGGGTCTGAGACGAAATTTGACCATCCCACGCGATGCAGCAGACATTGTTCCTTCGGAAAGCGTCGACAGAAGTGGTAAGTCCCGTTTCGTTTTCAATACAGAAGCGAAATAGTTTGGCAAAACGCGCGGTGCCGACAGTGGTAGTCACGCGCCTTAAGGCTGTGGTTACAGTGGACGCGTTTTCGCGCGAACTGAGCATCGCGCGTACCGCGCGATGTCGCGCGACGTCGTCGCGAAATTTCGCGCGAAAATTGGTTTTTCAGAAATACGTGGCTGTAATAAATAGATATTTTTACTCGTATTGGGGCGCCCCAATGCGCTACGCGCGGTTCATATGGTACGGGCCTGAAGCGCTCCAAGCTCCTGGGCCGTTGCGGGGGCCAAGACGCGCGGCGGGAGAAAGGAGGCGTTGCCTCTGAAAACCGGCCGCTGCGTTCACTTAATTCCCAAGCCTGACCTAGAGGATCATTAGAAGCCTCTACGTTGGTAGAGATCTGTGTTATCTTCGACGGTATTATCGGTCGGTAAGGCAGTCCAATCTGGGCCGCAAACCGCGAGAGTCCATAAGATGTCAGGTCTATTCTATACCACGTCTGTGTCCGTACTTTAGATTCTTTTTAATAATTCGTCTGAACGTAGATCTAAGTAAAACTATCGAGGATAAGATGTTCAAGTTTGGATTTTTAAAAGGCGACGAGGTCGAAGGTATTTTCGCCTCTTTCTCTCTGATTCGATTATTTAATGTTCCCATTAGGAACCATTTGAAGGTTATGTTCCCTTCACATTGGTGTCTGCGCACCTGTGACCTTTAAAAGTGTTTATCCAAACTTTGACCAGACTTTACTCACGTTCGATTGAAGTCAGCATAGTGAAGTACGATACGACAAAAAGCTTTAATTACATCAATCGTTCCAGAAAAGAATGTCGATACGGGTAAATCGACGATTACGTGGACACCTGCCTCCAAGGTCGAGGTATCGAAATCACAAACCGAGAAACAATATGAACGCAACGACTACGCGAAAACTGTAATATTTCCGGGGTTTGAGTTAGACTTAATTCGATCTGAAAAGGCTTTAATCGATTTAAAACGGGAGGACTGTAAAAATATCGTAGAGGCGGAGTCGCAACATTCCGACCTTGTTCCCGCGAAATACGAAGGTAATTTCGCTAATTTCTATTTCCGACCCTAAATTACGTAGAATGTTTACAATTTTGAGAAACGTGCTTCGTCACTGGCAGAAACCAAAAATAAATCATACGAATTCTTGTATCAAGGTGGTTTAAAAATCTGGGAGTGCAGTTACGATTTAGGTCTCTATATATCTGACAACGATATTGATTTCAAAGACAAAATGGTTTTGGATTTGGGATGTGGTGGCGGTGTCATTGGTCTGATAGCTCTTTACAAAAAGTCCTTCGTTCATTTTCAAGATTATGTTGGTATCGTTATCACTGCATACAATGATAATCTTCATAAGATCGTGTACAGAAGAGAATCATGTTACAGAACATAGAAGTAATTAAAACCGTGACTATCCCGAATGTTTTGATCAATACGATGGATCGAAAAAGTACGTTAGAAAGATGTGAATTTTTCTGTGGTGACTGGGAATCGTTTACAAGGTTGAATGTCTCGAATGACAGGATTGCGAAGTACGATCTAATTTTTACTAGCGAAACGATTTACAATCCCGACAATCACAAGAAGTTATACGAAGTTTTTAAGCAAAGACTGAAACCGGACGGCATTGGGCAAGTATAACGGTCGTGGCGTAAATATTCGATTAGGTTCCAATAGCAACGGTAGATAATATCGTACCTCGTGGTATCTTCAGGTTTATTGCCGGTAAAA
The DNA here is from genome assembly GCA_947577245.1 of Andrena bucephala. Classification (NCBI taxonomy): domain Eukaryota; kingdom Metazoa; phylum Arthropoda; class Insecta; order Hymenoptera; family Andrenidae; genus Andrena; species Andrena bucephala. The sequence goes on along the minus strand of OX387715.1, from coordinate 45,338,535 downwards.
CTTACTATTTCGGCGTGGGAGGAGGGATGAGGCAATTTCAGAGTCTCATAGAGGAGGATGGTTTTTTCCACGTTAAAACAGCGTGGAAAAGTCAGAACGGTAATTAATTAATACAAATACGTCGTAAATATATATATCCTTGTATCCTTCGAAACAAACAACAATTGTATGTGAATATACATTCCAGGATTACAAAGAGAAATTCTAATAATTACAAGGAAGCAGCGTTCGTAGGTTTATCCTATGTACATTTAAGTTTTTGGCCTACCTAACAACATATTGTATTCTCTCCGCATTTATTTAAAATAAATAACTGTAATTTCTTTTTCTATTTTCTACGGAGATAGTATTTCATAAACCCATCCATTATTCCCTTGATGAACGAGAATATTATCGACTTTTTCGTTGGGCTTAGGACGTCTGAAACGAATTCTGTCATGCAATCGATCGCTTTGGCCCTGCCAGAATTCTACGAATTCTGGAATGATTATGTACCCTCCCCTAAAAGACAGATTATTAAATACTCGAATGACTCGAAAGATTCGTGCAACCGTCCATCGAATTAATTACCAACAATCCGGCCTCTTAGTTTGCCCTTCTGGAAATTGCGCTATCAGCTCCCTTTCCTTCACCATAAGCGTTTGTCTGCTTGCGATCACGGTACTCTGTTTGCTGGACATACTCCCTATTTGATTCGAATATGGCCGGGTTTCGAAGTAACGGTTGGAGTCCTCTGCTGACGTCTTCTTCACTTTGCCTTCTATTCGCACCTACATTGTTTAATAATAAAAGAATACATGGATTTTTTTACATAAACGCAATTATATTATTGTGTGCCATAAATGGTAACTATCGTCGTATGTTCAGCTTGAAAAAAGTAATTGAAAAAAAAATTAAAACCGACTTAAAAAAAAAATTTTAAGTCGGCGCCATATTCATACAGTCCAAATGATAAGGCGCCGACTTAACAAAATTGAGAAACGTAGATTAGATAAGAGAAAAAATTATTTTGTACTTTTTAGTGCATACTTATGTTTTTTAAGCCGGTTTCAATTTTTTTTATTTTTTACTTATTAGTTATTTAAGTTACATAACTACATTTATTTTAAAAAATATTAGTAGGCCTACAAAAAGAGCTGCACGTAAAAAAGAACCGTTTGCTAGAAATGGAAGATTCCAAAAATAAGCGACTTGAAAATGTGAGAATAAGAATGTCTGAAATTCGTTATATGGGGTCTACAACTCAACGCGCGGAAATACTCTAAAATGCGAGAATACACGAAATACAAATTATGTAATGAGGCGAAGTTTGAGTTAACCAGTACTGGCAAAATATTGAGCCAATATTGATGCAGTGTATGGTGGAACCACCGGGGAATAGCCCTCTTTCGAATAAAAAATAGATCATCCAAATCGGTCCATATGCTGAGGAGTTATGCGGGGACCTCCTTTTTGAAGTCGGTTAATAATAAAAAATAGTTTGTAGATTTTCCAAGTAATTCAGGTCTAGTAAATTATTATGGATCTAGATCCTTATTTTGTTTCTATTAAATCTCAATAGTAACCATCATATATCAATATTGATATCTTACGCATCGTCTGAGAGGTTCCCAGTAAAACGTCACGGCTGCATTCGGATTTTCAGCCTGAAAAGTAACTAAATACACATCCCGCCCGTCAAGTACACAAAGTTCGTTGACTTTATGCACTCACTAGTTCGCGACCCTTCCTGCTCTCGTAATTAGTGTAAAATTTGAAACCATTTGTGCTGTAACCCTTGAGCAGCACAGGTCTCACCGATGGAATACCATCTCTGCAACAAGGATATTTTCCTGAATATTTCTGCGAACCTCCACGCAATCGAGATGAATCATTTGGTAATACTTAGTAGCCGTGGCGAGAAACATAGCGTTCGGCTCGAATATCTGCGGAGTGTTGCAGGCCTCGTCGAACCATGCCTTGAATTGACCGATAGGCTCCTTGCTCGCGAGACGGTCTTCGGTGAAAGTTTCACTTTTATCCTTATATTTGATTCGCATGCCTGTCGCAGTAATTAGAACAAATAAAAATATTCACACCTTTGCATTCTATCTTTCGGGCGGCCCTCACTTAAGACTCGTTGTGCAGCGTGATTGGAACGCTGCCTTTTACTCATGGCAGTATTCCAATCTCCTAAGAAATGATCAGCACGTAAATATTTCAAATTGATTTATTACTTCATCGCGAAAGCTACTTTGCAAATCTTCCGCTATCTCCATTTACAATATCGACAATCGTCACCAATGCCGAAGTCATTGCAGCAACGCGCTCTTGTGAGGGATGGCGCCACCTACTATCGCACGCAGCCGTTCGATAACAGGTGTTTCAATGGTAATGATCGCGCAGCTATCTACTAGAAACTCATCCACGTGACTCTTCGTAAGCTTACAGAGAAAATAATAGTTGTACTAGTCACGAGCGACAAATTTTTACAATAGTTTGAAAGTTATTGTTGAACGAAGGCGCGTAATTCTAACGATGTAGGGCACCATGATAGGGATATGGTGTACGTCCGCATCCGCTATTCAATAAGTGGCGGTATTGATCACAGAAAACAATTGTCATTTCCCGACGACAGATGGGATTATTAATTAGATTATCAACGTTACCTCCAATGTCAACGCTGCAATTTGTATCCTGAGTGGTGAATTTTGCGGAGGACATGGTGGCAGAGTGCTGTATCTAATCGGGCTCACAAGGAAACAGCTGATACTGGACTTGAGGAAAACGGCCGAAACTCACTGACACGAAACGCGTCAGCGAAGTGCGCTTGTAAAACGATAAAAATCAACTAACACGCTTCACTAACTACACGTTACTCGCGTTCCGTGTGTGTTGTTAACTCCTTTTAAGAAATTCGAGGTTATCCCCCTACCTCTTCAGAATTCTGTTCACTGGTAGCGTAAGATGGCGCGCAGTGTCGTAGAGTATCCAACAATAAACACTTTGTTAGTATATTGTTTGTTTATTTTCGTTGCACGAGTTTAACGAACATCGTTCTTACTCGGTGTCTCATTGCATTCGCATTTTCAGATAAAGTATGATTAGTCATTCCAGATTCAACGAGCACATTCTAGAATTTAAAATTGGTACACGCCTGCTACGCCATTGCAATGTTTGTAAATATTATTACGATGTTAGCTCTGAATTATGTAATTAATAGATATCGTATCAGTGTTTTCTGTTTATCTCGAGATAGATTTTCTATTTTATTCGATTGCTTGTAGTACACGGTTTACGGTAACTTCATTCTAATCATTCCATTGAAATAATAATGAAACAAATTATTTAAAGTGAATTATTTAAAGTGAAAAAAAAAACTACCATCGAAATTGTAGTAACAGAAAAGAATTATTTTTTAGCTCTTAGTGCATTTTAATTTAGTTTTTAGTGCATTTTTAATAAAATGGGTTTGACAAAAATTTGTTTTTTATATATTTTTTCATTTTTTAGTTTTTAGTGTTTGTGAATTTACATTTCACAGCTCTGACTTCTTTACAAATATCTTGTATTGCTGTATACAATTTAACAGATTGCTTCTATAGTGTTAAAGACACTAAAAATTTTTATTTTTCTTGTACTACAATTTCGATGATGATATACATACTACGAACGCCTGCAAAGTTTTAGTTTTACTATTCGTACATACATGCGTGACGGATCATTTCTCGATAAATTGCATCTGTTTGTGTGACAAACAGAGGATCGACGCTGAATAAAATCGTTTAAAAAGTGTTTAACCCTTTGGCGACCGCAAAATTTCTTCTATTATGTTTTTTACACGCTATGCATTTTCGCCTCGCATTTTTTTTATCAGCAGTTCATTACAATACTGCCGATTAGATTTGCCGGGTGCCTTCAGTTCGCTTCGAGCAACATCGGAAGGAAATTATCAAAGCGCGTTTAAAAAGTAATAGTTAAAATAGATCAATTTTTAAAATTGTCCTTCAAATGAAATATATATTTTCATGTTCTTCTTACTTCTTTAAATATTCCTCTAATGTCCTCGTAGTAGGGGAGAGCAGGGTAAAATGGAACGCTTAACTTTGGAGGGTGATAACATAAAATCGGAAACACAAAAAAGGCACGGGACTTCAACAGGAGTCTTAAGTGGACCTTAGACTATAAGAAAATCAAAGCCTTTGTTAAGAAAAATGGCAACAAAGTAAAACGAGATTTACCGGAGGTATTGAAATCGTCGCCTCGCTCAAGTAGTAAGGTAAAGCGGAACACTCACTGGAAGACCATGTAAACGTACAAAATCTTTATTGTTATGATTTAAAAAGTATTAATTTATGTTAAAGACTATAAATATATGTTTTAGGTATAACTATTACAAATAAAATATACCAAAATATATATTATACAAATAAGAAAATATATTTTACCAGATAACATAAAAATTACTGAAAATGATGAAATACACATGGATTTTTACATGAATAATGAAATCGACACGTGCATGGAGAATTTTGTAGATTTTAGTGCATTTTATTTAAAATTGTTTAACTTAAATTTTTTTTGTATATTTTTTGTATTATTTACTTTTTAGTGTCGAAGTTTTGATTTGTGGTTACAGGCTGATTTCAAGTCGTTTGGATTTGTGGTTATTATATTTATTGATGACGGGTAATTTTTTCACCCTTCCCGGTTTTTTCCAGAATTTTGTATTGCCATCATAACCACGCACGCCTGCAAAATTTCAAGACAATTGGATTGGTGGAAGTGGCTTAAATAGGTGTTCCGTTTTATACCGCGCAAAAGTATTCTCACACTAAACAATCTCTCACAAACTCACACTAAACATTTAATATTTACTTTTCAGCGCGAGATAAAGAACTGGATAGAACGTCAAAATGTAGCGTCAGGACTATATGTAGAATCCAACGGTGTTCTCGCTGTTATAAATTTTCTAAATCCAAGTGAAGAAAAATAGTCAAAACTACAACACGATATCGAAACTTCGGTACCGGAAATATTTACAACACAGTTAATCGAAGAGTTAGTCCCATGTCACGTGATGCCAACTCATTCGCAGCTCTCATCCAAGAGAAACATTGATGTTCCGTTTTACCCTACTCTCCCCTATACTAACTAACTCTATTACAATATTATTGTGACTAAACTAATTTAATACAACTATTAATTGATTAATGTATCTAAATAATACTGTGCAATTCAATGTATGTTCAAAGTGCCGCGTATATACAACTGAAAAGTGCGCCTGCGCTTACATAGGGCGTAGGCATGTGCACAAGCGCAGCTTGTGCCACGTGACATCATAAAAGGAAGTATAAGTGGTACCTGGAACCGGTACATTCAAATTAACTCTCCAACGAGGAACTACACTCGGTTTGTCAGACATTAATATTAAAAAAAAAAAAAAAACAACACTGGGCTGTATCGTCTACACGGCGGTTGGTGTTTTTGCGTGACGTCTATGAGCGGTGAGCCTGGTGAGAGAAATGATAGACTGTGTGGGTTTGTTAAAATCAATTTATTTGTTATTATTAGACTGCGGATGTTTATGCAATTGATATGCAAAAATCATTTTGCATATTGCATATGTTTTGTTAAAAGACATATCTAACATATTTCTTTTGTATTCATCTCACTGTATTTGGTTGCGTGATAAATCGCAATACATACAACGTTTCGTACTGATGTTGATATCATGCTATAGAATAAAAGTCATTACAGTGGAACCTCGATAACTCGAATCTCAAGGGAAGGGAACAAAATCTTCGAATTATAGATGTATAATTCGACTTATCGAGTTTTCAAGCAAGGGAGGTTCAACAAACGAAAGCTCGACTTATAAAGGCTTTGTACGACTGTTCATTTTTCGACTTGTAAAGCTGTAATAAAGCAAAAAAATTAAAGTTTTAAAGATCAATTGTTTATTGTATACCTATAATCAAACATACCCACAACTTATGTACTACATATATACCTACAAGTATAGAAATAATTATAAGACACATTTTATGCTCGCAATATTACTCTTTACTACATATTTAAAAATTGTGATTTTGCTTTGTGATAGTCTTTTAGTGTATTGTAAATCAATAGCATTTTCAATCGTGAATAATGCAGAGAAAACATTTTCCGCAATATTTTTAGATCTTTCTACGAAATTTCGTAATACATATATGTAGAAGTAAATTTCAACTTGTAGGGGTCGGAGTATTTCAAAATTCGAGATGTACAGATGAAATACATAATTTAACATGCAAAATAAACTTCGAGTTAAGGAAGTTTTATTTCGAGTTGTAGAGGTGTTCATAGCGGAGCGGAAGGGAATGCAGAAAATTTTCGTCTTGTAGAGGTTTTCGAGTTATCGAGGTTCGACTGTAAGTAGAGACTAATACTTGGGCCGGTCTAAAATAACTCGTTCATTATAATCGCTCGATGCGCCTAAATAATTTCGATAAAATTAAAGAGGTTCGGCCATTTTTTTTCTCTTAATTTTTGGCTATTGTATTACTAAGTCTGTTTGTTTACGCACAAATTGATACAATCGCTCGAAATCACAATTTCGGGTCGCGACTCCTCCCACGGCCTGATGACGTCATTGCGATAAGATTTTGTGTAAGGCATGAAGCCTAAGAACCTACCTAGTACCTACGCATCGTATGTTTATATTAAACGTACCGCTAATTGTTGAAGAGTAATTGCGGGGGACCATTTCATGACGCTCAGTTTCCGAACATGAGGGGCTGAGTTGTAAGACGTTGTCACGTCAAAATGCAACTGCAGTGATTATTTTAATACAAGATCTAGCAAGAATGAAATGTATTGAAAATGTATAAAGATAATATTGTATCATCCATCAGATAAACAAGAAGTATTATTGTTAATGGGATTAAATTTGGAAAAAGAACTTTAAAAAATAGGATGTAAATAAACATAATTACAGTTTTAATATCTTCTGAAGATAACTTTATGAGTCTAACAAAATATATTATTTATATTACCGTGACAGTTAGACATATCGATATGTTTGAGAAATTTCCATGCAAAATAAACTTTCCTCACCTCATAGATCAATTATTTGTCTTACAAATGTAAACGGGAATACAATAAATGATTTAATTTAAACAGCATACATTAGAAATGTTTCAACTTACGACATATAATGATAGTATTTCATGTTGATCAGTGAGATACTATACTTGCTTTCGAGCGCTTGTGTCGGTAATTGATCATCCGAAGAAAGATTTTCTAAGTTTTGTTGTTTGCGTTTAATATCAAATAGAAACAAACGAAAACATGTCGAATAATTATCAGTTACAAAATCGGAGTATACACGCAAATTTTCTACACTGTACTACGACGAATAGCAGATAATATCATTGTTAGGTTAGAACGAATGTAGAATAAATTTGTAAATGATTGTAAGCATTAATAAAGAGTCCGTGAAATCTAGTTATTCGTGTAAATAAATCTGTCATATAGAATTTACTTTTCACGCAAAAGTACCGAAAGTTAAACCGAAGTGTGACGTTTGCATGAACAACGTTTATTAACCAATCAAAGGTGCTGTCGAAATTAACAATGATGGTCGAACTAGATTAATTAGAAACATATTGCACTCGTCTCATCTAGCGAAATATGTCTTACAAATTTTATTCAGGGTGTTATATCACATTGTTAAATAGAAGAGTAACAAAATCGTCAGTCTTATCTGCTTCCCGAGAGGAATAACACAATTTAAAAAGTTATAAACAGATAATTTATTTGAAAAAATTATGGGTATACATTTTTATGCAATTTTCTTTAACCAACTATTCAACTGTTCAATTTCCGACGAGGTGTCAGAATCTTTACTGAATGCACTGCATTCTGCAAACTCAATATTTGCATCCAAGTGGGAAAATTCAAAATCTTTTCCCTCTTTACCAAGGAAGAGATTTGTTGCTAATGCGTCTGTAGCTTCTAGTTGATTCGTTCTTGTCATGCGCAATAAATTCATTTCTTTCTCTAACAAAGTCTTTATGACGGCGGAACCTTTCGCCATAGTTTGATCCTGTTTGTTACATAGCACAAGAACAGGTTTCCTTTGTATAGCTCTGTCAGACAACAAGGTATACAAGAATCTGAAAATTAAACCACTTTATCGTTTCTGTTTCAGGATGGGACTACCTGGCGTTCGTATGTACTTACTCCGCTACGTCTCGAATATCTTTCTGGAAGGTCACTGAATCAATCACATAGACGAGTCCTTTCGAGGACAATTTAAATTGATCAAAGAATTTGTACCGCAAACGCTCGTGTCCAGGTATATCAACGATTTTCAACGAGTGCTAAATATATGAATCAGTTTATTAAAGATCTGTGTTCTTAAGTCACATTCTTCCATAAAATATAGTTACTAACACTTACATTATTAATTACAATGTCTGCAATATTTTCTTTTACAGATGTGTGAGTTGCAACAAATTTTGAGAAAACTAGACGCGCGTATATCAATGTTTTACCAGCATCACTGAGACCGGTTAACAATACACTGTTCCCTATGGACTTCTTTCTGCGCCATAGGGCAAATAACACTGAACAAAGAGACAGGGCAAAGATTTGTAAGGAATATGGTAATGCCTAATGTTGGATTGCCGTACCAAAGAAATGGCCCTACAGAGTTAAATTTATGGATACTGTGGTCATAGCCTAGGGAAGGTCTCGCTTAAAAATGTACCTATTTTTGTATTACATATACAATCATAACATTATGTTCGTTTCATTCCTTGTATCTATTATTGTATTATTCCATAATTACTGCAGGTATAATGATATACATTTACTTTAAATAAATTAATGCAATGTTTACAAGATTTAATGAGACATTAAGAGACTGTTTATAGACTTGTATTGTGTGATTCAGAAATATGTGGTCTATTTAAACTCTTTACTAAATGTATCTCTAATTTTACTATTTACAGAAAAGAACTGTGATGTTATTTTGGACAATGTGATAATAAATATTTGAAAAAATATACTTCTTTCGCAAAGCGAAACCTGTCGTACGATTTTTATGAAAGTTTTATCAGATTCTATGAAGCGATGTTGATACTATACACGAAACATAAGTTAGTCATAACCTAAATGTACTAAGTTTAATTACCTATGGTTATGATAATAGCAACTATAGCGGATAATACCCTCACTAATTGAGAATCCATATTGTAATATGTTAACAGTTTTACATGCTCTCTCATTGTTGCTGTATTACTGTATTAATTTCAGAGCACCGCGTGGACATACGCCGATTCCTTCAGAATCACGCAAATAATTGTACTCATATGGAGATAACACGGACTTGTTGAAAGCCTATGAAATACTTCCGCTAGAGGGCTACGAACTTTGACTCATTACCCGTTAGTTGTGAGTCAGCACTAAATTACTATGAATTCGAAAACATTTAGCGCTTTCGAAAATAATTTCACTTAACGCGAAGGCTGATAAATAAATTCTTTATTGATCAATTCCTATTATTTTCCTTCTCTCTAAACATTAATATCAAGGAGTATGTGCAACTTAACAACCAGGAAGATCTAATTAAACGAGGCTTCGATATCTTTGCTTCCTTAACGGCCGATTTCTTCACCTTCAGTAATCTTCCAGTTAGAGTTATGCTCCACATAACTGCCACATGATACCAACTGTTGCGACTCCCGTCTAGCGGCGCGTAGTTTAAACTCCAGAAGCGCGAAGTTCGAGGCGGATCACACGAATGTAATAGGAAAGGGAGACCAGGTGAAGTTCGCACAAGCCGAGGTGTTTGAAAATAGTTAGAGATCTTCTAATGAGAAGACTTCAGGATAATAAATTAATCGATACCCACTTGGCAACGGGTGTTAGAATAAATGAACTTCTCCTTCCTTCCTTCTCCTAGGTGTGTAATTCTAGCGCCAGGTAGTTAAACGCTTGTTGTTGTGTCAAATCGACGAATAGGAATTCAGCCAATAAATCTGTAAATTTGCGATTGGCTCTTAGAATCTAAGACATTTTGGTTTAACAAAAGATGTAAAAGCGATGAACTTTTAGAAAGGTCACTTGAGCCTGAAACGCCTTCGACAGCAGTCGTGCAAATAAAAGTTCTGTGCCTACTGAAATTGTGTTTCAATCGTTTATTTTCTCTTCATTAAAGTTTCCAGTTTATTATGTTCAAATAGTTTGTTCTGTTCATATCATTGTTTGCATTATTTTTATCCTCCAAAAATCCGCGTCCAAGGAGCAGAGTGCCTTAGCACTCCACGGGCATCGTTCCGCCAGTGATGCCAGAATGAGGACGGGAGCGCTCGAGAATTTCCCCCACCACGCATGCACACTACGCCGGAGCTGCGTGTCCGTGAGCTCGGCGCTTCGGACAACGTCGGGAAGACGAGAGAGAAAACGAACGTGTGTCTTTCTCTCTAGCTCTTGAAACGCTGCGATCCAAGGTTACGTGCAAGCGACATGCGGCCGTGCGCGATCTTCTTGAGTGCCTTGAGATACACTTTTCACTTTCTGACATATGTATAATACTCTTGTAATGAAAAAAAATTTGGTAAAAATTTTGATAGGGAAATCACGTTTTAAGACCTCCTGATCACGTTTTGACTATTTAGAAAAGAGCTTTTTTTTAAATATCTCATGTATTTGTTAACACGATTACGTTTAAACGGCAAAATGGATTTCAATGAAACTTTATATTAAAATTTTATATTCGTGTCTTAAGATCCATTAGATCACGAAAAATGATAATTACCCGTTATGGTTCTTCGATTTTTCAGATATACGAACTAAATTCTACATAAAAAAAAGTTAAATAAAGTTCTTCTGTAACTTGTTTAACAAAGAAAAATGTACATTCATAATTGAGGCATTTGATGGAAAAAGGGCACATACGCCAAAATGCCATTCAAGAAAATCGATTTCAAAGTTTTCATTATAGTATACCTTAATAAAAAGTAATGCAATTAAATCAAATTTTTTAAAGGATGTAGTTACCGTGTCGTTCAAGCGTTCTGAATACAGAAGTCATGATTTAAAAATGATATGTGTCTTTATTTATAAGTTTTAAACAAGTGGTTTATGTGCCCTTTTTCCATCAAATGCCTCAATTTCTTGTGTTCATTTTAAATTTCCGTACTTTTTATTTGAGCTATTTCTATTTTTCAAACCTTAAAATGAATTTTTTTATTAAAAGACGAATATTTTGATACTGTACATTGGTGAACTTTGTTAAAATTAGAATTCACTCTTGGCCAGTACCATGCACGCTGTAGAAGCCTTCGATAAAAAATATTTTTTCAGAGTATGATCTAAAATCTAAAATCTAAACGTAATCACATCAAACGTAATTATATCAAGTTGCGACAAAGAATCACGCACTATTTACAAATTAATTACGCGCAGCGTGCACGTTACCGCTCGATGGAAACTACGGGAAAGTGGTGGTCTCTTCCATCGGGAGGGAAATGTAAACAATTGGTTATGCAAAGCTAACATCGCGATACATGTTGTACACTAAAATGTACAAAAACATTACAAAAATAGAAAAGAAAGGCAGCACGTAAATATATCAATTGGGTTCGATATATTGACGAGATGTAAGACTGAAATAATGCTACAATTGTTTACATTTCCAAAGGATAGAAAGCAAGCAAAGGAATTTACTATAATACATGCGACAGAATTTCGAGATAATTGTTACATATAAAATGAATATAATTAAGAATATACATTTATTTGTACAATTATCTCGAAGTTCTCTCTATGAATCATATGTACAGCAAGCAAGCGAATTTATTGCAAGGATAGAACAAGAATTGCGTGAGGTAGGTAAATCGAACAACTATTTACATATTCGCGATGTCCAAAAATCGAATGAAATAGAAAATGGATGAAATTGATAATATTCTGGACGTCACCCATTTGCATTACCCGACGTAGAAGGAAAATCCGCGAGGTCATCAACGGCATGTAAACGTAAACTATTCTTTTGCTTATTCGCAAAAGTTGCATATAAATTCTCAGATGACATGAGAGATAGATGTTTGTCATCTACCTCCATGCTCTGAGCTGTTTCCCCGTGCGCCTTTAATGCCGATTTCGTTACGCAATTGGCATTGACGATGGTCGAACAAAGTCGGTTTCGTTTCGTGTTCTTTATGTCGGGAAGCATGGAAAACGATCTTTCAGCATCGGCGTTTGAATTTGGAAGACTTCTAATGGAATTTAATAATTCCTGCAAACATGGATATTTATACGAGCCTTGATCGTTTCGCGTTAACAACACCGTTTTCCATACATCATCAAAAGCTAATGTACAAAGCTTGACTGCATCTGCAAAATTCAGGTGCAATGTTGACCATTCTTTTTGCAAACCGTCTTCGTCGAAACCGCCCAATTTCTGAGCAATAAAGAGAACACTTTTGAAGGAAGTGTCTCTGTCAGTATCTACTAATGCCAAATGAGGCTCAAAAACACGTAACTTGCTCAGAAATTCGTCATCGATTGGCAATCGATTACGAATTTCGTTTGCAGCCGTTATGCAAAACTTAATACAATTTTCTCGAACGGTTTGGACAACATCGGGTTTGCCTTCTGCAACTAATTGACAAAGAAAAGTGTCCCAATCCGTCCTAAATGAATACTATCTAATGCGATTTGATTATCGCCTCTTGAAAAATCTATTAATTTTACTGAATCCATGTGCCTCAAAAGCTGCGGTTTCAAAAAATGACGTAAAATATCGTACAAAAAAGGTTTGGCAGTATTTTGAAGCAAATGGATCCTTGTTTGTTGCGACTGAAAGAATAAACTAAAGTCATTAAAATACTCTAGAACGTATTCCAAAAACAGAAGATATGCTTTCGCTTCTGGATTTTGCATGATGATAAGCAGATGATCCCCAGACTTTGTCTTCTCACTTACGACCAATTCTTGCAGAAAGTGCAACACACTGTCCCAATTTTCTAAAAGTGTAACTACGGATGAGTAACGCGATAACCATCGCGTGGTACACAATTTTAAAATTTTGCGGTCAGTAGATTGAAAACATTGCTGAAATTCGCGAAAAATGGCCGAGCGTTTGGGACTGCTATAAATGAATGTTGCGACTTTCCGTAATAATTCCTCGCAGACCTCGGGAATGGTAGCGCATGCTGCATGCACTACCAATGCAGAGGAGTGACATGGACACGGCATGGTGAAAAAATTTTCACCGCGAATTTCTGCAAGTTTGGTCTTGAATGACGAGTGACACCCTGTCATGACAGAAGCGTTATCACACGACAAAGCAAGAATGTTTCCGAACGGAATTTGCTTTTTCCACATGGAGTTCTTAAAGGAAGTAAATATTTTATCGGCAGTACATTCTCGCGCGTCAAGATTAATTAATTCTACTAATTCCGTTCGAACATCCAAAGTCTCGGGTGCGACATACCGAACAATAAACGACATCCATTTCTCATTGGTAATGTCGGATGTTTCATCAATAAATACTGAAAACTTAGAATTCTGTAAAACCAGACTAAGACGCTCTGTTTCCCGAGGACACAGAACGTTCGATATAATATTAGAACACTTTGTTCGACCACACGTCATACGTTCCAAAACATCAGGATCTTTCCCAACGTCTTGGAAAAGTTGAAGAATCGCCTCTGCGGATTGATGCGAAATATTTTTCTCGACAACTAATGCAGCAAAACGAATAACCAAAGCATAAACAAAACATAAACAAAGCATACGCGACCACAGATCGCGGATCTGACCGTCAAATGTACTTGACGAAAACCAGGCCCGAGCGAACCCTCGAAACGGGAAACGAAAAGAATAGATAGGAAATCGTAAAATAGTAAGAAAAATTTAGAAAGGAGAAAAATCGAAGAAAAGGCTAAAAGAAATAACAGCAAGGTAATGGTGACAGTACCGAACTGCCACAGATGCATTTACCAGTTACCTTTCTCCCCTATTCTTGTACAATAATACCTTTATACCAATTTACACATTTTAGTGTACAACATGTATCGCGATGTTAGCTTTGCATAACCAATTGTTTACATTTCCCTCTCGATGGAAGAGACCACCACTTTCCCGTAGTTTCCATCGAGCGGTAACGTGCACGCTGCGCGTAATTAATTTGTAAATAGTGCGTGATTCTTTGTCGCAACTTGATATAATTACGTTTGATGTGATTACGTTTCGATTTTAGATTTTAGATCATACTCTGAAAAAATATTTTTTATCGAAGGCTTCTACAGCGTGCATGGTACTGGCCAAGAGTGGATTCTAATTTTAACAAAGTTCACCAATGTACAGTATCAAAATATTCGTCTTTTAATAAAAAAATTCATTTTAAGGTTTGAAAAATAGAAATAGCTCAAATAAAAAGTACGGAAATTTAAAATGAACACAAGAAATTGAGGCATTTGATGGAAAAAGGGCACATAAACCACTTGTTTAAAACTTATAAATAAAGACACATATCATTTTTAAATCATGACTTCTGTATTCAGAACGCTTGAACGACACGGTAACTACATCCTTTAAAAAATTTGATTTAATTGCATTACTTTTTATTAAGTTATACTATAATGAAAACTTTGAAATCGATTTTCTTGAATGGCATTTTGGCGTATGTGCCCTTTTTCCATCAAATGCCTCAATTATGAATGTACATTTTTCTTTGTTAAACAAGTTACAGAAGAACTTTATTTAACTTTTTTTATGTAGAATTTAGTTCGTATATCTGAAAAATCGAAGAATCATAACGGGTAATTATCATTTTTCGTGATCTAATGGATCTTCAAACACGAATATAAAATTTTAATATAAAGTTTCATTGAAATCCATTTTGCCGCTTAAACGTAATCGTGTTAACAAATACATGAGATATTTAAAAAAAAAGCTCTTTTCTAAATAGTCAAAACGTGATCACGAGGTCTTAAAACGTGATTTCCCTAACAAATTTTTTTCCAAATTTTTTTTCATTACAAGAGTATTATACATATGTCAGAAAGTGAAAAGCGTATCTCGAGGCACTCAAGAAGATCGCGCACGGCCGCGTGTCGCTTGCACGTAACCTTGGATCGCAGCGTTTCAAGAGCGAGAGAGAAAGACACACGTTCGTTTTCTCTCTCGTCTTCCCGACGTTGTCCGAAGCGCCGAGCTCACGGACACGCAGCTCCGGCGTAGTGTGCATGCGAGGTGGGGGAAATTCTCGAGCGCTCCCGTCCTCATTCTGGCATCACTGCGTTCCGCGCCTGAATTCCCTGGAGAAGACCTCTTTCCCCAGACGGCCACGCAACACAACCAATGGGTCATTCACTGACCGGGACTTTAGTCGGAGGTGAAGAAATCGGGCATAAATGATATTAAAAAATGCTAAAAAGTAGAAAGATGTAACAGTAATTGTTACTCGACATCTGAGATGCAATCAATGGGACGATGAAATTGAGATGAGATACAAAATCACAGACAAGGTATAGAATAAAGCTCACATAATATGGAAGTTTGTGGAACGTCACCTGGTTTGTGATTGTATGTACTTCGTCAGTGATTTTAATCAGTTCTGTCGGTAATGAAGGATTCCAATGGCTTTGCTGCCATAGACATCGGTACCACAAACGAGGTATAGAATAGACCTATCACCTTACGGGACTTCGTGTCACCACCTAAACTGTGTTACCGACCCATAATTTGAGGACTGAATTTAGCGACCTCTGTTCATGAACAGCGTTCAACGCAAGAACTACTCTGAACTACTGAAAGTGTGTTGAAATACTGAAAGATGTGTGCGTGCTTGTATACGTGTGACTTGTTTAGAGCGAGAGTTTAACATAGAGGGCGGGCTTTCGCTGACAATAAGCTACGCTTTGGCTCGGTTTGTCAACGACCCACGCGGATTTCTCTCTGAAAACCTATTTTGGAGATCAGGAGCCTATATGGCGCTTCTTGAGAGCTTATACAAGCTATATATTGCAAGATGAAATTGATTTTAGTATTTTACGTGAAGTCGAACATTTAACTAATATTTTCACGTGTCGCACGCTGAAAAATATTAAAAATTGATGCTGTTACTGCCATTCTTGCAAATCTCTGCTCTCCGCGTGTGTCTAAATAGACGATGCCCATCCTACGACACGTAAAAATCATTGAAAATAATGAATTGAAACGTTTTTGTAAAATTTATATTGTAGGTTTTGGGACCCGAGGCCCCTAAATCCCTACGTTTCATTACAAATTGATTGACTCTGTCCTTATTAAATATTGAATGGATTTAAAAATTATAAAAACCATCTACGATGTAAGTACACGAGCATAGGTATCGCTTACGTTACGCTTACTGGGCACACATATCAGTTCCGTGTCAGTTCACGTAGAATTCAAGTACTCTCCATTAATTTCCTCAATTACATTACTCAAAGTACTTTCCATTACAGCCATTAAAAATAATCCGAATTATATCATGTTTGGTGCCATTTTCATCAGAAAAGCACTAGTAATCCATTAGTGATACTTATATGATAGAAATTGCCATACTCATTACTGAATGGCCTATTGCTGACTTTGTCCTTATGCTATTAATCTAGCGTTTATGACCCCCGAGCCGCGCCTTCGGATAAAGGCCCTCGCCGAAATTATTCGAGCTTCGAATAACCGTTCGAATAAAGTTACAAATAAAAATGGAACGTAGTTTACTTGAAATTTGCCACCAATGTTCATAAAAATATCCGGATAAATTATTGTTCAAACATGCGCTCCATACACATCGTTGAGCGCGTTTTGAAATACGTCAGATAGCCAGGCACGGCACGAGTTTTTTGGGCCGTAGGCGAACTTGCCAAATTCCGCCATTTATTATAATACATTTAATTGAGCTTCTTCATGACCTTACTCTTAACTTTTACTCGTAGTTTAAAACCGTTGTAGTATAATTTGTAGTATTTCATTTAAAAATTTATTTTCAACAATGCCAACAATGGAAAGGCCATTTTGCGCCTCTTGTCAACCTTACGCACTAGCAGTTGCCTAATTTTGCAAAGTAAAATCACAAATAATCTCAAATAAATGTAATATACTAAAGGGCGCAATTTGACAATTACGCCTAGGGCGCAAAAAAGACTTATGCCGGGCCTGCGTCAAGATTTTGTTGCCGTGCTCACCGTAAGCGCTTGCGACCATCGCGCACGCCCGTCGCGCACACAAAGGACGGAGTGTCAGGCGTCCGAAAGACGAAGCGAGACAAAATATCAACGCGTCGTCTGTCTCGTATAGTGCCTCTCCGAGCTATAGTGACTTAGGTGTGAAGTCCCTCAGCGGGGTCTTAACCGACACCCTGCTGGGTACTGGCCGCTAAACGTGCCCCTCTACTACCTCTTGCAGGACTGTATTTAGAGAAGACCAGGACAAAACCGGGGCCCTAACAGAAAATAAACCAGAAATTGAAGATACGGTTTATCATTATTAAAAGACATCAATTAAGCTTTGCTACTGGCTATTAAAAATTGTCTCATATTAAATCCAAATACATTTTAGTAAGGTATATGTAACATCCTTTCAAAATATTATTGTTACGCCGTAACGGTATTTTTATGAAATCGAGAAATGTAATGATGCATGGTTAGGAAATCAAAATTTCCATTCGCACGAGAATAGGAATGGCGCTACATGTTAATTGTATCTAGTGATCCTCCAGGGAGTGATCGGTATAACCGCAGCCATTTTTAAAGATTTGGAGCAAAACCGGAATAAACATAACCTAACCGTTCACTCTATCTCTTTCTATCAGTATTTCAGTCTCTTTCTATCAGTTTTTCTGTCTCTTTTTATCAGTTTTTCTGCCTCTTTCTATCAGTATTTCTGTCCCTTTCTTTTTTACAGTTTCTTTCTCTGTCTACTTCCGCTTTTGCTCCAAATCGCAGCAACCAATCAGCGACGATATACGTTGTTCCGATCACTCTCTAAATAGAGGATCACTAATTGTATCGATATTTCGTACCGATATTTATTTATCTCTTATGCGTGAAACGGAACAGTACCTGGGATAAGAATAAAATGTTGTGTACTTTGCAAATAAATATAATATTGAATAAGTTTGCTTTAAAGTAGTAAGAATTATCGAGTGTATTTAGTGTCCAATTAGCAATTATATTGAGGACTGGTTAATTAATTCGGAGCTTTCGTCTGTTATAGGTAAGCAATTCTTTCCTTTGGAAGCGTCGGTTCGTGTCAACTGGTCCCAGATAGCACACAGACGTCTAAAGACGCCCAAAAGTCGTCCTAAAAGCCATCCGGATCTAAAACGGACGTTCAATTGACGTCTTCCAGACGTCTGTGTAAAATGTGGGGTGTAACGAAAACGCACTGGAAGAGTGCATTTACAGCATTTACAATATGTCCCTTTTAAGTTAAACTTAAGTAATTAGACAATCGAATTATTATATATCACTGTACATTATTCAGACTATTTTAATAAATCACATGTAGAGAAAAAACGCCTCATTCAATGTAGAAATGTACCCTATAACTTCCATTTCCTAATTAAATCCCAAATTCCACAATCACAAGTAAAGCCTGCGACTGCGTTGATTACTTCTCCGTCTTCGACTCATTCTCTCTCTTTCGACATCATGTTCTCTTGTTACGAAGCTCAATTTAGAGCGTTCAGAAAATTTTAACCAGATTTTGGAGCGATGTATCAGGAGAGCATGAAGCGAAAGGAGGTACGCCCTGAATTTCATCGTCGAAGCCTTTCGAAGACGCTGCGCCTCTACGTCGAATAGTTCTCCGCCTTAGATTCTCTTTCCGAAGACGCTAACTTAGTGCCACCTCTTTCGACATCATGTTCTCCTGTTACAATATCAATTTTGGAGCGTTTAGAAAATTTGGCCAGATTTTAGCAAATGTATCAGGAGAACATGAAGCGAAAGGAGGTACGCCCTGAATTTCATCGTCGAAGCCTTTCGAAGACGCTGCGCCTCTACGTCGAATAGTTCTCCGCCTTAGATTCTCTTTCCGAAGACGCTAACTTAGTGCCACCTCTTCCGACATCATGTTCTCCTGTTACAATCTCAATTTTGGAACGTTTAGAAAATTTTGGCCAGATTTTAGCAAATGTATCAGGAGAGCATGAAGCGAAAGGAGGTATGCCCTGAATTTCATCGTCGAAGCCTTTCGAAGACGCTGCGCCTCTACGTCGAATAGTTCTCCGCCTTAGATTCTCTTTCCGAAGACGCTAACTTAGTGCCACCTCTTCCGACATCATGTTCTCCTGTTACAATCTCAATTTTGGATCGTTCAGAAAATTTTGGCCAGATTTTAGCAAATGTATCAGGAGAACATGAAGCGAAAGGAGGTACGCCCTGAATTTCATCGTCGAAGCCTTTCGAAGACGCTGCGCCTCTACGTCGAATAGTTCTCCGCCTTAGATTCTCTTTCCGAAGACGCTAACTTAGTGCCACCTCTTCCGACATCATGTTCTCCTGTTACAATCTCAATTTTGGAACGTTTAGAAAATTTTGGCCAGATTTTAGCAAATGTATCAGGAGAGCATGAAGCGAAAGGAGGTATGCCCTGAATTTCATCGTCGAAGCCTTTCGAAGACGCTGCGCCTCTACGTCGAATAGTTCTCCGCCTTAGATTCTCTTTCCGAAGACGCTAACTTAGTGCCACCTCTTCCGACATCATGTTCTCCTGTTACAATCTCAATTTTGGAACGTTTAGAAAATTTTGGCCAGATTTTAGCAAATGTATCAGGAGAGCATGAAGCGAAAGGAGGTATGCCCTGAATTTCATCGTCGAAGCCTTTCGAAGACGCTGCGCCTCTACGTCGAATAGTTCTCCGCCTTAGATTCTCTTTCCGAAGACGCTAACTTAGTGCCACCTCTTTCGACATCATGTTCTCCTGTTACAATATCAATTTTGGAGCGTTCAGAAAATTTTGGCCAGATTTTAGCAAATGTATCAGGAGAGCATGAAGCGAAAGGAGGTATGCCCTGAATTTCATCGTCGAAGCCTTTCGAAGACGCTGCGCCTCTACGTCGAATAGTTCTCCGCCTTAGATTCTCTTTCCGAAGACGCTAACTTAGTGCCACCTCTTCCGACATCATGTTCTCCTGTTACAATCTCAATTTTGGAACGTTTAGAAAATTTTGGCCAGATTTTAGCAAATGTATCAGGAGAGCATGAAGCGAAAGGAGGTATGCCCTGAATTTCATCGTCGAAGCCTTTCGAAGACGCTGCGCCTCTACGTCGAATAGTTCTCCGCCTTAGATTCTCTTTCCGAAGACGCTAACTTAGTGCCACCTCTTCCGACATCATGTTCTCCTGTTACAATCTCAATTTTGGAACGTTTAGAAAATTTTGGCCAGATTTTAGCAAATGTATCAGGAGAGCATGAAGCGAAAGGAGGTATGCCCTGAATTTCATCGTCGAAGCCTTTCGAAGACGCTGCGCCTCTACGTCGAATAGTTCTCCGCCTTAGATTCTCTTTCCGAAGACGCTAACTTAGTGCCACCTCTTTCGACATCATGTTCTCCTGTTACAATATCAATTTTGGAGCGTTCAGAAAATTTTGGCCAGATTTTAGCAAATGTATCAGGAGAGCATGAAGCGAAAGGAGGTATGCCCTGAATTTCATCGTCGAAGCCTTTCGAAGACGCTGCGCCTCTACGTCGAATAGTTCTCCGCCTTAGATTCTCTTTCCGAAGACGCTAACTTAGTGCCACCTCTTCCGACATCATGTTCTCCTGTTACAATCTCAATTTTGGAACGTTTAGAAAATTTTGGCCAGATTTTAGCAAATGTATCAGGAGAGCATGAAGCGAAAGGAGGTATGCCCTGAATTTCATCGTCGAAGCCTTTCGAAGACGCTGCGCCTCTACGTCGAATAGTTCTCCGCCTTAGATTCTCTTTCCGAAGACGCTAACTTAGTGCCACCTCTTCCGACATCATGTTCTCCTGTTACAATCTCAATTTTGGAACGTTTAGAAAATTTTGGCCAGATTTTAGCAAATGTATCAGGAGAGCATGAAGCGAAAGGAGGTATGCCCTGAATTTCATCGTCGAAGCCTTTCGAAGACGCTGCGCCTCTACGTCGAATAGTTCTCCGCCTTAGATTCTCTTTCCGAAGACGCTAACTTAGTGCCACCTCTTCCGACATCATGTTCTCCTGTTACAATCTCAATTTTGGAACGTTTAGAAAATTTTGGCCAGATTTTAGCAAATGTATCAGGAGAGCATGAAGCGAAAGGAGGTATGCCCTGAATTTCATCGTCGAAGCCTTTCGAAGACGCTGCGCCTCTACGTCGAATAGTTCTCCGCCTTAGATTCTCTTTCCGAAGACGCTAACTTAGTGCCACCTCTTCCGACATCATGTTCTCCTGTTACAATCTCAATTTTGGAACGTTTAGAAAATTTTGGCCAGATTTTAGCAAATGTATCAGGAGAGCATGAAGCGAAAGGAGGTATGCCCTGAATTTCATCGTCGAAGCCTTTCGAAGACGCTGCGCCTCTACGTCGAATAGTTCTCCGCCTTAGATTCTCTTTCCGAAGACGCTAACTTAGTGCCACCTCTTTCGACATCATGTTCTCCTGTTACAATATCAATTTTGGAGCGTTCAGAAAATTTTGGCCAGATTTTAGCAAATGTATCAGGAGAGCATGAAGCGAAAGGAGGTATGCCCTGAATTTCATCGTCGAAGCCTTTCGAAGACGCTGCGCCTCTACGTCGAATAGTTCTCCGCCTTAGATTCTCTTTCCGAAGACGCTAACTTAGTGCCACCTCTTCCGACATCATGTTCTCCTGTTACAATCTCAATTTTGGAACGTTTAGAAAATTTTGGCCAGATTTTAGCAAATGTATCAGGAGAGCATGAAGCGAAAGGAGGTATGCCCTGAATTTCATCGTCGAAGCCTTTCGAAGACGCTGCGCCTCTACGTCGAATAGTTCTCCGCCTTAGATTCTCTTTCCGAAGACGCTAACTTAGTGCCACCTCTTCCGACATCATGTTCTCCTGTTACAATCTCAATTTTGGAACGTTTAGAAAATTTTGGCCAGATTTTAGCAAATGTATCAGGAGAGCATGAAGCGAAAGGAGGTATGCCCTGAATTTCATCGTCGAAGCCTTTCGAAGACGCTGCGCCTCTACGTCGAATAGTTCTCCGCCTTAGATTCTCTTTCCGAAGACGCTAACTTAGTGCCACCTCTTCCGACATCATGTTCTCCTGTTACAATCTCAAT
This sequence comes from Andrena bucephala, assembly GCA_947577245.1. Classification (NCBI taxonomy): domain Eukaryota; kingdom Metazoa; phylum Arthropoda; class Insecta; order Hymenoptera; family Andrenidae; genus Andrena; species Andrena bucephala. The sequence goes on along the minus strand of OX387715.1, from coordinate 45,316,268 downwards.
TTTGGAACGTTTAGAAAATTTTGGCCAGATTTTAGCAAATGTATCAGGAGAGCATGAAGCGAAAGGAGGTATGCCCTGAATTTCATCGTCGAAGCCTTTCGAAGACGCTGCGCCTCTACGTCGAATAGTTCTCCGCCTTAGATTCTCTTTCCGAAGACGCTAACTTAGTGCCACCTCTTTCGACATCATGTTCTCCTGTTACAATATCAATTTTGGAGCGTTCAGAAAATTTTGGCCAGATTTTAGCAAATGTATCAGGAGAGCATGAAGCGAAAGGAGGTATGCCCTGAATTTCATCGTCGAAGCCTTTCGAAGACGCTGCGCCTCTACGTCGAATAGTTCTCCGCCTTAGATTCTCTTTCCGAAGACGCTAACTTAGTGCCACCTCTTCCGACATCATGTTCTCCTGTTACAATCTCAATTTTGGAACGTTTAGAAAATTTTGGCCAGATTTTAGCAAATGTATCAGGAGAGCATGAAGCGAAAGGAGGTATGCCCTGAATTTCATCGTCGAAGCCTTTCGAAGACGCTGCGCCTCTACGTCGAATAGTTCTCCGCCTTAGATTCTCTTTCCGAAGACGCTAACTTAGTGCCACCTCTTCCGACATCATGTTCTCCTGTTACAATCTCAATTTTGGAACGTTTAGAAAATTTTGGCCAGATTTTAGCAAATGTATCAGGAGAGCATGAAGCGAAAGGAGGTATGCCCTGAATTTCATCGTCGAAGCCTTTCGAAGACGCTGCGCCTCTACGTCGAATAGTTCTCCGCCTTAGATTCTCTTTCCGAAGACGCTAACTTAGTGCCACCTCTTTCGACATCATGTTCTCCTGTTACAATATCAATTTTGGAGCGTTCAGAAAATTTTGGCCAGATTTTAGCAAATGTATCAGGAGAGCATGAAGCGAAAGGAGGTATGCCCTGAATTTCATCGTCGAAGCCTTTCGAAGACGCTGCGCCTCTACGTCGAATAGTTCTCCGCCTTAGATTCTCTTTCCGAAGACGCTAACTTAGTGCCACCTCTTCCGACATCATGTTCTCCTGTTACAATCTCAATTTTGGAACGTTTAGAAAATTTTGGCCAGATTTTAGCAAATGTATCAGGAGAGCATGAAGCGAAAGGAGGTATGCCCTGAATTTCATCGTCGAAGCCTTTCGAAGACGCTGCGCCTCTACGTCGAATAGTTCTCCGCCTTAGATTCTCTTTCCGAAGACGCTAACTTAGTGCCACCTCTTCCGACATCATGTTCTCCTGTTACAATCTCAATTTTGGAACGTTTAGAAAATTTTGGCCAGATTTTAGCAAATGTATCAGGAGAGCATGAAGCGAAAGGAGGTATGCCCTGAATTTCATCGTCGAAGCCTTTCGAAGACGCTGCGCCTCTACGTCGAATAGTTCTCCGCCTTAGATTCTCTTTCCGAAGACGCTAACTTAGTGCCACCTCTTTCGACATCATGTTCTCCTGTTACAATATCAATTTTGGAGCGTTCAGAAAATTTTGGCCAGATTTTAGCAAATGTATCAGGAGAGCATGAAGCGAAAGGAGGTATGCCCTGAATTTCATCGTCGAAGCCTTTCGAAGACGCTGCGCCTCTACGTCGAATAGTTCTCCGCCTTAGATTCTCTTTCCGAAGACGCTAACTTAGTGCCACCTCTTCCGACATCATGTTCTCCTGTTACAATCTCAATTTTGGAACGTTTAGAAAATTTTGGCCAGATTTTAGCAAATGTATCAGGAGAGCATGAAGCGAAAGGAGGTATGCCCTGAATTTCATCGTCGAAGCCTTTCGAAGACGCTGCGCCTCTACGTCGAATAGTTCTCCGCCTTAGATTCTCTTTCCGAAGACGCTAACTTAGTGCCACCTCTTTCGACATCATGTTCTCCTGTTACAATATCAATTTTGGAGCGTTCAGAAAATTTTGGCCAGATTTTAGCAAATGTATCAGGAGAGCATGAAGCGAAAGGAGGTATGCCCTGAATTTCATCGTCGAAGCCTTTCGAAGACGCTGCGCCTCTACGTCGAATAGTTCTCCGCCTTAGATTCTCTTTCCGAAGACGCTAACTTAGTGCCACCTCTTCCGACATCATGTTCTCCTGTTACAATCTCAATTTTGGAACGTTTAGAAAATTTTGGCCAGATTTTAGCAAATGTATCAGGAGAGCATGAAGCGAAAGGAGGTATGCCCTGAATTTCATCGTCGAAGCCTTTCGAAGACGCTGCGCCTCTACGTCGAATAGTTCTCCGCCTTAGATTCTCTTTCCGAAGACGCTAACTTAGTGCCACCTCTTTCGACATCATGTTCTCCTGTTACAATATCAATTTTGGAGCGTTCAGAAAATTTTGGCCAGATTTTAGCAAATGTATCAGGAGAGCATGAAGCGAAAGGAGGTATGCCCTGAATTTCATCGTCGAAGCCTTTCGAAGACGCTGCGCCTCTACGTCGAATAGTTCTCCGCCTTAGATTCTCTTTCCGAAGACGCTAACTTAGTGCCACCTCTTCCGACATCATGTTCTCCTGTTACAATCTCAATTTTGGAACGTTTAGAAAATTTTGGCCAGATTTTAGCAAATGTATCAGGAGAGCATGAAGCGAAAGGAGGTATGCCCTGAATTTCATCGTCGAAGCCTTTCGAAGACGCTGCGCCTCTACGTCGAATAGTTCTCCGCCTTAGATTCTCTTTCCGAAGACGCTAACTTAGTGCCACCTCTTCCGACATCATGTTCTCCTGTTACAATCTCAATTTTGGAACGTTTAGAAAATTTTGGCCAGATTTTAGCAAATGTATCAGGAGAGCATGAAGCGAAAGGAGGTATGCCCTGAATTTCATCGTCGAAGCCTTTCGAAGACGCTGCGCCTCTACGTCGAATAGTTCTCCGCCTTAGATTCTCTTTCCGAAGACGCTAACTTAGTGCCACCTCTTTCGACATCATGTTCTCCTGTTACAATATCAATTTTGGAGCGTTCAGAAAATTTTGGCCAGATTTTAGCAAATGTATCAGGAGAGCATGAAGCGAAAGGAGGTATGCCCTGAATTTCATCGTCGAAGCCTTTCGAAGACGCTGCGCCTCTACGTCGAATAGTTCTCCGCCTTAGATTCTCTTTCCGAAGACGCTAACTTAGTGCCACCTCTTCCGACATCATGTTCTCCTGTTACAATCTCAATTTTGGAACGTTTAGAAAATTTTGGCCAGATTTTAGCAAATGTATCAGGAGAGCATGAAGCGAAAGGAGGTATGCCCTGAATTTCATCGTCGAAGCCTTTCGAAGACGCTGCGCCTCTACGTCGAATAGTTCTCCGCCTTAGATTCTCTTTCCGAAGACGCTAACTTAGTGCCACCTCTTCCGACATCATGTTCTCCTGTTACAATCTCAATTTTGGAACGTTTAGAAAATTTTGGCCAGATTTTAGCAAATGTATCAGGAGAGCATGAAGCGAAAGGAGGTATGCCCTGAATTTCATCGTCGAAGCCTTTCGAAGACGCTGCGCCTCTACGTCGAATAGTTCTCCGCCTTAGATTCTCTTTCCGAAGACGCTAACTTAGTGCCACCTCTTCCGACATCATGTTCTCCTGTTACAATCTCAATTTTGGAACGTTTAGAAAATTTTGGCCAGATTTTAGCAAATGTATCAGGAGAGCATGAAGCGAAAGGAGGTATGCCCTGAATTTCATCGTCGAAGCCTTTCGAAGACGCTGCGCCTCTACGTCGAATAGTTCTCCGCCTTAGATTCTCTTTCCGAAGACGCTAACTTAGTGCCACCTCTTCCGACATCATGTTCTCCTGTTACAATCTCAATTTTGGAACGTTTAGAAAATTTTGGCCAGATTTTAGCAAATGTATCAGGAGAGCATGAAGCGAAAGGAGGTATGCCCTGAATTTCATCGTCGAAGCCTTTCGAAGACGCTGCGCCTCTACGTCGAATAGTTCTCCGCCTTAGATTCTCTTTCCGAAGACGCTAACTTAGTGCCACCTCTTTCGACATCATGTTCTCCTGTTACAATATCAATTTTGGAGCGTTCAGAAAATTTTGGCCAGATTTTAGCAAATGTATCAGGAGAGCATGAAGCGAAAGGAGGTATGCCCTGAATTTCATCGTCGAAGCCTTTCGAAGACGCTGCGCCTCTACGTCGAATAGTTCTCCGCCTTAGATTCTCTTTCCGAAGACGCTAACTTAGTGCCACCTCTTCCGACATCATGTTCTCCTGTTACAATCTCAATTTTGGAACGTTTAGAAAATTTTGGCCAGATTTTAGCAAATGTATCAGGAGAGCATGAAGCGAAAGGAGGTATGCCCTGAATTTCATCGTCGAAGCCTTTCGAAGACGCTGCGCCTCTACGTCGAATAGTTCTCCGCCTTAGATTCTCTTTCCGAAGACGCTAACTTAGTGCCACCTCTTCCGACATCATGTTCTCCTGTTACAATCTCAATTTTGGAACGTTTAGAAAATTTTGGCCAGATTTTAGCAAATGTATCAGGAGAGCATGAAGCGAAAGGAGGTATGCCCTGAATTTCATCGTCGAAGCCTTTCGAAGACGCTGCGCCTCTACGTCGAATAGTTCTCCGCCTTAGATTCTCTTTCCGAAGACGCTAACTTAGTGCCACCTCTTCCGACATCATGTTCTCCTGTTACAATCTCAATTTTGGAACGTTTAGAAAATTTTGGCCAGATTTTAGCAAATGTATCAGGAGAGCATGAAGCGAAAGGAGGTATGCCCTGAATTTCATCGTCGAAGCCTTTCGAAGACGCTGCGCCTCTACGTCGAATAGTTCTCCGCCTTAGATTCTCTTTCCGAAGACGCTAACTTAGTGCCACCTCTTTCGACATCATGTTCTCCTGTTACAATATCAATTTTGGAGCGTTCAGAAAATTTTGGCCAGATTTTAGCAAATGTATCAGGAGAGCATGAAGCGAAAGGAGGTATGCCCTGAATTTCATCGTCGAAGCCTTTCGAAGACGCTGCGCCTCTACGTCGAATAGTTCTCCGCCTTAGATTCTCTTTCCGAAGACGCTAACTTAGTGCCACCTCTTCCGACATCATGTTCTCCTGTTACAATCTCAATTTTGGAACGTTTAGAAAATTTTGGCCAGATTTTAGCAAATGTATCAGGAGAGCATGAAGCGAAAGGAGGTATGCCCTGAATTTCATCGTCGAAGCCTTTCGAAGACGCTGCGCCTCTACGTCGAATAGTTCTCCGCCTTAGATTCTCTTTCCGAAGACGCTAACTTAGTGCCACCTCTTCCGACATCATGTTCTCCTGTTACAATCTCAATTTTGGAACGTTTAGAAAATTTTGGCCAGATTTTAGCAAATGTATCAGGAGAGCATGAAGCGAAAGGAGGTATGCCCTGAATTTCATCGTCGAAGCCTTTCGAAGACGCTGCGCCTCTACGTCGAATAGTTCTCCGCCTTAGATTCTCTTTCCGAAGACGCTAACTTAGTGCCACCTCTTTCGACATCATGTTCTCCTGTTACAATATCAATTTTGGAGCGTTCAGAAAATTTTGGCCAGATTTTAGCAAATGTATCAGGAGAGCATGAAGCGAAAGGAGGTATGCCCTGAATTTCATCGTCGAAGCCTTTCGAAGACGCTGCGCCTCTACGTCGAATAGTTCTCCGCCTTAGATTCTCTTTCCGAAGACGCTAACTTAGTGCCACCTCTTCCGACATCATGTTCTCCTGTTACAATCTCAATTTTGGAACGTTTAGAAAATTTTGGCCAGATTTTAGCAAATGTATCAGGAGAGCATGAAGCGAAAGGAGGTATGCCCTGAATTTCATCGTCGAAGCCTTTCGAAGACGCTGCGCCTCTACGTCGAATAGTTCTCCGCCTTAGATTCTCTTTCCGAAGACGCTAACTTAGTGCCACCTCTTCCGACATCATGTTCTCCTGTTACAATCTCAATTTTGGAACGTTTAGAAAATTTTGGCCAGATTTTAGCAAATGTATCAGGAGAGCATGAAGCGAAAGGAGGTATGCCCTGAATTTCATCGTCGAAGCCTTTCGAAGACGCTGCGCCTCTACGTCGAATAGTTCTCCGCCTTAGATTCTCTTTCCGAAGACGCTAACTTAGTGCCACCTCTTTCGACATCATGTTCTCCTGTTACAATATCAATTTTGGAGCGTTCAGAAAATTTTGGCCAGATTTTAGCAAATGTATCAGGAGAGCATGAAGCGAAAGGAGGTATGCCCTGAATTTCATCGTCGAAGCCTTTCGAAGACGCTGCGCCTCTACGTCGAATAGTTCTCCGCCTTAGATTCTCTTTCCGAAGACGCTAACTTAGTGCCACCTCTTCCGACATCATGTTCTCCTGTTACAATCTCAATTTTGGAACGTTTAGAAAATTTTGGCCAGATTTTAGCAAATGTATCAGGAGAGCATGAAGCGAAAGGAGGTATGCCCTGAATTTCATCGTCGAAGCCTTTCGAAGACGCTGCGCCTCTACGTCGAATAGTTCTCCGCCTTAGATTCTCTTTCCGAAGACGCTAACTTAGTGCCACCTCTTTCGACATCATGTTCTCCTGTTACAATATCAATTTTGGAGCGTTCAGAAAATTTTGGCCAGATTTTAGCAAATGTATCAGGAGAGCATGAAGCGAAAGGAGGTATGCCCTGAATTTCATCGTCGAAGCCTTTCGAAGACGCTGCGCCTCTACGTCGAATAGTTCTCCGCCTTAGATTCTCTTTCCGAAGACGCTAACTTAGTGCCACCTCTTCCGACATCATGTTCTCCTGTTACAATCTCAATTTTGGAACGTTTAGAAAATTTTGGCCAGATTTTAGCAAATGTATCAGGAGAGCATGAAGCGAAAGGAGGTATGCCCTGAATTTCATCGTCGAAGCCTTTCGAAGACGCTGCGCCTCTACGTCGAATAGTTCTCCGCCTTAGATTCTCTTTCCGAAGACGCTAACTTAGTGCCACCTCTTTCGACATCATGTTCTCCTGTTACAATATCAATTTTGGAGCGTTCAGAAAATTTTGGCCAGATTTTAGCAAATGTATCAGGAGAGCATGAAGCGAAAGGAGGTATGCCCTGAATTTCATCGTCGAAGCCTTTCGAAGACGCTGCGCCTCTACGTCGAATAGTTCTCCGCCTTAGATTCTCTTTCCGAAGACGCTAACTTAGTGCCACCTCTTCCGACATCATGTTCTCCTGTTACAATCTCAATTTTGGAACGTTTAGAAAATTTTGGCCAGATTTTAGCAAATGTATCAGGAGAGCATGAAGCGAAAGGAGGTATGCCCTGAATTTCATCGTCGAAGCCTTTCGAAGACGCTGCGCCTCTACGTCGAATAGTTCTCCGCCTTAGATTCTCTTTCCGAAGACGCTAACTTAGTGCCACCTCTTCCGACATCATGTTCTCCTGTTACAATCTCAATTTTGGAACGTTTAGAAAATTTTGGCCAGATTTTAGCAAATGTATCAGGAGAGCATGAAGCGAAAGGAGGTATGCCCTGAATTTCATCGTCGAAGCCTTTCGAAGACGCTGCGCCTCTACGTCGAATAGTTCTCCGCCTTAGATTCTCTTTCCGAAGACGCTAACTTAGTGCCACCTCTTTCGACATCATGTTCTCCTGTTACAATATCAATTTTGGAGCGTTCAGAAAATTTTGGCCAGATTTTAGCAAATGTATCAGGAGAGCATGAAGCGAAAGGAGGTATGCCCTGAATTTCATCGTCGAAGCCTTTCGAAGACGCTGCGCCTCTACGTCGAATAGTTCTCCGCCTTAGATTCTCTTTCCGAAGACGCTAACTTAGTGCCACCTCTTCCGACATCATGTTCTCCTGTTACAATCTCAATTTTGGAACGTTTAGAAAATTTTGGCCAGATTTTAGCAAATGTATCAGGAGAGCATGAAGCGAAAGGAGGTATGCCCTGAATTTCATCGTCGAAGCCTTTCGAAGACGCTGCGCCTCTACGTCGAATAGTTCTCCGCCTTAGATTCTCTTTCCGAAGACGCTAACTTAGTGCCACCTCTTCCGACATCATGTTCTCCTGTTACAATCTCAATTTTGGAACGTTTAGAAAATTTTGGCCAGATTTTAGCAAATGTATCAGGAGAGCATGAAGCGAAAGGAGGTATGCCCTGAATTTCATCGTCGAAGCCTTTCGAAGACGCTGCGCCTCTACGTCGAATAGTTCTCCGCCTTAGATTCTCTTTCCGAAGACGCTAACTTAGTGCCACCTCTTTCGACATCATGTTCTCCTGTTACAATATCAATTTTGGAGCGTTCAGAAAATTTTGGCCAGATTTTAGCAAATGTATCAGGAGAGCATGAAGCGAAAGGAGGTATGCCCTGAATTTCATCGTCGAAGCCTTTCGAAGACGCTGCGCCTCTACGTCGAATAGTTCTCCGCCTTAGATTCTCTTTCCGAAGACGCTAACTTAGTGCCACCTCTTCCGACATCATGTTCTCCTGTTACAATCTCAATTTTGGAACGTTTAGAAAATTTTGGCCAGATTTTAGCAAATGTATCAGGAGAGCATGAAGCGAAAGGAGGTATGCCCTGAATTTCATCGTCGAAGCCTTTCGAAGACGCTGCGCCTCTACGTCGAATAGTTCTCCGCCTTAGATTCTCTTTCCGAAGACGCTAACTTAGTGCCACCTCTTCCGACATCATGTTCTCCTGTTACAATCTCAATTTTGGAACGTTTAGAAAATTTTGGCCAGATTTTAGCAAATGTATCAGGAGAGCATGAAGCGAAAGGAGGTATGCCCTGAATTTCATCGTCGAAGCCTTTCGAAGACGCTGCGCCTCTACGTCGAATAGTTCTCCGCCTTAGATTCTCTTTCCGAAGACGCTAACTTAGTGCCACCTCTTTCGACATCATGTTCTCCTGTTACAATATCAATTTTGGAGCGTTCAGAAAATTTTGGCCAGATTTTAGCAAATGTATCAGGAGAGCATGAAGCGAAAGGAGGTATGCCCTGAATTTCATCGTCGAAGCCTTTCGAAGACGCTGCGCCTCTACGTCGAATAGTTCTCCGCCTTAGATTCTCTTTCCGAAGACGCTAACTTAGTGCCACCTCTTCCGACATCATGTTCTCCTGTTACAATCTCAATTTTGGAACGTTTAGAAAATTTTGGCCAGATTTTAGCAAATGTATCAGGAGAGCATGAAGCGAAAGGAGGTATGCCCTGAATTTCATCGTCGAAGCCTTTCGAAGACGCTGCGCCTCTACGTCGAATAGTTCTCCGCCTTAGATTCTCTTTCCGAAGACGCTAACTTAGTGCCACCTCTTCCGACATCATGTTCTCCTGTTACAATCTCAATTTTGGAACGTTTAGAAAATTTTGGCCAGATTTTAGCAAATGTATCAGGAGAGCATGAAGCGAAAGGAGGTATGCCCTGAATTTCATCGTCGAAGCCTTTCGAAGACGCTGCGCCTCTACGTCGAATAGTTCTCCGCCTTAGATTCTCTTTCCGAAGACGCTAACTTAGTGCCACCTCTTTCGACATCATGTTCTCCTGTTACAATATCAATTTTGGAGCGTTCAGAAAATTTTGGCCAGATTTTAGCAAATGTATCAGGAGAGCATGAAGCGAAAGGAGGTATGCCCTGAATTTCATCGTCGAAGCCTTTCGAAGACGCTGCGCCTCTACGTCGAATAGTTCTCCGCCTTAGATTCTCTTTCCGAAGACGCTAACTTAGTGCCACCTCTTCCGACATCATGTTCTCCTGTTACAATCTCAATTTTGGAACGTTTAGAAAATTTTGGCCAGATTTTAGCAAATGTATCAGGAGAGCATGAAGCGAAAGGAGGTATGCCCTGAATTTCATCGTCGAAGCCTTTCGAAGACGCTGCGCCTCTACGTCGAATAGTTCTCCGCCTTAGATTCTCTTTCCGAAGACGCTAACTTAGTGCCACCTCTTTCGACATCATGTTCTCCTGTTACAATATCAATTTTGGAGCGTTCAGAAAATTTTGGCCAGATTTTAGCAAATGTATCAGGAGAGCATGAAGCGAAAGGAGGTATGCCCTGAATTTCATCGTCGAAGCCTTTCGAAGACGCTGCGCCTCTACGTCGAATAGTTCTCCGCCTTAGATTCTCTTTCCGAAGACGCTAACTTAGTGCCACCTCTTCCGACATCATGTTCTCCTGTTACAATCTCAATTTTGGAACGTTTAGAAAATTTTGGCCAGATTTTAGCAAATGTATCAGGAGAGCATGAAGCGAAAGGAGGTATGCCCTGAATTTCATCGTCGAAGCCTTTCGAAGACGCTGCGCCTCTACGTCGAATAGTTCTCCGCCTTAGATTCTCTTTCCGAAGACGCTAACTTAGTGCCACCTCTTTCGACATCATGTTCTCCTGTTACAATATCAATTTTGGAGCGTTCAGAAAATTTTGGCCAGATTTTAGCAAATGTATCAGGAGAGCATGAAGCGAAAGGAGGTATGCCCTGAATTTCATCGTCGAAGCCTTTCGAAGACGCTGCGCCTCTACGTCGAATAGTTCTCCGCCTTAGATTCTCTTTCCGAAGACGCTAACTTAGTGCCACCTCTTCCGACATCATGTTCTCCTGTTACAATCTCAATTTTGGAACGTTTAGAAAATTTTGGCCAGATTTTAGCAAATGTATCAGGAGAGCATGAAGCGAAAGGAGGTATGCCCTGAATTTCATCGTCGAAGCCTTTCGAAGACGCTGCGCCTCTACGTCGAATAGTTCTCCGCCTTAGATTCTCTTTCCGAAGACGCTAACTTAGTGCCACCTCTTCCGACATCATGTTCTCCTGTTACAATCTCAATTTTGGAACGTTTAGAAAATTTTGGCCAGATTTTAGCAAATGTATCAGGAGAGCATGAAGCGAAAGGAGGTATGCCCTGAATTTCATCGTCGAAGCCTTTCGAAGACGCTGCGCCTCTACGTCGAATAGTTCTCCGCCTTAGATTCTCTTTCCGAAGACGCTAACTTAGTGCCACCTCTTTCGACATCATGTTCTCCTGTTACAATATCAATTTTGGAGCGTTCAGAAAATTTTGGCCAGATTTTAGCAAATGTATCAGGAGAGCATGAAGCGAAAGGAGGTATGCCCTGAATTTCATCGTCGAAGCCTTTCGAAGACGCTGCGCCTCTACGTCGAATAGTTCTCCGCCTTAGATTCTCTTTCCGAAGACGCTAACTTAGTGCCACCTCTTCCGACATCATGTTCTCCTGTTACAATCTCAATTTTGGAACGTTTAGAAAATTTTGGCCAGATTTTAGCAAATGTATCAGGAGAGCATGAAGCGAAAGGAGGTATGCCCTGAATTTCATCGTCGAAGCCTTTCGAAGACGCTGCGCCTCTACGTCGAATAGTTCTCCGCCTTAGATTCTCTTTCCGAAGACGCTAACTTAGTGCCACCTCTTCCGACATCATGTTCTCCTGTTACAATCTCAATTTTGGAACGTTTAGAAAATTTTGGCCAGATTTTAGCAAATGTATCAGGAGAGCATGAAGCGAAAGGAGGTATGCCCTGAATTTCATCGTCGAAGCCTTTCGAAGACGCTGCGCCTCTACGTCGAATAGTTCTCCGCCTTAGATTCTCTTTCCGAAGACGCTAACTTAGTGCCACCTCTTTCGACATCATGTTCTCCTGTTACAATATCAATTTTGGAGCGTTCAGAAAATTTTGGCCAGATTTTAGCAAATGTATCAGGAGAGCATGAAGCGAAAGGAGGTATGCCCTGAATTTCATCGTCGAAGCCTTTTGAAGACGCTGCGCCTCTACGTCGAATAGTTCTCCGCCTTAGATTCTCTTTCCGAAGACGCTAACTTAGTGCCACCTCTTCCGACATCATGTTCTCCTGTTACAATCTCAATTTTGGAACGTTTAGAAAATTTTGGCCAGATTTTAGCAAATGTATCAGGAGAGCATGAAGCGAAAGGAGGTATGCCCTGAATTTCATCGTCGAAGCCTTTCGAAGACGCTGCGCCTCTACGTCGAATAGTTCTCCGCCTTAGATTCTCTTTCCGAAGACGCTAACTTAGTGCCACCTCTTTCGACATCATGTTCTCCTGTTACAATATCAATTTTGGAGCGTTCAGAAAATTTTGGCCAGATTTTAGCAAATGTATCAGGAGAGCATGAAGCGAAAGGAGGTATGCCCTGAATTTCATCGTCGAAGCCTTTCGAAGACGCTGCGCCTCTACGTCGAATAGTTCTCCGCCTTAGATTCTCTTTCCGAAGACGCTAACTTAGTGCCACCTCTTCCGACATCATGTTCTCCTGTTACAATCTCAATTTTGGAACGTTTAGAAAATTTTGGCCAGATTTTAGCAAATGTATCAGGAGAGCATGAAGCGAAAGGAGGTATGCCCTGAATTTCATCGTCGAAGCCTTTCGAAGACGCTGCGCCTCTACGTCGAATAGTTCTCCGCCTTAGATTCTCTTTCCGAAGACGCTAACTTAGTGCCACCTCTTCCGACATCATGTTCTCCTGTTACAATCTCAATTTTGGAACGTTTAGAAAATTTTGGCCAGATTTTAGCAAATGTATCAGGAGAGCATGAAGCGAAAGGAGGTATGCCCTGAATTTCATCGTCGAAGCCTTTCGAAGACGCTGCGCCTCTACGTCGAATAGTTCTCCGCCTTAGATTCTCTTTCCGAAGACGCTAACTTAGTGCCACCTCTTCCGACATCATGTTCTCCTGTTACAATCTCAATTTTGGAACGTTTAGAAAATTTTGGCCAGATTTTAGCAAATGTATCAGGAGAGCATGAAGCGAAAGGAGGTATGCCCTGAATTTCATCGTCGAAGCCTTTCGAAGACGCTGCGCCTCTACGTCGAATAGTTCTCCGCCTTAGATTCTCTTTCCGAAGACGCTAACTTAGTGCCACCTCTTCCGACATCATGTTCTCCTGTTACAATCTCAATTTTGGAACGTTTAGAAAATTTTGGCCAGATTTTAGCAAATGTATCAGGAGAGCATGAAGCGAAAGGAGGTATGCCCTGAATTTCATCGTCGAAGCCTTTCGAAGACGCTGCGCCTCTACGTCGAATAGTTCTCCGCCTTAGATTCTCTTTCCGAAGACGCTAACTTAGTGCCACCTCTTTCGACATCATGTTCTCCTGTTACAATATCAATTTTGGAGCGTTCAGAAAATTTTGGCCAGATTTTAGCAAATGTATCAGGAGAGCATGAAGCGAAAGGAGGTATGCCCTGAATTTCATCGTCGAAGCCTTTCGAAGACGCTGCGCCTCTACGTCGAATAGTTCTCCGCCTTAGATTCTCTTTCCGAAGACGCTAACTTAGTGCCACCTCTTCCGACATCATGTTCTCCTGTTACAATCTCAATTTTGGAACGTTTAGAAAATTTTGGCCAGATTTTAGCAAATGTATCAGGAGAGCATGAAGCGAAAGGAGGTATGCCCTGAATTTCATCGTCGAAGCCTTTCGAAGACGCTGCGCCTCTACGTCGAATAGTTCTCCGCCTTAGATTCTCTTTCCGAAGACGCTAACTTAGTGCCACCTCTTTCGACATCATGTTCTCCTGTTACAATATCAATTTTGGAGCGTTCAGAAAATTTTGGCCAGATTTTAGCAAATGTATCAGGAGAGAATGAAGCGAAAGGAGGTATGCCCTGAATTTCATCGTCGAAGCCTTTCGAAGACGCTGCGCCTCTACGTCGAATAGTTCTCCGCCTTAGATTCTCTTTCCGAAGACGCTAACTTAGTGCCACCTCTTCCGACATCATGTTCTCCTGTTACAATCTCAATTTTGGAACGTTTAGAAAATTTTGGCCAGATTTTGGAGCGATGTATCAAGAGAACATGAAGCGAAAGGAGGTATCGCCTGAATTTCATCGTCGAAGGCCTTTCGAAAACTCTGTCCCTCTCCGATTTTCCTCGATTGTTATCGATTTCTCAGTCACCCTGTATAGTAGGGTATTTTTCACCCCTTAGGAAAGTACTTGGTACCTGAAAGCGCATCCAAATAGTATAATAAAAGTACCCTTTGATCGCCGATTTTTCTCGATCGTTACCGATTTCTCGGTCACCCTGTACAGTAGGGTATTTTTCACCCCTTAGGAAGATACCCGGGACGAGAAACCGCGTCCAAAGAGTACAATGAATGTACCCTTTGATTGCCGATTTTCCTCGATCGTTGCCGATTTTTCAGTCACCCTGTATAGTAGGGTATTTTTCACCCCTTATAAAAGTACTCCGGACGTGAAACCGCGTCCAAAGAGTACAATGAAAGTACCCTTCGATCGCCGATTTTCCGCGATCGTTGCCGATTTCTCTATCACCCTGTATAGTAGGGAATTTTTCACCCCTTATGAAAGTACTCGGGACGTGAAACCGCGTCCAAAGAGTACAATGAAAGTACCCTTTGATTGCCGATTTTCCTCGATTGTTGCCGATTTCTGAGTCACCCTGTATAGTAGGGTATTTTTCACCCCTTAGAAAAGTACTCGGGACGTGAAACCGCGTCCAAAGAGTACAATGAAAGTACCCTTCGATCGCCGATTTTCCGCGATCGTTGCCGATTTCTCTATCACCCTGTATAGTAGGGAATTTTTCACCCCTTATGAAAGTACTCGGGACGTGAAACCGCGTCAAAAGAGTGCAATGAAAGTACCCTTTGATCGCCGATTTTCCGCGATCGTTGCCGATTTCTCTATCACCCTGTATAGTAGGGAATTTTTCACCCCTTATAAAAGTACTCGGGACGTGAAACCGCGTCCAAAGAGTACAATGAAAGTACCCTTTGATTTCCGATTTTAGTTCTCCGCCTTAGATTCTCTTTCCGAAGACGCTAACTTAGTGCCACCTCTTCCGACATCATGTTCTCCTGTTACAATCTCAATTTTGGAACGTTTAGAAAATTTTGGCCAGATTTTAGCAAATGTATCAGGAGAGCATGAAGCGAAAGGAGGTATGCCCTGAATTTCATCGTCGAAGCCTTTCGATGACACTGCGCCTCTACGTCGAATAGTTCTCCGCCTTAGATTCTCTTTCCGAAGTGGCTAACTTAGTGCCACCTCTTCCGACATCATGTTCTCCTGTTACAATCTCAATTTTGGAGCGTTCAGAAAATTTTGGCCAGATTTTGGAGCGATGTATCAGGAGAACATGAAGCGAAAGGAGGTATCGCCTGAATTTCAAGGTCGAAGGCCTTTCGAAAACTCTGTCCCTCTCCGATTTTCCTCGATTGTTATCGATTTCTCAGTCACCCTGTATAGTAGGGTATTTTTCACCCCTTAGGAAAGTACTTGGTACCTGAAAGCGCATCCAAATAGTATAATAAAAGTACCCTTTGATCGCCGATTTTTCTCGATCGTTACCGATTTCTCGGTCACCCTGTACAGTAGGGTATTTTTCACCCCTTAGGAAGGTACCCGGGACGAGAAACCGCGTCCAAAGAGTACAATGAATGTACCCTTTGATTGCCGATTTTCCTCGATCGTTGCCGATTTTTCAGTCACCCTGTATAGTAGGGTATTTTTCACCCCTTATAAAAGTACTCCGGACGTGAAACCGCGTCCAAAGAGTACAATGAAAGTACCCTTCGATCGCCGATTTTCCGCGATCGTTGCCGATTTCTCTATCACCCTGTATAGTAGGGAATTTTTCACCCCTTATGAAAGTACTCGGGACGTGAAACCGCGTCCAAAGAGTACAATGAAAGTACCCTTTGATTGCCGATTTTCCTCGATTGTTGCCGATTTCTGAGTCACCCTGTATAGTAGGGTATTTTTCACCCCTTAGAAAAGTACTCGGGACGTGAAACCGCGTCCAAAGAGTACAATGAAAGTACCCTTCGATCGCCGATTTTCCGCGATCGTTGCCGATTTCTCTATCACCCTGTATAGTAGGGAATTTTTCACCCCTTATGAAAGTACTCGGGACGTGAAACCGCGTCCAAAGAGTACAATGAAAGTACCCTTTGATTTCCGATTTTAGTTCTCCGCCTTAGATTCTCTTTCCGAAGACGCTAACTTAGTGCCACCTCTTCCGACATCATGTTCTCCTGTTACAATCTCAATTTTGGAACGTTTAGAAAATTTTGGCCAGATTTTAGCAAATGTATCAGGAGAGCATGAAGCGAAAGGAGGTATGCCCTGAATTTCATCGTCGAAGCCTTTCGAAGACGCTGCGCCTCTACGTCGAATAGTTCTCCGCCTTAGATTCTCTTTCCGAAGACGCTAACTTAGTGCCACCTCTTTCGACATCATGTTCTCCTGTTACAATATCAATTTTGGAGCGTTCAGAAAATTTTGGCCAGATTTTAGCAAATGTATCAGGAGAACATGAAGCGAAAGGAGGTACGCCCTGAATTTCATCGTCGAAGCCTCTCGAAGACGCTGCGCCTCTACGTCGAATAGTTCTCCGCCTTAGATTCTCTTTCCGAAGACGCTAACTTAGTGCCACCTCTTTTGACATCATGTTCTCCTGTTACAAACTCAATTTTGGAGCGTTTAGAAAATTTGGCCATATTTTAGCAAATGTATCAGGAGAACATGAAGCGAAAGGAGGTACGCCCTGAATTTCATCGTCGAAGCCTTTCGAAGACACTGCGCCTCTACGTCGAATAGTTCTCCGCCTTAGATTCTCTTTCCGAAGTGGCTAACTTAGTGCCACCTCTTCCGACATCATGTTCTCCTGTTACAATCTCAATTTTGGAGCGTTCAGAAAATTTTGGCCAGATTTTGGAGCGATGTATCAGGAGAACATGAAGCGAAAGGAGGTATCGCCTGAATTTCAAGGTCGAAGGCCTTTCGAAAACTCTGTCCCTCTCCGATTTTCCTCGATTGTTATCGATTTCTCAGTCACCCTGTATAGTAGGGTATTTTTCACCCCTTAGGAAAGTACTTGGTACCTGAAAGCGCATCCAAATAGTATAATAAAAGTACCCTTTGATCGCCGATTTTTCTCGATCGTTACCGATTTCTCGGTCACCCTGTACAGTAGGGTATTTTTCACCCCTTAGGAAGGTACCCGGGACGAGAAACCGCGTCCAAAGAGTACAATGAATGTACCCTTTGATTGCCGATTTTCCTCGATCGTTGCCGATTTTTCAGTCACCCTGTATAGTAGGGAATTTTTCACCCCTTATGAAAGTACTCGGGACGTGCAACCGCGTCCAAAGAGTACAATGAAAGTACCCTTTGATTGCCGATTTTCCTCGATTGTTGCCGATTTCTGAGTCACCCTGTATAGTAGGGTATTTTTCACCCCTTAGAAAAGTACTCGGGACGTGAAACCGCGTCCAAACAATACAATGAAAGTACCCTTCGATCGCCGATTTTCCGCGATCGTTGCCGATTTCTCTATCACCCTGTATAGTAGGGAATTTTTCACCCCTTATGAAAGTACTCGGGACGTGAAACCGCGTCCAAAGAGTACAATGAAAGTACCCTTTGATTGCCGATTTTCGTCGATTGTTGCCGATTTCTGAGTCACCCTGTATAGTAGGGTATTTTTTACCCCTTAGAAAAGTACTCGGGACGTGAAACCGCGTCCAACGAGTACAATGAAAGTACCCTTCGATCGCCGATTTTCCGCGATCGTTGCCGATTTCTCTATCACCCTGTATAGTAGGGAATTTTTCACCCCTTATGAAAGTACTCGGGACGTGCAACCGCGTCCAAAGAGTACAATGAAAGTACCCTTTGATTGCCGATTTTCCTCGATCGTTGCCGATTTTTCAGTCACCCTGTATAGTAGGGTATTTTTCACCCCTTAGAAAAGTACTCAGGACGTGAAACCGCGTCCAAAGAGTACAATGAAAGTACCCTTCGATCGCCGATTTTCCGCGATCGTTGCCGATTTCTCTATCACCCTGTATAGTAGGGAATTTTTCACCCCTTATGAAAGTACTCGGGAAGTGAAACCGCGTCCAAAGAGTACAATGAAAGTACCCTTTGATTGCCGATTTTCCTCGATTGTTGCCGATTTCTGAGTCACCCTGTATAGTAGGGTATTTTTCACCCCTTAGAAAAGTACTCGGGACGTGAAACCGCGTCCAATGAGTACAATGAAAGTACCCATCGATCGCCGATTTTCCGCGATCGTTGCCGATTTCTCTATCACCCTGTATAGTAGGGAATTTTTCACCCCTTATGAAAGTACTCGGGACGTGAAACCGCGTCCAAAGAGTGCAATGAAAGTACCCTTTGATCGCCGATTTTCCGCGATCGTTACCGATTTCTCTATCACCCTTGTATAGTAGGGAATTTTTCACCCCTTATAAAAGTACTCGGGACGTGAAACCGCGTCCAAAGAGTACAATGAAAGTACCCTTTGATTTCCGATTTTAGTTCTCCGCCTTAGATTCTCTTTCCGAAGACGCTAACTTAGTGCCACCTCTTTCGACATCATGTTCTCCTGTTACAATCTCAATTTTGGAGCGTTCAGAAAATTTTGGCCAGATTTTAGCAAATGTATCAGGAGAACATGAAGCAAAAGGATGTACGCCCTGAATTTCATCGTCGAAGGCCTTTCGAAGACGCTGCGCCTCTACGTCGAATAGTTCTCCGCCTTAGATTCTCTTTCCGAAGAC
The DNA here is from genome assembly GCA_947577245.1 of Andrena bucephala. Taxonomy (NCBI): domain Eukaryota; kingdom Metazoa; phylum Arthropoda; class Insecta; order Hymenoptera; family Andrenidae; genus Andrena; species Andrena bucephala. The sequence goes on along the minus strand of OX387715.1, from coordinate 45,297,764 downwards.
GCTAACTTAGTGCCACCTCTTTTGACATCATGTTCTCCTGTCACAATCTCAATTTTGGAGCGTTTAGAAAATTTTGGCCAGATTTTAGCAAATGTATTAGGAGAACATGAAGCGAAAGGAGGTACGCCCTGAATTTCATCGTCGAAGCCTTTCGAAGACGCTGCGCCTCTACGTCGAATAGTTCTCCGCCTTAGATTCTCTTTCCGAAGACGCTAACTTAGTGCCACCTCTTCCGACATCATGTTATCCTGTTACAATCTCAATTTTGGAGCGTTTAGAAAATTTTGGCCAGATTTAGCAAATGTATCAGGAGAACATGAAGCGAAAGGAGGTATGCTCTGAATTTCATCGTCGAAGGCCTTTCGAAGACGCTGCGCCTTTACGTCGAATAGTTCTCCGCCTTAGATTCTCTTTCCGAAGACGCTAACTTAGTGCCACCTCTTTTGACATCATGTTCTCCTGTTACAATCTCAATTTTGGAGCGTTTAGAAAATTTGGCCAGATTTTAGCAAATGTATCAGGAGAACATGAAGCGAAAGGAGGTACGCCCTGAATTTCATCGTCGAAGCCTTTCGAAGACGCTGCGCCTCTACGTCGAATAGTTCTCCGCCTTAGATTCTCTTTCCGAAGACGCTAACTTAGTGCCACCTCTTTCCACATCATGTTCTCCTGTTACAATCTCAATTTTGGAGCGTTCAAAAAATTTTGGCCAGATTTTGGAGCGATGTATCAGGAGAGCATGAAGCGAAAGGAGGTATCGTGTAATTTCACCATTGAAGGCGTTGCCTTGAAGTAGCGAACAAGAGCTGCGCCTTCTAAAGGCCTTTTACCATGGAAATCATAGGTTTGGAATTTGGATAGGAATTTGTAAAAGGTATTTGTAAATAATAATACAGTTCTTTCCCAATTTTTTTCCACTTTATTTGCATGAAAGGCCTTTTTTACAGTGTTACAATATTGTATAATTTCATTTTACTTTTTGTATAAAAGAGCCCTAATTCCGAGTGTTCGTTTCTCGCTTCTTTCTGGTCGAAGGGGGGAGCGAGATGGAACGCTTGCGTGCGCGCGCGTGCGCGGCGGGCGTGCGCGACGGGTGCGAGCGCTCAGATGGAATCGTGACTGCTCGGTGCATGCGCGCGACGGTCAGATAGCCAGGCACGGCACGACTCTTTTTTGGGCCGTAGGCGAACTTGCCAAATTCCGCCATTTATTATAATACATTTAATTGAGCTTCTTCATGACCTTACTCTTAACTTTTACTCGTAGTTTAAAACCGTTGTAGTATAATTTGTAGTATTTCATTTAAAAATTTATTTTCAACAATGCCAACAATGAAAAGGCCATTTTGCGCCTCTTGTCAACCTTACGCCCTAGCAGTTGCCTAATTTTGCAAAGTAAAGTCACAAATAATCTCAAATAAATGTAATATACTAAAGGGCGCAATTTAAAATGTTGCAAATAGGTTCATGTTGCATAAAAATAACGTTTGCGAGAAGGATTATTGGCGACTCGAAATTTTTTTTTTACCATTTCAATGTCATTCCCTACCTTACCGACAGAGCGGAGAATCGGATACAACAGTACCGATTTCTTTTAATCACTTTACCACGGTCCCCCCTTCTTAAAAATATATTTCTGTTGACTTATACCGACACAACACACTTTCCAACTTGTCCCGGGTATTAGTATTGGTTTGGGTTAGAACGGCGTGGGGGGCGCGCGCTCGTTTGCGGGCGCGTAAAGCATGATAGCGAACCGATGTGAGTTTGATGATGCTAAAAATGAGACTGTGGTTGCAAAATTTCAAAAGTGGGTATGTATATTCAAAAATATGTATATACAGGAGAATAATAAAGTGAATGCAGTGAATAACTGTTGTATCCGATTCTCCGCTCTGTCGGTAAGGTAGGGAACGACATTGAAATGGTAAAAAAAAATTTCGAGTCGCCAAAAATCCTTCTCGCAAACGTTATTTTTATGCAAAATGAAGCTATTTTCAAAATTCCAACCCAATCGGATTAGACCGGTTTTCGGAAGTTTCGCCGTAAACGGAGTTATGCAACATATTTCTTGAAATTAGTCGTAACGTTCCGGCCATTTTAGATTTAAAATGTTTCTGATAAGATTTAATTTCAATTCCTACCACTCGTAGCATTGTAATCTTATTTTAGACCGATCGATAACGTTGGGTGTGACACGAAAATGGTAAGAGGGCTCGCGAGCCCCCCGAGCATGTGACACAAAATTACATTGCCTGATAGGTTTATCCTATACCAGGTCTGTGGTATTCTTCTTCAGAAATATCTTCCATTATGGACAGAAGATCGTACCCGTCTGTTGCTTCGACACTTTTCATCGAGATGTCGCCATCATCGATCTGCTTGGCGCGATTAATTCAAATGGACCTGTTTTTTAAAGCATTTGTAGCATTTACGTTCTATAATAGTTATACATATAATTTCCCTGTTGTATAGAATACAAAATAATCTTATCTCGGTTAATAACGCCGGAAATAAAATTTCTTAGTTAAAAATGACCAAATTATTTTATTTTATCAAGATGATGTTCACAGCTTAACGGTTTCTAATTGAATATTTATAGGAGATCAAGGAAATAGAAAAATTGAAAACAAGAATCATTAGAATATCTATGAAATATTAACTGCAATTATAATTAGCTGCTATCAATGGTAAAAAACCAGAGCTTCTCCATCAACCCCTTTTGAACATTTATAGCGTTGAGAGTACCCATCGTTGATCATTGTAAAGTATTCACAAAGTTGCAAATCTCAGGTTTTCTATGTGTAACAGGACCCAGTACACATTTCCAAAAATCAAGAACGTAGAAATGAAAGTAGGTGGGACCTTTAAACCTCTTACATTAAATGATAATTATTGTAATTTAAACTGCGATTAACAGCCAGAAAATTTGTAGTTTTTCGCGTTTTCAGTGTTCAACGAAATTCCCGCCGTAGATAGGAATATTCGAATCGCTTTAACGAAGGGTCTTGAGTTTCCATACTTGGCGGACGGCGAAAAAAGGGTTTTGTGCGAGCAAGTCTCGCCGCTATCAGATCCTTCTGTCGGCAACGTATCCGCGAATTTATTGCTTCGTTTCTCCGCAAAGGCGGGAGAGCACGATCTCTCTCGGAGAATTCCCTTTAGGATAGCGCCTTGTCTGTCAATTCCTCGCTATGGTCAAGACACTTGGTTCCCCTCATCGATTATCTGTCCTCCCTCGAGGTATCCATGCAACCAGAACACTTCTCAGGCCACTAACCCGTTCGCACGGAGGGAACTTTCAGGAACCATTCTTTTTACCCTGACAGTCAAATTATTTCGCGAGTACTCGTTTCTTCTGTAGCCTGATTTAAAAAAAAAGGATCAAATATGTTAGTGTCCTCAGAAGTAGAATAGTCAGTGATGATCAAAGAGCTGAAATACCATAGACCAAGCAATTAGAAAAATCTGAATTCCATGTTTCTCATCAAACGAAGGTAAAGTCACTTATACACTTGTATGAAAATTCTGTAGATATTATTACACATGTACTTGTATAGCTGCATGATGTGAAAGGTGTTAGATATGGAATGCCATCATCTCCCATCATATTTGCTATTAAAGTTCCATACAGGGTTTCAATATAATTACACACGTAGATGTATTTAATTTAGAAGTCGATAATTTACCTTGAATCAAATTAGTCGATCCTCCTTCGGTCTAATTCGATGCTCGAGATTAGTAGTGGAACCTGTGTTTTCATAATCGTTGTAACAAAGTTTGCAAATAGCCACTTTGCATATCTCCGCATCAGACGCCGTGACGTTAATAGCATGCTCCAAAGGATCTTGATAAATTTGCAAGCTTGTTCTTAATTACGTCGGGCATCGTTCATTATTAAGTGCGCATCAATTATCATCGACTCGATCGGGCCCGTGCACGGCGAGAAGATGATAGGTTCCATCATGTAAATACATCTTGCTCCAATTACACTGGCAAGATATGTCATCTTCGCAGAATACAGACCTTAATTAACGTAATGTTAGACCAGCGTGATTTGAAACCGAGTTGTGTATCAGATAACGTCATTTTGGTACGCTTCCCGACGATGATACCCTTGTTAACACCATTCACGACTAGCCACATAAATTTGCTTCAACGTGGTGATCACTGGGTCGCGGAGTATCTCTGGTAACACTCAGGTGCACTGTTTAACATGGTCTAAAAAACGTCCCTTAAAACGAAACAACACAATGATATTTTAAAAACCAAACAAGACAAAATGAAAAGTAAAACAGCGTGCTACCTGAAGTGACATTTCTTCAAGCTCACAATTCGTTTCCCACAGACATTCGAGCGGTTCCCCGACCAATCATCAGCCAGCGATTTGCCTCGCAATCAATACCAGAATAAAAAGCCTCGGTATCAAGAAAGAAAGACTTTGATTATCAGAATGGAGGACATAATGTGTCCTATCGTGTCCCTGCACAGATTCAAGCCTTTAAATCCGCGCCCAGTGATCAGGCGTCCAGCTTCTTTATTAACGCGTCCTTGGGAAACAGCTATTAAGCATCGAAAAGTTCACGGTCCCGTCTATATACTTTCTCCACCTTTGTCCCAGGACCGCGTGCCGAGCGATCGAGCCACGGCAAGAGGGATTTCGGTGGGCTGGGAGAGGGAGAAAAAAAATCGGGACACGTTGAATCGGGCTACCGTAAAAGCGGGCGCAGTAGGAGGAAGGGAGCGGGGACATTCGCGGCTGGTTGAAAAAGGAGGGCGTTGTGATAAAGTGCGGGCAAGAAGTTGGTCGGAGAGGGCAGCGGTAAGGGATGACGAGGCGGGCCGAGGGGGCGAGGGCAGGGTGCGAGTTTCTTATGGCGCGGTGGGACAGAAAGATCCGCCGCAAAAAAGGACCGCCCTGGCTGCGTGGACGCGCAGAATCTGCAATTATATCGCAAAAAAGGAGCCGAGTGTCCGGGACAAACTGCTTCCTGGCCCGTAAACAATGCTGCCAAATAAGTCGCCGGGCATAAATCGTTGGCTCCGGGGCGACTCGGTCGCTCGCACGAGCGGCGCAGCCGCGTCCCAATCGCACGATAAAAAGCCAATCGATCGCTAAACTCTTTATTCCGCCGCTGAAAGCTCGGTAGGAAGGAAGAGACGGGTGGCCGCGGCCGAGGGAGATACGGATTTACGAGTCGATGCTGCTCAACCGCGGCTCCAACATATCGCGATATAAAGTTTCTTACTGCCACCGACCGGCCACTCGTTCTCGATGGACGTCGTCCGGTGTATCGATTTTATTAAATACCCCAGTTCCGACAGCCAGCCAGATGAAAGGCTCTGTTGCTTCAGCCTCCGCATGGTTACGAGGCACATCAACGCGGGGCTTCTGTTCCTCGATTCGTTGGCGGCTACTGATATCTAGGGAAGCGTATTTCGGTGCATTGTTGTACTCATATGTTTGAGTAGTAGAATGTTTTTTATATGTAGCAGGGAGAATTCTTGAGTAGGTTAGGATTCGAGTAGACGAAATTTAGGTTAGATGAATGTGGATAGTATGTAAGGATCACAGAAGCATTGTAGTTGAATAAGAAATTGTGGTATTAGAGTTATTTATACTGATGTGTGGGCATATCTGTTTTTAATCTCAGTATGACCATCACTGTACTTCCTTTTGTGCAGTGGCGGATGTAAGGAAAAAGGCCCAGGTGGCAAACCTTCTGAGAGGCCCAATTTTTCAGGAAAATGAAGAGGTAGTTTGCCAAAAACGGGCTAAGTGCAGTAGTACAGGAAAAAAATATAGTGTTTGGAGAAAATTATAATTTTTTTTAAGGTGGGGCCCAGGCGTCAACTGCTCATCGGCCGCCTGTTAAATCCGCCACTGCTTTTGTGTTAAACATTATGGTAACTCGAAGAAATTCCCATGTGAATATTGTCGACCCTAGTTACAACCTTCTGTAGGACTCTTTTAATTTAGAAAAGGTAGATGATTCGTAGTAAGGTCTCATAAAATCGATTTTAGTGAAGTCTAGAGTATTCTCCGCACGTTGGTTCGAGAAGTACAAGCAGAGTCAAGGCCTTGATTTCCTCACGTTTTCGATTCCTATCCTCGCCCTTAATGTCTGCTGGCGAAAGGTCGAGGCCACGAATCTCCGTGGGACCTTATTAACTCCGGCCAACTTTCGACCGTCATAAATTAACATTTTATCCCGCCGCTTAATACGCGCCGCGTTTCAGCGCGAGAAACAAGCGTGAGATTATTTTAATGCCCGGCCGATTGAAATATACGTCGATACTTAATAGCGTTTCGCTCGCAGGCTCGCGATAATGAAAGGAGGGACCTAATTAATCCGGCGTATCGCGAGGCTTTGGGTTGCCAGGCCGAATACTCGGGGGGCCTGGAAAGAGAAAGAGACGCCCCATTCGCTTGCAAATCCGCCCGGCTGTGGAAGCTCTGGCCGCGTTAACGCTTCGTACGTAATTATAATGGGCCGGTTAATCTGATGGGATTAATTCTTTTTTCTCTCTGTGCTGACTGGAGGCGAGCGCTCGTTGGCCGGCTCGTACCTCTCGATTATCAGGCGCCTGGTGCTCACACCTGGTTAACGCGCTAATGAATTCCCAGCATCGCGTAATTATGGGGTAAAGCGCGAAATCTCGCGCGAGCTGGCGCTCGCCCTTGGTGCCTTCGCGTTCTCACTTCGTTCACTTTCGTCTCGTTTCGTCTCGCCGCATTTTTTTCCCCGCCTCGTTCTTTTGTGCCCGTTGAAAAATAATTACACCGCCGGGGCGAGGCCGATATCCGGTTACGACTTGACACGAGCTCGTTCCTCTCCGCGTGCTCACGCACGGGTTATCATAAATTAGTGCCCTACGAGAAAGAATTCCCTTTCTGCAATCGAACTTTACGATCGGGGTGTACCGCTTATTGAGATGCTGCTTTGGCGAACGTTAACAAGGTTGCCGCGATGGGAGCAACAGGGCGGCTGTTACACCATTCTTTGCTCGCCTTGTGGGGGAAAAAGTGGTGTTAATTAAGGGTTTTTGTACGTGCCAAGTGTGCAGCGTTTGGGAATGGACCGAGAATCGCGCTGCACCTTCTCGGACATGATAAATTTAGGGATAGGCGGCGGCGTCGTGTAGTGTGTGGCTGGAAACGAGGCACATATTACGCGGATGCAGAGGATTAATTAAAATAATTTATAGAACAGTCAATTACGATCGTTAAACCTCGTTGTCATTAGTCAAGTTAGTTGACTTCAAGTTTGTGTTCAGTAGTGTGACTTGCCTCCTAATTATTTTTAAGGTTACTCGAAGCAAGTAGATATCTAAAATGGCATGAAAGAAGGTGGTGTTTCCTGCATTGTGTGTAATAAGGAATGAAATTACGAATGAGTTATTCAAAATATTAAAAAAAAATGATTGAAAGGAAACGGCGATTCAACAGTCAGCTTACTTCAAGTGACTTTAAGTTCACACTCATACAGTACGTGAAAGTTTCTAAAAACTGACCAGGGGGCTGGATTCGTTTTTAAAAAACTCAAACTTAAAAAAAATACTCTACGCCTAAGAGTAATTTTGGCGATTTCTTACCCCCTCCCTCCACCAGTATAAGAATTCGTATGATTTGATATTGATATTGTTATTCAAATTCTTTTAAAGGTTTACATAATTCATTTAACTCGTTTCGGGAAATATAAATTAAATCAACTTTTCTGAAACATTAGGGGAGACCGGGGCAAGTTGATACAGACGAATTATCTCGCGACTGTACATATGTAGCTCCTTGTGTGCGAGATATGTGAAGATTCTTGTTCAATTCTTTACTACGATCTAGCGTACGCCTGTGTACCTTAACGTTAGCAATCCATTTTTAACTGTTTTCGTTTTTATAGAGAAAAAGTAAATAGTTGTATTCACTTTCCAATCCGTCTTGAGACGGGATAGAGAATTTTATCACTCAAATTAATTGGCCATCACATTGAGTCCTTTGAAGGTAAGGTAATTACGTTTTGTTATTTTGTTTATTTGCTCTACATTTTTTTATGGAGATATTTGTACATAATGACTTCCGGTAGGGTAAGTTGATACGTTTTCTCTGGGGCATGTTGATACAGTGTATCAATTTTCTCCGACTACATTTAATTGGATTTTTCCTTTTATTTCTAGGAAAATGATACGAAATTATGTCAGCAAAATGAATCGTGAATTTTTCAAAAAGCGTGCGTCGGTGTAGAAAAGAAGTCAATGTCGTTACGCCAAAGCGCGAGAATATACGGAACAGATAAAATAACTTTATTAAGATACATTAATAAAAAGAAGCAAGTGCCTCATGTTAAAATGGGATATTCCAGACATCCATCCTTTATTCATTAAACGGATATTTTACGGATGTATCAATATGCCCCAGAGCAGTATCAACTTGCCCCGCAGTGGGGTAAGTTGACACATTTTACCTTCGTCCAAATAACATTTTTTCATTCATTTTGTATGTATTTTTTCAACTTATCATTTACAATATATTAAAGAGGAAGGACCAAAGTATATTTTAGCATATTTGTTATTAAGTAATTAATTAAAACAAAAATTAAAAAAATTGAAAACTGAAAAACGTATCAACTTGCCCCGATCTCCCCTAATGATAGAATTTATATTTATTGAAAATTAGGTTAACAAATATTACTTTAAGACGCTACCTGACAACCCCCCCCCCCTGTAAGAAAACGTAAGAAATTCGCGACCCTCTCCGCTCCTCCAAAAAGCCTCAAGTAATTTAAGTACGACCCCTTCCAGAAAATATATTTTCAACCCCCAACTTGGAGGGCCTTCTTCACCCCTTTAACATGGACGATTCCCGATAACAAAAAATACATGTAAAATATTTTTCACTATTCTGCAAATCTGCAGAGTCTCATCAAAATCAGCGTGTGCGGATTCGATTTGTTCTCTTGTAAGTGTCACTCTCAATTGGCATCAAGAAAATTGTTCTGAACGCCCGATCAATTTTCATCCCATTATAATAGCTCGCAATAGAGTATGTACACATATATTTATATGTTCACGATTGTATCATCGCCGCAGATGAAATCCCGTCGTTAGTTAGATAAGTAGCTGAAAAAGGTGTGCAGTTATCTCTGGTAACATCTCATCGAGCCGTTGATTGTGCATCGTGGCGAAAAGCGGACCTGGTTTGAAATCGGCGAGGACGCTGGATAGCGGAGCTGATTTACGAAGACGCGAATTAGCCCGTAATTACCTTTAAACGGATCGCGCATTAATATATATTGAGTTGCCCTCTTCAACGCACGGCTTTATCGCACGTAAATCGGCCGTTACCTGCACAACTCCGCGATCACGCCCTCGTGTAAGCATTGAGTATACAGTTGGAGCAGCGGAATCGAGCGAGATTATCAGCAATGGTGTGTAACTGATCGTAGTTAGAGTTATTAGCGTAGTTAGAGTACGCGTGGGCCGAAGGTAGCGAAGTATCGCGGAGGGTCCCAAAGTTTCATCCCAAAAAGTCGTTGCGACAAAGTCACGCAACTTACCTAAGGATTAAATATCGTGTAGGACATGGATGTAATTATCAAAGCGAAATCGGGGAATTTTTACGGTAATTGAGGTTCATTAGGGAGTATCTGCATTCTTAAATTGTCCATTAACGAACAGTACAAGGCAGACCACCAGAGACAGACTTCTTATTCGCCTTTTTTGCTGGTAAGGATGCGAAGATATGTATAGTGAGATACGAAAGTTTCTTTTAACTTTAGCAATTTTTATGTTTAAAACACAGCTGGTTAATATTGAAAATGATGAAATTATATCCTATATAATCATGGTGAGACTTTTAATTATGATGTTTTGAGTTCTATATAATTTTGATGACTAAGCAACAATTCGGTGAAATTCTGCTTATTTTTAACCGACTTCAAAAAGGAGGAGGTTATAGATTCGACATGTTTGTATTTTTTTATTATGTGTCATTTCAAAGTTTTTTAAAATACATAATTTTCGAATATTTATTGTTTTAATTCTTTCTTTAATTTAATCAATTTTACCATCTCAATTGGAAAATAGTTTGCTCAGGGATTATTTTAAAATTACATCTGAAATAATTTGTTCAAAGGAAATATCCAATGATTTAACGTTATCCATTACTTTATTACATTGACAACATATGTACTAAATTGATGCACCAAGTACCTACTGCTTCAGGATTAATTTAAATTTAAATTAAACTCGAAGTTCCTGAGTATCCATGTCTTTTTTCCAATAATCCAGATTTGGAACTTTGAATTAATTCAAAGAAAAAGAAAACAGTTATATGATTATTTTCTAACTTACTGCGTCACCTCTGACTTACACAGTTTTCCACGGTCTTATCGATATCGTCCAGCTTATAGGTTATCTACTGTCCAGTTAGAATCCAATTCCTAGAGAGCCCACGGAGAAAGCTTAGCGATTTTTGCCCGCAGGACAAACCAGCCGTCGCGAGATCGTTCAGGTCGCTCCTTTAAAGGCGTCCTCCTCTTCCTTCCCGCGGCTTTGTGCGTCGCGGCACTCGTGTCGGCATAAAGAGTCAACATTGTAACAGAAAACCGATCATAAAAGTGCCGTCCTCGCATCCTTCCTCTCGTATGGGCACGGGGCATAAATCTCCCCGGATGAATGCAACCGGTAGGGCATAACCGCCTAACAGGGCCCCCATGAGAACAAAGTCAGGCCATTAAAAACGTTTCTCTCCTCTGCAAAGTGGCTTCTCGCCGGGGCTGCGACCGTCTCGCGGACTTTGATGCCGAGGCCAGCCCCGCTAATAAAATGTTACAAATTCGTTGCACGGAGGGTAGTTTATGGCGCGTGTGAGGCCTTCATCGAACCCACCGCCTCGCACGGGGGTTTATACCCGCCCGGATTTACTATTCTTCAGCTTTGTGGCCTATGCTCTTATCCCTCTGACCCTCAGTCTCGCGATGGCAACAGAGGCGCGGGTTAAATCGATTTAATTCGTGCAGAGCTGAATCGGGATTCATGGCAAGTTACACCGTGCTTTTACGAGATGGAAATGCGCGGGGGCTTAAGGCCTGTGGAAGTAAAAAGTTCTCTTTTCAGGGAGGCCACGATAAATCATAGGGTTATAGGACACGTTTAGGGACGATCCTTTGAAAGTGTCGAGCTTGTTCGAAGCATGTTTCGAATTTCGAGTGTGGCACCAATTTCGTTCCTTGGTCGATGTTGGTTTATGAAGCGGAAGATATTGGTGAGTTATGACGGTGGAGATCCTTGATGAATTGTTGTGAGACTTTTGTGGCGAGAGGTAAGGAAACAGTGTTGCTTGTATCAAATGCGCACCATTGTTTAATATATTCTTGCATCTTAAAATGCACTTCTAGCGTCATATATATATATATATGGAACAGTTGCATTAGAAATGCAATTTTTCAAGTTAAGGGCGTATTCCCGTTTGATCGGTCAAAAAAATTGATTTTTGGGGGGAATTCCTTATAGTCTTTGATCCTAAGAACAGGAACTACAGCGAAAGTTGTAAAATTGCGAGAGTTATAGAGGTGCAAAGGTAAAAACTTTTCGTTTTCCTTAAAACGACATTTCTTAAGACGGCCGCAGTGATTTTTCAGGAACTACTGCATGATTGATGTCTCCAGCTTTGTTTTTGTTAAAAGTAAATAATGTTTTCAGGTTAAAAGTAAAAATTTTTCTTAAAAAAATCAATCATTTTTGTTTCAAGATCCGTCATTTTGTTAAATTTGGGGTTTTTAGGATGACTGAGGAAAATACCTAAGCCTAAGGTTTTCTAATTTTACATGGCGAGGATAGCCGCTACGAATGGGCCTGACAAACAACAATTTTTATCGAGGCATCAACTATACCCCAGTAAATTTTCAATAAAAACGCACAGAAAAATTCTGGGTTGCACTTCAAACATACCTTAATATGCAGACAAAACGCCGCACAGTATAAACTTATAGTTTTTGTTAAATAAATTCTCAAAAATAGCCTTGAAAACAGGCAGTCATACGGGAATACCCCTTTAATCATGTTTTGTGAATATTTGATTGCATTTAAGCTTTACGTTTACATGCAGGAGAGTATACACTTACATCTCTTGACGTTCTGAACAGCACTATCTATTTTCCTCAGTATCACCATAAACATCCAACATTCCCGATTTTCACAAAGGCAGCATTTCCACGACCCATCGAAACAGTCATAAAAGCTCCTCGAAACAAACGTCCCCTGAGTCTAATTAAAATCCTCCACCACATCTTCGTCATGTGGATCTTTGGATGCATCAAGGGGGATAATAAAACGGAAGAGGAAGTAACAAATTACATTTTATACTCCTGTGCGTCGCGGGGAAGACAGTGGTATACCTCCCACAGATATAAATTCAATCGTCGATCATAATTTCAAGGGACACTCGGATTTAACGCTGCTCAGAAGTTCAATTGCTCCCTCGATTCTGGATCGTTCTTTAATGGAAACGGGCTCACGATTGTGTCACAGATCTTTACGATTCTTTCATTCATTAGCTGGACCAGGGGAAAGGTTTCATCGACAGATTCCACTCTATGGCGGTGGAGCCACTCAGGGACCGCGGATGGCGGTAATTGCTTCGCGTAGTTCCGTGTCTGGGAAAGATTTCTCCCGGCCAGGTACAGAAGGCCGTATATTTTGACAGTTACGGCGGTTCTTAACGGTGGGATTAATTTTTATCGCGAAATGAAACTCTTGAACCCGTTCGAGGAAGCATTTCGAACCGCTTTATGGGTTTCCTTAGAGTTTAGAGGGTCTCTGATGCTTCGTGTACCTTTTTATCTTTCGGGATTCTGGCTACAGGTTGCTCAACTATGAGGAACGTACAAGGTAAATTTCAAACCGTTGATCAAGCATTAGATGTTCATTCTAACAAATAGGCAAGGACGAAGGGAATCCATACATATATGAATTCGAAAACGTCTTCTCCTTGATAGTAAATCCCTTTCTTTTGCAACAGAGTTAAATGTGCCACAAGTTCTAAACCAATGGTGCTGTTATCAATAAAGGCGTAAATCAATAGTGGTCCCTGTACGCAAGGACTACTGTTTATTACTGTATGCTGTTGACAGAAGTAGCAAACGCATATTATCTTGCACTACCATGTGTTTGGAGATTCATAGTTTTAATAATCCTCAATAAGGGTTGATTTAGAAGGCAGGTGCTGTTTCCCTGTAGACGCGTGAGAATGTTCACGTAACGTTGGTTTTCTCGACGGAAAACGTCTTCCTCGCAGGTGGTGCGCGGGGTGAACTCTAGGTAACCGCCCCTTTATTACGTCGAGAAAGGCAGCGAACCCTTAAGAAACCCCAATCTTGATCCCCCATTCTCGCGGTGAATCCAGATTTCTGGAAATTCTATATTATCCGACTCGTCAATGCCGCTTTGTCGGATATGTGGAGTGACACGCGTGGTTGCAGGCACCCCATTGTCGTGTCTCGAAAGGATTTTTCCCTCCCACGATCCGGTTCTCCAGAGAACGGGGTTGAAAGTTGAGCTCCCTTCCCGGTTAACCGATTATTTGGAAATATTGATCCGGCGCTTGATCCGGATCGGTCTAAATATTGATTCCCTTTCATCGGAGTTTTGAACAATAGTTTAATTGACTTCCTTCGCAGTAAAATTTGAAAAAGTGTCTAAAACGTACTCCTTTGTGCTGATTTATCCTTACAACTCTATAGAACACGTGTGATAAAATATTATCAAATATAATACAGATTACTGTTTAAAGTAGAAATAAATCAGTGGCGCTAATATATCTGCATAATATGAAGTTTCAAAAATTGAAATGGAAGTAGATTATTTTTTATAATAAACTCGTGGTTTGTGCATGTATCCTATGTATTCGTTTTCTGTTAAAATAAGCTTTCCATTAACGTTTCTAACAAGTAAGAGTAAAGTGAAAATTCGTTACGTTCAAAAATATGAGAGAATTTTTCTGTCAAATGTCTTCTGAATTTTTGTTGCGTAGAATGCAGTTGGTGAATGCGAACGCAATTTCTATCAAGTGCATCGATGGAAGATCAATTTTTTTTACATTTTTACGGTCGACAGACTCGTTTCGCTATCTCTTTCCGCCTCCGCAATTCCCGTCTAACGTAAACCCCCAATTTTCGCACAATGGAGCTTCTCGAGGATCCTTATAAAAATTCGAGATACAATGAGGCCTTTGTGCCCAGACTTATCCCATCCCGTTCGATAGAACCGGACAATTTTTTTCTCCCCTCGACGACCCTACACGGTGCGCCGATTTCTGGTGAAACGTCCGAAAATCGGACACACTCGTGAAGAGGTTAAACCTTTTGTACAGGAATCATCGTGCCAGCCATTCACCAAAGCCTTCTTCCACCTTTTTCACCTACCCCGTTTTATGATACCGACCCGACAAAAAATCTTGCTCGAGAACGGAGTTCAGACATTTTTTCTGCTTCTTTTTTTATTTAATCTACGCATGCGTTATTTTACAAAAAAATTAGTTTAAAGCACCGTTCGTGCTGAATTTCACCCCTGCGTTCTAATCTATCATTTCCTCTTCTAACCTGTATATAGACTTGTGCAGGTCCTTCAAAATAATAATTACTGTCCTTTGGATTTGAAAAAGAAGAATTTGATTAATAGTAGTCACGAGAGGAAATAATAGAGAAATGGTTATAAAAAGACGATTCTTTTCTTTCAGATTTGATTTAATCAACTTAACTCCAAACGATTCAGAGCTCATAGCACTAGTGTACAGAAACATAAGCGATACTTAGATTGAGCATCGATTCGTTTCGCTTGAAAGAGTCGAACGCTGAGGTAGGCGAGGAAATCAATGATTCCGCTTAAGCTGGATTAATGGATGCTGTCGGTCCACACGGTCGAAACATCCGTACACAATTCGGGTAATCGAATCTGCCAAGGCTATTTAATTCAAGCCAGTAGGAAATGAAGATTCTGTAAGTATCAGAAATCTGACAGCAGCAACGACATTGATCCAGTAAGTACCTAATTTTAATATCTTCCACTTTGCCTCTGTTCCGCAATCAGTTCTCACAACACAGACCAACCAGCATCTCTTACCAAATAAAATCGCACTTCTCCTGATAACGTCCGCAAGAGCCCATAGAAAGCTTGTCGCTGGATCGCGCGCCCGTTGAGCGCCGAACGCTCCGGCGATCCCTAATTTGGTCCGGTGGCTAGGGAGCAACTATCAAATTCCAATATTTACGGTATTTAAGGTATCTCGCGATTGAAATTCCAGCGGCGCTCGCCAGGCCGGTGCCGATCTTAAATCGCGGCTCGATGGGGGATTCGCAAAAATTTACGATACTAGGGGCCGATAGGGGAGGCGAGCGCGGCTCACTTTGCCTCTGGAAGGGAGCACCGGCTATGAGCAACAGATCACAGACAGGAAATCGCGATAGCGGCCGCGGGGATTCCAGTGAGCAGCCAACTTTATAACATTTCACGAACCGGAAATGCAATATGGCCGGCGCACGTGGGCAGCCGCCGCGTATATACGTGGATGCCAGGCAGCTAGCGTAAAAGCGGCGGCCCGCCGATGTTTCGCTTCTCCTCGTGAAATGAATAAAAGATGCTGGGTCGGCAGCATCGCTTACTCATTAACGTTCGTGCTGCACTGGCCTCGCAGGGGCTGGAATTTAAGCGGTAACGTGAGAGACCTCGCGTATACGGCAGGGTGGGGGGTGGGAAGACGCGTGGGCGACTCGATGCTTCGGCACATAATACGAATGCATAATTTCGTCGTGCCTTGCCGGCGAACAGGGGCCCCCATAAGCCGTACTTTTAATGTAATGGAGTTTAATGAAAGCCCGTTTCACTTGGCGCTGCTGCACGCTTCGTAACGCCCGCTCGTTTCTGCCTGCTTAGCCCAGTCAGGGCTTAGGCACCGATGTTTGTTTCCGGGAAGAGGGTGATATTGAATCGGTATTTATGTGGCTTGTCGCGGATTCCGTTCTGTAAGATATCTCAGGCTCCCACGACCAGCATTCGTGCAGGGGATAGTGTGCTTGGGTGGTTTGATGGTAATAAAGAAACTTTGGTAACCCCAAAATTCCGATTTTTTTTTTAAAGCTTTGTGGGTTTTTAGGGGATTTCGATAGAAGTATTAGAATAATTTTTTGTTACTACTTTTTGGTTTTCTAGGTGAAAACACCCCTTAAAGGTTAATTATCCTTTATATCTTGAAAATTATAGTACATATAAAAATTTAATAGTGTTCTCAAAAAAGAAACTCATGTCGTTTGGACCAATTCTAAAAAGGTTATGCGATTTTAAAAGTTGAAAACTTTTGTAATCTATGCATCCATAGATTAATACTCAAGTGTATTAGTACCTACATTAACTCTTGTTCAAGTATCTTAAAAAATAATCATCTCATTTGTGAAAAGTGAACGTTCATTCAGTGGCCTGAAGTTCCAATTACTTTCCCTCGCCAGACAGTTTAGATGAAAGATAAGCAAAGTCGAAAAGTCGAACGTCCTCGGTTGGCAGGGGTCCAGATGTGAAAAAAAGTTGTAAGGGGGGAAGCGAAATGGAGGTGCTAGTTGGGTCCCCCAGCGTAAACCGTCTTAATAACCGGGCCCACCGAGTCTAGTGGCAAGTCCAGTCGCTGTGCCGCTGTTACTGATGCCACAGGAGGGGAACACCAACGACGACAACTGGCAGCACGACGATAACAGAGAACGGGAAGCCGCGCATCGGCCTGCCAACCGAGCAGAACGTGTTCGTCAAAGAGTTTCATTCATCCGCGCGGCAAACTTCACTCGTGCGGACACGTGTGCTCTGCAGCCTGCCATTGTAAACGGGGATTTATGCCCTTTCGGCGACACTCAAGGCCCTCTTTTAACGCCCTTCCTCCTCCTACTTCTCTGTTCTCCTCGTTTCTTGCTCCTCCGCGCGCGCAAGCTCATTTGCGACTGAAGGCTTCCTCAGAACTCTGAAGCTAGTTTGTCCATTTCACAGTTCCCTAGGCCTGGGGCGATATGCTCTGACGATCGGGACTGTCTGTTTCAGTTCTGGGATTGGTTGGAAGGGTGAGAATACTTCCAGTGTTCAGGGTTCCTGGAATTAATGGGGGGAATCGATGAAATCGTCGCTGAATGAATACTTCTCGTAAGAAACAGTAGGACAGATAGCATCTTCGGTGTTTAATGGACTGAAAGCAGTGGCGTTTTCGCCGATATTTCGAGTCGCTTTCGAGTCGGTCTTCGATTCGAGCCCATTCAGTCGACCAGTGCCTGGACAAAGGGACACTCTCGATCCTCCGCCTCGCGTATTGACGTGGCGTTATCGATCGTTCTCACATTTGGGGCCTGGCGTCTCGATTCTCTCGCTTCCAGGGCGTATTTGGCTGTGGAGCCAGTGACAATGGACTTGGATTCTCGCTCTTATCACGCTTTCTATCGCTGGGACAGGCGTCTATAATTTGTTTCTCTGCCTCCAGTGGAATTGAGCTGCTTGGAAGGCATTTAAAGAATTATGTATATTTATTTTGTGGGTAAATGAAACACGAAAGCTCGCTTTTTATTTGAGATGATACATAGTCTGTTTCGTACTTGCAGATTTTATACAAAGGGAAATTTGCGGAAGGTTTCTGAGTTGTGTTTTTAAATGTTGTTGCCTGATGCGCCTTAAAGGGTGCGTTCCACTTACACCCAAATCGCCCGCACGGTTGCGATATGTAATGGAATATGTCACGGGCGTTGCGGGCGATTTGGGCGTAAGTGGAACGCACCCAAAGTGAACTCTATTTTGAAATGAATTATATTATTAAGGGACAACCTGGTCTAATCGTCTGAAATCAAGGTTCTTTTGGGCAATTTTTTCTAAGGAAATTACATATGCGATCTTTTTAAAACTTTGAGGCTATATTATTATGTATTTCAAGAAATGAACACACATTTTTTTATATAAAAATAACGCGGTACCTAGTTCCAAATGGCGCAAGTGTTTCTAAGTGGCAAAGTTGTTCAACTGCGTGCAGTCTAAGGTCCGTTGTAGTGGCCTGAAACTAGAAACCCAAATAGTTTTGTATTTTTAATAAAACTACGATATGGAAGCCCCTCAAATCGCATTGCTCCTCAATGCTGAGTGTTTGAAAACAAAGTACCGTTTTTCAACCAAAATTTCACATTAATTGTGCAGTAAAATTGATTAAATTTAAGAATATTATTCCGGATTGAGGTACATCCGTAGCTCCTACGTTCCACAACTGGCCAATAGGTACTTTACAATAACCACCTGAAACTTCTCCCATTTTTACAAACCTCCTCAGTATCACTCAGAAGCAAGAATATACCAGACACCCTTCTCGCGAAGGTTAACTGTCCCTCCCACAGCATCTCTGGAAGCTCTCAGACAGTATTGATTCGATTCCAGTAGGTAGCCTCACAGTTTCTCCGATCTGAATGACTTCGTTATCCCCGCGGCGGCAAGACGCCGCGAGAAATTGATTGGTCCCTCGCGAGATCGTTAGACGGGATAGAGGAAGGATTTGAATTAAAGCCTGGGGGCGCGTGGGCGGACTACTTAGCGGTAACAGCTTCTGTATTTCCTGGCGCTGGCCCATCGCGCCTTTTACGGTATAAAGAATAATGGTCCTCGCCAGATCCCGCCGATCTTGTTCCAGCTATCTTAGATATCTCACTTCGCCGCGCCTTGTCACGATGCTCGGGAAGTTGGTCGAACCTTTCGTTCCTTTATTCGTCCGTTTGTCGTGCGAGCAGCGTCGAAGTCGCGTGGGCGCGCGGACGAGTATCGAGTAGCTTGGCCACGGTCGTTTATTCCGCGTTACTAGGCGCAATGCATTAAGAGTAGTTTAATAAATTCACGGGCGGACGTCACGGGACAGGCTGGAGCTCTTCGCTTGAATTACGAGCGTATTTCGATTCGTTCCTGTAGCCGGAAGCTGGCTCCCTCGCCGACCGGTATGGCTCAATCGAACCACGGTGGGAGGATTTTGTGGGTGGCTCCTGGAGATGTTGAATGGACTATGGTGGTGCAGGGATCGAGTGATTTGATTGATGTACCACAGTTATTTCCAATGTTTTGTGGAGAGGCTTCTTTTCAGCAGGTATTTGATTTAAATTATTTGAATAATTATACCAATAATAATATTAACCCTTCGTGGTCATACAGGGTGTATCGTACCCCAGGCAATATTGTTTTTCTTTGCCAATATTTCTGTACATTTTTAGACCTTAATATTAAAATTTAAAGTTTGTTTGTTATTGATGAATTAAGAAATATATTTTTTACAATTAAATCAATTGGGCATCAATGATATTGAAGTTATGAATATTCAGATTTTAAAAATATTGAATTTAATTCATATGTAGCTAATGAACTTGAATCAATAAATATATTTCGTTTATTACATGTTGATAATCGTATAATTACCCCATATCCAATTCCAATTCGACTAGTTTCTACTTCCCCTGATGTAATTCATTCTTGAACAATTCCATCATTAGGAATAAAATTAGATGCAACCAGTGATGCCAGATTCGGGACGGGAGCGCTCGAGAATTTCCCCCACCTCGCATGCACACTAGGCCGGAGCTGCGTGTGTGCATGCGCCGAGCTCGCGGACACGCAGCTACGGCGTAGTGTGCATGCGAGGTGGGGGTAATTCTCGGGCGCTCCCGTCCCGAATCTGGCATCACTGGATGCAACACCAGGACGAATTAGGGTAGATGTACCGTTTGTGGCCATTGCACTGTTTTTGGCCATGTGCATAATTACCTTAATTTTAAATTGCTTGCAGATCATTATTATGTGGAGAATTTCACATCATAACTATTTTGTTTAGTATACCGCTAGAAATATAAGGTTACATTTATTGCTTACACGGAAAAATATTATATTTTTTAAGAAGTGACCAAAACTGGTACAATACCTTAAAGTGGCCACAAATGGTGCATCCACCCTAATCAAGTAACTTTATATTCTATTCGTCCAGGACTATTTTATGGGCAATGCTCAGAAATTTGTGGAACAATTCATAGATTTATACTCATTGTATTAGAAAGTACATCCATTAATAATTTAAAAAATTGATTGTACTCATTTTAAATGTAAAGAATTAGTTAAAAAATACCATTAAATTGTCGTTTTAAAATTATTAATAAATAAACCATAGTCAGTAGTGCAGTGGATTAGAAATTCGTGTACGTTATTTAAACATTCGATTCTAAATACTTATGTAACGTAGAATACAGTATAGATGAATTTCGAATTATTGTATGGTAGGTACTGCTTTCTGAGCTAGTATCAGGGATGCTTTCGAAAAGTTTGGAGTTCAGTCCTGGTAACAAGGTAATAAATTGAATTCAAATGAAAACTGGTCGAGGCAAGTTCTTGTATGTTAGTTTTCATTTACAAGTGCTGGTACCTCAGATGGTTTCTGTATGTATACTTGAGAGATATTTATAGTCATGAATTTGAGTCTAGATTTTTAAGGAGCTACCACCTTCCTTTCATGGGAACAAGTTGTTGAAAAAAATATGTGCGGTGGCTAATAGGCTGGCTTCATTAAGTTTGCAGAATGGGGAAAAGTAGCGTTTATCGTTGAGTTGGTCTACTTAAAAGCGACAGAACGAAACCAAAGTTCATAATGTTAATCATCTAATTCATTTGGACCTTTCTGTAAACTTTCTATGCAATCTGCACTACTGAATGGATATTATATAAAGACCTAGAAGTGGAAAGTTCGTGTTTCCATATTTGCACGCGTCTTTACATGATATGTGCACTGGACACAGGACCTCGATATTTCGAAGCTGGCTTTCCAAACAGCAGGTGATATCTTATTGATAGTTCATAAAAAAGGGCTCTCGACGCGAGGGGCCAAGGTTAAAGAAAGGCTGGCCATCTTCACGTCCATCAAACGCATATCGAATCACAAGGGAGAACGATGAGGATCCATTGTTGTCAGACTTTTGTGAGGCCCCTTTTTTGCTGCACTCGAGAAGGAAGCGTAGTCTCAATTATTCGTTAAATGGATCCTTTGAAGTGGATGATACTTCTGACCAAAACGAAAGTGTTTGTTGTCTCTGCAGAAGTGAAACCAAATAGTAATACAGTGACGATCATTTCTTTCTCCCATGATAAATTCAGTGATCAGTTTCGATATTAGAATCTTGCAATTTTCTTATCGTACATATACATGCACTTTTCCTCTTGTGAATTATTTTTTAGTGTTAAAATTGGAGTAGGGGAGAGTTGCCAAGTATCTTCAAACTTAAAACACCTACTATTGGATATTTTTTACTTTTTGAGAAGAAGAAATTAATTTGCTATCAATCTTCTTATGACATAGTGTAAAAGGTGCGAATTTTTTTGTTTCTATTTCTCATTGCTCTGCTATTTATTCATTAATTAAAAAGTCCTTGTGAAATAAACTGTAAGTGCCAAAATTAAAAAATAAACTTTTTTTAGGAAAATGTTCTACGTGCCAATGGTGATACAATAGGATACAGTTTTAATACAATTTCCCTTTGTAAATAAGTAACCAATACTCCTAAAAGATCATTTTCTTAGATTCCTACGATTCTTTTTCACGAATTTGGACTATATTAATGCACAAAATAGAAAATTGTGTGATGCATTTGGGTTCTTATATACTTAAACATACTTAACAATCAAGGAAAATCAAATTTGGTAAACAATTTAAAGTCAGGGAAGTTTTCTCTCTCCTGAAAAATTTGATTTTTGCCACTTACAGTGTATTCTACAAGGATTCTCCAATTATAAAAAAATTAATGAGGTATGATTTACGAAACCAGTACGATATTGCCAACTCTCCCCTAACATCTATGTGCCGTGAGCATTTCCATACTAAGCAGAAAATGGCTAAGGGAAATAAAACAAGTAAAGGCCCCGGTTAGCTGCGGGAGTTCCGTTCACATTAATTTGCACACAACCCTCCGTACGATGTGAATCATCGGTCCTTTGATGGCCGCCGTTGAACGTTCCCCCGACAGAAAGATTCGCGGCTCCTCGATCCCTCAATCGATTCTTCAATAATGAAATTCCACTGTGACGTTATCGTGTAGGAAATGAGTTACGTGATTGTCATACGTCCCGAGTACTATGGCGAGATGTCGAACGTCCTTTCGAGGTTGCTGCTGCTGCTGCTGTCTATTGTAAACTGTCCAGACACCGGAGTGCTGGGAATAAGATTCGTGATGGAATCCATCGCGACTGTCATTGTTCGAAACGTTTGATCGAGAAGACAATGATGGAGAGATGGGATCCAAGCGGCCAGTGGTTCTCTTCTATTTCATACCACCTCCATTTTTCATCTACTATACCAGTCCAGCGTACACTCGTGACGCATCGCTACCACTGTGCACCTTGTGATCCTCCGTATAACAAAGTAGCCATTAAAACACAGCCGTGCATTGAAACTCAACTACCAAAGGATCATACTTGTCCACCTTCATCGCCATCAGCCGAAAGAACTGGCCTACGAAGGTCTGAAATCTTCGAGAAAAATTGAGCGCAAGACTAATGGACACGTTGCTCCTCGGTATCTCAAAATCGACGACATATTCGTAAACTGTAACCGCGCAGTAGGGCCAGCGTTCGCTTGGCTCTTATAAATAGAATTGTCAGGGCTGCTGGGAGTGCTAGAGCAGTGGTAGCAGCCGAAATGGCGGCGTAACTTCTCGATCTTCGAGGCGAAGGTGAAACAAGAGGAGTCTGGCCCCGAAGTAAGGGCAGGGAGGGAAGAAAGAAAGGGCAACGGCGAAGATATTTCATCACGCGACATCTGCATATTCCTATATCAAGCACTGGGCGACTCGAAAACCAAAGAAAACGCACACACGTCGAAGAAGCATTCGAGGGCAGAGTGGGGTATAAAGTATCCGTGGAACGATCGTAAAGCATGTGATATCATCTTCGTGGCCGACCGCCAGTTGGGGGCTTTGTCTCTTTGTGAGTTGTGTCGTTGCATTGTCTTCCGGCCGTTCTTTATGGGCCCCGAATCTTCGGCTGTGCGCCAATAGCGCAAGAAATCGAAGGGCAGCATGCCTCTTTCTCTATTTGGAGTCGCGCCAACCGGGCTGCATGCAGGTCTTCCTCGGTCATTCTACATATTCTGACATTTTTTGCCCCGAATACAATTCATCCGTGATCATTGCTTCATCGTAGCAGCAGAAGACATCGTGTTGCTTCCTAATACCCTCAAAATTGACCCTGCATCGTCTCCAAACGCACTGTAATTTAATTCCTGAGGGCAATCAAGCTTCCTGCTCTACTACTTCGACGAATAAGACACTGCTCTACTCGTGAGATTCGTTTCGAAAGAATTTGAAGGTTCGACTCCTTCGTTAGAGCGAGGGACGCCGAGAGGGATACGTTTTCGGTGCTCGAGGCGTTTCCTGCTGGAATAATGCGCAATTCCGAACGTCGGTGGTGACGTTGGAGAGGCTGCACGCTTATCGTGCATCGACATCGCGGAAATTCGCATTGCAAGCGGGAATTATGCGCTCTCGAAAATCCGGCGTCGGTGCTGTGTACGCCGTGGCACGTTTGATCGGGGCGGCGCATTTGAAAGTTAAATTGCCAACTGGAACGGGAGTTTCTCGTCGGTGTGGAGTTGCGGAGGCCGCGGTGGACTCTCGGCGCTTCGCCTGTACGCATGTACGTGCAGCACACGCGTCGGCTCGGCTCGTCGCATACGAACGGATGCGCCCGTGGACGTCGGCTACTGCCTTTCCGTGCGTTTCCATCAATCCGCTTTGACATGCAAATAATTCGTGGAAAAAATCGACCGGCCATGCGGCCGCGACGTTACAATTAATCACGTGACCGTGGCCGCAGCCGTAACACCGCGTCCCTGCTACCGAAGTCACAATTTGTTATGGCTGACAGGGTCCACGGTCCCGAGCGCATCGACAATGCACGCTTTTTCTGCACCTCGCCGTCGACTCGGCTGCCCCCGAGCTGAGCTGCTCCGCCGTGTCCTTCCCTCTGTGCTGATTTTCAAAGATCTCGTTGAATCCCCACGAGACGCCGATACAGTGGCGTACAGTGCGCTTCTGGCGAGCGATTAATCCCGCAGACCTGCAGAGTTGCTTGACTTCGGTCAACGCATAAATGCGTCTAAATTAAGAGTGACTGTGTACATATTACGCTCGATTCTCTTATATTAAATCTTGAACGTAGTGAAAATACTTCCAAATGGAAGGCTGAGAATCGGAGCGGTGTAAGTGCAAATTTTGATAATTTGGGTTAATAACAGTTTTTAAGTGTTATTATTACCACAATTTGAGCCGTGTTTTAAGCCTTTAGATGCGCTCCCACAACTGAAATATATATGTAGAGTTATTTTATAACTGTAAATGCAAAACATTATTTTACGAGAAACTGGGGCTCTTACTATTTCTCGGATTTACGGATATCCGAGTCTTAAGTATCCGAGTACTCGGATACCCACAAAATTTATATTCGGATATCCGGATACCCGGATACTTATTTAATTTAGATTCGAGTAGGTACCCGAGTATCGGAATATATCCGGGTACTCGAATTTTTCGTTATAACTCGAAATCCGGATCTGTATCTGGATTCGAATATTTTAGCATATAATGACTCAATAAAGATCTGTTTATATGGATTCTAATTAAAAAGAGCAAATATTATATTAATATTTTATTTACAGTTATACACATACACTAAAATAATAACTTCCTATTTGGGAATAAAAAAACAAGTTTATTTACATCTTGAAAAATTTATTGACATCTTTATTTTCTTCTTGAAGTAATACAGATTTGGAAGCCTATAGATTACAGAGGCCTATTTGCAAAAAATAGTACCGAAGAACATTCAGTCACTGAATTTGAAATGTATTTAAGGGAACAGCAAATTGGGCACAACCAGGACCACATAATTTAGTGAAAATCAAGAGAAACTAAATTTCCAAAAACGGCTTCCTTAACAAAAAAATACCTATGTATGCATACCTGCAACATCAACAAGTTCGAAGAGGGTCTTCTCTACAGCGGATAATATTATAACCGCCAAAAGATCATGTTTGTCACCGGAAAATGTAAATACACTTGTTTTTTTTTATACCAAAATAGGATGTTATTATTTTAATGTACATGTATAACTGTAAATAAAATATTATTATAATTCCCTTTCCATTTCTTGTTTTAATCACTTTCATTAAACTTTCTCTCTTTAATTAGAATCGATATAAACAGAGCGTTATTCAGCCATGATGACAAAATATCCGAAACCGGGTATTCGGTCCCTCAGATCCAAATACGGATACTCGGATACTCAGATCCGGATTTCGATTCGGATTTCGAGTTATAACGAACAATCCGGATACTCGGATATCCGGATAGTAAGAGCCCTACGCGAAACCCCACGCGAGTGACTTACACCACTATGAATCTCTCTCCAAATTCCAAGATCTACCAGCAATTCTGCTATTCAGGCCACTACAACCCATTACCTTCATTTGAAAGTAAAAAATCCTTGCAGTTGCAGTGCAGCGTTTTATAGCAGCGCGGGGATAATTAAGATATAATAAATGCTGAAGTATGATCTGTAAATGGGTAAATTTTCTTGCGGTCGTGCAGCATAGGCGATTCTATTCTTCTGTGGCAGCGAGATGCGAGGGCAAACCGTCGGTGCATAGATGTGCATCGATGTGCATCCTACACCGTATGCAACATTGACCCGGACATGGCCCATGGTGGCTACCGCGTAACATGGTTCGTGCATGCATACGTGGGCTCGAATACGCTCTCTCTCCTTCTCTCTGTCTCTCACTCTCTCGTGCTGGTCTCAGTGGAGAAATAAAAAGTAGCCTGCTATACATCTATAAGCATACTGGCGAGGGCGGTCCTGCGCCATGGCCACGATAAAGTTCCGTGTTCGCCGCGGAGAGGCTCGCCTGGAACGGTTGCAGATATACGAGCACGAAATGCGCGAGCCTTGTCACCGTACGTTTTCTCGGAATATTACGTCGAATATCGCGTCGACGATTGTTTCTGGCCGCATTAAGGACCTCGTGGGTACTCACCGGCGAGAAGTGTCTGCGTGGGTGGTTTTATAGAAATTGTATTTCCTCGTCCCCGGAACGGTTACCAGGGCCTCGGCGTAATCTGAACTGCGACGTTTGATTACGGGTGCCGTTTTATTGGCCGACGGGGAGAAAGGTATTGTGGGTTAAGAGAACGAGGATGTTAATAAAAATCGGGGAAAGTTTGTCAGGGGCTGTCTTTTCCTTTCTTCTTGGGCAACGATGTTTCTGGGTCATTTGGAGCCGTTTCTGCAGAGTTGCAGCAACTGTGTCTCCAGTCTCCGTCACTCGTTTAAATTCATTGTGTATTTCGCGGCGGTAGATGAGGGGTAAGTGGTAAATCTGCACTGTTGAATAGAAAAGTTAAAATAGCGTAGAAATGGGAAATATTTCAAGGATACTTTATTCACTTCGTTACTTTGTATCTTCTAGAAACCTATTGAAAACACTGTTATGAATTACAATAGTAGTAGTAACAATAATAATAATAATATAATATACAGGATCTTCCTCGGCGTAGGTATTTACCTGAACTTCAAAGTCAATTTTCTCGAAAAAGAAGCCTTTACCGCAATTTCGGCACTCTCGATTTTCGTATTATTTTTGCCTGTATAATGACCCCCTAAAGTATTCACTATAGGTATAGAAACACCCTGTACATATGTCTTTATTGCACCATTCCAATTACAAATTATTAATACAATTCAGTTACAAATATACTATAAGGTAATAACGAAACTAGAAAAGCAGGAACAAGAAGAAAGGAAGCAGAAATTAACGAAGGGTCAAGGAAACCATAAGAGGATCAAAGAACGAACACTGTGTTTAAAGAAACTAAACAACGAACCCAAGCAGTCGGTATATTCTCATTTATTGAAGAAATTTTTTAAAAGATCCGATGAATTAAGAACCAAACAAACTAACGAATAACGTTGCTGATGAACCATCCCTCACTTGAAAACTTACCCCCGATGTTTCAATTTATTCGTCGCACTTCAATCGATCGTGATTCCACCGCTGATGAATCATAGATATTTTAATACACCTGCCTGATCTTTTCAAATTACACGGGTTCGTACAATTACTTAGAATCTGAAAATTAGCGGCCTGTTATTCACAGACACCCGACGCTTTCCGCGGCTGCGCGACTCGGTCCATTAATCAGCCACTGATCAATACTAATAATTTAAATATTGACTCAGCCCCCCGCGCACGGGATCTACGCCGCATGGATGCGGTACGCGCACGCAGCGGAGCGGCGCTCGATGCCTGGCCGATCAAGATTAATGCATTTATATGCATCGATAGCGCGATCGGCGTCTTAGAGCGTTGCACGCTGTGCGTGAATGCGCGCAGGGATGAAGATAAATATTTGTACTGACGAGTCAAAACTCGCGGTAACCGCAATCAGACGTCTATTAGTTTACGATGACTTGGAACGACCGGTGGGTTAGACCTCCACTCCCCCCTGTCCCTCTGCCGCCCCTTTATTCCCCTGTTGCGTTCTCTATGAGCGTTCCACCGCCATTGGCTGCAGGCCAAGTGCCTCATTCAAATGTAAATCACTGTCACCTACGGGGGTACCTGGAGTATCGTGTCGATCTTTCACGATCGACGCTCCCTCCGCATGCAAAATAGAGCGGTGTTTATATTCTTTCCGCCAGGGAGAAAAATGGGAGACGAATCGGTGATCCACGTGGCGACGTCCGACGCCAGACATTCCTCTTGGTTGCTCGTTCTCCCGATGAATCCGACTCCTTCGTTGATTTGTTGATCTTACTGATCGTGTTCCTGATACAGGCTCGCGGGGATTTGTCTTTGATCGATTCAGGTGCCCGCAAGATACTACTGATATCGAGGGGTGGACGGTTGGAGATTTGATCGGTGATGTTGGGGCTGTAAAATGACTTTTTATTTTGCTTATCGCGAGGCATACGTAGATGAGTTAAAATTGCATGGTTCCAGAACTATGTAATCTCCTATTGTCAAAAATCTTTCGTGTTCGTGAGATGTTCTGTGCTACAGTATTTATTTCTATCACTCAAATCTACGTAGTACCCATGATTTTCATAGTAACATGGTTGATAAAATGGTTCATATCCATCTTATTTTGGCCAAGATAGTGAGCTACACATTTTTGCAATAATATTTTCCTGGTACCAATAACAATAAAAAAGGAGATATTAGTGATAACATTTTTATTCTAGTGGTGCAATCAATATTTCCAATACTGTAGATGTTTGAAGTGGCAAAGAGTACTCATAAAAATAGATGAAATATATATATATATTTATATATATATAGGTCGGGGGTTCGAAACTCTTTGTGTAATATGTGATTTTTCTTTCGATATATTATGTTAATTCGCTCGTCCTTATAGGTAAAATTAGGCAGCTGCCTAGGGCGTAAAGTTGACAAGGGGTGCAAAATGGTATTTTCAATGTTGGCATTTGTACAATAAAGTTTCAAATGAAATATTACAAACTATACTATAAATATTTTAAGCTACGAATAAAAATTCAGAGTAATGTCATTAAAAAACTCAAATAAATGTATTATAGTAAATAAAGGGCGCAATTTGGCATTCCATTCGATTTTTTCTGAGCACTGTATTGGGAAACTTAAATTTCGATGCGCCAACCAGTGACACAAATGTGAACTACGGTGAGTAGGTCGAAATCAGTCGAAGTACATATGATTATCAGTGTAAGTACATTAGGGTGGCTCTTATTTTCAACTTTTGAATTTTCTTCGGGGCACCCTCCAAAATAGTTCCCAATAATTAAAAAAAAATACGTGTAAAGATTGAGCTCGATCGGATAACGGGAAAGGGGGCCTAGGGGCTCTTGAACATTTCATATAATTATTCAAACAGCTCGCAAAGTCGCTGTTGTATAATATCCTCCGAGTTATTGATTAAATAAAAAAAAAAATCAAACAAAAGTTGTAGATCCGGACAAGGAGCATCTTTTATGTGCTATTACTTTTTCTCGTGCGACAAACGGTTTTCGAAAAATATCCGAAAAACTAAAAAAATAATTATTTTTCCTCAAATTTTGAAAGTTTAAATGCTTCTGGAACACTTTTTATTTATGAAGACGAACAAAAAAATGAAATTTTCATTTTCGAGGACTATTTTTTTAACATTTAAGAGGGAGGCATATACCGAAATATGCGAAAAAGATAACATTTTTTTTTACTTATTTCCAGTGTTAAGTGTTTGATATGTCTTGAATGTTTCCTGAAAGTTTGGGACCGAAATTCGCAAAAATATCGAAGATCTAGACGCTATATTTTCGATATTTTTGCGAATTTCGGTCCTAAATTTGAGTCTATATCTTCGATATTTTTGCGAATTACGGTCCCAAACTTTCAGGAAACATTCAAGACATATCAAAGACTGAAAATAAGAGAATTTTTTTTTTATCTTTTTCGCATATTTCGGTATACGAAATATCACGAGGATCATCTCTTAAATTTGCAGTTTGTAGACAAAATGCAATAATTTGGACAACATCATTGTTATCTTCTTCATTCACTTTTCCACAATTCAACAGGTGACCACTATTAATTATATTTTCACCACCAATAAAATTTTTGCTCTGAGGTGTAACACACTCGAATTTACAAATTTCCTGAATAGAAATTCGCTTTTTTTTTAATTAAGAAAACTTTAATTTCTTAAAAGCTATTACTGCTGAGTACTTATTCGGAATGTTTGCTGGGATCCGGGCCTACTTTCAATAGTTTACCAACTGACCACCACAGCGCTGAAATCTAAGCCACGCCTCCTCTAGGTTTCCCAATACCTGTAAATTGTTATCATCTATTGCATCACTGTTTCTACTGTTTCACTCTGTTGGTTGGAGTTTGATACAAGTTGGATTCTGAGCAGCGAACATTCAGTTTGCAAAAGCTACCATCGCTGATCCATGTCCCCTGATTTTTAATAAGCTTCGCCAACCGATTCGAATCGATTAGAGGTAAAAAATAAAGGAGTTATCCCGTGTCTTCTTCCCACGGCTCGTATAATATTGATAGATGAGCCGCAGCCTCCTCGGTGCCACGAAAAAGGGGGATCTAACGTTCGAATTTATCAAAATCATTTTGATACCTACTCGGCGCAGCATGACGTCACACGTCTCAGCGGTGTTCCGGCTGATCCGTCATTAAGAAATTTGCATACGCCAATCAGTCAGTGGCGGAAGGATTAGGACGGCTGTCCTTTTTTTTCTGAAAAAGGATTTACATACATCCTTACCAACCGGAACCTTTTTATGCGGTGCGTCGAGGGGTAAACACCTGAAGGCAGAATCCTATTCAGGGTGGTGGAAATATCTTTTTGTACCCCTCACTAGTCAAGCAAAGCAAATTGTGACTGTAGAAATTTCCCTTTCGCAACTAAAGTGTTATGAAATATAAATTGTAGGCTTGGTGTGAAGTCTATTTAATTCTTTATTCATAATGGTACTTTATTCATTTAAGCTTTTCAGAATTCCTTGAAGTACCTATATTTGCATTAGAAGTAGCAGAATACTTGTCCTTATCGTGTCAAAGCTTAATTTTTCTGCACTATTCGAGGAATATTAAGATTCGCCTGTGCTCATGCACGTTTCATGAGAAATAACCTTCGTGATCACCTACGGTGCCCTTCTTCCCATGTAATCGCGATGTCACGTCATCAGATGAGGCACGAGGCGGGCTGAAGGAAAAAAATGTTCACGCGAACGAACTCTTAGCTGGCCACAGTAACCCGAGGGATACGTGCTGAAAGAAGCTGGCCTCAAACTGCCAGTTCACTTCTGCCTTATTATTAAATGTCGAGTTTCATAGCTGTGGAAAGCGCGGTTGTCACGCGCTGAGTGATGATACACCTTTCCCTTTGCCGCAAAAAGGTTCGCGAAAGCCTCTCAAGCTTCTTCTTCCCCGCGCACCGCCGTAATTTAATTCCTCCTTACTTCTGGTCAAACTTCCATCGAAGCGGCCTCGGTTAAACAAATTCCAGTGTGTCTTATTCATATTATTCTGTGATTCGTTATTCTGAATTCTCTATGATGCGCTACAAAGTGTTGCGGCTTTGGATCTCAGGGTGTCGTCGACGTTTCACAGTTTTTCGGTGCTTGCTACATCCGTCTACTATGGAGCAAGGATTTCCATGATTCGAATACGAATCAGTCTATTTCTCCAGTTTTTCTCGGCAAGACCAGGCACAGTCGGCACACGTCGCTTGCAAAACGACATTACTTCCCGTCGCGTGGGTCTGCAGCCGCGATGCACCGCGAGAACCGAGTGCATTCACACGCGTGTCCCTCTTCGACGCGGCACGAATGAATGAATTCGCGTAAATATTTATAGAACGTCGAGACACCACGAGAGCCGGTACCAGCGGATGCCGCGCGAATTGCTCGTTTTGTCGGGTGTTTCCAATTCGATTACAACCGTGTCGTCGTCGCATGTCTAGGCGCCATTGATCTGACAAGCAGTTTTCGTCAATTTTCGCGAAACCCGCGAACTTGTGCTAAAATATATCAACACCATAAATTCGAAATACTTTATCATGCTTAAGCTTCCTGTTTTTCTTTGCATAGCATATACCCGGGGTGTCGGTAGGTACACTTGATATAAAATGGCTATTGAAACTAATACTGATATTTTTTTTATCAGAATAAATCTGATATGTTCAGAATTTTATGCTGATTCAGAAAAACTAGTGGATATTTAGGTACTTTAAGACAATATTTGCTGAAAATCGGGTTGAAAACTGAAGGCATGACATCTGACCATCTCTCCCGAGGTGCCGGGAGAAATTGTTCTCGACGTTGGGAGAGATGGTTCGCGGCTTTGGGAGACATGGCCCACATAATTATTCATTTATCCTACAAGTTTTCTTAAATCAAGCTTTCAACTAGATATCTAGTTTTCTAATACGTCGTCAACACTACAGTAGTGGCGAATAGACAGTTTAAATTTTGAATGGTAACAGAAACAAGATAGGTTTATTAGAAAGGAGTATGTCTTGAACTTTATATGGGCCAAGTTATGCAGAAAGGTACCAACACTCAATGATCTAAAATTGAGTAAATTTAGTTTGAAGATTTTAATTGTTACAGAAAAGTAGCTTTATTTCTATTGGGTATATTTTATTTCTTGTTATTGTTTTACAATGTTTTGTAATGGGTTATTTAGTAGTGAGTAGTATAATTAATATTATTTCAAATTTGCTGTAGCTTTTGTTTTTTAAGCCTAAAATGGAACTATGGCTTGGTAGTATTAATAATTGTATAATGTAAGAGTTGTTGAATGGGTTGGTAATTTTTTTGCAAAATGCAGATCACATAACTGTGGGATACGTACTGTCAAACTAATTTTTTGTCATTTTGAGTATTAGTAGGTTTCTGCGTAACTGGGCTCATGCATCCCATAGATTAGGGGGTTCCCAATCTCATTGTAAGTTAGTGATACAAACATGATACTTAACCGTTCGTGGTCACACGGGGTGTATCGCACCCCAAGAGCCATTTTCGAGTTCAAATGTCGCGCCATTACGACTTCCAAAGGGGATTTATCTTGAAAAAAATCGTTTTTTCCACGACCGTTGAGGCTCGCTCTTTTCTAACTACAAACTTCATCATATCAGAATTTACATTTCTAGAAAAATTCTATTAGAGCATGGATGTATGAGTATTACTAATATACAATTATCACTCAAAAATTAAAAGATTCAAAAATACGAAAATGGTAACCCAAAACTGACGCTGGGGTGCAGTCAACCCCACGTGACCAATTTGTGATTCTAGGAAGGTGTGACCACGAGGGGTAAAGCCTTCTTGGAGTTAGTTACATTGACATGAAAGAATATCAGTTTTAATTTTTCTTTAACCACCACTGCATGTTTCGATCATTCCCCCATCAACGTGATCCAATTTTCCACCACAGGCCTAACAATTTGAATTGTATTTTGTACGTAGTTGAAGCAAAGACAGGAAGCTCATTTAAAGAAGCCCTCGAGTTGCCCGGTTGTGCGCCACGTGATGACCGCCAGCTACGCCATAAGATATTACGGGATAGATCATCTACACGGGCATGCCGTCATTATTTCTCCTGACCTCTGCACCTGAACGCGATCCTTTCTGCATGAGAAAAGTACGTAATTTACGGGTCTCGCGTTTCTTGAACCACTACAGGGATTTACTGCGTTGGGTGCCCGGGGTCACCCTAGCGGGGGTTCCCCTGCCACGAACACTCGCGGCCCCCTTTCTCTCTCTCTCTCTCTCTCCCTTTCTCTCTCTCACCCCTTATTTTAAGCGAGCCTTCGAAAACGAGAGTCCAGCGAGTCGAACGGATCCCTGGATATGACGGAGCGAGAGGAGGAGCACCGTGGATGACGGTATAAGCCGTGTCACGTTCGCGGATTATCGCCGTGGGAGATTATCACCTCTGCCAGGAAATTACTGGCACAAATTATCGTGGTATTACCGCGGGGTATAATCGACGTTCTGAAACGAATAACTCCTCGACTTCTCCCCAGCCTGCGCCGGTATTAGTAAATTGATCGTTACTCCTGAACAGATCCGTGGCCGTGATACTCGTTGGCATTTCGATCGGGAAGCCTGTGAAATCGCGCTACCGAAGCTGCCCGGTCGACTGGTTTACTCGTAGCGGTTTCTCCGTTTCTTTGAAGTGCCCGACCGTTCGGCGATCACGCTGCTCTGAACTGCGGAACGAAAAGCGCTTGAAAGGCGGGAAATTGGAATAATGAAACGGAGATCGTTGATGCTGACGTTGGTTCATCCTTTCGACGATATTAAGCGCGGATGGTGGTTTTGACATCTTGCTCGGGGTTCTAAGCTTGATGTCTGGTTCTGGTCTTCAGGTGGAGGCGTGGAAGTGCCTCTTATTCATCGTCTTTATACATTTCCTATGGATGTTAGTTATTTCTGCTTTGGGATGTTGATAGCAGTATCAGTGCTCTTTTTTATGTAGCTGCTGGCTAGCAAGGTTTCCTCGGTGTCTTTTGATTCTGCTGACTTCTGGATCATGTATATTTCCTTCCCTAGGACTTGGGACTTGTTTCGTGGATGATTACTCCCCAGAAGCATGCGCTCAAGACGGGAACTGGCGATCCCGGGGTACCTGAGCTGGCTCTCCAGAGCTGAGACCGTGTAAGAGACACTATTGGAAGGCATCTATGTTTGCGGCAGCGATAGCCAGACTTAATGGGAAACGGGAGCGATGGGATTCAGGAGCGATGGGATTCAGGGTTATATCAGAGCGTGTACTTTCTTTGCATTCTACACGAGTGCAAGGGTCAAGAATTCGGTTGGACCTTCGTGGGCAGTGGTTAGGTCCCAAAACCACGCTGTTAGTAAACATAGTAGCAGTAGTTTGCACTCCTTTCATGCAGACGCATCCTTAAAATTGTAGAGACAAAGGATTTGGCAGTTGTTCTTCACTAGCTCCGTGGGATACTCAGTGGATCACGAATTTATCAACAAACATTCTCTTCTCAGAAAATATTTACTATCGCAGGAACGGTTGCATCGCCATTGCATAACAATCTCCAGTTCTACTTCAAGAAGGGTACCACCTGAAACTAGACAAACAAGCTGAAATCGTAGGATTCCTTCGACCCACGTTGCTCATCGCACTTCGTGGACCGAACGATCGCAGGAGTCACGCGCTCCGCCGGAGACGTCCCTCGAGATTCCCTCTCCGGTCTCGCAAAAATTCAGACCGCGTAATCACTCGCGAGGATCACCAGGGTCGAGAAGCATAACGCGAGAATGCTGTAGCGGTGCGCTGGCTCGGAAAGGGGTTGAGGCGGTCCCCCGAAGGGCCCCTCGACTGTCCCCCACCACGCGGCGGAGGAAGCGAGCGGCGCAGAGGACGCAGGGAGGAAAGGAAACGCTGAAAAGGGCAGGAAGGGCGACGGGGGCCTAGTCGGCAGGTGGCCTCGTCTCACGGGGCCCCCGTCCATGGGGCCTGGGCGAGGATGAGAATCTCGACGGACACGCGCGCGCCACGAGATGGAAACGCAGATTACGCGGCCGTTCTCCTTACTCTTCTCATCCTCGCCGGCCGTCTTCGTCTTCGTCTTCGCCTCTCGACCCTCCGCGGCCCTCTCGCTCGCCCGCCTCCGACCAGGATATCTTCTCCTCTTTCACTGCGCCCCTCTTCTGCTTCTGTGTTAATCTCGGTCCGCGTATCTTCTCGGCTTACAACTCGGGGACCAAGTCGCGGAGGACTTTATTTATTAAGACTTGCATTACAAATTGGGAGGAGTAAGAAGATATCATTGAAAAAATGTCAGTATTCGTACCGCGCGCCGCTCCAAACGCGGCGATAATATCGTCGCTCTTCTCCCCCCCCCTCCCCCCCCCCCCTTCGTCCATCCCCCGTTCGCCTCCCCTTCTTCACGGGAGTTCGCTTTTTTTTACGGGTTACACGTTGTTTCGCGGTGTGTTAAATTCCGTGCTCGCGTGCGGAAGATAGCTCCGCGGAACCTGTTACGGGCGTTATTTATTAAGCCCGGCGTTACGCGAGGGCATACGAGGGAATCGTTATTTTTCCATTATGTCTCCATTCGAAAAAAATGTTCCGCTGGGAACGTTGCCAGTCCGCGCGCTGGGAACGCTTGCCGTTACGATTCTCTGTAATCGCGCGGCTTTCCGCGCTCACGGGATTGATGGGCCTGCGCGCGGTAGACGGAAACGCTACTGCAGCGCGATTCTTTTTTCCTTGTCGTGTACTATGTCCAGTTCGCGGTTACCGGTAGAAGCTGCTAATGCATAAGCACGCGGGAGCGCGTGATAAATCGGGGGAACGGACCGAAACTAATAATAATAGCGCGCTCGGCGCGCGGAGCGTGTCGTGTTCCCTTATTTCACACGAGACTCTGTCAAATTCTCCTGTTACTGGCAGCGACACGACACGCTTTAAATCCCCGCTCCTTGGCCGCGGGATTTGTGTCAGTGATTCGTGCTCGAGTTCACGCCGATCGTATATCTCTCGCGGTTTCGTGGGGGACCGTGGCAGATAATGATTCCAGCGAGCGTGTTCGAGCGGTATCGTTGCCGATCGTGTAACCATAATTTCGTGACTGTAAATCACGACAGGTGCCTACGTCTTTAGAGCCCTGTAATTCAAGTCGAGGAGGTGTCTCCCGCGACTTCCACCTCTTTACCCCCAGGAAGCGCGTGTGCACGTTACGGCCGAGGCATAAACTTGGTCACTGTAGGCGATTATTAGTGAATTTATGCACAGTGATGGGCCAAAGGCAGTCTGCCACGTGCATGGTAAAGGGAGTACCATAGTTTCGTGAAAAGGGATTGTATCACGAAGACTGTGTTACAAAGAGTAGGCGTTATCACGAACGTGGACGTCTTCTGTTGGTATATCTATTAGTAACTATTTATTAGTAACTATTCATTTTTTCAACAAACGTGTGCAATTGAGGCACGGAAATTGTCTATTCCCAAAAGTAACTGATGTTTAAGAATTTTTTTTTAAGAAACTGTTCGTCATATTGGATTAAACTGTTTTGGGATATAATGAGGCATCTTTAAACTCGCAGAAAATATTTTTTTTATGTTGATCCTCCTTACTATTTATTAATTATTGTGGAATCTTGTCCACCTATTCGACGATGTAACTCCTGTTGGCAGGATGTGTAGCACGTATCACAGTCATCTGATTGCAAAAAGATAGAACTTTCTTAAAGTTAGATAGTTTACGCGGGTATTGGTCTATTTAAAAAAAAAAAAGAGAAATTGATAGAGTTATAGCGTTTGAAAGAAAAAGTAAGTTTTTCTTTAAACAAATTTTTCATATTATTCGCTTTATATCGACGAAAAAAAGTATTATAAGTAAAAACTAAAATTAAAATTATAGGTCCAATACCAGCGTGAATTATTTAACCTTAAGAATATTTTCTTGTTTTTGCAATCAGATGACTGTGACAGGTGTTACACCTGACGCCAACATCAGACACGATTCCACAATAATTAATAAACAATAATAAGGATCGACATAAAAAAAATCTACAAGTTTAAAGATGCGTCCTTATATCCCAAAAGAGTTTAATGTAATATTAAAAATAGTTTTTTCGAAAAAAATTCATAAATTTCGGGGGCTGTTACAGGAGAATATCCCCTTAAGTACTTTTTCGATAATTAAAGAGTCCTTGCAGAAAACACTGCAAGTGCTAAAATCCGGAAAAAAAATTATCGGAAAATACGTACCAATAGTATAGAATTTGATTTTTGGCACTAACAGTGTTTTCTCTAAGGACTCTTCAATTGTTCTTAAAGCAGAAATAGAAACTGATACTTATAACTTAGAATGATCCTTGATGTATTTGAAGGATAACAAGGATAACCCCACTCCAGAAAAGCTACTTGCAAGCAGAGTTCCAAAATTATAACAGTTCAAAATATGCTGACTTTTAAAGCCTATCTGTTGGTGCTTCAGTGACCCAGAACAGGTATGAAGAAAAGCACCGTTGCAAGCCTGAGTACGCATTAATTCCTCAGGGTTGAGTCGCGAGATCGTGCTTACGAGATGATCCGCATCGATCTTCCTCCTTTCATGAACCTGACGCGACGCGGCCACGAGCGATAACTGAAATAAACATATCGGAGCGTACGAACGGTACGTCACGTAGGATCGTATCATTCTTAAACGACGTAGTGAAAGAGCAAGCGAAATTGAAGATGTCAGCCACGTCTAGACGCTGTCTCGTCAAACTACCCGCGTCGACACTTTATCCAATTGGCAATAATAAGTATCATTGCCGCTGTCAGCGACGGAAATGCATATTATCCTGCAACAAACCTTTATATATTGAAAGCGCAGAGGAACACAAGAGCTTACTCGATTGGAGACTGATTTTTTTTTAAATCACTTCGTCAATTCGAACGTGTGCTGCACGAAACAATTAGATGATTGGGACTGGGAGACCCCGTGTTTGTAGATTCTTTCTTTCTAAATTGAATACATTATCTTTGTTCATTCGTATGCCCGAGCATTTCCGAAACAATTTACTAAATTGGAAGAAGAAAGTCGTATGTAGATAGCGATTCATTCGTCAAAATGAAGCATAGAGAATAATTTATTTGTTCTTCCAAGAAATTGAAAAGGAATAGAGATTTTAAAACGTCCAATTTGTGACGATCCATTTACAAAGGATCACAGAGCATCAGGATTTAGAGTTCGTTTGGAATTGATTAAATTCCAAGATCTCAGGTTTGCCATTAAATCACATTCCTGAAAAGACTGCAAGACTTCAGAGTGCTTCACACTTCATACGATTCCTTTTCTCAATCATCTCATGATTTCTTAATTAATATGTACAGGACTAGTATACCTAAACACGTGAGAATAATAGAACGTCTTCTGTACCTGATATCAACGGTGGAAAGTATTTTTCTTTGGCTACCATGTTGGTTGCGAAAGAAGCCAAATGCGGCGCAGAGGACTCACGATCGTACCTTGTATCCGTAAAAAGTGGCGATCATCTTGATCTCAATGGTAGGCCCTGTGGGAATTATTTATCTAGACTGAACTCCATGACGGGAGTTTCTCAGAGGACAGGGTTCCTTGATATGTGAAATAAAACTACAGATTGCTCTCGAGAGTTTAGGTGGAATCTTGTATGGAACTGGAATCTTAGGTGGAAACTTGCAGGGTGAAATATGGCAGGGTGGAATTTTCTTCTCGATATGTACACAGCTTTTAAACAAGCTTCTATTTCTTCACTTTCCTTCAATGTTTCACTTTCTGGCTGTAACGATTGATGAAATGGTAGAGAGTCGAAGGTGACCCATTTTCCACCATGGGAGGTGAAAAAGAACTAGGAGGAAATTTTATTAACTTCGTAGACGTTAACTCTGTGAAATGTTCTTCGATTTCACCCCGCTCGAGAAACTCGGAACATCCTGCACACGAGTTACTATCCTCCGCGTTTCTGTCATTCCTTTAGCCATTTATGGAGAAGACGGAGGCTCGGTGACATTCCAGAATTACAGCATTGTAATAGCCGCGTACCGTCGATCCTCTGTAAGGAATTGCCTGATTTATATTGCGTCCTGCAAGACAGATCACATACGATTCTTCACGTGGTAAATTACTTTCCCGTAAAGCAGTGTACAACTGTATAACGTATTGAGTTGTAACATATAAAGTGTTCTTTAGAAAATAATACTGCAACATTCATGTAACTACATGCAAATGTAATCCATCGACACGATGACGCCTAGAAATTAGTATTCATTGTCATTTTATTCGCCAGCCTGTTTCTTGTACTGAAATTTATAATATATTAAGCAGTCTCAATTATTCATCTAAATTAATTCAGATTTAGAAGTTAACGTCCCACAAACTCGGTCAAATTTTGTGCTGCAAATTTTCAGTGTCCTATATCTCATAAATAAATATAAAATCAATTTGTTTATCACAATTATAATGACTCCTGTTTCATGAAGCAACTTACAAGGAGAGTATTTTAGGTGTCCGCCTCCGATCATTTCGATTTTTGGATATGTTATAGAGGACCGAAAAATAAGAAATACGTGTTTTTTTATTTTTCCCCGTTTTCATATTTGAGGGGTGAAAACTGCGTTCAAAGTTAGGGTTGAAAAATCATTTTTGTGGAATATCTCGAGAACTATTAGAGATAGGGGAATAGTGTCAATGGACGAATTTTGTGTCTTTGAATGCGAAATATGACTGACTCACCAGATTTTCAAAAAGTTCATTTTTTCCACAAAAATGATTTTTCAACCCTAACTTTGAACGCAGTTTTCACCCCCCCCAAATATGAAAACGGGGAAAAATAAAAAAACACGTATTTCTTATTTTTCGGTCCTCTATAACATGTCCAAAAATCAAAATGATCGGAGGCGGACACCTAAAATACTCTCCTTGTTAGTATATTCCATTAAATTATAATTAAGATTGTCAGTTAAGGGAGCACGCGTACTCACGAGCAGACTCTTCATTTCTCTCCTGACACGTCCAGTTCGCAGTTAAACAGACTTTTTCCTGATCCACCCCTTTCCCGGCTTTCAATCCGAGTCAGGATCGACTCTTTGACGCGTAAGGATGATCTCAATTAAACGGGTTTATCCGAGTCGACGGGGGGCCTTAACCGGTGCACGGAGGGACAACAGCGTATCTGAATAAGAAATCAGGATACGCAGGAAGGGTGATCGCTTCACGGTTTCGTGAGAAAGGACATGTGTCCAGAGGACTTATGAATATACTCCAAGTCTCTTTCGGGGTGTGAATACTCCGTGTCACACAATCGTCGCAGCCACCTGAGCTGCTGGGAGATGGTCGTCGACTTCGAGGGGTGGCTGTCCTTTCTTCGTTACGTAACGCAGTTGTCGCACTGTATGTTGTAAAAAGATTGCAGGTCTGTGCGATCAGGTGTTCAGGAACGCTCAAGGATTGTGGTGACGCGAGAGGTTTATCGAACGAGGGCTGAAGGAAATGAAACTGTTCCATTCGCTCGTTTCACGCCACTGTAGGAAATTGAGGCTTGAAATATTGATCTTTCGTGAATTGTACAGGGTGGTCCGTGTATTTGGATCCATTGTTTTATGGGGGGGGGGGGTAATTATTATAGTATTTTCGTAGTAATTATTCCATTTCTTAATTATTCTTAGTTACTAGAATCAGGAAAATTGAACCATCCTCGTGTGACCATAGTCTTTAGTATTTCTAGCACTGGTGTGTTTAGAGTAGCAAAATAAAGATTAGTTGCAAGGTTTATAACACATGTGTGTAATACGTGCATCACAGGTTCAGTGATCCTTAAATAAAATCCTAGCAAATTCTGCTCCATTCCAAACTTTCATATCACAAATAATTAAAAAAACACATCTCCATGTAACAATTCATCTTCAAAGACCCCTGTGCCCCTAGCAAATCCTGCTGCATTCCCAGCTTTCATAATAACTTTCCCTAATAACTTAGGAAACACATCTCCATACGTTCGAAGAATAAAATCACCAGTCTGCAAAAGGTACCCACACGACCGGAGTAAAGTTGGAATCCGCTTATTGTAATCCATCTGGCAGCGGTACCCCGCAAACGTGGTATTGATTGCGCACGTCGAACAGGGGCTGGCGGCTGGCAAAAAACGGAGTTTCGAATCTTCGTGACCGTTGTTACCAACTATCGTTCGAGGACACGGTAGGTGGGTTGGAAAAGGAGCGGGGTGCGGCTTGAATTGATGAGCAAAAACCAACGAAATCATGAGCGATTGCTCGGGCTTGAGCGGCGGCGCGCATCTCTCCGCTCCGCTCCTTTCGCCGCTCTGTGTGCTGGCTGCAAAAGCAATTTTTTTCCGGTGTCGTCGACGCCGCCGGTCGTTAGCTGCTTTTTCCTAACTAATCTCGAGGGGTATCCCCTCCAGTGTTCCGCGCGGCTGTATTATAATGAGGTGTGGATTGTAAATGAAGCTTAATGACGCCGACGCCGCGAGGTCATTTTTCAGCGTTTCACCGTAAAGGAAGGGAAGGTGTCTTGGGCCGAGTCAGCTCGCTTCTCTGTCGCGATTAATATACGGGATAGGTTTATTTGTTTAATATCTGCGCTTGTGCACACGTTAGTAGAAACGTACCACACATTTCAGATGCAGTTAAATCGATATTTCTATTGATATGTTTAAATAATTTTGCTACTCGATTTAGTGGGTAAATATATTGGGTAATGTTATGGCTATCTTTTCATTTAATTAGAGTGGTCAGTGTTTATTGTGTGGGATTTCTAATTGTTAATATGTTACTATATTTAGAATTTCGTGTGTATTCAATTTTGGGATTTTGGAATATATGTATTTTTGGAATGTATTCATTCTGGAAAGATTTTCTGTGGCTCAGAAACCCAAAGGGGTGGATAAATAGGGGGTAGTAGTGTAAAATGTAATAACTTTGAACATGTAGTTTGAAGGAAATTGTTTATAGAAAGGCTTTACAAATTCCTTAATGTTTAAGGAACCTGATCATAAATTTAGGATAAAATGCCTTGACCACTTGCATGTGACGTTTCCATCGTAAGAAATGTATTCATGTCCGTTACACTTGTTAAAAAAAAAATAAAAGGAAAAGAGTGGCGGTAAACAGGAGGCAGCTGGTTCAATTGGGGTTGAAATTATTTGAATACACGAATCATTTATCAAACGTGAAATTACCTGAACGAAACTCGTTCTTCGAGTGGGGTAATCTTCTTTCACCGAGCACGTGACAATTCTCACTTTACTACAAACGTGTTGTGACCGGGCCCCGTCATAAAATATACGAACCAGAGTTTCAACTCTCTGTATAAAAGATTTCACAGTAAATTTCTTTGGATATCAACAGCAAATAATTTTTTCTAAGAATTCTAGTAAAAACCTATGAACTTTATTCCATGGGAGAACTAAAATTTTCGAGTAATTCACTAATACACTTCGATCCTGACAATTTGAGTTCTTCCCAATGTGAATTTTAATAAAATTAAGGGAATACAGTACATAGTAGGAATTCCTCTCGAATTTAATTTTTCTAGGCCTCTCTTTATCAGAAGAATTACAAGACGATTACATTTCCCTCGTTAATACTCTGATTTCCAACCCCTAGAGCGCTGTGAATCCGTTACACTTGCTGTTGGCGACAAAAAAACGCGTAGTCCCCTCGTTGTCACTCGGTGCGCCACTTGGGGCGAAATAAAGTAGGGGAGCTCGCTTCCGGACCAGTTTTCGAATCGTCTTGTTATGAAGTGTCGCCACTTAAGTATCGCATTTGTATACGAATTGCTCGGTTGCGGTTCTGGATCGAGGCTTCCCCTCCTCCTCTCCAAGCTCGAGGTACATTATATCGTCGTTTAGCTTGACACGTGGAAAGGGGACCGCCGTTTTTAACCAGAAATGGAAACGAAAGAAAGGGGTGGATCGAGCCACAAAACAGATCGTTCCAATTTTTCGGGACTCACATAACACAGTCGTGAAAGTACCCTTCAGGCATAATCGTTATCAATAATAATCGAGGCTCATCGCTGCATCGATCTCAGCAGCTGTTTTTTAGTGCAACTTCTATAAATCGAGGGAGAAAGATCGGATCGCTTGTGTATAGTGATGGGATCGACTGCATCTTAAGTTTTGGAACTTAGTTCCTCACGTTTCTTTGAATTTTTGTAGGAAATATTGGGGAAATAAATCTATTAGTTCAATTAGTTTCATATTATTTAAATTTAACTTTTGGAAAGGATTAAGTGTGGGAACAGATTCGATATGTTTGGTTGAAGAGAGTTACTCACTCGTGTTTATTTCCTAATGTTTTAAAATATTAAATATTCAATATGTAATTAGACTTACTATTAACAACATTCCAAACAAAACTCAAAACGTACGAAATATCTTTGGGAATATCTTTCTTCCTCAACTCCTCGTTTCATCACAATTAATTTATTCTAGGTTTACTACATTTTCTTATTTATTTTTTGAAGAACAATATAAGCATAGCTTAGTAATTTTACAGAAGCATTAAAGCTTCCAAAATTCAATAAAAATTGCCCCAAGAACTACTCACCAGATTCATCTAAAAATATTTCCTTGCACAATTCGAGAAACTATAATTCCAAACCACGATTTATTAAAACATTCTCACTTGTCTCTCAGTAGATACAAAATTGATCGATATTTACGAGTCGTGCTCGACTCCATCACTACGCATCCACGAAGCAAAATTTGTTCTTAGCTTCGATTCGAAGATCGAGCACCTGCCCGAATGATGATGTCCTGCCGAATTCCGTAATATCAGCGGACCCTGGGAAACATTTATTCGCCCGACGGTCTGGTTCCTCCATGAAAGGGCCCGAGACGTAGTTTTTGCGTCGAACCACGACTCATCGCCGAGGAACCTATCGATTTACAATGAGCGGATCGT
The DNA here is from genome assembly GCA_947577245.1 of Andrena bucephala. Taxonomy (NCBI): domain Eukaryota; kingdom Metazoa; phylum Arthropoda; class Insecta; order Hymenoptera; family Andrenidae; genus Andrena; species Andrena bucephala. The sequence goes on along the minus strand of OX387715.1, from coordinate 45,253,734 downwards.
CCGCGACGCTGGCAAGTCAGCGCTGGTAAAAACTAGTATTGGATTAACGCGCACAGGGAGACCGCGAGTTTTTCGGCAAACGAGACCAGTTGCGAAGAAGAGATTGAAGTTTATGAAGATGTCCGAATCTCGGGGACACATGTCACGGTGCATTGATTCTCGGCGTTTCCGCCGAAAATCTGTCTTCGATCTTCATCCCCTTTCAAGCAATTCTTCTTGTCTGCTTTGAAGAGTCAATTGTTTATTTAACTCGACCACGCTCCCTTGGCAATTATAAAACGGAAGAATTTCCACAGTACACTGCATAACGCCTTATTATGATTTAAGAATCGAGTCTTCTTTCTTCAATTTTCTTACACTCATTCTAAAATATGCCCAGGAAGTGTAGAACGTATATGGTGGGCTAAATATTTGCTTCACGATAATTTCACATGCTTCAGATACACATATCCAACGAATTGTGCTCCCGAACCTCTAAATGCGGGACCACAAATTCGACATTCGTCCGAATTATTAATCAAATGTTTGCAGTTATCGATCACGAGTCGAAACGCTCGTCATTTGTCGAAAATGCGCATAGTGTGAAGATATACACGAATACTTTGGCGAACAGTTTGTCGAATACCGAATATTCGAATGCCGAATTTGTAATCCCCCTTTTAAATAAGTGAGAAGTGTACACGTGTGCTTCATTAAAGATTCACGATCTTTCGGTGTATATTATTACGTCCTCCTCTTGAACACTCTATCGACTGCGAAAGATGTATACGTTTGCGTCAGTATTGAGGTCTTCATCAGAACCACGTTCAATTTCTACCGTATCGATACGGACAGGTTAAGCTGACCGAAGGTGTAAGTGTGAAAATAAACAAAGCAATCTCGTTAGCCAGTTGGAGGCTTTTATCTTAACCGAGGATGCACGAGGTGTTATACCGTGAAATGGAGTCCCGTAGATGAAAACGATGTTGGATTTCAGTCCTCTCCCATTCCCGGCTCCCCCGAGGCTCCATCATGCCCGTGATAAGTGGCTGCCGTTTGCACCGTGGGCGCCAGAACTGTTCGTCTTCCTTTTTACCGAAACTTCATTTGTACAAGTCATTAAGGACCTACCCGGGGTGGACGGCGAGATCGAACGGGCCCTCGGGAATCCTCTCAGACTCGTTTTGCTCCCTTTGACACTCGAGGTCCGGAGGAAAGCCTGTGGGAGGTGAATACTGTGTTTCTGATTTAGAAAGGAAGGAATCCTTCGTGAAGGGGATGAGTGACGGCTTTGAATGACGTGAATATAGAGCCTCGAGTTCCACTCACGAATAAATATACATATACATATAGAACGTTTGTGGCTAAACACCTTTTGATTTCGGTATACGCTTCGATATATGTATATACTCCGAAATTATTAATTAACCCTTAAGTGTGCAGCTGCAGTGCTAAGAATAAAATTATAAATAAAAATACAATAAAGCATCGCATGAACAGTGGGGCACTACGGATTTAATCTTGGGGGAGCCGAGTTGAACGGTTAAAAATATTTCTAATGCAAATTCAATAAACTTCACTGCTTAGGTGATTGTAAAAACTTATTTAAAGAATAAAATCCGGTTTTCTCTTCGTCCTTTCGAAGCTTCTTCTTTGGGGGTGCCAGGGCACCTCGAGAGTAACTATTTCAAAAAAAGATTTCTGCACATTGGAACACCCGCGTCCCACGTGAACCATAGCCATGCACAATCGAAACTTACAAAAGCCACGTAACTCTGAAATTCGCGTCGCAGAACGGCAGCATAAGGCCTGCATCCCAACGTCACGAAACGGAACTTTCTCTTTTTCCCCTGGCCGGTTGAGTCACGAGCTCTTTTTACCAAAAGCTGCCGCATCACGTATGCGTAGTATGTTATCGAACAATGCGATTGCAAATGCATTTATCGGCCCCGGCCGAATGCAGCGGCGAGCCAGCCACGTATATCTTCGCGGGCATCTCGCCGGCTCGGGGAATTCCGAATAATTTGCTTCGGTTGTTGCCGAGGATTTAGGCCCCGTAATACCGGGTGACTCTTCCCTCGGGCGGAGAGCCTGCGCGGGGCATTTGTCGCGATAAAACCAGGGCACGACGGTAATCGGGCGCTGCCGCGGAGGTACGATGGCATCCATGCGGTCGCCTCACATTCATCAGACGGCAATTATTTTACTTCTGCGCACGTCAGGACCTATTAGGACAACGAGACTAATCGACGTCCTTAAATGGCGCGCCGGTGAATTCCTGCTGCGCTATCCAGGGGAGCATTTCGCTGCACGACCGCGCGAGGAAGAAACCGTGGTAAAATGTCCCAGCACCGCCGAGCGTGAATTCTGATAAGAAATGGCGTGGAATCGTCGCGAAACGGCTGCAGGATACTTTGGAGAATAGGTTGCAGGATTTCTTTCTTCTTCAAGATTTTTTTTTGTCATGGCTTTGCCATATGGATGTGTTTTTGAATATGTGGATCTAAGTAGGTAAGGGTAATTTTTAGGCACCCAAGTTCTTGAAGAACCAAATTTTGTAATAACAATAACTATTTTGTTAGATTTATACTTAATTGCTACGACTGAAGTTGACTGTCTCCGAGTATTCTCACACGTGTTCGTGAAATATTTTCCACGGCCCGGCCGATCGCATCGCGGGCATTCGTTTTCGGAGTGCGGCTCCATCAGTTCTCGTCCCCTTTCTACGTGGGCCAAAAGCAGGGCTGGCCGACATGTCGGGATGATTTTTATCAGGATCCACTTCTGCCCCAAAAATTCCACCGAGATTCAGCGAGTTTTCGGCCTTCCGAGCGATTAGGCCCGAAGATACGAGGCCGAAACAAACAAATAAGAACAAGCGTGGTCGGCTACCTACTATTCTCTACTCTCACCATGAATCCTCGTGGTGTCCTCTTGTTTTCGTGCCGCGGCAGGTGCACACCACCGTGGAATTACTCGAATGTGACAAATATGCCAAACATCTTCGCTAGGGGAGACCCCGTACAAGGGAATACGGTTCTCTTCTTTTTTATCTTTCCCTTTTCTCGCCGAACGCCGCCCGCTCAAGCCCGGCCATTGTCTTCGCCGCGAACCACCCTCCGAGATCGCCTTTATCTGACTCCTCGATGCTATACGGATACGGTTAGAAATTTTATAGTGGCGCCGGAATGCGGGGATGTGTAGTTTAAAATGTATTTCATACCTTTTCTCTGTTTCGAAGGTGCGAAGATGGAACGTTGACGGAAACTCAAAGTGGGAAGTGGGAAATTCTTTCTAAGAAGTAACTTTACTTCGCTAAGTGAAAAAGAACTCTTAGTAATTCAATGGAAATCTGATTTTGGATTAAAATTAAATGGAAATTCTATACTTTTCGCACTGGACCCCATGTGAATTTTATTGTCGGAAATATGGCAATGCAAGGAATATAAAAATAGGAAATGGAATTTGATTTTGAATGTATACTTGTTCTTTGCGTTATACAGAATGTTCAGTAAACGACGATTTTAGAAGGGTCATATAGCCTTCCCCATTGTCAGGAAACTCGAAGTTGAGTGCTCTCGAATTTCAGTGAAGTCGAGAAGGCGTTCCGGTTCCTCCCTTTGCCGCACTTTCAAATTGCTCTCTGCTCCAAAGGACATTATGCTCCTCGATTTTCACCGTGGATCCTTTGAAAGCAGTGGTTCTCTTTTCCAACTCGTTACACACCTGCTGCCCCAGCTTTTCTTCAATACAAACAGAGTTCACTTTAAGATACCTTATTTTCGAAATTACCAAAGTGTCTTATACCCTTGTCTCCTGAATTGACACTCAATTAATTACACCTCCATGGATCCTAATCTACTGTTACTCACAAGAGGAAATCGTTTTCCATTTTCAGAGTAGAATCATCTTGTACACTACCGTAGAAAGATTTTATTTATTTTACTTATTTAGGATCTGTACTTAAAAGTACATATTTCAGTGAATTTTTCTAGCGCATCAGTCGACGGAAAGATTGAGAATCGTTTTGGTCAGAATAGGTTGGGGGTGCTGAATGAAAGTCATTCAGGATAAGACTTGCCTCCGGTTTTGGGGTTCATTGATGCTCGAAGTTCATTTTTGACAGATGGTCCATCTGCAGCGGGCTACTTTGTTACGTTCTCGTTGCGACCATCGAAACGTTTAACCGTGACGGGCACATTGTGCGACGATTCCGAGTGAATCGACTCCCACCGCTCTTTTATTGGCTAAGTAATTGTCGAGCCTAGTGCATGGGAATTGGCCTCTTCTATTTTGCGGCTTTTCGAGAAATGGGCAAAGGTTATTGCTGTTTTCATTCACATCTTTTGAAAGTGCTATTGGGAAGTCGAGTTCCTCTCTCAAGACGCTGCTGCGTTTACTAGCGAACTTAGAAATCGTTCAAAAGGATCAAATTCTCTAAAGGAGAACCGCAGACACTTCTACCATTTTCTTCTTATGATTTTGCTATATTCTATGCAGTCTTATCTACTGCGAAATGTGTTTAACTCTTCGACTGTCACGGACCAGAGATGGGTAAAAGATTATTTTAAATAAAAATTTGTGTACGAAAGTTTTATTTAAAATAATTTTTTGCCCATTTCTGCCACGGACGAATAAATGCATCGTGAAATCCGCGTAACCCTGTATTTTTCTTTGGTATTATACAGCATTTATTCCAGGTCGAACTCTCGGTATTCTGCCAGAAACTTAATAATACGAGCCACGTATGATTAAAGTAGCAGCCGAGGTGTTAATTCCCTGTTAAGTTCCTGAGTAGCTTCTTCAGATAAGGAGCTTCTCCTTTGAGGACCTTGCAGTAAGAGGGGTGCAGTTCCAATTTGACCAAATTCGAGTAAATTAGAAAAAACTATTTATAAAATTATTGCTTTGAGTTGAGATTAAAAAGAGCGCACTAAATGAAAAAAAATATATTTTCACATAATAAGTAGTAGTTATTAAGTTGATAAGTTTTTATTTTTATTTTTGGTGATTAAAAAATCTAGAGCTACCAAAACAAAAATATTACACAAAACAGGTTCAAAATTTGTAATAAATCGCTCATTTGTGATCGGATTTGCATCCATCGAACGTGCGCCAAACGATGTAGAATATTTTTACATGTTATATTACACGTCGTAACTCAAAAACTGTCAGAAATGGAGCTGCACCCCTCTGACTGCAAGGTGCTCATTTGAAGTTTGTTAGAAAGATGATGGTAGATGCATCTGCATCTGGCCATGCATAATCGTTTCGTGTCGAAGCTCAGCCATTACTCTGCTCGCACATTTGCCTGGCAAGTACCTATTCTCCCACTGACAAAAAGTAGTGCATTCAGCACAAGGAAACGCGGAATTCATTCAAGATCCCAGGAATCGCCATCAATGGGCCCTGCAAGGGATACTTTGAACGGAGCTGCGAGTAAAATCCTGTATACACGTTCAAAGTCGAGTGACTTTGTAGTGGCAATTCATTCACCATTTTCTGAAGATTTGACGCGCCCCGGTGCTCCTTTGCGAACTCCTCGAGGGTCACTCGTTGTCTGAGAGATGTGGATGGTCGGCGCACTCGGCCAGTTCGTTTCAAGTGACAAATAGAAGACAGCAAACAACGAGTTTCGTGAGTTTGAACTAACCTGGCACTGGCTTCACGAGAACCGAAATGTATCAGTTCTGGAAAAGCTTCCAATAAGCATCAAATTTATCTGCAATACTTCAAACTTCAATCTACGCTTCGGTGTTTATAAGAATTGTATATCAGCATTTTACAAATTCTGTACAGGTCGATTACCTTCGAGTGACGCAGACAGATCAGTTGAATTATAAACACTTTTTGGATCAAAACTAAACTTATCTCGTTGCATCAGTGGCGCACCCACAGGGGAGACCAGGGACCCTGGCACTTGAGTTGCCAGCTTTTTTTTCAGGAAAATAACGTACATTTGCTTTCGTGGAGTATAAAAAAAGTACGCTCGAAAAAACTAAAAGTACATTTTAATCTTATTAGTTTTTATTTCTTCCAAACATATTTTTTATTACTTTCAAGTAATAAAACTTGAAAGTAATAAAAAATATGTTTGGAAGAAATAAAAACTAATAAGATTCAGCATTACAGAGCAACTTTTTATTATTTTTAAATAACTCAATGGCATTATTGCACTGAATACTCATATTAAAATATATAAATAATTCGTTCTTTATTAAATTAAGAGAGGCCTTGTTTCTGTCATTCCGCCACTTTACATTCATGGCAGAGAAAACTTTTTCAGCAAATGCTGAGGTGGCAGGAACAGACAGAAGATAAGAAATTACTTTGAGATGATCGAAGTTGTATACATTTAGGAAGTACGTATGTACAATAATATTGCGTTATAAAGTATTTTCGCATACTTTATTGTTATTCAAAAGTATAGAGTACATTTACATATAATAACGTAAGATACTTTATTTTAAAGTACGGGTGGCAACCCTACCTGGCACCCCCCAGAGAAAAATGAAGGAGATTAATGTAGCCATGACTGAGGTAATTCAGGAGCTTCGCAGAAGAAAAGAAAGCTGGACCTTATTCTTTAAATAAATTGTTATAACCTCCTAATCAGCACATTAAAAATATTTTTAGCCGTTCAACCCGGCTCCCCCAGGATGAAATCCCGAGTGCGCTACTGGGCTGCATCAATTCTGTAACTCCAATTTCTCTGCCTCTGCAGTGTCTGCTTGAGATTTGCAGCCGTAAACATGTCCCCCCTGTCAGAAGTTTCGCGTTTAACGATAGTTAACCAACGGAGGGACCCAAGGAACCCAAGAATCGTTCGGCATGATAACCGCTAATTTCGCTGTCCTCGGGTAGAAGAGCACTCGTCATCATGTCCAACCCCCATCTTCCACGGCCCATACATTGTGCCGCGCAGCGCAGCGCTGCCCTGACGCACGATCATTCTTCCCACCGTGACAGTCGGGTACGTCCACGGCCGCGTACGCGCCGGGGCGGAATTAAAAAAGTCAAATAGACTGGTCGATACACCAGCTGCCTCGTCTTACCGTGCCACGGACGTATTTTCTCGCTTCTCAAGAAGGCACGTGGGTGGCGGCATGGCACTTTGCCGGTTTTATGAGGCCCTTAAGAATGGTCCCAGGGCCCGTCCGTCTCCCTCCCCCGTCCCGTCTCTCCCCGCCCGCCCCCACCAACCCGCCGTCCGCGTCCACGTGCTTTCCCCCCGTGGCCGCGCGAGTTCGAAACTTTTTGCAGAGTCGCCATTACTCGACAAAGTCCTTCGCCGTTTCGGGCCCTTGATGGATGCCCATTGCGTGGGCACCGTCGTTCCCGTCTGCCCAATGGCCTGCGACCGAATCCACGGCGCGGCTACTCCACGAAAAGACACGCGTCCAGCTTTGTAAATCGTCCTGCTGCCATGCCGCGCCGCGGCCCGGGCACCGTTCTGTCTCTCCGTCCGGCTCCCGCCGAATTTACGAAAGGGAAAATACACTATAAGCTCCGTACTTTGTTTCGCGGGGGAAACATCATCATCCCCCTTTCCCCGGCCACCCCTTCACGAAGCCCGCGTCACGTTTGGCAGATATACGCACCCCGCCGGGCCATACCGCTTACGAACACCTTGGCTGGATGCTCAATAAAGAACCGCCGAGCGGTATTCTCCTTATTTTATCGTTTGCCTAAATTTCTTTACCGGGGCCCCGAGTTAACGCCATGGAAATTAGGGACACACCGGCGGCGATAAATATGTCGGTTAAGATCCGAAGGCGTGCTACGTTTGGAGGTTTGAAGGTGATGGACATATTGCGCAATAAAGCGTAATTTCTGTCGGAATATATTAGTGGTAATCTTGCGTTGATGCAAGTAAGAATATGTTTTATTCAGAAATCAGTCGAGTCTTTTAGTAGAATTAAAAAATGACTTGAATGTATGAAATTATAGTTGTTGAATTGGACGAAGAACTGGAAAGGTTTAGTACGAATATTTCTGAATGAACTACCTACAGGATATGTCTGTCGTCTTTAATAATTAATTTATTAATTGCGGAGATAGTGTGTGTTTCACGCAGTGGCGCACTCGGGATTTAATCTTGGGTGGAGTCAAGCTAAAAATATTTTCAATGCAAATTCAATAAAATGCATTAGATGATAGTAAAAATTAATTTATAAAATAAAATCTAGCTTTCTTTTCTTTTTACAAAGCTCTTGAATCACTTCAGTCGTGGTTACGTTAATCTCGTTTTCCCTTCTTCTGGGTGCGCCACTTGTTTCATGTAATAATTAAGCAAAGTTTTGAAACTGGTTACTGCATTTCTCAATCTGATTTCCTTTGAAACGGTTACTGGACCAAGATCAGGCGATTTAGATAGTGTTACAGTCATTCGAATCCCGTCCTCTAGGAGCCGCGTGTAACCCACACTGCATTTGTCCCCGCGCACGCAAATAGTTGTCAGGATGCCCGTGTGTACACCCACGCGAAGATAATAAAGTCACGGACGATTCGCTCCTGTCGCTTCGCCCCGGATAAGAGCAAAGTATCGCTGGGGCGACGATCTTCCCGGCAGAAATTCGATCTTCGCCTGGACTTTTCTCCACGTGCCCGTTTGCGTTCTCCTTACGCCTGGTGGGAAGAGATATTACAATGTAATATGCAAAGCGCGCGCCTTGAGAGCTCCTTAAGTGATTCCTCAAATTCGCGCTCCCTTAAGTGCGAATCCGTGTCCAGGAACGATACTCAGCAGCACCGTTACATCGGCACGACTTCCTGAAACGAATCCTGCACGTGGAGGACGCAACCAAAACGACTCCCTCGAGAAAATTCATCAAAGGATGATTGCAACAGAGAACAAAATTCTCCATCGCTGTGCAATCATAATATTAAATGCAGCGGCTACAGTTAATTAACTAGCAGGTGTTCGCTGTCATTTTCGAACTCTCCACGAGAGCAACCATCGCACTTTTTACCAAAGCAACGTAGAACTCCTCTCGTTCCATCCTCGCCCCAGCCTCTTCCCACCTTCGCCCGCAATTTGCGTGGAGAAAAAGGAGCTACAAGCCTCGAAGCCCTGTTACGAGCGACTCAAAGAACTCGCAGCGCTCCCCTCGTCGTGGAGACTCTCCAAAGGAACGTACAGACCATCTAATCGCGCGCAATTCACCCTGTCCTTTCTGCACCGTCGATAAACGTAGATAGAGCACCGTGGACGGGATGCTGGACTGCCAAGTCGAACTTTCGGAGCACGTACCAATGACGGGCGGTGCAATTTCGTAGGCGTATGAAAAGCTGAAGGTAGGAAGGGTCGGTGAGAGGAAGAGGATGAGAGTGGAAAGAGTGAAGAAGGTCTCACAAAGGAGACTATGTGCTCTTGCAAACAAATGGCCGGCGATTACCTGCAATTTGCCATATATACCGGCGCCGTGGCCTCCCCCTCGCGTTCCGGCCGACAATAGCTCGACGTTCCTCGTTTTCGTGGCTGTTTTCGGTGCGGTGCTTCACCCCCGGGGCCATACATCGATCGCCGGGTAATTGTCAGCGCTCAGCGCCCCGAACGCAGGTGTAGCAGGGTAACGGCTAACGGCCGCAGGGTGCTACGTAAGTGTGTTAATTTATATAGTTCTGCTGGGGGGGGGGGGGGGGAACGGCGAGAAGGAAAAGAGACCTTGGCTCCCGGGGTGAGCCGCGAAAATCGACGGGAGTTGATAGAAATTCCTTCGAGACGATGCTTCCACAGGGAGTTCAGGCTGTGGGTTGGAATGCGTTGTCCTTTGAGACTGCAGCACTTCAAATCATTAGAAGTATCGTATCTGTGTTGGGGTAGATTCCAGAGTGGTGTAGGCTGGGTAAACTATACAATGATTGGCACTCTAAGCGGAAATCCCAATTAGAAAGTCTATATTTTTTTCTGAAGTTTTTATATGGTCTTAATTTTCAGTTATTATCAATGATTGTGGATTGCTCATTAAAATAAAACATATTGAGTACCTATTAAGTCGTTTATTTTAAAAATATTCAATGAAAAACAAAAATAGGCACAAAAGTACAATCACTGGCACCCTAAACTTTGAAGTTATATAAAAAACAACATATGTAGTTAAAAACGAAGTTTAAAGTGTTTAAACAGACAATTTCATTCACTATTAAATACCTACAATACTTAGTAAATCTGTATTTCAATCCATTACTTAATTATAAAGCGACAAAGTGTATTTACCTACCCATTATCACAATTTTAAGAAAACGCCTAAAACTCAGGCCTTTGTCCAACTTTGTGGTGTTGCCAGATGTAAAATGTGTAATTCAATTACTGTGCTTTGCAGTGTTATAGTGAAAGAAAAATAAGAAAATGTAAAAAAGTACTTTCTAAGCTTGTACTTCTTAACATTTGGCTTTTTAATCAGGAGTACCAATGATTAGTGCAGTGCCAACATTAGTGCAGTTTACCCTATATGTTGCAGGACGATTGTAAAATCAGCCTTTTTGTAAAAAGCTGAGCAATTTTACAAAATTTTTACCTGAGGTAGGCACAGTTATATTTATAAAAGTACGAACTTTACGGGGGAACACCACTGTGACAGCCGGAAAAGTAAGCCAGTTTTAAGAATTGTTTTCAGGAATAATTTACAGTTTACATATACAATTTTTATTACCTACCTTTAGTACAATGTCTTAAGAGACTAAAAAAAAAAAAAAAAAAAAATGAGCCGCAAAATATGCATAAATTTTAATATATTAATTAATCTTCTAGACCCCTAACGTGCGTTGGTAGGATGTGTAACCATGGAACGAAATCAACCAGGTCCGAAATCAAATTTCCTTTTTTTTTTATATGAACTATATGAGTATAGTTTCCGTTGCACGGAAAGAGTAATTAATATATTAAAATTAATGCATGTTTCTCTAGTCATTTATTTTTGTAGTCTCCTAAGACATTGTACTAAAGGTAGGTAATAAAAATTTTATTTGAAAATTGTAAATTATTCCAGAAAAAAATTCTTAAAAATGGTTTACTTTTCCGGCCGTCACAGTGGTGTTCCCCCTTAATAACGTGAAAATATGTAGTTGAATTTATTGTGAATCTTGGGACAAAGGCATCGGTATAAGGTGTGGTAAGCGTATGTGGCATCTGGAGTAAACACTCCCCACCCCGATACAGGACATCCAAGATAGACAACATTGCAATAGGTTCGGACATTCTTCGGTCGAATAGCGTATCGTACAGTTCATTTAGTGTATAGGTGTGTCGCAGGACAATTGTAAAATCAGTCTTTTTGTTATTTTTACCTCACAAGGGGAGTTAGGCAACCCGGAAATTCAGAAAATTATGCAACTTTTTTTTGTTGGTGCCATAGTGCGGTTTTGAGGGGTGAAATCACCCATTGAAAAAATGCAGAATTTGATTTTCCGTGGAATATCTCCGGAACGGTGAGAGATATTGAAAAGAAGTTTAAACAAAAGATACATCTTTATTTTATGTCTACAAAACTGCGTAAAAATAATAATAAAAAAATCCATAATTTTAAAGTTACCCCCACCACCAGTCCTTAATTCGGTAATTATTTTTACGCAATTTTGTAGATTTTGAAAAAAATGCAACTTTTGTTTAAACTTCTTTCCGAAATCTCTCATCGTTCTCGAGATATTCCACGATAAAGAAAATTCTGCATTTTTGGTCAAAGGGTGATTTCACTCCATATAGGTACATGCATCCATCCACATTGTCGATAGAGGACGACTCACATATTCTCGCGGTCAGAAAGAGGGAACACCCGTGGCAAGCTCGTTCGTCGCTGAGCCCTGCCATTTCGAGCCACGCTCAGCCCCGATTCCCTTTTTTTAGCTCTCGTTGCACTTGCACGTGCGCCACGTGACGAGGCCCGTCACAGCTGCCACATGCAACCCGTCCTCTGGCTCCGGTGTCGTTTCTCCCCTTCCGACGGCCAGAGGGAAGAACGCCGGGCGAGGAATTTTTACGGTGAAAAAGGGAGGACGGCGAAAGGGTGATGAAAGGATGCGACTCTGCACGAGGAAGTGTCTCGTGTGTCTACGGATTGCTCCGAGTTCTCTACCTGAGACACTCGATATTCCGAGCGTGTATCGCGTGTGCCGCTTATAGAGGATCGTGGCTAATGGCCCGTAGATTACCCGGCGTTGCACGCAACTTCTATGCGCGCCGTGACAGGTAAGGGCATCGGGACACTCGATACGCTCAACGACAGCCTGATAACCACACTGCGTAATCCATTACGCCGCCAGAAAGAGTCCGAGGAATTAACCCATTAGGCGACCAATTCTCTTCTCTCGTTGTCCCTTCGGGGGCAGGAAGGAGACTTACACTGCCGTTGGTAAGTATTAGCTATTAAGACACCCATTTTGTGTGGAATAATTGTGAAAATTGTTGCATATTTATTGAAGAATTCTAATACATTCACTTTATTTGGTATTTTAAATTAAAAGCACTGGAAATTATTCCATCTGTACCAAATATCACAGTTTCTGCAAATACAGCAGTTGTGCCAATATTTTAGAACGGCAACTATAATTTTGGACATTTAATTCTTTAGATTATGTGGTATAATGAATGGCAGTTTAGGATTAAACATACTGCCGTGTTAATTCGAAAGGGCGTATCTGATCAAAAGGTGGTTCTGAGATAAGTGACTTTTTCCATTTTGTGTTATGCCATCGGTATTTTGTATAAATCGAATTAGGTTAAATATTAAATTTGGATAAAAAAGTAGCTAAATATTTGTGACAAACACGTAAAATATTTCATAAACTCCAAAGGAGACTTTGGTAGATACCAAAATCAAGCATCGATTACACATGCGTCCAAAATATAAATTGTTATTTCTTCAATTTCAGTGCACATATGGCTCTCTTATTGAATATAGATCCACGCATATAAACTATTTTTGTGCCACCTGGCAGCAATAGCTCAATTTAAGCGAAAGTTGCTGACGAAGTTGTCTTGGAGACAATGATAGGTGCACCATTATCACAAGTGTTTCTGTTCTCTCGTCTTTTGACGAGAGCTGTCCAGTGTTGTACACAAATCAATGCTGAACATTGAGAGTATGAAATAGTTTGAATATTTCAATCCTCCGATGCGTCATGCATTTGTGTAGAATAATGGTGGTTGTTAACCCTTAATCGGTGACGTCTCCCTATGTGACATAAACGGTGACGTGGAGTCTCAGAGACTCCTGTTTAATAACTTTAGATTGCTAAGCTTAAATTTATTTTTAACATATACTGGAGTTATTAGTAACTTTATTACATATTTGGAAATATACTTTTGCAAGTTTTGTTTGAAACTTATAAAATATTTTATCACAAAGTCGAATGAAAAGAAGGAAAATATACGAAAAATAATTCTGCAGGAGGCTTTCAGACTCGACGTCACCGGTAAAGGGTTAACGATTTGCTGAGTGAATTTCAAAGATTCTACTTTCTTTCTACGAAAGAGGTCCATGCTCCATTCTGTGTGATCGTTTTGCGAGACACTGTTTCGATCCCATTCTCTGCCTTCAAAAAGCCTTTCAGGTGGATCGTTATGAGAAAGGATGCCCGCGATTTTTCATTCTTCATTTGTTTCCCAACCACCGCTCGGAGGCAATACCTTCTATACCTTATCGTTAGAACGGGGGAACGTTGATCGAGTGCATTTTAACTGGCTGTAAACGACCTCTTTTTCACTGTCAGTGGAAGAGAATACAGACAGAAGGGAAATCGTCCAGCTCGGAGCGAGCAATTAGCAAACCGAAAAAGCCTTTGTATCCCCGAGCTAGCTCGATTAATCAGCATATTAAATCGATCCGTGGACGTGCATTGAAATAATCAATTTTATTTGCCTTTGTTATCGATGGGCCGTATTTTAACCGCCTTGATAAATCTTGCGGTCTCGGGCCGCGTCAAATAATCCACGAAGGAGCGAGGACCTTTTCGTGCGGGATGTTTGCCAGCAAATATTTCCGCTAAATCGGGAAAGCTAACAGGTTCGGTGTCCCGCAAAACGTGTTTTCGATGGAGCTTAGTCTAATCACAACGGGATAATCCGGATAGAAAATCTCGTAGCAGGAACAAACGTCCTTCCACTTGTCCTAGGAAGGTGCAATCAGGAAACAGAATGCTTCGCACACCTGGCGATGTACAAATACTCAGGGAATAGAAAATGCAAATTTTTGAACAGATAAATGCGTGTACAAGTGTTTCTGCAGCGTGTGTGTGTATTATAGGTATTTATAATACTCCACCCCTGTTTATTAATTCGCGTGTAATCCGTTATAAAATTTAGGATTCTTTTGAAAGAAAAGTGTAACAGATGAAGTAAAAAGTCTTTTTGGTATTGATTTATACATATTTTAAAATGATAAGAAATATAATCTAAAATATAATCTATGATAAATATAATCTTGAATAAATAGCTATAACTCTGGCGGTTGATAAAAAGACGGTGTACATGATATTTCAAAATAGGTTCATGTGAAATCCAAAATCGATTTTTTTTTTAAATATATGAGTATAGTTATCGTATTAGCAATCGTTGCTGCAGAATAATGAAAATTGGATGATTGCTACATGTTTTAGTAAAAGTGCTCTGAAACCGGTAACTTTGTATGCTGAATAAAATCAAATTGGGTTGATCAAAACTTATAAAATTTGGTAATACGATAACGAGTTTATTTACGAAAAGAATCCCGAAAGAATTTTTTAAATCCGTCAATTAGTTCCTTTCTTTTTATCACCGTTTTTTTATCATAATTAACGTCATAGCAATTTATTCAAGATTACACCAGATAGGAAACAATAAAAAAAAATGTTTTTATCATCGTACAAATTGTATAAATCAATACCAAAAAGGCCTTTACCCTTTGTGTTACAGTTTTCTTTAAAAACAAATCTTAAATATTTTAAGGGAGTACACGAGACTGTACCCTTAATTTATTTCCTGTACTTGGGTACACGTAGTAGTAAACGAATATTACTTTTCGTAAAAAAATTTAAAAGCAATTTTAGCCTAAAAAATTATGATGCGCAATTATGCATCGCCCAGTATGCATTATAAGTTCAACCCGCGTTACTCTGAATCATTTTAGGCGAATATTCTTCGGCTTAGTAATTCATGCAACCAGCTCATAGCAGGCACACGCACAGGGGATGTAATGCATGCTGTGCAAGCGTGAAATGCATCGCGATACCAAAGGCTGTGCGAAAAGGTTCCGCGATGCAGCAGAAAGGTGCATATACGCGATATAAATGGATCAATGCGGTCAGGCCTACAGGGATTTACCTAATTACAATTAATGATGGGAGATATTACGGCACCACGAGATCACGCGAGCCAAGGGTTACTAATATGCCGCCGGGATTAACGATGTTGAATTATCGCTCGTGCAAACCCAAAGAATCAGATATTTCAAACCACCTCTGGCGCCGATTACCTTAACCAATCCATAAAATACTTCTTCATTTCATCGACAATAGTGTGCAGCAACCTAAAGGAGATCTTCAAATTTGAAATTCTACATTTTACTTGTCACAAATTCCTAAAAAGGAGGTCTAAAATTCCATTAACCCGAAGAACGTAGTGTTATATTCAACAAATCACAGTAAGAAACTGTTAGAAACTAGAGTAATTTTATAGACGAAGGCGAAAAAGGTCAGATGTTACGTAGTATTTCACAGGTCGATTGGTTTAATAGACACGTGTTGAATCTTATAACCTATTATATTGTGCCAGAGCAAGCACGATACAGTATTGTGAGATTAACAAATAAAATATCTACAGTTATTATAATCAAAAGAAAAATAAAATCGATATTATAAACAAAAGAAATACTTAATACTGATATTCTGAAGGTTCTACTATTTAACGTTTTATGTTATACCGTAATGTGTGAGCTCACTGCACGCCGGTATCAGTAAGAAGAAAGAGGAAGTACCTCCCCTCGTGATCTTACTAGGAACACTATTCAACTGATGATGGAATCGCGCAGATTTTTTTTATATAGATCGAAGGTATATGTTACAGAGGTCACAAAAATGTAAATTAAAGATGCTCCCAAAAGCTGGTCTGACCTTGAAAAATCAACAAAGCTGGAACAGGGGAAAGAAGAAAAATGAGAGGAAGAGAATGACAAACCGTTTGTTGAAATTTATTTATCTCTATTATATGAAAATACATTATAGTAAATGAATGATAATAGATTAATGATAGATAACAATTAGAAAAAATTAATGACGATAAATAAAATTAATGATAATACTATTGAAATCACAACAGTGGGTAATTAACCATTACATTTATGATAATCTTGTCAGCAAGAAGGTTTAAATAACTGATTGAGGCAATAATAATTTTCACAATAACCAACGAGACAGTTTAAACATGTCACTGCGAAGACTAATCGACAGATCACACATACTGCGCGACACTATTTTTTGCCGAATATATGATTATGTATACATTAATTGAAAAATAAATACCCAGAAAAGGCATATACAATTTTCTTAAAAATCAGGTAGGTTGTAAATAAGACAAAGAAAACAATTTGAATATACGGAATTTACATACAACTTTAGAATTCCGTATATTCAAATTGTTTTCTTTGTCTTATTTACAACCTACCTGATTTTTAAGAAAATTGTATATGCCTTTTCTGGGTATTTATTTTTCAATTAATGTATACATAATCATATATTCGGCAAAAAATAGTGTCGCGCAGTATGTGTGATCTGTCGATTAGTCTTCGCAGTGACATGTTTAAACTGTCTCGTTGGTCAAGATGTGAAAGAAATAGTGTTCGCTCGTTGCAGTCATTGTGAAAATTATTATTGCTTCAATCAGTTATTTAAACCTTCTTGCCAACAAGATTATCATAAATGTAATGATTAATTACCCACTGTTGTGATTTCAATAGTATTATCATTAATTTTATTTATTGTCATTAATTTTTTCCAATTGTTATCTATCATTAATCTATTATCATTCATTTCTTAATTTACTATAATTATTTTCATATAATAGAGATAAATAAATTTCAACAAACGGTTTGTCATTCTCTTTCTCTCATTTTTCTTCTTTCCCCTGTTCCAGCTTGTTGATTTTTCAAGGTCAGGCCAGCTTTTGGGAGCATCTTTAATTTACATTTTTGTGACCTCTGTAACATATACCTTCGATCTATATAAAAAAATCTGCGCGATTCCATCATCAGTTGAATAGTGTTCCTAGTTAGAGTCGCAGAAAACGCTCTTCCTATTTTAGTGAGTGCGGCTAATTCAAACTCCCCCACTAAATTATTTTGCTGTTATCGCCAGGAACAACCCAACAAGAACATGACCCACACAAGTCCTAACTTCTAACCCTCCGATGAGATTCCATAAAGTATTCACACAAAAATACCTACACGCAAGCCCTTAGTGACGCAACATTAGCGTTCACTCAAAGGGACCAAAGCGACTGTGACTCCCAGCAGCCAGAGCTTCAGCCATAGACCTAGCGAGATGGAGGCCAGTGTAGCATCGATGTCACGAGATAAATAATCCTTGCAGCGAGCACGTTTCGCGTGGGAGTGGCTGATGCACGTGGTGCTGCACGCGCGTAACGTGGACCGACCTGTACACGGCTGCCTGCACATAAGTAACGCGGCTGCCACGTGTAGCGATGGTCAGGGGGAAGGGAAGTAGGGTGGTCAAGGCACGGCGCGAGGCGGCTCGTCTGATTGGCTGAATTTATGGGGTCTACTTATCGCGTACTTACCGCGTTGTATATCAACAATGACACCCGCACCCGCGGGCGCTCCCTTCCGCCCCTTCGCCCCCGACCCTTTTACGCCCCTTTCCAACGAGCGCGGCTGCCTGTCGCACCTTTTCTTCTCCGCCCCACCGCCTCGCCCCGCGCCCACCCCGCCGGACGTTTACACCGGGTAAATGGCTCCGCGATATAGGGCCTGCTCGTTGGAAACGCGAAGATGGTGGTAGGATACGTTTCAAGGAGGCCGTTGCCGGCGAGATTTATAGGAAGACGATAGGAAGTTGTAAAAAGAATATTTACAACTAAGTCTCTTTCGGCTGAGTAACGTTGCTCCTCTATCGACTTCGACAGGGCCGCCGGCGGCTTCTGAAAATGGTAAAAAAAACTATGCATTTTGGGGGATCGAGGGAACTTTGATCTTAAGAGAGATTTTGATGTGCCCTGAATGGCCCTGAAGTATTGTGGTATTTAGAGTTTGCTGTGGGGTATTGGACATTTGGCGAAGGGGTGATTTGGAGGTTGTGACGCAATGGAAAAGTTTCTTTTGTATTTATCGAAAGAACCGTAGGGTTTTCAAGGATATTTGTGAGAGAGATTTTGGCTCGAATACTGATGGTTTGTAATTGTTTTCAATTCATTGCTTTTCGATAGCTACTTCTGACCAACGTTCACGTTTTACCTAAATTTTAGGGACCTACGCATGAAATTACAGCCTCATTTTCAGTCCGAGCATGTCTGGGCGGTAGCCGGAGCTGCGACCCCTGTAAAACACGACTTCCTGAAGCGTCAAATCGTTGGTTCATCGATGTCCCTACGGTAGAATACAAGTTACCGTATAATAAACCATTTATTAATGAATTGGTGACGCGTATAATGTTGAATAGGAATTGCCTGAGCGATCATCGTTGAGACACGCGTCGCGACAATATTTGTTAACTTCTGAACATCCTGAGAGGACAGGCTGGCGTGGGACACGCTGTGGGCGCCAGGAAGGAGCCGTCACGCGTCAGGGTCGTGAATCACGGAAACAGGAAACCTCGCCCCCGTGACTTCAATCGAAATCACCACGGTCGCGAGGATCCGGAACTTCATTTGGCGCCAGATAATCTTCCATGGCATTCTTTTTAGGCAGGAACAGAAGTTCCTACAGAATTTACTATGAAACAGTCTGGAATGACTACAGAAATCCAGAATAATATTACACTTGCGAATTATTTACGTATTTATTTAAATAATAAACGGGATAAAGTTCCATTAGTATACAAGAGAAAGAGAAAAAACAAAATAATACTTAAAATAGGTTAGACCAGGGTTTCTCAACCTTTTTTGAGTCGCGACCCCCTTTTATAATATTCAAATAAGGTAAAGGTACAGTAAACTTAATAAGGTAAAAAAAACACATTAAAAATAGTTATTTCAGAATATAATTCTAAGTTAATACTATTTAATTATCTTAATACATATATTAAATGTACTTAAAGATATTTAATATATTTAATTATCTTATTTAGTGTGATGGTTCTGCTTGCACATAACCAACTTTTTCTTTTTCTCATTTACGAAAAATCAGTGTTACATCATTAATAGAATATCTGTAACCATATTAAAATAAATAAGTGCTAAGAAGTCAACTAAAAATAATTGTGGCGACCCCCCAGAAAACACTTTGCGACCCACAGGTTGGGAACCTCTGGGTTTGGCGGTTTAAACACCACAAACTCATACGCAGTGTAGTTACAAACGTTTTTCTCGTGCTCAAAAAAATAGTGTAAGTCAGATAGGAGCAGGATGTGCAGGAACTGTTCAAAGTTCAATCTATGTAATTTAATGTGCAATAAAGGTGGCAGCTTGGTATACCCAACATCAGTGATAAGGAAACAGGAGGAAATAGTGATGGGTAGGGACAGGGTGAGTCAAGGTGAGTTAGGGTGAGTCAGGAAGTAACAAAGTATGTAGGTACTAGCCAGATTCAGCACAATGCTGGAAATACAAATATATTTCACATCAAATCAAGTAGGGACAAGTAATAGGTTTGTTAATATACTTTTTCCTACTGCAATTGCAATTGCAATGTTGTAGTTGGAAAGATGTTACCATGTTCTAGCAATAAAGCATAAAGCCGGGAATCCACCGGGAAGCTAAGCTGAGCTATGCGATGCTATGCTGTGCCATGTTAAGTTTTAAAAAAAATTGGCTTCAATACATTCTTATGGAACCGGTCCCACCAAAAGCTAAGCTAAAACATGGCATTGCATAGCATAGCGTAACATAGCTTAGCTTAGCTTTCCGGTGGATTCCCGGTTTAAGTATGTAACCTAATGTGTGCACCAGTTTCCCAGCCGCATGTAATTAAATCTTCAGTCTAATTCAATGTTACCTGTAACGACGCTATTTGAGTTTTGGTATCACGTAGTATGCAGCGCAACGTTTGCAGAATTTGTCACGCAGGTATTCCACAAGTTTGTTGCGGCCTTTTCTCCGGCGTGCTATAGGCAGCGATCTGTCGGCGAGCGACAAAGGCTGTAATCTAATATTTTCGGAGGGTACTGTAACGAAGCACCACTACCGGGTGGCTCTTCGGCATAT
Source organism: Andrena bucephala (assembly GCA_947577245.1). Classification (NCBI taxonomy): domain Eukaryota; kingdom Metazoa; phylum Arthropoda; class Insecta; order Hymenoptera; family Andrenidae; genus Andrena; species Andrena bucephala. The sequence goes on along the minus strand of OX387715.1, from coordinate 45,233,408 downwards.
GTAGCCGCTGCCTTGTCAACGTAACATCGAACAATGGAAACAGGAGACGGTGGACAGGTTGATTTGTTTCAGACACATTGTTTTAATGCGAGATGGCACGAGCATTCTGTTAGCTCGAGAGTGCTGGATGAAAGCGCTCTGTCACTGTTACAAAGATGCATTTCCACTTGAATATTCTCTCCTGCGTTAGTGAAGGCGACGTAATAGATTTCTTGAGATATGACCAGGCTCTATGATATTCCAAATCTGATTCTGGAAGTCGTCATTGTTATCGAACTCAAACGACGGAGTAGAAGAATTGGCAGTCTGATCTTCTTTTGATCATCTTTAGTATTTCATATTATTTCGTCCTTTTGGTAAGAGAATATTGGCAGCTTGGAAAATACATCTCTACTTCATTATTTTTTCCTCTCACAGTCAAGTTTCAAACGTGGGACGATGGGCGGAGGAGGATGAAAGAATCTGATTGTTCTGACCGGGCCATTTCCTGCACAAAATGTGTTAACATTAGTCATGCCTGGATTTTTACGGTTCCCCTTATTCGTGTAATCGACGGGCTGAATAGGTTAGCTAAATGTTCTTTATCTTGTGAGACTCCTGTTCAACACTTCACAAATATATGATCCTTATTCAACTCTTTCTGTCATCTGTTGACATTTTCTTGTCTATTATTTGATAGGAATTCACTGGCAAGTCATTACTACCACTGACAGTGCGAAAAAGAGAGCTAAAATTCGTATCAAGGGAAACAGGCCTTCCTCACTTTTCGTTGCATCTAGAAACTTTGCCAGAAAGAACACAATTCCGTCCTCTTAGAATTCGTTCGGGTTTCCCAAGAAAGGAGATCTTCAAAGGCCGAAGAGATTGTTGGCTTCGTTAATTTAACGGTTTAAAAGGCCGTGCCGATCGAGAGCGATCTTGGCGTTGGTGCGACGCCTGCAGGGTTGTAATCCAAAATGTGCAATTTTAGAAAATATCCCCTTTCAGGAAACGTGGAAATTACAGGGTGGGAAAAGAAGTCCCTAGAACGGTCCCGAGGGGCTCGGCTGGTCGATACGAACGTTTCCTTGTGTCGTGACGCCACCGTAAGTGGCAGCTGTCTGTTCAAAATTCTCCGCCGATAACCTCTTTCTACCGAAGAATCCACGCGTATCCTTCGCCAGGAAATTTTTTCCAGCCAATCGAGCCGTAATTACATACGTTTAAGACGTAATCGTATCCGGTGACTAATTTTAAATTGCTCTAATCGGGAGGTTCTTACAAACTTCCCCATGATTTCACGTGACCATCAAATTTGATAATATCCTGAGGAAGAATTAAGGATCCTTAATATAGGGAACCTTCGATGAAACTGAACTGATCTCGTATTCCTTAAAGCGAATCTATTCCAAATCCTTCATCAAACTATACTGGGATCTTGACAGCTTGATAGCAATAAACCATCGCATTTAACCGGCACGAAGGAGCGCAAAATGTCGAACACTTTAGGAACTATTAGAATAAAGCAACTTATCCCTTGTTTCGCGAGTAACTTAATCACAAGGCATGGGAACACGGCGCGCGTCACTGAAGATTTGCACATTCACAGTGGAGGTGCATATCAGGATTTCAAGATTCATATCACCCAGCAGGTCTCTAAAATTCGCTAAAGTGCCGAAAGTTTACATAAACCTGTCGCCAGGGGATTTTAAGCGATTTCAATCTTCGAACCCTCGGAGCGTCGAACGGCATATTGATCGAGGAGGGAAGCAGAGGCGACAGTACCGCTTACCTGTTTCGGTATGTAAGCTGACGTCTACGTTTCCTCGCGTTTTGTGTTCCTCGGGCGTGTCGACGAGACGTCCTTACGTATCTGCTGATTAGCTGAAAAACGAGACTTTTGGCGCCTGGACGGCTGCGTCACGGGTGCACGTTCGTGGGCCACGTCTAGACGCCGAAATCCATGAGAGGGTGGCGGGGGTTTGTTTGGGTTGCTTAATGAAATTCCAGTCTCGCGCCACCTCAACGGGCCATTCATATGCTCGTTACTGCATGCCCAAGTCATTCACAGGAAGAAAACGATGACACTCCCGCGCGATTCATATCAATGATCGCACAGGAGCCAGTTAAAAGGCAAGGATTAATCCTTACTTAGCCATTAAGTGGTGACATGAGGTCTCATGGACCTCATTACGATGTTTAGGATGCTGAGGATACAAGAGACTAATTGTAGTTTTATACTCTTTACAAATCAGATCTTCGAAGAAAAAGTCGGTGGAGTCTCATGGACTCCATGATGATGCCCCATATTTTTATATATTTCGATGTTTCTTCACGTGGGATTACAAAATAACTAATTACAGTTTTATATTCTTTGTAAATAATATTTTATTCACAGCACTTGTATTAGGTAATATACTTACTGAAGAGGCTAGGATGTGTTACCCCGAAGAAAAGCTAAAAAATTTGGGCACGTCAGATCCGACCTCACCAGTTAGATAACAAAGCTTCCACTTCGCCAGGTAAGGGTTAAGTACCCGCTTGGCGATTCCCCACCAGCATTACGCTGTCGCTTTGAACTCGTGGTTAGCCAGATTATCGCAGCCACCCAACTGGCCAGTCTCGCGTTGAACTCAAACACCGGGGCATAGATAGCAACCGAACTGGTCGGGACATCCCATTAAACAAGCCCGTGTCCATGTACCCTGGCATTACACGGAACGAAGAAAACGAGAAAAATTTTCCGAGTTTGCACCTTGCGGTAATTACGGTGGAACGAAGGAAAAGGCAGCTTAACTACCGGAGGAACATCGTGGCTCCACGGAGGAGGTCTACCAGGCCTGTAATCTCAAGCAATTACGTAGTTTGTGCGCCTCCCATTAGACAGGCTCCTAGAAGAGACACCGCGTGTCCCTGGTCGGCGCGGGGCAGGCTTTATTGCGTTCACCGGAGGAGCAAGTCGTAGCCCCTGACTCTATCTACCATCTACCCCGAACGGGCCAGACCAATGATAGGCCGGTGGAAGGACACGCGAATGAGGTATATCCGCTTAATTGACGGTTCCACACGAAATATAACAATTAGAGGCGCGTAAATCAACGCCCACCCGGTACGGCGCATTATTTTCTTTAAACGCCGAGGATTCGCGAGGCGACGCCTACTCCCGGACCGTTCAATCTGCGGCGGGGACACGGCCCAGCTGACCTATTTAAATTTCGATTTCTTTTCGAAAGTCTCGCCTTTCTTGGACGCGCCGCCGCCCCGACAGAGAAACTCGGGCAAATCGTGGTGCATTTTCTGGCCCCAGACGAATAAAATTAAGGATTTATGAGTACCTCCGATCGTTTCTGGGGCAGAATGCTCGCGAATGGAGACATACTGATACGGGTGAGTGAAATCTTGCCGTTCCCTCGACGCGGGGGCGAGTGGATCGTCGGTGTGCCGAGGCATGGCTCGGGAGGAGTATCGAGCGTAGGCACTGGATTCTGGGAATCTTCATTTATTATACAAACTCCGTGAGATATTATGAAAATTAGGCTGAAGAGGCGCGTCATCAACGGCATTAATGAGGGTCCACTTTGGGGTCCATTTTGTGGCGGCAGCCTAGAATTATCGTGAAGCTCGTGGCTGATCTCTGAAGGGCAAGAGGAAGGCTGGAAAGACAAGCGATGAGCAGTTTGGGGGATAATTTTATTCTTTTAGAGAGGTCGGGTAGAAAATATTTGACCAATTTTTCACGGAATTGGAGATGGCAGTTATGTTCCTGCTGGTTTTTGGATTAATTGGTAGAACTTTTGGAGGAATGTGATAAGTTTTGCACAGTGCATGCCCCTCTTACAATTAGTGTAGGTAAAGTTTAACGAAGGATACATTGAAAGCTGAAACTTTTACCAACAGATCTACTATCCGTTGGTAGAATTTTAAACGTAACTTTAAAGATAGTGTCAGAGATTTATGTCCCGAGTTAGATTTAGTAAATTAATTCTTTCACAAAACCCACCGTCAAAGCAGTAATTAAACATGCTTCTCCAACAACGTCAAAATTCAGTAAAATTTTCTGTTCCGCCCAGTTAACTGTATCAGGAAGAAGATAAGGCTCCTGTAGCCGAGGCAACCGCCAAGCACACTTGTTAAGCAGATTGCCTTTCACTGCACCTCAAACGAAACACGTGCAACGACGCACTGTGCAAGTAAAGTACGAAATGCAAAGCAAATAAGAAGGAATGGAGTTCACCGACCCCGAAAAAAAGAGATTTTACGATCCGTATAAGATCGATCAGCCGATGAAATAAAAAACTCTGGCGTGTGCAAAAAAAATGAGCCGTGATAGCAGTATTATTTGCCCAATTAAAGCAGTCGAACGGAGGCAGTTTAGGCACCGTAACCGTGACATAAAATGCACGGCAGGTGAGGCAACGTATGAGCAGCGAAAAAAGCTGTCGCATCGGGGCGTCGTGACACGTGTGCCGTGACACGGGGGTTTTTATGGTGTCACCTTTCCGTTTTTCAGCCCGAATCGCTTAGGTGTGTATGCAGCGTCGTAAAAAACCCCGCCGAGATTTATATACCCCGATTTCGTTACGGTCTGATAAATATGCATCGCTGTAACACGATTGTATGCTGCGTCGCGATACATCACAGGTATATGAATTTTCCATCGTATATTAATGCTTAATCTGTCCTGCCACTGATTGCATACGGCGGATAATGAACGCGCGAAAGCTGGTGATCAGTTTCTAAAGAGTTAAGATGGAACCTTTGAAGAGGTTATCAGGAATACATAGTTGCTTCAATGGAGGAGGGTTAATTAAGATACAGGGCTGGGGAAAATAGAATTTTGGAATAGATAAATAGAAATAAATATTTTTATTTCTTCGAGTGATACAGAATTTGACAAATAAACTTTTCTGTGAAATATTAGTTACATAAAGAAATAGAATTCTAAATATATATTTTAATTGTAACTCATACAAATACTATTGCGAAACGAGTATTTCATTGAAATATGAAGAAATAATTTTTCAAACAATACCTAGTATTTCAAATAATAATATTTAAAAAAATACCTAGTATTTCAAATAATAATATTTCAAACAATACTTACTATTTCGAATAATAATATTTCAAGCAATACCTAGTATTTCAAATAATGACTGACTGACAACACAAACAATGTGTGTGAACATAAATACCTGTGCTCAGAAATACTTGCAAGAAATATTTACTTTAGACTATTATGTAATCTTAAAATGGTAGCGAGTGATACTTAGATCTGTTTGATTCTGAAATTTCGATCCCTTATTTCCTGTATTCGAATCCGAGTGTATCTAAATAGTAGCCACATAGTATTTACTCACGATTTAAGCATTTAATGAAATAGTATTTGCTTATGGAAATATATAAATTTTTAGTGTTTTGTCTCAAACTATTTCAAATTTTCCTCAGCCCTGTTAAGATGTATCGCGACGTGTTTTGGGTGAAATAACTGCTTAGACATATTCTGTCACACTTAGGCGCATAATAGCCAGCAGCACAATGACAGAGAAAAGAATTGAACGTGTTAGATCGGTTGGAATAGGTGTGCCGCGTCTAGGGAGATTATCGTCGAAGCCAAATCCTCTTAGAAAGCAGAATTAAATGTGCAGGGTGGCTAATTCGATTCTCCCTGAATTTAAATGATCTATCGGCAGGGAACGATCGAAACGTTTTGTGCTTTACAGGCTCATACTGCTGATCGATTAGTCCCCAGCCAAATCTATTCAGTTTCTCATTAATTTCATCACGGAGGTAGGCATTTAACGCCCTGTCTATCCGTAATCCGATCTGCATATAATATTCAGTTCGTCATTAATATACGATATATCATCGGCTGCTTATCGAGCCAAAGTCATTGTCGCGACTCACGGCACCGGAGCTATTTGAATAACAATATTCGGGCATTAGACGGCTCACCTTTTGTGCCACCTAACGAACTCTTATGTAAATTCAGCCCCATTATGACGCGTCACAATATTGAGGAGATTTAACGATTCATTTAACCGACTTATCCTTCGCTCATGGAGCACGTGACAGACTCACGTCGTTGATTATACTACTCATAAAATTCTGTTATGAACTTGTGATAACTCTAGGTGACTGTGATGAATGGGGCAGATAACGGAGTCCAATTATTTTCTGCTTTCTTATTGTTCTTTTTCAATATTTATTGACTTCCTACTTTCTAGGAGCTCCAGAGTAAAATAGAAGATGGAGAGAACGTAAATTTCAAAAAGGAGACATATAGAGCTTCGACATCTGCCTTCCTGGTATTTCGCCCTCGATCCGGGTGGCTCCAGGCATATCTCTCTATCCGTGCCCTCTGTTCTTTTTATTTCGCCCAACGTAGCAAAATAATCCAGAAATCGAGGTCTATTAGCATCGGAGGCGTACTGGCATGGACCCCAGAAAAAAAGTCGGGTTCTGGGTCTCCTAGAGTAGCCCACGAAATAGCTGCATCGGAATCAGTTCCCTGTACGTGGGGAACGTGGAAGGTCTCCTCGGGGTCTTGTGAGAATGCGGACGACCGCGAAATCGCATATAAATTAAGGTTTCAACCTTTTCGGGTGCCCCTTTGTCGGATTCGCGGTGTCTCGGGGGAGCCGTTTTATCTGGCCCGAGAAAACGAGGAACGGACTCGATGCCGGGAATGGAGGTCGTGCCATCTATAACGTTTCGCCCGCGTTCACGTGGATCTATAATCTGATATCTGGAACACTATGAATGCATAGGATCGGAAGAATTTAGTGTGCCCACTGACAATTCGGTTGCTTGAAAGTTCGATAGAATTCTCTTCCCAAAGCATAAAGGGAATTGGCCAACCTTATCTTTCCAAGTTCAGCTTTCTACAGATAGTGTATACTTGTAAGTTATCGAGACGCGTTCCCGTTTCAAACTTTCAGGTGACCTAATTCTGTACCACGGAAACAAAGAATCTTGATTGCACGAGTACCCCAATCGAATAATCGAACAAAGGGTTTTACGCAGAGTTTCTTTGTTGAACTCGTATCCTTATGTCACAAACATTTTGAAATGAAAAAGGAGTCAGGAGAGAGACGGTGATTATGAATGTGGTGTAAGTCATGTATCTTTTGTTACGAGATATTTAAACTGTTGCGATCGGGCGTATTAAAAAATATTTTTCCATTATTGAACAAAATGTTTCTCAAAATATAGGTATACTCTTCTAATTTCAAACTTATCTATCATTGTAAAATTTTTTGAGTAACTTTTACGAAAATGTATCACTTGATGGCTATTTTGCAACAATTTTGTTATAATATTGAAGTATATATCGATATATAACATAAAATAAGAGAAATTTCAATTTTTTTAGACTTATACCATTTTTATAATCACTGGCACACATCTGTCAAAGGGGTCGACCTTAAATTACGTAAAGCCTTTGGTGGTCGGGAATTTCTTACGGGGGGGAGTCAGGTAGCATCTTACGTAATATTTTTTAACCTAATTTTCAATAAATACAAATTCTATCATTAATGTTCCAGAAAAGTAGTGTTAGTTTAAATTTCCCGAAACCGAATTAAATGAATTATATAAACCATTAAAACAATTTTAATAACTGAAAAAATTAAATGTAAAAAATATTACGTAAGGAGGGGGTTGGAATATCAAATCTTACGAATTCTTATACTGAGGGAGGGAGGGGGAAGAATTCACAAACATGACCCTTACGTAATTTAAGAACGGCCCCAAAGAGCTGTTGTAAATCATCCAAATTCCTAAGATGTCATGATTACGCGATGATTTGCGAGGTTGGTAGAAAAAGTTGGTGCAGCTCGATGTACAGGGGATCAACGTGGCCGGGTTCAGCTGACTCATAACAGGTGAACACGCATGCCTTCGATCACCGTGAGTTACAAGCTGTGGCAGTGTAACTGGCTTTGAAATTGTCTGTACACCTTCTGCAAGATTCTATGATTCGAGAGCTACACGCTTGTCCACCTAGAATTATTTCTCTACTCCTTTAACGAGCAGGCAGTGTTTCAGTGAATTGAATGGCACTTAGTGTTCTAAATGGTTAAGGTATGATAAGTAAAAGTGTGATAGAATCACCTTCATAGTTCAATCATTGGATAGGGTACTACATGTTAGATATTCTTTGATATTTAATTGATGGGTTCTTACTTTATCATATTTTCTAATCGTTTCTTGATGTAGGAGGTGCTGAGGAATGAATATTTTTTAGTGGACTTTGAGGAAAGACTTAGTAGACAATTACTGCTACTGTCCCTATTCCTGCCACTTGATTTATTTTACTTAATAAAAATGTAATGTATAATGAATAGTGTACAAAAAGAAATTGTTAATAAATTGAGACTGTTATTCATATTATTATTATTGTACACTATACTTTATAAGTTACTTTAAAGTGGCAGGAATAGGGACAATGAATTAGTATCGTTTATTAAATTTTTAGGTAGTGGCAATAATTTCAGTTGACGTTCCGTGAAAATTGTATAGCAGGATGTGAAGGACAGCCTGTATATTCGGAAGACTTCGTTTTCTTCTCATTGATGCCGTACACATTGTACTCGTGACTTACCGATGCAGCCTGCATGACTGGCGACGATCCCCTCGTAATGCAGGTTAATCGATGCACCGACCCGTGTAAAACACCAGCAGGATAGCCTGCGCCATGCAGCCGACGCAACGAAATGCAGTCAACGGAGTCTTTCTTATATAACCGCTTCCTGTTTACTTCTTCGTCTACGTACTTTCCGTTTCCGAGTTAGCTGCGAATACACTCACACCGTCCACTATCTCCTAGTTTCACGACGTAAAATTAAAGCCTTATCAGTCTTCAATAGCCTCCACATTCTATCGACAAAAGTTTTCTTCGTCACATAAAAAGTATCTCCATCAGAATAATTAATATTAATACGTCACAATATTAGTTTTATTATTCTTTAATCAACGGGCAAAGAGGTGAAGATCCTTTAGATTACAATAGACCAGTGTTTTCCAAGCTTTTTTGAGTCGCCATCCCCTTTTATAATACTCAAATAACCTGCGACCCCTCCCCATATAAGGTAAAGAATACGCATTGAAAATAGATTATTTCAGAATATAATTCTAATTTAATAATTGAAATAAATAAGTGCTAAAAATCGACAACTAAAAATAACCACCTACACAGAAAATACTTTGCGACCCACAAGTTGAGGATCACTGCATAGACAGTTAATAATGTTAAAAAAATATAGAAGAATACCTATGTAAATTTTCTATGCATATGATCACATGGTCACTCCACCAAATCTGTGAGCCATAGTCAGGCTGAAGTTTAATCAATTTGGCATGACGATACAGAAAATTAGTCGCACGTGCAAGTTCCAACATCTGCATGAACGATTATTCTCCGTGCATTCCGATATAACATCCTGTGTCGCGAGGAGGTTATTAGAAAGTTCGACATACGGTGCTGCGGAGAAGTTGAGGGCCTGGCCCTCGTTATTTACGGCATTCATGAATTTTAATATTTCATCGAAGCAACCCTTTTTCCAGGGAACCGTCGTTAGAACGATTCAACGAAACTCGAATATCACCGTGCCATTATAATTTCCGCGCATTTTAATGTCCATCCGTTGGGGAAAAAATAAGGGAGGCCATCAAGGTCCTCGTACCTTCCAGCAGATGCCCCCCTGCCATCGAATCATAATGACTGGCGAAAAAAAATCTGTAAGAAGGGCGCAACCCGATCTGTTGACGTTTATTGTGTCTAAACGGGCGAAATGGCGCTATTAAAATTTCCTCGCCGCGCGATCTATCCCTTCCCAACGGATGGGGTTTATTAGTGCAAGTCACCATGGGAAGACACCGAGAGCTGGATAAGATAGGGGGAGAGAAAGAGCGCGGAGCGTACGATATTCGCGCGTTCAACGATCAAACCTTTTCTCTTACGTATTGATTGATGGCTTGTAAAAGGGTTCCCGCTATTTTGTCCGATGTTTAGTCATGCAGAATACCGGCGAGGACAATGTTTCGTTCATTCATACGTATGTTACGTCTTTTCCCCTGTAAGCAGTAAAAATTGCTGGCGAGGTTCCTCGAGGTGTAAATCTGAAACGGTTGGAATATGCGTTTCATGACAGGGTTAGGTTTATTTCTTTCATGTCTTATAACAAGGAAAGAAGCTATTTGGAACGGATAAAGGAAAGTAATTTTAAAAGGGTTGCTGTCTTCTTGGGAATCACCCCCTGCGACACATTTGAAAATGAAAGGTAAGGGAAAAACGGGGAATGTCCATTTTTCGCGATTGTGCCATTTACTACAGAACTGTTAAATCACAAAGGGTTATAAAGTTCAAATACCCCCGTAAGATAACGTTAAGGGGGTGTTTCACTTTGAACGGTCGAAAAATTAAGCAATTTGTAAAGATTTTTTTCTCAGTAGATACAACTTATAATGAAATAAATCTGTTTAGTATTTATTAAGCTACTCTTATGATAATACCAAAAAAATTAAAAAGAATATTTTTAATTTGTTTTACTTTTTTTTTTACAGCCTCAATATGGCACCTAAACAAAAACCGTATATAAAAACAGTGTATATTTAATAGAATATATTAAAGTTTGTTTATGTTCGTGGTGCAGGTGATTCCCGGGCTTAGGCTTATCTGAAATAAAAAATCCGAAAAGATTCTTAATCTGCATGAGTGTCGCTATCGCCCGTAGCTCAATTAACAATATTTGTTGAGACATAATAAAATGTTTTCTCGAATGTTCTCCGAGAAAAATCTCGGTTATTTTTCGACAAAAATTGTTAATTGAGCTACGGGCGATAGCGAGACTAATACAGCTTAAGAATCTTTTCAAATTTTTTGTTTCAGATAAGCCTAAGCCGGGACATCACCTACACCACGAACATACCGCTTTTGTTTAGGTGCCATATAGACGTTGTAAAAAAACAAGTAAAACAAATTCAAAATATTCTTTCTAATTTTCTGGTATTAATATAAGAGTAGCTTAATAAATACCAAAAAGATTTATTTCATTATATGTTGTATTTACGGAGAAAAAATCTTTAAAAATAGCTTCATTTTTCGACCGTTCAAAGTGGAATACCCCCTTAAGGGCGTATGCCTAGTAAGCTGGCGAAAAAGAACGCGATTTTCGTGATTTTTTTGTGCAATATCTACCGTAATTTTTTTTTACAACAGTTCGCTTATTTCAAAAGTACATATATGTAGCAACTCTCAGTAATTTTGTAATAAAAAACCTTAAAAAATAAACGAATAACAGCCATTCTCGCGGAATCTGTTTTGATAAAGGCATTGTGTGGTGAGCACGATTCCTATAAGCCGAATCATCTAAAATTAAAAATTCAAAAAGATTCTGTTAATATATGGTTGAGTTTAGTAGATGAACGAAGAGTTTTTCAAGAAGTTGATTTTTGACAAAATGGCGGCCATTTAACCCAAAACCACGATTTTTCGATGTCTGAATCGTTCGTTTTTCGTTAATTAAAAATAAAGTTTCTGTTAAAATAAAAAATCCTTTGTTCGTCTACTAGACTTTGGTATATAAAAGAAGTTTGCAAAAGTTTAGGCTAATCGATACAGTGGTTTCCGAAATATCTTACTCACCGATATCAAAACAGCTTCCGCGAGAATGGCTGTTATTCGTTCATTTTTTAATGTTTTTCTATATCAAAATCACCGAGAGTTGCTGAATATATGTACTTTTAAAACAAACGAATAGTTGTAAAAAAATATACAGTAGATATCCCACAAAAAATTCCCAAAAATCGCGTTCTTTTTCGTCAGCTGTGTAGGCATAACCCCTTAAGGATTTGGTATAGAGAAATTATTTAAGAAGAAAATTATATAAGAAAATTAAATTCATTGAACCTTGTTCCATTACTGATGGACTCAAGTATTAAAACTTAATTTTCTCGATAAGTCTGTTTTGTGACATTCCCTGTTTTCGCCCTTTGTCCTTCAAATATGATTTCTTCTTGCCATATTACGATAGTTCTGTTATCCTTCACTTCGAAATGTAATCTCCTTTCAATCATTTTACATATTCTGCTGATGATTATTAGTTACACGTGTTCAAATATCTCTCTGTTCCAATGTACATATAGATCGAGAGATTCCATAGCGGCATCTTGAAATTGCTTGCTCAGCCCGCGTTTATCAAGCCTCTTCTTTTAAACTCCAGAATGCACACGCCTCTAAATATTCTGACACCGGGAGTAGTTGCCCATAAATTGCTTGAGAAATGGTATCGCCTTTCATGGGCGACACGTACGATGTTCCTCGCGATTAGGTAGCACCTCTTAACTCCACGGTGTATATCATAAATCGAGGGTAGTTTTCGAGGCTGCCAAGGATGGACACGTCAGCCCGGGGAATCAGGCATCGACGTGATCGGCTGTGATTCACGGTCGGCGTCAGTGCACGGTATAATCTCCCTTGTCTCCCATAAATTGGCCTTTAACAAAGCTCGTCCTTGGTATGCATAATATCGGCGGCACCGTGCTCACCTGCCGACAAAAACGAGAGCGAAGCTTAACCATAATTTAATAACCGATTCAGCCTTTAGTTTTGAGTGGCCGCGAGAGACGGAGAATAAGAGAGCGAGCTGGAACAAGTTTAAAGCCCCGGAACGGTCTCATAAATAAGCCCCGGCCAGAATTACAATAATCCGATCCAATTAAAGCGGAAATTTATAGTCGCAAAAAGCGTAGACGCCACCCCCCCCCCGCCCCCCCCCCCCCGCCCGGGATTTGCATTTCGAAATTTGCAAGCGTAATTTCGAATTTGCTTAATGGGCCACCCCCCCCCCCTCTCCCGAGGTTACTCGCGTGATAGATTCCAGTTTTCGTATTCGCCGATGCTATTTACTACGCGGAACCGCGGGGAAAGGGACAGTGAGAGAGGGAAGATCACGCTGGGTCCGGGCGCTCTCAAAAGGGCCGACGTCCATTATGAATTTCATACACTGGTCCCCTTTTCGCTCGTCCCACGGGGGCGGCCCTGTAACTTTCGACCGTTTACCATACTTTGCTGCAGGTCAGCTCGCCCCGGCTCCTCATAGCCTTCGCTACTTTCTATCAGAATCAATTACCACGGTTTCTGATATTATTTCTGAACGAAGGCTTCATCGTCTAACCTAAGGTCTTATTAACCAGTCGATAGATCATGATTTGGCACTTGTTTTGGTTCACACTGAATTGGAATTGCAGGTACTATTTTACTCTGTATCTGGTGGATATTCTTGATAATTATTAACAATAAGTTGCGTCGTGGTACGTTGCTACGGAGTGGTAATTATTCTTTGAGAGAGCAATTATGTAGTATTCAAGTCAAAATTACTCGATACACACTTCAAAAAGTGTAGCTTTGCATTCATGATTCTGTTTTTTACAGTATTATTGTTCTTTTAATATTTATTTCTCAGAGGATTAGAAAATAATTGAGCTTTGTATGGCCAGGTGTGCTAACGATTGCGTCACTTTTTATATTTCAGCTATCTACAGTATAAGTAGGGGAGACTCGGGCTGTTTGTCTCAAGGTGTAGGTTGAATAATTGTTAATAACTTTACACCAACATATGCTCTACTGCGCAAAGATTTACTGTAGAAAGAAGTCACTTCTACTATGGCTTGCACTTATGTCCGACTCCGCGATCACACGTTTTTTTTTAACAATTATCAGCGTTTGTCGAAAAATTGACTAAGTAAATATTTTCTTTAAAAATTTTATTTTTTCACGCTCTATATAGTTACAATAGAATAAATGTTAAGGGACTATTTTCAAGTTTGTTTATTAGATGATCTATTGACATAGTATTTTTGTATATACATAAATAATTGAAGGTTATATAGATCATTGAAGTCAAAGTGATCGGTCGAGGCTGGTTGATTAATAACGTTAATACGGTTTAAATTGTATTTTGTTATTCAGAAAGCGATTTTTATTTCGTGCTTAAATTTCACTATGTTATAAATACATTATAATTTATGTTTAAGTTGAAAATTTTTTCAGTTTATTATTAAAATATGAAAGAAAGAAATTAATATTTTATAATGAAACAATTCTTGTGAGATTGCGTTACTTTATTACCACTGAGATAAGTTGCTAATAACATTTTTTTAACTGATTGTACCTATAGTCATCCTACCCCATACTGTAAGTCAACCAATCTCGATCATGGGGCTGGTTGCCCAGCATGGAATGTTAGAAAAACATTGAAATACCTTAATTGTTGTCACATTGAGTCAACTTTAATAATTTAATCAGATAGCCAAATGTATCAAATATACCCTATCAAATATACCTATTAACCGGTTTATAATATTTCGTCCACAATTATTTATTAAAAATTAAAAACTGAAAAACTGGCCTACCAGCCGGTCTCCCCTAACCACTAGTTTTTAGTACTTTTTGAAGTTACTCAATGGCATTATGAAAATCATATCCCTTTCATTCAATGAAATTAAAAGTGGAGGCAGATATTTTCTCGCAAAATTGATCCCTCTTCCGCCTGCTGGCCAGCGTCCACCCGTTCCGCCATTATATTCGACGGATCGAAACCAGATCTTAACAATCATCATCCCAGAAGTGGTTGAGCCGGTGCCAAATTCGTAGGGACCCTAAAATTTTCTGCCGGGGCATTAGCATAAATTACCAGCATCAAGGTGACCGGCCACGTAGCCCGTTATTCTGCTCGCGTAATCCTGATCGCTAATGTCATACATTCGGCTTTGGAGGTGTTGAAAACGAGGCCGCAAGGTGGCAAACCTCTGCGCGCCAGAAACTCGCGAAACCTTCGAAAACTGAGCAGCTCACCTTAATCGACATTCACCGAGATGTCGGTGATTCGTGTATTTTTAGTCTTAATGGCGTCTAAACGATTGCCTCGGACGCGATCCTGCCTGGAACATTAGGAAGGCGCCCGATGGCTATCAATTTCGTTCTTTCGCACAGGTGCGCCATTCCTTGTTATAATTCCCCGAAATTAGTGCTGCATGGATCCTACCAAGGATACTCAATCCCGTCCGAGCTCTTCTGCAGAGATCTGCAGCCTCTCGAACCGCACTGATCTCTCACAGCGCCTCCAGTCCCCATTGTTACCCGCGCCAGCTTGTTTAAGATCAACCGTAAATGGTCCCGGGGTGTTTTTCTGCAGGCTCCAAGGATCGCGCTCGAAAGTTCGCGAGAATATCGGATTTCACAATGTGGTCCCGTAAATTTTATTAAGCGACCGGTGAAGTTAACAGCCGCGACGATACGCCTCGTCACTGATGCCTCAGTGAAAGTGATCGAGTCTGCGGAGACGTTGAAAGATACGGAGGAAAGCCGCGCGCCGAGTGGAACCGTGAAAAATTACTCGCGTGACGATGAACATTACGGTAGCCTTAATGCTCTACACTTTTTCTCGTGCCTCCGGTTTCGCCTTTTCTCGATGGCGATAGCGGCAGACGGAGGCGGTGCCCGGCTCTCGTTCTCCGGCAGGGCCATCACTTCTGGGCCGATTGAGCCGTCAGCGAAAAGCGCGATGTATCTCGCCCAGATGGCAACAGATACACGCTCGTCAGCGATAGAACGCCGAAGGTCGACGCCTAGGATTTAGAAAGCTCGCTCGACCTTCGTATCTTCATCTCGTTCAAGTGAAGCCGTTGGACTTTTCGCGGTGCTTGCGTCAGAGATTGCTGAGATCTGCTCTCCACTACTTACCGCTCGGGAAGAGATGGGCGAGCCCGATTGCCAGCGGATAATCCTGGCTCCTCTTTGAACGTCTCAGTCTATCTGATTGCGAGCGCGAGCGCCGTTAGCTAGGAGATTCGGATAACAGTTTCCCGGGACTTTTAGACTTTTGCTGGGGGGACGATAATCAGCTCTTTGTGCGGAATGATTCGTAACACTGAGTCTCGGTTTTGTGGGATCGTAGAGGTCGGTTGGACCAGGAAGCGATACAGGAACTTGACTTTCTTCCATTGCCTTTCATAGAATTACAATTTAACTTTTAAACGTTTCACTGCAATAGAATAGCTTGATTCATTCGAGCATTATAAGAATATTGAGATTAAATTTCTTACCTCTCGATAAAGAGTCACCCTCCTTTCAATTCTAAAATTAAATCTTAAGGGGTTTTCCTACTGTAATGTCCTAGGGAATTGCCATTCTTTGGAACTGTTTTTTGTCACAAAAAGAATAGTTTTACTGGGTTGAGGTTTTTTCTATTTGTTAATGGGTGTTTTGGGAATGCAAGGGATTTGTGTCATATTTTTCTAATGCTTGCTTTCACCAAAATAGGTGGGTATAGTATGTGCTGTAAAAAAAAGAGTTTGGAGGACCCATGTATCTGGGGCGGGGGAATCGGGAGGTTTGTAATTAGTATGATTGTCGCTATGGCCGGAACCAGAATCACATATTTTCGTCGTTTTTCTCATCTCTTGCGTTGCAAAATGATTACAAAAATTAGCTAATTTCGATAGTTCTGCTAATTTCTTCATACTGATTACAAATCCTTTTGGTTTTTTTTTGTTTCAGATACATGGTTCCTTCAAAATCGACCGCGAAATCGATGTGGAATTTTTTTTTGCATTCTCAAAACAAATATTATGGGTACCCTTCGGTCAAAACGCTTGAAAAAATCGTGATTTTCATGAAGTAAAGAAAAAGAAACTGAACAACATACAGTAAAAAAAACTTTTTGCACATAATTACTACATATTTGCAGAGAAAACAGAAATATTATTGTTTGAATTTTATCAATTTTTGCATTAGATATACAGCATTCATTATACCACTGTATAAAT
This sequence comes from Andrena bucephala, assembly GCA_947577245.1. Taxonomy (NCBI): domain Eukaryota; kingdom Metazoa; phylum Arthropoda; class Insecta; order Hymenoptera; family Andrenidae; genus Andrena; species Andrena bucephala. The sequence continues at coordinate 45,216,602 of OX387715.1, read as the reverse complement.
TAGAGCTCTTGACGGGCGCCATCAGAACTCGTGACAAGATCGTCTGAAATAAAAAAACAAAAAATAGGTATTCTTAAAATATATGTGAATGGTTATCGCCTTATCCGTCTTTGTTGCAAACAAACAATCCGGCGATTTTTAGCTCATGTTTAAACACAATATTGCAAAAAAGCAGTTTTTCTACGCAAAAATGAGCCGCTTATTTTGAAAGTGACATAAGTCACTTTTATTTTTAAAAAAATTTTATATATAAATTTGTAATTCTAACTTCAAGTTGTACACGTTACTACAGTCAACAAAAAAATTGACAAATGGACTTAGGCCACTTTCAAAATAAACGGTTCAAATCTGTCCATAAAAAAAATGGGTGATCCGAAATTACTCTTCGCGGATAAGGCAATAGCGAGTCTAATTATGAATAGAATGCCGTAAGAATTTTTTAAATCGGTCCATAATTAAGCTTTTTACAGTGGCGCTCGTCAAGAGCTATAATTTCTACAGTGGTACAATAAATCCTGTATATCTAAGGCAAAAATTGATCAAATTCAAACAATATTTTTTTTGTTTATTCATCAAATATGGAGTAATAAAGACCAAAAGGCATTTTTACTGTATGTCGTTCAGTTTCTTTTTCTTTTAATTCATGAAAATCGCATATTTTTCAAACGTTTTGACCGGAGGGTACCCTTAATAAGTAGACGAAACTTCGGTTTAGTAAGCACATTTTTTTGTGACAAAAAGAGTTCCAAACAACGTTAATTTTTTAGGGCGTCACAGTGGAAAGATCCCTTAAAATATCTCCGTTCGTTTTGGCGATTACGTTGTAATCCAGAGCAGTTGGAATAAAAATCCCCGACTGCAGCGCGGCCAGCCGAATTCGCCCGTAATTATGCAAATATTTCACGGAGCGCAGCGTTTCGTATAAAATCGACGGGGCTCGGGTCGCAAGAGACAGCGGACACATTGTCCCGGGTAATCGGGGTAATTTTAAGGAATCGGATAAACGGTGCCCGGGAAGCTTGAATAATTGAAACGTTTGTTTGCATATCGAGCCCTTTGTTCCATCCCCGTCGCCGTATAATTCACCACGGGGCGGAGCAGCGGTGGGTCGAATTCGAATTCCAGCGAGACCCTTCCAGCTCGTTTTATTTCGCGCGATCGCCACCCCGGCAACCGATCGGAATCCCCAGCGTTTCAGGAACTCGAGGCTAGCCCCGGTGCCCTGCTTGCTTGTACCACTCGTTACGCTCCTGGAATAAAATGTTCCTCCGGGAGGCTCTCTCTTAAAATGGCCAGCCATTGTTCGTGGCCCTTGGACGCTGTCGATGGCTAAGGGCGACCTTAAATCTCGCGTAATGCGCCTCCTGTACACGCGAACGGAGCCCTGCTCGCCGTGTTCCCCTTGTTAAAACGAAGGAATAAAAAGAAGGGAGGAGGGAAGGACGACCCCGATGATCGCGGGATCTCCAGCCGACCTGGTGGGGCTGCTGCTACCACGAACACGACGAATTAATATCATAAACGGGGGAACATCTCCTTCCACTTCGTTCTTGAGGTGAGCGCGTGTTACTTCTGGACCTTTCTCTGCAATCAATTCTCGAGGATCCGCTGTTTCCCTCTTCTGCAACTAGAAACGATGGAAATCAATTGATGGGGAAGATATCAATCTCTCAAAGTGTTCTTTAACTCTCACAGCTATGTAGGTGAATTAACATCACGAGATTGCTGATTTCGCTTAAGTGGGTACATTGATCTTCTCCTCTTTTCATGGAAAGTTCCGTTTGAATGTTGTCTGATCGACGTGAAGAAAGTGTGGCTCGCGCGCAGTTTTGCTGGTGGAGTGGCCACATTTTCTCCTTTCTACGGTGGACACGTAAATTCGACTTTTAAATCGCGTTGGATTTTATCAGAGAATCAGAAGGAAGTTTGCGATTTCTTTTCTTTCTTGCAGCCGCGAAGTACACGGGCGCAGGGTCCTCGACTTCGACCGGGGAGCAGCTGGTGAAGAAGTTGGGTCTATCTGGAGCGATCTGGACCCTCGAGATCCGAGGGCAGGGATCAAGATCGAGCGAAGATACCGCAGGGAACCCCGCGGATTATGCCTGTACGGCGTGCTTGTCGTACGACCGCGTTAAAAGTTCGTCATTGTCCTGGTCATTGTGTCGCTTGTCGTCGATTCTATTCCAGAGAAAATATTTAGCCCTTATTTCTCACAACACCAGACACCTTTTCTGTGGCCCTGTCGTGGACAGCTTGCACGTCGTCGGCTCTTTTAATATTCTTCTGCACCTATGCTTGGAAACACTCACTCCATTTCCACCATTAACTGCGGACATTAAGGGGACATTCTCATCAAATCGCTAAAAAAATAGCTGACCTTTAAGATTTTTTTTATAGAAGTATAAACTTGCAATACTACTTCAGATACTATATTCTATAGAATACAAAATCGGTTTTCTGCGAAAAATTTGAATGAGCATGCAAACACAAAGATCAAAAACTGATTTATGAACATATGTTTTAGGCTTCTTTACTAGTTTTAGAAATCCAGAAATGTGATGGCCATTTTTTGCAAGTAAGTACGTGCATTTACGTACTTCAGTGAGTAATTGAGTGTTACAGAAAGTTGTTTATGTGTAAGTAGAAACAGATGCTGTTTTAAATTTTACAACATTTACCATTTATAGGAGGCTGTTAAAAAGTCTTAATAAACACGTGCTTCAAGCTTTGCTACCCCTTTGTAGAACCTGCTGTGTTCGTATTTTGAGTCCCTAAGTGGTACGTTACAGGAAACGGGATCGTGAGAATTTTTGTTACGTAAACTTCGTTAGACGGAGCATATTCTATTCCTCGTGCATGCGATCCACCCGTTCAAGGATTTTTACGGCCGGCTATAAAGGCACGTGCCCACCTCGAGGAAGATTTAAATTTCCTGGCTCTCGAGGAAACTCGCACTCGAAATCGGCGGTTTTATTTCCACGCGTAAAAGCTGCTCCTAAAACTTCGGGCATGTCGGTTTCTTCTTTTTACGACGGGTACGGGCCACCACGGTAGCCTTCTCAGTTTTAATTGCACTTCCAAGGAAATGACACACCTCGAGATATCCCGTTTTTTTGGGGCGTGCCCTGCTAGCATCTGGACGACAACAGCTTCCTTGGAACTCGTCTATAAAAGTTAATGAAGTTATTCGAGATACGAAGGAGAGCTTCATTTCAGTACAGTTCAATGTTTCGCGTGGAGCCTCGATTTCTATTAGGTCGCTTCAAAAGTCTTTGCGCATTTCGTAGGACGCATTTGTCACGATTTATGCGTTTGTTTTCTGCTTAAGGCATTCCAACGTTTGTCTTCTTTATCGAAGATCACTTCAGTTACAATATTCAATTAGTGAATTGAATTTAGAGCCAGTGGTCGCTAATTTTAGTCTGAATAATGTTGGCTTTACGAATTCAACAAATCCGTAAATGCTTCATTTAATTATTAATAGAAAATATTAATATATTATAGAAATAATAGAAACTGCTTTCAGTAAATCTTTTAACTCGAAACCTCCTGAATTTTTTTAAAGGGCCACCGACCAGTTACTAAAACGATGGCAAAAAGTCATTTAAAAAAAGAGAAATCACATTAATGATTCCATTAACTTACTCCATTGTAGGGTTTTCTTCGCAGTAAAGTTCAAACAAAAAACTTCTGCAGAGACTTCTGAAATAACCTGATACATTCTCTCGAAACGACACAATGTGTAATATAAATGAGAGCAGGTGTCCACTGCTGTAATTTGGCAATTGAAATTGGAAGAAACGTAAGGTGTCATGATTCTTGGCCCAAAGAGAAATGCTCGTGAAGTTGGAAATGCCTTTACGATCCAAATTCAGCCATACACATAATCAGCCGGTCGTTAACGGTTCCACAGTTTCGTAACCCCCTGCTTTTTATCAAACACGCGATTCAATCTCTGTCAGCAGTCGGGCTAATTACAACGGACTTTTGACCCACTACTTAAAGTCGATATAAATTACAATCATCGCCCGATGCGCCAAATAGTTTTTGCCAGCCCCAAAAGAGTTCAACGCAGGTTTTGCTGCATGCGCGTACTTTCTCCTCCCGTGCCAATATCCAGCATCGTTTCCTCAAATCTTCCCGCACATTGCGCCCATAAATCCGTCCGCCTTATATCATTATCACGTTTATTCGAATTTTAATAGCAAAAAAGTTCTCACCGTGGAACCCTTTAAGAGTGGAAACCAGGGTGTCGGCCGGGAAGAAAGGCAAATTTTGAGGCTCCGATTTTGGTAAATTAAAAGTTTTTGTAAAACATCTATATTGTCATTAGAAAGTACATATCTTGAACAAATTTTTTTCGAACATATCATGTAAAAGTTTTGATTATTGCATGCGTTATTTCTTCGAATTTTACTTTAATAATTTAAGGGTACATTATTGGGACCCCAGGAATTACAAAAACACAACAAAATTCGATTTTCCAACTATCACCAACTGTGTTTTTTTTTCTCCCCTGAAGTGATGTGTCCGTACGAGGTATCGCGAAAGAATTACAGTTTCGGCGTGTTCCCTGATCGCCCCTTTCACTCGGGCGCTTGAAAACGCGTCGATCGTCGGGGAATAAAAGATCTGGAGGGATTGTCCCGACCCCGGGGAGAACGTAGCCAAGGCGAAACGACTTCCCTGTTCGCTCCTTCCGCGTTCGAAATGCGAAACACGCGGCCCGAGTCCAGCGTCGTTCCGTGGATACGGGCACTTTACCAATTAGTCTTCGTACAATCCGCTCGTTATCCGGCGAGATATCTGATCGACAAGGGGCGAACGGGCAACGGCATTGTACGTCTTTATCGTCAACGTGATCAAATTATCCGTGAAAGGGCGGATACACTCGAGTAGTTCCAGAAATGGGTCCACTCGCTCGTTACGTTCCTGTCGAAATCTAATACGGCCCGTGGCCACCGATGCGATCCTGCGTTTTCACTGGGGCAGATTTTTTTATTTAGGCCTCCGTCAGTTTTCGTTTCGTCCTCAGGATTTTGTGAAAAGTATAATACATGTATCTTGTGCCTTTTATCTTCTAACAACTCGGTAATTAGAGAATCTGGAGTAATAGCCTTGCAATCATTTTGCGAGGAGAAACGATTCTCTTTCATTTGGAAGCTGAGTTGACCAAAGACATGTTTTCCTATATTCGCCAGGACGTAGCGTCAAGAAATTCAAAGTCGATTTTCTCAAAAATGAAACGCGATATCAAAAAAATTACTGTTTCTTTCCGACTTACAAGAAGTAAATAAGTCGATAAAAAGGAATGAAACTTTTTGATATTACGCTTCATTTTCAAGAGAATCGACATTGAAATTCTTGACGTCCCAAAATTTGATCACTTATACTTGGGATACTCTGTCTAGTCAAGTTCCAGGGATACTTGATATCCACCCTTTCAACTCTTCAGAAACTTCTAGTATCGTTTCATAATCTTCGTAAGCCAAGCATAAACGAGTTACCTTACCCTCGAAATCAAGCCAATCAAGATCGCTTCCTTTATTATCTCTCCAGCCACACGTCCACATCAGTAACGATCACTTTTTCAGAAGCATTGTGCATCGAACACTGCCAGGTAGCTTCCGTGCCGAAGCAACGTTACTGTAACAGACACATCGTCTGAGTTTTTTTTGCGACAGTTCGAAAACTGTTGTATCCCCTGCAATTCACGATTGCCAGGGCAGAAAAGTGTGGCTGTGAGGAAGGATAGCAACGACCTGCTAACTGGGACCGTACGACTCGGTCCTCCTGGAAGGATCGGCATAAACCGCACTGATCGAAACGATCACCGACGGATTCTGCGGCCGTCTCGCGGCGCAAATATAACAGTATCCAGGAGATAACGAAAGGTGTCTAAAGTATACGGATCTGGCGATATCTCGGGGCCCCTATTGCCCTGTATCTTAGATCGCAATCTCGGGGGGAGCGTGGGTGTTTCAATGATGTGACCGGTCACGACGTCGATGATCAGATAGCGTGAATGACACCGCGACAATTTTATTTTATTGGCGAAACTCCCACTCCGTTAAACGCAGCAGATCCTAAATCCGTTGCTTTTGTAACGAGCGGGTTCCAAAGACACGACGACGTGGCCCCTCGCGATTGATCTGACACTATAACTCCGACGTTTTATAATCGATATCGAGAAGCATAGTTGCAGGCCACGGCCGGTATTAAACTTTAAGAGCTTTGGAAACAGCGTCACTACAGTCGGTGACAGGCTTTTACCTTTAACGCCTCCAGGGTATGGGACGATTTACATCACTGCCAGTAGCAGCAACAATGGATCACTTTCGCGCCTTCATCTGCTCATAGATCGCACCTCTAAGCATCCCAATTATATATATACACGCTCCATCTCCCTCTGCTAACTGTCTACTCTAATTATTTATTACACCCTTTCCTGCACGTCAGCACTCTCTTTGGTTTTTTATCCCCTCCGTTTTTTTTCTTTATTTTCCTTTCTTTTCTCTTGCAGCTTCTCGAGCCAATCTATAATCTTTTTATCCTGCCCTGTCGGTTTCCCTACATTTCCTTGTTAAATTTTCTACGTTGCCCAATGTATCCCCGCACATATCACACTTTCTTACATCCCAATTATATTCATCGCTCTAATCAGCGTCAACCGTGAAGCGTCTGAATTATTATCGTCAGAAGCGCAGAAATGCTGCTCGGAGCGGTTGAAATACATTCCCAGGAATATCCCTGAGTGGCCACTGCCGAAAGAGCCGCGTCAATCTCGCGGAAAGTCAGTTGCCCTCTGAGGAGTACCTAGCGATGCATGGCGCACTTAGGCATTCGCAGACAATGAATCTAATCGAGATTCCACTGGGCAGTGTCACGAATTAAATTACACGCCAATCACGTCTGAGCGTAGCAGGAATCGCAGGGTGAGCGTGCCGGGGTTACTGGGAATGTCGAAAAGAGAATGGAATCCGATATTAATCGTAAACAGAGAGGTGTGATCCGTGAGACGTGTAATTGCTCTCGAGCAATCAGCGGTGATCCAGCTGGAAGGAGGCTGGAGCCGGGCCCCGGACAGGGCCGCCAGAGGACGTGGAAGACACGGCGCACAATGGACAGGCCGTGCGGCCCCCTGGTGGGCCCCGCGAACACCGCAGACCTTATCTGGCAAGATCTATGGGCCAGGGACTAGGACCCAGGGGCCCTGTTAGAAATATCGCACCGGCCGATCGCAGATAGGATCACGATAGCAGCCCCTCTTTTCACCGCGAAGAGACCTCTGACGTGCTCTCCGGGCCTGGCTGGAGGGGGTGGCGGATTACGGGCAGCTGGTGGACCCCAGACAGTTTACAATAAACGGAGCTTGCAACAAATTCGTTCGGGCGGAGGCGTCCGCCGCGAGGACGCTGACGTCTTCGTCACAATGAGACGAGGCATTCGCGAGGCATCGGTCTCTTCCCTTTGTCGCGCTTTCGATTTACATTTCTCCTTCGTCTGTGGATGGAGACTTCAAGGCTGAAGGGATTTTGAACCCCGGTTCGTCATTCAGGGTAGCGTTTAGCAAGCGTTGATGTCCCTTTTCTTTACAGAAGTACCCTTCCTGTTGCAAGAATTCTTCCGAATATTTTACAGCTTGGTAAACTTGAATTATAAAATGAACAGAAGGTTCTTCGTGATTAGGACAACCCCGGGGGCTAGTTCGTGGTACCATCCGCAGGTGGATATTCAATTTTTTTGTAATATCATCCTCGAATTCGGTGATTATCCCGAAACCGTCGGTGAAATCCGTTTTACGTAGAGGCAGGCTGGTCTCATCACAGAAATAATAAGATATTAACCGCACGGACTACCGTAGGGGGTCATCGTGGAGGAGAGGCGCGAGTCATTCGCCTTAATACGCGCCCGGTTCGTCTTTGGTTCGACCTGTAGCCGACGCTACAGGTGGATCGGTTCGTCATTAGGGGCCCCACATTAATTACAGAGATCGTGTTCATCGTCGGCTAGCGTTGGTCCTTTGACATCGAAGCTAGGAAGCCCGTTTCATCTCGCCGAAATATTAATTCCCGACGCGGGGCACGAACCAGGCGACGAGGACCCCTTAACGAGGCTCGGGATGACTAAACGCGAAACCGAACGAGGTAACGGGAGCAACTGGGGAGGGGGGACGTAAATACCACCTTCTTGAATTATTATCGCCTTCCATGGCTTCTAATCATTGGCTATTATTTACGGGGACCTAGTCCCCGTGCAAGTGCTATCGCCATCGATCGGCATGGTAACACTTCAAAGGGCCCACAAATGACGAGCGGTGCTTAGTGTCCAATTTGATGTGTAGCTGGCTCCCCAATTTTATTTATCTTTTTGTCTATGGGAGGATGTTTTCGGGGATAGTCCACACATCGGTGATGGATAAATTCGTGGATTTTTTAGTCGTGTTCTCGTTATGATCATTAGTTTCCTTCGTTAGCTTTCACGGGATGGAGAAATTTCTTGTGAACAATTCGGTGGATTTGAAGGGATCAGTGGCTGATTACTTTGTTTCAGGAGATTTTTAAATAAGTCTGAGCTTGTGAAATGTGAAATAAAAAGAATTTTTCATGTTAAACGATTTTATTAAAAATGCAAAAAACGCTAAATTAAAATTCACTAAAAACTAAAAAAAGAATTCTTTTGTTATACTATAATTTCCTTGGTGTTTTCCCAATGTAAATAATTCACTTCAAATAAAATCGTGGGGCATGATATTTCATAACAGGATATGAATCACTTTAATACAGGAGCAAACGTCGAAATGAATTTGTTGTGAGAAAGTTTTTATTCGCATTAATGAAACAAAATGTTTTAATTACAGGGTACAGAGTGTAATGTGACATAAAGTTGATAAACTGTAGATGATGTTCTAGTTGTTAACCGATACTTCAACTTCTGGTTGCCCATAGTGCGCCACGATTATATTTAAAGTGAAAAAAACACCATTGAAATTGTAGTATAAGAAAATAATTATTTTTGTAGATTTACTGCATTTTAATTCAGTTTTTCGTGCATTTTCAATAAAATCGGGTAACATAATTTTTTTCTGCATATTTTTTTATCGTTATGATTTTGTGCTTGGGTTTCTTTGGCGATATTTAGTTAGCCATTGTCAGGAAATTTTATTTTGCATCAGCATGGTGATGTGTCACGGGTATTATCAATTTATAAGTCTTCCCAATTATCTTGCGCGACGCTAGCAAATTTCTTAAACACCTATAGCATTTATTATAGTTGCCTCGCATGTCCCTGGACCAGTACCTACTTACACCACTGGAATCTATAATGGCCTGAAATTTCCTAGAAAAAGGGGACCGAAGTTATACCGAACCCCCAATTTCTTCAGCATATATCTTACTAAATTTCAATATTTTCGCATTCCTCGTTCAGAGAGTGAAACTTTGCATACCCGCTGCCTAATCATTTTCGACGATCCACGTTTTCATCGATCATTATCATACGCTCAACAGATCCGGCCGACGTCAATCTGCCGCCAATAAATTTACACGTTCCACTGTTATCAAGTGTCAGCGTACAAAAAATTACTATCATCGTGGCAAGTTAGCACTCCTCTTTCTTGCACGTCTTTAATGCCCCCTATCATTCGCCTTATCCGCAGCTGAAGATCTCCCAGGAACTACGACATCGCGAAAGCGCATAATAGACATTTAGTGATCTAAAAAGCATCGAAATGGTACAATGCCTGTCGAAGACTCGTCGTGACTTATCGTACGATCGATCATCCCAGAATTGCACTTGTGATAATCCGCCTTCGCTGCAAGCGCGCACGAATGTTGAAGGCGCGAGCAAGATCTCAGTCGCGTTTCGTTCCTACGCTTCGTACACGCGGAGCTATAACAAATCCATTACGCGAGTAATTCCACGCGCCACGAGCTACGCCCGACATTTATTTCTCGAAAGGCGGTGCTGATCGTGGCGGCAACCTTCTTCAGGGTGCACGCAACGAGCCTTCGCTATCCCGCTTAACTTCTTCCATAATCGATCCCAAGCAGATAGAGGAGCAAGCACGATCGTGATTTCACTTTACGCGTTTGTAATTTAACGTGGAACTCTTTTACGCACGGTGGTCTCTTCGATAGGTACTATGGATTATATATTTAATGCATTTTGTGAGAGCTATCAGCGACTTTCCGTCATTTCGTTCTAAAGCATCGTTAAACATTCTTAAAATTTCATAATTGACAGAATAAAATTATTGGTAGCTTCGTAGAATAAAGTGGAGGGCCTTTTACAGGCCTCGTTATAGCCATATAACCATTTTTGACAATTTGTTTGAAGGAGATATGCCTAAAACTGAAGAAGTGCAAATCATGAGAGTGTCTGCTATTCGTTCATTTTTTAATATTTTTCTATAACAAAATCACCGCGAGTTGCTGAATATATGTACTTTTAAAATAAGCAAATAGTTGCGAAAAATGTACATTAGATTTTCCACAAAAAATTCCCGAAAATCACGTTCTTTTTCGCCTGCCAAGTAGACACGAACCTTAAGGGGGTACTCTAGTGTAACTTCCCGTTTTTCAACGCCATCTTCGGGAATTTATTTAACAAAAACTATAAGTTTATACTATCTGCCGTTTTGCCTGCATATTAAGGTATGTTTGAAGTAACCCTCAGAATTGCTTTGAGTTTTTTCATCGCATATATACATAGATAAAGTCGGTGGCGCAAGGTTCTGCAAAAAAATTATTCTCCGATGGGCGTTAGTGTGGGAACTGTTCTAGTCATCTGAAATAGAAGAACTGTCGTTTATTTTATTTATTATGGTTGTCTCTATGGTTGGCACCACGGAGGCCTTCTAAAAATAACAATTTGCAGAATGGCAGCACTTTTAGTAAAACTGTTCGATTTGCACGAAAAATTAGGCTGTTTTTTTTTGTAATATTGATATTTTACAAGATAGAAATTCGCCCAATCTTCCAACCATAGCCAGTTATGTTATGAACGTGTAAGCAAAAGGGGCACTGGATCGGCCTAGTAGTTTTCGAGATATGCAAATATCGGTCTTGAAAAACCCTGTTTCGAGAAAAACGCGTTTAAAGTTTTTACAGACAATAGTTCCGTACGGGAGGCACTACCTTTGGACCTTTGCATCTCTGTTAATATTTCGAATTTCAAAAAGTCGCTTTGCAAAAAGTTTTGTCACACCACGAACTACGAGATAATTAAAAAAAAAAATAGTTTTTCTGCCATCTACACTAGAGTGTCCCCTTAAAAGCAGTGTAGAGAACATCATTCGACAAGATTCTGCGTATCACGGCTCCACTGCCACCATTTTGCACGAAAAAAAAAATATGACTTTCTCCGTCGAGAATTAATTTTCCATTTATTTCATTATCACCCTTAAAAAAATTCCGAATATGGCCATAACTTTGCTTCGCCCAACGTGGCCTAACCCCTTAAAAAAACTAAAGTAATTTCCTCGTTCTCCCGAAAGCGAAATCTTCAACCCTTACTTGCAATTTCCACTTTCGAGTCCCTCAGGATCCCAGCGTCAAGGGGATGACCGCATTGTCCACCTGCAATGAAACAATGCCGCCGGTGCCACCTTGCATCACACCCTCCGCACTTTCCACCACGAGCCCTTATTGTTCGCTAACAAAGGGCCCCCGGGCTGTTCCCGATCCATGAAACTGCACCTTCCCTCGGCTTTATTTCGTCAAAGTCTCATTGTTTCTTCTGGTCGCCGGTGAGTCCTGCCAGCAGGTGAACAGGGTCAGTGCTATAGAAAACGGTCCCCCAAGGAGTCACGCCCCCTCGATGTCGCTAAGTCGCTGGCGATCCCTATCGAGGTGGCTCTTTTATTCTCAAGTACCAACCATCTCGTACGGTTGACTCCTCGTTACGCGGAAGGTTCGCGCGGTGGTAGCCCGTAACGAGTATCGAGCGTCTCGCAATCGATACAAATTACGCGCAGTGTCGCGCGAAGAGCCCTCCTGATAGGGTTACATTGAATTTACATGAAGTACCCCGAACCGCCCTTTCAAAAGCGTGCTGATCGCGAACGACGGCGGACCGTTTACGCCCGAATATGCGATAATGCACGATAATCGTTGATAATGAAGATACGCTGGTAGAGCAGGTAGAGCCGATCGATTCCTCGAGGACCAGCGGCCCAGAATCCCGTCCGTGTACCCTCCGTACACCTTCCTTCCTCCAGTTCAATTTGTCTGGAACGGAGGCGTAATTAGCCTTGTAACGTTACACCGATTTATTATAATTCCAGCGAGTCTCTGCTGGCCTTGTACGGTAACGGCTGGATAATAGTGGCTTAATGATATTCAAGTTTCCGTTCCGTGGCTTCTTTCCATAAATTTAATAATCCACGTTCCTGTGTATTCAGCGTGCCCAACACCCGATGTCATAATTATACCAAGGCGAAGGGATTGAATTTCGTGCGAAATAATTCCTCAAATATCAGTGATTAAAACGTCTCCTCTGTACGCCGCTATAAAAACTTAGCGCGTTAGGGATGAACCAATCGAACCACAATTATAAATCTTCATTTACCCGCGTGATTTTCTAATTTTTCTTTTCACTATCGCAGTGTGTTGTACAATTGTCTGCCAGGGATTGACCTCCCCCCCCCCCTCCCCCCCCCCCCTCCCACCGCGGAATCCCGAATTGAAACGAATCGAGGCCACTCGGCACAAAAAACATTCACATCAGCCGAGAAAGCCCCGGAGCAGAGATAATCTTTATTAAAAATACGTCCCTTGCCCACTTTGTCCTTAATGCGAGAGTGCCACCTGTACTCCCGTAAGTGGTTATACCCGCCACTTAGGGCACAGATTATCTTCTCGCCGAGGGAACGACGTGCAGCCCTCGTTTGGGAAGCAGTCGATCGAGAGGCGTCCGTCGTTCCGCCGACGTCCCCGCGGTCTCGCCGCCGCGATTTAGCGGGAGGCGTTCAAATTAATGACACCAGCCCGTGAAATCCCAGCGTGGGGAACGAGAAAGGGAAGCCTTTCTCTTTCGCTTCAATTTTCAGTCGGGCACCTCGGACCAGGCTCTAGAGCTGTGCAATTAGACCTCGTTTAGGGATGTTTAGAGGCCCCCCCTCATCGCCGCCATTACTGTTATTATCGACTTATTACGAGGCTGGTGCATCGCCACAGTCGCCAGGATAGGTGGCACGTACTCCGCCTGCAACGCAGGGGTACTGCTAACGGTTATCGACGGGATATCGATGCTTTGTCGATAAGCCACGATTCGTCGATCACGGGCTCGAGATATTGGTAATGCTAGTAGGGGTAGGGTGAAACTGGAATTATCTGTCTTCTGTTGAACTTCACGGAGCAAGTGTAACACCTGCTGAAATCTTTGTGTATTGTATCTCGGAGATGGGCAAGATTTTTATTTAATATTTTTATTATATTATTATAAAGTTAAAATTGAAAAATGTTTTCGAAGTTGAAGTTGAAGCCCTCGACGGATAAAAAATTTCACTTTAGTCGCCGAATAATGCAAAGTTAAATTAACTTTTATTCGATCCATTATCTGAGTAATTTTTTATTTAGTGAATGCTCAGCCCTGCTGAATCTCTGCTTCATAAGAGACCTGCAGTATAACATTCTTAGATTTCTTTATGAATTTTATATTAAATGCATCGAAGACCTTAAGTGGAGTCTTCAAAATGAATTTCCATTTGTCCTAATCGTAAGTTTCCAAGGCTATTGCCAATTTGCATTTTTTCCAGTTGAATTTGATGTATCAGCAAATGTTAATAATGCTTCAAGTAGCAGAACCTCCAGTGCAGCATGCATTCGTTTACCCCTGCTTTGATGCATAGTCATCTTTGTTATCCACGATGCATCGAACCGTCGACTAAAGTGCAACAGGTTGCAGCAGAACGGGGATCGAGTATCGCCATTCAACATCGTATGTAGGTGACCAGTGCACTGGGTAAACTTGCCAGTAGGGCAGTTTGGTGAAACTGTGGATTTCAGGTAGCAACGTGTAATCACGTGCTGACGTTTCCTTAATGAGCCGCCTTTTGACAGCGCGGTTTAGGTGCGCGGCTCGTTTTGAGCACGCAGGAGAAGGGTTAATGCGTGTTCGGTTTTATGACATTTCTTTGGAGAGAAAGTAGGTGATTATGTGGGGGTTTCATTCGAAGAACTCGAATAAATATACTGTGGTGAACTAAGTAAGTAGGTTTTGATTTAATTGCGTTGTTAACGAATTTGATTAAAATGAGGTGTGACGTTATGTTGTGGAGTCTAGACCTGCTAGTAAGTCTAGAGTTTTTAATTTTCATGATGTAGATTCTGTTAGAGAATTTTCAGTGAGAGATTTATGTTTATATCGTTCTACGAGCAATTTTATAAATTCTAGATTCTATTCATACATTCATACGTACATACGTGTAGGTATATTTCTTTTTTGAGCAATGTCGCCTACGGGTTAGAAACCTGGGAGGAACCCTAACGGTTCGCTATCAAGGAAGAGTATTATGACCGACGATTACGAGTGAAAAATCACGAAGGCGCGAGCAGAAATTGAACAGGAGAGAGAGTAATTACAATGCGATTAATCTTTCTTTCACGAGCCGTCTTAACGAGCACCAAATGGATCACCGTTACACACGTGTGTTGCTGGTTCCGTATCAGTTTAAAAGGAAATCGTTCTTTCTCTTTCTGTCTTTGACTCCTCTTGTGAACACTGTATAGTCTGTATTACTTCGCAACTCATCTACATCAGATTTCTCTCCTGTGCTCCAATGCAGCACATAACTATTCATAATAACAGTATGTAGACTGTTCATATTTCTCAATGTACGAACATCAAACTGACTTCTAATAATTATGATGCACTTAAGGGGTTACCTACTCTCAACAGGTCGGAAAATAGGGTCATTTTTATTTTTTTTTTCATATAAACAAACGTCATATTTAAAAATCAAGATATACAGCTTGTTGTGTATAAATTAAGTTATATTATAAGTGGTGCTGCAGCAACCCCTTCTCCCAGGGCCTGTTCATAGTTACCTACAGCATTTGCGGTATCGAAAATATCTCAGAGATATTCTTAAGACTATAATCTACTACTTACACGGAGCCGATTTTGAAAAATTTATTCTTTCAAAAGTGGCAGCCACTCAGATTGAAGCATGTGATTTTCGACCTAAGTTTTCATCTTCTTTTGTTAATAAAAACCAAACGCAACACTAACCGAAACATCGTCTCGAGAAGTAGGTCCTAGTTTATAGTCTTAAGAATATTCGTGCAAAAGTTGATTCAAATCGGTCCACTAATCTCTGAGATATTTTCGATACCGCAAATGCTGTAAGGTAATTATGAAGAGGCCTTGGGAGAAGAGCTTAAGGGGACCTTTCGGTCTAAAAGTCGATTTTTTTTTATTTCATTTTTCAAATGTTCAATCATTTAGGAATACGTGTTTAAAAGGATTTGTTGAAATTCGTAAAATTCCCGAAGTTATAGGCATTTGAGTAGCGGCAAATGCATGGGTAACACCCGGCCACTCGGCACTCATGTAAAACTTTAAACGCGTTTTTCTCGAAACAGTGTTCTCAAAACGGTGGGACCTGTATCTCCAACAGTTATTATCCGATTCGACTGAAACTTTTTTTATTTTAAAGAACATACTTCTGGCTAGGGGGGAACTAGAAAAAATTACAAAAAATTGAAAATTTATAATTTTCAAAGGCGTTGAAAGGACGAAAAATACAAGGAAAAGTGATTTCAAACTTGAAGTGTCGTTATATTCTAAAAATAAATGTCATTTTTCTAATTTTTCTAGTTCCTCCCCTAGCCAGAAGAATAATCTGCAAAATAAAAAAGGTTTCAGTCGAATCGGATAATAACTTTTGGAGATACAGGTCCCACCCATTTGGATCCATTTTTTGACGCCTTTAACGATTCCCCAGGGTCGTCTGCAATGATTAATTATAAAACAAAAAATATATTTCTATAATTTAAGACATCCTTAATACAATGCAAAAAGTCCCATTAAATTATATATCGTAGTTTTCCTTTAATTAATTCCTAAATATCATCTATTTTTTTTGGCTCTAGACCGGAAGGCCCCCTTAATTTATACCCAACAAGATGAATATCTTGATTTTTAAATATGATGTCACTTTAAATTAAAAAAAAATAATAAAATTGGCCCTCTTTTCCGACCTGTCAAGGGTATGTAACCCCTTAAGATAGCAACCAATTAGCAATTAGTTTTCGTTACCATCCAATAACCCACATACCTACTTACGTTTGAACACGTTCTTCTGATTTCTAAAATTTTCCTAATCCTCCAGGAACTGCCGAGCAAACCAGCTCGGAGCAAACAAAATTCATGCCTACTAACCAGTTACGCATTTGCACAGCCACCTGTTCGTTCCCCGATCCTCGAGGAAACCGTGCTCCGTTGAAACGATCGAGGCTACCCGAGGGATACCTTCTCGAGGATGATTCTGGTGGTTAAGAAGTGGTTGAAAGATCACGCCTGCGAAACGGGAGGGCTCGCCGTGGCATGACGTTTTAAGACTATGCAAATCCCTGGGAACTCTCTTCCTCGTTTCTTCATATTGTTTGGCGCACAAAAGGGAAATGCGGCAGGGTTGCTGCGACGTGGGCGAAGCGTGGCCAAGGACAATGGTACCTGCCAGGATTGGCAATCGACAATGTCGGAAGAAAAAGGCGAGGCAGGTGGGAGAGGTTGCCAGTGAATAGGACCTGGTGTTTTCCTTTTGCCTCGAAAAAGTCCTCGTCGAGGATGAATGGGATCATTAGTCTGCGGGGAAACTGCGAGGAGTCACCGATCGGGATCCATTATTCCCCGGTATATTTTCGTAGGATTGTGGACGAAGGATCCGTGGAGGATTCTTCGATCCTGTCAGAAAATAAGAAGGATCTCCGTGGCCTGCGGCGCTGCCGCTGACAAATTGTCTTCGCTTCGTCACCGGCCCGTCGAGGCTCTGTTCCGTCGTTCGATTTTCGACCTTTTTACATCTGCGAGCCTGGAACAAGGCAAGAAACGAACGCTTCGCGGGTGCTTCATTAGTCATTTAGGAAGGGGAACTTGTTTCCGGGGCATTCATTGCTGGCTTAGCTCACCTGTCGATATTTTGTATCCTTAGATGTGGCATAATTGGTCAGATTTCTCTTGGTCCTTCGTAGAGATCCTGTTGTAGCTCGTGTATTTTGGGTAGCTTGAAAATATCTTCAGTGTAACTTCAAACTATTTCGCAGGTTTTGAATTTGTGAGCTTTATGAAATCATAAATTTGCCTTTTTCTGAATTCTGACACCAAACGTTTCGGAAATGTTAATGTTTATGGAAGTCCGAATCTATTGTAATAAGAGGGAATTTGTTTTGTTTGTAGAAATATATCCGAGTCCTAAAGTAGGAGAATTATACTCAAGATGTGACAGTATTGGACACAACGGTTTATACGTTTATAAAGGTCACGTTTGCAGTAAAATTTCAAACGCAACATAGCACGTCGTTGGAACTTTTTTCTCCCAAATCGTTTTGAAAGTAACAGACACATATTTTATTCTCCAACGTGTCCGATTGAAGCCGTATAAACAGCCGCCTTGTGCTAGCAAAATTATAAATCACAGTAATTTACGACATTCCTGGATAATGTAATTCGCATAATTTGTGCAATAAATTATCAAAGTATCTTATACTATTTGCATACCCGGTTTAAGTGTCAGCCCCCAGAGTCGGAACAGCATCTGCAATGCTTTGACGTTTTACGACCGCGTTTAACATTGTACCCATTGCTTTCACTGATATGCATAAACACGTTTGACAAAATTATGGCACTGCTAGCTTTTCCAGATGTTCCTACTATTCGTCACGCGTGCTTAAACTTCCGATTCAGCAGGCATTGCAGGCGATCGGATTCCTAATACCGAATTGGACCATTTTCAGAATACGTCACTCTTTTGAAGACCACTGTATATCAAAAGAAAATCATCAGTATCACAGTAACATTCAGTTCAAAAGCAATTGAGGGGTCCAGTGGAAACAGGCACATGCCACATATGCATAAAAATTTGTGTTTTTTTTTTTAAATTAATTTGATCCTGCAATGTAGTGTAATTCTACTATCTTCTAATATAATAGCATGTATGTTTCTCCGAGAAAAATATTAAATTGTCTTCGCGCTGTGAAAAAACAAATGTGTAGTGGAAGGGGGGCCCATGCCAAACAAATCTTACATTGTTTTCAAAATGGATATAACCGATAGAGAGTTTATTTATTATACGACGCTTATTACTATTATTGCTTAGTTGTTTACTAAATACACAACACATATTTAGCAATATAATTTTCCAATTTGTTAAAAAATATTCCAATTATAGGAGCTGATAACCAATGATTTATTCGAAGTAAAATGTACTAAAAATTGACCTAACAAAAGTAATTTTTTAGCAAAAATTTGATAATAGTTGTCATTTACCATCTAGTTGAAGTACCGTTTAAAATAATTACTATACCGTACCGCATTTCTTATGAAAATAATTTTTCCTTCAACTTGCTTCCCTCTAAAATCAGAAAACGGTGGCATGTGCTTGTTTTCCACTGGGCCCTTTAATTATTGAACAGTCACCCTCAACTCACCCAGTACCTGCTCATTACAAGGGGCCTTCCTTAAATTACGTAAGAGTCATTTTGGCAATTTCTTACCCCCTCCCACCCCAAGTATACAAATTCGTAATATTTTTTATTCCACCCCCCGTCGTCTTCCTTACGTAATATTTTTTACATTGCATTATTTCAGTTATTAAAATTCTTTTAAAGGTTTATATCAGTGTTTGCCAACCATTGTTGAGTCGCGATCCCGTTTTATAATATTCAAATAACCTGCGATCCCCCATATAAGATAAGTTAAATTTAATAAGGTAATGAAAACACATTAAAAATAGGTATTTCAGAATATAATTCTAACTTAATAATATTTCAAAGAAAAACCCCCAAAGCCGGGGCTCTCCAGAAAACACATCGCGACCCACAGGTTGGGAATCACTGATTTATATAATTCATTTAACTCGATTTCGTGTGTGCGATGAAACATCATATTTTAGGCTCCACATATTGAAAAATAGGTTAAAAAAATATTACGTAAGACGTTGCCTGACTCCCTCTGCCCCCTCACAAGGAAACACAACAAATCCGCGAACCCCTACCCCAAGAAGCCTTAAATAATTCAAGAACGACCCTCAAACGCTAATGAGAAACCAATCAAAAATTCCAAGAGCCCGTACACCGCCTGGGGATCAAAATGAATGCGGACACGGTGAAGTAGGACACCTACTTATCCACGACACAGCGAGGCTAGCAGCGTAAATGCAAAGGGATGACAAATTAGCCGGACAAAACTGCGGGTTATTCCATAAAATTCCGGGGCGAGGCACCACGCGATCCGGCCGCGCACGCATGCGTCTCGCGAGTGGCTAATTTACGGCATTAACTCCGTTGCCCGGCTAATTAAGGCGTATAAACAAACGCAGAGGTGCAAAACACGAACGGCTGCGAAATCGCGCCGGTACACGCAGCCGTGTCCCGCGCCGGTGCACGCGAGCTGATCAGACACAGGCTTCTAAACAGCCAGTTAGCCTCGAACAATCAGGCTAAGTGGTATGTAGGTACTAGCTAATGGAGGCTAATCTGGCGAATTCTAGCGGCGTGTTTCACGCGCACGTGTTTTAACTGAAAAGAAAAACAAATAAATAAAAAGAAAGAAGGTAG
The DNA here is from genome assembly GCA_947577245.1 of Andrena bucephala. NCBI lineage: Eukaryota > Metazoa > Arthropoda > Insecta > Hymenoptera > Andrenidae > Andrena > Andrena bucephala. The sequence continues at coordinate 45,196,821 of OX387715.1, read as the reverse complement.
ATGGGTCGGGGGGGGGGGGGAGGGATCTACGAAGCGAGAAGCAAGAGAAGAAACTGGCGGCGGGAGAGCGGAGGCGCATGTGCCCAGAGCTTGATGCACGTACACACGCGTGTTCCGTGGGCCCCGGACTCGGGGCCACGCGAGTTTTATTGGCCGCAATCATCTTTGTTCTAGCGGCTGTGCCCAGCGGACAGGCTTGTTCTGTGCTGGCCTCGCGCCTGTAATTTTCACACCGTTCGCCAGTTGGGCTTTGCAAATGTGCGAATGATAGCTCGGCCTGGATCCGGCCGGATGATTGCGGCGAGGGGCAGGGGCGGAGGTGAGCCGGGCAACTGTCTTTCGTCGAACAAGGGTACGAATGCGATTTCGGGGCCCCCCCGACGAAATGCCCGTTTGCATATCGGCCCTCTGGGGGCGCACGGGTACTTAGCGAGCGGATCGACGCCGCTGCAATTTTGATACCCTTGTTAGGAGTCCCTCCGCAGAGGTGTCTGTCGTTCGTGTCGCTGGAAATTCGAGGTTTCGCGGGGCGGTAATGCCCGGTTCCTCCTTAAAATCACTTTGCCCGGCAATCTCATTTAATACGCTCGCGCATGCTCGTGCTGCGACCCCGCCAGCGAGCTTGCCAGCTAATGAACGCATCACGCCCCGCTCGGCTGGGTCTAATGCGAGCACTGATTTGAATACTCGCGGTGGGAACTCGTGGCGTGCCGAATGGCGGTTAATTGATCAATTTTAATACCGACGCAGGGCCGCGCGAGGCTCGGCCACAATCACGTAATTCCTCGATCGCTCTCGATCACTGTGATCTCGGCGCAATTGATGAACGAACCGCTGCGCCGCACGGGGAGGGACTTCTACGCGTTTCGCTGGAATTAAAGAGTCGGGACGGCTCGAATGTTAAAAACGTGTTCATTAAAGAGGTGTAAGTAGCTGGAGATCGCTCGCCTGCGCGCGAGGGGACATATTTTTTAAACCGTGGGGCGTTTAATGCTGCAAACGGCGAGCTTCAATTGGCCACCGCGGGGCAGGTGGAGCGGGAGTGGATGAATGTAATTTTGGACACCTTCGTTGCTGAAGATTTCTCAGGTATTCATCACCTGCACTCGAACCAGAGTCCGACAGTCGGAGTCTGCGTAATAAATGGCTCAGATCTGCCAATGCTTTTGGCCTTTAATCTTCTCAGCTTACCTTAGGTGTCTTTACGTCACGAATCATCCTATCCATGAGGATAATGATCACTTAATGATCCTATAACGTGGTGGCGAGGTGAATTGATATGAAAAGTTCCTTTTGATTCTATCGTTTCACGTGTCGCAACAATGTCAAAGCCTAGGGTAGTAATTACATTAATAAATTCTCAGCAAGAACGTCTCGAAGTTGGTTAATACGGCCCCATTAAGAGGGCATCGCGCAGAGGAAGTCGTAAGGCTGCATGCTTTCTCAGCTATCAGCATTTTTCTCGCCCTCCTTCCTACACTTTTTACCCGGGCCCGGTGCATCCTTTCATCAGCGTAGCAGCACACAGGTTTCACGCGGATACTCGCCAGTTACCTATCCAGCAGTCTTTACAGCCCGGCGACTGTCTGCCTCGGTGATTTAGGGTTCCCGGCCATGAGAATTTGCGAGGAACAACGAGGTGTAAAGAACACCGGCTCTGCCCCACGAATATTTTCGCGATCCTTCGCCTGGACAGCGTTCTTCTAAATACGGGTATCCAGCGCGCCCTGCGCAGGCATAAACCAAGGCAGGCAACCGATTCCCGTAACCGTGACTGACAACGAACGCACCGTCGGTTCTTCGAAACTGGTCGACGACTTTTGGATAACGCTTGTCCTCGGAGGAGCTCGGAAGCTTTGGACCACAAAATGAGCCGCGCAGCTTGGAGAGTGACGAAGGCCACGGACAGGGATGATTCGTTTGTCGTAGTTGATTCCGAGTCGCGTGGCTCGCGTCAGACCGCCGGCTGTCAAGATCCTTCTTTATATTATAATAAAGAGAGCTCCAGGCCATGGGGAAGTTCCTCTTTTTTTTCGACGGAAACGATTACGGCCAGCTATTGTGCGGCTGTGGTCGCGTGCGATAGTCACGCCACGTTACGTGCGCCGAACGCTTTGGATCGCCAGTAATTTTCTAAATCGACCTAACAGCTGCGGCGCCCGTCCCGATGAAAGAGCTGTGTTTCCAGGCCGAAAGTATCTCATTTCGCGGCGTGAATCCCGCTAATTGTCGCGCCACGTTCGGTCTCCCGTGCGAATGCCACGCTCGCGTGTCAACTCGCGAGGCATCGCCTATGCAGGCGGCCGAGTCTCCGGCTCTAGAAGGGGTTTTTAGAGCCGACGATGGTGCATGGTCTGGTGCAATCGTCCTCGGACGATTCAGGTTTAGAAAGCTCCATTGTGCGAGGAAATGGCGCTGCAATTTGAAACGATTTGGTTTCTGAGGAATTTAGAAATTGGGGGTTTGTGGATGTTCCTCTAATTCGTGCGAGGTTTCTAGCAGGTGTCGGCAATTGTGTCTGAATGTCTATGAATACAGTATAAGCTACGAAGCTGGGGAATATGTTGTGTAGATTTTTCGTTGGGTTGATAATGATATATGCAACTCAGTGCAGGCTTAACCTGCAGGCGAAAGAGGCAGCCGCCTCAGGGGGGCCCCGAGAAATTGGAATTTTAAAAAAATCGAGGTTTGTAAAAGCTATAAAAAAAATTAGAAATGGGCCCTCCAACTAACGAATGCGTCAAAATTTAGATTTTAAAATGAGGCTTTTTTTCGTGGAATGCACCCTATGTTTAATCTTATTTATTTAATTGTTTTAATACTGATTCACTTAGTGTGTTGGCGCGGTATTTTTGATTTTATTTAATTTAGAATAATTTAGGGGGGCACATATGGAGCTCGCCTCAGGGCCCCCGAAAACGATAAGATGACTGATGCAACTTAATATTATTTTGCAAAAAAGGGGTATTTAGTTCACGTCCTGATATCTGCGAACTGAAGGCTGATAAGGCAATAGAAGATACAGTACTGGATATATTTATTGTAATTTATTTTAGCCATGATAATGACCCACACATTTTTGCAATTATATTTTCCTACTTAGTACCAGTAATAAGATAGGTAAAAGTGATAACGTGTTTATTCGAGTGATGCAATAAATATTTCCAAGGGGCCCTGGCACTCCCCAAAGAAGAAGGAAAAAGGAGATTAATGTAACCACGACTGAAGTAATTCAAGAGCTTTGTAAAAAGAAAAGAAAACTGAATTTGATTTTATTTTAAATGAATGATTTAATTTTATTGAAATTGCATTAAAAATATTTTTATCCGTTCGACTCAGCTCCTCCAAGATTAAATCCTGAGTGCGCCACTGCTGCTGCATATGTTTGCCAATATTTCAATGAAATCGAGTTTCACGATCAAGAAAAGAAGCAGGAAATGCAGCAGAATTGCTGTTGAAAATTTAATGGGCATCTGGGAATCACTGCGTGATAATATGTAATACCAATGAGGCGGTTAAATGGACGCTTAAGTACCCCTAATATGGCATCATGCGCGTCAGGTATTAATACGCGCGCATTTTACAAGATTGCACAATAATATTTTAATCAAGCAACGTGCACGGGAAAAAGCGTTGCTGGCTATAAAACGGAGTACTGCCTTTCTCGAGAGTTCCTTCCACGGTTTAAAGTGCTGTGTTTTTGCCAGCTCTCGCAAATTTCTTCCAGGTAAAATACGAGATCCCGGAGCATTTATTGGCCGCTCGTACGGTCAACTGTTTTTAAACCGAGAGGCTGCCGCCGTATCCACCCGAAACTCCACGAAATTTAGCGAGGACTCGGTTCATTTCTCCGGCAACGGCGTAATTTCGAATTCATCGGGCGTTCGGGATGAACGCAACGGGGCTGTACTCGGTTTTATGCCCGTCGCCCCGTGAAATTTCCACGCCCCAATTAAAATAAACGGGCAGTTAGCCCACATACCTAAATCTGTCAACGATACCAATCGACAAGAACGTGGACCAGTCGAGGGGGTTCCGTGGGCCACGCGGATTTTTATTATTCCATCTTCTAGCGGGGCTTGTCAGCTGGCATCGAGCAAAGGTGAACCTTTCCCTTGCACGAATTTCTTGTTAGCACCGATAGAACCGTTGTTTCGCGTTCCCAAGTCCCAATTTATGTGATCACTATAAGTAAAAGGTTGTAAACTTCCTACTAACTGGTTCATACATAGCTTCAATGGGGAAATTTAAATCTACTACATCTTTCGCGCTAGTGTCGAATAGAAATATTGCTTTTATCTATTAAGGTTTGAAAGGTGGCATCAGTAGTGCATGAAGTCAATGTGTCTTTTCGGTAGGTGCAGATAAAAATTTTCTTGGTATAATAAATATTTAAAAACTGTCGCGATGTTTTATTCAGCAATCGTTCCGAGGAACAATGTCGCGGTAGTATTTTTTCGCGCATCCGCATAAAAGTGTAAGGCGCACCGTGATCGACAAATCAGGAACCAGATTCCGAGCGAAGGTGAAGAGAGGCTCCATCGACACCTGCGCTGTATCTTTAATTCATCGAGGTTGCTCCGCGAAATATGATGCACGTGGCGCACGTCAAGTGGTCGGTAGAAATCGAATGTAAGGCCGAAATGAGTTTTTTGTAGCGATAGAGATCGGTATGCTTAGTCGCCGACAGGGGAGACAGCTATTATCGATTTAATCGTTCGATGTTCCAGGCTTCTATAACAATGAATTATCATTTGCATATTGGATTGGAGGAAGTGCATCCTCCATCATTTTTGATACCTGTAATTAAGACATAAAAAAGTTACAGAATATTATTATTATTTATTTAAACGGGACAAGCCCTTGATATACAAATTGTACAGTTATAAATAAATATTATATAATATTTAGATACACAATTTCTTCGATGCAACAGCTCTCAGTTAATCGGTGGTTAAACTATATTGTTGTTAAAAGCGTGTGTTTGAATAAGAGAAATGATCTTATTTTCCTTTCTGGTATTTAAACAAATTTTGCTGAGGATATCAGGACAACACATATAACCGTTTAAAATTTTGAAAAGAGAAGCCAGATCAGCCGCTACTCTTCTTTTGTGAAGTGAATTTATATTGAGTCTATGCAATATTACAAGAAATTACGATTTAGATTACTATATTCTACTTAACTAACTTTGCCCAACCAAAATACACCACATCTTCGAAATAATTACTATTTTCCCGTTACACGATCTCCTTCCTCGAAATTCCTTGAAAACTCACCCCTCCCCACGAGCCACGGGACACAGCGTCCTCGAGGCGGCCAGGTTCGCCGCTTCCACGAAATCTCCACGGTAACCAGTTTCTGGATCACTTCTATTAGGCTGCTTAGCACGTAAACACGTTGGATGATCTCGTTTAGACGGTGCGGATGGTCTTTTCCTCGACGCGGATGGATCTCGCCTCTGAACGGCTCGCGGCCCTATCCACGGCGGATTGTCGGCAATTAGGCGGTTTCTCGAGAACATAATTAACGCCACCGGCGTTAATGAGGCCGCAGAGGTGTCGAACGCGGTCGTCGGAGTTGCCCGATGCCTCGGCAGAGATTCACGGACGCGGTCGCGCGCAGGACGAACACGTGGTCCGCGCTGCTATATTCGACGGGGGCGAATAATTGGCTTCTGGGTGTATCGAGCATCGAGAATTTATTCCCGCCGCGCCCGCTGCCAATGGATAAACCTTAATTCCCTTGGTGGAACAAGCGGGCCCCGGCCATCCCTTTCTGCTCGAGCCGATCTCGAGCATCGCGTGAGACCTCTCGAAGAAGCTAACGAGCACGCCTCTGATATGTTTGTTCCGGACGGATAAAGCCTTCAGAACTCTCGCGGCTGATTTGGCGAACGGCTCTCCGCAGCTTCTAGTTGCGGGGGCATGTAATTTTATTTCTGTAGGCTCGCTTTGCAAATTGGTCTTCTTCTTGTAGTCCCATGGCGGGTTTATGGGGCGACTAATTAAACGCGCGTCTCGTTGCTCGAAACCGGCATTCTATGTAAATATCACGGTCCTCGGGGCTTCTTTCGCGCAAGCTACGGTTTCACACGTTCCGGAGCGGCTCCGAATTCTCACGATGGAAGATCGCCGGAGGTGAGGAAGTAGAGAAACGTGGCTATTGTTGCTGGTCTCGTTACTCATTGGTGTATCCTGTGAAGCATCCACTACAAAACAGTGGAATAAAAATTCAGGAGTCAAGAATCCTTTTGCATTCTGCCCACTTAAGGGGTTATACCTACTTAAGTAGTCAGGAGGCCGAAAAGAGCCGAATATTTGTATTTTTTTTTGAAAAAGCGGAAGCATATATTTTTACAGAAATATTTGCACTTAAAATGGCAACATTTAAAGAACATTTGGTAATTTTTTGTAGAAAAATATTTACGTTTAGAATAAAAATACAACGACATCCAAGAAGCCTTTTTAAAAACGGTGATCAAGATATCTGAAAAACCACTGCGCCAATCTTTCTGAAATTTTGTGGGCTTATTTTTTATATAAAAATATACTGAATGGTGGAAGTTCCTTTTTCAATGTGTAGTTTCGATTATATCAACGAAAAATGGATTCATGGTTATCACTAATGGCCATTCTTCGTTGATAAAATCGAAACTATACAATGGAACAAAATCCCTCCGTCATTCATTATATTTTTATATAAAAAATAAACCCACAAAATTTTAGAATGATTGGTGTAATTGTTTTTGAGATTTCTTTCCCACAGTTTTTAAAAAGGCTTCTCGGATGTTGTTGTATTTCTATTATAAACGTAGATATTTTTCTCCAAAAAATTTACCAAATGTCCTTTAAATGTTATTCTTTCAAGTGCAAAAAGTTCTGTAAAAATATATGCCTCCGCTTTTTCAAAAAAAAAATCACTAACACTCGCCTCTTTTCGGCCTCCTGACTAAATAGGTAGAAAGCCCCTTAATACAATTTTCCATACTACGCTGGTCAACCCTCCCGAAGTCGCAGCGGATAGTAACTCCTTTCCCATACAGAACACCACTTCTCCACGAAACGGCCCAACAGTCCCCAGCAACGTACTTACACTCAATCACATCCCTCGCGGCAGAGCAATAACCCCGTCCCCTGGACAAATACCCGTCTCATCATCCAGCAGGCAAAAGGAAAAAATCAGCCAAAAACGGTCCCAGATATTTAAGTCGAACATATCGACGGAACACGCGGGGACATTTAAATTTCATTGCGCAAGAGTCAGCCGAAGGAGATGGTATCTCCGGCTGTCTAGATGCCTTTTTTCCCCCCGGCCATCTTGCCGAGGACAGCTTGACGTGGAATCGTCGAAAAACTCGCATAAAGCCGTACGTAGCCGGTGATTCGTTTTACGGCCACGGAGGGCGTGCGGCCTCGAAAGAAATTCGCAAACTCATGCATATACAGAGGGGAGAGGGAGGAGCCGCTTCAATGGTATCAATAGCCGATCGAAAAACTGGTACAATCTTGCACGCCGCGTTCCCTGCGATCCTTCTCCCCCCCCCCCCTCCCCCTCCCCCCTCCTCTCCCGACTGGCCCTGGACCGTCAATGTCGGCGATCCCCGCCAGCCGGGCCTCACCTGGGCCTTTTTACGCGAGTCATTGTATTTGCGCGAGCGTGCCCGAAATATTAATCCGCGGGGCAGCGAGGAGTCGCTCGCCTTCAATAGTCGGCCACCTGTACCACAGGAGAGATACGACTTAACTCGATGCCACGGCGCCGTTCCCGCAGCAATGGCCACTTGCCAATTGGTTTGGACACGTGTTGCTATCGGCGGGGCTCATCTGCGGGCTTCGTTCCTGCCTGAAGGGAGGCATCGGCAGGGGCTTGTGCACGGTCGTTTAATAATCGTTTTGGGTTCGAACACGTTAATCGTTTGTGGAGTAATTCGTTTCTTCTGCAGGAGTTATTGTTTTTTCCAGGCTGATGGTTTGTAGTTATTCTGTTGCGACTAGAGGCTTGACGGATTCTGCGTTGGTAACTGGGGATTCCATTGTTGAAACAGTGATTTGCCATTTTTTAGATGGAAATGGTATTGGTATTTTCTTATTTTGGCACTGGGGAACCTTGATGGGGTCACACAGCGCTTGGAAATTTGCATAACAGATACGTGTGCAATAAATTTTAATATCGTATTTACAAATATCCTTGAGGACCAAGTGGCCGGAGACTCAGAGGGCAACGGAACGTACGCGAATTCGTTTCAGAGAAGGAGACAGGGGCAAACAAACAGCCTATCTGGGAAATGGGGTATCAGGGATCTCCGAACGATCGGAATGCCACGAAATTAGTAAGTCAGCGCCAGCTCGTCGGATGTAACACGAAAAAGCTATTCGAGATATTGGCCGGGACACTCCGAGGGGCGAGATTATCGTTCTTAATGCAAAAGCCAGGACGCCAGGGGACGCCGACAAAAACGGTGGGGAGAAATTTATCGGAGTCGAAATACGTGATATTTGGCCGTTCCTAGAGATCCAACACGCTAGAAGGGGCCGCCTTAAATTGTCGGGCCAGAATGTTCGGTCGTGCGGTGGTAGGAGTCCTCGCAGGGATCAAAAGACGCCTGGAGGATACTAGAGAAAGGAGTGGCTGAACTGGATCCCAGCTAAGATAAGGCTGAGCCACTACCGTGCTACCAAGCAGCATAGAGATAGGATACCTCGGGAGAAACTCATTACCCTCTAATAGTTCCTCGTCCCGAAAAGGTACCGCGGAAGGGCTATCCAGAATTTCAATTTCAGAGAGCACGGGGGAACAGGCCGAAACTGGCCGCGCTTTGCATAATAAATAACCCCGCTTTCGAAGATCTCTGGCATTTCGGGAACACTGCTCTCCGACCAGTCGCTGAGATATTTTATACACGAAAGTTGAGCCGACTTTAAACGACTCTGATACTTCCGAATGGAAGCTGATGCTGTTTTCTGGTGAGTTCGGCTTCATGGAAATGAATATTCTCTATGCTGAACAGAATTATTCGAGGGTTCCTCAGTTGTGGTGTCTAATGTTTTCTGACAAATTACTAGCTATTATAGAATTATACGTTTTTTGTTCTTTTAATTCAATCTAATTATTTTGATCGGGGTAATGTAGGTACATACTTTCTCTTGATGACACGTGCGCGTTGTTTAAACCCGAACGCTTCCACTAACAACAATTCTGTTTTAAGATAATTAATTCGAGAAGAATCGAAGATTCTAAAATTCCAGCACCTGCGTCAAGTTATCTTGCTACTTACATCAAACTGGTCAGAGATCTGTGAGTTTCTTAGGCGCTAATACAGAATTCCAATGTGGACGTTTAATAGTTATTCCCTATCGTCAGCTTTCATCGAGTTTGCGGTACTGGTTACTTCCCTATCGTTCTACGGGGTAATCGTCCTGGGCGAAGTACGGTACCGAAGCCAGACGGGATTTCGAGAACGTAGAGTGTTGGAAAATTAATTTCCTTATCGCGAACATCTGAGGAACGATCTGCCTAGTCGGTGCCCACGGACAAGCGTTTCCAAAACAAGATCCCGAGGGCGCCGTTAGACTGGTCTCCAGTTTTCGGTAGTGGCACGTTGAAGCGGTATTTTAACGATCTAACGACACGTCCGTCCAGTTGACATTTTCGAGTCGGTTCCATGAGGACCGTGGTGCCCCTTTCTGAATAGATAGGCCCTTAACCCGGTCCCTTAATTGGGCCCCATGTTGGTCCACTATCGCCGCCTCGACGTTGCGGTAGCAGACGGTAGTTGAGGTACCTTTTCCCTCCTGCCCCCTCTTTTTCCACCATCCGCCTCGATCTCCCTCCTTTCCGGCCTCCGATCCCATCTCCGCGTCCTCCTTCAACCCTTCACCATGACTCCACGACCTGTTTGCTCGTTTTCTCCAACTTTTATCTCGCCGTTGATGCACGCTGTGCGCGGGTGCGCCTGATTTTCGAAGGATAAAGGTGAGGCTGAGGAAGAGGCAGCCACCGTCGACTTGTAAACGCGACCGACTGGGGTGGCTCGCTTGATACGCGCGGAAGGACGATGGCGGAGGGCCTTGGGCAGGTTTCTTGGGACGGAGACCTGCGGCTCAGATGGAAATAAAGCTTTCTAGAATAGATTCTGGGGAGATTTTGGTGAGAGCTGGGAGTTAGAGACTTATATTTCTTTTGTGTTCTATGTGTAAGGTAGTCAGAATTGAGCACCTTACATTTTCGTGAGCTGTGATAACTTTTTAAAGATTTTTAGCCTTTAGATTAAAAAGGCTATCTATTGAATTTTCTCCGGGTGTTAACTTTTGAAATTCTGCTTTTTCTTTTAGATAATTTAAAATATGATCATTAACTGATACAATTTCTGATTGTGGTCTTATAATTTTAACTAGTGTTGGTATTACTGAATCTTCTCGCTAGCTTCTCTTAGACTATACTAACTTAATCCAGTGCGTACAGTTTTACCTGATTTTTAGATTGTTCGATTATCTACGCTAGACTATAGCTTCAGTTAGCTGCGGTACCTTTCTGCGTTCACGTCTCTCGGGTTCTGTCGTCTCACGTAGACGGATTAGGCGTGTGCTGATGACAGGTGGCCAGATTGGTGAAACTCATGGGGGGGATATCGAATGACCTGAGTGTATACCGGTAGCGTGGAACTCGATACTGGTCAAGCCGAAAGTAGCTCGTCCAAGTTAATTTAGTATACGACAAGGAATTCTATACACGGTGTAGGACCTGCCTCTTTTGCGAGCACCAGCTGACACGCTCGTCTAACCGGGCCGTGGCGTCTTCCGTGCTTCGGGAACTCTCAATTTACGCCGGCATCGAGAATAAACTTATCACCCCTCGACTGTTCATTCGTAGTGACGTTCGAATCTTTCCGGCGTCGTGGCTTCCTCGGGGTTCCAGTTCGTGGTGTCCAACGGCCTTTGTCGATGATTAGACGTGGAAGAGGAGCTGCAGGTATAGCTCAGAATTTAGTGAGTGTCGAGTTTAGAGGAACTCGCAATAATGGGCTCATTCTCGCAAATTATTTTCCTTCGAAACAAGTGTCACCTGTCAAATCCAGAAGACATGATTTATTCATCTTAGGTCACTTAAAATCCTGTAAAATTCACTAACCAAATCCAGTTAGTCCCATTACGATTTCTGCCCAGTAAATCATTTCAATCTCAACCCCAATCTTCCTCTGAAATATTATGCTTCTTCTTTTATCACCAAGACCGACGGAGGTAGTTCAGTTTCATCTTTGCATATTCCACCAACGCTTCGACTAACCCCACCGTACCAAAAGTACGTATAACACCGACTTTCTACCACCAATTGGGGATTGAAGAAATTACAGCTGGTCATAGCTTAATTACACATGGAGCCAACATTAAAAAACATTTCTACGCAGAGACACGACAACGTCCCCTCTTAGCGTGACATTTCTATTCACCCTGTCCCATAATACCACACTCGTATAGACTACCTCGTCTTTACCAGGCTTTCTCGGCAAGAAAACGAAGGAAACGAGTGTCACCGGTGTCCACGGGAATCCCATCATTAAGGTGGCGCATAAAACCTTTAAGGATCCTCCGTCGTATCGAATGGGGCAGCCTAAAGTCAGCGGAGGCCGAGGTCAGATTGCTCGTAATAAATAGACAGGAATATGAAAGGTATGCAATCTGATCCCCGGGTCCCTCGTTTCCTGCTGAAATACGCGCGGGTCGCGACCCACGGTGCTTTAATTAAAGCGTCGCGTAAAGTTAATTTATGGGAAAAGAGCAGCGGCCCATGAAGAAAGCAACGGAAGCCAATTAGGCCAGGAGCCACTTCATCGGCGGCGGCGGCAGCAGCACCTCCGCTTATCGGCTTCTCGTTTCTCCCCTTCACCGCTCTATCGGGGGCTCGTTTGTCCGTTGCGCCGCCTTTTCTTTTGTCGTTGCCTCATTACGATCCTTGAGAATGCTGTTGAAGCGCGGGCCACGGCGATAGAGCCGTACGTAACGCCTCCGATAATTAAGAGCTCTAATTACATTCAGAAGTTCGACCCGAGCTCGTGGCTTTAACAACTTCCCCTTTCGACGATTACCCCCGGTGCCACGATGACGAATGGCTGCAAGAACGCATCGGCTGGTGTTACTGTTCCCGTGATTCAGCGTAATCGATGCCGAGCATCGCGACGAACACGCGCAGCCATTAATAGCTTGCAATTATAATTCTTTCGTCATTATCTCTGTTGAAACTACATCAGGAGTGTGGATATATTGAATACACGGCTTGGGAGAGGAAAATAGAAGCAGGTATATATGGAGGAGTCAGAAGTGAATCAGTGTAGGTAAGTTCAGTAATATTAATCGTAGAGTGGGCGCGTCGCGATTTTGTAAACATAGGGCGCTTCGATTTGGGAGACCGACTGAAGTATAAGTGGAAAAAGTTCTTCTTTTAGTTGCAAATATTAAAATTTTAGTAATTGTAATAAAATTGTAATACCTATTTCAAACTAGAGCTCTTACTTTTGACCCGTCGGGTACCCGGGTAGCCGAAAATTACCCGAAACAACTTCAAGCCATTGAATGTGGTATTGTTCAATCATATTTGGCTAACATCAGACTATACCACCCACAGACAATACTACATTCAATGGCTTGAAGTTGTTTCGGGTAATTTCCGGCTACCCGGGTACCCGACGGGTCAAAAGTAAGAGCTCTATTTCAAACTGAAAGAAGATTTTTTTCCACTTTTCTACAGAACAATATAATAAGTCAAATATTCTGAAGCAAATAAACGTGCATTTATCTGTATTTAAGAAGTCTGAAATGATACAATTTTTTTTTTTAAAAATCAACATGCATTTCTAAATCTTTTTTTCTATTTTTGGTTTTGTCTTTTTGGGGTTTTTGGTTTTATTTCTTAGGCTAAAATAATCAGCTAGAGTAAGAATGAGTACTAAAAATTCAGCAATTACTAAAATTCTTAAATGAGCGTGTGCACTCTAGGGTTAACACCGAGATTTACACTGTTTGTCCCCTAAATAATTCTTACTAATTCCGTGGTCAATATAAGTACTGCCATTTATTGCTTACGTATGAAAGTAGTGACTTAATTGATTTATCAACTGAAAATTTGATCAATAAACATGCTTTTGAACTACGTAGGTAACTCATTTTCAGGGAAAATTGAACTTACACTGATTGGCTTCTGAGTCCTCCATATCACCATTTTCATCGGTGAACTCAGAAGATGGTTCCATCTACCTCCTAAAATCCTCAACCTAACTGTTCCACGATCTTCCTCCTAACCAGGAGGCTGTCAGTTAATACACCAGCACTAAAAACGTCCCGTTCTACCCAGAAGAAGGAAACTAACATTGAAACTCTACCTGACATAATTATTGGGCCCAGCAGAGTGGCCAAAAAACGTCTTAACGCCGAATGCTCGCGCGGGCCAATTTGTCTGTGTCATATAGACTCGCCCCGTAAAATAGAGCACTCCACATCCGAGAGAGTCGCTCGGAATACCAATGAGTGTGGCGGCGGATTTCGCAGGTTGCCGACAGTGGCTTCATGGGAACCAGCCAGGTCCGTCGAGACGGTAACACGGCGCTGGGCACAACGATTGACACACACTCGCGCAAACGAGTCGGAGGATCGACAAGATCGGATCGCAGCCTCGACTCGGGCCGACCGACCGACCGACCGGTCCTTTATAAATCTGAAGCCGCAGCTGGCAATTTCAGACCGCCCTCCTCCCTCTACAAGGATCCTGTAGGCGGCAATGAGAGATGAACTGCGGAATCGTAATCGAATCGTACCTACATTGTTTCACGTATCCTAGCATTGTGCAGGCAATCGATACCGTAAATCTTCCCTCGCCGAGCTGGATGTATCAAATGGAACAGACATGCCTCCTCCTGGATCAAACCGATTTGATTTATTCCATGCGCTTGGCTGCTGGTTCCTTTCAGAGGGCTCGCTGCTGCTTTCGGGAGGTGAGTCTTCTGTGGATGGGTTGATGATTCGGCTGGATTATGGGGAAACGTTTGAGGCATCTGAGAAATTATGTTAATATTATCAACTGAGGAGAAATTTGTAATTTTTACAGTTTAACACGTCTTGTGATTTCTTTCTTCAGTATTGTAGAAATTGAGCTTGTCCCGTAATTAATAATAATAATTATTATTTTGTGTGTATAGTGAGAGGAGAAGGGATATCGAGTCAAGTTGCCATCTGGATCAAATAAATTCGATTTATTCTCTGTTTGGCTGCTGGATCCTTTCAAAAAGCTTGCTGCTACATTTTGGGGGAGAGTCTTCTGTGGTGGGTGGGTTGAAGATTTGTTTGAATTATTCGGAAGCGTTTGAGACTTTTGTAAAAGTATTATGAGTGCAGCAGGTGGAGGATACAGCGATGATTAAGTGATTGGTAGCGATAGGATCAGAAATATTGCGACTCCCTTTTCTTTGTGAAAGAGCTAGTTGTTTCACGAAGACCACGTGTGTCTTTTGATTTAAATGTATCACATTTTGAATGATATTCAAGATATAATCGGAGAGAAGAAATATGACAGAAGCGCAGAAGTCTAAAGACCAAGTTCCACACTAGCACCAGTGAGAAGACAAGTTGCGCTCACGAGGGCATTCATCAACTTTCCCGGAACCAGGTGGAAACCGCGAGGCTCTCACGGTTTCGCGAGAAGGAAGTTGTTCCACCGGGGGTAGAAATTTCGTGTAATGCTGTCGTGGCGACACACCACATAAATCTTCCTGTAATAGAATAATTACAGGCCACCTCGGTGACGTGTGGGACACCAGGACGACTATGTGCGCGAAGAACGGGGAGAATGATGAAAATGAAAAAGGAGGACCGAGGACAATTTTCGAGGAGCATCGGGGCGGCGTCGATTGTGCCGTCTCAATCAAGCAAATTAGTCGTAAGCACCGGATAATTGCACGATCCTTGTACAATTAGGCCGGCGTGCACGCCTATGACAGATCATGGTCGACTTTAGCCTCGCTCGAACTGGTTTCCCATGGGCAGACTTCATCTACATCGGCCTGATTTATCGCTACGCTCTGGATTCCGCGAAATTATCGAGACACGCGTGAAATGTGGTCACAGCCGTTGGTACGCGGTCATTAATCCTCGTGGAAGAATAAGTCCTGTTGGTCAGGCGCGGTCTGTTCTCGTATGAACCGTGCTCGAATTAATTAGCGAAACTTTCTTCGTGAAAATTGCTTTTGAGACAGAAGAAAAGGGTCTGCAATTCTTTCGCAAAGTTTGGAAGTGTAATTTGGAATTAGGGGTACTCTCCCATTAAATCATTCCAGAAACAGGTCATTTTTAAGATTTTATTCAAATAAAAGTAAATGTCACAGGGTCAAGAAAACGTGTTTTGAGAAACACGTTTTCTACATCGCTACGAACTTTGTCGCGAAATCAATTTTTTGGAAAATTTGAATGGGATGGTATCCTTAATAGGAATGGTGACTGAAATTAGATTGTAATATATTTTCTTGGACAGTTCGTCGAATTCCGTGGTATTGCCACATTGAAATTGTTTGACTCAATTTAAATCATTTAAATCGCAATATTCTGTTAATTTATTGCGGACGGATTGCAAAAAAAATGTAGTCTCAAAGGGAGAAAGCTGTTGGACTATAATTCTCCGATTCGTTTTTCTGGAAAGGAAGCACTATGTTGTATAATATTATCCGCAAATCGAGGTAATGTGATTTATAGCGGTGCAACTTTCCCTCGTGAAAAACCCAGCTTTCTCACGACTTGAAGCCGACAGCGGCGCTGATAAGTATCCTGGCATACACAGACGGCGGAAGACAAAAGAATAATAAGCTCTTGTTTAGGGATGTTACGTTTATTAAAAATATGCGAAGTTTATAGGTGTCTGAAGAATTCGGGTCTACTATAACTAGCTTATTAAGACAATAATTTCACTTATGAGTAAAGGATGTAGGTACTTCTTCACCTTGCACAGACTCCTACAATTCAATATTGCATAAATCTCATTTATGATAAAAAAAAACAGCTCTTTCCACGTTGATGCAACAAGTTGATTTGATATGAAACGATTATAAATTTGAATATCGAAGTCTACGAGGTGAAGTACACGAGGTGAAGTACATAGCAAGTACTTTCCACTTGGAAAGTACCCAGAGGCGTAAACCATATTCCACGTTGCCAGCGGGACCACCAGGAACCACTGGATCCGGTAATTGCATAACTGTGGAGGTCGTGTCCGCAACGAGCTGCTCGTTTCTCAGATCTTTGGAATCGTAAGGTTAACCAGGAACACGTCTCGAGAGCTGGATTTTTATCCAATGACGTATCCTCATCCTGTTTCCACTTAGCAGCGGATAATTAAACGTTGTCTCGATGGTCCAACAGACAGATCCATGTTCACGACTTTTTGTCCTCCATCGACGGTGCCCGTATCCTTCTGCAGAAATCTTCGATAAATCACTATTGACACTGTCGGTGTTAATCCTAACCGAGCATGAAATATTGCGAGTCCCTTCGTGGTTGGTTTAAATTGAAGTCGTGGTAACAGTCCTCGCGTAGATGAGACGATATATCTGCGGGTGACAAGGGACCACTGGTAACTCGAAAAAATGAAATTTTAACGAGTTCTTGTTGGTAGAGGACGCGGAAATCTCGTTTTATTTATGGATTCACTTTTAAGGTGATTCACTTTTAAGGTGAAACACCCCATCTTCTGACGCTTGTTGAGAATCTGTGACATTATCTAAAAAATTGTTGACTTTGGGAAAATTTCCATAACTGTATTATTCATTTCATGAAAATTGGTAAAAAAACATGGCGAGTTAAGGAGAGTAGGCAGTAAAATTGCTCGAAAATCAAGTATTTTTTGCGAATTAATTACAAGGAGATGAAAGCAGGAACAGACTTTTCCTTTCATACAATGTTTACTACTATCACGTAGAGTAAAAAAAAATTTTTTTTGTCTACATATCTACTTTACAAATGGCGTCCCACGAGGTTGATTATACAGTGGTTCAGAAAAAGTGTTCTCCTAGAACCTGTAATTTTGGAGAGGACCTAAGAGAAAAGAAACTAAACCTCCAAAAGCTGATTAAAACCTGAATGCTTGAGTTATGAGTATTCTTTTGTGATTTGAGGGTAACCTCAATTTATCAATGTAGGTATAATAGTAATGAGTCATAGGTATCTCATGTTTTTCTGATCCTGCAACGGTAACGACACTGCTCTCACTTTTTTCTATTACCTCGCGTGGCGTTCACTCGATCATTCGTAATGTTTCAGAGATTAGCTTCAGATCGTTCCGAGATTGCGAACCCTCCATCTGGTTGCCGGTATCGAAAACTGGTAGGAAGAATCCGCAGGAAAATCTGTTCGTCGTAGGAGTGATAATATTTGCGTGGCGAAGCTCGGGGCGCGAGCGTTCTGTGACAGATTTTTTGGATCATTTCAGACAGGGTGATTAATTGATCGACACGGGTCAAGAGGAGAATTGCCGTGTCGCGCGAAGATAAAGTCAGCGCGCGTTTTCTCGGTTACGCTGGTTGGTCAAACACAAAGGGAACAGACGTCGACGCCCGAAGTCACGTCGTCGTCGTCCAGAACCGCGTGGGAGTCTGAGGAATTGTTAGATGAACTGGAGAATTGCTCACACCCACGATCTCAAAACGGCCAGGCGTTATAAATTGGTACAGAACGCGGGCTATGCAGCCTTAAAATTGAATTCCCATTTCTCTTATGACTCACTCGCGTCCAACTTGAAACCGTACACCTCCGAGTGGCCAATTTCAGCGGTTTAACCTTATCTCGGGGCCATCAAGATTTGCATTAAAGTCTTGCGACCTCTCTCGCCAAAATTCCATCCCAATACCACGTTCTATTTAGTGTTAATTCATATGAAGTATGACGAAGATCATTTAATTGCTTTCTGATATATTTTCTGTGCATTGTGCGTATCCCGAAAATTTCGCAGAACCTTTACTTTTTCACCGATGAGTCCTTCAGCGCCTGCGTTTCTGCTTCCCAACTTACACACGTGCCAGTCGCGATACTCTCACTGCCTTCTGAGTAATATACTACCAGTTCTCAGTATACACTTTGATCTTCACGATTTCATTCTGAATCATAGTTAAATTATTCTTAAAATTTACAATCTATGAATTATTAATACATATGATGATTTCCTACATGATTCTATACTTTTAAAAAGTAAAATCACAGTGTCACATTAAATGCAATATAATTTTACCTAGATATTCCTATAAATTTAATCCAACACAAAAATGCTCCTTTATGCGTCATGAATTCTTTTTCCAATTACCCAAATGAGGCATACTTCTTCGTGTGTTACTTTTTGGTGCTACTAGTCCATTTCTCACGTTAAGATTATGTAAAAATTGAGAAGTTCAACTGTAAACAGAGTCCTTTCTTCATGGACCAGTGTTCGTTGATCGGGTTTTTATTAAAGTGATGTCAAATCGCTAACACAACGGTGATTGGCGTCTTTCGACCCAGTTTCTGACGCGCCTTCTATTCTTTGTCCCCTCCGATGGCGTTGCCGCTGATATTGGCGTCATCGACATCTTATATTGGCACACACGCGGATTTATTGGTGTCCCACAAAGCGCGGGAACAACGTGTCGTTTCTCGCACCGTTCGTCGTACGCGTTTCGCATAGCTTGCCCACGCACATGAGTCAATCCTTGCAGCGGCTCGATGACGCCAGGCATGACTCCCGGTGACACGGTCATTGAGTCATGTCCGTGTCCATCGATTTTTTGACGTGTTGCATGTATGCACACCTAATTAGTGACTTGTGCTATTTAGATACTACGAAGAACATTCGAGTACCTAGCTTGAATTTCCAACCGAGGAACATATGGAGCACTAACAAAATATATCCGCGCTTCGCTGCGGGCCTAAGAGATATTAACAACTCCATGAAAAAACATTTCACCCCTTTTCACACCCTTAGGGGTTGGTTAGGGAAAAATCCGGAAATTGATGTTTAGGCATTTGTGTAGGTAATGTTTTTGAGTAAGAACCAAGTTGATATTTAATCGGAGCCTAAGAGATATTGGAGAGTCCCAGAAAATAAATTTTACCCCTTTTCACCCCCCTGAGGATGAAATTTCCAAAAATCCTTCTTAATTCATCATACGTCATGAAAACAATGTACCTTCCAATTTTCACGAATCCAATCTTAATTTTTTTAAATTTCCAATTTTAATTGAATTTCAAATCGGGGAATATTTGAGTATTTCGTGAAATTTCAAATCGGGGAATATTCGAATATTTCGCGAAATTTCAAATCGAGGAATATTTGAGTATTTCGTCAAATTTCAAATCGGAGAATATTTGAGCATTTCACCGAAATGAGAACTGGGTCGTTTGTGTAATAGCCTGAATGGCGTGAAGAAAGCAAGTAAATCAGAATCGTTGGGGTAGATTGGAATTTCTGTGAACTTATTCAAGCGACCCCGCGTTTATTCAAATTTAATTTATCCACAGAAATCTTTCGAGTATTTTGTTTGATCCGTATGTCAAAGGTTCGCAAGTGGTTCTTTTTAAGTACTCGGGCAGTTTTATCAGTGACCTATCATGAAACACAGATTGCCAGCAAACAACTTGCCTGTTTTTAGGTATGAATATGTACGTATGTAGAGTAGTATGACGCATTTTAATTTCTCAAGTCGACATTCACTGGCGTCATGACACTGACACGTTATACATAGATGAATAATTTCTTCATTTCCTTCGCGAAAACTATGGTACCTACATTAGCTCCGAGATATAAGTCATGCGATTGTCCAGCGCAGAACGTTACTGCCGCAGTGTTATCGTCCGTCTCCATTAGCCCAGAAATCAGTGTGAAGCATCATTAACAGTTATCTAAAACACCTTCCAACCTATTCAGTTATCTGCCAAAGTTTTCAACCTTCGCGAATATTACAGGTTCATTTTAATTGCAGATGTGTCGTCTGAAGTGGTCGCTAACGTTCTAAAGCAAAGAATTGAGCAAAAGTTTCTAAATTTATATGAAAGTGACAATTTTTCTGTCTCTTACAAATAGGGAAAGAATTATCTATTCTATATTTGGAAATATTTTCTTATCAATATGAAAATCAAATGAGCGAACCTACCTAAACTTTTTGGTCATAGCAACTTCTAAGAGAAGTGTTATTACAGCACATTACTGTCCTCTAGAAATTCATGGGGTATTCAGTGAAACTATACAATGTCCTTCTTTGGTTTAAAATTGTAGATAGTATTTTTTATGAAATATTTTTGGTGGATAGATGTCACCGCCGCAGAAAGTGTATTATTCGTGTTCATTTGTATACTTCGACGTGGACAAATTATTAGGGGAAATCTATTGCGTAAATCCGGGATGCATACTCTTCCATTGACGTAAAGTAAGTCAGTGCATCGTGAGTGATTTCGACGAATAGCCATTCAGCTCGAATTTCATTCAGGTGGATGCGTCATGCCCGACCTTTGGTCACCATTCTCGGAACTATGCTCGAATGTGCAAAGAGTATCACCCACGCTCGTTACAGAACGTTTCACACTTTTCGAGCATCCTTAATTCTCTCAAGGACTGCACGCTGTGATACGATAATTCGCACTTTTTGTATTCAATTTCAACAGTTTAAAGTTCGAGTTTATGGTACGCCTTCACTGTAGGTGGACAGCTGAACATTGATAACCGAGTACCTGTAATTATCTCTGTTGTATGAAGCTGTTCAAGTGTTTCCCTACTTTAAATAGCAAGCAGAACTGATGTATGTAGGTACTTTCTAAACAGAGGCAGAAGTCACTTTTACCACGAAATCACTCTTTTGAAATAAAATATTAGCTATTGCTCAGAGAATTCATTAAGCAGTCAAATATGGATTTATTATAAGTAGAGGAGGATACTTATTTTCAGATAAGATAGGGCAGTCACAGAATTTATACTTTAACACATCTTTCTTTCGTTCCCAAGTCCTGCAGTGTGGTACCACAATTTCAAAATTCGTATATCATTCAAGACATCTATAATAATAATTTCCAACAATCCTTTTGCACTTTGACCCAACCCGAATTTACTACTTATCTTGTACCTCTCACAAATATATCCTCACATTATCTTTGCCGATCCCAGTTCTTAAACATTCCATAGCTTCCCCATTTCCACGAATCATTCCATCCCTTTCACAATCTTTCAAACCAATAAACGCACAGTCCCTCCCGTTATTAATCAATCGGGCAACGAAAGACAGAGAAACGTGGTTCGACAGCGGACTGACGGTGGGAAAACACGAATGGCTTGCACTGTACTTTCATAATCGTTTCGCGGAGCGTTCGGGTGTTTCCCTGCGTTGGAACAAGGCAACATGGATCGTACGAAGCGCTCGATAAGATCTAATATTCCCCACACTCGGCCATGTTTCGACCTTTAGCCGTGGTGAACAAGGTCGGAGGCCTCGCAAGCCCGTAAACCATCCTTAACATCCGTGAAAGGATTCCAACACCCACGGTCGAGAACGCAGCAGTCGGCCACCAGTCGACTCCCACATCGCGGATATAGAAGTTGGAAACGAGGATGAGGTTGCCGAGGATTACGGGGCCGTGTGTCTGAGAACGCTGAAAAGGATTATTCAGGGTCTAGACGGAGTCTACGTAAAGGAAATCCGTACAATACCTCAAGCCCTCCTCGACGTTTTTGTTTCAGATGCTCGTTTATGTTTTGTCACAGAAAAGTGAATGGAAAGTGAAGACTATGACGGTTCTAGTGTTCAACGCTAAAATATTATTAATGGATGATTTGGATAATTGAAGAGTCCTTGTAGAAAACACTGTAAGTGCCAAAGTTAAAAAAAAATTATCGGAAAATGTTTCACGTGCTACTGTTATCGAATTTGATTTTTGGCACTTACAGTGTTTTCTACCAGGACTCTTCAATTCATAAATGGATATATCACCTACTCTTCTTTTAGTGGGCTACGTTAATGGGTGTGATTATATCTTCATGGAAATTAATTGCCGCGTTACTTTCATATTTAATCAATTTTAAGAGACTTCTATCTTTATTCTGATCTGATTTTAATCTGTCGTGACCACTAACGCTTTTCAAATAGGAATCGAGGGAATCAGTTGCTAGCATTATTCAGCAGGCTCTGTGGAATTTGTGGAGAATTTAGCAGTTTTTTTAAAGTGCTAAGTCCATGCCGATAAGTGCAGGTGGAAGAAGGGTTGAAAGAAAACGCCACACAATGTCGAAGCTGCGGCGTGATCTTGTCCACTGCGTTTTACACGACAGGAGAATTGAAAATTGAACGCATGCGCTGCCATCGTCCAGCTATAAAACGATGAATTGAGGCGGCAAAAAGATGGGTACAAGGTTGTGGTTTAAGTGGAGGCTGGGAGGCAAAAAAGCCGCGAAATAATCGAGGTTTTCTGATCCGCCGCTAGCAAATTTCTGTTGTACTCGGCTTCCATGCCGCGAGACTCCAGCCCATCGCATGTTCCCTGGACAGGAAAGTTCACGCGCCACTAGTTCTCGACCGCAAACACGATCGTCATCCAAAAAGCCGGATCGCGCGCAAAACTAAGTGATCGACCGCAGACCTTACCGTTCAATGGAAGTTTCAGTTCCGCTGGGCTTCATTTCCAATAAAATGCTTTTGAAATTGAGTATTGAATGCCCGCCGCACGTTGATAGGCCATTACGAGGGGTACAGGGATGTTCCTGGAAGACTGTCTTGTAAATTCGGAAATCAACCTCTCCTGGGATTTCATTTAAAAATATAGTCTCGTGGCAAACAATATTCCCACCTGCAGAAGCCATTCATTTGTAATTATTCTGTTTATTACGTCGCTTGGACAAATTTGTGATAAATCTGGTTTCTTGATACATGAGAATACAGTGAAGCAACCACCGCTTCCGCTGAATTTATATGCACAGCAAATAATGATAATCAGGACCAAAAAAAAAAAATCATCCCACAGGCCTGAGAGGAATTACAAGCTCCCATGTAAGAAAGTGAAGATACCTCCGTAGTTAATTTCCACTTTGTAGCTCCACCTATGTGTATACAAATTCTTTTTACGATCACGCATCCCGTCCTATTACGCGTACTGCCGAGATTACTTCACGTTTCTTGCGTCACGCAGAAGCGTTTCACGTTCTTGCAGTTATCCACCATCGGTGTTTCTAATCATCCAGGGATAGAACGCAGGTGCAGATAGGTACTGCTGAATTTCTCGTGCCTGTAGCTGCTGCGATTTCTTAATCGTTTGGCAGTACCCAGCGTTCGTGATGGGAAAACTAATACCGCAATTCCGTTTTCTTTTCGCAGCTTTCCTTTGAATCTTCCACGTCCCCCATGGCCTGAGATTTGTTGTCATGGGTGTATAAACCCTGGAAGCATATCCTCAGGACGGGAACCAGCGATCCCGGAGTTTCGAGCTGGTTCACCAGTGCTGAGGCCCTGCAAGAGGCTCAACTGAGAGAATTGAATCTTCCCCTTCACTTCCAAACTCGGGTCGAATCAACTGATGGGCCTTCTTTCTGGTTAGAAAGTGGGTTCCTCTATGTATTCTAGTCTGGGTTACGTCTGGGCGAGGTCGTTAGTATTGCTTAGGTTCGTTTGAACATAAAATTGCAAAGCAAAATTTTCATGTCCTCTGAGAAGAATTCTTTATTTCGTAAATGAAGAACTGACATTTTTAGAATGTCCCTTTGATTTGATTCCCGCTATTATTACCTGTTTGCACTATTCACAGTTGAATTCTATGTAAAAAAGGAAGGATTCCTCAATTTTTTTAACTTGACTTCCTCTTTCCTTATCTTCTTAAATAATAGTATCTAGCGGTTGTTGTGCAATGTCATTCAACCTTGCGATAAACTTTTCATTACACACGAGACATTACAATTCAGTATCTTAATAATACTGCATTCTGTGGCTCAGCTGTTTCATAGCCCGCTCATAATAACTTCATACCCAAACAATCTTCCATTTCTCTGAAAGAAAGCAGAAAAAAGCGGCATCGAAGTGCGCAGCGGTCTCACGACCTCTGCACGTTCACGGTGACCAAACGAAGGTGTTTCTCGAAGCGCTGATAAGACCACCTGCGCGTCAAGGCCCGTTTCAGATAAAAATCTTGCGCTTCTTGTAAGCGACTTGCTGGTGAGCCCATAGGTAGTGCCCACCATCCACCACAATGGTTATTGTTTCAGCACGGTATGCGAGCGGCGTTGCGCGCCGCCTATTTATGACACATTATGCGAAAGCGCACCCGATAGAGTACGAGTATTGCATTTCGTGCCATTGTGATGGCAACAATGATACACCCTGGGCCATATAGCCTCGATACCACTACATAAATCATGATTCGTGCTGGGCATCGATGCCCTTGCTGGCTCCGCCGAGGTAGGTGTCGCGCAGAAATACTTCGCGCCCCTTTTTCTCTGCCCGAGCGTGATCGATAAAAGTGCCTCGATCCGCTGCACGGGCGATCCGGATCATCTGGATTTTCATATTACGCTTGAGTGCACCCGCCACACTATTTCAAACCCAGAAATTGTAAATATCCAAGTCAGTGGCGCACTCAGGATTTAATCTTGAACGAATAAAAATATTTTTAATGTCAAATTCAATAAAATTCCTTAGGTGCTTATAAAAATTTATTTCAAGAATAAAATCCAGTCTTCTTTTCTTCTTACAAAGCTCCTTCTTTGGGGGGTGCCAGCGCCCCTTGATCCTCTTGGATACGCCACTGATCCAAGTACCTGCACTGACTTCTTCCATCATTCATACCACCTTCAACAATATCCTTCCGCCTAAATTATTTATCTCTGAC
The DNA here is from genome assembly GCA_947577245.1 of Andrena bucephala. Lineage (NCBI taxonomy): Eukaryota > Metazoa > Arthropoda > Insecta > Hymenoptera > Andrenidae > Andrena > Andrena bucephala. The sequence continues at coordinate 45,171,964 of OX387715.1, read as the reverse complement.
CATATACCCAATTCAGTCTCAGGTGAACTTCGTTTCCTCCCATTAACCCCGCTTTACGTATTAAGAATTCGGGGACATTCCGCGCTTGGTTACCTACTCCTAAGGCTCATAATTATTCTCCCATACTCGAAGCCGTGCTCCTAATTGCTCGCTCTTATCCGCCCCCCCCCGTTCCTTCAGCTACATAATTCCAAGGGTCCACACCCACCCCCGGCGACAAGCGGGCGAGAGGGTGTGTTCCGTGGACAGGAAGGTGGATGTCGCGTTTAAAGTAGCGTAAGCAGCGGCGGTCATATATCGCGGTGGCGCCGGCATCGCAGAATCCGTGCCCTTAGACATTAACGTTCATTAGGCGGGTCGTTAAGCCGAAAAGAAACGGCGCGTACCAGGATTTCTGCGGCTGGGAATAATATTTCTGCGACGAGAGGCGTGCGTGTGCCGTCGGTGTTGCCGGCGGGGCCGAGATCGAAGCGCGTTCACGTGGAAAGGGAGGGAAAAGGGTGCTGAGAACGAAGGGATCGGTAGCTGTCGGTGGTTTATTCGCGAGAGGAGAGAGCGAGAGAGGCTGGGTATGCAAATCGGGGCTTTCGGCTCGATATAGGGGCGACGTGCGCGCGATTCGAAGGGACCGAAGGCTGGCCTCCTCCGTTCACCATATATCCTCGTAATTAAGTCGGTCCCTCTTATTAAGCACCCTGCCTTCGCTAGGTGTATAGTATCGCTGATTAAAGGACATAGTCTGTGGCGACGATGGCCCTCTCTCTAAGCGCGCATTATATCCGGGAGCTTTCATTTCCTAAACGCTGCTTCGTACCTTAGAACATAAGCCTATGTAATTGGCGACCTGGCCCCCAGGTCGCTGCAAAACTCTCCATGAGGAATGATCGCTGTGAATCTGGAATTCTGCGAATCTGGGACGGTTTAATCTACTGGAGGAATCGACGGCGAGGTTGCTGATGAGTGGAAAGTACTTTGAGTTGAGTATGTTAAATGTTCGATGCAATTATTAATAATTGATATTGAGATTTAGCCATCTAGCAATTCCTCTTTGCACCTTGTTTTATTTACTTCCTCCCTATCCCAATATTCTCATTAAATTTGTCTCACTTGATTGCCCATACAAGAGTCATTAGGAAGTAGTGTTTTGTACCTCGTCTCAATTTCCTTTTTGAAATATGCTTAGTCACTGTACACGTGGCAGACTTTTCGAGACGCGGAAGAATAGCCTCCGAATTTATAAAATATCATTGGAAGCAGCAGTAGGGAGTCGTGATCCGGCGGATCCTTGGTTCTTATTCTCCTTTTCCTATTGGCCACGGCGCGTTTCAGTCGCGAGCGACAGCACAGCCGCGCCGCATTCCAGCCACGCGCCTTGCCTAGGAACACTGGCGTAACTATCGACCTTAACGAGGCGATTTGTCAAGACCCTTCCATGTCCCTCGGTAAGAAGACGCGTCCGCCACAATGACGATTACGTAGCGATCGGACGTGAAATGCCACCGGCGATCGGTAGGATTGTCTTCTGGGCGTTTCTCGGTGAAATGGCCTTGCAGCTTCGGCGTAGTTATCGAAAACGACAGTGACGGCGTTTCTCGCGTTTCTCGCTACTTCTTTCTCTGGAACAAAGGAGAGATATTTTCCTGTCGACCTGGGATTTCCTTTAAATAGGAGGAAAAGGGGGCGATGACACAAATGAACATTTATAGAGCACTTAGATGTTTTGTTTGTCAGTGGACTGAGGAGCTGTAATGACAGTGCAACTACTGGTTCTTCAAGCAATTATTTATTTTGATAGATCTATGATATTCTAGAAATTGAGATAGAAATATTATCCCGAATGATTGGAATATATTCAACAATCTTTTTAGTGATTCTTTGGTGAAAAGGTACATTAGTCAGGGAACTAATATCACATTTGTCTGTACAGTTACCTATCCTACCCAGGATAAATTTAATTACTTTTTATAAGGATCCTCCAAACACAATTGCAAGTCACCAAGCTAATGCTGCAATGGAATTTCCTAAATATGGGACTGGCCAGGCGAAGGAAACTCCCTTGATCGTACCAATCCAGTAAAATCCTGACGACACATTGGGTTTTCTAAAGTTCTAGGTAGCCCGGTGAATACCCGATATTCTGGCTACCTACGTCAATGGGAATCTGCTAGGTACAGCAAGAGCAGCACGAGCCGAAGCTGTGGAGTCGCGGTCGAGCGGAGGCGGTGGGAGCCGTCCTCTCCATCGTGGCGAAGAGAAGCGAAAGAGAAGCAAAAAGAAGCCGAGCGGCGAAAAGGTATGGGGACTGTGTGGAAGGGGTTGAGCGCGAGAGGTGGTGGCAGACGAAGAGAAATGCATTCCGCGCTGGGAACGAAAGAAAGAGAGAGGAGAGCCGCGACACAATCACGTCCTGCACGCGCCGTGCCCCAAGCCACTTCCAGACGCTGTTACACGAGGCACGGTCTCTCCTATCCTCCACTTCCGGACGTATAAAGTACTTTTTTATGTCGTAAGCTCCGTTCCGCCGGGGAACTCGATATTCGAGTTCGCTGACTGGCCACGCGCTTGGTTTCCACATCTGCTGCCTGCACCTTGAATACTAGAAGCTACGACGAGGAATGTCTATCCTTTTATCTCCTACTTAACCTAACAAAACGTAGGAATGTCAGCGGAAATTGTCCTAGTATGACTTTCATTGTATCTCAATCCGCAAAAGGAATCATCATCGAGTCAAGGAAAAGCGTGGATGTGTGCCCGATGTAGTTCCTGGTGCATTCCGCGAGATGGCAGCACGATAGATGAATGATCGCCCGCCGCAAGTTGCACGCCGTCCGTGATCAAAGACACCGGCGCTGCCCGGCGTGGATCGAGCCGGTCCGTCTCGTGTAACATTACTTTCGATCACGATCGCCGCTCGAGGCGCATGCAGGCGTCTGACCCATGCGCTTCCAGCGCTCGAGGCAACTCCGAAGTGTGGGAACTCCTCACCTCGAAGCCTCCCGACGACCTTTGCTGCAACCTGCAACTGCATATCTTCCTGCACCTTGAAACTGCATAGATATGTGGGGCTCGACACGGTTCCCTTTTTCTTTCTTTTTCACGCGCGGCAGGGGGAAGGCCCCGAATGGAGTCCTCAGGATAACGGGTTCAAGGTAGACCCATTAACTGTGACGTATTCCGGTTTACAGAGGAACTTATTGTGCCCGGCTGATTGCGCGCCCCGGGCTGCTGGCCAGCGGGCATTCTGCTCGCACGGCCATTTATCTTGTTCCTTCGCGAAGTCGAAGAAAAACCGTTGATGATAAAAAAGCACAGGCGGCCGCCGTCGTCGTTGGGAATAAAAAATGATCACCCGCTCACGGATTGAGCTGTTCGAAGTAGGCTAGCCTAAAATGGTGGCTTGGCGGGCTTGGCGGGCTTGGCGGGCCGCTGTTGTAAAGCGTCTCGTTCTTTCCTTTTATTCCTGTTCTTTTGCTGGCCGGTGGTTACGGTTTTCTCCGCCAGCAATGTTAATTCAGGGGGAATAATTAAGGATTGGTGGGAGGTTTGATTGGTACGTGTTCGACAAGGTGGATGACTTTTAAGTGTGGCGATATATCTTAACCAGCGGGTGATAAATGTGGCATATCTCGTTGGCCAAATGTGGCTTTAGCTACTAGGATTTATTGGCTTGGATATGTTCGTTCTTAGGATGTAATCGGATAGTGTTGGTTTCAGCGCAGGTTTTAGTAGAAACTTGATCCCACTCGTTATTCAAAAACGAAATTGTCAGCGGACCGCTTCGAAATACACTTCTTCCTTGCAGCTACATAATCAGCAAACGTTTCTTCGTATTCACTTCATTTGAGAGAATGTACCGTAAACTCGGAGAACGTTGGCAGTTATTTAACATGTATTAAACAAGGAAAAGGAGAAAAATGTTATGCAATTTTTATATCATATGACAAAATGTCCCAAAAACTTGCCAATCCCTTAGTTCCCCCAGTTTGCGGTAGGGATCTACTGCTGTATTTGCACAACATGTGATATTTGGAACAGATTGAATACCTTCACTGCTTTTAATTTAAAATACCAAGTACAGTAAAATTCCTTAGATTTCGTCAATAAATTTGCAACGTTTTTCATAATAATTATTCCCCACAGAGTAGGTGTCTTAATAGGTAATACTTATGAACGGTGGTATATATATACACACCTTCATGAATCGTTAATTGTATATCAGTTTCCACGTGCCATTCTCTATCAGAATCTCCATCACACGTTCGATCACTCCATCAGAAACGGATAATTACAGAAGAAATACGAATCGTTGCAAGGCGCTCTAAGTCGTGGATCAGTGAAACTGAAATGCACCTCCGGAGCTCTCTGTTCGTGACCTTTCGCCACGAGCAACGAAGGATCGACCATCGCCGCGCGACCGTGATCTTCGATCTGGATCGAACGGGTGATCCGGTTTCTGGTCCCATCGAAGGCGAAGGCTCACAATTACTATCACAATGTCGAGTCCTCGAGGGTGCGTTCGGTCGTCGTGCGACCTAAGTACAGGCTACGATCGGACCTTCGTTCGCGGATCGTTGCGTCTCCCGCGATTGCATCGTCAGTGATTGCTGCTCGCGTTCGAGGAGGGACCTTTGGGCCCCGCGGCTGCGTTTACATGTTCATCGACTCCACGCCCGAGTAAAGTCAACCTCGAGATTTTTTACTCGGCTATGTTGGATCAGGCGGTTGTCAAGTGTTTACCCAGCCCTCGGACGATTCTTTCATACCTGAACATCGCGGTTCGCGTCTCATCCAACCCCCTTTTCAACAGTCATCTTCGAAGACTGTGTTACACAGCCACAGGACATCAGAATTTCATAAATTACTTGTTTCGCGCATGCAAAAGTTTTCATCGAAATTGTGACCAATCCTGCTCCTTTCTCGAGGAAGGTAAAAGTATGTAACTCAGTTACGCAGAAGCCAGCTTCAAAGCTACTGCGCCACTCTGATACCTATTTCAAGGCAAGACCAACGTGAGACTTTAGCCCAGACACCTAGTCGCCTAAACACACGGGATAGACAGTACCATGGCCAGCGTACGTTTGCGTATCTAATGGTGCCAACACTACTTTCTCCGTCACCTACGATGCGTAGATCGATGCTGGAACACCTGTTTTCAAACATTCGTGTGTGACGTTCCTACGCAGTCTTCAGAGGCAGCCACACCTGTTTGTCGCGGCGGTCGTCTCTGCCGCGAGCTGACGAGGAATTCAGGCGCGCCTATTTTTAATTATCTTTCCCTACGACCGGTCCCACTTGATAACACCAATTTCGAATGATGTATCGCTCCTCGACGGTGGAATGTAACAGTTTATCAAGCGACAACGACCTCGCGGTACTCACCATTCCTCAAACCTCATAGCTAACATGATAAAGCACGCTTGCGATGCAGGAACCAGCAGAGACTCTCTGGGAATCACTTTCCTCGGAATATTATACATCAGAAAAATGGCAACTTCTCTGAAACAGGGTTTCTCTTACCATCGCGACCTGCTACGCGGAATTTCGTATATTCTGGTCATCATTAGTGTCGACCAGCTCCAGGAAGTAGTGTCCAGCTCCTGGAGAAATGCAGGGAAGGCGGATTAAAAGGGGCATTCTTTCCCGTTGCGTTAGACGGCATCACACCATCATGATCCTCCTCGATTCGAGGGAATCTCCTGTCGGGCGGTTTTTGCCGGGACAGTTTTGCCCTCGTCAGTTGCTCAACAGCGCCTCGTGGAACGGCATTGGGGGGGGGGGGGGGGAGGGGGGAAAAAAGCAGTTCTGTTGACCGTTCCCGGGGAAGGACGTCGGTCGTCCGTGCCCTGGGGCAATTCCACCAGCTCTATCCGCGGGATTCCTGACTCGTTCGGCCAGAAAAAAGAAATGACACGTGCGTCTCTGCCTTTCCGACCACTCTTCCGGCGACAAGCCTCACCGTCCCCGAGTCGATTTTCACGACTCTTTGACCGAACAAGTTGCCGATACCGCCAATTAAGCGCGCCTCCGCCGCCATCGAACGACGATTTATCGCCAGTTAAGGCTCCTTTCTTGGACAGAGTGGCAGTCGCGGCTGGAAATGTTTTCATTCCGTCGGAGGTTCTCCTTGGACGACCACGATTAGCGCGTCGATGCCCGTGAAATTTAAGGACTGGAGGCTGGATGCCTCGGTTAAAGCGGAGCTAAGTAGTTTCGTACGTCCAGCATGATCGTTGGGAGTATTTCTGCTTCGATCTTGAAGGAAGGAAATAAGACAGGAAACCTTTGTGGGTAAAAAGACGCTCTTACACGCCACTACCTTTTTTTTTAGAAGTAGTACCCTTTTTGCTTGAAGGGTATATGTATGCTTACCTTGATGGCATAGCAGTATTTTAATGCTACAGCAGGGGAAGCTGCCTACCACTTGCATGTTGCAAAGATTCTTCCTCAGTAAGAACTCTTATAACTACTCTGTTCTATTCCGGAGCTTAAAAGAATTCTCCTTCAGCTGTATCGTCCCAAATATTCAATTACTATCCCAGATCACCTTCATGGCCTCTATCCGCACCCATCCCAGCTCTGAACACCTAGGGGAGACCTCAAAATTCTTCAGATTGACTCCGCGAACGGTTAGCCTCCCCGTGAGAGGGATCTGCCGCGTACGGCGAAAAACGTCGCGCTTCTCTATTTATTTCCTCGTCGCCAATTAATTTGGCCGTGGAAGCGTGGCGTGGCCCCGGACGAAAACAAAGCAATCGCGCTCTGGTATCTGCGGTGGCGGGCTGGCCGGTTGTTTAATTAGCGAGTATTGTGCAGGCTGGTAGAGGGAGTCGATGGCGACCGAGGACCTACTCGCCCGGATATCGCGTAACAAGATCTTATTCAGTGTTCGGTGCACGGAGGGTTAATGATGCTATCGCCATACAGTGCCAAAGCGATCGCATTACAGATACTATTCCGGCGTATTCGCCTGTGGACCCGCTGGGTAAGGAGGCGCATACGACGTCGATATTTCTTTAACGATCGCCGCTGATCCCACGTGGCCGGCAGCCACTCTTTCTCCTCCAGCCCCCTGCCGCCTGTCCCTCCCCGTACACCTCTTCGATCTTTTGTTGTGGGCCACGGGAGGCTTGTCGTATTACCTGGTAAGGATTTCGCTGGGACTTTCGTCGATTAATCGACGAGAAAACGACCAGCGCCGGTCTTATGAAGATTTTATCGGCACGGCAGCACGGGCAACACCGTTCCTGAAATTGTAACGTTTGTAACCACGATATTCTCGTATTGTGGGAGGCTGATACTGTGGGATCGAGCAACGTGGGAATAGTCATTTCGTTTATCTTCATTTGGGTTGGGACCCAATCGTTGCTGTGGTAATTGTCGTTTCGTAGAGGGTGATAGTAACGTAAGTGCGAATAATAAGGCCTATTTAACCAGTGCACATCGAAATTAAAAGTACTCCATTGCATACGTAGAGCCTCAGAGGCCCATATCTCCAAATCTAGAAATGTATCGATATTTTGAGAAAATATTTTTTAGACTGCATGAAATCTATTGCACTCAATCTTTATTAACAAACATATTTAATAACAAAATGAAATTCTGAACAAATATCTCTTTAACACTACGAGTCATCGTTATCTGAATCTTTTTCAATATCATGAGAGCTGTTCACTTGGGCCTGTATGCCCGGGGCCTCCACGTGTGTTAGGTTTCAGGACCCATAACTTTAAAAAAAAAATTGTACATATTTTTGAAAACTCGTTATTTTATAGAAATCTATGAACATTAAGCTATAAACTGTGATATTTTGAACAATATATGAAAACAACAAACGCGAAAATTTTTAAGTTTTTAAAATATTGAAATGGGTCTTGTTTCGCGTAGATTAAGTAATTAGGCCCATCCAGTTAGGATGGATATTTCAGTCAAAGAAAGAGATACTCGTCCTCAGGAGTGAACCCAACGCAACCCTCATGTACCCAGGAGAGACACATAACACACTGATGCATATCACTTTTGAATTCAGTTCCACATAATTTACAAAACCGATTTTCTTCAGAGTTAGTGTCCACGGTTTCTCTAGAGGTGGGTGGAATGGGCTCTTATTCACAGATTTTTGCTTTTTTTCCGGTTCAAGTGACACGTACTTTGGAGTACTTCCCAATGTTATTTCCACTTAATATTTTGGGTGGGCCTCATTATCTGTTTTGTCACTTCGTTATTCTTGAGGTTATATGTTAAACATGCACTTTACAAAATCAACAATTTTCTGGGAATACGTTGCCAACATACGTACTTATACATACCTGTAGTTGTACAGTAATTGGATGATGAGCACTCCCAACACAAATCCAAGAATACGACGTAATTGTTATAATTAGAGCAACGAAAGTTGAGGGGGAAACAGTTGTTAAATTTACAACTGGTAACTCTTCGAATGACATTTCGTATGTAATAAAAGCAATATAAAGCACTACCAGGATTGTAGACTGACATACCACGGAAAAATGACGGCTGGGCCTTATTACCTGTTGGGCCTTATTACCCGCACTTACCTTTCAAGTGAGTCGATCTCTCGTGGAAAGTGCCTTTTCTGTGAAACATCTAGTTGCCGATAAAATTCGGTTTAATAACTCCGTACGACCACTACCGTCACACCCTCTTTACTTCGCGATTTCTTCACGGATAACGAAGCCTTCCTTCCCGCAGTACACAGGATTGTTCCGAAATTGCTCGTGCATGATTAGCAGGTGACTTTGTCTTTTATCAACCTAGAAAATCGTTGCTCATTGAATCCCTCTGCCGCGTGAGACGTTTTCCACCGGCGACGAGAAATTTCCCCTGAAAGTCGCAATCTCCGCGTTCTCATTCCGCGGATGACGCACATCCCGCATCGATCCTGCGCATCTCCCATTCTTCGACGATGTCGACGCGAAGGTCGCCCGATCGCCCAGTTCCTTCGACGTTTGTGGGAACGCAAGACTTCTCACGTAGACGAGCGAAAACAGCTGGCGGAGATCTCGCGTAGCGCGGCCCGCACGATGGGAATCGTCTGATTATGACCGTCTGGATCCACTAGCGCCGCGACCGACATTGGTCCGCATTCCTCTTTACATATCTCGCGCGGCTTTCGACTTGCTCTTCCTCATCTGCCGACGTTACGTTAATTCAATTTCACTTCCTCAGTGGCCGCATCCTCCTGCAGGCTTGCGCTCGGTTATCAATATGAATCGTTTCCTTGAGAATATTTTCGTCGATCGGTGTTCAGGCTGACCGAACAAGTTTCAGGTATCTAGATAAGCGCAGCGTGCTTCCAAATTGAGGAAGTATAAGTGGAGAATCAGATTTTTCTGCTCGGAGCGTCGAGTATCGTATTATTCATCGCTCAGGACCACTTCTCCGGATTACTGTATGAACGCTTAAAACCTGTTCACCCTGTAGAAATGAGACATCCAAGGAAAACTCTTAATCTGCTCGACATACGATCCCTGATACTTGGCGATTGGCTATTTCAATTCTTGGGTGCAAGGATTCCCACGAAACACTGTGCAATATGCAACGATGCAAGGCGAAATGAATGCGAGTTAGTGTAAAGAGGATGTAATGATGTTTGAGAGTTTGGAAAGTATTTAGAATTCACTCAACTAAGAAAGAAGCATTTAGTGGATCTAGGTCGAGAAACACTACCACACCAGATCATGATTTTTGCATTAATTAACAGATACTAGAATTTAGAAACTGTCATTAAACGTCTTTAGATGTTTTAGACGTCTGTTGTAGACGTCTTTAAATGTCTCTAGACGTCTGAAGATTAATATCGAGATTTTCATGTACCTAGGTATCAAGTAGATATCGATATTTTCGTGTACCTAGGTATCAAACAGGTATCAATACATTGGCAAATGTAAGTGTCAAAGTAGTATCGATTCCGTTTGATACCTACAGATAGCGGTGGAACAAAGGGCTGAATTTTAAGCGTTTTCTTAAAATTTTGATAAGGGGTAAATATATTCTGTCACTTTATAACTAAGTAATGGATTAAAATACAAATTTACTAAGTGTTGTAGGTATTTAATAGCGAATGAAATAGTCTGTTTAAAATTCGTTTTTAACTACTTTTTTTCTATACTACCTCAAATAGTCGGGTGCCAATGATTGTACTTTTATGCCCATTTTTGTTTTTCATTGAATATTTTTAAAATACAAGACTGAACAGGTATTCAAGCTGTTTTCGAAAATTAATACCATATGAAAATTTCACAAAAAAAATGTAGACATTCCAATTGGGATTTCCGCTTAGGGTGCCAATCGTTGTACAGTTTACCCTACATCGCAACACTACTCATTTCCCACGACCTACTTACAGAACTCCACTCTAGAATCGAGCACTTCCTCCGTCGATCGTTCCTCTCGCGTTCGCAAGCGATGGTGCAGATACATTGCATCGAGGGTTTCAACGCATCAGAAAATATCTTGCAGCTTTATTTTCGTCCCGATGGTTTTATTGGACGTTGACACTGCATAACTGCGTACACGCGGCGTGCATCACAGAGTACTTAACGACCAACAAGGCAAAGATATGGGAGGAGCTGTGTGGCGTGTAAACGCCATGCAGCCTAATTACTATATTAATTGCCTTCTCACTGGTTATCTTATTGATTAAGGCCGCGTTGGATCGCAGGATACGCGGGGCGTAAAGCCGCGAGGCTGTGTAACCATCGATGTACAAAAGATCGGATCGAAAATTAGTTGCGCGTCCGTCCTGTTAACGTATCAGCCGTTGTAGCAATTTAAATACTTTAAACGGCGTGATTCAATATCCCAACGACGTTTATTAGTTTTGCACCGCGCCGTTGCATCTTTCTGAAGGTGCAAAGATGGGAATCTGCTTAACAATCCCCACCCCTACGCTCACGGAACACGATCGAATGAACGAAGAAGCATTTACTTTTAATCGGTTCCATTTTTCACCCTTCCCAGCCGTGCAATTGTCTTGGCTGTTTTATTTAATTAACTTCGCGCAATTAATTCGCGCGTGTTGGTACACGCGTCGATGTTATTATAACCGAAATTTGTAGGACATTGGTAAACATTAAAGATTGGATATAAATTAACACAGTGTTACTCAACCTTTTTTGAATCGCGATCCCCTTTTATAATATTCAAGTAATCTGCGACCCCCTCCCCACCCCCATATAAGGTAAATTTAATAAGGTAAAGAAAACACATTAAATATAAGTACCTATTTCAGAATATATAACCCTAACTTAATAATATTAAGAGAAAAACCCAAAAAACCGTGGCGACCCCCAAAAAACACTTTGCGACCCACTGGTTGGGAATTACTGAATTAACAGGTCAATTTAAATTTCATTTTGTAAAGATTTTAATCTAAACTAAAGGTTTGTGGTTCTTACGTTGTAATAGTTGAATATCGAACTTTTGTGACTTAGCCACTGCAATATAAAACGCAGATAATATGACATGTTACCTCAAAGTTACCTCAGAGTGCTTGCTTGAAATTGAACAATGCAAATCGCGTATTAATCTTAATATAAAAAGCAGGAAGCTATCACCTAAAAACTTTCGAACGGTAAACTCTGCATCTAAATTGCGAGCAAAGCTAGGAAGTAAAGCTAATAATATATAATTATGAAATAAAATATTTGCAACACACAGAGCAAGAGACAATGCATTGTGGGCAAATAGTGGAGAATTGGAAGATTGAAGAATAAGAATGTTAAAATCCCCAGATGAAAAGCTTCAAAGATGTAGGAATCGAATTTAAAGGACTAAAATTTGGACTCTTTGAAACACAGAACAACCATCACAACACGAATGGACAAATTTGAAGAAGCCAAGGGGGTGAATACCTGACATACTATTTGACCCTGAATTTCACTAAAATTCTGCAACTCTGCTAATCAAACATGGATCCAAAAACAGTCGTAGAATATTGAAATTGCAAAAAATGATAATTCATGAACACTGTGTGTCACGTAGGATCTCACTCACCCCGTACGTTCTCAACTACAGACCCGAAGACACAGAGACCTACATTACGCCGATGGTTGCGACTCGCTGCCGTCTGGAGGGCCTTGCAATGGACATTTCGGGGTGTGGGTTTTCGTGGAAAGGCAGTAAAGCCTGGCGAGGTCGACGGAGACCGCAGATTTATGCGTAGTAAAGGCGGACAGGCTTGCCTCTTCGACGTCCTCTTCATCCCTGTGGCTCCTCTCCTTTGCTCGCGTACCCGCGCACAAGAACGAACATTAGCGTTTGCTCTCGTCGGTACTTACGGATAGTTACCGCCTGGAATCATAAATTATTGCCCACGCCCAGCAACTTTTAGTGGCACTCGGAACTGGCGGGAGTTTTCGGCTGCAGAAATTACGTTGGCCCGCGTGGATCGACGAGAGAAGCTCGGTATATCCTCAATTCTCCCTGCTGCTCCTTTTGCTGGTAACCGCTGAGACCTGAGCATAAAAATCGTCGTTTCCACGCGTCTCGGCCAGCGAGAGGGACTGTCCTGGCATTATGCTAATTGGAGGGCTAATTAAGTTAAATACGTCGGAAACGATTACCGGAACGGACGGTTGAGTTTCGGGTACCTTGGTCTAATTCAAGGTAACTACAAGTGGTTTCCTTATTACAGCTCTAAGGGAACACCCTTGCTCCAAATGTTTGCTAACACTTGATTACGCTATTCCATCAATGTTTCTTCGATCTTCAACGCGAATCGAGGAATAAGTACTTCGATTTTTGTATTAACAGTGGCGTGTTCCTAATCGGAAGATGAGAATAATTCTGTATAGACAAGAAATCCTTTACTCGATGACTCGTAGTGTTAAAGAGATATTTGCTCAGTGTTTCATTTTGTTATTAAATATTTTTGTTAATAAAGACTGACTGCAATAGATTACGTGCAGTTTTAAAATTATATCTTCTCAAAATATCCATGCATTTATAGATTTGGATAAATTGGGCCTGTGAGGGCCAGCACATTGGTGTGATTTTAATTTACGTGTGCGCTGTAGGGTTAAAAAAGAGGTGCCTCATGAGCCTCGTCACTACAGGTAATCACCGCAAGCTATAATCTCACGCAACATCCGAATTCGACCATACTTTCGCGCGTCTGAAGTAGAACAGGACATCACTGGCGCGCCCAGGAGCCTCGTGTCATCCCAATTATTTTTGACAGCTCATACGCGTACATTGTAATCGACCAGCAATCAGTCGAGTCTCGCCGTCGCCTAATTAGTGAGCAGATGAATCGTTGCGCGGACGTTGCCAGGTTCGGTGGCCCAACAGTAACGAGCCAGCAGCCACCAGGCCTCTGCAACATTTCACCAGCCGCCGCGCCGTAACGAGAGCTATATCGATTCGAACACTCGAGTACGATCTCTCCAATCGGTTGCCCGCTCGCAGCATCGCGGGAACAACCTGTAATTGTATTTATCCATCGAGACGGGGACCGCTCGCAATAACAGACCCGCGATTGCCATTCGAAGCGCTAGATGCATGACCAAGCGAGTCGCGTCTCTTTCTTTCCTGCCTTTTCTTTCCCGAAGGCCAGTTCCTGCCTTTTCTTTCCTGCACGCCAGTTCCTGCCTTTCCTTCCTCGTCGCCACGCCACCACGCTGAACCGTCATCGATTCTTGCACGCTGCTTGCAGCTCGTGAGTCCGTGACGCGTCCTCTGACGCCCCAGTCCCCCCCTTCGTCCCGGTAGAATGGTTCTCTTTCGCCGGCGGATTTACACGCGTAACGAGCTTTTTACCGTACCGCGACGCTAAAGATAACGCCGCGCGCACGCTGAAAACGTAACACGCGTGGCGATCGTTCGCTCGCGATACGTGCCGAGGATCGCAGGAAATGGTGAGATTTACTGCGTCGCTACCAGATCGCGTGCAATCGGGCCACTTTTTGATGCGCGCGGCCTCGTGCCTCTCTAACCGAGGCAACAAGATGATCTTGAGCTTCTTTTGTTAATGGAGGTTGGATTTCTTTACAGGAAGGCGGGGTGGTAACTACTTAGGTGACGTGTAATTCTAGGATTGTCATCGTTGTCGCTGTTTTTGCGTTTGCTTATATCGCAGGCGTACGAGGAAAGTCCTCTGTTCTCAGAAAAATCCATTTTTATTTTTCACGAGACATGTAAAATGGTTATAAGTGAGGGAACATTGGCAGTTGATTAATATTAGTTTTTTTCCTCAGTTCGAATATTTTTTTCTTTTTTTTTTGCTTAAGTTATCTTCCACAGTCTCTGTATACTAAAGAGTTTTTCCTGTTGCTAGTAATAATAATAATAACATGTTTTACAGAAGAAAAAGGGCAAAAATTTTATGCATTTTCACATTTGTAGTACAATTACAAAAGATGCATTGTTATAATGGGATGCTTAAAGCAACTGTAAAAATGTTAATTTTTATATTAGGTATACATATTGAAAAATGTTACAGAAACTTGCCAACCCAGTTTACAGAACCATCACTAGGTGGTAAAATAATGAATTTTAGCAAAAATGAACTTGGTGGATTTTTTTTTATGCCCACAATATGCTTCTGGGTCGTTTTGAGAGTGGTTGAACATTTTTGGTGGGTGTGAAAGATGTATCCTTTGGAAAGTATATGCTAATAATTTAAAATTTAGTGTTGTAGGTAATTTTAAGGAGTATTCTCATACTTTCATCCTAGTTTGAATGGTTGCACTGACTTTGTTTGTAATGTTTCATTATTTTAAAGAAGCTTTTAAAGACTTGTGAAGCTTTCAAGTATATTATTGCAGCTGAAGTTTTCGAAATAATGTTCTAGAAATCCTTCAATCATAGTGTCTGATTGAGTAATAGTTTCTGGTTGAAAATCTCCTTCCACTAAAGAGTCGCTGTCAAGCTCATGTAAACTACCTAAATACGTGTTTTCCTTTCCATAAATTACTCCATTTAATATTCATATAATTCCAATATATTCAGTTTCCTAAATAAAAAGAGCCACTGTCACGTTCTCGTGAAGTAACGACATGTTTTCCATTTCATAAATCATGTCTTTTAATATTCATACAATTCCAATGTATTCAGTTTACTAAATGAAAAGATTCCGATATCGACAGATCATTAAAGCCACCGTCACGCTGCAGATTAATTAATTCGTTAATGAAAGCCAGTGAAAGTATTCCAGATCCTCTGCGATAACTCTATCAGGCCTTCTTTCGATTGCATTCGTAGAAAGTGTTCGCAGGTTTCGTAGCACGTCGCTGGGAAACTAGCTTTCGTTATCTGCATTCGCATAAGTTCATGGTTCGATAACGGCGACACTCCTTGTCGTCGATTATCGCGAAAAAAGTTAGCCTCTCCGATAGTCTCGCCTAGAACAAACACCTTGTACGCGAACAAAGAGACTTCGTGCTGCCTTTCGCGGACTTCTACACAATCCGCGAATTCTGGGAACTGGATAACACTAGAAACACCTCAGCAAACTTAAAAATTCAAACACAACTACACATAATCAATCACAGGAATATTAGAACCGATATCAATTATCAGAATTCACTGGAGTCAACGCTTGACCCTGGTAAGATTCTTCTGAATCCAATCAATTTCCAATATCTTCACTCAAATAACTCGCTAACTCACTTCAAAACTTATTAATACATTGTCTTTCATCTTTCGACAAAGGCGCCTCCTCTACATGAGAAAATCGATGTTCGCGACGCGCTGCACTTGGCGAATCATGCCAGGGAGTTTATGTTCTCATAAATAAGGGAACGTAAAGGCAATACGTCTGTTTTTTATGGGCGAAACGAAATCGTTTACCACGGTGTGCGAGTTTACGCGTCCTGCCCGCTGGTTGGCTTCTTCATTCCAGTCAGAGGATGCACCTTGTGTATCTGCATACGCGTCAGAGCTTCTGGGCGAAGCTTATACCCTCGCGAACGATCGCCGATAAGCTCGCCTAATTTATCGCCCTTTTCCCTCGAGGTTAATGTACCGAGGTGTGCTCGTTCTTCTGTTCGTTTCGAGCCGCGTCGACTACTGTATCGTCGATGCGCAATGGAGAATTATTGCGGAGACGTTCTGCGCGGCTTTGATGGAAAAAGAGGGCTGTGAGAAGCATTGTTAGCTGTGCTTGGAGTGGGAGCATAGGAAATGGAGGAGCTTAGAGGAAATTTCAGAACTAAGGCGCGCTTGCAGAAGGGAAGTTTATTATTGGCGTCGTATAGAGGTGGAGATAGGAAAATTGGGGCATGGGAGATCGGTTTTGAGGATGTTGCTTCGTAATTGTTTGATTTTTAATAGGTTTGAAGGGGATTTCGTGAAAATTGAAGCTGCGTGGTCGGTATTATTCTGTAAAGTAATTCTCTTTGAAAATAATACTACTAGGGTAAACGCACCAATGAACGAACACTTAAAGCTAATGAATGAACACTATTATAAAATTATGTTTGCAGCGCGATTGATTCCACGTGCTGCAAAAATTGTTTGGATATGGAGCAAGAAATTAAAAGAAGTCTCTAATTAATTAGTTGCTTATTTTAATAACTTATTTTGCCCATTGTAATAAAAAATGTCCATTCTCTGGTACGTGTTCATTTACTGGCACATCTACCCTACTATAAGTTTTGAGATTTTGTAAGTTTAAGCGATGGAATAAAATAGATATCTCGTTTTTAATGTTATAATATTCATTTTTAATACCAGTATATGTATTTAGGAATGCAAATTAAATACATTTATGTATATAGGTTTAAGTGTATATTGTACGAGAAATACAATTACTCAATATTTGGTTACTCCGCCTTTAGCTTTTATGACAGCTTGGATTCAGCGTGGCACGCTTTCAACGCATTCTCTATTATTTTTGTCTTATTTGTAATAATCTTATCCCCGCCCTTTTAAAAACAAATGAGATTTATATGTTGGAAAATTACTCACAATGTTGGAAAATAAATGGAAAAACAATAACATTCATGCATTGTTACTTTAATTACAGCCACGACTTTCACAGATTTTGACGAAAATGTTTTGTGTATAATAATTTGGCCACCCTCTGTATACTACTTTTTTGTTTAAATAAATTGGTATATTACGAATCTGATTGCGTGGCTGAATCTGTTATAAAAAAATATACCATTTTCGTCTGAAAGATTTTTTTCTATAATGCATAGTTTTCGAGATATTGGGGCAAATGTGTTTTTCACCCGCAGCTTTGAGGGCTGATTTCACACCCTAGATATGGACGTTTACCGATAAAAAAAATATGTGTCAAATATTTTTTCAAGAACTATAATCTATGTAAACCTCATCAAAATCGGCGTGTCACACTTGAGTGGTTTCCCTTGCTAGTAGTATACTTTCAACCCCTAAGATTCCACCTGAAATAATTACTATGTTTCTTAACTACTCATAGCCAGGGCCGTCTTAACAAATTTGAGCTCCCTGGGCTAAAAAATTTTGGCGCCCTAGCCCCGAAGGGTGCAATTTCTTCACAATCGGGGCAAGGCATTACATCACAACCCTGGGTTTCCACCAAGGCAAACACGAACAAAAACAATAGTAATTTTTGTCTCCAAAATTGAAGAGAAAAAAGCATTTCAACATATTTGATTCTAAACCGCCCTTGGATCACGGTCGCCCCTGGGCTATAGCCCATTTAGCCCATTGGTAAAGGTGGCCCTGCTCATAGCATATAATATAGGGTAGACCGGGGGCGGTAGTAACACTTTGACTTTGGAATACGATTACGCAAGAACTATCACAGTTAGAACAAAAGTTATTATAGGAAAATGTTACTTACTTATCTAACATTATTGAGACACAACAGTTTCGCTGTATGTCAAGTAACATCCAGGTTATTAATAAAAAATGAGAAGCGGAGAAAGTGTTACAACCGCCCCTGACCCCGGGTCGGTTGTAACACTGCATGGAGTCGATAGTACCAGAAATTTAACTTTACAAAATTGAAATATTTATTGATTTTAATTATAATAATAAATGTAAAAAGTAAAGTTTATAACCAATTACGCGGTATCGCAATTGTGGCAGAAATAGAAAACGTTTTGGCTGGTGCATTCTCCATGTGATCAATTCTTACATTCAGTACATGCACCCATTTTTTATTTGGTTTGCTTGTGTTGTGCTATAGAACCCCATGTAAACACAACAATATTATTCATCTTCTTTGTCACTATTCGGTTCTGTCGCGGTACAACCGATTCCTACTGCCGATGTTACAATCGCCCCCGACCAGATTTTTGAACATAAATTATAAATTTTAATTAACGAGACACCCGAAAGTGATAAGTAACGATCAGTATTACTTTAAAAATGGACAGATTAAGTATTAAAAAAAAGAAAAAACACGTACTTGCAAAGGAAGTATTTATATTACAATTTTAAATCAGTAAGAAAAAGTTACTTTAGAGTATCGAAAAGTTATTTTCTTCGCTATACATGTCTATTGTGTATCTATACTGCTAGAGCATGCATGTGTGTATTCCAAATGTCATTCCTTATCATATATCCAAAATTTGGGTTAATATCTATCATATGTTTTGAGATATTTAATGTGTTACAATCGCCCCCCCCCCCCCCCCCCGTTACTATCGTCCCCGGTCTACCCTACCCATTATAACGTAACCTTATCATGCTCCATATTAGCATCCATTCTTCTTCTAACATCCCTGCATAGAATTCAGCTCGAAAAATGTATCCACTAGTCACAAACCACCTAGCAAGCCATACAACTTCTGCAAAGCCATCCAAGTCAAAGAATATTCTCACCAAATTCCCATTCACGTAACAAATCCTACATCATACCCGCCAACTTCAATCCGAACCATAAGCACAGAAATCTCCATTGACCCTAGAAATCCAGCAAAGAAACGAAGTCAAAAGCCCTCCCAACTCCGCAGAGTTCACCTCCACGTTGATAGCCATCCCTGGAAGCACCCCTCCCCGCGAGCAGAAAATCACCGATTCCACTTTCGACGGGAAAAGGCTCGCCTGCCCCTTCCCTGGAGCGTTGCACAACGCTTGCATTACATAACCCCCCGGCCCGCTATAACTTCATACTCCGGATGCGGCGTGGTCCAGCGCGCAGCACCTGCGATCGGGCGCATCGATCGCGATATTCCTCCGCGGTGGTCCCCGCGGTCGGTGCATACGCGCGAGAGTTCCTCGGTGCCGCCTTGCATCCGATAACGCGACGCGCTCGCATGCACGTGTTCCCCGAGTTTCTCGAATATCCAGGCGACATAAAACATTCCCCGCCGATATAAATCGGCCGCGCAACGAGATCGATCCTCGTTACCGCATCGCGGCGCAGACAGTGGACCTCTGGCTGAGGCTGCAGAGGTGTATAGAGGCGAGGGGGCAGAGCACCGGTGCCTTTTGTTTTTGCCCGTACATCAGATACTAGGCGTCGGTTATCACCATGTGGTATCAGGCCCACGGCGAGGATGTAAGTATACGCGGCGCGTTCACCGGCGCACAGTGTGTGTCTCAGATAAGATATCTCCGGGTCCAGGGTACCAATGCCTCTGTCCACCGCGCGCGGCTCCCCTCTCCCTTGTCCCTCTGCCCTCCACGAGGGGCAATAAATAACTCGGACCGATCGCTTTTTGCCGATCGAGCCGTTCCACCCTGTGGCGCGCGCCCCAGCTCATGCCCCGTTTCGACGTTCCCCGCTCGCCCCGGCTCGTAAAAACGAGGCAGCTTGCGAGCTCGTGGCTTGCAACGTCGCGGGACCACGGGCGGGGTAACGGGAGCTTGATGCGAAGCCTTATTGCCGCTCGTCCTCCCTTCTTGCGGGCTTTCGACCGAGCGTTTGTTTGTCACGCGCCATCCGTGCCGCAGCCTCCTGCGTTTTCGACGGGCGGGTGATTCCAGGCTCGGGGATGGGTGGGTTGATGCGCCGCAACGAGGCAGCACTCGTTTCCGTGCACGAGTGAATCGAGGATCACCTGGAACAACGAAAATTACGATTGCCAGGGGACGGTTTAGCAAGTTAAAGCATGTCTCGCGGCGCGAGATCGGAATCGGTGCCTGGCGACCCTATATAATCTGCGCTCGAAAATTACGATGATGTCCAGCGGATAAATCCGGGGAGATGATAATGCTCGGGCGACGATGCAAACGAACGAAACGGATGTCTGCGAGCGTCTCGTTCGTTTTCGTCCGCGCGCCGCGCCGGGGCCCCGCTAACGAATGATAGCATCGCGGCTGATTATGAGTTTCGGCTGTGGCCCGGCTTCAAGAGTAATGCGCCGTCGTGGCTGATCGGGGGGCCCAGTTATAGGGATTTCGATTTTAATGGCTTCACGGGACGGCTTCAAACTTCGCCGTGACCTGCGAGTCGATGCGCTCGATTGATGTTTAACACGACGAGTGATCACTCAATTTGCTGCAATGTCATTCTACTCGGAACTTGATCTGTCATAGTCTGGACTCGAATATTGAAAAGCCTAAGTAGTCAACTTTCACGGTACAGGTGTAGATATATAAAATGGCTAGTTGCAGTTATTAGCATCTATTAGCATCTTCTCTCTCTGACATTCTCACATCAGATATTCTCCGCACTGTGCATATTCTACACTCTAACTTCTTAAGGGTGTATCGGACGTACAATATTAGACAAAAGTATATGAAATTTGAAATACTTGTAGATCTACGTCTTACGCATAGTAAATCTGGATGTAAGGAACCCGAACGACAGTTGGAGTCTTGTTTTTACTCCTAGACGGTATTTTTCACTTTACAAATATTTTTTCAAGTGAAAATGCCCTGAATTCACAATTTTCTCGAGTTATAATTTATTTCTTTAAAACTGTGCAGTGAAAACAATTGAAACCCGGCAGATATTTTCATCTATCCGTATACTACATGTACAAAAAAAATGAAAACTTTGGTACCATTTCTTCAACGTTTTTTCAGCTGTTTTATCTGTGAAGATCGTATTTTCCCACGAGAGTACGTGTAAAATCAGTGAAAATTAAAATCGTTATAACTAAAGCAAACGTTTAGTGAATTCGTTTAAAATTTTTGGAGCACATCGGGAAGATTAAAAAGAACAATCTCACACATTTTCATCAAGTTGGTGCCATTTTGAAGATAGGGCTGAGACATCATTCTACTTTGATCGTTCGAAAAATCAAGTTATTTTTTAAGTTTCTTTTTGTTTGTACATACAACATATAATGAAATAAATAAATCTCTTTGGTATTTATTAATCTACTCTTATATTATACCAAACAAATAAAGAGAATTTTAGTGCTAGTGCAAGTGTCATTTGGAATGATTAATTACAGAAAAAAAAATATATTTCTATAGTTTAAGACATTCTTAATAAAATGCAAAAAGTCCCGGTAAATTATCTGTGGTAGTTTTCCTTTAATTAATTCCTAAAAATGATCTGTTTTGATGGGCTCTAAAAATCGATTTTTTTTTATTTCATTTTCCGAATGTTCAACCTTATAGGAAGTTATAGGCATTTGAGTAGCGGCCAATGTTTTTCTCGAAACAGTGTTCTTAAAATCGGTGGAACCTGTATCTCGAAAAGTTATTATCCGATTCGACTGAAACTTTTTTATTTTGAAGAATATACTTCTGGCTCGTGGACAAAGCACTGAAATTTTAAAAAAAAGTGAAAATTTGTCATTTTAAAAGGCGTTGAAAGGACGAGAAATATAGGGAAAAAGTGATTTCAAACTTCAAGTGTAGATATTTTCTAAAAATATGTAATTTTTTGTAATTTTTACTGCATAGTCCACAAGCGAGTTGCACACCCTTTAACCCTCTAGTGCATAGATTTTTAATTCAGTTGGAAAAATTAGACCAGTCTAATTTGGGGATGAAAATACCGAATCCGATGTCTGTTTTGAGTTTGAAGGTCGTCTGGGCTCGCAAGGGCAGCCTTCTGGGTCACCGCCTTAAGGCGGGATTATGTAGCAAGTACAAAAAATGTAGTGCTTTTTTCTATAAAATAAATTCTTTATTTGTAATGAAAAACTATGAAAACATGTTTAAAAAAATATAAAATAATATAATACAGAATTATTCATTATTGTGTATTGTGAAATTTAACAAAGCACAGAAGAAGCGCGAGGAGCGCTTGGCCCGGTTGCCACCTGGCGGTGGCGTCGCGTACTATCCATCGTGAGCCGGCCGAGTCGTGACTTTTTTATATACATACCATTTTTTATACAGATTAATTATATTTTACGTCATAAAACACAGTCTATTTCCCTTCTTGTTGTTTAAGGATACTATAGTTAAAATTTCGTAATGATTTGTTCAGTATTTTCGGAGATTTTTGTGAGCATACAGACAAATGCTGTTGCTTTATTATAATAGTATGATAGTATGATATGATATATGTATGTATATAGGTAGCAAATTTCATGAACAAGCTAAAAAGGTGCACAAGTAAAATTTTCACGCATCAATTATTAGGGTAATAAAGTAACACCCTAACTAATTTAGGATGATCTACTAACATGATACCGCCTTAAGGCGGCTACCGGCCAAGCCTCACTTCACAAGTGTAAATTATTTTTTGTTTTCAAATCCTTATTCTATTCGATAGATCACTATACAAACTACTTACCAATAATTTTCTTTTAACTGTACGATGTCGGGAAGTATTTTATTTGATTTTTTTAGTTTCACAAATAATATTCGCAGCATGCTTAGCTGAAAAATGCACTACAAACTAGATTTCTGTCAAATCGAAATGTCAGATTGACATATTTCTTAGGCCAATATGTGCGGTGTGGCAATAATTTTAAGGCTGGCAAATGAGAATTCAGAAAAAAAATGATAGGGTCCCATCTCCTGTATTAAACCATTCTGTCTACCATTTTCATCATTCAATCTACCATTGTTTTTTATTTCAGACCAATGGTTTAGGTGCTACAGGTTTCACCGATTTGGATGAATTTTTTAACGCCTCGACTTTTACGATTTCCCAGTGCCGTCTGCAATGATTAATTATAAAACAAAAACAAATAATTTCTATAGTTTAAGACATCCTTAATACAATGCATCATATGTAGTAATATTCCTTTAATTAATTCCTAAAGATCACCTATTTTTATGTGCTCTAGACCGTTACAACCCCTTAACACGGAATTCCTCGAAACCCTCTAACCCCCAGCCACTCCTCCAATAGATCCACCTCGACATCTCTCCACCTCTACACCACACCCTCACGTTTTCATCTTCCAACACGTGTTTCCGAAACTTTCACTCAAATCAAGACATCATAATTTCTATCTGAACGGTCCAAGCCCGTATTGTGGTGCCACCTGAATAGCATCGCAGTTGCGGGTACGCACGGCGGCACGGCCCCTACGCAATCGTTCCAAGCTCTCGAGCGTTAATCTCGCGTTGAATCCGCGGCGAAGTAGCCGCGGTATCGACGTGTTGCGTAAGCTCGCGATAGCACGGTGCAACCGATCGCGAAACAGCCGTGCGTGCACGGTGCTGGACGAAAGAAAGCCTGGCGATCCCACGGAGCCACGCGATACTTCATGCCCGGCGCACGTGACCCCGCGACCTTAAAACCGAGCACTATTTTCCGCCGCGGACAGATCCTCTCTCCCCCTTTCGTGCTCGCCGTCGTGTTACAGGACGTGGCACGACATGAGACCGGAGATTAATATTATCTCGCGCGTACACCGGGAGGACCGCTCCGGTGCTGCAACACGTAGAGGAGCCTGCTGAAGGCATCTTCCCTCTATGTCTTCCGTAGCTTCCGTTCTGTTCTGCGAAATTGGAGGCTGTCAGGGTCGCGGAACTGCTCGATAGACCTGGCAGCGTGGTCTCAGCGCGAGTGGCAGCGGAATTTAACTTCGTCGCAAGTAGACGTGGGTTGGTTCCGACTTGGCGATGGTACAGATCCCATTTCGATTAGAATACTAGCAGCACGAGGAGTTGAGGGGTGTATAATTGGAAGTTTGAAAGTTAGGTCCTTTGGAGTTCGTGGTCCCACTAAGTAGTTTCTACCTGAAATTCTCATCTCTCGATTACTAATCAAATTCCAAATTATTCTCCGAGCATCAGAGTTCCAAATCCCACGCGATCTACTCCATACATGTCTCTCTATTCACCTGGATAAATTCGAAAACGGAACATTCGTCTTATTATACCCAGAAATGGAATATTCAGAATTATCTTCCGAGTATTTGATTCCAAGCTTCGCCGAGCCTCATGTTAGCAAGTACCCTTCGCTTTCAAATATAGTCTTCGCTGAATACTATTCCAACGAGCGGTGTACCGACCACCGAGCCTCCTCGAACCCCATTAACATACTCTGCTCGCGTATGCATATAGCTACCATGCTTTGTACACGGGTACACGGGTGTCGCAACGAAAGCACGACCTCCTTACGACGTGTACGCGAAACAATAACGTGTACAAAGAGGGACACGGGCACAAAGCTGCCCCCGGGCCGATAAAATGCGCCGTTTGCATTTCCCGCGCTGCTCTTTTGTGCGTGACGTGCACGCGGCGCGGTTCGAATGCGTTTTTCTCGGAACGCTTCGCACGTTTTCTTCACGGGTCGTGGGACCCTGAGCGCGATTTTCGACCGCGCTTCTCGGACTTGCTCTCGGATGTGTTTTGTTTCGAGACACGAACAGAACCGATGGCGTTTCCTCGTGGACATTGTGTGACACAGTTCAACAGCGTGTGTTGGGAGAGGGTGGCGTTCTTAGTTCCCCATTCATGTTTTTGAATTTTAGTGAATGAACCACTGGGTTGAAGTGGGAATACTTCAAAGAATTTTTCATTTGCTTTCAATGCTTAAGGGTACACTCTCGTGTAACCCCCTAAAAAGAGTAGGATTTTTTGTAAAGAAAAGTGTAACACATAGGGTAAAGTCTTTTTAGTGTTGATTTATACATTTTTTTTTATTGTTTTTTCTCCGACGTAACCTTGAATAAATAGCTAGGGAACCCTGAGGACCCTAGAGAACTGTGATGGTGACAAAAAGACGATGTAGACGATCTGAAAACAAAAATCGAAATGAAAATTCGATGATTGGTACATGTTTTACTAAGAGTGCAAGAAACCGGAAAATTAACACATGTACCGATCATTCAATTATTTTGCAGTAACGATTGGTCAAACGATAACCACACTCATATATCTTAAAAAAAATCGAATTATTGATTATTGATTTCAGATGAGCCTATCTCGAAGTATCACGTGCACCGTGTTTTTATCACCGTTGGAATTATAGCTATTTATTCAAGATTACATCCGACAAACAACAATAAAAAAAAAAATTTTATCGTCTTAAAGCTTGTATAAATCAACACCAAAAACACTTTTTACCTTATGTGTTACACTTTTCGTTGAAAAAAATCCTAAATTTTGTAAGAAATTACACGAGAATGTACCCTTAAAGAATCGTGTATCGAGTTATGGTTGTGCAGCTCTTCCTGTTCATTTGAGGCAGAAATTGAGGCTTATAGAATGCAAGAATACTTCAGATACTCATTTGAAATTAGCCTCCTAGAATTGGGTAGTTCAGAGGATTCTGGCAATATCCATTTTATCTGAATCTCTTCTCCCTAGTGAGCCCCAAAAAATAGAACTCTTCACCTCCATTACTTAACACCACCACCTTATGACTTCCTACTTCTCCCTAAACCACCAAACACCACTGACCATAATAAACGAGGAAAAGCTAACACAAGACAGTCTACCACGCGAATACACATATCTTAATTCATTAGTGATCCTAAGAATCTCAAGAAGCACATGTCGAACAACATTTTCGACACGCATGAATGACAACCGCCAGGATGAACTGTCTCATACATCCATACGATGCAAGAACAGTGTTGCAGCCAGGGCTCGTGGTGCTCTGGCAAGTTTTTTGGCCCGAAAAATCGACCGAAAGCGCGAGTACTGCATAGTGGAATAAGCTGCATGAACAATGACGAGAGAAAGGCAAGAAGAAGAGGAAGCTGTGGAGGAGCGACAGCGCAACGGCAGCTGGCGTGTTTAACGCGTCCGACGATGCGCGAAACGCGTCTGGTGGCATTCTTACAAGTACGTAAAGGGCCTCATTACGGGCCCAGAAGGACGGTAGTGCTCCTGTCGTGGGCATTGTATCGTTCCATCGGCGATTTCTTTGCCTCCTCCTTTCGGTACACCCTCCTCGTCTTCTGCGTTTGTTGGCAGGACACGGGATCACGTAGTCGAATCATCGATTACCAGCGTTACCTTGCTCACGGCAATCTCGTTTCCGCCTCGTCAATTACTGCAGATGATATAACACGTGGGGTCGCAAGCTGAATTCATTACGCGTTTCAAATACACAATGCAAATGGGATGGTACGAGGAAGGTTCTAACGACGAGTCAGTCTTAGTGATGGGTTCTAGTAGTTTCTCTAAATTGCTTGCGTTATTTTGTAGAAAAGTATTTCATAAATTCGAATTATTTTAGTTAGGAAACTTTTAGGTGGGAAGAGGTGGATGAGGGTGGAACGAGATTATTTGAAAGGTAAGGGAAAAACAAAGACTGTTACGAAACAGCTTTATGGAGAAAATTAAGTGTTTTGTTCCAGTGCAGACTGGACATTACCTGTTTTTAATCAGTGCACCAAGACTTTAACGTTATCTTACAGGGGTATTTGCACTTTATAACTGTTTGAGAATCGACAGTTCTGTGGTCCCAGTTGCCACCAACAAATATGCTATAAATGGCAAAATCACGAAAAATGGATTCCTCGTTCTTTCCCCTTACCCTTCATTTAGTATTAATTAGTGGAAGCTGAATTCACTTGTATGAATGTGTTTTTCAAGAATTCTTGATAACGCCAGATGTTTAATGACCACTCTTAAACAAATACGAAACATTAAATTTGTCAGAGAATCAAATATAATATACATATATAATCATGTATGAACCGTAGCCTATCATGTTAACGATCAGTTGCTATTAGCCTTACGATTCAGCAGCAGATTAACGACGAAGTTATCAAGTATCTTAATAATTAAATATCAAACTTTATGCTAATAACCACAGTCCATCGATAAAGAAAGTGGAACGCTTCGATTTAAGAGACACTGTTGGCACGACTCCGAACGTATCAGCGTCTCGTAAGTGGAATAAGTTCGTGAAATACGGACCAAATCGTGTGCAAGCCACGAAATTCTTTCAATTTCAGGGTAATCGAGGATGCTGATGATCCTCGTACCATCAAGCGTATGATTATAGAATGCAATTCCAATCAAAGCGCATGTTATCCAAGTACAGGATTCGAATGCAATGCAGAAGCTATATAAACATTCATAAAATTTCGAAATGCCATTCGTTGATCTTTAAAATCGAGTATCTACAGTTTATTCTTCCCACCGTATTCAATCGATTCCTTCTCTTTTTCAAGACCAAGAATATACCGGCTATGTATTCGTGTCTCTTCCTCGCGAATGGTCCTTAATTACATCCATTTACCTTCGAGGCCCGCTCATGAAACGTCGTGGCGCTTTCGCCGCACAATTAATAAACCATCGCGTATTCCGATCGATAATAACTGATTAATTAATTACCAGGATGAAATTCAGTGAAATTATCGTTACTCGTGAATCGTGATTCGTGAAGCGATTGGTAGTTAAGAATGCTGATTAATAGTTTCCTTGTACATCAGATATAGATTGTATCTTTGAGAAACATTTTGTAAAGCATATCTGCTAATGAGATCGTAACGAATTGAATTAATTTCATCGCGTAACCAGTGGCGGATTTAAGGAAAAATGGCGCAGGTGGCAAACGTTCTGAGTGGCCCATTTTGGGGGGGGGGGGGGGAAGTGAAAAGGTAGATTACTAAAAATGGGCAAAATGTAGTAGGTATTAGATACAGAAAAAAAATATAATTTAGACAAAATCATAATTTTTTTTGAAGATGGCCCCGTGGGTGAGCCTTCTGAGCAGAGACCCAGGTGGCAATCGGCCGCCCTTTAAATCCGCCACCAGGCGTAATTTCATTCCTGTAAATCAAAATCTCAAGTCCTGCCTTGGTCACTTCTAAATTCCCCAACTTCAAACACGAATGACCATCATTCTCTGCTTGAAGATGAAGCAATTGTTGCGGTCCTTCGTCCAGCCTGTACAAAACCCCGTCGTCGTGAAATCATTGCCAGTGGTGGACATAAGAAGGGAGAGGAAGTATCTCCCGTCCGAGAGAAAAATTGCATGGTGAAAAAATGTTCGTAAGGGAACATTGTCTGCGAAGAAACGGGACGGTTCCACTTGACTACCCTCCCAGGGGAATCCTTTGTGGAAGCGAAGAGTCCGTCGCTGGTCGTCTACACGGTCCCTGACTTTTTTGCGCCATCTTAATTCCCATCCTTCGGCGTTGCCACGAAAGAGAACTGCGGATAATTTTAGCGAGTCACCGCGTGATGATACTCGTCCCTGTTTCTCACGTACTGCCTCCGATGATAGCACCACGTGGTGGTCATTAAAGTTTCGCGAAACACGCGGAATGTGAGGACAGGCTTCTCCGAGCAGCACCGCGCATCCAGGGTCATTGTGGCACTGCTTATTTCAAGTACCGAGTCACGGTCAATCTCGTATAACTTGAATGGGTAATTACATTGTATTGGAGTGTCTATGACGGGATGATATTTTTAGGAAGTCACAAGGTTACAAGTTCTTTCTGTGAATGAAAGAGAAACTTACAAAGGAAAATCACCAAGCTGGAAATTCCAAAAATTATGAAACTTTTGTTTTCATTACGCATTTTTGTTGTTGCCTAAATTCTCTCGAAAGGGGTGAAATTGGTCCCTGAAAATTCGGCTATTTTCCGATTTTGTGTTATAATTCGCGAACTGTAGGAGATAGGAAAAGGGTTGAAGAGTCCTTGTAGAAATCACTGTAAGTGCCAAACATCATAGTATTACCATTGGCACGTAGAACATTTTCTGATAATTTTTTTTTTAATTTTGGCACTCACAGTGTATTCTACAAGGATTCTTCAGTTTCCAGAGGAAAGTTACTTTTCTTTAATTAGAACTATTATTTGAGAACTCGCGGTTCTGACAGTTCGCGAGTTATAACACAAAATCGGAAAATGGTAAATTTTTCAGAAGTCATTTTCAGCCCTTGGAGTAAAGTTTGGGTCGAAAAAAAAAGCGAAATACATACCTATGTAACCTCTACATTAGAATGCCACTTATTTTTCGATTTTTGATTATTGAAATGGAACTCCCGCTAGTTTTGTTCCTTTTGATTTAAAATTGCGCCGCACCAAATTTCAGCTCATTCGGATAATATTATGCCGCAACGACAACATGTGGAAATTAACAAAAAATTACCTTTTCAAATTTTTATTGAAGGATTTATCTTATTTCAATTGTCCCAACTGTCTTGCAAATCCTACATACTTATATTCTAATTTATCCAATTAAAAAAATTAATCCCCATTCTGTAACATATCAACGTCAAGTATACAGTTTTACAGTTTTACTATGCTGCGTTTATAACTGATTTGATACACGCTGATTTACCTAACCGTTACAGATAACGACAATTCTACGAAACAATAAAAGTAAAATCGAATAACGGGAGTTGCTATTGCATTCCTTAATTTTCGCTGTTTGCAAGGTTTTCTTGTAATTTTTTTAATTGAAAGTTCAAATCGCCTCGGTTTAATGTTGTTCGATTTAGCTGAATCTTTACACATCACTATATTAGATCAGATGAAACAAAATTAGGGTAGGTCCCGCGGAAAATTTGAATTTTTTTACTTAGTAAATATGTGGCACCCAACTCTATACATCCCCAAAGTTTCATAATTTTTTTAATTTAATGGTCAAGGGATCTTCCCTTGTGAGATATCTTCGTAATAATTATCCACTCGTTAAGTAAGAATTCCAGAGAAGCATTCACTTTCCTGATGAGTTCCTAGTAGTCGCACACAGTTTGAAAATGATCTTAACAGACTTTTCGTAAAAAGTTCCCATCTTCCTGCACCAGGTGTCACTCGCCACCCACGATGCTTCTCAGAGCTGCCTCTAGAATAACTCACGTAACGCACCCTTTACGTAATAACACTGGATCCAGGATACGCAAGAAATGCATTTGAAAGTCGAGAAACACCGCGGTGGCCGGTGTAACCACTATTATTTACGATATCACGAAACGCACTGTAATGAAAGAGTTATTTGGTCTCTGACAGCCTCATACGAAGGACCATTACAGCAAAAATGGCGTCCGGTCGAAGGCGCGAGACACTGGCACCGCAGGAACGCATCGCCTGTCCCTGAGAAGGGTAAATTACCGCCGTGGGCGAGGGTCTCTCATAAAGCATTGTGCAAATTAAGTAGCCAAGAAAAGAGTGGGGGAGGGGTGGGGTATATTGTCGTTAGCGACCGAAGGGAAGTGCAGCCCGCGAAGAAACGGAGGGGCGGGGGGGGGGGGGGGGGGGTGCTCGTAATTTTTATGGAAATTATTATCGTCGGTAGGAGGCAGGCTAGAATATCGTAAATTACGTCGAGCCGCGAGTTTCGCCTCGTCTAATTATTATTTGGCAATTAAATTTAACTCTTTATTGCATGCGCACGCCTCTGGGACTTCGTAGCTGTCGTTCAGTCCTATGGTATCGTAAAAGGCGAAGGGGGAATATCGTTAAGCACGCTCGCCGTGAATGTCGTGTTCCTTTGCGGGGGTATCCGTGATCAACGCCACGGTTCTGCTTTACTGCACGGCTTTTAATGGTGTCCCCTAAAAAAATCGAGTAAATCACGCGCAGTGCCCTGCCATTCGGGTTGACAAGGCTGATGGATCTGATGGAAGGACACGCAAACTGTTCTGCTGAATTGCCCTCGCATCAGAATTTCTTTCAGAAACTGGGGACTAAACAAAGAAGAGTAGCTTCTTAATTAATTGAGCAATCAAATGGAATTGAATCATCAGTGACACCCACAAGTGAGTTTCTTACACAACTCAAGGAGACCTATACTTTCAGCGGTTACTTATTGATAAATATCTACAGCCGTCTGACATTTTCTTTTCAAGTTACTCCTCCTTCGTACCACTCACGATTTTTCTCGTTACGAAGCACCTTTCGCAAAAATCTCCCCCTGCAATCTTCATTATACCTAATCACCTCCTCCTGCAGCGCGTTTTCCACCGTAGCGCCGCAATTACCCTTAGCAACGGGGGTTGCTCTTCGACTCCTTCCCCGTCGCAGGATTTCATCCAGCTGCGATTCGTGGAAACGCAGCACGCTGCACTGGCGTTCCGTAATATCCGAATGAATAATCGCCGGTGCTTGTATATAACTGTCCAGTTAGCGTCCGACTAAATAATGCCAGGGGAATGTTATAAATTTTATAGCGTTCGCGTTTCGCGGCGGTGCCGGGACGTTATTAAGCGGTCGCACCGTGGCAAGCGTGGAGCTCTGTTTTTAGCTGAATAACGCCGAGCGTTACACGCGAACGAACGCCCGGGCTTAATAGATGTTGCATATAATTATCCAATTAGCATCTGTGTTCTGCGCCGCGCAACGCCGACAAATTGTCGTTTAGCACGAAGGAGCGAGCGTGACGGCGAAGAGGACGGCAGGCGGAGACGGGTCCGAGCGGCGTTTGCGCCCGCTCGACGAGTCGTGTTTTCGCGTATCAGCTTCTTCAAGATGTCATAGCACGTGTCCCCGCTGCCGATAAACTATCGCCTCCTCCTCCGGCTCGTTTCGCGATACCTTTATTACATTTAACCGAACACCATCGCTGATAATCTACTTCGTATCGGGTAGCCTGGCTGTTCCGCGAACGGGAACGCGAGTGATGTAATTGGAACGTTTGCCAGCTCGCCGCGGCGATAATTCTGCGCGGGGGAGGGTCTGCGAAGGTAGATCGAAGGCGATGCCAAGTGGGACAGGATTTTTTCCGAGGCTCTCCGAGATCCTTCGTTGCGAAATAAATGTATCGATAAGGAATCTCGGGGGGAATTGCGAAATCGTTTGCGGTAGGAGTGACGGATGGCGATGGAATTGATTCTGACGCACGTGCTGCCTTTGCTTCAGAAGATTGTTCAAGTTATTTTGAGTAGGTACATTCACACTTTACAGTTTGTCTTAAGTTATAACGAAATCGGTGTTTTCAGATCGTAGTGATAATTATTATTATTATTATTATTTATTCATAGGTAAAGGCCCTTTAGTTTACAGTGAAGAATTCATAAAGTTAAGAAAGAAACAATGTGAAAGAAAAGAAAAGAGATGAAAAGCCAGTATATAAATGAAGAAAAAAATAATGCAAGAAAATAATGGAACTAATGAAATAATAAAATTAAAATTGGAATTAGAATTAACGGACGTGTACAGAAACGTTAGTGTGAGCCAAAGCTCGCAAACGATATTTAAAATTATGTCAAAGAGTGAAGACTGTTTTTTAACCCTAGATTACTTAACTACCCTGTGAGTGACGTTGTTACTAAACGTTCGTAAAAAATACGACTTTAAAACGAAACACCAATATTTTGGAATAATATACTTTTATTCAAGTAGGATCATAAATTTTACTTCTTTGGTAGTTCAGAAAACAATAAAAAGAATGAATTGTTTTTTATTCGGCACTACGGCATTTCATGCAAAATTTGTTTTTCATTTTCCTTGACTTAGTTGAACACAAAGCGCATGATTGTTTTTTATGATTTCTAGGAATCGTCGATTTGCTATCGTAATTTTTACGACAGTTTAGTAATCCGGATTTAACGGTCTAAATTCTTGAAAAATACCTGATCTTCATGAATTAAAAAAAAGGTACTGTACAACATACAGTGAAAAAGCTTTTTTGACTTTATTATTACATATTTGAAGAACAAACGAAAAATTATTCTTTGAATTTGATCAATTTTTGCATTAGATATACAGCATTCACTGTACCATTGTACAAATTAGAGCTCTTGACAGGCGCCACTGTAAAAACCTTAATTATGGACCGATTTAAAACATTCTTACGGCATTCTATTCATAATTAGACTCGCTATCGCCTTCTCCACAAAGAGTAATTTTGGATCACCTACTTTTTTTTATGCACAGATTTATGCGTAGAAAAACTGTTTTTTTTGCAACAATGTGTTTAAACACGTGTTAAAAATCGCCGGATTGTTTGTTTGCAATGAAGACGGATAAGGCGATAAGCATTGACATATATTTTAAGAATATTTTTCGTTTTTTTATTTCAGACGATCCTGTCACGAGTTCTGGTGGCGCCCGTGAAAAGCTATAATTTCTACAGTGGTACAATGAATGTTGTATATCAAATGCAAAAATTGATAAAATTCAAACAATAATTTTGTTCTGCTCTGCAAATATGTAGTAATAAAATGCAAAAAGCTTTTTTACTGTATGTTCAGTTTCTTTTCTTCAATTCGTGAAAATCAAGTATTTTTCAAGCGTTTTCACCGAAGGGTACCCTTAAACAGAACAATTCGCAGAAAGCTCTCAAGAAATATATCACTTTTGAAAATTCCCCGATGCAGTGTCCGCGAGAATCCAAGCACGTGTCAAACTGCGCGCCGAGAGAGCGACGTGTGGAAGCCTGGAAGAGACAGGCTGGAGGATTCTCGTTTACACTGCACCAGCTCGTTTAGCTCTCTTTTCTACCGTTGCCACTAACCGGCGTGCATATTTAGTTTACCCCCGTGGGTAATAATGACACTGGCAAACGGAGGAAACGGCGTGCATGCGCACATAGAGCGCAGCGATGCGCCCGCTGAAAAGTGCTGCGCGCGTGACCAGACTAAACAAATTTACTTTGACCGCTTTCGGAACCGAAGGATTCAACGAGTGTCCAATGTAAATTAACGAGAGTCCCAGCCTCGAGGGAACACGCTCGCCTCCGGGTCCTGTACCTCCGGGAAAATCGTGGCGCTACGAAAGAACGAGATGAATTATCGCCTTTTAAAATCAATTAGTGGCAGGCGTCCTGTCAATTGCTCCGGGCACGTTTCCAACGGCGAGGGATCGCTTAACGCGCTTTCTAAGAAACCGTACCTGCTCGTCCGCTTCCCAATATACAGGATGCTCCTAAAACGTATGATTTTTACGTATACGCGTTCTGCCTGTGATCGTGCAGACGAAAGGGTGCGATACGAAAGGTGGGTTCACAAACGCGGGTTCCAACACGCGTTAGTGGAAAGATTCCAGTGCTAGAATAAGCCGCCAAGCATGCAAACACTATTCGACAATACTCGGTTCCGATAACAGAGTGTCAATAGACAGATACCGAATG
Source organism: Andrena bucephala (assembly GCA_947577245.1). Classification (NCBI taxonomy): domain Eukaryota; kingdom Metazoa; phylum Arthropoda; class Insecta; order Hymenoptera; family Andrenidae; genus Andrena; species Andrena bucephala. The sequence goes on along the minus strand of OX387715.1, from coordinate 45,137,716 downwards.
GTCATAAGGATGATGGTATCAGTTCGTAATTACAGTAATGCAGGCTGGAATCTTTGGATCTGTTTGGTAATTAGGGAGGGTATTATATAGTGAAGTTTGTCTCTTTGCTCACTTTGAATATTTCAAATTCGGAAATTCAAAAAATTATGAAACTTTGGGGATATGTAAAGGATATATAGGTACCTATGTATTACGTATTTTTTTTTTTTGCTGCCCAAATTCAGTCTAAGGGGGTTATAACTCGCGAACTGTAAGAAATAGAAAAAATATTTTCAAGCAAAAGTTACTTCTTTATTAGAAGGACTATCATTCGATAACTTACATTTCTGACAATTTGTGAATTATAATCGGAAAATTGTCGGATTTTCGGGGATCAATTTCACCCCATTAGAGTGAGTTTGAGCAGTAAAAAAAAATGTGTAATACATACCTACATATCCTTTAGCTTCATATTTCTAAAGTTTCATAATTCTTTTAATTTCCGGGTTGGAGATCTTCCTTTGTGATTAACATCAAACAGCTATAACTGTGGAGAAAAGTATTTAGGGATCTATCAAGTATCGTTACATTTAGGATGTATTTATTATATACACTTATATGTATCGTTATCGGAATTTAGGATTGCTTCATCGCGTGCGAATCTACTGATGCTTCTTCCACTTTTAAGCCACATCAATTTGCATTATCTTGTTGAGAGATGTAGAACATGTACTTGCATATTTCAATAATTGGATGGGAGACGAAGCATCAGGGGAGTAAAACGGTGTGGTGGAAGTGTAATGGATCAGTGATCTTAAATTGCCAATACCTTCTGTCTAAACTACAGTGGAGTAGAGTAGAAAGGTTTAGCTAAACGCTTTAGGAGCACCCTATATGTGCGTGTCTTATCAGAATTCCCGGCAGGCTCGCGTATTACGCGCGTTTACGACGAAGATCGAGAGCCAAGGGAAATAAAACGAGCTTCCTTATCGCCGTGCCGTGTTCGCGACGCCGGCTTTATTAGCGCGGCGATAACCTGCGGGCCTGTTGTCATTTAATGGCTTAACGAGTGTCTGGGTTCATAACGCCATACTAGAATATCAGTCATTCCGCGGCGCGCATGGGGAAATTCGAATGAAAAATTCCTTGTCACTGGTAGTTTAAGGTTATCATCATTAGAAGACATGGATAGTGGGATGCGTAATCAAAGAAAATTAACGGTCGTATACTATTCCTTCTACCTTAATATTGATAAGTTTCAATGCTAGTTATAGGAATTTTCGCAATTTTCCTCGACCTTGTGCTCGTTACTTAAAAAAGGTTTATACCACGAATCAGTAGCGCAGCCAAAGGGGGGCCGAGGGGCTCTGGCACCCCCAAAGAAAAAGGAAAAAGGAGAGTAATGTATCCACGCCTGAAGTAACTCAAGATCTTCGTAAAAAGAAAAGAAACCCGTATTTTATTCTTTAAATAATTTTGTATAATCACCTAATGAATTTTATTGAAATTGGATTAAAAATATTTTTATGCGTTCAACTCGTCTCCTCAGAAGATTAAATCCTGAGTGCACCACTGCCACTGATAATATTTTAAATAAATGACGTGATGTCCCACGCCGTGTCCCCAAATTTGTAACTGGCAAAATAAACTGTAGCAAAGTAGCTGTGCTCCAACTATAATCAGGAATATTCCTTGACGTTTCTTTCGTGGCTAAATCTTGGCGATAAGATTTCCATCCAAAGGAAAATTTTGAAGGCGGCGAAGTGTTTCCAAGCGGGGGCTCAACAACAGCCGCCGGGATGGATAGAAAACATTGACAGGCGATGAGAAACGTCTACTATCAGGGACAAATATAAAATTCCTCCCGGGGGAGGCGATAATCGTGCTGCTCGAACAATAGGAATTAGTAACGTCAAACAGTGACGCGGTGAAAAGTTTCCACGGAGCGGCGCAGCACCCCACTGCTCTAAAACTTACAGCGTTATCAGAAGTCATATTTCAAGCTACGCTATCGAAATGATCCGCATCCCATCCTCATTGATGGATGGCGCACGCACAAACATGTAAACAGTCGGGCGAAGATAGAAGAAGGCGTGACGAGAAGCAATTCGTATCTGTTTAATACCAGGACAATGAGCAGACGTCTGATTGGTCGGCGTCCAGCGGTGTCCGTTTCAAAAATAATCAGCGGCACGCTTGGCCACGTGCCCGTGAACGTGATCGCCTGATACAGGGGAAGATCACCGTTGCGGAATTCTATTCGTGGAAATTTATGACGCTCGGGTAGCGATGGCCTCAACACGTATCGCATCACTTCAAACGTATCACAAATGTCTCAAATCTTTTCAGATATCATCTGAAATCAGGAGTTCTCCAAGACTCTCGAGTGTCTCAGAACTTAGGAGTCATCGATGTATTTAATACCTTCGATATTTCCACATCACCCAATAGCAACTATTACCGCGATACACTCTCCATTCGTTATTATTTACAACGCTACGTGTTCCACACTATTTCTCAAAAAATAAAAAATCTGTGTACCCACAGATGTCCTCTCCTAACTTCTTCAAAACTGAAAAAAACTATAGGTATGTATCTATTTCTAGGTCTTTTCCTTTCTCTTCTTTTTTTTTTTATCGGGTTTGCTTGTACTGTGCATTGGTCACCATTGTTCTCTTCATTTGATTTAATTTTATTTGCAGTAATTAGTATTATGTAATTGTTAGTATTATGTTCTTAGGATTAGGCTTAGTAACAGTTCCTACTGCTTACTCTTATCTTACTTTCTTTATATGTATTATATATCTTCTATTTAAGGAGTCTTTCTCCGTTTCCAACTTGGGTATTAGTTGGCCATCGAAATGCCAGCAATAAATGCTACCGAGGGTACAAGGGTTTCCAGGACACAATGCCTCCCGAATCTACATATTATTGAATTGTTCGTAAACTTTCACTCGAGAGATTCGCGAAACCGTCACTACACGCGGGTGGTCACAGGCCGCGTCTCGATTTCGCCGTCCCCCCCTGGCCCCGCCGCCGCCCCATTTCGATAGACGGGCTGCGCGCGATAAGCGCTCTCCGCGAAAGGAAATCGTGCTGGCCTCGGCGTACGCAGAAATCTGCCGACTGTCTCGTGATCCGCGTTCAAGTTCCACGGCCCCCGCGACCTATTGCGACAGACGCCACAGGGGAGAACGGCAATTAAATCGATAACGATTAACGGCGTCGAGCGACTCGGACAGAAGGCGTCCGCGTTGCCTTCCACGCGTTATCGATGTCGGCCGATTAGCCGCGAACCGGCACGTGACACCCTCCACGGACTTTGAACGCCTCGTTAAGATTGTTTACGAGGAAACATCATTAATTCCATCGATCGCGCCGGCTCCTAGCGTGCTCGCTGTGATTTATCGCTGAATGATAACGCCGTTGATCGGGGAACGAATCGGGAAATCGTTTAGCGAGCGCGGAGACGCTCGAGAGGTGCCCTGGACGCCCGTGTGAGCGTGAACATCGAACGGTAGAGATTATCGTGCCGTGAACCGTTGCACTCGATGAACGAGGAGAGTTCGTAGATGACGTAGATTTCCGTGTGTGGCTGTTTGAATGGTTGATTGTGTGGAGTAGATGTACTGGGCCTGTTGTTAGTTGGTCCCTTGCAGTTTTCTTCTGAAGGGCTACTGTTCGGCTACTCGATTTTACCATTCACGGTTGCATTCGTTCGTCGATGTTTGTTGGGAGGTTGGAGGTTCCGTGTGTGATGGTTGGAGAAAACTTGCAAGAATCTTCATTAATAATGGGACCCTATATAAGAAGTTTGGATTATAGGATACCTATGTAGATATTTTGTTTTAAGGGGGTCTAGAGAGACGAGATCCGAGATTTTTTTATAAATCTGCTACACCCTTACTGATTAAGAATCCTTTTAGTTTTTTGTTTTTGACCAGCGAAACTTTTTTTGCACACGCTTTACGGTACGACCCATACCTTCATTAATCATTATTATATATGGCTGAATTTTTTTGCAACTTAGTGAAATGTTAATAAATACGCGTGGATAATGCTCATCGGTAGGAACTGTGTAGTTTTTGTGTGCGCCGTCCCTAAAGAAAGGCAAGAAATGGCCCTCTAGACGAGAATACTTACCCCCTTAGTTGAGAAATTTCTCATGCTAATTAGCAGTTTGGAACTTGGATATGGATCGAAGAACTCTATGAGGGTGCTCCAAAAAGGCACTGCTTATGGTGAAATAGAGTAAACTTTAAAAATGTATAATAACCTTGCTCCTTAACCCTTTAGCGCCAAACGTATCATATATAATACCTACACTCCTTTTTTTTTTTGCCGTTTCGCCGTTTGCATTCGTATTTCACTGTTTGCAACATTTTAAGTGATACACGTTTAGCGTAGTTTTATTCACTGAAGAAAGTTGGACCTACCTGAAGCCTGTATTCTTTGGTTTTATGCATTTTGATCTCTGAAAAAAAAAAATTAAAAAAAAGTAAAAAAAAATTTTTTGTATAAAAAATATATAAATTCCGACCATTTTTAACGATCAAAACAAAACGGGATATTTTTCCTTCAACGCGATCTAGGTGCGGGCGCTAAAGGGTTAAAATAAATTTGCAAATATTGCAATGCGTGGGTGGTATTATTTAGTTCTCCCAATTCTATATATCGTTTGCACATGCCTTTGCCTCTTGGAATAGCTTCACTCCATCTCCCATTTAACATTCTACACGAAGGATAAGTTAGCGCTCTTCAACCGACAAAGTGGTTTATTTAGCCCTGCCCTCGCAATTTCAGAGACCTGACACTGATGACACGATAAGAGCGATTGCAGACGAAATGTTTGCGAAATTCGTGGCCGACAGGAGTTGTAGACATCTGGAAGTTGCCGGCGATAAAGAGAGTCAATGATCCTGATTCGTCGCCACCGAACCAGACAGCCCGAACTCGTTATCGTTTCTGGAGCACCGTTATCGTCGCCCGACAGTTCTTCGATGGATGTCGGGCGCCTCGTTACCGTCGTCGTGCTCACCTGTCATTTGTTTCTTTCTACCGAGGAGGACGTAAATGAGCGTCGTCTAGACGCGCGTCCGTGCAAAAACTGGGATAATTGCCTGGAAAATAGGAGTGAATGTCGGCGTTGAAATCAGCTGAATCACATCGCCCCCGGTCGATCTCGAGCTACATAGAATTTTCCATCGATTCCCCTCGTCGCGAAAAAAACCTGATCAATTATTAATCACGAGGCACGGTTATACGCAGGTCAAGCAAGTCTTCGTTTCTTGTTACGCGATGGATATGACATACAACGAGATTTGAATAACGTAGCATTCCACGAATGTCGAGAATATTGCTTGCTATTCGAAAACGTGATGTAAATGGAGGCTGGTTCCTTGAGAATGAGGATGATCGGACACGTAGCGGGCAGTCTTTCTATTTTCAACTAGTTAGAAAGGGGAGATGAAGAGATTAGAGGAACATAATACGGAGATTGTTGATTTTCTGAAGAGTTACTTGAAACTGAAAGTAATAATATGAAAATGAAGTTACATATTTATCCGATGATGTTGATGATTAAAGCATGGTCGTGTCACAGGAGTCAAATGTACATTATTCTATTTCAATTATTATAGTTTATACGTATATAATGTGCAGGTACTGTACACACGATAATATTGGAAAATTTAATAACTCCCTACAATAAATGGTACATTTTAAGATTAGATTAAACCCCTAACTACCGCAGCGTTGTTTTACAATATACTAAGGTCGGGGCCATATACATATATTGGCCGGTGAGTTTCGTGAGGGGTATTCTCCCACCACACAGTTTGCCTGCCTCGGTGCTCCTTTTCTCAACGTTTTCTGACTCGCTCTCGTTCCATCTCGCTCTCGCCTTCGCAGAACAAGAGTGAGCCAGAAATGGTGGGGATAGTGCCAAGCTTCTGGGGTGTAGACCAAACCGAGCTGTCAGCGTAGAAATACCCACATCAGAATAGGTGTGCGTTAGCTACGAAAAAATTCAGGAGCTTTATTGGTTAGAACATTGATACTTTCTCGATAGCTTCATCTCGTATTGGTCTACGCATAGCTTCTTAACGCACACAACTATTACGCTAAGAATAAATAACAGCCAAACGGCTAGGTTCAGGCGGAGCCGAGCAGCGTTCCCGTTACCCCACCATACCCTGCGAGGACCACGCAACTCCAATTGACAAATCCACGATCGTCAGATGGTGGTGGCTGATTTCTCCTCGATCGCTGTTCGCGAAAACGAATTCACCGGCCAATATATTTGGCCCCGACCTTAGTCACTTTCAACAGACTCTCCATACCTACACTCCTGATATTCATTTCTTCCCTCTGAACGTTCTCATGCGTGGACTGTAGAATATATTACGCACAGGAGTTCAGAACTTGATGGGTGTGTAACACTCATAACAACTCCATCCTAATATAATTCTAACAAGATCACTTTTTGACTCAAGCTAGTGCAAATCCACTAATTTTCACTAAATCTCTTTCTTAAAGCCGGGAATCCTCCTGAAAGCTAATCTATGCTATGCTAAGTTTTAAAAAAATAGCTTCAATACATCTTTATGGAATCGTTTCCACTAAAAACTAAGCTAAGCTGTGCTATGTTCTTTTTTATGTTTTATAGCACAGCCAGCCATGTCGTAGCAGAGCATAGCCTAGCTTAGCCTAGCTTCCAGGTGGATCCCCGACTTGACACCAAGCACACAGAATTAAAGTCTCAACTGTATTTACCCTAAAGGTAAAAATTCTGCTGTATAAATAGAAATAAAAATTGGTCTATATCAGAACCCACCTTCCCAGTTAAATAACAAAGTTCCCACCTCGCCATTTAAGACTTCAGCTTTCTTCCGGACACACAGTACTCCAGGCTTCGCTTCTGCCGACGTTCTTCAAGCCATATCGAGGGATTCCATTAACGCTGCCACGTTATCGGCGCCATTCTTCGTCGACGCGTAAATGCGGCAATTGAAAGGCGTCCTTGGCATAAGGAGACCGATCGTTGGACGTGACGCGTCAGTCACAAGGCTCGGCGCGCGGCGTCACGCATGCACACGTAGTTTCGTGTGCTAGGTTATGGTTTCCTGTTTCGCGACCACGTTGCCAATAAAGTTCCCGGAATCCGCTGATTACGCCCGATCCCGCGGAAGATACGCCGCGGCATTATTTTCGTCGTGACGCCGCCGTGGGACCGTCGGCCACCACGACGACGATGGCTCTCCTTAATGCACTCGTAAATTTTCCTTCTCATGGGTGCTCGCGTGACTCTTACTCTTATTATTGCGTAATATCCGGCACGACGATTCCGCGGAGTACCAACTCCCACGCGCTCGCTTCCGCGACTTGCATTTCCTACTGGGGTATTAGCTTCCTCGTTCGCTGATCACCCTTCGACTCGGTGCTTCGGCTGGATACAGATCAGGCTTAAGGTGTCTTGTTTATTTTTGAATTTTGCGTTCGATATAACTGCACTTGCTGATACCAGGTCTGGTACCTGGAAGGATATTGCTCTCTTCACGGTGCTCCTATTCCGCTATGAATAGATATTTGTACTTACAATTTTTTTTTTATAGTCTTGAAAGTTGATAGAATAAAGCTACAAACGTGGCAAACGATACGTGCAATGCTTGTTTCTCTTTTTAATTCCCCAAAAATTATCTTTTTTCTGTTGTTACACTAGGAAGGCCACTGAGCTTTGCCTGTTTATGTTTAGGTACATTTCTGATGACTTTCTGTTTATTTTCCTTTTATTTATTTTTTTGTAGGTGCTGTTCATTCGTACTCTCTGCACCATGTACACAATGCGAATGTAGTGAAGAGGTAATATAATATAATGTGCTGGAAATTCCTGTTGTTTTATCTGCTTCGAGTAAATGGTTTCTATAGGTGGTTCGGAGTAGCGTGAAAGTTGAAGGTATTATTGACCTGTACTACTTAGGGGAATTAGAGGATCGCTTATTTCATGACTACATACTGTTGGGTATGCTAGGTGTTCAGTGAAAGTATTATTGTGTCGAGTATGTACACTGTGTTCTTTTCATTTATGAAGTTTCTCGAGTTTCACTGAATTTTGTGAAACAGCGATCATTTAGTGATTATGAGTAGTTTATTTCGAGCAGTGACCTTGCTAGATGGGAGTAACCAATCAAGATGTGTTAATGAAATCCTAGTCCGTTGTTTTTATTAGGATTGTGCTTCTCAGTTAACATTTTGAAAAAATATCCTGACATTTATCACTCTACAACTTAGTCTTTTAGATGAGATTGGAGTTAAAATTCCAACCTCATCTAAAAGACTAAGATGTTATCAGCCAGTGACAGCTTTTAGTTTGAAATGAAAAATAAATTATGCTCTTCTGCAGGTGATGACCAATTACACCTACAAATTAATACATAGTAGTCTCATCTGTATCAAAATAAAACTGAAAACTTTGCAGTATTCTAAACTGCCATATTATTTCGTAAAATAAGAATTCCCAATTTGTGCGTAGTCATGTGCGCCACCATTAGGTTCTGCGTACACTTTATTTACATTTTGATATTATTCGTGGCGGCTGGCTGTCCGCCGGAAGTATCGTAACGACACGTCTCCCATTCACATACGCGTATATTGTTTCATGAGAACTGTGACGCCGCAGAAAAGGGTCATGTGAACGTGTCACGGGCATCCACTGTATACTTTCATTGCGAATCCGAGCTCGTGGGACGTTGACCGAAACGAGTAAATAAATGGTTCTCCCTTGCAAATCGAGTTCGACACCTTTCATGTACACATATAGCACGGAAGCTTATAAGTTTCTCAGGATTTTCTGCAGCTACAAGACAAACCGAAAATAACGCAGATTTTCAGATTTGATAAATTCCTCGTTTAGAGAATGTACTTACACGTGATGAGAGTTCGCAGTAATTGTTTGTGGGTTAATGAGTGCCATAATATTTGGTTTATTTTGATGAATTTCAAGATTCCATCCTCTACCTCCTTTGTATTTATTCTTAGCCTCAGAAACGCGAGATCCTCGACGTTGCAGGAATGAGAATCTGGGGTAGGCTTACATTGGGGGCAACCACTCTGATACGGATGAAACCGTGATGCTCGCTTGTGGTACAGATAGCCAGATGGTGTTCAATCTCATTGCTCTGCTTACTAATGTACATTTGATATGTAAAAAAGACACGAGCAACAGTTGGAGTCCTTCGAGAAATATTCTACTTTCAGGATCGTCATCAGTTTTTCCCACTTCGTAATTCAATTTCAAGGAATACCCAAACGTTCCATCATATATCTCTTATTTGTATACAAAATGTACATTATGTACGTAAATCTTAAATTTCTCGCGTCTTTTACTAAGTGCATACGTGGGGCTTGACAGGCCCAAGTGAACAGTTCTCATGATATTGAAAAAGATTCAGATAACGATGGTTCGTAGCGTTAAAGAGATATTTGTTCAGTATTTCATTTTGATATTAAATATTTTTAATAATGAAGATTAAGTGCAATAAATTACGTGCACTTTAAAATTTTTATTTCTCAAAATATACGCGAATTTCTAGATTTGGAGATATGGGTCTGTGAGGCCCAACGTGTGCAATGGAGTAGTTTTAATTTACTATCACTGACATCCACTAAGTGTGTCATCCACATTAATGGGGATTCTCGTTTAACAGCCCGAAAAGTAACTGATATTTAAGAATTTTATTTTAAAAATCTGTTCATCATATTGGTTTAAACTCTTTTGTAATATAATGAGACATCTTTAAACTTGCAGAAAATATTTTTTTTATGTCGATCCTGCTTGTTATTTATTAATTATTGTGGAATCTTGTCCACCTCTTCGACGATGTAACTCCTGCTCTCGGAGTGTGTAGCACCTATCACAGTCATCTGATTGCAAAGGTAATAGAAGTTTCTTAAAGTTAGATAGTTTACGCTAAGATAGTTTACGCTCCACTTTGAAGAAAAAAAAAAAAAATGAAAAATTGAAGGAGTTATAGCGTATGAAAGATAAAGTATATTTTTCCATAGACAAATTTTTCATATTATTCTTTATGTCAACGAAAAAAGTATTATAAATAAAAACTAAAATTAAAATTTTAGGTCCAATCTCAGTGTAAATTATTTAACTTTAAGAAAATTGTCTTCTTTTCGCAGTCAGATGAATTAATAAATAATAAGGATCGACATAAAAAAAAATATTTTCTGCAAGTTTAAAGATGCCTCCTTATATCCCAAAAGAATTTAATGCAATATTAACAACAGTTTTAAAAAAAAAATCATAAATTTCGGGGGCCATTACACGAGACTCCCCCGTTAAGGTTCAGAATTAAATAAATCGTCCTATCTGACAGGAAAGTTCTTAAGCTTCCTCAACACAAATTTTCACAACGCGTCACTGCAACAGATCCCGCATTCCTTTCTTTTTGGCCACTTTCCAACCAGCCAGAGAAGAAGACAAACGACACGATTTGTAGTATTTGTGCGCATAGTACTCAGTCTAGGCTATTATCCGCGAGAATAGTCAGTATCATCGATTATCAAGCTGCGTTGTTTTGCAATCGTAGATGGACCATCATCCGCGACGCAGTACCCATAATAATGAATCGAGGAATTCCCTGAGTGTCTCCTGCACGCCGGCGTGTATTCCGCGAGCCGGTGCTAAGGCTTTTTTCCCCGCGGACGCCTATTAGCGAGAAGGGTTGCTCGCGAGGCGAATGCTATCATCGTCGGTGGCAAAGAAGCGTTCATAAATTTATTCCTCTCCCCTCGCCTTCGACCGTGCCCGTATACGTTAATTAGAAACCTCTATTTTGATTTAAGAGCACTGTTAACGAAGTTCCTGGAATGCACACGGGCTGGCACGGTAATGGTGAGACTGCATAAAGAGGCGTCCTCACGGGAGAAGTCGACGCACGCCAATCCCCACCATCATCCACGTCGCTGTACGTGGCGACCCGTGCCTCCTTAAGCCGCGCTCGCAACTTTAATTCCCTTTTCCGATAGGTACGCATCTTCTAACGTCGGCTGATTTCAAATGACCACTTTTCATTGATACGATGCTATCGGCTTGTATCGCGTACATCAGCGTTTCCCAATTGGTGTTCCGCGAAACGAAGATTAGGGTTCCGCGAAAAGCTATCTTATAATGAAATTAAATAAGGAAAGTGGTCAAATATAGAATATTAGGTATACCTAATATGAAATAGTATAGGTACAATTTTTTTTTTTATGTTAGTTCAATATTGAAACTGGTTCATAACGTTAGAAATATAAAGCTGCTCCTAAATTGAGCGTAAACATGTGACCCATAAAAATCTTTTATTTCTTGCGATAGATTTTGTAAAAATGACATTCGAAAAATGAACTGGTATTTCATATTTGGCTACTTTCCTGTATTAAAAAAATTTGCAAATTATTTAACGAAAATTTGAGGTGGTGTGGTGTCGTCAGCGCACTGTGTAAAAAGAAACTGTTGAGGTTGGAGGTTCCGCCAAATTTAAGTGAGTTTGTAAGAGTTCCGTCGCAAAATTTAATTAGGAAACGCTGGCGTACGTTATTCTAATTTCTCGAAGAATTTCACTCCACAAGATCATTTTCGCCTGTACCTGAAGTTCTTTTGTGATAATGCAGAAATAAATGCTTCTTTCTAGAACTTAGTTTGCAACATATTCTCTCAGCTTTGTCTCTAACATTTTCTAAAGCTACCACGTAACCACTTTTGCATAAATATTTTAGTTTTTTTTTTAAAGTTTTCATACCATACGCGCTGCGTTCGACTCTGAAAATCGATTTGCACCGTAGTTTCCGCCAATCGGTTTCTCGGAGCCTGCACCGAACAGTTTGAATGGAAGTACGGTTTCACGGATTTCATGAATCGCTGAAGGAAACCCCATTTTCAGCATTCACACATCGCTCGCGGTCGCAGAGGAGAAACGCGATTCGAGCCACGGAAACAGAAGGCTCCCGCGGACACTCGGTCGCGTGAATTAACGCGGACCGTGTCGTTTTACTGCAACGTTATACACGCTTACGCGACGGGATAGGAAAGTCGATGCACCTTCCCGTTTCTCTGCGTCCCCGGGGAAGATAGTCTTATTTTCCGCTGATATAACGGCGATTAAAGCGTTTGCCTCCGCGTTTTCATCTGGCGGGTACCAATTAACGACGGCACGGCTACGCGAAGAAACGTGAGGGAGATCGCACGATCTCCCACGGTCGGAACAAGGAGGGAACGTTGTCGTGAAGCCGGAAGATTCGAAGCCGGCTAATCGAGGAATCTGCCATGGATAATAAAACTTACAAGGCTCGCTTTGAACGGGGGGGGGTTTGAAGTGTACTGCAACCTTAGATAACATTTTCCTGAAAATCATCGCTAATGAGTGACGCTTTTTAATTATTTTGTTGCAACCAGAAATGCAGGGTATTGAGAACTTTATCACAGATATGCTTTTAATTTCTTGCCAACTCCTCAATTCCTATGCTAATTTTGTTTCGTCTAAATTCCTTTATCTGCACTTGGTCTCTCAAAATGATGAGATGGGACTTTGAAAGGAACATGAAGCTTATCAATGAGAGTTCCTTATATCTCCAATAACTGGGGTTACCATATTTTTTTCGCGAGCCAACCGGGACAGGTAAAAAAAAGAGGTGCACCCCGAAAGTTGTTAAATATAGGGCCATAAAAAAGTTCAAAATGATTTGCTTCATAATTTTTCCAGAAAAAATTCCCCAAAATCTGCCTGTTTTAGCGTTGCCTAAAGTACAGTCCCACCTTAAAGCAAATTCAATAAAATTCATTAGGTGATTATAAAAATTAATTTAAAGGATAAGATCCAGTTTTCTTTTCTTTTCACAAAGCCCCTTCTTTGGGGTGCCAAGACCCCCCCCCCCCCCCTAAATGCAGTACTGACGACATGAATCCATTTGGGAGTCAAGTCATATTTTTCTATACATAAAACTTTCTTCAGAAATGTTTCATTATTCTTAATTTCTTCGCAGAACTCCGTCGAAAATCAAGAAATAAGAAAACTGGGACGTATGTATTTATAAACCGACCAGGACACCCGGAGCAAGGGTTGAAAACAGGAACGTATGGTAATCCTGCAAATAACAGAGCCTCTTTCTATCTCGTTTGAAACAAGAAATTCAGTTGATCCTAGAATTTAGTTGGAGCCTGTAGAATAACGAAAATCTATATTTATATTTCCCCTTCGTGAACTCGAATCTCATCGTCCAGTGTCTTCCATTCATTAATGAAGCATTTATTGACCGCGACACGTTCGATAGAATTATTAATCCCAGCGAAAACCGTGTCAGAACGGAGCCTGGAATAACAAATTCCGTCGCTGGACGGTCATCCTATCCGGCCGTTTGCATGTATTTACGGGGCAGCGCGTTTCTCGTGTTTGCATGGTGGTTGCGCAGAGTGTCGCCGGTGTGCATGTGCAGCATGCTGTGACTTTTTGAATGTGTGAATCGGAGTGTGTCGCGGAGGATGCGCCCGCGCGAGGGGTCCGCCAACCGAGGTAATGACTGGAGCTTCCTGCTGTTCACAAGCTACACGGGAAGGGGAGACGTCCCCCGTCGCAGGATATCCGACATTTAATCTGATTTCTGGATTATACTGGTGTGGACAGGGCTGAAAGAAACACTCACTCTCGCGCGGCCTCCCCTGCCTGTGCCCCTTTCCTCCCTCTTTCGTTTCCCCCGTTTCACCGGCCGCTTCAACTGCTAAAAATAATACCCAGCCGGTCACCCCTTCTGAACTTTACGAGACGAGTTAGCGGATCGTCCGAGGGGACGCTTTCCGATCGTAGGATGATGGATTATTTTTTAATTGGGTATCGGGGGAGCCGTCCACTCGTAATTATAGTGTGTCGCAGAGCTGCGAGTGCAAAGTGAACTTGGTACTTTGTAGAAAAGAGCGGGAGTGCTTTTCTAAACGGATGTCTCAAATTTTATGAACTGTATTCTGTTCTACCAATTTGTGTGGCAGTGTGGTTTCAGTGAATAGGGTAAGTGTGGGTATTACTGCGGATGCCCCGATTACTGCGGATATTCTAAAACAGATCATATTTAATGTTGGAAAGTACATAAACTCTTGATAATTTTTTATGAAATTAGTGTAAACTCTTTTACAGATAATTATTAATAAATATGTACAGCAAAGTTATCATTAATTCTTTCATCGTAGTTTGAAATTCGTCAAAGCGAAATTTCGGTCGATTCCCGATATGGCGGTCATGTACACCTACTTGAAAAACATTTATATTTTTGTTATTAACAGTAATACATGTAATGTAGCGTTATTGCTCGATAGAATAAGAGTTATTTTTTCAGAAAAACAGTAAATCAGTCGTCTACATTTTAATTTTTATTTTTATTTCTCACCGCAGTATTAGGTGCAGTACTTTACACCATGTGCATGTATTACTGCGGACCGATGAATGCGCAACCTAACCTTTCTTCCAATAGTATTCACTTACTATGTACTACTAAGTAATTACTAAGATTTAAATTATTACTCATTCCTGCTGATTTTAGTAAATAAAGAAAGTTAAATAATTTTTCTATCTACAAGTGATATTTGTACTAAGGTTATGTTACGCCTGACATTAGACCGCATATATATTTCGTTAGTAACTGGCACGCAGTAATGCATGCATGTCCGCAGTAACTCCTGCATTGACATTGATCGACAAATTTTTTTATGGAATTATTAAGGACCGACCTTTCTTTTAAAAAAAGAAGGAGGAACTTTCATTCATTTGAACGCCATATCGAGGGTTCTAAAGTTAACCTACCTTAAAAGTCCGCAGTAATACCCACACTTACCCTATCCTTGATTATTGAAATATTTTCAATGGCTAATGCTATAGTTGCTGTTTCAACTATCCAACAGAGGACCATTCACTGCATACTTTCTTAAACATCAAATTAGTCGAATGACCGAATCACTTATCTCCTCTAATCACGTGTGCATGAGTTCTAAAATGTATATTCACTTCAACCACATGTCCTCCAACTTCTTCCCCCACAAGTCCACAAGATTGAACACCCAACGCACAATTTCCCCCCGTCAGGGACGCTAAAGAATGACCCTCCCTTAACCGCCAACTGCGTTTACCCACTTAGCACCGACAATTTCCGCCGTTTTCCCGAATCATCAGTCAAACCGTAACAGGAATCGTCGCGACGCACCGCGCCGCTTACCACTGACGATTAGTCTCCTTCCTAATTCCACGGTCCTTTATTTAGCGAGGCAGCCGTGCAACAGGAAGAAAAAAAAAACCGGAACGTTAATATGCCGGATGGCGGGCAATTAACCGCGCACGTTTTGAAAATAGTCAGACCGCCGCAGCGCCGCCAAGCCGCGTGTTATTTTTCATTGAACTCGGATGGGGACACACTACCCTGTCTGTGTGTGGCTCGTGACGGTGATAATGACGTTACCACCGGGACGTCACGCAACGCAGGCTTAATAACTAACATTTCTCTAATATCGTTCTCTTTGCTAAACGAGCCACCGCCTCACGCGGCGAGCATCAGTTACGAAACGCTGTTATTACTTGGCCGCGGATGCATGAGACGACCAGGTGACAATTGCGAAACCTGGGTTTCAGGCTGCGTTTTCTAAAATGGTCGTCTGCTCGCTGCGATTTCTAAGTTCTTTCAGAAGTTGGACGAGGGATAAGTTGATCCGCTCTGCTTTCATCACGCTTTAGATACGCTTTGGATTTGCATGAATTTTTGTGAGTGTTCTTATGTCTTCTGGACTCTTCATCAACTTGGTCTTCACTCTGAGGCTATTGCAGTAGGGTAGATAGAATTTTTGAGAAATGTAAGCAGAGTATCTACCCTGTTTGAAGCTTCCTACATTTAAGAATGAATTCCTCGTAGTAAATTCAAGTCCCTCATAAACTGAACACGTCAAGAGCCAGCGTTTTCACATTTTAAGATTGTTTGGTTTCTCCTGTACGTCACAACTGTTTTCACGCAATTAACAGAGCCCCCAGTTAGTATCCAATTAGTGCCCCAGTAATACGTTCCGACTCTCCCGACGGAGAGTCAAATCAATAAATTTAATATCCACTTACATCTTCCTGAGCCTGCGAAGCTACGTATCCCCGCGACGTAAAAGGATGAAGGCGAACTTTTATTACCGGTTTGTCGATGCGGATGCATCAGGTTAAAGATTGATGCCGATCGATACGCGTTTACGATCACACGTAGCTTGATGCACCCCAGGACAATTGGCTGCTGGTTTGGTCAGGTGATTCGGCCAGTTTTTGGCCGTTCCCAATAATCATGTACCGTGGCGCGTTTCGCAAATAAATCGGCGCTGTCATGAATAAACAGGTGCGTTTTATTGCTCGTAATTCCTGACTATGAAATCGTCGTGCCGGGGGACGAGCAACCGAGCGCAGAAAAAAAAAGATGAAGAAGAAGAATCGATTACTGTCTGCCGCCTCGTATTAATTATCGAAGTTACCGGTGCCAACCCTCGTGGCTTCATCCGGCCCGAGTTTACGCCACGCGCTCTCATTAACAATAATCCGCGGGACCCTCCTTTCCACTCGATGCTTACGGCAAACGAATCTTTCGACTCTGCCGCGGCTAAAAAACACGCGATTTCCACGTCCCTTGACGTGCACACTGCACGCGCGCCTCTCTCGGCTGGTTTTATTAAGGATTTATTGCCTCGTGCTGAATCTTAACCAGTATCTTCGCCGTTTACTCGCGGCGCGGCGTGTCTAGTGTCGAATGTTTATCGTCGCCTGCAACGGAAACGTTTGGCGCCCCGGGTGCCGGCTCAGGCCTTTTTACTCGCTGAACTTTGAGTGCAGGATGTAAATTGTAAATTGTAAATTGTTGGTAATTATCGATGAATCGCTTCGAAGGATAATCGGAGTCAACATTTCTACCGTGCTCGTGGAAATGAAATCCAAGATAGTGATTGTGAAAGTGGTTGTAAGTTAAAAATCTAAAAAATTGAATTCAACACTTACTACTTTGTGTTATATCACCTTACGTTACAAAACAAGTGATAAGTTCAATTTTTTAAAAATTTTTCATCGGTTTCTACCTATAATTATTTGTACGAAAGGATTTTACTTTTTTTTTTAAATGTGTTAAGTTTAATATATGTATAAAATTATCTTGGCAGAATAGTAGTTTAAATTTAGAATTTGGGATATATAAGTTAATTTGTAGATAATAATTTTTTCAATAATTCTTTAATTTATTTTATATAATTATTTTATGACTTTATTTGAACGAAGAATTTTTTGGGTACATTCAAGATTGTAATGGTCCTAATTGGGGGGGGGGGGGGGGTGGTAGGGTTGTCAAGGTGTACTAAGTAGTGTTTCGATTATTCATGTTTTTGAGGTATTGTAAAATAATCGATTAGAAACTTAAAAATTCTTGAAATCTCAAACTTGAAAAAGAAAAGTTCCAAATTAATTTGGAACTCAGTATTTCCTCCTCTTCCTTTTTAAAACCATCACCCAATTCTATAACACGTGAAACCTTCATTGGTAAACGCGATCGTGCTTTGCTATTTACAGAAGTAATTTTACTGAATCGCTTGTCAAGCTGCCACTGAAAGTTTCATCCTGTTCGACGTAGACGCGTCTCAGGCGGCCTGCAATGCCTGTATCCCCTGCAATTTTCTTTCCGCTGTTCATTTGTCAAGGGATCTCCTTAAGCCCGGCGATTTGACGCCACTCGGACGCGACACTCGAGTTTAATTTTTCAAGCTTTGGCCGCTCCACGATCGCCGCTGTTTTTCTTCCTTCGCCCGCTTCCCGTGTTTCCAGAGCCACGTAATTATTCCGGAGCTGGAGGCAGCTTGCATCATTTGTCAGGATGAAGGTCCTTCCTGACGTTTCTTCCACGACAGTCGAGACTGCGACCTGTCCTTCAGCAGAACAGGAATTTTCGATGAACGCGACGAGAAAATCGACAAAGTGGCAGCCCGAGGTGTCCTTTATAAATCTTGCAGCACCTGGCCTCTTTTATACGCGACAAGCTGAACTCGAGAGATCAAACTCCAACTGCGAATTTTAATGAGGCTTTTTAGAGTAAAAGCGATTCCAAGGAGGTGTTTAAAGTAGTCTGTTGAGAATGAGTTTATTTAGTGACTCTATCGGACTTGGTGGCGAGGAAAATGATTAGCAAGCAGGGATGAGTAATGAAGTTAGTAGGAAGCAGGAACTTATTCCTCGAAGTGATCTTTCCGCCACTTTTATTTTTTATATTTTTTACTTTTGATTATTCATGATTGATTCATTCACGGTTTATGCTGCTCCATCTAGGTGACCTCTTCAGGCAGTTTCTGAGAAAGGAATGAGGAGGATAGAGGTCCGATTATCAAGCTTTAATTATATCCCTCAGTTGGGAGATGGCAGAACCAGAGTTATGTTTCTGCGAGCAGTTTGCTAGAATCTTTCAAAAGGAAAGATAATCTTAGTTTAATTACTATCTCCTCCGTTAATTTTATTATTATGATGCCTGCTCCTCTTGGAGCATGCTCTAGAAGTCTAGACCAACCACGAGTTTCAGACAGAATTACAAGTCAGTTGTAAAGGTTGGGATTAAAATGTACGAAATTGTAGAATTGACTTGCATAACTCATCTGGTTTCAGGCTCACAAAGAACATTATATAAGTATCATCAATTTTCTTAAGTATCTGTAGCTGCCAAGAATTGAAGAATCCTTATAGAAAACACTGTAAGCCCGCAAATCAAATTCTATACTATAGAATTACCATTGCCACGTAGAACATTTATCAATAATTTTTTTTTTTAATTTCGACACTCACAGTTTTCTAAAAGTACTCGTCAATTATGCGACTAATCTGACACGAATCTGCTTCAATTGGAATCTACGTGTCCTTGTGACTTAGTTCCTCCAGTTTCCATGCTGGTATCACAAGAAATTAGTGATGTAACTTTCGGTAAATATACAAAAATATCAGTGAAGGTATTGAATATCACATATCCGAATGTAATAAGTTAAGTGGTTCCACGTACGAATGTGTGACGTTGGATAAGTGGTGCAATCGTGGTGAAAGCTTCGATATCAATTTCTTTTTTCATCATTGAATCTCGAAACCCACAATGAGCTGTAGTAATTGGCTTCTGAAATGCAATTTCTGATTAACAAACTCCCCGTAACAATTCCATCGCGTGTCCAGGTATCTTTTATCGGGGATCAACGTTTTCGTGGAACAATTCGTGTCACTCCGGTGGTTCTACGGGCGATTCCTACGATCCATGATAGTTGGTTGCTGCAGTTTCGCAAGAAAAGGGACCAGCCAGCAAAAAATCAATATTCCAGGGTGCACGGTGAATTGAGATACGAGGCATTTGACGACGATTAGACCCACCAGTGTGGTCCGATTCATGAGTGTGTCTAATCTGTAATTGGTACGGGATCTCGATGCTCCGAGCAGCGAAACATCACGAGAAGGATTCTGCTCTCGAAAATGTGACTGTACTACCCGCGATTTCAGCAACAATCTCCATTCTAAATAATGCCTCTTCTAAAAAACACCCCACCATCTCGACTTCTATAAACGCCAGACATTTCAATTCCCTTTTCCCGCCTTATCGCATTTATTCGAAATAAATTGCCAATTCTTCCAAAAGAAAAGGGTGACTGCAGTAAATCTTATTTAGTCAAATTTTAAGAACCAAAATTTGAGTATCCGCTGCAAATCCAAATAAGCTTATTTATCCATGAATTTTTAGGATTCACTTCTCACATTTCAAGCAAATTAAATCACTCGAAATTAATGGCACCCTAACCCAAGGTTAGGTTCACTTAACTCAACCCCAGTAATCGTTGTCCCGTTTTATTCCAACTTCCAATTGTATCTTCCCAGTGTAGGTATCAGAACATCAGAACTACACGTACGGATCTCGTGCACAGGTATCGAGGGAATTGCACGAGCAGTGTGGTCCTTCATTTTGGCACCTGTCCACCAGGACAAATGACCGAGCGGAGCGGCTTCATGGGCCTGATAACGGCGCGCCGGTTAAAAGGAAATTAGGGTCGGCGCAATTGTGTGCGCGCGAAGGGCAGCGAAGGGCCCCTCCTCGCCGCAAGGACGAGGGGATAATCTGCTGTCATTGAGGATGGTATAATGGGCCACCCGTGAACACGTCGCCATCCCGGCCACGTTTTACCCCTGCAGCCTTGGTCCGCAGCGATCGCTTGGCCCGTGATGAAGAAATTTTTGCCGCGGACCGTGCGAAATTACGCGACGTCCCTTCGCGAACGTGGGACGCGCGTGTGCTTAACGAGATAACATCCGGACATTGTTGGGAATTATCGTCGGTGCCGCGAGCCACGGCAGGTGGGCAGGATCCTCGAGTTTCACGAGAGGTTGCCCGTCGTTTTGGGGACCAACGAGAATGGGCAATTTACGCTGGGGGGGCATCACCTCGGGCCGATTGAGAGCTTAATATCCCTCGGAGTGTCTCGCAACTGGTGTAATTGCGTTGGATAACAGACCTTCCGTTAACCCTACGTGGTCACGCGGGGAGCATGGCACCCCAGGATATATCTTCGCCAATATTTCTGAAAATTTCTGCACCTCTATAATAAAATTTTTAAATTTGGTGAATTTCAACGAAAGAAAAATCGGTTTTATACAGAACTATTTTTTCAAATACAAATTTCAACATATCAAAATTTACATTTCTAGAAAAAAGGCGAATGTACGATAATTATCACTGAAAAGTTAAAAGGGTCAAAATTACGAAAATGGTAGCGAACCCCACGTGACTAATTTGTGATTATAGAAGGTGTGACCACAGAGGATCAATCCTCTTTTTATTCGAGGCTTTGGGTGATATGTATGTGATTACCGAGCTCAGTTTCCATTTCACACTGGGACTTTGCGACTGGTTCATCGAGGGGAGATAAATAAGTTTCAGGCAAGGTACAGGTTCCTCGAGTTGAGGTTCAGGTTCTCGGAGTACTGCAGTGTTGTTGGTAACTTTGCTCAGGTAGGGGTGGGTTAATCTCGTTGGATTGAGAGCGTAGGTATCGCTAGTGTCACTGAAAATGCGAATTGGCCTTACTGTGTTGGGTAATAGGTATTCTGTGAATTCTGAGTCACAGGAAGATTTGAGTGACAGGTATCGTGTGGCAGCTACTTTTAAAACTTATTCGTCATCGTTCTGATTTTGCATTTTACACTCAGAAATTACGTCTGGCTTGGCGAGGAAGGCTGAGGATGATTCAGAAGTGGCTGAGTTATATCAGTTCCTTGCAAGTAAGGGATATTAAAAATTCATCATATTTCACAGCCGGTCATCTTCTAGTTCAGGAGTCGGCAGCATATGCCAAATATGGATCTTTGGGTATCTAAATATGGCTCTTCTGATACTTGAAGGAATACAAAAATTGGCGAAATGTCCGCCACCTAATATGAATTAAGGGGGAAGCCTGGTTTAGGACGCTGAAAGCACGGTGATTTTTAAGAATCATTTTCGCAACAAATATAAAGCGAATCTTTCCCAAACTTTAAAGTTTTTTTTTTTATTAAAAAATATTGTGTACATCCTAGCGGATTCAATTTTTGCCTGAAATAAAAAAGCCGAAGTTTTTCTTAATTGACATCAATTCATATCATCGATGTATTAAAAAAATAAGAAAAAAGTCCAAAATTAACAAATTTATGGGACTTCAACGAAAAAGTTATGATTTTGGCGGTGAAATTTCGACGTTTTTATGCAAAAAAATTTTCATTTAACGGTGATGGTTGGTTAGTATGCATCGGTCAAATAAAGTTTCTTTTATCGTGTACACAAGTTTGGAAAACGTGCTTTCGAGAAAAACGCGTTTAAAGTTGTCGGCTGTATCTATGAAGCTATTTCGAATTTCTGTCTGTAACTTTGGAAATACATTCCCCATGATTATTACTATCCATTAAAAAAAAATCCATTTTTTCAGCGTCCTAAACCAGGTTCCCCCCTTAATATGCTGTAAATTTGTAATCACAATGACTTTGGCGTACCGCATGCTCACTGTGTACTTGGTTCATCGACGCAAAGAGTATGTATTTTTGTGTTATTAAATTTCTATGGCTCTTCTAAAGTAAAGAATGTATATTTTAAGACCATTCGGCCCTTTTTAATTCTCGAGTCGTTGGCCCCTATTCTAGTTGGCGAATCTTCAGCTCAATTTAGCTGAACAATTCGGTTGCAGCCCGCGATATATCGAGGAACTGTCACCGAAACATCCTATACCTATTGTTAAGAGTTTCAACAATTATAGAGTGTTTCCACGTAACATTATTGTGTCGTGTTTATTTCGTTGAATGCGCAACACGCGGAAAGGTGACGCGCAACGGAACGCCTCTCAGCGGAAGACGGGGAATTCGTATGCGAATTTGGAAAATTGTTGACGCGCGAAAACTCGCGTTGTCAGTGTTTGTTCCATAATGCAGGATTTAAACCTCTGCCTTCAGTGTGCGATATCCAGAAATTGCCTATGTATTCTGTCAGCTATACGCGTGGGTCTTGAGTATCTATTTTTACTCTCCAAAAATTCACAATTCGCAATGATAAAAATGTCACAACCACCACTGCCCTCTCTGCCAGTCACTTCAGTTGCATTTCCATTCACACTCGTGGCCCAAAGGAAACTTAAATTTACAACCCATATTTCTACATATCTGCATAACAAACTTAAGTAATACGAAAGTTTTTTCTTTATTTCTCATAGAAATGTCACAACCTCCACTGTCCTCTCTGCCACAGTCACCTCAATAGCATTTCCATTCGCACTCGTAGCCCAAAGGAAACTTAAATTTAAAACCCATATTTCTACATGTCTGCACAACAAACTCAGTACCAACTTTTCTCTCTTCATTTCTTCATTTCTCAAAAATTCTTTGACATTTCTAACAGAACTATCTTACTCCTATTACCCTTAACTTTCCTTCCACTACTGTACAAAACACGTTGATAGTACAGCTTAAAATACATTCATCCGTGCCTCGGTAACGCCTCGCCACGTGTACCCATTCCCCATTACCCATAATTGCCCGAAGGAAAAAGGCGTCTAGCATTAAATTGCCGCCGGAAAGGCCGCCGCGCCGGGGACTTTTCCTGCGGGCGCGTATCTCGTCGCGATGTCGCGGAGCTGGAGCCCTATAACAGGTGTATCGGAGAGGTTTCCAGGCCATATCGCGTTATCGCCGCCCCGCGAGGCGACGATACAGCGCGAATATCATCGTCGGAACGACGGTGTCATCCGTGAACTGCGTTTTTTACAGCGTCGATTAGCTTATCTCCGCCCTGTCGTAATGGCGACGCTCGTCTGGCGACGGCGACGTGTGCAAAAATCAGCAAGGAAAGGGGACGAACGGTGGCGCGGGGCTTTTATCTCAGCTTTCAACCGCGTTATACCCGTCCAGGATAAACCTCGCTCGAACAGCGAGGCGTCATAAACCGACCCAATTGCACGCGGAGACGACGGGGGCCCGTGAGTTTCAATCCCGCGGCTCGGACGCCCGCTGCACGGGGATCGAGAGTTTTATAGGAAACTGGGTGGTCGACGATTACCTTGGACTTATCGGCGAACCGGATGAACGGGATCGGGAATCTCTCCGGTGCGATCTCGGCGAACGGCGCGCCTTTCGTATCGGGAATCGATACGGATCGTTCTCCGGGATATCGCGTGAAAAACGAGCGCGCAGATCGATAGAGCGAACCTCCATGCTTTTTATTTGTAGTTGATAAGATTAGATGATTTCAGCGGAGATATTCGGCAGATTTGGAAGTTGATTCGATCGACAATATTCTACGTCGACCACTGCCTCCGCGGCTTTTTCTCCTCGTACTTATACCCCATCAGCTGTTTCGAGTGCCGCTTGAATTGGAGATTTATTCTGACATGGATCATGAATGACCAGGGTGAAGTTTGAAAGTCAATTCAGCGTGCGTCGATCACTTGATTTAATTCGGCTCTGTTCTTCGCGCGTGTTCATCGAGATTCAAATTGAACATTCGAGCAGGCTGATGTTGAGATTTTTATATTAGCAAGCTTGCATTCGTTAGCAACGTTTTCTCTTAATTTTCTTAGTTCTCTTATTTTTCTTCATCTAGAATATTGTACGCTAAAGAATCTGAATTAAAATCCTACGTCAGCATAGATATTTATTCCAGTTTTTAACAGATTTTGGAACAAAGGAATCTCCCTATTGCCAACGGTTCTAAGATTTTCCTCATTTTCGGGAACAGGGAGCCTGCCAGCGTTAGCTATCCACTCATCAAGCCACGGTGCGTCAAGGCTCGTCACACGAGTTTTCTAATGCATCTGCTTCTAAGTAAACGCGAAGAAAAAAACGTGTCCCCGGCTCTCTTGGAAAACGTGTTCGAGTGCACACGCGGCAGCGTCAGGTCTTTCCACGATTCGTTAAGTCGTCTCGCGACAGGCACACGAACGGCACGTAAAACAAATACGTGCGCCGTGCACGCGGTGGACCTGGTCAAATAGGAGCGTATCTGTTAAAAAAAGGACAGGCGGTTGCATTTTATTAAGTGCAAGCTTGCAAAACGGAAATCAACATATGAAGGGTGAGGGGGAAAAACAGGGAATGTCACGAAACAGCTTTATCGAGGAAATTAAGTTTCAATACTTTAGTCCACCAGTAGAGAAGCATGGTTCAATGAATTTAATGTTCTTATATAATTTTCTTGATATATAATTTCTAATTTTACCTTGACGATAGGAGCTTGAAGAATGCTTAGGAAAAGAGTGGGGACATTCCGTATTTTTTAACCAGAAATACCAAACCTTTAACCTTATCTTACGGGGGCATTTGAACTTTGCAATCGCTTTGTGATTCAATAGTTCTGTAGTTTCAGTTGCCACCAACAAAACATGCTATAAATTGCAAAATCATGGAAAATGAGCATTCCTTGTTTTTCCTCTTACTTTCGTATCCATTCTTCTTTCACTTGTACTATGATCTTCCTGGGAAATATATCTTCCAACCTGTAAGAATGAAACACTGCATTATCTTCTAATGTACAGAGGGTGGCCAAATTATTATACTCAAAATATTTTCGTCAATTTTTGGGATCATTTTAAAATGGATTTAATACAGTTAAAAAATTATCTTAAATTGGCAACTAAAGGTTCTGAGAGGAAGCTTTCTTAGCTTTCCAAAACACTCATGAAAATTTGTATACGATCATGAGGTCGCAAGTTATAGGTGTTCAAAGTGAAAAGTACCTTTTTGCTTTGATCGCGAATAACTTGATCAATAAAAATCATACAACAAAACCAAAAAAAAAAAAAAAATCGAAACTGAAGAAAAATGTTTGCTCTATAAGAGCTCTTCATTGGATTTACCGGGAAAAATTGTTGGCCTGTGCATACGTTCAAACTAGGCAAAAATGTCTGAAACTTCGTTTCCGGCGCTTCATCTTGATAAAACCGTATCATGGTAATGGATGAAAAAAAAATTGAGTTCTTGAGTCAAAAACTAGAAACTTCAAGTTTTTTGTAACACTAAACATTTCTGCGTTTTGAAATATTTTTTACGTCCATTTCTCGCAGAGATACAGCCAATCCATCGCTTAAATTTACAAAATCTCAAACCTTCTTGTTTGAGTATAATAATTTCGCCACCCACTGTAACATAGCATTAACTTTTAATTAACAATTTTACCAACATCCTTCTGCAGAATGTGTATTTCGAAATGTGGGAGTAGTTTTGGTTACCTCTGAACTGAAAGTAAAGTGCAGTGCGAGGGCCATAATTTTCTGAATTCACGTTTCTACTTTTCTTCAATATTCTACCGCTTAGCCCTCGTTCCCATTGGTCAAGTAACTTGACTTCAAATTGCTTGAATCCAAGTAACTTGAAACCACGTTACCAATGTGAACCTGTTATTTACTTGACTTAAAGTATCCTTTCAGGTTTCTTTGAAGTTTCAAGTGAAGTAGAGATTCTTTCAGCTTTACGTGCCTTTACTTGACTAATGTAAACGAGGCTTTGGAGAAATATGAATACCTTCCTTGAAGCTTATTTTACAGAATGAAGTGGTAGTAGTATGTTCCCAATATTCCTTACTACATGTCTTTTCCACTATCAACTAACATTCGTCAAGTACTTGCGCCGAGAACTAACGAAAGATTTACAGAGATTCTCAGCGATGACAAGAGATCATTAATTCCCTGACTCGCACACTAAACTATCGCCTTGTCCATTGAAATGAAAGTCAGCTTGAAGTCCAGCGTCACGCGCCGCTCATTTAAATGTACAATATTTCTCACTCGCTCAGTCGCGTTCCATTTCTCTAGCACGTGCCCGATATAGGTGGTCGTTAACGTTATGCGAGTTTTTACACGGGAACAAGGCTGTGCGCCGCGTGTCCGTCGATAAACGTAGAAACGTGTTCGCCGTGCCCCATCACGCGATTAGGCTGAAGGTGAGGCGAGAACGTCACCGAAGATACGTCGACATGCTGACGATACGCGGACGAGTACACGCACGTCCGTCACATTTTCGCTGGGCCACGTACGACTTCTTTCATTACGCGAATCGATCCTGATCGATGGCTTCACCTCGCGCGGGTCGCCGTGAAGCGTAGCTGCCAAACGCCACGAACGAGCGACACTAATAGGGGAACAGGAAATGGTAACGTACGGTGTGCAATGACGTGGAAGAATATTCATTTGCATTTTGAATTCGCTTATATTTTTGTACTCGAGGCTCAAACGAACTGCTGCTACTTGAGAAATCTCTGCAATTGTACACCTATTAAAATTAAAATGATTTGCGTTATGCTCCTTCATTAAAAGGAACTTTCACTTGGGCTGGACCAAAGTTTGCCATTATGCTTCACGGTGCTTGGGACTATGTAAGAAGAGGAAGTAACGGAGAAGCGCGTAGATAAATACGAAGAGAAAAAAAAGGTAGTCGTTTCTTCGGCCGTAGGATTGGAAGGAATTTCTTAAATGGCTCCATCAACGTGTCTGAACACCGTGATGGACAAGAAACTTAATCTCGAAGAAGAACGCTGTTATCTAGGGTTGAACTGCGCGCGACGTGCGGTATCTAACCCGGCTGAGACAACATTTGAGGAAACTTAGAACCTGAGCGCAGGTAGATATATACGCTCAGAACCGCTCCTCTCTGCTCTGGGAAAGTCAAACAGTCAAACAACCACGCGCACCAAGTGTTGACTCGCGGCATACATTTGGTAGGAACACTTCCCCTACGCCTCGCAAGACAAACAACCTGTCGTGATAATGATACACCGGATAACGGCAGATAAAAGTGCAAGACACTTAGACGGAGAAGGGAATCGAATATTGGTAGCGTTTATTCCACGAACGAGGGACGTTATATCGGGGAATATTTCTGTCGAAGGACACCTAAGTAAAGCGCCTTGAGCGCGCCCAACAGGGAGCAAAAATTGAATTAAATGAAGCTTTTGTATTAGTACAGAAGATGAAAAATTGTGGTGCGAGGATCTATCAAATTGCTGTGATGTAATTAATATTCTGAAGAGAGTAGAAATAACATTCTACTCTTTCCCACAAGTTTTAATAAGCTAATTGCACTATTCACCTTGACTAAGGTGAACCTTCACTAACTAAACTAACCTTCACGTTTTCTAGATTTTCACGGGAAAAGTGATCAAGTGACGAAGGAATTCTCTATAAAATTCTTCAGCGTAGTGTGTCCGAGGCTAGTGGTAACTCTGAGCGATTTGTAATGTTACAAAAACCCTCAGCCTTCCTCCCCGGCTGAAGGGTCTGCAAAAAATTTAGCGCACCTTCCGAACGACGCATTTTTCCAACAGCAGAGCAATCATTCCCGACGTTCACGAACCCTCCACCCGTAGGGCCTTCCAAGTCGGTCTTCAGCGTGGGTGCACGCGAGGATCGTGAGCTACCATCGCGAGAGAAGGACCACGCGAGCGGAAGGAAGGAGGACACGAGAGAGCCGACGATTCATTCCCACAATTACGCAACCGCGTTCCCTGTATCTCGGCCTTCGAATTCGTCCTTAATGAAGGATAATCACGTTTAATTGCCCGCCCCGAGGCGTCGGCTGCACCCTCGGGCCAGGATCTCTTACACTGTTACCAACAATTTCGTGAGACTATCCCGGGGCACCTCGTCTCTTTCTGCCTCGCAATTAGAAGAGCCTAGCTCGGTCAAAGAAAGCATTAGCGACTCTCAGATCCAGCGGAACCTGTGGTTCTATCGCATAAGCTTTTAAGATGGCTGGGCACTGCAGGCCTGAGATTCAGAGATTGGAACTAGGGCGGTTACGAATATTCAAAGTAAAGTATTTGAATATTCGAGTATTCTAAGTGAAGTATTAGAATATTAGAGTATTCTAAGTAAAGTATTCGAATATCCGAATATTCTAAGTAAAGTATTCGAATATTCGAATATTCTAAGTAAAGTATTCGAATATTCAAATATTCTAAGTAAAGTATTCGAATATTCGAATATTCTAAGTAAAGTATTCGAATATTCGAATTTCTAAGTAAAGTAGAATATTCGAATACCAGTGGAATTCGAATTTGAGTCTCGAAAGTTATTCGAATAATTAGGAGTATTCCAACTGTATTCGAGTAATTATTCGTATTCGAATTTTATTCGTATTCAAATTTTATTCGTATTCGAATTTCATTCGTATTCGAATTTCATTCGTATTCGAATTTCATTCGTATTCGAATTTCATTCGTATTCGAATTTCATTCGTATTCGAATTTCATTCGTATTCGAATTTCATTCGTATTCGAATTTCATTCGTATTCGAATTTCATTCGAATAATTATTCGTATTCGAATATTCGAATTATTGGAATAAATTATTCGTATTCGAAATGATTGTCTAATCGGAAACATTAAAATCTATAACACGTAGAAATTCAACTTCTTTTAACATCTCTTTGATTCTTAAACTTCCAACTATTGTATTCTGTATTTACACTTCGACTTCAGAAAAGGAACAATCTATTTTCGTTGACCCCCGTAGAGAAGGTCATAGTATACTTCCCATTGACCCGTACTTCCCTGTCCTATGGATTACGCAACGAAATGATAAAAATCTCCTGCATCCTTGATTGAGCTGTGATCGTCGCCAGGCTTTGCTGAAGCCCGTGGCGCCGTCAACGTCGGATCAGCTTCTAATTGCGCGGATAACCACGGTAATTCCGTGGCTGAGGGGCGGGAAAGTCGCGGCGTGTCAACGGTTTTAACTGCGATGTAAATCATGCCGATAAGTATCGCGCTGCCGTGTGCTGCCGCCACGTCGAGCAAGTAAGGTCGCGCCACAGTGTCTCTCTTTCCTTGCCGCGCAATTAATCATTTCTTGCCCGTTTCCCACCGAACAGATAGCTACGGAGCGGTGGAGTTCATGGGCTTCAATGGTGGCGAGTAATTAAAAATTCCAAGTGGAAGCAGACGCTTCTGGGTAGCGACTGACGCGTTCTTTGACAGGGCTCCTGGAAATCCCTGAGCTTAAAACGAAGGTTCTTCTATAGTATAAATCCTTGATTGTTACTTGCTATTGCGGCTATACAGGGTGAGCAGAAACACCTGACGGTTTTCAAAATGAAATAAAGAGGCATCACTTTGTATAACGAACCTTAACATTTTCGCTATCTGTGTTTTGCTGCCTCTGCATATATTTTAGGCCAAATGCGCCAAATTGCGGCTTCCACAGCAAAAGTGTTAATAGTGTATTAATAATCTATAAAGAAAAGAGATTTATCTCGAATAGAGAATTCGTTCATACACCTTTTATTTCCACTTAAAAATTACCTATATCTTTCAAGTGGCCTCCGTTACACTGCACACACTGCTAGAGTCGATTTCGGAAGTTCAAGATCACCCGCTGGAGAACATCCTGTGGGATGTTTGCAATATTTTGCGTTATACAGGACGGTACCTATGTTATATAGAACTATCCTCTCGAAATTCTGTAACAAGGTAGTGCATAACGTCGATTGAAGCGTCTACGAAACTCTCGTTGAGTAGTCGTTACATACTTTGTTAGAATAACTAACTCACAGTCGCTCTGTAGTAAACACAACTCCAAGAAGGAGTACCTGTCGTACCACGCGGAGCAGCGTTCAGGTGTCAATCCATAACGCGAGAAATTCTCATTCTCAAAACAGTCCGATGTTTCTTCCTATCCCTGTACACGGTGTATCAAAGAACACACTTGCTGGCTTGGAACTCGAGGGTACCCATTCCTTCAGAAGACTGCTATCCAGACGGGAGTTTGCTACTTTTTCCTCCTCCAAGCTTGATCTTATGGACTTGAAATGAATTCTCAAATGTGTTCCTATTTAATTCTGAGGATTAAGGGGAACACTACTGTGACGGCCGGAAAAGTATGCCATTTTGAAGAATTTTATTCAGGACTAATTTACAGTTTTCTAGAAGATTAATTAATATATATAAATTTACGGATGTTTTTCTATTTATTTTTTTGGTCTAGTTTCTTAAGACAGCGTACTAAAGGTAGGTAATACAAATTTTCGATGAAAACTCTGAATTGTTTCTGAAAAAAAAATCTTAAAAATGGCTTACTTTTCCGGCCGTCACAGTGGTGTTCCCCCTTAAGGTACTATCGTTGGACCGCCCCTTGAGGAAAGATTTATAGATGCGCATAGCAATTGTGATCTTGGCACAAGATCATTCTAGAGAGTTTTTGGGCTAGTGACCTTACTGCGAAGCTCGCAACGCGTAAAGGATATCACGTGCGCGCGATAAGATGTAGCTGAAATTAAATCTTTCTAACGGATTACCTTGCTGGTCTATAAAATCCAATCTTAACGCGGCAAGAACAGCCGGCCCACGCGTTTCTACGGTGAAACATGAGTATCCTGGCGGTAGCGGCAATCGGCCGCATTAGAGCCGACACTAGATCCGAGTATGCGAATTTTTCAGCTTCCCTGTCTCCGGCGTAAAAGATACTTATACCCTGCGCGCCGTATTTACGGTACTTTGAATGCGAATTCCATTCCTAATGCCCAGAAAGCCGTTTCAGCGGCGCGCGTCAAGCTGGCGCGGTGCCCGCGGTGATTTCCGCCGGGGGATTTTTCAGCGCGCTGGGAAACTTGCTTCCCAAGTTCTGATGGCTCTAACGACAGTTCCATCCGCGAGAACTTCGATTTTCTTCGTCTATGGATGCTTAGAGTATCGCTGAATGAATTACAAATGGGCCACGATGGTACTGAATTGACTACAGCTGTGGCTAATTCTGTCTTCTGAATGGCCAGCCTTGTGCAGTGGCGGATTCAAGGGGAAAGGCCCAGGTAGCAATAGTTCTGGGACACCCTGTATACATAACAGAATTAGAAATAAATTTATGCGTGTGTGGTATGAAAATTATGAGAAACTAAAAAAATATTGTTTGGATGATATCATAATTTTTTTTTGCAAGATGGGGCCCTGTGAGGGCCTTCTGGACAGAGGTCCAGGCGACAAGTGTTCATTGGCCGCCCGTTAAAACCGCTACTGGCCTTGTGTGTTGCTCTGGGGATTAATTGGCAATGTGTTCTTTTATTACGTTACCAAATTTGTTATAGTATATTGACCCTTAAGTGGCAGTGCTGGTTCCAAAGGTTTAAGGCAGTGACGCACTTAGGATTTAATCTTGCGGGATCCGAGTTGAACGAATAAAAATATTTTTAATGCAAAGTCAATAAAATTCATTAGGTGATTATAAAAAATTATTTAAAGACTAAACCCAGTTTTCTTTTCTTTTAACAAACCTCTTGAGTTACTTCAGTCGTTAAAATAATCTCCTTTTTCCTTTTTCTTTGGGGGGGTGCCAGAGCCCCTTGGCTCCTCCTCTGGGTGCGCCACTGGTTCCAGGGATGTAGTTCTGGAGAGTAAACTCGTAATGGAGAGTAAGCTGAAGTGGACTAGTGAACTTATTATAAACTGAGCGTAAGTTTCTTGACTACTTCCCTCAAAAACGACAAAGTCCCCTGTGTTAGTTGATTCCTAATAATTTTGTGTGACACAGAGACTCGTGCCAGAGTTATTAGACAAATGAAAATTCCAGAGTTACTACCTAAGTAGTTAATAGAAAAGCAGTTTCGACTAACGATATGGGCGGAGATAAAACAGCAGTTCAACTATGCAGGTTTAATAATATAATTATTATCCGTTGGTGCGTCATGGTGAAAATCTCACCTCGCGATTGATGTTGAAGATCTTTCTCGAAGATGCGATAGATGTACCACGTTCCAACATGCATAAACGGCGACAAATATTAATTAGTGCCATAGGCGTGCATAAATTGCGGAACGCGGCTGCGTCGTTTAGGGTGCTCATAAATAACGCCGAAAGTACGATTTCGCCTGATAACCGCCTTGGGGTAATTAAAATCCTGGGGTAGTTACAGGGTCCTCGAGGGTTTCTGCGTAAAGGAATGTTGAGATATTTATACGTGGGACAGTAATGGTAGAACTTATGTTTGGTGATGGCATGGTAGTTCAAATTTTCCTTTTTTCTTCTATTTTTCTGTCTTATCCTCACCAAATCAAGTTTAGAGTGGATGCATGGTCTTTCATGGCGTAGCTGTATGGTGTGGATATTATTCTCTGTAATTCTATCGAGAATCTTTATTTTATTTTTTTTTGAAAGGGGTGCAATTAGTTAAGTTTAGAGATATGAAAAACATGAAGAAAGGTTCTTTCAACCTCTTCCTAGAATTTCATGGTACCGAGTTAATATTTTATGGTATCCTTTAATTAATATAATATTGTATCAAGTTAATGTACCTATGTCTCATATTATGTACTTGTTAAATTTTTCACTCATCTTTCTTAAATTAAATATTAAATTTTTCACCCAATACCATGAAAGTACTGAGAATGAAAGTACAAACTTACAAATTACAATCTAGCTACCCAGTCTGTGCTGAATGAGAAAGCCACAATAACTCCAAACAGAGAAAACTAATTATAACTGGATACCATGTTCGTATTACCCACTTTACATACCTAAAAACTTGCACTTTCCAGCATCCATTCAGCTTCAAACAGAGCTCGATACTTTCAATTTCAATTACCCTTGAATAATCTCTGAAAAAGGAGCAGCCGAATCCCTCGATGCCGAGTAATCGGCGGAGCGCACGACACACAGAGGAAACGGGTTTCTCGCGAAACACTTTATCCGTTATTTATTATCGCTTCCCCAGGAATTACATTCTTTCGTCTGGTCTTAAATAAGCCCCGCGCACGAACCGATGGTAGCACCTAACAACTTAGGACCAGGGACAGGAGACGTTCAGCTGCGCTCCCTTAGAAGGGTACCGCTCGTTAATTCGTGCCGTTAATGATAATTGTATGGAAATATGAAATATACTCGGTACCCGTACCCGGGCTGCTGCTCATTTATTTCAATACCGGTTTCGATAATACGCCGCGGATTATTATTTCATATGGCGCGGCCGTGGAAGAGGCAGAGCGCCAAGTACAATTCTGCGCCATAGGGAGGATTACTACCCTCTCGCTAAAAAACCGAAAAACAATCATACCTGCTCCCTGCGTTGCTCGTTCAATCGCGTACAGGTGTTGCAATTCTGATTTAGCTCGTTTAATTGAACAGTAGGTACCACGCGACGTGGGTAGACGTCTGACCTTCGTGTACACTGTACGCAGACTTCGCATCCGCTTCAACGTATTATAGTTGCTATATTCCTTCGTGACTGCAATTACTATACACCGGCGAAGGAAATTGTGAAAGTAATGATTTTCTATAAGTGACTTGCACCAAATATCGAGCACTGCAAGGCGGGCTATCATTTTGTGGTGCACGCCTGTAATGCGCATCCGAGGCGGCCACTCTCCCAATTACAATTTGCCACGATGATTTCACGAAGAGTCTCCTCGTTAGAAAAAATCGTGGCTCCACCTTGCGCCTATTAAAGGGGGCCCGGTGGAAGCTCTCACAAAACGCTTGTTAGCGCGGCGAGACGAAACTGTCGGTCGCGGGGCACGTTAATCCGGCGAATTATTATCATTATCGTTAATCAGGCGAGGCGGTGCGTTCGATTGGTACGTTCACACGATCTGCCGATAATTTTGTATCGGTCATTAGGTTTATTGCCCCGGCCGCGGCGCGAGTTATCGATGACTTACGGTGGATAGGATCAAGGTGCAGTAATTATTCGCGGCGTGAAGGGAATAATCGGTTCCTTGATTGCTCAATCCCCCCCCTTCGGAACGGGACCCGCCGCTTAATCGTTACTCATCCTCGAAAAACCTTGGGCGCTATCTCGTTGCGCCGACTTTTAATTTGCGTATTAGCAGCCCTATATACGCCCGATAATTAGTCCCCATCGATGGGGTCATTAATATTTTCATGGCGGGGACCCGCCAGCCTAAATGCAATTACTCCTGACGTCGGTCGCCAGGCCTGATCGCGATTATGTCGATCGATCGTCGTCCCGGGGCTGACAGACAGGGCCTTTAATCGAGCGCGAGACTTTCGAGTTATCCCTTAGCTTGAAGCGTCGAAGCAGCTTCGAGGGTGCGGGTAACGAAATTGGTAGGAATGTCGTGGGCTGTGTCTGTGAATGTCTGGTGGGGATGGTTATCTTGATTGTAAGAGGAATTGTAAGAGGGATACAGGTGGATTTTGATTTTTGGGGCTCTATTTAACGAATGTTTCACTTCATGCTGATTTGTGTGAATGGAGTATGGTGCTGAAGATCTTGTAATAATAATGTAATTGGTGACGAAGGAAGTTTGTTAATTGCGAATGGATAAAGTTTGTGGAAAGCTTCTTAAGGGGACCGTCCGGTCAAAACGCTCGAAAAATAGGTGATCTTTAGGATTTTTTTTTTCAAAAAAGTATACAACTTGCACTAAAAAACTTTATGGCCTTTCTTTATTCGTTCTGCAAGGATATAAAAACTTCTTTTTTTTTTCATTTTTCTGTAATGGTTCGAATTTTACGTGGCGCTCAGTGCACTGCTGCAACAAAAGAGACGAAAACGGTAGACAGTAGAACTCGAGGTAGAATTGTTTGAAATCAAAAAACCAAAGATATTCTTATAGGTTGTATCCATCACTATCGCATCAGCCTTTAAGAAGGTAAATAAAGCAAAATGGCGATGTTTGGTACACGTTTGAACACAAACATGCGAAAAAGGGGGTAATTCTGCGCCTAAAAATGTTAATAACGAAGAACTATGGCCTCTAAAATTGATGGTCAAAGGGTGATGCGATAGTGAATTCATTTACAAAGAAAAAGCCACCAAGTTTTATGGAATCGGTTAATAATTTCTTTTGTTATGCTGTCTACCGTTCGGAAAAATCATGATTCGAGAAAAACGCGTTTGAATTTTTACGTGAGTGCCAAGTGGCCGGGTTTTACCTACACATTTCGCGCTATTCAAATGCCTATAACTTCGAGAATTTTACGAATTTCAAAAAATCCTGTTAAACACGTATTCTTAAAAGGTTATTCTTACACATTCGAAAAATGAAATAAAAGAAGAATCGATTTTTAGACCGGACGGTCCCCTTTACGGTGGGGGTCTACTAGACCCCCAACCGTAGAATATCTTATCGCCGTCTGTTGTTTCTTTAGCAATATGGTTGACCCTTAGTCTAGCTTCCAGATACATTGTTTGCATTCAGTATATTTAAAAAAATAAATAAATTGTGTGTTTATTAATATTTTTGCCGTGTACTATGGAGTATTGTTAATGTTCACTTAGATCTGTATTGCTTGAGTGTTAATAAAGAGTCGTAAACACAACATTTTTCTGCATCGTGGTCAATCAATGTTACTTTCTACTGGGGGTCCAAGAACACCCCACGCGGATACTTGTATTTCAAAAGTCCACCTGCGCACTGCAGGGTTAATGCTTGGAAGTAATGTAGCCTTTAGTTATTTTGAGGATTTAGTTATCTTTAGAAATCGCTTGGTGAGTATATTGTTGCTTCCATGGAAGTTGACATTTTTTCAAACTTGTGCAGGAGTTTAAATTTTTCAATTATGAAAGGATTTTAATATTTGACTATAATATTAGAGTGATCATAGTACAATTAGCTTGTTTTGGGAAATCTCCGTCTAATTCTGTGCATTGCAGAGTGACAGATAAGGTTTTTTTTTTAAAAAGGCGTGTTTGTTACTGCTTTCATTTTAAACTTTCTTCGGGACATTTCTTATCATAAGCTATTACATATTCCTCCATTATAAGGCATCTATAAGCATGACTTTTAAAGTCTCACGTAGCTGTTTAACAGTATCGATAACAGTAATCTCGCGGAAATTGATAACGGAGTTCACCAAACGAAACGCTCGGTATCTGCCTCAATTGGCATTTCTCACCCAGTGGTCATATTTCTACAATAACAGGCAACATTTATTCATTCCCATAATCACCACTAATATCATATAGTCATCATTCAAGTAACACTTTTAAAGAAACTCAAGCCGGAGATGATTTAGGACGAGAATCACTCTCTGTCGTCAGTATTAGGTACATTATAATCAAGGGCGTCCGTAGACTTTTTTCCAAGGGGGAAGACGGGGGTAGCAACTTTGAGAAACGGTCAAGTTTCATCACTCAACATCAGTTTGTAGCGCCAATTTAATTGAAAATTGAATTTTAAAATTTTCACTAATTTGGTATAAACTTAATAAAGATTAGTTTTTAAAAATAAGCGATTTTTTCCTCAAGCTCGGGAGTTGCAATCTTCTTCTTGCCACACTTTTTATCAAACAAAATTCACAATTGTTGCCTTGAAAATATGCAAATCTGAGCTCACCTCATTGAGCAATATTTCTACAAAGAACGTTTATACTAGTAAATAAAAAAATTATGTAAATAATTTACATACCGTTCACAGAACACTGCAGTTCGCCATGGATTTATTCAAATATTAGACTCGCCGATATCCAGGAAACGGCATAAGAACATAAAATATTGCTCGTACAGTTTGATTTAACACAGGTTTCTAAGTATGCTGGTCTGCGTAATGCTTAGGCGCCTGACGATTATACTCGGCATAAACACCTCCGAGTTTTTATAGCTGCACGTTTCTCGTCCGCGGCCAGCCTTCAGCGGTGTAAAATCGGTCCCCGTCCGGTGCTTAATTATGAAATATCCTGTTGGGTCGCGATGCGCGACAAGTGCAGCACGCATCGAATGCAAATCTGGAAGGGAAAGTCCCGGGGGAACCGGAAGTAGCCGGTGGCCGAGGGACGGGCTCCTGCGGCCACCTGTCCCTTGATACAGAAATCAAAAGCGGAAGTCTGGCGTGGCGCAGGAAGCATCGAACCGTGTCAGTAGCCTCTTGTCAGCCTCGTCGCTTCCTTCTTCGTGGAATCAGCTTCACGAGCTGTCAGCCTTCCTCGATACCAACCCGTTTGCGTCCCTTGGTCGGTAGAAACTGCGAGTCGCGGAAGTAGACGTACTGTTGTCGCGTAAAACCGAATGCAATTAATGTTTACCTTGCTCGACCTCGCGTTTTAATATCAGCGATTATCCGAATAGCTCTGCAGCTTGTTTCAATGATCATTACATAAGGAAGCAAAGCGTAAGCCGGCTTTTAAATCGGAAGATAAAGAGTAACTCTTGCTTCAAAATCAGCGTCAGTTTGAAATTGGGAAGCGACGAGCGTAGGGGGTGTAATTAAATACTGATAGATGTGGCCATCAGAGATGCTAGATTAGGATGAGCTGGAAAGTATTTAAGTAACTAAACCTTGGACCTGGTACCTGTCCAGCGCAAACACCAGTGTTTTATCAGCGAACTGCAATCAGACAGTGGCTTTGACAGGGTGTCGTGCAGGAAGTTGTTTCCACGAACTGTCTGCCACTGGCAGATTGAAAGGTTGCCAGTAAATATCGAGCGAAATCGACCGTGAGGTGCAAAAAGCCCCGGGCAATTTAACCCTGTGAAAACCATCGAAATGTTCGAGCCCCGGTAAAACCAACAACGACTTGACTCTTCGTGATCGCCCAGGCTGATCAAACGGCAGTCACGGTCCGACGGGGCCGGCCCCCTTTAAACATTTAACGTTTCCTGCGACAGAAAACCTCGACTCGATGGGTTTCAAGGGGTTAGAAACCGGGGAACATCCCTTCCTGTTACGGAATGCTTGCCGCGCTTCCGTGTCAGGTTCCGCCGTTGTACAGGTGCATCTGCTGGCGGTTAAATTAGCCCCGGAAAGAGTTAGCTAAATACTAATTATTATACAGGATCAAGCGCTTTGAATTCCCTGTAGTAAACTGGGTCAGATAATAATTCCCTACTCCCTACCTGCAGACTTTAGTTTCCTGTGATGAAATTCTTTAATTAAAAAGTACTTGTAGAAAATACTGTAAGTGCCGAACATCAAACTCTGTAGGTACTATAATATTATCATTGGTACGTAGAACATTTTCCGATGAAAATTTTGACGTAGAACTACGTCTTATCCCGCAACGAGTATGGGGGGGGGGGGTGAATTTGAGAATTGGATGTCACGAAAAAGTGCACCCCCATTCGATAGAGAGATAATTTATACAGCGTTAGGTAGAGGAAGGCGCTCTGTAACTTAAAACTATATGAACAGTTATTATCGCAACGTTGCGAAAATCAACGAGATTTGATTGTAGTTATTCGTGAAATATGCAGCATAATACATTTATATTTAAGATTTTTTATTTAAATTTTGGCATTTACAGTGTTTTCTACAAGGACTTTTCAATTCTCTTCTCAAATACAGTCGAATCTCGATAACTTTGATAAGTCGAATATTTTCTTCATTCCCTTCCGCTCCGCTGTAAATACCTCTACAACTCGAAATAAAAGTTCCTCAACTCGAACTATATTTTGCATGTTCAATTATGTATTTCACCTCTACAACTCGAATTTAGAAGAACTCCGACCTCTACAAGTCCAAGTTTACTTCTACATATCGCTCATTTGCTACAACAACGACATAACTCAAAATTCACGATTTTTGGGGAAATGGGTTTAAAAGTTTTATTAGACAACAACTTTTTCTATACTAATAACTCAAAAACTAAAAATTTTTAGTTGTGTCGTTGTTGCAGCAAATAAGCAATATGTATTACACGTAGGAAGATCTCAAAATATTGAGGAAAATGTTTTCCCTGCATTGTTCACAATTGAAAATGCTATTGATTTACAATACACTAAAAGACTAGCACAAAGCAAAATCACAATTTATTTTTAGAATTCAATAAATAAAG
Organism: Andrena bucephala; assembly: GCA_947577245.1. NCBI lineage: Eukaryota > Metazoa > Arthropoda > Insecta > Hymenoptera > Andrenidae > Andrena > Andrena bucephala. The sequence goes on along the minus strand of OX387715.1, from coordinate 45,098,467 downwards.
AGTAATATTTCCAGCATAAAATGCGTCTAATAATTATTTTTATATATGCAGGTATCTATGTAGTACATATTAAGTTGTAGGTATTTGACTGTAGGTATACAACAAACCTTTAAAACTGGAATTTGTCTTGCTTTACAGCTTCACCAGTCGAAAAATGTCTTACAAAGCCTCGATAAGCCGAATTTTCGTTTGTTGAACCTCTCTTACTCGAAAACTCGATAAGCCGAAATCTCTATAATTCGAAGATTTCCTCCCTTCCCTTGAGATTCGAGTTATCGAGGTTGGACTGTATATATGAATAGATACATGTTTCAATTCTAGAATCAGGCTTTTCATATCTTTATCAATTTCGTGACTTCTAAATCCTACTTAATCAACACAGAAAATCCCCTCAGTTCCCACTAAATCCTCTATTTCCATGCCCCGAACCACACCGATGCCTCCATCCAAGGATGTAACGCCGCGTTTCGTAACAGCGCCGTTTCACCGGCAAATTTCAATTTAAAATCGTACGTCATTTGGCTTCATATACCTGTCGAGCTTAACCACTAATAAATACGTGGCAGGACAAGGTACCCAGGGCTGCAGGTTTCACCATCACCCACCACAGCGAAAAAAAGAAATTTTCCCATGTCCGAAGGTTCCCGTTACGGATTACACTTCCGTGGGCAGGAAACAGGTCCTGCTATTACGCGCGGCTGCATCTGCCGCGAATTAAATCTGGATGGCATGCAAGTGAGCCGATTTCGACGTTTAATGCACCACGGGGCCCCGTTCGTTTCGCGTTTCTCGGGCAACAGGTTTCGTTAATGAACGGGCTACTGGAAAGCCCTCGGGATTACGTAAGCTTAATAACAGATCACCAGCGAGACGTTGCATCCCTCTCCCTCCCCCCCTCTTCCACGCGTGGAGGTGGATTGAACTGCCGATGCCTGCCCGCGGGGATCGTGATTTCGCAACGAGATTTCGTTCCTCGTACGAAAGACACGTGTTCTGGTAACGCACGCGTATAATGTCAAGGATAACGCGTGCATTACGGAACAGGCAACGCCGACAGCTGCAGCCCGGCGGAGAGATGGGTTAAATAAGCGAGCCGAAACAATCGGGCGGTTTCCATCGGCGGCCACCGTCGTTCGTCCCATGACAAATGACATAATGAATCGTGCAAATCGATCGGCGCCGAAAGATATCGATAAATTGTGTAAGATTCCGCGTGGAAACCCTTTGATATCGCTGGGCTGTTTAAATCGGTGATCGCCGTGGCGCGCAACCGCGAAACTGGTTTGCACTTTGCGGGGATCGAAAGTGCATCGATAGCTCGTCGATAATACAACGCCGCGGCGGCAGCTGCGCGCGGGGACAAAAACCGATACAAATGATTGTCGATCATACGGATTTAATTATGATTTATGCCGGCGCATGGCTGGAGGTAGGCGCGTGCACGCGGCGGCAAACGCGGTTGCATTAATTCGGCCAGTTGCGAAACAACGGAGTTACAAATGATCATGGAGGTTTAGCCAGTTACCTGACGCGTGAATTTCGACGCCTTGTTAATAAGTCGGAGTGTAATTGCTCGTTGATGGTCTCTCGTTAGTACTGCTGCCCGTGGAGAATGAAATCGGAGGCTTATATAATTTTGGAAATATCGGATGATGGTTGAATGCGAATCAGATAAAAATTGCGAGGATAATTGGTTTTTGATGAATATTTTGGTGAATATAATTCGGAGGGATTGGGAGCTGATTAAAGTAGTATAATTTGTAGATTCTTCAATTTTTAATCGTGTATAGAATTCTGCAGGCCCGGCTCGAGCCTTTTTTTATAATATTTTTATTTTTGTTTTTTGATGACACTACTCGGAATTTTTATTCGTAGTTTAAAACATTTATACTACAATTTCTAATATTTCATTTAAAACTTTATTTTAAAAAATACCAACAATGAAAAGACCATTTTGCGCCCCTAATATTCTGTACCTACCTGTTTGGCGATCGTAGTGCCAATTTATAATATTTATAATGCTGCAATAAACTCAATTACTATATTTTAAATTAACATTATTTATTAAATCAAGAACTGATATGGAACCGTGTACAAACTGAAAATTATAGTTAAAGTTAATCCTCCTTGCCAACAAATTATTATTTTATAAAAACTAGCAGAAAAATTCTAGGAATTATTAATACGAGACCCTGCACCTGTAAGTACAATATCCCCAGAGATTGAGGATTGTATCCAGGGGTGTTTAACTCCAGTAGCATGTCCTCAGGGCTGGAATTAGCGATCCTGGGGTCTCGAGCTGGTTTACCAGTGCTGAGACCTTACTCAAGTCTCAAGTCTGGGAGTATTCTGTGAGCACACGTGTCCACCATAGTCCAAATATCAGCGATGGCACAACACTGGGGAATTCCTCTTCATTTCGCAAGCTCTAGTCTGTCAGATAGCGTAAGTGAACCACCTCCTGTACTCAGTTATCCAACATACAAGTTCTCTTTTTCGGAAGTGGTCTTCCAGGCCTGTTAGACAATCCTTTACCAAAGCCTTGTATACCTTCCCTTGCACTCTCATCATGAATTTCAAAGATGCCAGGAATTCCCAACTTAATTCATAAGTCCCTAATTATTTCGTGCAGCACTAAAGCAATTACACCTCCTAAAACAGACCACCGTTTGAGTGTTCCTCTACTCTGAATACAATGCACGAACGTCCGTTTCATAGACTTCTACATCAGCAGTTCCATCGGAAGTGCATTCCCCTGCGACTGTCCCCGAGACTCGTCATTCCAGCTCCGTGGAAAACCCAGCTGCTCCACAGCTCACAGTGAATTCCGCATCGCGTCGTTTCGTATGCAGCGCGGTTCTTTTGCCCCGCGGAGTGGCACGATAACCTTTGCACGCGCCTCGGGCCCGATTCACTCGCTTAACGAGTGCTCGGCCGTTAATAAGTGTTTACGTGTCGCCGGAAGATAAATTGCGAACGCCTGCTTCGTGTGGGGCTACGATAAACTTCCTATGCCTTTCAGCCTGCGTGCAGAAGCGCACGAGCTTTCATCGTTATCAGCGCTTCGGGATACAGGCCTCCTAATGCGTCGCGATCGGCTGCCACACGTCAATAAAATCCCCGCGAGCCGAGCATTCGCGTGAAATCACTCTCGTAACTCACAGTCACTACTAAAACAACTGGGAGACATTATTTAACAGCTCCACCCTACTAAAGTTCGATGAAAATACTCTGCACCAATTAATTCGAATCCGGTGCATCTGTCTGCAATAGCTGCACACAGCGCTGGCTCATATTTACAGCAGACACGTTTATCTCAAAGACAGCTTATGTAAAACACTCTGCGGGAAATGTCTGGAAAAACAACCGGAGAATGTAATTATGCAACGCTAGTTGTCTAACGATGCAGTATCCGCTGCTTTTGTAGACTGCAGTCCGCGATGATCCAATTAAAAGTTTCTTAGGTTCCTTTGGAACGACGCAGTGGTTCGAGTACTTATACTACGTATATGCTAGCTGGACAAAGTTTTTTTTCGCGGTAGATATTCGGTATTATATCGGCTTTTAATTGTTAGAAAACGAATCTTCTTCGTGTCACAGTTTATTATCTCATTTAAAAACAACAACAACAACAACAACAACAACAACAACAACAACAACAACAACAACAACAACAACAACAACAACAACAACAACGACGACGACGACGACGACGACAACAACAACAACAACAACAACAACAACATTATTATTATTATTATTATTATTATTATTATTATTATTATTATTATTATTATTATTATTATTATTATTATTATTATTATTATTATTATTATTATTATTATTATTATATTAATATAATATTATAATAATATCATTAATAGGTTTATATGGAGTTTTAATTGTTAGAAAACGAATCTTCGTATCACAGTTTATTGGCACACTAAACATATTATTGTATTATTACATTAATATTATATTATTATAATATTATATTAATATTAAAAATGTACGTCATTTGGCTTCATACACCTGTCGATCTTAACCACTAATAAATACGTGGCAGGACAAGGTACCCAGGGCTGCAGGTTTCACCATCATCGACCACAGCAAAAAAAAACATTTTTTATAGGTATTTTTTAAGTTATAATAATATTGTAATAATATAAGTAGGTTTGTCTAAAGGTTTTAGGTTAAATATTATTATAATATTAGTATAATATTATATGATATATATAATATTATTATTATTAATATTTTTTGTGAGATAATAAACTGTGATACGAAGGTTTGTTTTCTAGCAATTAAACCCCCATATAAACACAATCACGTGAAAAAATAATTTTGTCCAGCTACTTAGCATATAGTATAGAGTAGACACTCGAACCACTGTGCGACGGCTGCATCTTCTCGCCTCGCCTTTTCTTCTTTTTGGGGTTAATTTATTGGTGATTAATTAACTCCAGGGTTACCAAACTCCAGATAACGTCGCCCGAACTGTGGGTTTTTTGTGGCTCGTAGGAATCCCAGGTCGTGAACCAGCTTACTCCCTGGAAAGGTTTAGATCCACGGTTGATCTTAGGGTTATCGTGGCGATAGTGCTGCGGGAGTTTTCCTTTCCGAGATTAGATTAGCGAGCGCTCTATTTCGATAATTTCCGCCAGTCTCGGCTTCGTTCCTTTCCTTCCTCTCCCTTCGGAATATTTTTCTTGGCAACCGGCGGCTCGGACGGGTGGCGAAATTGCGGTGGGTTTCGTTTTTGGCGTTGGCGTTTCGCAGCAGTTTGGCATCGCCTGCCTGGGTGACGCGTTTAACAAGCCAAGGTGAACGTTAACTGCTGAAACGAGCTGGAAAGCGCTTCGTTAGTACGCCGTATTTCACGAATACTTAATTACCCTCGGCTCCACTTTACTGCAGCTACAAATAATCGTAAAGTCAGGGTATATATTAATATTATACTTGAACTATTAATGCGGCATACTTCAGCCTGTCGCTGACGTTTATCGTCCCCGATTTATTTTTCCCGCGACACCCACCATCAGCGATAAATTTCAGGCACCAATTTCAGTCGCTGAGCATGATTTTCCCGGGTTCATTAACGCGTTACGTTTACGCGTCGCTTCGACGTTGCCTTCGTTGACGAGCAAGTTTTTTTTGTATCTTCCACGCTGTTGGAGGGCATTGCTAGACGAGCTTCATCGTTTATCGATAGTAACAAGTGTGTGGAATGGGGTATTGGGAGTAAATTGGCTTGGTTTAAGAGGTAACCATCAAGTGGAGAGTGGTCTTCTCGAAATTTACGTTTTTTGGAACACATCTGTGATATAGGGTGGAGCTTATTTTGCAACTATGAAAATATTATCTTCTTACCATCTCAATTTGTTCCTTCTTATGAAAAATAAAATCAAGCAGAATATGAGCACAATTGATCTATATTTAGGGCTAGCTCAACGATGGTGACATTTCCAATGTACATGATAATTATATGAAAGAGCATGAAATCCTAGAAAAATTTTCAAATGCATTCATTTGTTCATTAAGAAAGGCAGAAACTGAGAAAAGGTATCATTGGGCCCTATCTGACGTATAATTAAGTAAAACAATTAGTAGATTGTACACTGACAGCAGGAAACAGACACTGTCTGATGTTTGAGCCTCTGGGGACAATAAATTTAACAAATTTTCAAATATAAATGTAATGTAATGTAATGTAATGTAAATGTAAATGTATAAATTAAAATATGGCTATTATATGTTGAATTTTCATAATTTCTATAATCTTTGACTCACTTGAGCCACCCCTAAACATAAGTATGTATTTTCCAAAGTTTTTATATAGTGTCTGTATATCTAAAGGAACAAATCAGACTTATAAAAAAATATTTAATTTTCTTTTTTAACTTTTAAGCTCCATCCTACTGCGAAATCATTGCTCTTCGTCAAACTTTGGTCCCTTCTCTTCGCCGTATGTTGATGTATTAGAGTGGAATCAGACGGCGAGCCTGGCACGAGACTCGCCGAGCCCACGCGCCGTGAGAACACTCATGGATCGCCTATCCGCGATCCTGGGCGATCCTTGGCGAGCCCTTCGACGAGCCGCTTGGCGATCATCGGCGATCCTTGGCGAGCCCCTCGACGAGCCGCTTGGCGATCATCGGCGATCCTTGGCGAGCCCCTCGGCGAGCCGCTTGGCGATCCTCGGCGATCCTTGGCGAGCCCCTCGGCGAGCTGCTTGGCGATCCTTGACGAGCCGCTTGGCGATCCTCGGCGAGCCATGGCTTGCCGAGCCGGCTCGCCGATCCTAGTGCCGTCTGATTCCACCCTTAGACGTGCATTTCATGTATAGTCCACCTTCCACCTCCCTTCTTTCGTTACAACTTGAAAAACAACTTCTCAAAACAGATCTTCTTGATTAATTTAAATTTACCCATTCAAGTACTGTTGTGCTATTCAAAATCCATCCAGCTCATATCTCCTAACAAATTTCCATACAATCACAAACGACAGGCATTTGTGAAATAACATTTCTGTCACACAGTTTCTCGAATCAGTAATCCACGAGTCGATACTTGCAATGCCTCGGCTGACAGCGACTCGCCACGAATCTCCTCGTGTCGCGATACTGCGCGTTCTCGGGCCCCGAGCCTAGAGGACGAGCGTAAATCGGCATCAGAAGCCATAAAGCACGTGTAGCGAATCGCGTGTGCGAAGCTGGCACACTTGGAGCATGCTCGTGTCTCACAAAAACGATTATTCCGGCCTTCTTGAACCGGCGGGACGGTATTATCTCCTGTGGAAGAAGCCACCGCCGCCATTGACGCACGAGTGAGCGCGATAAAAGAGGCTAAAAGGTATTCTTTCCCGCGACCTCCTGGCAGTGTTATCGGCGCATGCGAGTCGCTCGTAAGAATCGTCGCCGATAAAGTCAATTCTCCTCGTTCCTCGCTGAATCATCGGTGCAACTCCTTCCTCTTCTCCACTTCCCCGTTTTTTCTTCCTCATTGTGGTGCACTTCCTCTTCTCGATGAATTTTCCTCTCCTTTTCTTGTTGCACCGGCTTTCCTCAAGGTATCATTCTTTCATTATTACGTTTGCTTTGTCGGGATGGCTCACCACTTTGGAAACCTTGCTCGTTGCATTTGAACAATGATAGTAATTCTTTCACGGTACGCATTTCACGATTTACTTACACTGCCGTTCATAAGTATGAGAACACCTGGTATATTTCCGCAAAATTTGATATTTGGTACAGATTGCGTACCAAATAAAGTAGAATTTGTTAGAGTTCTTCAATAATTTTGCAACGTTTTTCACAATTGTGCCGGTGATTATGAAAGTGCTGTATTTTTTGTTTCGAGATATTTAGTCTGTTGCGTTTGAACGTATTAAAAAATATTTTTCCATTATTGAACAAAATGTTTCACAACATATATGGTTTTCTGATGTTAAGTTTATCTATCTTTGTAAAATTTTATGAATAACTTGTATGAAAATGTGTTTTTTATTGCTTTGAATGTCTCCCAAATTCCAAAATTACTGAAACGTAGTTTTTCGATCTTTACAACTTAATAAATTCAAACGCTTCTACGAACAAAAGTAATTTTTATTTTCAAATACTTTGCTACTACAAACTTTACCATTATTGGTCATGTATTCTTTACCACTATTTCTCCTAATTTTTCTCATATTTTCAGCATAATTAAGTATATTTCGTGTTTACTTTCTTTTTATCTTTTCTTGCCCCACATCTAAGGTTAATACATACTTCAAAAATATGTAATTATATCCATTCTCACAAATTACTTACAAAGTACAAATTACTTACACCACTATCGAAATAAACGTGAAACTGTTGTGGCTCATTATGAAAGTGACACTATCATGTCACTGCTTACTTGACGGCTGTTCTGCAACAATTCTTTCATAATATTGAAATATAAATAAATATAAAATAAGAGAAATCTAATTTTTTTTGGTGTTTTGGCTTACACCACATTCATAATCAGAGGCACGATTATTCCACACAGAGTAGGTGTCATTACGAGTATTAACTAATAAGTTAATACTTATGAACGGGAGTGTACCATAAGTTCTTGAACCTAATATAAAAATTATGTTCCCAAACTATCAAAATCCTCAGACATTGATAAAGATGAAATTCTTCCTCTCTCAAACACTCTCAAGCTTAAGTCATGAAAAGTACTTTTACTGCCCAATTCTCCCCTAAACAGCCTCCTCCACAATTCTCCACCAACCCCACCCTAAATAACCACCCCGCTTCGTCTACTCCAAAATATTCCACAAGGTATCGAGTATCGTCGCAAACAAGCTAGTCTCCTCGTGGCAGTCCTCACTTTCCAATCTACCCACGAGGTGTGTCCAATATCATCCCGTGACACGTCACACGGTTCCCCTATCATCCTCAGAATCTCGCCTTCCCTTTTTTTTCCCCGTGAAACCCACTATCTGCCTGCTCTCTGGCCTCTTGCACACCCCGTTCGCCGCCCTCGGTTCATTTTTCCCTCGCGACCCGGGGCCGCTCTCCGCGGCGGCTCGTCCATTTTTCTCTGTCCGCGACGGGGCCGCAGCTCGTGTCTGTTCGGCAGCGCACAAAAGCCAGCCGGCTTGCGTGCGCCGGTATCTTCGACCTATGGCCCCTGCCTCGGCTTCTTATTTCTCCTGGAGAGCGAGAGAGGCTCGAAAAACACGGCGTTACGGGCGCGCGTGTTATCGCGTGCGCGCAGGGGGCATCGCGGCTATCCGTCGGACGGGGTCGGCGTCGTGGGTCATCCTCGTGACCCAGCCGGACCCGCGCCAGCCGCTGGTGATGGGAACGTGGCGGTTTGATCACAGGCGGATGGTGTTATTGATCTGAACCGGGTACCCGATGCTGTCCGACGACTCTCCGCGTGACCCGGGCGGACTGGGTTAAGTAGACTGGGAGTATTATTGGAGGCATAGCGGGTGGAAGGAATGTAGCGAGGTTGTGAAAGGAGTAGAAGTGGTCGGTGAGGATGGCGAGATATCGAGGTTGTATTGAGGGGTATCAAGAGTTTGGGGCTCGCAAGGAAACGTTCCCAATCCGAGAATTCTGATTTCAATGACACGCCGTGTGGATGTAGAGCATATTTGAGTGTGCAAGAGCAACTTTTTTTCTGTGGAAATGCACTTTTAAGAGGCGAAATGAGTCCTTAAAGTTATTACGTTTTTTTTTTTCTGTGCTTCAAACACTTCGCCGTGTTTCTTCCAGTCATTACACATGGGTCAAGGAGTAGGTACCGAGGTGAATTTCGCAAAGTATTCTAAATAATAGGAGGCATTGACAACAAAAACGAAATAACCCACATTTTTTGCGAAATTGAGTTAGTAGCAATAATGTATTCAAATAGGCTATATTAATCATATACAATAGGAATTTTTTTTTCAATGTGGGTTAGTCCGTTGCTGCTCTCAATGCCTCATATAAGGAGTAAGATGGTTGGAAATGTTGGAATGTCTGAGTTAGTGCTTGAGTTTTATTTTATCTTTGTTGTATAGTGCTTTTGTATTCAATATCGTGAGGTGGTTAAACTTCACTAGGTCAAGATGCAGGGTAGATTTTCCTATAATTACATAGAATACAAGTAAAGTTAGTTTTTTTCCTAGAATTACATAGAATTACATTACATAGAATTAGCGATAATCTTTGGAAGATGATTTTGTGATACTTTCCCTTACTCCCTTGCTTACGTTGAGAACATACAAGAACTTTCTTCTTTTATATTTTGATATTCACCTTTAAAATACAGTCGATTTTAAAGTACTCATTATTAGTACACATTATATTTGTGTAGAATCAATTTTTGATATACGAATCGTCTCAGATAATTCTACATTTCCACAATTCGTCACAGCATACCGATCATTTCTGAAGTGCCACTCATACCCATTGTGACTCACTCTCCTTCATCTCATTAAACAGACTTTTCCTAAATTGTTCTACGAGGAGAACGCGGAAAGGGAAGGGCAAGGGACAGTGACTACTAGACGATAACCTAGAGCCTCGCGTCTCTCGCTGATAAACGCGCCGATAATAGAGTACCGCTTCGCGCGATAAACGACGGGAGCTGTTTACTCGTAGCCTAGTGACAGCGACGTTGCTTGATAAATGTGTTCGTCTTCGATCGTCTGGGGGCTCATTGCTATCTACGGACTCCCGGGTATCTCGTGATCGATCTGCCACGCAGGTAAATACCCGTCTTACCAGTTTTTGGCAGCGCGGCTGATTAGAAACAAATCAAACGCGCGGGTAAGCCGCTTACGTCATTCTGAATTCTGACCACTCGATTCATCCATCATTAGCCGACACGCGATTCTATCTGATCGATCGAGAGTTGTGATAGACGCGTCTTAAGAACTGGGCATCGTTCACTTTCTGCGCGAAGAAAAATGATTTCCTCTTCACTCGCTGAAACATCAACAGTGGAAATGCGATTTAAAGGAATTCCCATTACTATCAGTCTAGTGCACTGAAATCAGTCTCCTAGTCCAAAGAAACAATTCCTAATCCTCCACAACAATTAATGTCATTCATATTCTAATCTACACATCTGACCCTCAACACCCAACACAGGTTCACCCACAAGTTTTCCAGACACCACCCTCGAAACTCCCTGAAAAACTCCCTGATCCTAAATCCGATCCTAGCCTCCACTCTCCAGCCACTAACACTTATGACGCGCCAGAATAGAACAGGTCCGCCAGCTCAACGCTGCACGACAGCCAAGTCACGAGAGGATCCATCCAGCTGGACAAGAGAAAATCGATCGAAAGCAGCCAGCATTGACGCAGTCAGCGTAATCATCGAATGAGATCCTCTCTCATTGTCCAGTGGTCAGGGCGAAATTAATAAATCGCTCCTCCGCCAATAATCGAGCAGACCCATCTCGACGGCGTGACATTTAAGGGGAAAAAGAAGAGCGAGTGCTAAAGGAACCGAGGCCGAAGCCGACGAGAGAGCGTAATCTCAATGGTCGTCGGACCGGCTGGTTGGAGCTGGTTGGGGCTGGCCGGTTGGTTTGGCCCACTGGAGCGGACACCCGGAGGAAGCACACCCGCCGGAACGTGGCACGCTTTGTAGCCTCGTGTATACAGTATACACCGGCACACGTGCAGCCACGGATACTTGCGGATACCTCTGTGCTTTTACATATGCAACCACGTCATGTACAGGGTGGCCGTTTCATCTTTGACGCGAGCTTCTTCCTTTTGTCCCCTTGTCATCGGTAGCTTTCCAACATCATATTGGTGGTGATTTGGCCAGGGGGGTATTGGTCACTCGAGGAAAATCTAGGGGCTCTGAGTGTTAGATTTAGATAGAGTTTTTGTTAGGTTTGTGGGGTTTCCAGGAGCAGTTTTGTTGGGTTTTACTTGGGAGGTATCCTCTCTGGAACTATTAGATTTGGAGATTTGTTTGTTAGGAAATGTAGTGGATGATGTTTTAGAATTGGAGAAAGGATTTTTAATTTATTAATTCATTCTCTATCACGAGTGGTGTATTATAACTATCTTTCTGATTGGAATAAAGCCGACTCAGAACATCATTTCAATTACATAAATGCTATCAGATCCGGCAGACGAAATTAATTATCTCCATCAGAACACCGGTCGGGCAAACCTGTTACAGCATCAGGCCCACGCTGCTCGGGGAATTAACATCCTGTAAGATCATCCTCGCGAGATGTCCAAGCTTAGAAGCGTATCACGGTGGATCGTCGGAGTAGCAGTGTTACACGAGATGCTGGTTGGACTACCCTGTATATGCACGGTACGTGAACGCAGACGTGACAGGGTGAGCGGACGGAGGAGCAAGTGAAAAGGAAAAACAGGGGCCCTGGGGTTCAGAGGGGAAGAGAGAGCGAGCAGAGAGTACGGACCGAAAGGGAACTGCGCACCACTAGCCGGAACCGTCCATGGCGCAGTCATCGCGACCATCTCTCGTGTCTATCGCATCTGCATACGTGAGTGACGACCCGAACTTGGCTGTGTGCTGCACGCGTGCACGTACGCATAGGCATGCGCGATCTGTGCGCTGAGCTAGGAGGCATAGATCTTGCATACGTGGATCGAGTGGCCTGGCCCCTGATGCGTCCCGGGCATACGAAGATGAACAATCGACGCTAACATGTACAGAATTTTTAGGAAGCTTTATTTCTTCTTGCCGCTGATCGAGACTTGTCGACTGCAGCGAAAGTGGCGGCTGGAATGAATGATAGGCAGGTTTTCTATGGTTTGTATTTGCGCTTGGCTTGTTTCTGATGAAAGGAATGGGGATTAGGGTTTGTGTTCATTGAAATTCAGTGGGAATAGAGTGCTTCCTTGATGATAATAGGGTGATTTAATAGTTAGATGGAGTATACTATTCAGGGATTTAAGTAGGCCTTTGTAGATCAGGCTTGCATCTACTTCTTTTTCAAGCAGAACTTTCAAGTGAAATTCCAGGTTTCTGTTTAGAATTTGAATAGAAAACAGCTGTCGATGATTTCAAATATATGGGTTCGAAGATTGTCTCACCAATCTCGTTAGTTCATCCGCATTCTTCCTATCTGCCACACTTTGACGAATGTTCCCCTTTCTATGGAGGGCATCCTCGCATAATAAGGGTAGTTTAGCCTACGAGGTTTCTTGAAAGCAGAGGCTGTCATGTTCTTCGCTACAGCAGCGAAGTCACAGCGTGAATCCTATCACGTGTTTCTCCAATCCGTTCGCGTCAGGGGCCAAAAGATATAGCGCCTTCGTGGTAGGAGAGGCAAATAGGCACGTCAGCTAGGTCTGAGAAAAGTGCCATGGTAGGATGAACTTCGAGGCGTGAATTTTAAACAACCATGCTAGACGCATCGGGCACACGCAGTAGTTGGAACGGCCACTGAAAGTGCGTTCTGAAAGTGAAGATCACTTTAGCATGCATTTCCCTCACATTTGTTCTCACATTTTCTAGAAATCCTGGCTTTTATTCCCCAATATGAGTGAAAAATTATGTAATTAGTCGATATAATACTATTGAAATGAATAATCTACATAATACACTTATTCCTTAAGGCCAATGTCTAACATATCTCTGATCCCATTCGTAGACAATCGATCAGTGAGCAATCAGTTTGCTGGGTAGTAAAGGATCAGGCACGTGGCAGTCGACCAAGTACCAACCTCCCGACTTCGTGATTCTCCACGATTTTCTTCTGCCCTGCCTCTCCACCTTTTTTACCTCCCGTTCGTTTTTCGATTAGCGGAGCTAGCCGAGCAAATCGTGGAGTTCCGGAAGCTGCAGCCTGCTCGTCGATACGAGCGACGGTGGCGCACCCACGATCCTTCAAAACGGACAATCGTGGCGACCCTTGCGGAGTGTTTCTCGTTCTGCTACGGTAACTCCATTTCCACCAGATCCTTTTTGTCTTTCCTCTCGCGCTTCCGGGCAACGGAAAGTGACTAGAGATAAACTTGGATCTTTGTCGTTGGTTATGACATCCTTACAGATTTATTGAGAGGTTGTAGCATTTCGAATGGATCCCTTAAGGTGGTTGTATGTGTATTTGAATCCATATCAACTCAACACTTAGCATCAGCTTTCCACAGGATTCTCCCGACTACATGGTAAAGTAACCCCAAAACCCACATCCATTTTTCACCCGACTATCTGACACCACAGTAGCATCCACCAGTGATATCTACCCTAATCATCTCTGCGCATCATGTGGCCTCGTAAAAATCAGCGGCGGGATCGCGGCACCGTCGAGCGCGTTCCTGAAAACCGCCCATGGATCCACGCGCTTCCTTCCCTCGGTTGGCCGTCACGCTGCAGAGGATCTCCGCTTCGCGGGGCCAAAAATTTCGACTGGAAACTGGTCGCTCGAGTGACTCCTTTGTTCGACGAAGTTATGCAAAGGAACAGCAACGGCCGCAGAAGGAACAAGGAAAGGAGAGCAGGGACTGACGGAGAGGAGCAGAAAAAAAAGGTAATGCCCTCCCGATTTTCAGGCAAACGAGCCAGCTCCGGCGCTAGCGAGCGAGTCGCGCAGGGCCACGGGGGAGGGGGAGGAGGGAGCGAGGCGGAGGTAATGAGCGAGCTGAAATGCATCGGGCGTTTGGAGGGCATAGTCGGAGCGTCACCGTGACACTAAGCGGAACGCGAAACTGCGCGAATAATTGCGGCACGTTCGAGCGAGTCGCGCGAGTGCAACAACACCGCATAAGAGGCCTACGTCAGCACCGTGCTTGTGTGGGCATAACCACGGCTGCACCCACTCGGGCCCAACCACTGCCGGGCAATTAACCCGGATGGTAACGAGCCGCGTCGAGTGCTACGAGTCGTCTACCCGCCTCTACCACTGCGAAACCTCGCGTTTCGGTTGCCGAAATCCAGCCCTCGCTCCCGTCGCTGTTGCTTAGTGTCTTCCCTCGTGCGATGATGACAACCCAGCGTGGTTTGCATAAGGGATGCTTCGCGGGGGTGTCGAGTTTCAGGGACGCTTTCGAGCTGAAACGTTTGGATGAGTATTCTTCTGATGAAGGATGACGTTGGGGATTCAGAGTTTTTGTATGGCGGGTGGTTTCAGGGTTAGAACTACCGAGGAGGATTCTTCTGTTGGTAGATTTTGAGAATAGGTTTTCCAAGAATTTTCTCGGAAAATATAGAAATATTAGTAGGTACACTACTTAGGATTTATTGCTAAATATTAAGGAATACTGGTATCGAGGGTGAAACTGTCAAGCATTAGGATCCAAATGACACTATTCTGTAGTTTTTATTAATATCACACTCAGGGCCTGTACACGCTAGAATAGACAAATATTTGGAACTTGTATCACCCTATATTAAGGGGTTAGACCATATTGGCCAGGTCAGGAAATATCGCATCTTTGGGAATTTATTTCTAAGTGACAAAAACATTTTTATCGATAAAAAATGTTCAATGAAGATAGAGATATTTTTGAATAATATATACATTTTTTTTAAATATCAAAACATTCCGAAAACTTTAAAAGCATTTTTCTCGAAACCGCGTTTTCGGAAACGGTGTACGCTGCAATTTGAGTAAAACTTTGTGGATTTTTATACAATTTTGCACAGATGTTCTTAAATTTATTCTCTATCGCCAGACCGTCAATTTTTTCGATTGATTGAAAAATAATAAAATAGCTACACTTTGAAGCAAAAAGCTCATTTTCGTGTGTAAGAAAATGGACTTTATTTACGCATAAGTCAGGTAATAATTAAAATATCGAAAAAATTGACGGTCGGACGATAGAGAATACATTTAAGAACATCTGTGCAAAATTGTATAAAAATCCATAGAGTTTTACTCAAATTACAGCGTACTACACCGTTTCGGAAAACGTGGTTTCGGGAAAAACGCATTTAAAATTTTCGGAATGTTTTGATATTTTAAAAAAATCGTATATATTATTAATAAATTCTCAAAGATTTGATGGTGCGCTACCAAAATCCGCTGACTTCTTAATTTTTTATGAAAATCTCGAATTTTTACGGACCATATCAGAGGTTTAAGCCGAAGTCGCACATGTTTTACACATCCTGTAATTTTTTCCAAGTCGATCTGAACCTCCATTCATTCGCAATCAGGAAAATGTCAAGAGAAAAAATATTCGAGAAAAACGCGTTTAAAGTTTCTGGGTAAAGGCGACGCTATAGGTTGCCGCTTGACGTTTTTAACTGCCAAATCTATAATTTTGCGAATTTTAGTATAAACCAAGCGGCATTTTATTCACAAAAGATAATACTTTCGGAAAATGTAATAAAAAAATCGATTTCTCGACTGCCTAGTCGCCTTAAGTACCAAAGAAAGCAACTGACACCTACTATCTTCAAATATGTCACTTTAAACAACATTTCACTGTTACTCAGTCTCACTATATTTCTTCCCCTATTATACCAGACGCTTCTTCCCAAATTATCACGGATATCAGTTCAGTATCTTATAAGCAAAGCGGAAGCTGCCTTCGTGATGGTCTTTTCAGCTATAGACCTCGACGAGAAACTCGAAGAAGGAAGAAGAGCAGAGAAGAACGGTTGGCGACGATTTGCGGTCGTCGTGCAACGATTTCCCCCTGGAATTCCTTGGGTACGACAAAGATTGAAAACGGTCACTGAGCCGCCGTATTCGTTCCACAAAATTTAACGCTAAATATTTCGTAATTAATAACACGGCCACGTCGGTGGGAACCGGAGGTTGCGGTTTGGTACTCGCTTGACCCCGCCGTCCGCGAACAGTTCCATTAAGGATTTTCTGGGGTCGGGCTCGTTCGATCGTAAAACCGCGAAAGACCCCTTTCTTTCCTTGGTATTTCATCTTCCTCCACCCTCGACGACCGAACAAGCTTCATGCTTCCTCGAATATGAAATCGCCGCTTTGGGCCGTTTAGGGCTTCGATCGTGACTGCGCGAATCAGCTGAAAAACATTCAATTTGAACGCTTCGACGGGGGTGACAAATAAACGAAACGAAGGGCACTTTTTGCGTCAGAATTCATTATTCTCCTCTGCGGATCTGGTGCAGCAGATTTTAAATGAACTGGCGCCCTCTTGGTCGAGATATCTAAAGATAGCTGATCTTCAATTTGGTGTCTAATCCTCTGCCCAATACGACACGATATTAATATGAAATTATCAAAACAAACCACGGGACACTTGTTCCTTTTCAAAACAGATTCCAGGTGATTATCACGCGTACGATAAATTATCATGTAACAAGCCTGGTTACGTAAATCGTGCAACGCGCACAGGTGCAGGCGCACTATACCGTGCAGCGATTTAAATAAACAATAAATCAGGCACCCAGACAATGTCACGAACACCGTAACTCCCTGTAACGAATCCCCATTAACTAACGCTTATGGGCGTCGTCCATCGGACAATTAGCGGGGGTCATTAAGAGGCGGCTTAACCACAGAATCACGGTCCCGGCCTCCTCTTTTTTTTTCTCTCCCTGCTCACGAAAGGCGTGAAACGCGATCGTAATAGCAAGCTAGGAGTGACGTTAAAGTCTGGTGGAATAATCAGTCATCCGTGAGATCCTCGGAGCCGGTGGTTCGCGTTCACGTAAACCACCCAGCGAATCCCAACGAAAATTGCCTGCTGGAATAATTCACGCCGTCAGCTAATTATTGTTATTAAACCAGTGGATCCGTCTGCACGAGTGATCGTTCCATGCTTCCGATATTACGACCGGGGCCAGCCATTAGCCAGAGCTCTGATACGTTTTTTGTAGACGCGGAATTCGACGGCCAATTACACCCGGAGGCCTGCCGATTTCGGTGTAATTACCGACGTCGGGGGCGTCTGCTAGAACTGGAACGCTTCACGGTAGCCTGATTTCGAGCCGCAGCAGGAACCACGGTAGTAGTTATCGCTTGTTGTTTCGATATTTCGACAGCCTCGGGCGGCACTCGTAACGTTGCTGATCGATCATGTGTCAGGGATCGATTCGGAATCCTCGATCCCATTTGAAATTATGGAAATGATCTCTCGGGGGATCGTCGAGTTCGCATCGTCGGGGAATCAGTTGGGAGGATCGATGAAAATGGCCATTGTGAGTTCTAATTTGAATCTGTTCTTATTGGAAGTTCTTTCTTATTTTCGCTGTTTACTTAGAATGTCGATAAAGAACGTCAGACAGGATATTGATTTGGCAATAGAAACTAGTCAATTTATTACTGTATTAAATTCGAATTTATAATTCAATTCATTCTCGTGATTTATCCACAGACATAAGCTCTCCTTTCACCCAAAGGACCTGCCAAAAATGTTCCAATCAGTCGACACCAAATGTTCTCCCTTTCAATATCAGCAACACCTTCCAGGAATCAATAAAATGGTTACTGATATGATACAGCGCACGGTTCAACTAACTATTCGCTCCGTAATCGCGACGATCCATCATATTTCAATTGCCCCGCGAATTAACATGTCACTTACCCAAAAGGCGAACCGACCTCGCCACTGGTTCTCTGTTAAGCCGTTAAGTCGTTAAATAATCGCTACGGAGCGTGCGAGCGAGCAACGCAACTGCTGCCAACATTACGCAAGTCAACGCGCACTCTCAGCTGCACCTGCACTTACCTGCGCACGACCCCAATCCTGGCTACTAATTCGAGCTGTTTTTTTTTTTCACCACGCGACGATCACCACCACGCACGCGGCGCGCAATCTCTCGGCTATCTTATAGCGAGGCTGCTTATCTAATTTCAATAGCTTCCTCGCGACACACCCACGTCGATATGTCGGGCTGCTGATAAAGTGGAAGGTCAAACACCGGATACGACAAATTTCGGGACGGAAAAAACAGGGATTTTACGACCAGAAACGGTTTACACTTGCTCCACCACGTGATCTACTTGAAACGCTTGAATGTTTTATTAAGTGCGCCCCAGGATGATAAAACCATCTTAGAAAATATCAGTTCTAACAGTTTGGGTTGGGTTATTAGATAATTACAATATCACGTTATTCATATGTTTATTTAATATGTATTTTTGCATGAATAACACAAAACAGAAAAACTTTCTTCGGTATAAAATTTAAAAACAACAAAATTATGTCTCAAAATGATAGGGACACTTAACTAATCCTTGGGCGCTGAACTTTTGGATCACATATTGCACGAGTTGCAGTGTCAATAATAAAGTCATTTCATCAAGTCGTTGAAGTATAACCAAAATAAAATTGAAAAAGTCTCAAGACATTAACTCAGAAGTGAGTCAACTTTCTCTTAATAGTGAATAGTGGGCAGACTTTGCAATTACTCAGAACCTTGATTCGATAATTAAAATTGCAAGAAACAGTTCAGCTTGGACGACGAGATGAATGGTCCCAGACCAAACTAGATAGAACGTCTTGTCCACGATTGCAGACAATGGGGCGTTGTTGACGTCGGTCCACCGTGGAACAATCGAAGCATTCTTCGTTTCATTGTTCGAGCCGGAGCTTTTTGGCGGCCCCTGTTGCCCAGCCTGTTTTGTCCTCCGCCACTTGCCCTAATTCCTCGAGGCGGTGCACGGAAAACTCCGTGCGTTAATCAGGATTTCATAGCTCGACGCAGGGGCCAGGTACCTGTCCACGAATCTGCCTCTGTGTTCGATTTTTTTTCCCCGCATCGCTGCAGCCTCAAGTTTCTCAGCTTTTTATAGGCCAAGAAATCGAAACTCCTTCGTGAACAATGCACCATTCAGGGCCACTAAACGGTCCATCATGACCGATCAGATTTAGCGGAGAATGTTTCTCCTATGGCTTCGTGACTTAGTCCGATAGGAGAATTTAATTGACTGCCAGAGTGCACGAGAAAAAATAAGAAAATGTGAGAACACACCTTGGAAATATCCTCGAGATGGTAAGAGCCTCCCGGTGAAGACATTACGAATGCAGATTCAATACCAGGTACAAAATGTACCCAAAGAAACACTGTGGATTAAACCCAGGTACTTAAAATAATACAATTACGGTGCATTAAAGTGCTCAGATTGATTTTTCTACAGCATCCGACAAATGCCAGCGGACGTTAACTGCGTGTTGCGAGCATTATCGGTTTCATCGAGATCTCGAAAGACCTTGGTGAGGGGAGGAATGGGGAGAGACGAAGAAAGCGAGGTTCCCTAGCACACGCAGCAGGGAGATCCGATCGTTCGGCGCCTCGCCGTAAAAACGTGGCCCCCGCATCGGCCAACCAAAAGGGTCTGAAAATAGCCCATTTAATCCGTGGGACTCCTCCCACTCGGCGCTATTAGCTTTTGCATTTTTACCCTATGAATTCATCTCCGAAAATTAACAACCCAATTAAAGCGGCCATTAACGTCTCGGTATCTCATTAGACGGGGATCGTTTGCAACTTTTAATGGAAGGGGGCACCCGGTTTTTGTGAAACACACAAACCGAAGGCCCCGGAGGATTCTCATTACGTTGGTGGGAGAGAAAGGGCTCGCTTTATGATGCTTTCTTATCGCCGTTATACCATCGGAGCAGGTCGAATCCCGATCTGGTAATTGATGCCGGCACGAACCAGGTATCGAGAGTTGCGCATACGCGCGCGGTTTGCACGTTTTAACGATCGTTACTGATTAAGGTAGATCGTGTTAAAATCCGTCGGAGGTATATACAGGGTGGGTGGAGTAGGATGGGGAACCTGTGATCTTCTAGGTCCTTTAGTGCGGCCTTTTAACTGAATCCAAATTTTACAGAACAAATCATTTTATTTTTATTAATACACTTTTGTTCGACAAATAATTATTTAATGGATACCCATGTAGAGGATCAACTAGGCCAAGTTATGCAGAAACCTATCAACCCTCAAAATGACAAAAAATTAGTTGAACACGGTATCTAGAAATCGCATAATTTTGTGATATTTATTTTGCAAAACGTGACCAACCCATAGAACAACTCTTACGTTATAAAATTATTAAAAGTACCAAGCCATAGTTCCATTTTAGGCTCAAAAAATAAAAACTACAGAAAAGTTAATACAATATTAAGTATTCTTCCCACTATTAAATAACGCATTAAAAAATATTGTAAAATAATAATAAGAAATAAAATATACCCAATAGAAATAAAGCTACTTTTCTTTAACAGTTAAAATCTTCAAACTAAAACTCGATTGCAGACCATTGAGGGTTGGTAGCTTTCTGCATAACTTGGCTCAACTAAAACTTTAAAATTAACAAATAGTTTTCATTTCTTGAAATTATTATTACTACATAGTAGTTCGAGTTTTACAAAATATTGTACATTTTTAAATTTAAATTTCTTGAATGCTGCCTTATTTGATCACAGCTAAATTAACGCAGACTTTCAACACGAAAACGTCCCCCACCCCTGGATTAGAATCTAGGAGAATCTGTCACTATTTCCTTAGAAAATTTGATGGTATGTGGTATAATACTCACAGAAATATTCTGGTATCAGGGTGACGTAGGTTTGTGAATCACTTTTAATAGAAGACTACTGTGAAGTACCTACCTATACTTTAACGTGGAATAGTTGGTGTTGTTAGTCTGCAAACCTCGCTGTGCATCTGAAGGGCAGACACAACATCGTGTTATAAAAGATCTGAATGAAGATTCCACTTGCAGTGGAGATAACTTATCTCCATGAAGCGTGACTTGCAAATTGGAGCTGAATGAATGCATTTCTTCTATGCCAGTATACTTGCCAGTACTACAGCACATTTTCTAAATCACTCCAGCGATATCTACGTTTTTATTTTTCAACGATTCTGACATCTCTACCAGAAAATCTCTAGACACCCTGTACGCATCGAACCCTACTTTTTCTTCACTTCGTCGTGCCCCTATTTCACCATTACGACTCAGCTTCTGAGCAACTTATTCCACTCGTGCTGGATCCTTTGAATTGTCGAGTCAGATCGACTTGTCCACGATCAACGCTGCCGATAATATTCCCGCGACACGTAAAGTTCGCCGTAGCGATTTAACGGCCACGATCATCGGTTCCACCTGTAATGGAAACGTTGCCTCGGCCACTGTGTTCGCCCAGAGCTTCTAATCACGTGCAACGCCCTCCTCTTTACACGATTTCTCAAAGCGTCTCGGGGAAACGAGCCGCCTGGGTGCCCATTCATCATTGCCCGTCCATTTTTGGGCACCTGCCATTGTCTTAGACCGATGCTGCCTTCCCGGCTCCCATTGTTTCGTGGACGATACGCACGACCAGCTACGGCCTAGCCTCGTTAAATAGCATTTCACCGCCGATTAACCGAATCTCGTAACTTCTGTTCTACCACCCCGACGAATCACCCCGACGCGGTGAAAAAAGACCGCGCGCCTGACTGAAAGCGACCGAAACCCGGCTACTTTTTCTGCCTATTGTCTTACTTTCACGCTCGATTACCGCGGCCTCGGTCCACCCAGCACTTTTTGTTTCGCGCGGATCGTGGAACAATGAAGTTTAATTAGAAAACGCCTGGGTATTTCGCTCGCGGGACTTCGATCATTCCTCCACGACCACCGTGGACGAGGGATGCCGGGTGTTAATTGGGGCGTGGAATAAGGTTCCCAGAAGTGTGAAATTTGGTTACAGTTTGCGTTAGATGGATCTACTTGCGCGTACCGAGTCATTTTGTTGATTGCAACGAGTGCAGAAATTTGTGCAGAGTTTGGGGACTCTGTAACAGTGTCCCAGATGGTGTAAGGGGGGGGGGGGGGGCATTGTAAAAAGAAAAGAAAACTGGATATTATTCTTTAAATAAATTTTTATACTCACCTAATGAATTTTACTGAATTTGCATTAAAAATATTTTTATCCGTTCAACTGGGGTCCACCAAGATTAAATCCTAAGCGCCACTGCTCTATAGTATCTTTCCTGATCATAGAAGTAACTTCTATCGATTGGGACTTGCATTTACCAGCTATAGTTGTAGTTATAATATTGCACTTGACGTTGAATATCGAATTTAAAAAGGTAGCAAGTCAGTACTACTTAGTAGATCAGGTTCGTCCACACTTCTGCTTATTTTTCTTACACACTTCTTCTTTTTAAGAATTCTTTGACTGCCTTTATTTGCGGTGGACTTCAGTGACAGATACGAAGACTGAGAGTAAAGCTGAAGTTAGCACTGTGTCAAGTAAATTAACACGGGCAAACCTGAGCGTTAATAAAGGCCTCGCTCCTGAATTCGAGGATGCCGCATCGATCAGATTAAACAGGAGGAAAAGGAAGAAAAAGCGAGACGTGAGACGCGAATAATTAAATCCCGATGAGGAGCTCCACAGACCCTTTGTGGGAATAAGCAACGTCCCATTGATTCCAACACCTCACTGGAATTTAATTAAAAATTTCTAAAGGTCCACTTATCCTGATACTTTAAAGTTTTAAATAAAGACCAGATGGAACTTGGAATATTTCACGAAGATATTCGTATATAAGACATATCACTAAGATCGTCAAAGATTATTTTCTGAAACAATTTCACAATAATTAAATTTCATTACGCTTATCACGTATTTATTTTAACTTGCCCGTCAGTTTTAGTAAAAGTAATTACTCATTTGTAATTCGTTGGAACGTACAGAATTGAGGCATTGAGAGCAAAAACGGACTAACTCACATTGAAAAAGAATTAATTTTTCCTATTTTACATAATTAGTACCTGCAGCCAATTGGAATACATTATTGCTATTAACTCAATTTCGCAAAAAAACGGTGGGTTAGTGCGTGTTTGCTATCAATGACTTAGTTATGCAGTGGAAGAGTTTTTCTACTTCTTTGACTACTTTCAGAATTTGCCATTTCCTACCATTGTCCTTTATGCGACCTTCCTCTGGACGTGCCACCCTCATTAACGATATTCATTGGCGGCTCCGCGCCGATAATTCAGCCATTCATCAAGCCGATCTAACGATCCCGTTTGGTTCTTGCGCCAGCCTGGGCGAAATCGATTAAAGTGATCGACTGCGGTCGTCCCTGCGTATAGAAAATGAAAGAAAGATCCGCAGGGGTGATCGTTGGATTTCGTGAACGAACATGCACGCCGCCGACTAATTCTCGAGACAATGCATCACCGTGTTCGGACGGAACACCTCATCAGAGAGCTCCACGTTAATGAGCGCCCTGATGAGTCCGTCAAGGAGTAGGTATGCATTTATTTCATTCTTCCCTTTGTTAGATCGCACACCAGCTCACCTCTATAATCATTTTCAGGTGTTTGGAAAAATGAAACGGGCAAGTTACTTCTAATCCCAAATTTCCTTATTTTTCACCATGCCTTTGGGGCCGTCCTTAAATTACGTCAAAGTAATTTTGCCGATTTTTTCCACCCTCCCTTCTCCAGTATAAGAATTCGTAAAATTTTGAATTCCAACATTACATCTTTACCTTGCATTTTTTCAGTTATTAAAATTCTTTTAAAGGTTCATATAATTTACTTGACCCACTTTCGGGAAATTTAAATTAATATTATTTTTCTGGAACATTAATGACACCATTTCTATTTATTGAAAATTAAGTTAAAAAATATTAAGTACGTAAGGCGCTACCTGAGTTCTCCCTTCCCGTTGTAAGAAAAAGTAAGTAATTCGCGATCCCCCGCAAAAGCCTTACGTAATTTAAGAACGACCCTTTTTTAACTCTGTCACATTTTTCTCCATCCCAATTATCGAAATTCTAACTAAAAAATCTTTGCCGTGAATGGCCACCAGAATTCCACTGCATCCTGGATTATTTCAAAGAAACAAGGATTGGCCGCCCTCCATCTCAGCATCAACCCAATCAATGTGCCGAAAGTAACAGAAGCACCGTATCAGCCTGAAAAACGCGGCGCATCCGCCGCTTCTTGTCCCCGTATCAGCGTTCACGGTTCAAAGCACCGCTTAACGACCATCCCAGAAGAAAGGGTTCCCGTTCCGTGGCAGATAAGGATGTTACCAGATTCCCAGCAGGGCCATCGATCAAATCGACAGGACATACGGTACTCATTAGATTCGTCAGTTTCGGCGTCATTTTTCTCACCGCGTCGGGGCGCTGGTTTCTCGAAGATCGGAAGACTTCTGTCGGGTCTCGCGAGCAGGTGAATCGCAGTCGGCGGTGGTTGCTCATCCGGAGGACGCGGCGTGCTCTCAGCACGGGTTTTCGGGTTCCCCGAGCGCGCAGTGCCGCCCCAACGGGGGGCACCTGGCGCCCCGTCGCGTTACCCCCTCTCTAAATCGTTTTGATTATACCGGGGACCCCCGGTTAAAACCTTTAGATAATTACCAGCCTCTGACTTGGTCGGTGAATCGCTTACGGGCGGCTATTTAATTACTCTATTTAATTTAACTGTTAATACCTCGGTACAAGGCCGAGCGCCTATTGGTCTACGCTCCACCGGTTCGCCAGCCCGGCTCCGCTTCGTAATTTAATTAAGCTCGCGGATGCAAATTAATATTATAATTGGACGATATTTTATGAGTAATCGAAAGCCCACCCGGCTGGTAATTATCGGGAGGCCTTCGATCCCTCTTCCTTCGGACGAGTGTTTGTCCAGTCCGGATCGCGCCGTTCGATTTAACTCCCCGATTTATAATAATGTTTGGCGTGCACGGTGATTAATGTCCCGCATACTCGCCGCGGGATTAATGGCGGCGCTGCGTCGTAGATCGCAGGCACGTAACGAATGGAAATTCGTCACGCGAAGTCACAAGGATTTTTCGCAGCGGGGTGGTCGAAAAAGCTTCTCCGTGTGCCTCCTGGACCCTCTCGGGAATTTATTTCGGTGGACTCTGGGATAGGGACACACCCTCGAATTTCCATTTCGAGGCTGTCGTTGCGCGTATATCCTTCGTCGTCGTGGTGGAGAAGCTGGTCGACGGCTCTGGTTAATAATCGTTGGGGAGAAAAATTGGACGGTCTGATGGTGGCTGTGAATTATACTCGTGAATCAGAAGAATACGTTGAAGGTTTCAGTCGGATCTTTCTGGTGACAAATGAGGGAAGGTTCGATGATTCTTATCATGCAGAGAGATTTTTGTTATTCAGGATGGAAGGCGATTTGTGTCTTGTGGGTGCTTTTAATTAAATTTGAGAATTCGGATTATGTGTAACATTTCTTCTATTGTGTTTCAAGGGTATATTATGTGATAATTATGGGTCTAAAGAAAGGTACAATCATTACAGAAGAATTTGGATTGGGTTTTCATTGAATTTAGGGTGTATTCGTGCAAAAATGAAAATAAAAATAAAAATGTGAAGTATTGTTAATGTATAATAGTATATCGTCGGTGATAGTGCAAAACCGCGTATGAGCAGTTTGTAAATACCGCGGATCTGCAAAAGTAGCAAAATTGAGATTTCGCGCTCACGGTTGCCAAGCGCTGTTTCGCTTTTTTTAAAAGTCACACCATTGATGTTAGCATTTATTACAAGGATTGCTAAAACTGTCCCAAAAAAGTTCAGTCAAAGAAATCCCTTAAAATGGCTAAAATATTAAGTTTTTTCTTCCTCCTGTAAAATCGGTAAAATGCAGATTCGCGGTATTTACAAACTGCTCATACGCGGTTTTGCACTATCACCGATGATATGCTAATAGCATATTCTAATTTACTAATGACCTATTCAGGAGGCAGTAATTGCAGCAAAAGGTGAGATAGTGGCATAAGTAAAGAGAAATAATACCTTCTTAATTGAAAACCAAAAGTTAAGAAGCACAGCGATTAGAATGTGGAAGTATTATAATGTGACGTAACTCATGTTGCACTTGACCACATTAAAGTATAAGAAGAGAAACTTATATTACTGTCACTTAAGAAACTCACACATTTCACAAAATAAAATTAACTTAACAGACTTAAAATACACATGTCTTTTTCTTGGGACACAGCCTTCAGTGGTCCCATTAGAATTTGTAAAAAGACTCTAAAGACGTAAGCAGCGAGGAATCGAATGAAAGTTCCTGCATCCAAGACTATACATCCTTCCTCGTTATGCGATTCTAACGTCCTGGCCGAGCGCCTAAAAAGGCGTGCCTAAACAATGAAGTTTATGGGCTAAGGCCCTGCGGGAGCGGCCATTAAAACAATCGACAGTCGCGCTTACAAGGGATGCAAATGTTGGCGCGAGCACAATGGAGTTTCGGGAGAGGCCGCGGCAGTAAATACCAGTATAATTGCCAGCCTCAAAAAGTTAAGGCACTTTTAAGAACCCCTTCGGCCCCTTTAAGCTTGCCCTTATATGCAAACCGCAACAGACGCGTGCAGGTTTAGAATTTTAGACCATAGGCGCAGTCATTCGGTGTTCCTGCAATTTACTCCATTAAATTCGCGAATGGATTCTTTTGAATATAGAAGGGTGCAAGAGGAATGAAAGTTGGTCAAGTTGAGGTTGTGTATTATGGTGACGCAAAAGTCATTTTTCATGAAAGATAGTTTATTCGAAAAGATTTCATATGATTCCAATATCCTAATGTATATTTCCTTATAGTTTTATCCTATATAGTTATTTACCATATTAAACCTTGCAGTTATTATTCCTTGCCAATAAGTATTATTTAGAATTAACAGAATTTCATGCAGGTTTCTAAAGACCCGATTGCATTTATAATTTCGCGAGGAACGTGGCGCACAGGAGAGCGAGCAGAGGATTTGCAGAAGAAAAAAGCGCAGTCACGAATCCAAAGCAAATTATGCGACGCTCATGCGCAACGCCACGCCCGCCAAATGGCCAATTCGTGTTTGCAGATTGCCTCTATCTCGGCGCCCTGTCGTGGTCCAAGATTACAGTTTCCTCTTTCCTTTAAATCGAGCAGCAACGAGAGCGCCGATGTGCATTGTGACGAGCCTGTGCCCTCGATAAGCGCTCCAGTTGCAAAAATTATGCGAAATTCGGTGAGCAGACGCTTCGTAAATTACTGCTGCTGCAGAACAGAAATGTACTCTTAGCTTAATTGATGATTAATGCATAACATTGAATGGTACAGTTCGAAAAGTCACACCTTGCTGGAATTAATGAACATCCTTTAAAATGCACTCAACTGTGGGGTTGAATCATCTTAAATGCATGCAATAAATTACGATGGATCTGTATAATTTAATGTTGAGTGACAAAGTTTGGGACGTGTGCTAGACAATATTTATTAAACACTGCATACATTGAAACCTTACTTCATGATTTATAAAAATACAGTAATAATTTTTGTGAATTATTAGTTCAGCCTTCACGATGTCTGTCCAATGAAAAACAAATCCTTGCAGGCGGCATAATCCTCTTTCTTGTCTCTAGGCATTGTATACATTCCAAACGCCGACGTCGAGTCTTGTGTCCTTGATATCTACGCATTCAATGGTCATAAACATTGGGGCGAAATGTTGTCGTTCCTCAGTTGTTCGCGACTTCGAAACGAAAGTGCTCGTCTTCTCCTTGAGTACACATTTCAAAACGATTTATTACTCTTTTGAATGGCATTTTTTTATCAGAATCGAATTCGTTTGTGTCCTAAGCCTTTATGTTCTAAACGTTTGTGTTCTATGCGTTTGTGCTCCACGCGATTGTGTTCCACGCGATTGTGTTCCAAGCGTTTGTGTTCCCCGGGTTTGTGTTCCACGCGATAGTGTTCCACGCGTTTGTGTTCCACGAGATTGTGTTCTAGACGATTGCATCCCGTATTATTCTGTTGGAAATCTATTTTTTCACGCGTTTACTAACTTCCTAATTTCCGCTACGTCTATCATTTCCTTTTTCCATCGTTCTTCTTCTTCACTTTCACGCCGTCAGCTTTCTACGTCTCCTTCTGGATACTCGTTTGCTCGTCGACACTGTTGATGCTGGACCACGTGCGGCGATTCGTGCACCGCGAATAAGAATTCTGTCTCGATGGACACAAACGAGCCTGGCGCGGACTCGGTGCCGATTTAACGTCAGTTAAGATTAAGTCGAGTACCACTAAAGGTGCGCCGCATTAGGTATTCTCCGTTCGAAGTGGTTCGCCTTCTTGCAGCCTCGTAATCTCCATCGTCGCCCCAATATGCAGCACGAGCCAAATCCGGAGCGAACGACATATGTAAGTAAGAGTATACTCTTCCATCTTCCATGTGTGCTCGTTTGTTTTCTCACATTCATGCAAACATGACAAAACTGACCGAACATTCTGCGAAATCGTAATTCTTATTTTAACTACTGAAATTACGATGTAGTACACAATTTAGCTTAATCCTTTCGAATAGCGATGCGACAAATTTCTGTGTATTCCCAGTATTAAGGATTTGAATTAAAGTTAGGAATATTCAGGTCCTTGAATCTGTGATCACATTACACGAATTAAATAAAAAATGTTCCTTTTATTAAAGCTTTACTTCACTAGAGCAAATATTTTATTTTAATATTACTTCCTAAGCAAATATTTCATTCGATGTTCTTGCAAAACAGTCAACATTGTGATTTGTGATCCCACATAAGGTGAACAGAAACTAATCACAGCTTGCACAAGTAATCTACACATCCATTTTCACAAACATACACTCACAGAACACAATGCTAAGTTCTATTCATAAAAATCTCTGCCATCAAGATAGCAATAGTCTCCCCAGCAGTACAAACACTACAGAAACACATAAATTAATTTACTATGTAAGAGATTATGCCCCGTACTACATAAAGTACTCAGAAAGGTGACCTTATATCGAATAATTAGAATCTACCCATCACCCACTCACCATTATCTACCACCACCACTATCTTTACCTTTCCTCTAATCATAATTGAATGTCCGACTCCAACACCCATCGCGATGTATCGACTCATCTAGACCACTCTCGGTCACCTGACTCCCAGCAGAACCGAGGCTACATTAGACCAAGAGGCACAAGGCGCTTTCGCGCGTGCACCCATATAAAGCCGTGGTTCGAGTCGCTGTAAAAGCCGAGATCTAGCCGCGATATATATCGAGGGGACGTGATTTCGCGTGGCCCGCATGGGCACGTGACCGTAAATGAAATATCTCGGGGGCGAAGCCGGGCGCCACGCCTCTGAAAGTCGTGGCCCGCCGCTTTCAGGGAACCCGTGTCTGCGTAAAGGCCACTTGGACGGGATTAAAAAGGACAAGCAGAGACGTCGAACCGCCGCGTATAATTTCTAGGGCACAATGGGCTCCAGGGAAACCGGAAGGCGATCTCCCCGGAGCCGATCGTTTCTCCCCAGTTTTATCGACTCCTTCTTTCCTCCCGGCGATTCTACTTGCGGTATGTGAGTACGCGTTTCTCAGCGCTACAGCACGGCTCAATGCTACTTTGTGGTTGATGTAGGAAGTACTCGTGAGTACTTCATAGGTACTTCAGCGTGATGATACTTTGAAATTTTTTGCTACTCTGTAGAAGTAGTTGCTAGTGATTGGAGAATTTATTTGATAGTGTTTGGAAACACTATTTTCGTTTTTTGGTAGTTGAGGTTTTTAGTACATCAGATTTAGTTAATAATAGATCAGTTGGTTCAGAGTGCGTTTAAACCAAACGAACGAATGCTCGATCGCCTCCCACTTCGACAAAATTTAAGTAATAAAATGTTGCAAGTGAAGATTGCCGTTTACACTAAATGGGCACGAATTTTGTCGAAATGAGGGGCGAACGAGCATTCGTTCGTTTGGTCTAAACGCACCTTAAGGGGTAGTAAATTTAGGAATTTAAGAATTTTTCACCAACAGAAGGAGAAATGTAGGACTGTCACATTTATTTATTACTACAATTGGTGTATTATACACAGGAAAATAATATTTGTGAAATTAAAGCACTTCGACCAAGTGCAATAAATAGTTAGCTATAACAGATACTTAAAACACTTACAAGGGTACATATCGAAGTGACATTCGCCGATTTTGATGCGAATTTGGTAGAATGTAGCTTGTACAAAAATGTTTGACACGTATTTTTTCTTATCGACGGACATTTGTGTTGAAGGGGTGAAAACAGCCCTTAAAATTGAGATGTGGGACACACGTTTGGTCGAATATCTTGGAAACTACTAAAGCTAGAACTACGGTGTAAATGGCAAAATTGTGTATTTTCTAATAAGGAATGCAGTTGTGCCAACAGATTCCAAAAAATCAGTTTTCTTTTAATGAATTATTTAAACAAACAAAATTTTTGGAATCTGCACAGTTATATTCCTTATTAAAAAATACACAATTTTGACATTTACACTGTTCTCCTAGCTCTAGTAGTTTCCAAGATATTCGATCAAACATGTTTCTTCTGTTTTCACCCCTTCAACATGAATGTGAGCCAATAAGAAAAAATACGTGTCAAACATTTTTGTAAGAACTACTTTCTACCAAAGTCGCATCAAAATCTGTGATTGTCACTTCGATATGTTCCCTTCTTAGCTCAAGTGATTCCTATTAAAAAAATGCACTAAAAAGTAAAAAATAATTCTTTTCTTATACTACAATTTCGATGGTATTTTTTCACTTTAAATAAAATCGTGGAGCAGCATATGTCACAATAAATCCATTTCGACACTTCATTCTGTATTAAATTGATTCATATTCTGTTATGACATATCCTGCTCCACGATTTTATTTAAAGTGAAAAAATGCCATCGAAATTGTAGTATGAGAAAAAAATTATTTTTTACTTTTTAGTGCATTTTTAATAAAATCGGTTAACATAAATTTTTTTTTTATATATATTTTATTTTCTAGGTTTAGTGTTTGTGGATTTACATTTCACAGCTAAGACTTCTTTACAAATACATATCTTTTATTGCTGTATAGTGTTTAACAGTTTGCTTAAATGATATAGTGCTAATGTCACTAAAAAATAATTCTTTCCTTATACTACAGTTTCGATGGTGATATACTACGAACGCGTTCGAACGCCTGCAAAGTTTTAGTTTGCTTTTTAAATATGAACGTAGGTACATACGTGATGGATTATTTCCTTAGAGCATTGCTCTAAGATTATTTCTCGATAAATTGTGTATTTTCGGCAATCGCGATGCGACTAGCGCACCGAACGCAGCGGCTTTTTGTCGTTTTTGTAAAGAACGCGAGTGGCTAATTTCAAGTCGTTTGAATTTGTGGTTATCGGTTATATTTATTGATGACTGGGTAATTTTTCCACCCGCTCGGGGTTAATTTTTTTTAAAAAATTTGTATTGTAATCCAAACTACGCACGCCTGCAAAGTTCCAAGACAATTGGATAGTTGTAAGTGGGTTAAATTTGAGTTGCCAGATTTGAACCATACATACAAACATACATCAAACAAACAAACAAAAAAACCGAGGATCGAAGCTGAATAAAATCGTTTAAAAATAAGCCTTCGCTGAAGCCGTGAAATGCAAGATTAACATCGAACGTTATTCTCACAGCCACCAACTTTCGATTATTTAAAAAAATCAATAGCCCCAGCACCCGCAAGAGCCTTAGCACAGAAACTGCTACTCCCAACACTCGCATCCAAAAATATCAAGCGTTTTAACTGCGTCCTGGCGACAATGCCGCGATAAATTCGAGAACGTTTTAAAAATACTGCCGGTACCGCGAATACTTCCACGTACCCGCGTTTTCTGTCGTCCGCGTTCACGGCTCCAATTTCGCGGTCCTAAAAACGACGGTGAACAACGCGGCGAGGTCCGCGTCCCCGTAAAAAATAAGCGCGATTTATCGCGGAGACGCCGTATATCGGTGTACAAAGAAAGAAGGGGAATCGGTGAAATTTCTGCGCGAGGTTCCCCGTGGCTCGCGCATAGTTTGCATATCCCACTTTTCAAAGTAAACGCGGCACGACCGACTTCCCTGACCGCGCACGTGCGTGCCTGGCACGTCGTTCACGCATACTCGTGTTACCTCGGCCAGCGCGGCCAAACAGAGGAAAAGGAGCAATAAAAAACGAGAAGAATAAGGAGTCGCGGGTGGAAGATAGGAAGAAAGAGACAACATTATTCATTAACACTAATCAGTTCGAAGATAGGTCAGACTTATCACAAAGAACCTAATGGAAACTGAAAAAAACTCAGAAATGGCACTCTCGTTTTTCATCGAATTAACTTATCCCAGATGATATCCTATGAAAAGTGAAGTGAGATATTTCAGCGGGCATTCTATCATCACAACGTTAAGACTAAGATTCATTAATCTTCCCTCGTGGATACTAAGTTCGTTAGGCGAGTATCTATGTAGCTTCAAAGTACCAGGCTGTTAGCTTCAGTCGCTGGAGATCTCGATCGATCACGTCCGTCAGTGAAGATCACCTTTTTTGGCCGAGCCTATGCCTCGATCGAGAACCTTGGACCAGTGTAAAGGCACCGTCTTATCGTGCGCAGGCCATTCCGTTACACTTTCTTCTGCGAAGGAGTGTGGGGCCACTGGGTGGGTGAACCAGGAGCCTTATCAGAGACTGGTTGCTGCCAATATTGATTATCCGCGTGTACAGGGGCCCAGCTCGAGGACGCCGATAGCCGCGACAAATTGCACGCCTTCGCGACTTTCGATACTCGATCGTTGCTTGTTGCCATTTGGCGCCGGTGCCACCGGTGACATCACTACCGTAACTTTTCCTTTCCGCGGTCAACCTTGTTCGAGGCTATTTGACCTGGATTCCAAACATTTTTGGGGATGTTTCCGAGTTACGTTTTCGGTGTAGATTACGCCTAATCCGAATTTATAGATTTTCATCCGGTCATTCTTTGTCTGTCAAGCTTTGCTTCCGAAACGTTCAGTAATTAGTGTTTTCATTGTGTTCCTTTATGTCACCACTATATCTGTACACATTATGTATATGTGAGTCTTTTAAACGAAATGGGTGGAAATTTCTACTTCTATCAAATCAACAAACTTTATTTATTATCTAAAACATATGCTATGAAACTCTTCCCCCAATTAGTTTATTCTGAAAAGGAAGTACCATTCCTTACAATGGAATTTGGTAACCCTATTCATTAGGAACTTGTATTTAAATCTCCCCTATATACTTCACTATCGACCCAATACTAGAAAATAAAACACTACTCCCTAAAGTCCCTACGAGCACTCTGTGAGAATCTATACTTCTTCCGAGTCCTCTAACGTCTTAAAAACTGAAGGCAGATGATCCAGCCCCTATTTCGTTCAAACGTTATGTGGTCATGTCGAACAGCGAGTGCTGTTAAGTTGAAAATTGTGCTGGACCAAAGGAAGCGTGACTTTCGCGTTAGAATGTGTTTGAAGAGGGTCACAGGCAATCATGTTCCGGATAATTGCCCGTGAAGTTTCATTATCGAAGATCTCCGGAAGGCACCCAAGCCTGTTCGACGCTCTAACACGCCTCTGCGGTTCGACGAACTCCGCAGTAAGATTGGCTTGAATATCGATTAGTCCAGTTCGCGTGCACCGAGCAGTGCTACCGAAGAGAAAACTAAATGACCCTAAGTTACAATGTGCCAACTTATTATTTCTTCGACATTCTTGGGAGCTCGCTGCACCACTTTCACCGAGCAACATTTCGATTTATGAACCGCGCACAGTATTCAGCCCCGAGTTCTCCTTGTGGTCTAGAACAGACTCGATTTGAAGCTAATTATGTAATTTGGCATGGGCGCTAATTTATAGGGACTGGCTCATTGATAAGATTACCGACACCGGGGGTCCAAACTTGTCAGGCTGCATTGTGGAACTTGAATTGGTCATAAAACCTAGCAAGGCTCGTTTGTCAGTCGTTCATTGTGAAACGTCACAATCACGTACCTTGAAATTTACGCGAACGTGATGGGGGTCCAAAATTTTCTGGAAACTAATTGTAAATAATGTCACTGTTCCTTGCCAGTTATCTAGTGCAAAAAAGTCACTAAGACACTCTTAATTACTGTAGCAGGTTGTGTATTACAAAAGTGAGGGTTGTGAGTGCACTCTAATCTTTCTCACTGGCCCTCAAAACAGTCATTATAATCCCCAGAAATTATTTTCACGTTGTTCCTAATATTTCCTAAAAAAAATAGCTCGTAATATAATTTGCTATCATCACTTAAGTTCTAATCTGAAGCAACCTAAATCCTCCAAAACCGAAAGCAGAGCTCGCACATTCTTTCCCACAAGTTTCACGCTCCTACTTCACACGATATAAGCCTCCAGTTCTCCATCACCAAGGACCAGTCACAATTCAATGTTTCCACCGGAGCCAACCACAACAAACTCGCTAAATTCGCTGGCCCAGGGAGTCAGATTGCCAAACAACGCAGCTCGCGAGATCAGATGGGGCAGGTCCCTCAGAGAGCGAAGGTTTCATGGGTCCAGGTTGTTTAGGCTACGTCGAAGGATTAACGAACTCGGTGTACTAAGGTCGAGCTAAGTCAAGGAACGTTTGGTGAGATATTTCTAAACAGGCGCGGGCGGGACGTGGTTGCTGGAGAGAAGGAGAGAGAGATAGAGAGCCGGAGCCAAAGCACGCGTATAATAATAGCTAATAAAGTGGACGTAAAAGGGGGTCCCTGGTAGGGCAGGTGGTCTTTGGAGCCTCCTTCATGGGGGCACACTCCGGTTACCTCTCCGTGACCAAAAACCAAGCTGGTGTCTCGCCTCCAGGCCCACGCGAGTAAAAGCATCCTTTCCTCTCTTTCTCTCGAGCTGCCTTTGTCTGCCTGAAACCCAGCGACAAAAAAAATAACGAGCGCGGGCGTGAGCGAACTCGAAAAGATCGTGGACATTAAGCCAACCCTTAAAACGATTCCTAACATTCGATTCGTGCCCAACAAGAACGTATTTGACACTCGTCATTAACAGAGAAAAAGGGTGACCTTTTACTATTCTGAATTTTTATTGGATGATCGATTTAAAGGACAGTGTATTAGTCTTGAGTCTTAGCACACTGTGTAATCAGTCGATTTATTAATAGCTGTACCCAGGGGTCAGGTATTTTTTTTAATCTTTTCTGTTTCTAATATCATTGACATAGGTACTGTTATGGGGGTCATCAGTGACCACTGACATTAGATTTTTAAACTTCTGTGGTAGGGTAAAAGAGGGTAGTGGTTCGGATTTAATTGTAATAAAATCAAAAGAAGGGGTGAAATATTTTTTGAAAATAAAAAAGATACAAGAAAGGCTTGTTTTCAACAATATAGCGAATAGGGCCGTACTTAAATGACGTAAGGGTAATTTTGACGATTTCTTATCGCTCCCCACTCCCTCCCCAAGTATAAAAATTCGTAATATTTTATATTCCAACTCCCTCCACCCCCCTCCTTACGTAATATTTTTTACATTACATTTTCCACTTGTTAAACTTCTTTTAAAGGTTTATATGATTCCCCCATATATGAAAAATTGGGTTTTTTAACACGCTATCTGACTCTCTTTCCCCCGTGTAAGGAAATGTAAAAAATTCGCGACACCTTCCCTCCCCAGAAAGCCTTACGTAATTTACAGCCGACCCTAATGGTGTCATAGAACCTGAAGAAAAGAAATTTCACATTTCGGACACGCCGATTGACAATAATAATACCGATCATCATTGCCCACTGATCGTTAATGCCCCATTCTCCCCTATATTACTGTCATTAGGAACGACGATTAAACAAATGCATCATTAAATTGTAATGCACTCTTATTTCTAACGATGCACATTTAAACTCGAGTGAACGGAGAACGTGGGCCAATCTCGTGGCAGTCAGCGTGTTAAATGGTCCATTTTGAATGACAACAATGCAAGAATTCCTGCGATCCGTTCGCGACGTGTTAAATACCATTATCCGTGACACAGAATTTAACCGACCGCGGGAAGAAACGGAAAGCAGTGCCTCCCCGTTGCTCCCAGCTACCTAATGCACTCCCCAGTGGAAGTTCCGCCAGCGTCGTCAAACAAACGCGCTGATAGGCATCAGAAAAGCATGAAACGCGTCTAAGAAGCGGCGTGGCTGCATTAAAGAGGGGGCTCTGATTGCGTCCCTCGCGCATCACATGAAGAAAATGATCTCATCTAAGGATTCGCCACGGACCGCGCCCCGGCGTGTTAAGTTATAACAACTCGTGGAAGCATGCAACCGCTTCGAGACACGAGTTGCGCAGCATTATTATGATATAAGCCACGCGCGGCCTGCATTAACCATAAAACCACTGTTTCATCTGGCCGGCTCTTGTAGGGACCGGAACATTTGTCAGAACATATGATGCCACATTACCGTCAGCGCGTGGCTCGCATGATTCTCTCGCTTTCCTCCCTTCGGACCGTTCCACGCGCGGAATCCACGGACCGCATTGCGCATTCTGCGCGCTGGTCTCAGGGTTTGAATTCTAATTAGCCGCGTGAGTCATTTTAATCAGCGCGTGGATGTTGGGCGAGGTTTCAAAGTGGAGCGATATTAAAATTGCAAATTGGATCGGGTGTCTGCTAATCAGCTTTCGATAAATAATATAGTGATATACGTTTCTCCGTGTCTTTCCTGGAAAGCTGGCCGAGAATCGCTATTGGTTTATCGCAGCAATGTTGAATATCCCTTTCAGCTGTCATATTCGAAACGAGCAACCATCCTACGCGCGCTGTCCACTTTTCCGTCGAGCATCATTTTCCGCGCGGGCGCTCGTAAAATCCTGAAAGAACGACCGCTTCCGAAGCTTGGAGCCGTGTCGATCCGTGATACACACGTTCACATCGTCGATGTTTTCACTTATCATTCGCTAACGAGAGGTATCTGTGCTGCTCGGTCGAGCTTGTGACATCACGATCCTGTTTGGAGTTTGCTACATTATTCTAGGGACCGTTAAAGTGAATTTATTCGGTGATAGACTGGTGCCAGATTTTCTTATCGGACTCCGGAGCACCAGAGAACTGATAGTTTCGAACGCAGCATATAATTCAGTCTCATTTTGCAGGTATCAATAGCTGTAGAATTGTAAATAGAAAATAATAATATTGCAGGGTAACCAATGCTTACACGCAAGCAAGCATATTTATGTACCATACTACACTACCAGCTGCTAAACTCTCTTAGGTGGAGAATCTGGTTTAGTGGATCCAACTTTTCGATTTGTTTTTTTCTTTAATGGAGAGTAATGTTCTTGGAGAATATATTCCTAAAGTTTCAAAGTGAAATTCGAAGTATTTCGCAATTATCAGCAGTTATGCGCCGCGCAGTATACTCACGCGCGCCCGGCTGGAAACCATAAACTTTAAAACATTTTTCAAGTTGGCGGGAAAGAAAGCAGAAGAACTATTTAGCCGATCGACTTTTCCCGGGGCTTCATATTGAAGGGGTCGTTCTACTTTGATCGGCCGAAAAATGAAGCTGGGTAAATTTAAAAAAATTTTCTCAATAAATACAACATATAAAAAATTAAATCTTCTTGGAATTTATTAAGCTACTCTTATATTATACAAAAAAAAATTTAAAAATTGTTTATAATTTGTGTCTAATGTTTTTTTATAGCGTCAATTGACACCTACAAAAAAGAGGTATGTTCGAGGTAGGTGATTTCTCGGCTTATGCTTATCTGAAATAAAAAATTCGAAAAGATTCTTCATCTGTATGGGTGTGGCTATCGCCCGTAGCTCAATTAACAATTTTTATTGAGGAATAATAAAATGGCGCCGGTTTGAAAGAAGAGAGTATTTTCTCAAAAGAGTGTTTTCTCGAATGTTCCCCGAGAAAAATCTCGATTATTTTTCGACAAAAATTGTTAATTGCGCTACGCGCGATAGCGTCACACATACAGATTAAGAATCCTTTCAAATTTTTTGTTTCAGAAAAGCCTGAACCGGAAAATCACCTACGCCGCGAACATTCCTCTTTTTTGTAGGTGTAACATTGACGGTATAAAATAACCTATGAAACAAATTAAAAAAATCTTTTTAATTTTTTTTTGTATAATATAAGAGTAGCTTAATAAATTCCAAAAATATTTATTTCATTATATGTTGTATTTATTGGAAAAAAAATCTTTAAAAATAGCTTCATTTTTCGGAATGTTCAAAGTAGAATGACCCATTAAATATTGAACAAGCATCGTCGATGAACTAAAATCATTTAGAAAAATTAAATTTAAACCTAATTTTCTGCATAAAACATCGAATTTTTTTCCTCAAAACCGTAAAATTTCCTTTAAAGTCGCACAATTTTGTCAATTCTGGATCTTTTATCTTATTTTTTCATCGACAACGTAACTGCATGAAAACCAAGAAAAACTTCGGTTTGTTTACTTTGGGACAAAATCAAAGGCTACATTTTTCCCGCCACTTCACAATTCCAGTGGCGAGGCTCACTTAATCAATGATTAATCAATTTCGGTGGTGATGAACATCAATTTTTCAATTAAATTTTTTTTTTGATATTGTATAAATACACATTAAAATACCCCTAAAGTTTTGCAGAGATCGGCTTTATTTTTCTGTGTTAAAAAAATTCACGATAATCATCTTTTTTGAGCGGCCTAAACCAGCTTCCCTCCTAAGCCTCATCTATTTTCCATTTCATTCTGTCCCCTATTCTTTATACTTCTCACCCTCCCTTCATCGATTCCCCTGTACAACTCTGAACGCCTCCCTCGTTGAACCTCGGAACGACTGGAGAATTCCGCTTTGGCGCCTGCACGCCTCCGGGGTCGTTCGGCCCGAAATCGCGACCTCACGAACAATGCCGCGAAGGTGGACGGGTCTGGGGGCAGGCGGGGGGCGATTTTCTCGTGCAGCCGGGCGCGTGCACGTTTCCCCGGCGACGAGATAAATTCCTGTCGAGTAATTTCAGTAAAGACGGGATTTACTGGGCCGACTTTCGTCGTCGCCCCCACAGCGAAACCTTCAATTTCACGAGCGCCGTTTCGACATAGAGAGGACTCTCGAGAGCGTACCGGAGGCGAGTTTGCGGTATCGGATCGGCGACAGGGACGGAGGATGCTGGCGAGGGAGCGCGAAGAGGAGAGGAACGGTCCGAGTAGCGTGGAACAAGGCTGGAACCACGAAGCGGAGAGAGGACGGTGGTGGTCGAGAGCGAAGAGGGGAAGAGGGTGAGGGAGGGAATAAGGCAGAGTAATCGGCAAATGGAGATGGCCCCTAAGTTCTGTGCATCGTCCCGCTCCCGCCCACGCTGCCAGACAGAATAAAACTACTCGGGGACGGTCGTAAGTACCGAGGAAGTACGCGCCTCGTGCTGCTCTCGAAGAGGGACGAGCGCGGACGAGGGCCAGCTCGAGGGGAGAGACGGAGAAGGAGCCGTGACGATAGCCCTGGAGCGTCACGACGTGGTCCACGTGCAACGGGGGATGAAGGGGAGGATGAAGAAGACGAAGGGAACGCCGCGTAACATCGCTTTACGGCTCCACCGGTCCAGTTCGACCGCTAATGTTTTCGAACTTTCCGTGTGGGCGTGCCGGGAGATCCGAGGACCCTGTTGACACGGGCGTTATTTCATGTGGCCTACGACCATTGCCGCCGGGGGGACGATAGATAGCCCTCGAACAGCATGAATCACTGAAAGATCACCGACGGGGTGGAATCAGAGCGGTCGTGTTTTAGATTTGATCGATGGAGGTGTGGCGCGCTCCTTGGCAAAGGAATTTGTGTTGTTTAGGCGACTTGGGAATTAGTCGATTGACCAAGCTAGGATTGATGAGTTCATTTCGAGATTGATTTGAGGTCCACGAATATCAAGTGTGACGATGTGTATAATAATGCGTGACAGAGTGGGGAAGTGATTTATTATTATTATTATTATTTATTTATTTAAAGGGAACTAGGCCCAGTATATACACAAGGAAGTACACAGAATATACAGAACCGGAGAAATAATAACAAAAACAAAAACAGAAATACCTCTAAGCAACAACTCCCAGAACTTTTATAAAAAAAAAACGTACGAAAAGTGGAGATAACTGACCGTTTGAAAGCATCGATGAGGTGCCAAAGAAGTTAACTCGGTCGGCTAGAAATAGAGTCCTTCAGATGGAGATTCGTTCTATAAAATTGGACATGAAACAGTGTAGCGCAAAGGTCTGGGCGAAATACAAAAGTTAATTATGTCCAGTAGTTGGGAATTTACTATGGAAATGAAACCTGCAAAGCCTACTTGCCACGAATATCAACGATTTCACTAGAAGACGCTTCGTTCGTGACGTAGCATCACCCTCGAATCCTCCACCACCTCGCCGTATATCATAGAGCGAGGAGAAAAGAAAAAATCCAACGTGTGGAAGACGCGTAAAAATCGGCCCTTAAACGTCGCCCGCAACAGCCGCCTCCGATAATTTATGCCCGAGCCCCGCTATCCCCGCGGAGGATATTAAAATATTAATACGCTCGTATTTATAGACCCGTGGGCATATAAAATTAAGAACACATCCGGTCGAGGTCACGAGGGTTCAAATTAGTTAAAATTTATAATCCGGCCGAGTGTGGCGCGCCATACAATGGAAGGAATAATCGTCCTATGACTCTTTCCGATATCGTTCAGCCGGTTTCTACGATCGATCGTCTTGCCGGTCGACCCACTTCCTCTGGATCCCCAGGTGATTTACTCCGTTGGACGGAGAATGAAACCAGGGCGGGAACGATTGCCTGTTAATTTGCCGTGGATTCGATCGACGGTGCAGCGAGCTGCTGCCGATGGTACGCGACCCTGCTTGTGCTTCCCTTTCTTTCTTTTTAATCGTCCAACATCCCCGGACGTAATAACCGTTAATAAGCGCCTTTGCCGCCGTTAAGTATCGGCGCGTGGGCGATCAACGGGGAAACTGGGACCAGCCCACGGCAGGTTGTTTCAGCGATTCTCCTGCTTTCTGGCCAGGTGGACCGAGGGTGCGCAAATCTCGGGCTCTTTCTTTATTTTCACGGGACTGTGAAGATAGGCGCGAGAAGTGGCGTGCTGGTTATTTCAGCAGCTTGTAAATAACTGTGAGGTAGAATGTAGGAAGGATGCATTTGTTTGGGAGTACGACATCTCCGCTTTAAACATTTATATAGTTGATACAGATGGCGAGTGTTTAGTCGCGAAAGATTAAATTAGAATTGAATCATAGGGATTGGTATCGACTTTGATTTGTGAAGTTTTGGCAAATGAATAAATACCAGGTCACTGTTTCTGACTATTAATCGAGGTTCAACAGCGAAACGCAAGTGCAGGACGGTACATTGCTAGAACCAGAGTCCTTTAAACTCCTCTCTACCAAGTTCAACCACATTTGACACAAGATGCAAGAGTAGCTTTGCTTAGTTTGAAGATAATTCAAAGATTAGTTGCATTCCAGAAATGCCACGACCTTCCCTATTAATTGTAAAGGTATAAATAATAAATCCACCACAAACTTTTAAATAAACAATACCCCACACCTCGTGCATCAATATATCAGGGTTCAGTCCTCAAGAGACTCAGATTCAGTCCTCAAGAGACTCGGGTTCAGTACTCAGAGACTCAGATACACTGCTAAAAAGAAAAAATGAATCTATATCTCTAGACTCTACAGAGACTCAGCACCCCAGCTACTGTTCTCGATTCAGCATACAGAAATTCGCGCGAAGTCCTCCGAGGGGGGGCGCATTGGACTTCCAAATAATCCCCAAAATGTTGCAGCGACCTCCAGAGTATCCCTTGCAGCGATGCTGCAGCGACAGGGATGCTGGTTCGTGTTTCCCGTTCCACCCACCCTTTGTTTCCATAAATCACCGCCGCGACGGAGCTCTCCAAGAATGGGCAGGTGCTCGTGCACCCACTGTCACGCTCCGTGCACCCGTGCCCGCAACTCTTCCACCGTTTCTTCTTCCTCCTGTTCGTCCTCCGCTGCCTTCCTCCGCTTCTACCGGCGTTTCGCCCGCGTGCAACTTCTCCACCTTTAAGTGCCTTTTTATGTGGCTTGACCGTTTTGCTTCTACTCCCCTCTCTCTCTCGCTCCTGGCCCCAGCGCTAACGCCGTCTCTCTCTTTGTCTTCGCTTCGCCACCTCGCCCCAACCCGTCGTCTTCTTTTTCCACTCGGGCTCGCGGCATCCCCGCTGCAACGCGCCTTTACTTTTAGGCCCCCGGCGTAATTATCGCGTCTTGCGGTTTGCTAGCGGTCTGCTCCGCTGCTGTTCAGCCTACAGGTGGTCCACCCTGGATGGGAGGGGTCCAGGGTACGCGTTCCCCTCTCTTACCCCATCTCTTCGGTGCACTTGTTGGTCCCTTTTTCAAAGGCACATATGAATTCTAAAAGATTTCGAAGCGGGAGGTTCATTAACTCTGAATTAAAGCGACGATTCCAATTGGTCTTGAGGCTATCCCAATATTCTGTACGACCAACTACATTCGTCACAGGGTATTTGTTTCCGGAAACAAGAAGGAATGAAGCTTGGACCTCAAGGAGGATACAATTTGGCGTAATTTGGATATTCGGCGGTTTTAAAAAAATTCTTGCCTTAGTTATTTCTGCGATTCTTTTTCACGGCTTGTTTGAATATAAAAGGTGACGTCTACCCTATCGTGTAAATCTCTGTCCAAGCTTGATTTCTACAACGTCCCTTATCCGTACTTATTTGGAAGAGGCGCTGTGCTCCAAGTACATTGAATCGATTTTACGCGATTGCGCAATTAAAGGTTGATGGCTGCTCGGC
Organism: Andrena bucephala; assembly: GCA_947577245.1. Taxonomy (NCBI): domain Eukaryota; kingdom Metazoa; phylum Arthropoda; class Insecta; order Hymenoptera; family Andrenidae; genus Andrena; species Andrena bucephala. The sequence continues at coordinate 45,055,459 of OX387715.1, read as the reverse complement.
GATTTTACGATCCCACTTTTGATACGCGTTCGACCGAAACGGACCAGAAATTACCCGCTTCCCCATCTTCCTCGTTCGCCCCCACCCCCTAGGAGGTTGCATTTCCTTCAAAACGAAGGAGCGTATGAACAGGTGGCATCAATTACCGCGGCATGCGCGCCGAAACTTCCGCGATTTTTTGCCCCTCGGCCATAATAAAGGCGCGCGCCCGTGATCGTTAAATACAGGGTGGTTCTTCGCGTGGAGGCAATATTGCGGGTCCCGATGATTTGGAGACTCGAAGAGAAGCGAAGAAATTAGTACCACATATAGTCACAGTAACTGTTTTATGTTTCTCCAGTTACACTGCTTAAAATAACTAAGTCAATTCTTCAAACTGCTATAATTTCCAAAATAATTCGAAATTTTAGAAAATCCTACGCCAGGTGAAAGCTAATATATTCCTGTTGATATATGTCTTTTGTATTTCCTTCTCAGATGATCTAGTTTGTCCCGGGAGTGTGGCCGAGTTTTTTTGCAGTCCTCCGGAAAACTATTTTGTACAATTTTTCATAAAAAAAGTTTTTCTAGCCAAATAAAGGTTGCTTTAAAACTACATAAAAATCCAAGCCCTATATTTTTATTTATTATACGAACAAAAAATTCCTAACTCTGTCTTTTGTTAGTGACTTCAGGGTGCCCCCCACCCCTTAAGCCTCCTTCCCATAAAAATATGCAATCATTGATTTTCGCTGCTGGTTAGTTCCCGTAATCTATTTCCTAAATACAATTGACCCATTACCTATCGATACTTGCTTCTACTTCCTCCTTAGTCTAGATTCAGACGACAGACTCAAAAAAACCCCACCACGAGCCGTCCACGTTTACAACATCCCTTCAATCACCGTCCAAACCAAGAACACTAAGTCCGTCATAAAACGACTGTCCCGCAGTAAACTCCGGATTGCGTCACTGGGCCCGTCCACGATACAGTCCCAATCGTGGATAGACGCTAACCTCCGAATAATTACCGTTCCCTTTTTAGATTAGTCCGGCGACTATCTGAAGAGGCTCCCTTTCGAAACAGAGTACCCCTCGAGATACGCTCGGTTTTATTACGATGAAAATCCATCCGCTCGGAGCGCACGCGGCCCTTTAAGATCGTCGTCTCGCCTCGTCCCACCGGCGGCAAGGAAAGTGGGAGCGAGAAGGAGGGCCCTGAATAGGCAGAATGAGGGGCGATCGGGGGAAGATAAGCCGCGCTACAAAGAACAAGCATTTTACTCGCGAGTCATCGGCTCTACGGGGTCGGCCGTTGTGTGGTACACGAGCCCCGGCGTCCCGGACACGTTGCACTTTGACTTTTACGCCGAAATAAACGTTTTATAATGATGCTGCAGTATCTCGGGAACTCGTTTCGTCCATTAGCCGGCGATGCACCTGTACCGTGGGTCGAGAGCGCGGGGGTGTGCGCCTTCCTCGGGAAAAGGGTTGGATCGTCCTGGGACCGACCCTCTAATTTCACCGTCCCGAATAGACTCTAGCCCAGAGAGCCTGTCTACGGTTTTCAGGGTCGACGGGGTCAAGCCTCGAGGTAGAACTTCTTTTTTTTTCGTCTTCCCCCACTTGCCACGTCGCTTTGAACGGGAGTGACCGTTCTCTATTTCCGAGGCCAGGTAACGAACGAACGGTGGCTATGATTGAGGTGAATTAGAAACCGGAAGGGGTGGAATTAGTTCTGTGGTGGTAACGTCGGGGGCGAGGAAGTGGGATGTCTTTTGTACTTGTTCCTGTTCCTCGCGCCTCTGTAGCCGCGCTTTTAAGTGATGTTGTGACGGGGAGATCCGTGAGTGACGCGGAAGTGATTGCTTTCGTTGGAGACGGGGTTGAGAAAGAGTAAAGGGATTCCTCGTGGGAAAACAGGTGGGAAGTGTAGGGATGAATTCCTTTCCGCGAGGCTCTGCTGTAGGTATGCTGGCATGAGTTCAGAGTTGGATTGGGGAATCTATCAAAAGGAAGTCTTTTTATTTTATTATTGGATGTAGGGTTAAATATGATAGCTAAACTCGTGAATACGGAGATCCTGATAGTCAGTATGTATCCATCTATATTTCCAGTAGGAATTTAAGCATCTGTCCAATCATGAAGCACATCAGTTCCAAATCATATTCCACTGTACACGTATCGTTAGAAGCAGGGGATTGAAGCCGACCCAATTTTCAATACAATATTTTTTCAATGATGAAAAATTGAGAATTAGTATTTAAGGGGTTTCTCTACCTTGGTGGGCGGAAAACGATGCGAAATTTGAGAATTTTTTAGAAGAAACACATTAAATATATTTACTTCCAACGTTGTGGCTTTACTTGTCAATCTTTCGAGAATATGAAAAAAAATGTATGCAAAAATAATGATTATATCCGGAGTTATAGTGCTTCAAATATGCCTTACAAAAATGATATGCGCATGGTTAGCATAAAATCTGTCGTTGTAGTTGTCTGAAATAGAAAATTTAAAAATTTGTGTAATCTATATGAGTGTGGCTATCGTCTGATTTCGTAGATTAAATGACAAATACTGAAAAGTAAAAAATATGGCAGCGTAAAACTGACATCGATTTCTACAAAAAATTCGCTGGTTTTTTAAGTCGCAAAACTCTACCTTTGCAAAAACCGACTTAGTTTTAGTAACAACGGGAAAGGGATATCTACTGAAGATATATACCAAGTTTGAAGTAAATCGGGTGATTGGTATTTGACATATCATGCTAATTAATTCGGAAAACCTCGTTTTTAGTTTGACGCGTTTAAAGTTTTAAGTACTGTTCTTTTTAATTATTTTTTAAATGTTGCCTAACTATATACAAATATAGGAATAAAGTTGTCAAGTAATATAATTTGAGAGTATCTCTTAGAAAAAATCCCAAATATCGCGCTCCTTTTCAGACCGTCGAAGTAAGGACATCCCTTAAAAATATTCACTCATCTTCTTTTATAAAAAAAAAAATAAAATTCCAACCTACGAACAAGTCACCCAACATTTACTACCTTTTCCTACACAAACAATCACCCAAACTACAACATTTGAGCCCAATCACAATTTTCACACGGAAATAGAGAACCACTGCAAACCCAAATACAAACAGTTTCGGCTCTCTGCCCTGTGCAGCCAGTATTTCCAGCACGCGCTTCTCTCCGCGGGTCCAAGAAAGAATGCGCGGCTGGAAAGTAAGACGCCTCACCGTTCGTTATCGAGAATTTCTCGGCGGAAGCGCGTTTAAGGTACACCGATCGCGACACCGCCGCTGACGCCGCGCGTCGCAATTACTTTTCCTCGGGCTGACGAACGGCCGGCGCGTTATCTGCTTTCGCGACGCCGAAGAAAATATCCCCCTCTGGCCGATAATTTCGTGATGTACGGCCAGCGTGATCGTAACGTGTAACGAGCGTCGATTTCTGCTTGGCAACGAGGGACGGCGAAGAGACACGGGCGCGCTGCCCGAAAAAAGAAAACGTCCACGCGGAAGACGAGTGGGGGTAACGAGGAGAGAGAATCGAAGAATTCACGAAAGAAGCCTGGAATTTATCGCCGTCGGAATATTTACTGCCAGCCGGTATGAATATTCAGCCGGGTTTATTTTACGTGCTCGCCGCTTCCTTATGTCCCGGCTCGTACGCCGCCGTCGGGTCAGGGGTTAATGAAACTTGCTGAAAAAAATGCAAATAAGTGAAGGAGCGCACGCTCTCGCGGCGTACGCGCGGCGGCCGCCGATAAAAGTATCCGTGGAGCGCAAATTAGAGGCTCTCGAGCGTAAAGGTATCGAGCGAATTTGACCGTGTGAGCCTCTCGCGAGCCTCGGCTTGTACGTGAGCCAGGTAATGATAGCCGGTCTCTTTCTCTAAATCGCCACTCCCCGTTCGTATTGGCGCCTCACGACGTTCATTTCGTAGATCATCCACGAGGCGTGTTGCGAAACGGGCCCCGGGCCCGTGGGACTCGTGGACGTTGGGCCTGGCTCGTTGTTGCTCCAGTTTCCTTGTGCTCCAGTTTCGTCTAGATATTTTATAAGTTTGATGGATCCTATCGAGTGGTCGTAGTTTACTAGCTTTGTGTGATTGGTTGCTTCAGTTGTATGTAGGTGTTGCTGTATGGTGATTGTGGAATGAGATTGAGGATGTAGGTTTGGAAGTGATGTGTCTTTGTTGTGTTCGCTTGCTTGGAATTGATGAGAATGAATTACTGAACTGAATCTTCTTTTGAGGGCTCTATTTTCTTCTTTTGTGATTGGTTGCATGAATGTACCTGCATCAGAACCTTTGTAGTGACTCTGGTTTTGGAATTTGAGATAGCAAACTTAGTCTTGTGATATGGTTGCTTAGAGTTTCTTCAAATTGAAGTATCTGCTTTGTTTGATGAGACGAATTCTTTTTTACAGTTAGTTATTACCGCCCAATATTCTTGTACTTTTCTACTATCATTGGAGTCTAGTTATGCAGAAAGCTACCAACTCTCAATGATCGGAAACTGAGTTTGAGTTTGAAGATTTGAATTGTTAAAGAAAAGTAACTTTATTTCTATGGGGTATATTTTATTTCTTGGTGAGAAGAATAATTAATATTGTTTTAAATTTTCTGTTGTTTTTGTTTTTCGAGCCTAAAATGGAACTATGGCTTGGTACTTTTAATAATTGTATAACGTAAGAGATGTTCTATGGTTTGGTCATTTTTTGCAAAATAAAGATCACAAAATTATGTGATTCCTAAGTAGATACGGTTCAACTAATTTTTTGTCATTTTGAAGGTTGGTAAGTTTCTGTATAACTAGGCCCATTTGTGACTGGATGCTTCTGTTTTGAGTCTCGTTGACTATTACTTTACCACTGACAGTAACATTGATGTCAGTTACATATAAAGCATACTATAAAGCAGCAATTCTCGTAATCTCCCATCAGAAAATTCTATTACAAATCACGATTCTCGTAAACACTGTATCCAATTATTCTTAATTTTCCCAAGGTCCAAATTTTGCACAGCGGATGAGACGAAATTCAGCACTTTTATTTATATATATCCCATACAACTTTTCATAAACAAAATTTCAGATTCTTTGACAGAATATTATCGTGGTCCGAAGATATCTCTGCTTTTCCCTTAATTACGAGGAATGCGGTGTAATCAAAACTCAAATCTCATTCGACGGGGATATCTTCGGCCACTTGTGCGCTCCGTACGTTGGGGAATTAATTATTTCCCGGTGAAATTTCCGCGCAGTTTGTCCAGGCGGAAAAGAAACGGACTTTCAGCGGTGATTTACGTACCGTGACCTTTACGTGTGCCGTTGACGAACACGGGATGTGTGCCTGTAAATGAGAATAAGGCGGCAGGTGCACGTAACACGGTAGTTCCCCGAGGAGAGGACCATCTGGTGACGTACCGTTTCCAAGGCAGAAAGTGGGACGTAAAAGGATGTTAATAATTACATGTGCGAGCGCACTATTCGATGCTTGACAAGGAACAATCTCCTCACTACGTATACTATATTATTATATTATAAATTATAAACTGTCAAGTGTGCAGAATCGATTAAATTGAAACTCCATCAACAGATATTTCCTCTACTATACTTAGGGGAGACCAAGGACTAACGTAACAGTTCGCATTTTTGAGTCTGTAACTGTTCAATTTTTTAAACCTTTCTAAACGATGGTAAACCTTGGTTATTAAGCAAAATAATCGATCCGAAAAACTTGGAATATATTACGACAGTTTCATTAACCGTCCGTTGCCACAGTGGGTCAAAGTGGCTCACAATTTAACTTTGAGGTAAAAAATATCATTGAAAACGGTACTACATACGGTTTAAAACTGGTGATACTTTAAATGTTAATTTTCAAAGATGAACATATATTCTACAAATTTACCTCAGAATTTTTGCGACTTAATTTAACAGACAGTTTTTAAATAGCAGCTGATTGAAAATTAGCTTGGGTCGATCCAGTGTGACAACTACGTTCGAAAAAAAAAATAGATGTAACAACCGAGGATTAAATAAGCCTTTCTTAAGAATAAGTCATTCGTTACTTTTGTTCCCACTCCCAGGGACCATTCTAACACCGTATCTAATTTGATTAAAAAATCGAATTAATAAAAAAGATGCTTCTAAATGTAATTTTTATTTATTCCGTGGATAGACATAAACATAAATATAAACATAAACAACAGAAAAAGCTGCTGGTCAATTGGCATTTGTTTTATAAAACTTGTTAACTTCGTTCCGCGTTGCGTTTATCCCAAGCTTCCCCTACGTTGATATCACCACTAATATCAACGACAAATTCATCTGCTTTGCAATCTCACTACATTATGACCAGTCTTTAAGGTTCTGAAAGTTTTACTGAAGCCTGCCTGTCGTGCTTGCTCCATCTTTCAAGCTTGCCTTCGTCCCGCGCTGTTCTATTTTCGCAGTCCCGCGTTGCAGCGTCAGTGAAGAGTGGCGAGATGTCGAAAACGGCGAGAGGGCGCGTTACTTTGGCCGTGATCCCCGTTGTAAAGATACGCCCGTATATTCTGTGGAACGGTCGGGATAATGGGTCTATTCTGGATGGGTTTAATCGCCGTTTTAAATATTCTAATTAAACGCGGGGCCTATGTTTGCGGCGGGATGGACGGTCCTGTGACTCCTGAACGCTCGGATCCGCGACTCCTTGACTTAACGTCCGCGGAATGTAACTGTTATTTTATGGCGAGATAGTAAAAATACATTTGGGCAGATTACGGGAGAGCCGTAGCGGCTGATATATATCTCCCGGTCCCTCTTAAATTATAGATTTAATGGATTTGCTTGGATACTTTGCAAACATTCTGCTTAAATGCCTACACGAGCCTGGCTTTGCAGCTGTGATCGTAAAATTCTCGTCCCCGCTGACGTTTTTCAAACGCTTCATCGGCTGTACAGTGGATGGCGAAAGGAGAACAAAGTATTTCGGGAGTGGTTAGGTGGTGCGTAAACGCGCGATCCGACGGATTCGGGTGCCTAATGAAGTCCTGCGTATCATCCGAGTGGACAGTGGATGGTGGCTGGGCACAGCTGTTCCTCCTTCCGCTTGGCTCCCTTCACTTCTGATTTCTAATTTTACTGCGTCGATCTTTGGGTTCTAATGACGACTGTGAAAAATTTACATAGATATGCGCACTGCCAGGTTCGTTAATTCTTGGTGCCTTTGCTGATCATTCTACTCTCCATCTGTTTGTGTTGGATTAATTAAGTATGTATGATTGATATGTGGTTCAGGCACAGCTTTATAACTGTAGCTCAGTTTCCTGCACATATATACTTTCTTCATCGTAACATTTCCCTCTTTTTTTTTACAATTGTGGTATACTGAAACTATGAAACGAAAGGTGTTTGAAAATAATTTGGGTTTTGAGAAAGGTGTCATCTAGAAACCAGAAGTCAATACTCACTTACAAAGTACCCGTGGCGCACCCTTGGGGATCCCTGGCACCCCCCAAAGAAGGGGCTTGGTAAGGAGAAGAGAGAAGTGAAGTTCATTTTTTAAATAAATTTTTATAATCACCTAATGAATTTTATTCAATTTGCATTAAACATATTTTTATTATCCACTTAACTTAGCTCCCCCAAAATTAAATCCTGAGTGCACCACTGCTTAGTACTCTTACCATTCTGCAACATTCAATAAGTAGACAAAACAAATTCTGACTGAAGGATCTAGCCGGGGAAGCATAGGGGAAATGATCCCAGCACCGATTTTAATAGATATTTATATATTCCAAATAATGCTCTGTGTCTAAAAAACCACTGAGAGAAATTTCAGATCTCTACCTCCTTTCGTTAGGGTGATATGGTGATAACAATCCCAAACTTTACCATTTTTCTTCGCAACAACTACTTAGGAAAATTGAATGCTTGAAAATTCACGTAGTAGGTACTTCTAAGCTTTACCACATATTAATTGGAATACACAAATACTAAAATTGGTGCTTGGGCAATTTTCCCTATGCTTACCCGGCCAGACCCTTTCGCAAGTATCTATTATCTAAGAAAGGAAGTATCCTTTCTTCTGTTAATAAAAATATATTGCACCTACCGTAAGCACATTTTCACGGAAAAATCATTTTTAAATTTTAAGCGCTTCACAGTCGCCAGATGGATAAAACTACCTCGCGGTCACGATTCGAACCATTTCTGCGACTTGCACTGCTAATAAGTTCCCAAAAAATTTGCATAATACATGGCCAAACATGGTAGTCGTGACTTTCCCGCGCTTACCCCCTGATAGTAATGCAACGTGATTTACTACCGTCTCGGCGGCAGCGAGCGTGTGTATTACCTTACAAAGCAGGAACACTTCTCGGTTCCCATGTTTGGCGATCGATAATGCATGTTAATTATCGTACATTGTTTTAATTCCAACGTGCGGCGAGCTTTATTATCAGGCGGCTTTTGATTTACGGGCCGACAGTAAACTGTACCTGTGGCCACAGCGGCAGCCTTACATGTGATCCATCCTTTTTGGTCGAAAGTACAGTTTTTATTATTCGTCTGAATGATACAGTGCATTCAATTTATTTAGTACACTTTGAATAATTTAGGAACATTATGTGCGCTTCGTTTTTAAGCGACTTTGTAATTTCAGTCCAAATTGTTACCTTTCGATTGAAGAGGAATCACATGAACAGGTGGCCAGAGGTGTAATTTTCGTGAAAATAACGGTTTTTATAACCTGAATGTGAATTATACTTCCTGTCGTGAAGATATTAATAAGCGCAGTCCATTTCACTTGTTTTCAACTAGTACTTTGTTTCAAATCTGGCACATTGGAATTTGATCAGTTTTATTGCCTTTGTATTTTGAACGTGAGGAACCGGCATTAATTAATTTTAATTATTACCTTTCTAATTACCATATTTGCGAGAGTATACTTATTCTATTCTACTTTGTAGTGAATATTTTCAAAATAGAAGCATCAATTGAGGCAATTTTTACTATAATGTTACAGTATCAAAAATTTAGGTATTCCCACTTATGATTAAATATCATGTATTTCAAATTTCAGCTATGAGATATTATCAGGGTTACTTTGTACGTGGATAAACTACGAATATGTGCAGGGTGTTTCCTAAATATTTAATCCACTATAGATTAATCATTTCAAACACTTAAGGGGGTAGGTTACCCTCAAAGCTCAAAATCAGACCCTCCTTCAAACGCATATTCTGAAGTAATAAATGAATATACCTAGAGGTAATTTTTGTTTGAATTTTTAATCGTCATTTCGTTGACTTTAATGCACAAAAAGAAAATTTTAAATATATTTGCAGGAAAAAAGTTATAAATACAAATGTGAGAGCGTGTGTTGTACGCGATGCACCGTCTGATGGTGAACACGATTCCGGACAGGTGAATTATCAAAATCACAAAGTAAAGGCATTTTTATAATCTGTAAGACAGTCTCCATCTTGTGCCGGGAGCAAAATTTTGATAAACAAATGAAAACAATTTTTAGGTTGATGTATATGATTTTATCCTTTTTTTGAAGGACAAAAATTGTTTAACTATTTTTAAGAATTTATATTGAAACTATAAATGCTCCCGCCACATTGTGGGGCATAATTTCCTGCACCTCCCTGTAAATTTTCATTCAAATCAGCGGTTCTCGAGATTTTATGGTCACCGTTTTAGAAAACGTAGTTTCTGGGAAATCGCGTGCAAAGTTGAACATGCACTTTTGTCGTTATCCGATCTCCTGTGCAGGCTCGTACATATTTTACTGTAATTCCTTCAATTTTTCGAATTTCTGGGCCCGGTTGCGCTTAAAATACGTAGAAAAGATGTAGCTAGCGGAATATGGAAAAATCTTAAAAAAACAATTTTCGAAAATTTTTAGGATAACCTACCCTTAACTGAGAACCTTTGATGATCGAATCCTCTTTGCCCTGCATCAATTCCCTCCTTTCACGAAACAAGAAAGGATCCCCCCCCGCACTTACAAGAACCCAACCCCTTACTCCTCAAAATTTCACGAATCCGTTTCATCAGATTACAATTTCTCTCGAAACGCATCCAGCTCACCCGCCGTTTAATTCACCAGCGTTAATCCCGATTTCCCGAAAGCCGCTTTCGGCGCGCCTCGGTTAATTTAAAGCATCGCGCAACACCGTCGGCGAAGAAATCCGTTCGAGGCCCCTTCCCATGATCCAAAACTTTAATCCACCGATTTACCACTCTCCGGCTGCCTCGCCGGCTAAGAGCCATTAAAAGTTTTACCTTTAATATCGCGCATAAACACCGCGGCAGAATTTATGCCGCCGTATTTAATCGACACCGTCTTAAAAGGGTCCCTCATCGAGGCTCACCGGCGTCACAACGTTTCACTGCGGGTATTATGCCTTTACTTAACTGGCATACCGTTTTGTTTTGCCACCGAGAACGCGCCACGGCCGCGGCGAGGATGTGGAAAAGCAAGGTGGACCGACACAGTGGTTCCCGCTTGAGAATAAAAAGAGCGAAAGACAACGAGGAAACAGAGGAGGAGAGGACGACTGGCGACGGGCCAGCGAAGAAGGAGAGGACGTGACGTTGATATTAAGAAAGAAGAACGGGTGATGTTAAAAGCGAGGGGGATCAGGGAGCGCGTCGAGCCTTGGATCCTCGGTTTACCGTCGAACAGGCTAATTGGACGTAATTAAATCCGCGTAGGTACGCGTGCATCTGCTCCTGGTGTCATCGGATGTAATGAAAATCCCAAGCTGCTTATAAGTACAGCGCTCTGGGTCTCGGTTGACCCTGATTTCGAAGGCAGTCTCGTATCCCAGAGACGTCATCGTCAATTCTCCAGAGGGACTGTTTACTGATTATTAAATGGCGTATTAAGAGATCCTTCCCGATGAAGATTTCTGTCATGTTGCCAGTGACATCAGGTTTCATGTTTTGTGGAAGGCTGCCAGTGGTCGCCATAGTGGTGATCGTGATTGGAATTTGCTAAATGGGGTGGAGGATTAATTGAATGGTGCGGAGAGGATTTTTAGAGGTAGCATAGTGATTATGTTGATAAACGTGGCTGGGCTGTGGTTAGGCTAAATAGGCAACCATGAGTGGCTGATCAGATATGATGCATCTTTACGGTGATGTTCTTCGAGTGGTTGGAAGAATGCTACTTCGAGAAGCAAGGGTTTTGTTTTTTAAGTTGTTGCCTCGGATTCATTATTTAATTATAGATTAATTTAATGATTTAATTATGCGTTAGGTTTAAGAATTTTTTAATTCTTTTAATGCATATTAGGGTACACTGGGAATACGCTATCTTAACATATTTTATTTCTTATGCTACAGAGGAAAGTGACCTAATAAATGCTGCATGTTTATTTTTACTTAAATCGTTTGTATTTCTCCATGTACCGAATTCATTTTCATTGTTTAATTACGCTGCAATTTTATTTCATCTGTCATTATTCCCAGGAATTTCCATTTGATATAAATAGATGTTTGGAAGTTACTGGGAGTTACAGGGCCAACCAAGTGATTTAATATTCGTTCGATAATAAATTCTTCATGAAATTTTAAAAACGTCCCCGCCTCGATTTATCGACGTTCAGCCGTATCTGTTGATACTATCCACTTAAACGGTTAACTATTAAACCTCGGACCGTTCATTTGGTTAACCGCATATTATATTGCGGTCGATCTGCGTACGATCAATCGCTCGCATTTGCGATAATAACTTCATTGCGGTGTCGGTAGCATCGATCTTGGATAACGTGCGTACACGCGGGAGCATCTTAAAATCTGGCGAACATGAAAAATAATGTCCCACTTGCGTTTAAAGAGCTCATGTTCTCAGCTTTTGTACATCGTTTAAAGTACTTGGAAGATTACATTTTTACGTGAAACACTATAAATTGCGAAAAATGAAGGTGGTGAAAAAGTAGAAAGTAGAAAGAGTGAGTGCCTCCACCATCGCATAAAATATCGATCATAATCTTTACAACAGTAGGGGAGACCGGGGCTAAAAGTTCCGATTTCGATAAAACATAAAAAATGATTGGAAAATAATGTAGTTATTCTCTTCACTATTGACCAATTTCTTGTTAAATTTATTATATTTTATGATTTTAGGCTTGTATTCAATATATTGTAATAGGTTTTTCATAAAAAGTAATTTATTTGTGGCTGGTCGAAGCGGAACTTCTCACCCCTTTATGGGGCAAGTTGTTATCGCATTGGGGTAAGTTGTTACTAAGATATAGGAGTTGCCTTTTAATGAAATATTTCATTTTCTAATGAAATAAAACAGAATTTTATTAATAATGTTTATTTATGGAGGTTCGGATCAACAAAAATGTATTATCTTTAAATGAAAACCAAAACAATATAATAACCATAAAACCTTTGGTATAAAAATCTTCGGTATAAAAATTAATATCTACAAATCAGTCTTACATTCAACTGTTTGTGGGTACCTACTTATTGAGATTTGTACTAATAGCCTACAGCGGCTTCTTGCCCAGATTGTAGTTTTTTAATAACTCTCGATAGAGTCAAGTCGCAGATACTGAATTCTCTAGCGACAGTTTTTATCTTTATGCATAACTTCGATAGAAATAGTGCCACTTTCCGCCTTTCATTCATATGTTCGCATTTTAAAACACAGCAAGAACAATTTATATATTTGCGGTGGGGCAAGTTGTTACGGTAACATGACCCAAATCACGGTAACAACTAGCCCCTATCGATAAATGTAGCAATTTGAGAGATTATTTTGCTTATACATATATTGAAACGATAAACACTATTACACCATGTTCTAAAATGTAATTTGATCCATAAGAACGAATCAATCAATAATATCGACGTTAAATAATCGAAATAGACCAAAAAATAATGATAGAAAAATATTTACTTATCTGGTACGCGACTAATAGGTCCTTGCTTACAACCTCACGGTTCACTGTGGCTAACACTATTAAAATGGGCGATAGAGTGGCATGATCAACACACACGGAAAAAATAATTCAAAGTACATCGGTCTTTTCATTTTGAAGATAGAACCGTCGGAACAACTTACCCCCGGAATTTTTAGCCCCGGTCTCCCCTACTCTGGCTTCTTAACCCCTTCATTTTCACCACCTTTCATTTGTATCGATCCACCTACGTGCCTAAACTCCTTTATTTAGTTAGCAAAATCCTCTATAATTTATTCTAAGCTTCCTTCCTAAAATTTGGAATCACTTCGGCACTCTTGAAGCAGGGAAATTCAAATAACATCCTCGTGCTCTAATTCTGAGATACCATAATCTCGCAAAGCAAAGTGTACTCCAATGATTCCCAGACTCCTTCACTTCGAGGAGGAAACTTGTCACACGACACGCCTCCACTAAAAATCAGCAAGTAATTCCCGACTTTCATGCAGCATATAAATCAATTCCTCCTAGTGCATTCTTCCCACGTTTCTCCAGCGCCCCTGCGAGCTTCGCGTGGCACCTGTTAACGAACTGCCATCAACAGCGGCAAAAACCCTCGTTCCCCAAGCGGAGATGTTGAAATCGACGATTCTCATTCACGTAAGGAATCTCTCACGCTGATACCGGAACTGGCCACGCCGAATCGCAGAGGGAAGCCCCCCCCCCCCCCCCCGCGCCAGTGCTGCCCAGAGATCGTGGAATCCACGGCGGTCCCGGGGCTTCTTTGAGCCCGTCCCGACGCTGCAGAAAATTAATTCGGCAAATTACGCGGCGGGGATAAGCGTGCGCGGAGGGGTTGCAGCTTCCACCGTTCGGCCGGTTTCGCGTACAAGCCTTTAACGATACGGAACGAAGGTTACACACGGCATAACCGTTGGTTATCCCGTGCACGAGTAACATTCCAAACATCCCACGAGCGGTCACGCGATATTCCCCGGGGTCCTGGAACATTCGTTCGTATATGGCGGCGCATTATCCCGGAATCCAGCCAAACGGATCGCCGTTTCCCACGGAGCGTCGCCCCTTTCGTGGCCTCCGCCGACGGATTTCGCGTGTGCATAACTCCCGGGGCCCGATTAATTATCGCCCCTCTAATTGCTGTAATAATTATGACCACGCAACCCACGTGGACGGCGCCGAGGGGGGATCTAATCGCGCGACGCTCGCGAGAGAACGCTTTCGTCTGGGCGCAAAGGTTATCGATGATGATAAACGAGGGGGATTAATGCGCTAATATTGAGGATACGGAGGGTCGTGAAAGCGGAGGATTTTTCTAAGTGCTTGGTTCTCGAGGGGAAGAGTTGAAGGATTTTGGGAAGGAATTTTGAAAGATGGAAGAGGATTGTTCAGTCAGAAGTTCTGATTTTTGGTTTGGTAGATCAGGTGGAAAATTTTTGGGTTTGTTTGTTGAAGGTTGCATCAAGCTGTGTTATGTTCTCCTTTGAGTTTTCATTTAGCTGATTGCATATTGTTCGACTGATGATTTTTAGTTAGCTTCTATGCGCGATATTAACCCACTTGGTGATGTTACGTTTCTTGCAAACAGTCTCAAAATTCCACCACCGTAATATTACGTTTGACAGAATCGTAACTTCTTTACGCTTTTTATCGAAAGAAGTGTTTCGTCCCAGTTTATAAACATTTATGTAGTAAAATAGAAACATAAAAAAGGTTGTAATTTTTTAAAGCTTTTCTAAAATTTAGGGCGTAGTTCAGGGGTTAAGGCTAAAAATTGTAAAAGATTGTTTAAAAGATTGTTGTAAATAAGTTGAACAGTCTTATTCTGTACCCTCGTGTTCTCTTTGTATCCACTCTCGTGTATCCCTGAATCTGTCAACCCTTTCTTCATATCCCCTCCATACGAATGAATTTTATAAATTAACTATGCTGGAATGTCCTCAAAGTGACAAAGTCACATTTGTAGATATACATATGTTTTTCTTTCTGATTAATCTTACTTCGACCATGGCTGTGTTGAATTCAGAATAGCTTATCAATATTTCTAGCATCTGATATTTGTAATTGCTCGAATTACCATGCACCACACGAAATATATGTCTCTGTAAGGGTGCAGCAGTCAGCGGTTGAAAAAAGGAAAGGGTCGAAGTCTTCATCGGGTTGCTCTGTTTTTTCGAGCAGCATAATTTTCTGGTGCGCCGGTTTTTTCCACGACGGGCGAACCACCATAAATAAATGTTGTTTTTACGGCTGCCAAATTGGGCGTTTAACGTACGCTCGGGTTTTACTGGCGGTGGAGTTCGTCGACGTTCCCGCGAGGGTCTGCCATTTCTTTTTCGTCCGCGAATACGGCGCAACATTGAAACGAAAATTAGTGTGGGAATTATGTAGCGAGAAAACATTATTCCCTTAGTCACTAAAACAGAGGAGAAATGGAGCAAAAATACAGATTCATACACCTATAATTTCTGAAATTCCTCAAGTTTTTTCCTCCCCCTCTTTAAGCACTCTAAAACAAAAGTTTTCGATTTAAATTTCTCGTTATTTTTGCACTATCGGACAAGTAACTGCACGTGAAAATTTCGAGGGAAAATGATATCTTCCAAATAGTGGAAAGTGAAAAATCTCTTGTTTATCGAATTATCTCGTTTATTAGTTTCTAAATAGTACGAATGTATCATGGTTATATGGTACAATTATTCACCCTTCGTTCAGCCGGATTCGACGGAACCTCTTCCTTAAAAACACCCAGCGAAACAAGACTACGAAATTGCCATTGACCGGTGCACGGGGCCAGGGTGCTCCTCGCCGGAGGTACCAATTTTTTCCCGAAGATAATACAGTACCGTAACGCATCGGGCACGCAAAAATACCGTGCACCATCACCATCATCAGCGAAAACCATCCCTGGCGAGAATCGAACGTAACGTTGCCTGTGGAAATAGACACGTCGCAATGTATCTCTGCCCAGTGAAGCTATTCCTTCACTGTTGCAAACGATGTTGCTAACAAACGCAACCTCGTTTATTCAGGAACGCAGTATTTTCGATCATTTCCTCTCAGATCTTCTGAATTTCCACAGTCAACAGAAATTTCCTTGAAGCACTTCATCTGATTAGGAATCAGTGTTCCCTTCGCTATTTTTAAAACTAAAGATACCTCTGCTCTTCACTTCGTAATTCTCGAGTCTTTTGTATAATATAAAACTGCACATCTTCTTTTCAAAAACGTACAATAGTATAATTTAAAAGGTGAGGTAACCTGGGTTGCCACCTTATCAAAATATAAATCCCGCAGTGTCACACATTCCAACCCTAAAATGGAAAGGGCAAGAAAAAGATTTGTTCTCGAATATCTGGAAAACAAAAGTGCAATTCTTTTAAACATGAATAATTGAGAATTTAATAATAAATTCTTATCAGTTTTTGAATTAACAACTTTTATTATATATAAAATGCCACAATTTCTTATTATATCATTTTTTCTACCGGAGCCCGAAGATTTGCTTCAAAAGCCGAAGTCTCCAGGGAAAAACCAGGGAGATGGCAACCTGAAGTTAACAGGAAAGGGAGCCTCGTGACAGAATCCGATGATTTGCAGCATCACAATGAAAGAAATCATTGAAAGGGTCGGATAATTCCCGATCAGAAGAGGAATTTGAATAGCCCCGGACCGCAAAGTGCAGCATAAGTAAATGATTGCCCGGGCAAATCGCGCGCCAGTCCCGTTTCTCCGAAATCCAATTTCTTTCCTGGCCAATTACGTCGGGGGTCAAACGTATACCATCGTTTCCTTCGATATGTAGGAAGTCCCTTTTCAAGGGACCTATTAAAAGAAATAGGCTCTGATTATACTCGGGCAAGGGGTGCAGCTGCGGTGTAAGCACCATCGCCGGGCCGGGGCCGCGGTGAGGACACAATCCTCCTTCGTGGATGCGCTCACAAAGTACGAGGAGGTCTCATTATCTGCCGTGAGAATTTGGATTGCACCGATGGTGTACGTGGGAAAAGATTACACTGTAATCTCGCGCTGGGTTTGTCGGTATCGTAATTCCCTCCTGGGAAGAAATATATCAGAGGAAAGTAGCTGCGCGTGTTCCATCGCTCCAGGGAAATGCTTTCGCCGCGTTTATGCTCGCGAGGATTCTACGTACGCCCTTCGCTCCGCGTCGGTGGCAATCTTCCCTTAGCCTAAAGCTGCCTGTTGACCAGACTTGTCGTGGATTCTGCCAAATTACGCGCCAAGTGCCCGATCGCAAGCGGGTTGTTATTAGCAGGGATTGGGGGTTCGCACGGTGTTACGTGTATCGGCGGGCGAATGTCTTATTAAAATATTTAGGGAGTCATTTGCAATTCAATATCGTCCTTGCTACGTGTACCTGGCTCCCGTGAATTTTCGAGCAACGAGGATGACGTTATTGAATCCTCCAGCGTCGTTCTTTCAGCTTCTGACTACATTAAAACGACATCAAACGTTCCACGGTGTCATTATCGATTCAACCACCGCCTGAAGGGGACACCTATAATCAGCGGCGATAACGTGAAACTTGGGAATCATTTTCGCAACGGACACGGCTTACATCTAAAAGAACTCACAGGATTATCATAAAGTCGGGAACATTGGCAGTTAATTAACATGTTTTAAAGAAGGAAAGGGACAACAATGTTATCCACTTTCACACTTGTAGTGCAATCACAAAAGATGCAATGTTATAATGGGATACTTGAAGCAAATGTGAAAATGTTAATTGTTATTTTATGTAACAAAATGTTACAAAAACTTGCCAATGTTCGGGGGAACATGGGGAAACTGGGGAGTTTACAGGACCTCAAATTCAGGAGTTGAAATGATAAACGATGCAAGTGCCAAAGAAATTAAAAATTATTCTTTTAGTGGCAAATGATGTAAATTCTATGCTGAATGTGGTAGTAAACGCTGTAATAATTTATTTTAGTTTCTAGGACTGTCAAAAGACAGAGATGAGAACATAAGTCCCAACGTGGCCGTGGTTAAAAAATAAAATACCCAAGTACTGGAAATTTTCACTTGTGACGCTTACATCATTTACCATTTCAACTCCTCAATTATGTATAACGTTAATTAACCCTCCGTGGTCACACCTTCTTATAATCACGAATTGGTCGTGTGGGGTTCACTGCACCTCGGCGTCATTTTATAGTTACCATTTTCGTATTTTTGAGTGTGAGAAGTGAAAATCTTTTAACTGTAATAGTCTTTTTCTACAAATGTAAATTTTGATATGTTGAAATTTGTATTTGAGAAAATACTTGTGGATAAAAGCAATTTTTAAGTTAATATCCACCAAATTTTTAAATTCTATTATTAAGGTGTACAAATGTACAGAAATATTGGCAAAGATCATATTGCCACGAAAGGTTAACCTCTGTTGTGGAAAGAAAATCAACTGAACTCTCAATCCCGCCCTCCGTAACAAGAATGCAATCTTAAGTGAGGAAGAGATGCAGTCATCACGTTGATTCTTCAAGATCGCCTAAATCATCCCCAGCTCAGTTCTCCAGATCTCCCAGCCCAACAAGAGAAGCATCCGGAAGAAGCATTTCTAACGCTTCATCCCTCATTAGCAGTGTTTTTCTGCGCCTCCTTAATACCACGCTTCGACTCAGCATGAAATACAAAAATCCCCGAACGATTGCGTGAATCCACGCTCGCCTGGAACCGACAAGTAGAAAATCCGAGAAAAGATCTCTAACACGTCTGAATCTCACTCCCCGTTGAATCAGCTCGTTACTTCGCGGGTTCTTGAGATTCATTCCTACTTCTGCGGGTACTATTGCGCGCGCTATGGCTCGAGAGCCGCGCATGGAAATTACCGGCGCGAGATGTAGCACGTGGAGCAGCGCGGTGTTTCCACGTTCCACGTGCGCAATGATAGGCGTCGATCGCGCTGGGGATGAGAGAGCGCGACTGCAGAATGCATCGGCGGAGCTATCATCGATCCGAGCACGCTAATGACGGGTAGAAATCTAGGTCTCGGAAGGGCGGCTGAGATCACGGGGCAGAAGAAACGGGCGTTCCGCGGGGCACCGTGGAAGCGAATCTCGGACTGGCCGAGATGCGCCTGGAAAGGTAATCGTTTCGCTCCGGGCGACGAAGGCGTCCGCTCGGCGAGCGAGCAGCACGCTCCGCCACGCTTCGACATCCCCACCCGCGCGTAAAGGCACGTTTACACGCCGCGATCGTGACTACCGATTGTTCGCCGTGCACAATGAGTCGATTAATCATTTGCCGCGGTTACTGTCGAAGCAACGCCACAGGGAAAGCTAGCTGGCAGTTTTTGGCGATCGTTCGGTATTCACTTTTCCATTTTTGTCGCCTGATAAGGGGAAAATATGCTGCTGGTTATGAATTCGAGACCACCAGCTTCGTCGAACGATACATGATACTCATTGGTTTCGTTGTGTAGCTTACTAAAATATGTCTACTTCGCTTTTCTATAGTAGGGATCCTTAACGTAGAATTTTTTATTAGTCCCTCAGTTCCTGAACCGGTAGAATTGCATAAAATCCATCTCACAAGGGAACATATCGAAGTGACAATCGTCGATTTTGATGCCACTTTGGTAGGAAGTAGTTCTTACAAAAATGTTTGACACGTATTTTTTCTTATTGGCTGACATTCATGTTGAAGGGGTGAAAACAGCCCCCAAAGTTGAGGTGTCAGAAACATGTTTAGTCAAATATCTTAGAAACTACAAGAGCTAGGAGAACGGTGTCCATGACAAAATTCTGTATTTTTTAATAAGGAATGCAGCTGTACAAACAGATTCCAAAAAATCCATTTTCTTTTAATGTATTATTTAAACAAACAGAATTTTTTTAAATCTGTTTGCACAGCTGCATTCCTTATTAGAAAATACACAACTTTGCCCTTAACACCGTTCCCCTAGCTCTAGTAGTTTCCGAGACATTCGACCAAACATGTTTCTTGCACCTCAACTTTGAGGGCTGTTTTCGCCGTTTCAACATGAATGTTAGCGGCCAAGAAAAAATACGTGTTAACTATTTTAGTAAGAGCTACTTCCTACGAAAGTCGCATCAAAATCGGCGATTGTCACCTCGATATGTCCCCTTGCCAGTGAAGGAAGGACCTAATTTCTGTTGAGCTAGAAGGAAAGGCGAATTTCTCTCCGCAGAGTTGCATGTTCAGCTGACTGTTCTACGATGCGTACAGCCTCAGGGTGATCATTAGCCTTGCGCTAATGCACGAGTCCCTTGATTTTATTGCCGCTGCCACTCGGGAAGTTTACGGCCCTTCGTTTCCATTCGACTTTACGCGACGACGTTACGGTTGGCGTCGTTGTCTTACCGGTTCGTTAGCGACAAATTCCGCGTGGCATAGCGGCCTCGTCCGGGCGAATTATCGTCTCGAGCGTAAAAATGACGACGATCGGGCCCGCGTGCGCGGAGGCTTCTTATTTACGTGGACGTAATGGATTCGGTCGGTAGTTGGCCCGTGGGTCTCGAGTAATTGGACGTGTCTAATTGGCGGCGGATTAAATGCGCGACGATTTGTAGGATCCGCTCGTGACGGTGGGATCACCTCGGCTCGGGATAAGTAAAAATTTATATTCAACCGTGACGCCGGGCACACGCAGTATCGCGCATGTTTTAGGGCGCTCTGGTTGTATTTCATCCGGTAAGGATGTTCACTGCACCCTTTAAACCCGATGGAAATAATTTCCGAGTTTATGCCGTCGAGGTGGAAGGAGGAACAGCTCGGTGCTTCTTGCTGTACCAAAATTGGAGCCTGTGGGATGTCGGCGTTGCGAAAGGAAGGATGGTGGACGAGGATGTTAGTAGAAATACGAAAAGAATGGGTTATAATGTTTTATATTCTTGAAATTGAATAGCAAAGCTGGGTTTGGTGGAATATTTTGTAATTTAACTGTTGGGTTTTTATTCTTTATCATAGAAACATGTTGTGCTTCTCTTTCTATTGGAGAAACCAATGTTGGATATACCTTAATTATTATTATTAAACGTCTTTATTGCACATCACAAGCAGATAAGCAAGAAAGAAAACAAAAACAAATGCAAAGGCGAAGTTCAGTCAGAGACTGTTTGTCAACCTAACCTGAGACAAAAACTTAATCTAGACTTAAATTTAATACAAAAATAACGAGTGCACACAGCACAAACTGCAAAACAAGATGACAGAAGAGTTGAAGTCCAGTAAAGAAAAGAAAAAAATGACATACTGATCAGACCGAAAAGTGGGTATATAGCATTATAAAGGATGAAGAAGCA
Organism: Andrena bucephala; assembly: GCA_947577245.1. Lineage (NCBI taxonomy): Eukaryota > Metazoa > Arthropoda > Insecta > Hymenoptera > Andrenidae > Andrena > Andrena bucephala. The sequence goes on along the minus strand of OX387715.1, from coordinate 45,034,254 downwards.
GAAAAGAATTGCAAGGTCGTCTGCAGGACGAGAGAGTAGAGAGTGCGCGGATTTCAGAAAGAAGAGATTATCCAATGAACGATTTCTATTAGGGTAAGTCCGGCGGAGATGGTCATAGTTTCGTTGGGAGTCTCCTATAGCCAACCTAGAACGTAGAACATAGAACAAAATTTTAATCCCTGGCCTACATATCCCTTAATAATAATAAACGAAAAATTATTATATATTTAAAAAAAAAATTATCATTGGCCATCTCTCCTGTTAGGCTATCTCACCCGGACTTACTGTAACTAGTCGATCGTCCTCTGTCCACAACGGTATTCCTTTCTCCTACTAAACAAAACCGTATCTCGAACACTCCACTTTAAATAGATCCGCCTATCGTGACTCATCTTTGTACTTGTTCCTCTGGAACAAAAACCCAAGTTTAGATCCGCCGTAGCCCCCAGTCGAGGCTCCCTCGCGCGCTGACCTATCTGTCACGATTTTTCCCCGTTTCGCGGCGCAAATTGCGCTGAAAATTGCCAGCACTGGTTCGCCCCCGATCGCCACACGTGTGGGAGAACCCGAGGCCAGAACGTGCGTGTCCAGCCTCCGCCGTGGCGACCTGGTCGTTACGACTTCACGCTGACTTTTGCACGCACAAACTTGCGCTGCCGCCACGAGGGCTCGTGCAAATGAAACGCGCCCAGCGAACGATCGTGCCTCGACATGGCGCGCCGCGCCGGTCGAGGCTCGAGCTGCCTGGAGCTGCGGCAGTAAAATTGCGTAGGCAGATTACTCGAGTTGTTACTCTGGCCATTACTCGGGCCAGGCACAACACTCGGAGCGATCGACCGGTCGGAAATCGAGCCGCGACCACCTTCGCGTGATTTCGTACAGCCTTCTTCCATCGTCAGCTGGGAATGTTGGGTGTTTGGCGAACACGGTTAGGATGAAGCACCTTAAGTGTACTTGGGAATTTGGGAGGCGGAGTGAGTAGGATGTTCTTTCAGGAGAAATATCCTAGAGTATCCGGAGATTATGAGATTGTGTTGACAGTCATGATTGCTGAGGAATTGGGGATCCCAGTTGAGGCGTGCTTGTGGTACAGAGAGGTGTTGTATAGGGTGGTACAAAATTTCGAGCAGTTTTAGTTGGTGTGCTGCTCTGTGCTCTTTCGTGATACACTTACAAACCTTTAGAATTTTAGAAGAAGTAGTTTGGAAGAATAGGGGAGGGTTGCCTATATCGCACCACTTAAAATATTATTTTACGTTATATTTCGTATTTGGTACTAATTTCAACGCAAGTTGATATGGGATATTGTAGCTTGATGTTTTAGGTTCAGAACAAATTAATTTGTCATTAATGCATTTTTAGGTTATTATCAGATACAATAAACTGGTAAAAAGTTACATCATTACATTTTACCATTAGGTACTTACATGTCGTTCATATTCATTAATTATGTATGTATTGAGAAATTGATGAGGGACGATTTAGGCGACTAGTACAATATTGGCAACTCTTCCCTACTTGAAAATTTCAATAGTTATGTAAAGGTATTTACTCTGAAACACATTACGATTTTAAAGTCTTCTTGTATTATATTTTAACTGATGAGCTCTAGGTAACTAGGAGTTTTCCTTTACGTAGCAAAAGAATTTGTGGAGTGAAGGACGAAATTACTCCTACAGCAAATTAAAATAATAACAAACGTCCACGGTATCAAGTCCCTCCACAAAGAAGAAGTCGCTTTCCAACACCAACACCTATCGATCCGGCCAAAGATAACGCAAATCGCCTTCTCTTTTCATTCTCATCTCGCTTGGAGGCTTTCCACCAGGGACTCGTGACTTCCTGGTGCCCCGTTGGACAGGCGATTTTCAGTAAATCTTGCAGGCTCGTCGCGACTCACGTCTCGAGGTGAACGTAAACGACGAGGACGGTCCACCTCCCAACAGGTGGTCGAACGTTAGCCGCAACACTTCTGCGGTTCGAACACCTCAGGGGGCACCGAAGCGAAATTTTTATCCATTGTCATATCCGCGGTGACGGCGTGCTCCTCGGGATGAGCCGTGCGGCAACCGAAATCGTGCTGACGCCGGGCACGCGCCTCACGCTGCGAAATAACGGTACCTGCCCTTATTCCAGGATTTTAACCCGGACCTAACGGCCCTGCCACGACCGAAACGCTCGCGACTGATTACTTGTTTGCTTGTAACGCGCGGGCGCAGGTGTCACGCGTGCTGTTAAAATTCCAGGGAAACGTCGATCCCCTTTCTGCATTCCACAATCGTGTTCCCTCTTTTGGTAGTACAGGTTTTGGATTTTGGTGGGCTTCCTTACTTCGGTTGCAAATCTCTTCTGAAATGTCTATTAACCATTTTTAGTCTAATATTGAGACTTGATCACAAAAAGGAGGTGATATAGAATTTTGTTATTTAAAATGCAAGGTTTCTCTTAGTGCTTGAATAAATTTCATGTTTCAAATTTCATGTTTCTCTGAATTAAGAATTATTAGGTCGTTTAGAAGAAGAAAGACGTTGCATGTTTCGCAAAAGTGTGACCTGGGGTTGAAGACGAAGAAAAATTTGGGAACCCCTGCTAGATCGTGCCATTGAAAGTCCGACATACGGTGGTCGAGATGGAATCCATAGGGAACGCCTCTTCGTAATAGATTGTCATCCGCAGGTGGATGCGGCGCTGTTCCCTCAGACAGTAGAAAATGATGGGGTGAGGTTCTCAATGATTTTCGAGTAATCTCGGATGGGTCTAAGTAGATTGGAACACGCGTGTAAACCTTAAATTTATAGGAAAAGGGGTAGAGCCTCTTCGATAGTTCAACTACAGAAAATGTTGACATGGGGAACAACGTGTTAGCAAAAGGATGAGTGGAATTTTTTCTCACTCATGGATTTAAAGTTTTCTAAAATTTATTACGCCAGTTATATAGTCATATACTGTTCTTGGAAATGATTGAACAGTGGCATCCAAAAACCTGTCGTTACTGAAACACAGCTACTTAAATTCTCCTTTCTCTTTCTACACATGGAGTACTCGAAACTCATTTCACGCCATGAATGCTCGACAATTATATCAACGGTATTAAAAATCTGCCGGTATGCTACTTAATGGGGGCCATTTGGAACGCCTACTTTGAAGTAATGCAACTTAAAGTGGCTGCATTTCGCAAAAGAAATGTTCCTGAATGCTCTGTTCATCAGAACTTCATCTTTCATTCTTTGCCCAGTATTAATCATTGCATACGTTGATATAATACTCAGGCAGAGTTCTCGTTTTAACAAAATTTATGGCACAGTAATTGTGATGGCCGCTTGGCCACCGAGAAGGGCATTTACAGTCGTAAACGAATAATAAGAGATGGACAGGATCGCTGTGCTTACATAATAATTATCAATTATCAGCTTTATTAATAACATACTTTGGAAGTGATCCTCTGTTTCGTGTACTTCGCGAATTCAGATTGTGCAACGTCGTTAAGTCGAAAATTAACGATCTTTGTACCCCGCGGTCTTCAGCAAGCCCCGCGTTCGGTAACCGTGGAATCTCAAAAATTCGCATTGCCTTTGAGATTGCGGCTCTCGGAGATAAAGTGTTCTCGTATCGACGGTACTTCGTACAGAGACAGGTTCCCTTAATTACATCAGAACGGCACATTCCGTTGGAAAAGCATCGCGAACGAAAATAATTCGGACGTCGTTGCGAAATGAAGAACTGCGGCTATCCAGCGCATCGACAACGGCTCCGCTGAAGCTCCCTAACTTATTTTCTTGTCGATAAAATACTTTACTGCCCGTTCCATGCCAAACCAATCGAACGTAACCGAGAGTTTATCGTACCATTAATTTATACGGCGGCATAAAAATAATCCCCGCCTCTGTTTCCGGAAGTGCAGCGAGCTGCCGTTAAATTATCGTTGATTAAAGGTTGCGGTGGAAACCCAACGAGAACCCGAAGGATTTTCATTTTAATTAACGAGTTTACGTAAGCCTACCAATGCACGTTACACTGCACAATTAAATGAAATTGCAACACATTAGAAGACCACTTTACCTATTCCATCTAGCAATTCATCCTTTCCACGTTTCACATTTGCATTCATATTAGATCGAAGGTGAGCCTCCTAAAACTATCCTCTACCTATCTTTTCCTACATTCGACTACTCTAAACAAATTCTATCCCTATCTCTTTTATTACACCGTTCTTACATAAGCATCCCAGCAGCACGACCACGTTCAAGGTATATTAAATTCGATCCCACTTTGGAAAGCCAGAATTGCGAGCCAGTTCAGGGGTTAATTGCGGCCAATTCGCCAGGCTCGTTTCCATCACTGGGATTCCGTGGATTTTCGAAATCGTAGCCGGGCGTGCCTGCGGCTAGGAACGGACATGAGATCGAACCTGCGCGCCGGCCAGACGAAGTTCTGACCGGCGCAATTATCCAAGGACGAAAGGAGCCGGCAGGTGATCTCCGGGCCGAGAAAGGTATTAGTAGATATCCCGATTTCTTTCGGGCCCGCTGGTGAGACGGGCAAAAAGTGTGGACTAGTAGATGCCTAGGAAGCCCCCGATGTCGGTCGACGCCTGGCCCTGCGTTCCACCTCCGCCATTTACGGCAGGTGAAGCGGAATATCGCGAAATGCCGGGGAAAGAAAAAGGATTTGGCTCTCTGTTCGTAGTCGGCGGAGCGAGACCAGGCTCGCGGAGGCGACTCAGACCACAGCTCGGAATCAATGGTTCCGATTCCTCTTCGTCATTGCCAGGTCAGGCTTCGATGGGAAAAATACACGAGGAAATTCTCAGCGTGCAAGCTTTTTTAATGTCGGCTGAATGGAGCAGGTTGTGGAGACAGTCTGATTGTGAATTTCGCTGGGAACGTTTCTACGGAGATTCTACTTCAGCTTTGTAGATAGATACTTCAAACACTCGTTGTAGTAGATCGCGTGATTAAGAGAAGTGACAGGTACTTTAGATAAGAAATGTAATCTTCTGGCGTGATATCTGGAACTTCAAATCAAATGGAAGGAAATTGGTAATATCAAATATACTGGGTGGTACATCATCATGAATTGATGATGAATTTGAAGAATTACTTACTACGTCTTAGGGGGCAACATACACTTAGCGGGCGAAAAAGGAGAAGAAAATTCAGAGAAGAGGTAGCTATTTTTGTAAAACGGTTTTTACAGAAAAAAGAGTCTGCGGTAACCATCATATCCTGGCTGTTTTTCATCTGAAACAAAAAAATGAAAAAATATTCTTCAGAGGGTACTCTATTTAGTGTAACTGCCCGTTTTTCAACACCATCTTCAGGAATTTATTTAACAAAAACTATAAGTTTATACTATCTGGCGCTTTGCCTGCATATTAACGTATGATCCACGTAATACTCAGAATTTTTTTACCAAGTTTATTGCACATACACATGGATATAGTCGGTGGCACAAACTTCTTCAAAAAAATTCTTTTCCGACGTTGGTGTGGGAACTGTTTTAGTCATCCAAAATGGAATAGCTATGATTTATTTTCTTTTTTGTGTTTGTCGCTGTGGTTAGAACCACGGACGAGCCTCTATATGGTTTAAAATTAATTCGACGGAACGAAAACAGATAAATTTATCAGTAAAAATCAAACACTTTTTTTAAACTGCTGTCATTCCGCAAATTTTTATTGTTTGAAGGCCACTGTGGTTACTCCTTAAAGTACACAATAAAACTAATACTTATCGTAGCCAATTTATGTTTTACCAATTTTTTGCAGAAAGGCTTGCATTTGAATACGGTGGATTATAATTCTTTGGAATTGACCAATTGGATCAGTCGAATCGAGGAGAATATATTCAGATTCGTCAGAGGTTGTACTAACCTTTTTAACGGGCACCTAGGAGGCGAAAAAGTGGAATGTAGTCGACTTTATGACTTTTCACGTTTTCAGTCATAAAGTCGACTACATTCCACTTTTTCGCCTCTTAGGTGTCCGTTAAAAAGGTTAGTCCAACCTCTGACGAATCTGAATATATTCTCCTCGATTCGACTGATCCAATTGGTCAATTCCAAAGAATTATAATCCACTGTATGAAATTAGTAGTTCACGCCTTCCACCAGCCGGCTGCCGAATTTCTTTTTCTTTCACTGTGCCTGAGCCCCTCGACGTGCCTACCGAACTACCAATTCCGCGTCTTCAGCAAACCGTAAGATCTATACTAGCCGTGGAGCGTGATCAGCAGCGACGTTTACACGCGAATTATATCGCAGTGAGGCAGGTGGATCGCTGAACAATCTGTGAAACTAGTTTGAAGCTCGTTGCGTGTGCTCGTTTTGCGGATAACACGGCCTCTAAGGCAAGACACTCGATCTCGAAGGTCTTCCTAGTCTTCCCTCCGCCGTTGGACTTTTTTTTCGAATATTCCGAGCTCGCACCTGCCACCCAACCGACCAGCTCGGACCTCAAGGACTAGGAATAGTCGTGATCTTTTTGCGGACACCGGCTAATTCGTTTCGCAGGCTCGTAAGTGTCACTCGAAGCGAGGCTCGATTCGTTAGTGTCCAGCTCGGTCGACGGGAGAGGGAGCAGAATGATCGACCGGCGATCGTCTTTGGCAACTACCACTTTTTCTCGGTTACCGCATTTTCTCGTGGGTCGTTTTGCCTTCCTCGTCTCGCCGCGGACACCGCTGACATTTCGTTTGATCGTCCGCAGAAGCATTTCGCGAAATATCCCCTCGAAACCCCGGGATTTAGTCGTAGCCTCTTAATGACTGTGTTATTTAAAGGATTCGACCGGGAATCTTGACCAGGCTGGGGCTCGATTAGGGCGTACTTGTTTCACGGGATCCAGTCAACTGCTTCGACGAATGTTTTATTGGGAGTTCGTTAAAATCTGGGAAGCTTACTGATAATTAACCCCAAAACACTAACAAGGACAATATAGTGCCTTAAGAGCCTCACTAATGAGCTATAAGTTCTTTAGTATACTTATACCTATTTTCACTTAAAAATATCGTTACTTAAAATGAATCATTTTTGCAAATTTGAAGTTAATAAAATTAGTAAAAAATACAACAATTTATTTTACAACGTGGAGCACAGTGTGCCCCATGTTAGTATTAGTGCCACCAAAAATTAAAGCTAGTATTCCAGGGTTAAAAGAAGCTTCAGTGGAAAAGTGGAAAAACAGAGTACTAAGGGAAGTGAAGAAATTAAAAAATTCTTATTCAGCAAGTGACAGTGTTTCAGAGATGGGCAAAAATTCTATTTAAATAAAAATTTCGAATAACGAATAAAAAAATTATTGTCAGATGAAAAAACTGACTTTATTTGCCAAATAATCTAAAAGTAACTTTTACCTGATCCGTTATTTAAATAATTTCTTCTTTAGTTAAGGCCCAATTCTGCACTGTTTACCTTCCATTAACCCCATTGCAAATTATTTATGCTCTCTTCACTGTTCCTACGTTTCAATAAGTTAACCATGTCACTGATAGATCGCCCTATTCTGAAACTAGTTCCAAGAAATCCTTGCCCGAGAAGATAATACGTTCCTTCGACTTGGAACTCTTTATCTCCCCACTGTCCACAGCCTGCTAGTCAATCATTTTTCTTCGCGACTCGCGAGATTACCATCTGCAGCGCGAGTTTTAAAGAAAAGGCGAAAGACGGATGCGAGACGACGCGATGGCCAACACCCGCTGCGAGGGTGCGACGAATCCTCGGGCGAGTCGTCTCCCGCGGCGTCGGGACGCCCCGAGAACAATTTCCTCGTCACGCGGAAATAGTTCGCCGCTCGCCAGGAGTTGTCGAAACTCGAGGCACGTGCCTCTATCCGGTTCCCACGTGCCGTCTTGCCTCCTCTTTCTTCTCTCGTATTTTCGTACGCGCCGCTCGCTATGAATAGACCCTAAGCCTGGGGATGCTCCGCGACTTTACGTAACCGACCACGTGTGAGCACGGCCGGCCATTGTCTCCTGCATCCCTTTCTTCTTTTGCACGTGGAATGCGCATTTCAGGACAGTTCTTTGTTTCCACGACAGGGCCAGACTCGTGAAAACTGATATGGAAGTAAATCTGGAACTCGACTGGCCCTGAGTTAAAACGTCCCTTTGGGAAAGCTGAGTGGCACAGCTCCCTGTGGCCTTCTCCGAAATATTTCAGCACTCTTGGATGAAATTTCTGCTACTTGGATCTTCTTCAAATATTCAGTCCGCAGAGCTTCGAACTATTCATTCTGTGTTAATTAAATGGTCCCATTACACCCAGCGGTGCCACGCGTGCAATTATGAAATCGTGGCAGATTAAGAAGTTTCCTTGAATTAAGGCAAGGAAGGTTGACACGATCGACCAAGCCAACTATAACAAACGACCAGAATGGAGACGTTTATAAATGACAAGCAAATTTAAGGTCAGAGGCGGAGAGTGTACGTTAGCGTGCTAGAGCCGTGGACGCAGCCAGCGAGCTAATCGATGAAGCTGTACGAAAGCGAAACGGGTTCGTGGCCGTTCTGAAATGACCGACGATCAGAGCTGGACACGACGTGGGTTACTTTGCATTCCGTACATCATGCTAGCACGCCCTAGAACGTTCCCTCGCGAGCCTCTATTAATCTTGGCAGGGTCGTGGAGTATCCATTAATATTAAGGAGGGGTCACCAGCGACCGCGTATCTTCGTGAATTATCGCTCTCTGACCGCGTCACTCGCGGTGACTATCTTTTATTCTCACGTCCGATGTCCAGTGAGATAGACAGTTGGAAGTCAACTCATTATGACCACCATCTGCGGTACTTTATATACACCAGAGAAAATTTTCCATTTCGCAGTATTCTTCTCGGCACACACTTCTGCTTGTGTAGGTAGGATAATATTATGAAATTGATATTTAGCGTAGGCAAGTTTGTTGAATGAAAATATTTTTTGTTTTTTAAGTATTTTATTTTTTTGAGTTTCTGTGACATTTCTTGAGTCGTTAGCCATCGTTAGCAATTGTTATTGTATCCCCACGATAAACAAAGAAGCAGACTCCATAGTTTTTTTATTATTATTATTTATTTTTATTTCCTGACACACTGCCATTAAATATTCACAAACTATTTCAACACCAGCATTTACAATTTGTTTCATACCGATTTTTAAGTAAATCGGCTTGATCAGTTTCATTAAAATGTGTAAACAGTCATCGTTCAACTAAAGTAAACTTTGTAAGCTCGCATTCACACGTTTTGCAACGAACTTACACCTGTTCCATCGTTTCCTTTCCAATTCGTAAACTGTTCACCGACCCTGCCCGGGCGAGAGCAGGAGTAATTAACAAATGATACCCTCGACGGTCGCATTAATCTCGCAATATAAAGTACAATTCATTTCCAAACGGTTTGTCATGACCAGATTTTTACGCCCGTTTTACGAGCCCGGCGATCGAACCGCAGCTGGTCACGTTCTTTCAATTAATCCCTATTTTCGCCTGTGTGTAGGCAATCGATGGGAGCGCGCACGCACACGCGCGCGCGCAGGTCCAAGGATCGTGATGCCGTCTCGTGAGCATTCGCGAATCAAATTCTACGATAATGAACCGCAATTACGAGTTAATCTGCCGTACGGTATCACGGGATCGCGAGCATTAACTGACGACTTTCGCTCGTGTCCGACCGGTTCCCTTTGATTTTATCCGCGGACTGTGCTTGATCGCTTTTGAAAAATAAGCCTGCGCACGCGGGGCATGAATCCTGGCTGATTTGGCCACTTGCACGCCACGTGCAAACGAAAGTCCCTCGTTCGATTCTTGCGCGATGGGCTCCGTGATCGCTCGCAGCGCTCGGGCCATGAAAAATCGTCGGAGATAGCTGCGCGATTGTTAATTTCCCCCCCTGTTGAGTATCTCAGGACCAACATTTTTTAAAACACCTACGGAGCTCGCTGTGTTCGGCTCCTTTCGACAAACGCACGCGAGTATTAATTTAATAGTCTCGCCTGGTAATCAATCCACGCCTCGATAAAGGAAACGAGATATTTCGGCTGGTGTGTTGCTTACTTTCGCATTCAATTTCACTTATTTCGTAGTCTACTGGTGACTATTCTTATCGATCTCTCTAGCTTTGCTAATTACAAACGTTTCTATTCTTTACTTTTATTCAGTCGTTATAATTCATGTAACAATCGTCAGCTTAATATCCGTTTGAAGTTGAATTATCGAATTTCGTGGAATTTCTTTTTCTTTTTTTTCAAGAAGGTTTCGCAAGTATTTCCAATATTGCAAAATTGAAAGCAAAATTTAAAAATATGAGAACGTCAGGTGCTTCTCAAAGTTATTTATTTTTAAAATCTATTTAAATTTTTTGTTCCAGATGCATCGTTTAGCCTAGGAATGTCCACTAGCTTTTGCTTAAAAAAAAACACGACACATATCCAAGACGAGATCCTTTAGTTAATAATAATATCTCATGAAAATTTAGAATAATATAGTTAAAGGATGTATCTTTTAGTACAAAAACATTGTGAATGATTTTCACTTATACTTCTCCCCCCAAAAAAACCTGAATTTGTATGCTTTTTCCGGACCTCTAGGTGAATGTGACCCCTTAAGGGGAGGTGCCACCTTGGACGCATGAAAATCATAGGTTTATTTAGCAATTTTTTCTTTTAAATAAACGAACTCAATAAAAAATCTGCTTAATGTCATTTATAATACCTATATCTCCTGAAGATAAAAATAAAAAAAATTTAAACAAATGGCTTTACAATTGACTCGCCCATCGGCGTTGTGTGTTTCATCCGTTGCAAAAAATTTTGTTTAACCTTCAGAATATGTATAACAAATGCAATTAATTAGATTTTCTATTGATTTCATTATTTAAAATAAAAAAATTGCTGAACAAAACCTATGATTTTCCTGCACCCAAGGTGGCACCGCCCCATAATTCCTCATACACGGCATTCAACCGCCTTTTCATTAAAAGTCTTCTTCTGTCTACATCTGTCCTTCAATCGTCATTTCACAATTCGAAAACAATTCATCACCCAGCTCAATTTTTCGCCAAAGCGAATTTCCCAATTGCGCTAGCGAAAATACCAATTCCGGTCGCGGCTCCTCCAATAAGTAAGAGCAGAGGAAAGTCGTAGGTGCCAAGCGTGGAACGTGCCACGCGAAAGAAATTCAGAATCGCGTCGCCGGACGAATGTCGCGACGACCATTTATCACCGGTGGCATCATCCATCTCTCGCAGCTGGAAATCTCTATTTGCATCCGTGGCTTATCTGGCGTCAGGCGGTGCCAGGTCGTCGCCGACGACCACAACTGTGACGAGGAGCCCCAGTGTCTCGACGCTGCTGCGGTCGTATAACGAATCGTTCGTATATTAACGGTCAGTCGTGGAAACACGGTAATACGCGACTTTCCTTACTCGTTAAACTTTGATTTAAGCGTCTCGGTATTTACGACATTTGCAACGAATTGCAACCTGTCCTCAGCCTGGACGCACCATGCCCATCAGGTACCAATGAAGGTGCAGCCAGGTCTCCGTTTTCCCTCATGGAATATTGGTTTTAACGAGCCATTGTTTCGAATGGTCGATCATCACTTTCGGCAGTGTAGGGTTTATTATTTATCCTTAGCTGGGGGACAAAGGGTCAATTTAATTTTACACCCATGGTAAAATATTAAACTACATATTATTTATTATTAATAATATTTCTTGAAGGAAATAAGAAATTTTACTGATAACATAACAGCTTATCCTAAGCTTTGTATAAATTAAACATGGCAAAATGGTAAATTATGGCGAAATGGCGTCTACATTCGAGGAGTGGTTAAAGTATTCGCTATCCAAGAATTAAATCTGCATGTTTGTGCTTTGAAGGAGGAAACGAATGATAAAAGGATTAGAGGTTTGGAGATGCGAGTGGGAAGCTTGTAGATAACATAGATTGGTGTATTAATTCTGATGAAATAATATGCAGATTTTTGGAATTACGTGATTGAGTTGCGAACCTTACTGCGTCGAACGTTATCGATCACGTATTTGTTGTATTACAGTCTGATTGGATGATAACGAATAATTGCCCAGCACCTCTTGTGAAAAACAAATATATGAGAGATAATAGGATAGGTTGACGTAACTGCTGATAATTTCATTCTGCCTTTGCACAGCTTCGACGAGTACAGTATCTAACAATAAGTCACTTTCTACATTGGAGCTGAAAATTGTATGTTCATAGATCTGTGTTAGTAGTTTTCTACTTGGTTTCTCAAGGACATACCTCTTTCCCTAAAGGGAGGTAGAAGTATAAGTTCCATTAACTAGTGGACAATATTTATACGCCACTCTTCCACCCAACGAAGTGTTACACAATGGGAATAAATAATAGAATAGTTGCAAACATGTTTACGTAAGCATTACTAAACGCAGCAATGCCTCGTAGATCCTGCTGGGCTCGAGCGTCATTTATCTTCTACTTTCGTTCGGCCAAGATTCGTCGTCGAGATTTTTTCCCCTGTCCACAGTCGCAAAGAGCGCAGCTTGCGTAATCGTTTCCATCGGTAGCGTGCTTTCGATTGCAGATTAATCGGTTGCACGCGGCCGGAGATTAATTCTGGAATTAAGGGCGCAGCGGGGTGCGCGCCACGGGATGGAATATAAATTATCACCGAAATTGCGCCAGATGGTAATGAGCATCGAGCAGAAACGTGGACACGCGGTTGCGGGCTCTGCTCGTCAATGGCGCCAAATCAGTGGTTGCAAAGTCATGTTTCATATGCAACCGGGACAGAATTTAAAACACCACTGCTGGGAGGGAATAAAGTACACGGAATTTCTTGTATTTGCAAATGAGACGAGAAGATATACAATATTTCAGTATAATACAGAATCCAGTATAATACATGGAAGTAGGGGAAAGTTGCTTATATTGGACCACTTAAAAAAGTACCTCCATAAATCGGAAACGTGTTGATAGTCTTGAGCAGAAAAATTTGAGTTGACTTGTTACTAACAATAAGCAACGTGTGAGCTACAAATGCTAAGAAATATCGCCTAAGTCAATTAATATCTGAATAAAGACCATGGTCCAATTTAGGACCCGATCCAAGTTAGGGAACTTTCCCCTATGTGGAGTAAAAGTATAAACAACGGCGGTAAAAAATTATAATACCACCTTCTGTGATATCTATTTAGTCACCATATTACCATACACTAAATTAAAATAAAAGCTGATTTGATAAGTGGACACTAGAGTTTCATAAAAATTCGAGTTACGAATCGTAACTGCAATTAGGCTGCATAAGATTATCTACTAGTGTTGTTAACCTGATTGCTCACGCTGAAAATTTGCAATCACATAAAAGTATGTTCAGCAAGGATTAAATTCCATTTACAAACTGCCGGGAATAATCCTGTCAGTCGAGACAGCAGTCGAAAAACTGAATTCACGTTAACCAGTTTCCACGTAACGCAGAGGAGACTTTCAATCAGGCAGCTCCAGCTCCAGCCTCCCATAATTCCCACCGTATTTCATGGACCTCGATGAAAGGCCAATCTGACTTAATTGCGATAATTAGGCGTGATTATCTTGTTGATTGCGCGTGATCTGACTTAACGGTGACCGCGTGTACGTCAGCCGACGGCCAGCAATCTTTCCTGAAAGAATCAAGGCTAGCGGAGCTTCCGGTTTTTGCGCTGGCTGCATCCAATCACCGTGAAAATTCCCGTTTTTCATCCTACCGACAGACGACCGCCACAACATCGGCTATCTCCAGCAATCCTGACGTCTTGGAATTCTTCCAGCACTTTTAAGAGGTCCTGTTAGACGTGCGACACGAGTCCCTGGCGATGGCTGAAGAACGGAAGTCAAAGAAAACTTGCATTGTAACAGTTGACCTGGCAATTAGGAGCATTCCAGTTCCTAAGACTATTTGAGGCAAGAACTAGAATCGTGCCAGTCACTTTTTCTTCCTCTATATTCATTCTTCTGCATTATTTTTTCAGCTCCATGTGGATCAGAACTTGATTCCAAATGATATTAAGAGATTTTCTTTCCCTTTTGCATGTTTTCTCGAAATTCAGAAGTCTGCGGTCAGGTAGCCTGATGAAACGCCTGGAATGCTGTCTATATCTCACGACCATGATCTGAAATTGGTCAGCAGTAACGGTACAGTGTGGATTTTTTGCTTTAGAAAGGTTTAACGAGTTTCCTTGGAAAACAGGATCACTTATCGGCTTTCATAATTCCAGGACGTTGGATCATCCTGGGCGATGAATGATTTAGATGAACTACACAGCGTAGCCTGGTAGTCATCATTTCTAGCGATTTATCAACATCGACTTGGGGAACGTGCACTTTCTGATCTCGCTGTTGCGTCACTCGAGATTTCTGTTCTGTGTTACTAGAGCCTCTCGAGATACGTTAAGAAGGGACGGTAGGTATGTGGTCAGTGTCGTCAGTTGTGCGTCAGATACTTTTGTTCACCAGTTGCAAAATATCTTCTACAAATCTAGTCCAATTTATATAATCCACCTAAATAGTCACAGAAGCAGGAAACTGAACAGTATGCTTTACAATAACGACCCATACCGTTTCACTTTCATTGCATTAACAAAAAATAAGCACAATCGTGTCCCTTCGTTGCGTTCGCATTCACAGACGATACCAAACACGTTTTTATCTCTACAGGCTCGTGCTAATTTGATAGTCCCCGAAAGATTGCAGGAAAGATTCGCCAGGGGACAGTCCTCCCTGGGAGGGCCACCTTGGACCCTTTCGCACACCTCTTCCGTTAATTACGCCGTGGGCCTGCATGTCGCGATAATACATCGAATAGCAACAAGTTTTGGAGCTACGATTCGTTGCTCCCTTCGATATCCCCCAGCGCCAGTAGATAAGTGAGTGTTCCTGCGCACGCTGCGGAGGGTACACGTTCGTTGGTGCTGTCTTCGGAAGAGGGGCGTCGGGCTACGTTAATTATTTCAGGCTCGATTGCAATTACTCATACCGGGCTGGTCGTTAAAGCACGATCCGCAGGCCAAGAAACAGTCTCGGGGCTCGTTAGCCGCGGGGAAATATATTTCGATACGGTTCTGCCGGTCTCTTTCTCTTCGTACAACCCGAAGATGGTGTACTTTGTGTATTACACCGCAGTGATCAGCCGTGGCCCTGCTTTTCCATACACAGAGCCTTATTTCTGCCAGCTAACTGCATCCTTCGTTGATTAATTTCAGGAGCCCAGGTGATCTTGTGTTCCTTGATGTCCCTCGGGGATTGGGGCTTGTTTCATGGGTGATTATGACCCAGCAGCATGTCCTCAAGCCGGGAACTGGCGATTCTGGTGCACCTGAGGCTGCCCTAGTGCTAAGACTTTGTAAGAGGGTGCACTGAATACATCCCATGAGTGCAACACTCTTGGCTGGCTTTAATGAGGAACGAGGGCGTCGGGAATCGGGGTTAGACGAAGGGAGTATCTTCTGTAGGAGTAGTCTAGGGCCTCGTAGAGGTGTTCAACTGTCGAGTATTCCTTTTTGCAACCCAAGGTGAACCTTGGTGATCGCGAATGGCAGTCATCAGACTCTCGCAAGGAATCATCGTTCCTCAAGAATACTGTGTACATACATATGTAGATCTCTTGGCTTGTTAGAAAATGCAGCTTCAGTGTCTTGCAACCCTACTTCAAAAACTCACAGTTCAAAATATACGTAAGTGACAACCTAGAAACTTCAAGAACCTTTTGCTCCTCAGTGCATCAACACTTCGAATTAATTTTAAATTACAATAACATTGGTATTCAAAGAGCAATCATTTCCAGATTAACAGTGATTCATAGCATAATCAAGCTTACCTCATCAGTTTCTCAGAAATACCATCGTCTTACTGTCCTTTGTATAACTCGCCGAGCCTTTTCTCTCGATCGAAACGATCCACAGCTCGGAGGGGGCATTGGGAGGCGAGCGAGCGAAGTCGCACGAATTTCAAACCCTTTGTCTCAGCGTTCACCCACTTCGTTATCTCGATCCGCGCGGTCATCCGGCTCGTTTATCCCGAGTCGTAAAAGGATAGCAGGGAGATCGTGGTTCCGGTTGTGCTCGTTCTTTCTTCGCGTGCCCGTACCACGGGGCACTCCGGGCATGCGGCCGGTACCGTGTCACACCGAAATCCTTTTCCTCGAGATATGATTCATTGTTATATGCCCTCGATGGACCACCCAGTGTATCATGCTCTGAAATGCTCGTCGAAGAATCTCGGATCGATACAACGAGGTGCGCCCACGCTCTCTGCCTTCGCGCGCTGATGCACTGTCAGGGGCGGATTGACCCACTCTACTCGACAGCTGATGCTTTCCTACATCGACCTGGCCACGATTAATAGAGTCATACAGCCACGTACCACTACGTGTCCAAGGATAATGTATTCCCTCTGGAAACTTCCTTCAACCCAAGGTTCCTTACGATGGCAACTCGTCTGTAACAGATCTGGCGCACTTAAGATGACGGATTGCGGAGTACACTGGGGGCTCACGTTGGGATTTTTAGGATTTTAATATGTTTTAATGATGTGCAGTTGAAGTGAGGTATATTAGTCTTTGAAGATGTTGTTTTGGAGGAAGTATAAGAGTTATCTACTGAAATGTTCTCTTTTATCTCGACACTAGTTGGTGACCTGCTCTCCAGAGTAAAGGTTTCGATTTTTAATGGAGATCAAGTCGAATAACTTACAGTATCATATAAATTTACTGTTTTACAGCAAGTGCAGTCTTTTTTCTCAGAATCCTGTAGTCCTTGTCCCATTAATAAGTCTACTTGGGTTCAAAGATTTGAGATTCTTGCTGGTTTTACGGAATATTAATTCTGGATGGATACAGTAACCGTGTTAACTGATATGAAGGTTCTTTCGATTACTCTGTGCCTTTGTTCATAGCGATTGGACTGTTCATATATACCGAGACAATAGCTTTTCTATTAATCCGTCCCTGTGCACAGTGCGCTATGGAGCAGCAGGCCCACCTGGGAGCAATCGATACGAAAGATATCGGGATAATCTCACGGCGTCGGCCGAATTAGAGGTCTAGCGAGTCTTTAATTGAACCTCTGAATAATGATCGTCGATCCTGTGATAGGACAATCCCGTCACGGGGGCGGCCGTCCTTCGTTTCTAACCGACTTTTCAGATTACTATCCGACCTGCGTCTACCTACATTAACTGTTCGCAGACGGATATCAATCTGATAACCAAATGAACGGTCTCGGGTGTCCTTATCTCGATGAAACTCTAAGTACTAAGTATTTGGTTTATTAATTAGTGGTTCGACGCGTGGATCATTCTTTTTTTAATTGCGGCACAGCGTTGACCAGGTTGACAGATGTATCTCATGCAATAGTTATGCAAGTGAATACTTCGAAGTCTGTGCTGTATCTTGTACTGTCTCATTCTCTTGATTAATGTACCCAGGTTGTCTCCTCGCGAAATTTTAATGAACACAGTCATTCAGAGATTCTTAATTAATTCCACAAATATTCTTCTTCGTTACTCGCTCTTTCTCTTTATTCTTCACCTCTTTACCATCCCTATAGAGTTTATTAATTTCTCTTACCAAAATCCTGGTGCTCTCAAATCAGAGTCACGCACCCCATCTGTCAAATGGAGAAATGATCGACCCCCATGGATGGCTGCCCGCTATTTTCCAAGGGCTGAAGCACCTAACAATCGACGGCAATTATCAACCGACACGGAAGCACTCATGGCCAGGCCTGTCAGAGTGTACGATTCCCTCGGCGACTAGGAACACGCCTAATTAAATTAGGCGCTCGCTAATAGATTTCAATCAGGCTGGTACCCACCGCCAGCAAGCTGCGCTCGTTTAAGTGCAAGAGCACGGGGCTTTCGATCTACACGCCCCTAAAATTTAACGAGCTACCGTGCGCGTCCACTTCCAGCCTCTCCCGCATGTCATCCTGTCTCCTTCCTCCGTGCAATTAATTAGCCCCTAGGCTTTCCCCGTCCCACCTCCGTCTTCCACGATGATTCTTTCGCCCCGGCCGCCCTCTACCCCCAGCCCCGCGGCCACCCCGTGTAATTTAATCTAGGCGGAATCAGGGTGCTGCGGGTCCAGCGCCGCCGGAGGGGTTGGACGGCCTCGTGGACGTTAACCGTTTCCGTGGGAGGAATGTAATTTCGTTCCAGGCGAGCGTCGCGCGGTCATGCCTCCGCTCGCCATTTGGTAATTGCGTTTTTAGGAAATTGCGGTTTCAGGTTCGTTAAATTCAGGACGGGGCGCAACTGCGAATCCCCTGTATCGAGGCTTTTTAGGGACGAGTGGCTGGGCTTGCTCCACCATGGAAATGGACTTTGTTTTTTCGAATTCTGCCCTCGACAATGCACCGGACCAGAGGATCGTTTGCCTCTGGACCGTGGGGCTCGCTTTGCGACGAGCACATCGCGTGCGGGAATCGACCGGCTGCGAAATTGTGGGCGTATTAATATCAGCCCGATTACGCGTCTCTCGACAAATCCTTTTTACACACGGAGAAACGCGGGGCAGGGAAGTATCCGAGAGGAGAGTCACGAACCTCGAGGTTCGAGTCACGAGAGACGCTCGGCTCCGTCTGGGGTACTTTTTCTCTCGTGACGAACATTGATCGCCCGTGAAATGAGCTAGCTGGGCATGAATGATGCGATTCCTTCAGGGTTCTTTCGCAATAAAGTTACACCACAAACTCGCTTAACTTGAATGTGATAAAATGTGGATTCAGCAGTGCTGCTAAATAACCCCATCAGTCAACTTTGTTGCAAGTCGTAAGCGATTATGGTGCTACCTTCTTGTGTTCTTGTACAACCCCTGGCAATATGTTTGGAACGGTACGTAAAGATACGAAACTAACGAGAAATACCAATATTTTTATATATATAATGTGACGGCACACGTATAAAACGCATGGTAATATTAAATTGGTTTATTTTAAAGTATTAAAGTTTATTTTATATATATATATATATATTTACGTTATATATAGGGTTACTGGTACGGCAGAAATAATGGCGCGTGCTTGGTGGTAAAAACTATATTTATTTACTTGGAATAACGATGTCATATCGTCGCTTGCTCGCGTGAGACTAACTGCCTGGGCCACGCTTGGCCCCTCCACGTCGATCTCGAACGGCTCTCCGCTAGGGCGAGGAAAGGTCGCGCCTCGCGACCGTTTGTTTTGACGCGCTACGTTTCCTGGAACTTGCTGCGACGCGCTCCGCTCGCCACATTATATATAAAAAGTATTGGTATTTCTCTTACTTTCGTATCTTTGCGTACCGTTTCAAGGTTATTGCCAGGGATTGTATAACGCTAGTGACAGAAGAGCACATGAGTTTATCGTTACTTAATTATACATTCACGTAGAAGTACTCTTCCGTGGCAGATCGACGACAAACATTTTGATCAGCTTCGAAAGCTCACCCGGGTGGACGAAATAATTCGTTCTTACGATACGCCACGCGACAGCACGCGCTCGATTCCTTAATTTATGCGACGACTCCGTGGAACAAGTTTCGCGGAAAGCGGGGACGATCGCACAGCGCTATGGCGGCTGATAACAGCTCCCAGGAATAATAATAAAATTGGAGCGTGCAATTTGTCGCGGGAGCGCCATGATATTTCTTTCAATGTTTCGGAACGCCCGCTCCTGGAACAAGCTTGCAGGAGAAACGCTGTTGGCTTCGTTACTTTATCGCGAGATAAACATCGGTGGCGGTTCAGCGACAACTTTAACAGCTTCCCCGACGATAGATTAATTATTGATAATTAAGCCTGATTATTAGTATGTTCCGCGGTACTCGTTATCACCCCGTAAACACTCGAACCGTAATTTTCGCGCGTAAATCCTGGCGAACCGGTCCTCGAGCTTCACAACTCTCTTCCTGTATGTGATCGAGCCTCTCGCCACTTCTCTGGGGCCATAATTCCTCTGAATCATTGGCAGACCTCTAGTGCGTCTTCAACAATCATCGATCCTACACCCTTCTGGGTTTACGACGGTTGAAAGTGGTGTTCGCGTCCATGTCATCATGCTGAGATCAGAAATGAATGACATAAGCGCGACATCCGTGACTTGGAAGCTGCTCCACAAGCACAGAATTTAAAAATAATACTTGGGGTGACTGTTTTGCATGCATGACTTTCAAGGATACCAAAGTAATTTTTAAGGACACTAAGGTGAAGGAATTTTGTAGAATCAGTGTGCTAAATATTCAAAGCAAAGGGTCATAAGGGCAATAAAGTAAAACCCCTAGAAGCTCCAGACCACGATAAGTCACGTTATCCTCAAAGGACAGTCATTCTCATTCACTGTTCATTCCAAAGAATAGAACCCCAATATGGGAAGAACACTTTGCAAACAAATCCTCCATTAACACCCCTTCCCAAAGATAAAACGCCACATCCATTAGCGACAACAGATCCGAATTTCCGGCAGGATATCGAGTACTAATTAAAGCATGGCCCCCGAGGATGAAACGTCCTGCCGACGTGGATATCCTTGAAAGGCGCAGAGTCTCGTGCTGGAGGGTATTGTACGGGGGTGTTTAGGACAGTGTGAATTCCTCAAAGGATTGGCGCGCCCCGGCGGCATCCTTTAGATCCCGGGGATCCTGGGAAACGCTGGCAAAGGAATTAAGAACCCGTAAAATGGTGCAACGGGCAATAAATGCCTTTTCGCCAGCTGCCTGCTTGAGCGCCTATATCTCCCCTCTCCGCGCCTTTCTTATCCGGGATTTAAGGACTGCATTTACCTGCGTTACATCACCGTAACTTTCATCATTTTTCGGCACGCACGCCAGCTCCATGAGAATAAAGCAAACAGGAACCGTTCGGATGAACGCCCCTGGATAATTGAAGATCGTTATTTCGCGCTGGACGCGGCTGCACGAAATCCCTTGGCGAGGGAATTGCGGAAGGTGGACCTTGCAATCGAGTGTCGTTCATGGGGATAATGTTCCATTGGAAAATTATGCTGCGTCGACTATATACTGTATTACAGGTAATGAAGTTCATACAGTTTCCATGAGTGGGTGCTTTTTTGTTGCTTATTAGTAAAACATGTGGTTTTCTTGTTTGGAGATCGACATAATTATGGAAATATTATTGGATTTTAAAATTGCTGAAGAATTATGAATGGAGAGGTAGGAATCGTTGACATTTTTATAAAATTTTGATATTTAACGTTTCGGTTCCTTTTTTCCTCTAGTATTATTTACTAAATATGTGCCTTTTTTAGCATTTTTGTTTGTTTTATTCTGCAGTTTTTATCTAGTTTGGCGAGGTTTTGTTCGTAAAGGAACTGTTCTTCTACCTTTATCCACATTTCGAAAGCCTGTAACGCGAAACAACGCAAGAAACGTTTCTTGGAGTAATTGCTGTTGAACGTGTGCCAGCTTTCGCTGTTGAATAAACCCACGATGTAAAAATGCCAGGTTTGCGCGAGCACAAAAGGTAATTTCAGGGCGAAAGTTCGCAAAAAAGCAGCATGAATTAGTTAGCGCCAGTCGTCAGCTGTATTAAATGGCCACCGCAAAGCATCTCGCTCACGGATAACGGCAACTCATCAAAAACTTCTGCCAGCGGCCCGCCCGTGCAAAAACAAATTTAATTTAACGCGTAATGACACTTCGCTGCCTGCAAGCTTTTTCCACGACTGCGATTAAACCTGCCACGTGGTAAAAAACTGTTCGAACTGGGCGGATACCTGATTGCACGATCATTGGTACACTTGCTCGGGTTTCCCTGTGCTCCTGGTGAATTTATTAAGTTAATACTCTCGATGCTACTTTCTCGTTTCGCCCTTGCTCTTCAAGAAAGAAAGGTTGCATTCATGAAATCATGTCTCCGCATTTCTTACATTCTCTTGACGCGTTCCGTGCCACTCAGTAGCGTTGCCACCTTTTTCGCAGGGGAATATAGTATTTTTGTGGAATCTAGAAAAACATAGTACTTTCAGAGAAATTTAGGAAAATAAAAAATACAGATTTATTTTTTTGTTTCACTTATTTTTCGGAGAATACCTAATTGTTGTTAGTTTGTGCTTTTAGTAACAAGGAATTATTGTTTACAAAGTAAATATAAGAGTTCCGGTATTCTATGTTCATATTAATATAAATTAATTTTTATTCATTCAACTGTAGCTTTATTTATTTCTTCTCGCCATTTAATACTCATAGAAGAACAACTTACACATTGGCAGCTAGCCTAAGCTGGCCATGCTTAGTGTCGCGTGATGGGACTCGCTGCAATTAGGTTAGTTTAGTTGGGTTGATAAATAATTTTTTTTTTTAATTAACTATACAGTGAAAATATATTATTTTGCCTACTTTATTTCGTTTGAAGTTTGAACAGTATATAGTATAATTTACGAAAATACAATTTTAACTGGCGGCCGATGAGCAATTCCCGCCTGGGTCCCTGCCCACAAGGCCTCCAGGGCCCCATCTTCAAAAAAAATTACGGTTTTATCCAAACACTATAATTTTTCTGTAGTACTACTCTTGGCCCGTTTTTAGTAAATTACCTCTTCATTTTCCCGTAAAATGGGCCTCTCAGAACGTTTGCCACCTGGGCCTTTTACCTTAAATCCGCCACTGGTAATCTAATTTTCCCATTACTTTTGAAAGTCCGACCAGTCTGAATCTCCACCATGGCAAGAATGTACCTCTGCGTCCACAAAATATCTCATCATTACACTGTCCACCCCCAATATAGCGTTTCATCTTCAAAACACCAACTTTAAAACCATCAAGCTTGTAATACCTAGGTAACGCGGGATCTCGTCATCGTCACAGGTCGCCGAAAGAACCACGGGTTTCTCTACCAGCCAGAGTGACCTCTATATCAGCCACTTGAATTGCCTGTAATCGCGCGGATCTTGTAGGGATTATTCCGCCGATTTGACACAGTTTCGCCGGTGCAGACGGGTTAAAAGACACCGCGTGAGTTACGATCGCCTGGCGGCGGCTATCTGCCGCAGCTGGCACAATAAAATTGAAATCGCATTGTGCCGCGTTTGCTCCTGAGGCGCAGCAATCAACGTTACTTTTATCGTTCAGAGAAACGTGCTGCCGGCACGGCCCGTCGCCAGCGTGGCCCGTGCTTTATCTTCCGCGGCTTTTAAATTGTGTAACCTCGTTCCTTTCGTTGCCCGATCGGGGATAATTAATGGCGCGGCGGGGGGATGGCGTGCGTTCAAAATAAAGTCGTAGAAACGCCGGGGTGTCGTTGAACCTTGCTGGAAACGGTCCCCGATTACGATTATCTCTGTGAGGTTAATTGGATCGCTCCGAGGCGCGATCCACCGTTGCTCTTTTATCAGTCCGCTCCTCGAGTCCTTTCCTGTGTTGGCTTCGAGGAGGTGTCTGTGAGCATTTACGCTGGAGTTGGTTCGGCGCCGATTCAGATAGAGTGCCTACCTACTGTGATCTTGCATGGAAAAGTGAATTGAAAGTGCGGATTGGAATTTGTGCGCGTGTAGGACTGGTGACTAAGTCTGTTTTATTTGGAGCTAGTTTCTAGGGTTGAGCTTGACGCTAATTGAACCATCAAACGGCGGAGCTGGGCACACAGTGCCCCAGACACGCATTTCTACGCTCGCGTAACGGCGACCGATACGTTTATCTCGAGAAGAAGCCCGTAATTCATCGGAGCGGGGCTAAGGCGAATGGTACAAGGGAAATAACGTTTATCGGCGAGAGTCGCGCATATCCCCGCAGCGATTTCGCCGCTTCAAATCGCCGGCGACGATTAATACCCATCCGCGGGGATACCACCTGGCCGTGTTCAATGACCAAGCTTCGCAGGAGGAATGCGGTAATAAATATTAGATTGTGGCATGCGGGATGCCGGTTTCTTACGCTTATATATAAACACTTTCCTCTTCTTAGTGAAAAAAACTTCATGAATCAAAGTGTTAATCGTTTGTAGCAGGCTTCTTATACTGGCGAACTGTCGGGGTATAGAATTTTACTTGTGTTGTTCAGAACCGTGGGATATTGGACTCTATAAATTTTAAAAAATTGTCCTCTTAGCGCCTGAAGGCTTGCACGTGTTTCCTGGTGTCTTGAATATCGTGTAGCACTGATATCTCGCGATTGAATACAAATTCACAGTTCAGTTACATCGATCCTCAACTCGAAATGGCCCCCATCATACAACCAGTGACTTTATTCTTAATTTATGGACGGCCACTAACGAATCCTTCGTGTGCAGACAAAATTGCTCCCCCCCTCAAATGTCCCGGGGTGATCCCGTGTCGTCAGACTTAATTACTTTCCCTCCCTTACATCAACGGCGGCCAGCGCAATTGGACGTTTTATTGCTCCTTCGGCAGGTGGACGAACGCTGCGGACCCGTTTCACATCGAATGGCTTCCGTCGCGCTATTCCCGCGGCGATTAGCCGACGAATCGGCGCGGCCGATCCGATACAAAAGAGCGCGAGACGATCGCGGATGCCTGCTGCAAATTGCTAGCCCCGAGACGGCTGTGTTGGAAGAAGCGAGCGCAGAAAATCTCGATCGTGAGTCGCCCAGAGCCGATCCCTCGATCGCAGCCTGTATTTTCGGGTACCCCGCGAGGTCTCCTTCCTGGAATCGTTACCCTTACCGGCCGATAAGTATTTCTTCCTCTCTGACGGAGTGCAATCACGTATGTATGAATATGACCAGTACGCGGGGACGAATACATTAAAAGGGACCGTCTGGTATCGAAAGGGGCAGTAAATGGCTGACTTGTCCAGGAGCGAGTCGCGGCTGCCATCATCCTGACGGTTGACACCAGTGGCGTTGACATTGGAAGGTTTGATATGTATGTACAATTTCAAGTCCAGATTGTACGTGACCACTTCCCTTTTACTGAGGTTCATTTTAGATGATGGTCACCATCAGTGGCGGATTTAAGGGGGAATCCTATTTTTTGGAGCTAAAAGGATTGCAAAATTGGGGATTTTTTTTTAAGAAACTAGCGATTTGATTCATCTGAAATTTGAACCATCTTCTAATGCATTTATCTTATTAGGGAGTTTCTAAAAAAAAATCCAAAAATAGGATTCACCTTAAGGGGGACACCACTGTAATGGCCCGAAAAGTAAAGGTAGCTATGGAAATTTATTAAAAGCAAACTATGTAATGAATCTTTTTTAATCTTTCAGGACTTTTTACTGGATATGTATGTTATACGAATATCTTTTTTTAAATTTATTTAAAGCAGATTTACAAGCTGTACAGGACCAGGAACTTTGCGCTTCAAACAGATCTGGTTGACAGCTTTCTGACGGAACGGTGCTTCTAAAATCAACAAACCAAAATGTTTTAGACACTATATGCAGATGCCTATGGCACGACGGAATTTTGTTTAATTGGTTGTTTCCTTCTATTTCTTATTCAACGAAAGAGCGACTCGGTTGAATCAGCGATTGATTTGCTCTCTAATCTCGTTGAAACTCCAGTGCGACTGTTTTGCAGAGTGCAAAATTCGTAGGAACGGTCATTCCCTCTGTGGATTTTTACAAGACAGTACTGCGCGTGATACCAACGCGTGGCATGTTTCGTTACGCCCGATCTGTCAGGGCGAAGCATCGTCCAATTTGTCTCCCTGCATCCTGCGAGTCGCCTGTCGCGCTCCTCTTGCTGTCGTTCACCGTCAATTATTTGTCCAACCGGGCGAAATTGCACCTCGCGGAGCCATCCCGGCCTTCCGAGATGAAAGGAAGCTTAATTGCTTTTAACCGTTACACTGGAGCCCGCGCAGCCATGCACGTGTCTCGGCCGTTACAATGTTGCTTTACGACAGATAAATTGCGGGGGGTTGCCCTTGACGCGCCTTTTGAAGTTTCTTTTAGGAAACCTTTTACCGTGCATCACGCGTACATCAGTCTGGAAATTAGATATTCCACTGCTATCAAGAGAAGCGTCACTAAAAAATAAGCTGAGAAAGGGAAGCCTCCAATTTAGAAGCCCTGGTTGTTAGTTCCCTGTGTACTGGGTAAAAATTGGAAGCATAAATCACTTTAAGATAATACTTCTGCCCGTTAATACTGGAACTACTGACAATGAAATTAATGTATACCTATTTCTACCAAACCAATCAAAATAACTGGTTATTTATAAAATACATTATGAGAGAAACGCAAACCATTATTCATATTCTTTTAAATGTTATATTATCAATAAATGTTTCAAACCAAATTTAAAACTGGTTTGGTAGTTCTAGTGTTAATATGGAAATAGAATTAAAGGAAACTGCAGTGCAGTTAACTGTCAGGATCAAAGCTGCAGTTTAAAACGCTTCGAAACTCGGATCCTTCTCAGGCATTCTTCGAATTAATGATTCTGAGTGCACAGAGCTCTTCCCACTCGCATTCAGCCTTCCAAGTGGGTTTCCAGCTGTGTGTCTTTAAGTATCCTCGATACTCGGTAAAAATCCCGATGCTATTAGTGCAGCAATATGCTCGGAACAGCCATAGCGAACCATCCGGTGATTCTCAGCGAAGGGGTGGAAAAAGCCCGCATGCAATTAACGACTAGTTAAACCAGACACCAGGACTAACATTCTATCGCCCGCCCCCCCCTGCCCCCTACAGTAATCGTTATTAATACAGAGGCATATGTTGTCGTTATTCGATCGTCAACCAGGAGTTCACGTTCAGCCCTCGGCTTAATTGCTCCCAACGTTGCGTGAGAATGCGCGGGCTCAGGGCGATGCACGCACGGCACCGTGGCGTTGCTCGTGCTGCGGATAAATTGCATGGGATGCTCCCCTGATTTGTACGAACTTTTCAGGAAGTCGTGCCACTACAAAGGGCCTGTACGCCAATCAAGTCGAAATTACACGGTGCTCTGTGCCGGGGCCGTAAAGTAGCGATCGTTACGGCCGAAACTCTCCTTCCATTGTGTTATATATACAAACTTTGACCCATGTTTGTGGAGAGCACCTAGTATCCTGCAAGATTTCAGAAGGTTTCCAATCTCTCAGGATTTGGAATTCGGTGATATGTTTCAGGGAAATGGAAACTGATGTCTTAAGGAGGGGACAACTTTATGGTCCCAAAAGTAAAGGTACCTATCTTTGGAAATTTATTAAAAGCAAACTACTTAATGAATCTTTTTGAAACTTTCAGGACATTTCATTGGATATTTAAGTTATATGATTTTTTTAAAAAATTATTTAAAGGAGATTTATAAGCTGTACAGAACCAGTAATTAGTGCTACAAACAATCTGGTTAACAATTTTCTGACGATGCGGTCCTTCTAAAATCAAAAAGCCAAAAAGTTGTAGAAACTATATGCGCGTGGCTATGGCTCGTCGGGTGGGATTTTGAAAATTTTGCAAAATAACAAAATGTCGAAGCTCTGAAGAGAGCTGTTGAAAGTTTGTTAGAAAATTAACCTCTTTCGTTGAAAAGAAATTAAGGAAACAACCACTCAAAAACATCTCCTGACGTGCCATAACCATCAGCATATAGTTACTAAAACTTTTTGTTTTGTTGATTTTAGAAGGACCACTTCATCGAAAAACTGTCAACCAGATTGTGTGCAGCACTAAGTTACTGGTTTTGAATAACTCATAAATATGCTTTAAATAAATTTTTAAAAAAATCGCGTAACTTAAATATCCAATGAAAAGTCCTGAATATTCCAAAAAGTCATTAAGCAGCTTGCTTTTAATAAATTTCCAAAGCTACCTTTACTTTTGGGTCCATTACTCTGTTGCCCCCCTTAATAATATCGACTCTGCTCATGTGATGTGTGATTTTCATAAAGAGAATGCACTTGGGTTCATTTGCAAGAGTAATAGAATATTTTAGAAGCATAAAGTCATGAAGAGCAGCTCCATACTGTCCCAATCTATGTTACTTAGATATTCTTTTATAAAATCAAATTTCTCAGCTGCTCATTTGGGTTGGCAGTCAGTTTATTGTAGCGAGAGGTTCAGGAAGTGGTGCAACTAGGAAGAACCCGAACACCAATCGACGTTGAATTACTTATTCCCATGCAACTTAAGTCACTTATTCTCAGGCTTTTCCCTCGAAGAAAGACTAGACATCCGGTCGATACACCAGGCTAAAAACAGGAGCTAGATGCACCCATGCTATTACATAGGAAAAACGTAACAGCGTGGATCCATCGGAGGAAGTGTTTAAACCCCTGAAATTCCTTGCCTCGTGGCAAAGTGTTGTTGGCTCGTGCTTATTCTTCGCGGTGGTGCTCCGTCGTCGATTGCTTCCCAAGCAAGGAAATTCCTCCGTAGTCCACTCATTATTGACTCTGAATCTTCCTGATGATTGTACAATTGACATGTCACTTCAACGCCAAATGTTGAATATTTCAAAATTCATTAGGGTATACTATTTTTACAGGCGTTTCATGTTTCAAAGAATGCGGCACCTGATCGTGGAAGTTCATAGACGCGTTTCGCGAACAGGTAGGAGGACACGATCCTTAAAGCTTCGTGGCGCCTCTCGAGGGCCCAGGAGGGCTCTATTTACATAATGGCCAGGCCAAACAAATGTCAGACAGACTCACGCACCCTTTCCAATTATCAGAGCCGCCTGAGACACTCGAAACCCTCTTACGAGCTATCCGTCTGGGGTGGCCCGGCGAGCAGATAAGCTAAAAGCAGAGAGGAGCATCCTCGCACGGATCCCTCCGATCTCGCATGTATATTTATGACACGTGCGATTCTCTTCACGCGAAACGCGCGGGTCGTCCCACCAATGCTAATGGAACTCCGAAATGTGTCTCTGAGACGAAACGCAATTCCCTGTCAAGTGTCGATCGAAATCTTGACGGCCGAATGGAGGCTAGCTGATGTCATTCCGTTGAAACACGTTGGATTGATGTTTTAGGGACACAGTCCACGTTATTTGCGGAGCGATGACGAGTTCCATGGCTGTAAAATCGCTTGAAGGACAGCTTTTGTACTAGCCGCATTTGCGCGAGATTCATTCTCCATTGCTTTTACGAACATCCCTGCCTTTTGCATGCACTGGGACATTGCAGATAGGTATTTTTTACCAGGGTTTATAAAATATTTTACATGTGTTTCGAAAGTCACAGAAGAATTATTCCTGCTATATACTGTCTTGCTACTGTTTCCTCAATTCTCTATTTATCTACTAGTCCTCTATGTTCCGGCAGGAAATCGCCGCCTATCCCCTTTTACCGCAGCCATCACCCACTCGCAGCACTCAACCGAAGGCCGCGCGACGTTTCTTCTGGCACCTCGAAATGCGCGAAAGCCACAAGAAATCAGGCCCGTTGGAAACGCAGAAACTTCTTAATTACAAAGCGTCCGGAGTCGTTCTATTCCTCGACTACCGTTCGCCGCTGCCGGGCTCCAATAAATCGCGGCCAGCGTCCGCGGCTTTAATACCGTGGCAAAATCAATTTACCGCGGGTGGCTGCTATACATATCGAAGTCCGTGGCTGTAATTAAATTGTTACTGCAGGCGGACCGCACGCCAATCGACATGGGCGGCCACCGGACACCCACGTAACCCCGTATATTTACGATCCTTTTATTCCAGGCCGCGTCCTCTATTAATAACCCCGGGGCATTAATGAACTCGTGAAAGGATTCCATCGCGTTTTCCTTCCTCCGCGGCTCCTAGATCGCGTGGGTGGAAACGTAGGCGCCACGACCCCCCCGATCCTCCGCAACCTTTATCGATTTATTCCTCCCACCCCCACCCCCCCCCCCCCCCGCCCCAGCTCCCCCCTCGCGCATTCTATCAGCGCGACCTTCGTGTATCCTATTAATGAATATTCGAACGGTCGATCCGGCGTGTTCGTCGCGTACCGTGGTAGTGATCTACGGGCTGGGATCCGTGAAAGGGACGGCCGATGGGCCGTCGAGGGGGCGAAAGGGTGGGACGGTTAATCATTCCCAATGGATGTTGCATGGTAATTTATCGATCTCGTCCGCGCTATGAATGGAAAATTATCGCGTGGGGTACTACGCTCTCCGATGCTCGATCAGGGGGAGGGTCTCGTTTCTTTCTTTTTTTTTTTTTTCCTTTCAGGGGGGAGGAATGGTACAGGCTGCGGAGCATTGCCGGGCATTCGATCTGTCAGTTGTCTGGCTTGATTAATAACGCGACGAGTGCGAAAGTAATTTCGATCGGGCCCAGCGGATCGCTGTGGCAAATTGAATGGGCAGGGATGGGTGGTGATGCTTGGTGTTAATTCTGCGCGATTCGATTTGGGAGCGATAGTTTCTTGTGGATGGCTTTGAGGTTTGAATTGAATTGATTTGAAATTTGCTTTCATAATTTTAATAGGAAATGTAAAATTATATTTAGAATCTATGGAAGATAATTTGACTCATTTTAAAAGACAAACATAATTGAAAAGCTGAGGAAACCATTCAATATACTTCTTCTTAACTTATGCACTCATCAAGAAAATTTAGTTGTTTTCAAACAAATCCATTTTCACAGCTTCAATAAACTTCATCTTACATCTCGATATTTTCTGCAATTTAAACACACTTCAAAATCTCGAAAACCATGTTCCTCCACAAACACTGATTCTTCAAATCCATCTTGCCCAGATAAACCCTCTAACCCTAAGAAAAAACAATGTTCTGTCTCCGCGTATTTTCATACAAACTGGGGCTGCCAACCCTTAGCCGGTGCGCAACCCTCTTCCTCCTAACGCAAAGTACACGCTGCGGAATTTGAATTGGCGCAGCGTAGCGCCGCTTGGGGTTGGTCTTTCGAGCCTCTCGACCGCGGTGCGGTCATTCCAGAGGTGTTTTGTTAGGCTCGAGGGTATTATTTCAGAGACTCGCCACCCATAACGCGTAACAATTGCCCCTGGCTACGTCTGAGGTTACAAGTAGGATTGTGTTGCACATCCCTAGGAAGGAAGGGCTCGCCAGCCGCTGTAGTCTCGCGTGCCTTGCGAACAATGACTGGAGCATCCAGGAAAGACGCATATGCTAGCCTCGATACCTTACAATGGGAATAGGAAGGCGGATTTGGGGTATCGATAGTGGAAGAGAATTATGTGAAATGGTAACTAATTTATTTTGTGTGAAATTGTGACTAATTTATTTTATGTGAAATGGTGACTAATTGAGGAGTCCTTGTAGAAAACACTGTAAATGGGAGAAATCAAATTCTATACTATAGTATTACCATTGGCACGTAAAACATTTCCCGATACAAAATTTTTTTTAAAATTTTTGTAGTTTGCTGCAAAGACTCTTCAATTTATTTTATGTGGGCTTGAATGTACCTATACAATTCTAACCAGTCCTTTAGCTTGGAAAACTCATGAAGAGTCACAGAAAAGGCTGAACAACTTTAAAATAAAAAAATTCAGGCATTTTAAGTCCCTTTCCTCGCAAACTTATATAATTTACATAATTATATAATCAGATAACAAGAATCAGAAGTCTCCATATCTATATTTAACTGGTACATAGAGTTTCAAAATTTGACCCATTCTTTCATCGTACCTCCAACCCCTATTTATATCCCCCAACAGATCAAACTCCTCAAGGTTTCGTTGAGCTTCGAAACCGAGGGGCTGTATTCACTCAAGTATCTCGTTCCCCAGGAGACACGATCTGCACGTGCTGATTCATAGCCAGCGTCTGACCGACTTTTCGAAAGGGATCGCGTGTCCAGGATGCTCGATTCGTTCCGCAGAATGTGGCGGAAGAGAGAGCCGCGGTTTGCCACAATGTATGGAGATTGCTGGCATTTAAGACGTCGATCTGATAATCGAACGCCCTGATTCGAATTTCGCCTGATCCCAATCGATCGCCCATGTGCACAACCGAACGCCGCCTCCTCTCCATTGCACCTGGCGTAATTCGGTAAACATTTCGTAGAAAGCGTGCGTCCCGCTCGCTTATGCACTCACGCTCTCTTAACTGGAGAGCATCGTCGAATGCTCGACGAATTGGTGGCGCGCTTAGCAACATGTTAATCGAAAACGTGACGCAACGACGCCACTTTTCGCTTTCTATCGTTCAGGTGGCTTTCCCTCTTTTGGTCGAAGTGTCTGCGAGAAGGTGGTTGAAAATTTAAATACGCAACTAAAACACTAGCTTCACCTTCCCCACAGCGTGAAATTATATCCTTCCAAATCTGCAGACAGTGCTGGATTAACCAATAAGCAAAATAAGCACGTGCTTAGGGCATCAGGAAGAAGAGCACCATAGGCAACACTTTTTAGTCAAATTATCGGAAATGCCTAAAAAATCGTATATTGCGTTTAACTGATCACCCTGTACAAGGGAGCCTCAAAATCTTTTAAGGGAGGATTCTCTTCTAACAGCCCCAAAAGTAACTGATATTTAAGAATTTGTTTTGGAAAAACTGTTGGTCATATTGGATTAAACTGTTTTGGAATATAAGGAGGCCTCTTTAAACTTGCAGAAAATATTTCTTTATGTCGATCCTTACTACTATTTATTAATTAATTATTTCTTCGACGATGTAACTCCTGTTGGCGGGCTGTGCAGCAGTTATCACAGTCATCTGATAGCAAAAAAAAATAGAAGTTTCTTAAAGTTAGATAGTTTACGCTGGGATTGGTCCACTTTGAAGAAAAAAAGAGAAATATTAAAAGAGTTATAGCGTTTGAAAGAAAAGGTCAGTTTTTTCCTTAGACAAGGTTTTCATATTATTCTTTATATCGACGAAATAAAGTATTATAAATAAAAACTAAAATTAAAATTTTGGGTCCAGCCCCAGCGTGAATTATTTAACTTTAAGAAAATTTTCTTCTTTTTGCAATCAGATGACTGTCACAGATGCTATACCTGACGCCAATATCGTCGAAGAGATTAACACGATTCCACAATAATTAATAAATAATAAGAAGGATCGACATAAAACAACGAATTCTAAAAGTATAAAGATACTTCCATATATCTCAAAGGAGTTTAATGCACTATGAACAATAGTTTTTTGAAAAAAAAAAATCATAAATTTCATCATAAATAAAAATCATAAATAAAAGTCTTAATCCGGCGCTGTCTGCAGAGTATCCAGACTGCCAACAATCAGCCAATTAATTAGTATAACAGAAATTAATTTTCTCTAACCTGCCACAGCCCTGCCACCTCTCCTGAGAGCCACAGGCAACGAATCTCGAAGCAACTCTTTCCAGGAACAGAATTCAGGGCTCGAGCAACCCAGCTTTCGGTTGCTTTCCCTTGCACCCCGCGTCCACGTCACATCCGGCCCTATTACGACAGATTATTATACCTGTCGGTGCAGCGTGCGCGTGGTGTCGTCGTGGAATATCCGTCCGTTGAATAGCCAGGCCGTTTATTGTGCCATCGAGCAGTGAATAGCAGGCTGCTTAAACCCTAATCCACGGTATTAGGTGAAACCCGTCCAGGTTTCAGTGAAGGATTCGTACTCGAGCTGGTATCGACGAGACACAGGTAGTTCCACCCCCGTTGAGATCTGTATCTAGCTCGTCGCCCTCATCCCCTTCATTCAGGATTTACGTCGGTTTCCGCTCCCGCTCGGGTAAATATTTATCCTCGTTGCGTTCTGCTCGCGTCGTCCACGTGAACCCGCGACACCGAAATCCTCGGTTGTCAGCTGGACTTTGGGGGGATTTGCGCGGACGTTGGCGACGGGTTCTTAACTGTGGCGTGGAAAGCTTTGCTGAGGGGTCAGGTGAAACTGTGGGGAAGAGGGGAAAGGATTAGTGGTGGGGAATATATAGCTGCAGGAAGGAAATTACTATGTCGATGCAAATAATAATCAATCGTCAGTATAGTATATTGTGATTACATAGTAACATCAATGACAAGGGTTCTCCTGGGTGGTACCTTTATTTTAGAGTACCTACGGTCGTAGCTAAAGTACCTCGTGAAATGTAGCGATATGTTATATTACCAAAATCAAAATAATCTTAAAAATATATCTTATAGCATGGTAAAACCTGATCGTAACTAAAAATCGTTGGATTCGTAGCAATTGAAATTCCAAGGGGAAAAGGGCTACGTCGTTACGTTGCAAATATCGTACCCTAAATAATTAGCGGATTTGCCAATTATCGCGCGGGCAAGCGAGCAACTATAAACGCAGCTCGTCAGATCCTCGACTACAAAGATTACTTACGACCGCGTTACGTTCGCGTTTAATCCCCGAATTCCACGATCCCCGCCGTTTGCATAAATTCGTGGCCTCGTTAACCGGGCGACGTAAGAGCCACCCTAAATTGCGCGGTGTCTCGCGGAGCACGACGTTTTAAAGAGGTCCTACTGCTTAATTAAGGACGGGCGAGACAGCATTTTTACGAATTTAACGAGCAGCTTTGAGACACGCTACTCCGTCTTCGCTGACGACTCGAAACAGAGATTAAGTAATTATGCCCTTATTAGGGAATTATTCGTTGACGTCTGTGGAGGACCGTTCCGATCCCGGCCGGAAGTTTGCGTTCGGCTTGTCTGCTCGGATTTGTCTAGACTGCCAAACGAGTGGCGGGTAATTGCTTTGTTTTAGGCGGACGGATCTTCCGTGGTCGGTCGACAGACGTAATGATCCGTCTTTGCTTCGTCTGGGCGACCGTCGTCCTCGGGCCGCATCAAAATCCTAGATGGAACGAGAGATAAAGGGCTGAAGACGCTTCACGAGTTTCGTTCATGGCTGCTCTTGACTTGATGGAGGAGCCAGGTGAGACCTTTGGCAAATTGTGTGTGGAAAATTGTACCCGAGCTGCTAATTCAGTGTGACACTTGAAGAACCTTACTTTGTGGTATATCATATAGTACTTGTTGGGACGAGGTGAGTTAAGGGGTTATGCCTACCTGCAAAACCTGCCTTTTGACATTTTCTTAAAGTACAACATCTCAAAAGTATTGTGTGAAAGTTTCAATTTGATCCGACCAGAATTGGCGGAGCTGTGCGAGTTTTAGTATATGTATGTCCTGGAGGATGTAAACTCAACTTAAAACTTTAAACGCGTTTTTCTCGAAACTACATTTTCAGAATCGGTGACCAAAATATCTCGAGAACCGCTGCATTGAATGAATTCAGCTTTTGTAGGCTTATTCTATATATAAAAATCTTGTCCTTAATCGTGGCCTTTTCATTTCTGTTGCGTAGTTTTTATTTTATAGATGAAAAATGAGCGATTTTTGTGGCGAAAATCGATATTTTAATTTGAACAGCCGCCATTTTGTAGCAAATTAATTTTTCGGGATAATGAACGATTAAGGACAAGATAAATTAATATACTAACTAAATTCCTTCGAATTTTTCAATTCAGATGAATCAGGTCTAAGTTAGAGTGGTCACCGCAAACTACTGAAAAAAAAAATCGCTGCCGGGAGATCACCGATATTTTATTTATTTATTTATATTTTCCATTGGAATAATGGCTACAAATAGTATAAGATGTCGACACTTTCGTACACTTTCGAATACATAAAGGTTTGTTTGAAAAAGTCTTCAAGTTTTTCCCCCAAAAAATCCCGAAAATACTTGCGTTTTCAGACCATGCAGGTAGGCATAACCCCTTAAAGAAGATTGTTTAGGGTGTACAAGTGAAGCTTTTAGACAGAAGGGAGCAATCTTCCTCAAGATCAGTAAACAATTATTATTTGGTGGGTTCTGAAGCCAATCAGTAATCCATTAGCATTAAAGCTGAGATTTACACAGTTTGTCCTCTGAATAATTTTGCCTAGTAATTCCGTAATTAATATATGTGGGTACCACCATTTATTTCTTACGTATGAAAGTGGTGACTTAATTGATTTATCAACTGAAAGTTTTAACAATAAATTTCAGGCTCATTTTCAGGAAAAGGTGGACTTACACTGATTGGCCTCTGAACCCTCCATTGATTGCACAGTCTTCTGTTTTAGATACTAAGTACACTCATGCATTTGCAAAATTCAGTAGAAGGTTAGTGTTTCCAGTAGCTTTAAGTGTCACGAGCCTCTTTGGCACTCATCCTCTGAATTAAAAGATATTCAGACTTATTGAAACACAAAAATTAGTTTCTAATACAATTCAAATCATGATGAATCCATGTAAAAAGTTAAATCAAGAACGTAAAGTACAATGTTCTGGCACAGAGCCTCAATTTCAAGAACACACAGCTCGAAAGCTACTAACGAGAATGCGAGTTTCGTTCCGGGTTCTGTGGCTGAACAAAACGGGGCTTCTGAATGGGGCGTGAACGCTGACCAGAATCGAATCGAATCCCAACCGTGGAAGCTAACTGTACCTACGTTCTTGCGACCGGAAGGAAGTTGCACGGATCACGAACAAAGGACCACCCGAATACTCACGCGTAACAGCCTACCGTTCTCCCTGTATATCTTTCTCTTCACCATTCCACGAACCGAATCCCTCACGAATCGCAACAGATCCCTCTGCTGCGAGTAGCGAATTCGTTTACGCCACATTCTACCTATTATATCCTAATTATCCCGTGGATGATGGAATATGCTTGCTCACAGCTCGACCACCGCCGCGTTTAAAAGCGTGGAATTAGAAACAATAAGCTTCTTGATGAATAGAATTCGTTATATTAAGTCAGTGCGAAAATGCATTGAAATGTCTATTTTTACTATTCCTACTTGTAAGTAGTTTTATCGGAAAAGTGGCGAAAGGTCATAGATATCCGAGGAAAATACTTTGATTAAAAAAACATGTAATATTGTGTTGCAACAAACATTCGTAGCGTTTTTCAGTAGAGAGTTTTGGGACATTGAAACGCCACGAATTAAATGACACATGTACATATTCCGAAAGGTGCAGATAAAGGGAACAAAATGACACATGTGGGTGAATAAATCTGTGTAAAAAAATCTAAATATTGTCTTTGAATTTCACTTAATGGGGGGAACTGGTTTAATTATCAGAAATCAAGGCTCTTTTTGGGATTTTTTTAAAATGAAACTATGCATGCAATCTTTTTAAAACGTTCAAGCTATATTATTATGTATTTCAAGAAGTGAACAAACATTTTTTCATACAAAAATAACGTGGTAATTGCGAATGAAGCAAGTGTTTCGAAGCGGCCAAGTTATTCAACTACGTGCAGTCTAGGCTCCGTTGTAGTGGGCTGAAACCAAAAAACCAAATAGTTTTGTTTTTAATAAAATTACGCTATGGATGGACCTCAATCCATATATTTTCAAAATGTCTTCACTTTTAATAAACACATTGTTTCAATAAAGCGAAACGAATTTTCGTCGAATATTAGTTCTCGATCAGTTTAATCACTTTTCCGAATCTCATGAATGCATGTAGCATTAGTGACACGTAAAAGTACTTTTTCATTGAACGCCCCATGGTGTTCGACGCCTCAGAGCGAAGTGTCAGCGTGTAATCTCGAATTCACTGGGCGTATGGTGGAAAAAAAGTGTTTCCACGAATGCGCATGGCCCCGTCGGGTCTCGAGCGACGAAATCTCAGGCCGAAGATTCGAGTTTCGCGTGTGGAACGGTCGTTCACGTAATTCGTGAGTAGTGGGCGTGCATTTTGCTCGGGACGAGGAAACATTGCTCGGATCGCTGCCGGCGATTCCTCGTTACGTGCCACCCGCTAGCGGTGAGTTCTGAAACGCGCTTTTGATCCCTCAGCGAAGTAAAGAAGCGACTAACGATCCAGTAGTCCGTCGGCGACGTGACTCGTTTGCAAAACCACCGACGATGGGGGGGGGGGGGGGTTGGGGAGGCCCACTCTTGCTCCTTTTAGGTGGCTCCGATGTCACGTAAAACTTCGCCGCTCCCTTTGCCAAGCGTATCTGAATAACGCGCCTAATGGCGACCCAAAGAAGCTAATTCCTCCCCATTATCCTTCGCGTAGTCGCGTTTTGCAGACCTCCGCGTAAAAATTGGAGGAGATACTTCAACGTGCCTCCAGCACACTTTATTTCCCTGCCTGTTCAATGGTATTCCTAGTAATTTAGTTGCGCTGAAAAGGGGAAATGGAAAATGTGACAGATGAGAATAAAATTGGTGACACTGATTTTTTTTCGAACTGTTTAAGCATTCATTAAATCTGGTTGCAGGTTTTTACCGGTGACGAATACGAATTGAGATCAAATTCCAGGGGTTATTAGCCGCGAATGGATGGAAGCCGTGATCTCGTGCACTTGTGAAAGCGGTAGATCTGGTGGTGAAACAATTTTTTAGGCAGGTTTCTTACAGCGAGGCCTGCGGACGTTGATAAATCATTGACGTATAACGAATGGAGGATAGTTTCCAAAATCCTAGCTCGTGGAAACGAAACGGCATGCCAGAAGGATTTTACATCGCCATAACGTGGCATGAAGTAAACGTTTCGTAGCTTCTCGGGACAGTTAAGTGTGATCTATCGATTTTAGAAAATTCCGGAAATTTACAACTGTCGGGGTTACGCAATTCCCTTCGACTCGAATAAACCACCTGGCCTTGCGCTCCTGGCTATAATTCTGACGATCGTAAATCGACGTGACGCAAGGATTTTTTGATCGCACGTTTTCACATAGATCAACAGGTTCCCGAGGCATATTTTTTCACGGAGATATTTTCCTAGTAACACGTTCTCCACTCCGAAACCCTGCGGGTCGTAAAATCGGTGAAGTGGCAACGGCCAAAGTGTACCGAACGAAACGTAATCCCATTTCTAAGGGGATTACGATTCGTCGGGTATCGTATAAAACTGTGTTCCCATTTAATTAGCATTTATTGGTAGAGCAAGTGACAGGTATTAAATGCCCCTTTTTACGATGCCTCTACTGTGCTCCGTCAGTTAGGTGTTGGCGTTCCTCGTGCGATATTAACTCGCTCGTAAATCACGCTAACCAGCGAGAAAACCGTATTTGATTTATCTATCGGTAACTGGGATCCGTTAGCTGGCTCGTAGATCGTATATCGATCCCTGGTCTCGCATGGAGATCGAACTAGCTTCAATTCAAAAGTATCCGCAGCTTCGTTGGAAAATTACTGTCAGTGTAAAAAAGTGGTGAAAAAGAACAGTACGGACGTTAAGTGGGAGTTGAAATGGTATAATCTGTAAGTGCCAGAAGCTAATAATTTTCAGCATTTTCTTTTCAACCACAGCGACGTTACTTATGATTTCAGCCCTGTCTTATGACAGCTCTTGAAACCGAAATAAATTATTCTAGCACTTACAGCGTTTGCAACTGTATTCAGCATGGAATTTACATAATTTTCCACTAAAAATATGATTTTTAATTTCTTTGGTACTTGCATTCACTTCAACGCGTTTTTTACAAGGATGCGGTTTCCCTTGCTTATTGTTAATTGGAGGGTGGCGAAACGGTAACAGGAAGTTCCCTTTCGTTCCTATTTATTTTAGAAATGAGAGATTATATAATTCTGCAATGTGATGGGATTGCAGATCGAGCGTTCGTCTCTGGGCAAATGAATGTATTGCAAGAAACTCCTCTGATCCTCTGCGAGGGGGGAGGTAGGGATAGACGATCCTTAAGGTCGACGACGAGGTTCAAGTAGCCAGAGGAGAGACTACATCCCGTCGTCCTTTGGCAGACGTCGGTTTAGCCACGACCACCGACTGACCGTCGTCTCCACGAGGACCTACAGCAGCGCGGCGTTCCACTCGAGTGTATTTACGTGTTTCGGAATGTTATTAGAAGTGGAAACACTCGTGGGCACCGTGTAGCGGCCGCCGGAAAGGCTGGGCCCCTCGTAATCTTCGCGTAAAACGCACGCTGACGCGATACACCCATGAATGCTGACATAGCCGAGCACTCTATTGATTCAAGCACGCGTCGCGACTTTTCCCCCGGGTTTCCTGTCTGGCCATTCCTGGCCGCGCACTCGAATCGGGACACAAGCCCACCAGGTACTCGAGGCACTTATTTTTTCACTTCGGAGGCTAGAAGGAATTGCTGGTTGAACATTACTGCGTCTGGTTTGGAAGATATTCGCGATAAAGAGGCCCTTTTTGTGTAGGTACAGCTGTGGTAGATGTAGAATGTCTTTTAAATGGATGTATTTTCTTTTTTAATTTCACACATATTACTTTTACTCAAAAGCATAATGTTACATGCCTATTTCTTGAAATTTGAGATATAAATTTTTTTTTAGTTTTTCGGACGTTTTTCGAAAACCGTTTGTCGCACGAGAAAAAGTAATAAAACATCAAAGATGCTCCTTGTCTGGATCTACAACTTTTGTTTGACATATTTTTTTATGTAATCAATGGCTTAGAGGTATATTATATAAAATCGATTTTGTGAGCTGTTAAATAACTATTTAAATGTTCAAGGGCCCAGAGGCACCTTTTCCCATCATCCGATCGCGCTCAAACTGTACACAGATTTTTTTTTATTATTTGGAACTATTCTGGGGGGTGAGAAAAAATTTCACCAAGTGTAAATAAGTCATCCTATTGTGCATGAATAAAATTGAGGCACTGAGAACAAAATCGGACTAACCCACATTTTTTGCGAAATTGAGTTAGTAGCAATAATGTTCCAATAGACTCTAGTAATCATATAAAATAAGAAAAATTGATTTTCTTTCAATGCAGGTGAGTCAGTTTTCGCTATCAATGCCTCAATATACATATGAGCCAACGTAAGCGCTGCACGAGCGAGAAACTTTCCACCGTCCAAGGGATTAAATACCTCCTATCCAACCACCACATGTTAAATACCTCCTATCCAATACCCCAAAGAAGGTATAAGTATACTATATACCTTCGTTTCCCAAGTTACACTTAAACCCCTCCCCTCTGCCCGAAGCATCCTCCACTTTCACTCCAGCCATCGCA
Source organism: Andrena bucephala (assembly GCA_947577245.1). Taxonomy (NCBI): domain Eukaryota; kingdom Metazoa; phylum Arthropoda; class Insecta; order Hymenoptera; family Andrenidae; genus Andrena; species Andrena bucephala. Next base: position 44,993,508 of record OX387715.1, on the reverse strand, counting down.
GTCCATTAAAGTTCATTCTCCTCTCATCGCGGACGCGATCTCTGTCCTGTCTCCACGTTCAATCCCGAATTTCGCCTCTGCCAATTACTGCGTCCACAGACCTCGAAGAGGACGCGTCTCCATAGCACCACCCTCCCCGAAAGATCGAGCACGTGGAATTCCTCGGCAGGCAGGATCTCAGGTGTAAGTCCCCGGCGATCGCCTTAAGGACCGCCTTAACGAGGCGTACATCGTGGCCACGTGTGCCCGGGCCTGGAAAGAGCGGCTCGCAATTAGCGCTTCGGTACTCGCGGTTCGCCACTCTTCGCGGTCCAGCCCGATAAAACTTTCATAATACGATTTCGCCGCGCGGGCCCGGCTCGACATGGGCGGTCTCCCCGTGCCCGCTGCTCCCCGATCCGCCTCGCTTTACGCGTACCTCGAAAAAACGATTCGGCCGGATAAGCCGGCCGAGTTAATAAATATGTCAACCCCTGCGCGGCTCGCCACCGCGTCAGGCCGCTTTGCGCCTTATTATCACGGCGAAAGGGGAAAGCACGCGCTCTGCCTTAGCCAGCGGGGTAATGGAAGTTCGATTGGACCTCGCGAACTAATTAGTCGGGCCTGGAACCCTCGATTGTCGGCGTGCTTCGCTAATTTCGGACCCACCCGCCCCTCTCTACCTTCGAGGCACCGCGACAAAGTACCCGCCTCGATTTTATCCCTGGCTCTCGGCCATCTCCCGTTGGGGATGTCTCGATCTTCCTTTTCTCGACTCTGTGCCTTTCGTCGCTAATTGTACGAATTCCTTCGATGCAGTCCCTCGGCTTTCCACCCTAATTAGTACTCGCGATCGCGAGCCAGGGTGGATGAAGGGAGCGCGTAATGGTCGCGTGTAAACACTGTGGATGGATGGGGGCGGCTGGGTTGGATGGCGGAGCCTGCGCTGGATGTGCTACTGGTGATAAGCTTGGGGGTTCTTTTGATTGTGTTTTGGAGTGTGGGGAGACGGGAGTAGTTATGGAGTAGTTATTAGGGGTTGTAATATGATTTCAACCTTTGAAAAATGTCGAGATATTCGGGACCCCCTCCACACCCCTAAAAGGCGAATGCAAAAGAAAAACAATTAATTGAATTTGACAGGTAATGCCACCCTTCCGTCCATCACTTTCAGCTTTCTTGAGGTTTATTCAGTTAATCCTACCCCCAGCACACAGATATTTTGCTGATCTGATGCTAGGGGAGAAGAAACAGGTGTAGGAGCCGTTATAGCAGCTGGTAACCAGGAAGAAAATGGTATTTCAGCGTTTTTAGTCAAAATTGCTATGAAAATAATAAGTAATATATATTTATTAAAAAGAATATAATATTAAACTTCAAGAACCGAAACAGATTAATAACCGAATATCCCTCATACCATTACATAAAACAGTTAACATACCTGAATTGTACGACACTTGAAGTTTGTCAGAGTTGCTTAGATATAGTTAGAAAAACCTCTGCCTTGCTATTTGTTCTTGGTGCAGTTCTGTGCACTTTGCATCGCAAGTAATTCAGGGATATCCAAATGTTAGAGAAAGAGGTGGTAATATGGCTCCCCAGTTTTATATATCTGCTTAAAATCTGATGCATAATTTAAACTGTTTTATTCTTTGCTTAAAATGTAGGTAAACTAATAAGGCTACGTGTGATAAGGGGCCATTCTTAAATTACGTAAGGGTAATTTTGACGATTTCTTATCTCCTCCCTCCCCCTTCCTAACGTAATATATTTTACAGTGTATTTTTCCAGTTAGTAAAATTCTTTTAATAGTTTATATAATTCATTTAACCTGGTTTCACGTGTGCGATGAGACATTGTTTTTTAGACTACTCATCTTGAAAATTAGGTTAAAAAATATTACGTAAGATCCTACCTGACTCCCCCTCCCAACTTTGTAAAAAAACGTGAGAAATTCGGGACCCCCTCCAACCCCCAAAAGCATTACGTAATTTAAGGACGACCCCTAAGGCGAAAGCAAAAGAAAAACAATTTAATTGAATTTAACAGGTAAGGCCACCTTTCCCTCTATCACTTTCAGCTTCCTTGAGATTTATTCAGTTAAACCTACCCCCAGCACACAGATTTATCCTCAATACTTATTCCACAATACTCATACAGAAACCTCCGTTTCCGCAAGACAACTCCTCATCAATCCCATCAACACACCACTCAAACAAAACATATCCCCAAATATCCTCAATACACTTGCTCAAAACCAATCAGTTTCCATTTCACCGGGGGGTAGTTAAGACCTACGATTAGCGAGGCACGCCGAGTGCACCTGCTTCGACCGAGGAATCCGGTCAAACGAAATCGAAGGGGTTCGGTAACAATGTTGCCTATACCGGTGAGTCCAACGTCTGTATTTACGACATAGTGGTTACTCGTTCACCATCTACGCGCGGAAAATAAAATCAGCCCGCGAGACGCTCGGTAAAGGCACACGCGCTGGCTTATTACACAGCCATGACTACTGGCGTGGCCCGAAAAAAAAGAATCGCCGCGTAATTGGCGGTAACGCTGGATGAGCTTTATTTTTTCCCATCTGGCCGCGGAGGATTTATTTTTATACGGTTTTAATACGAGCGCCGTTGGTTGCGTGCCGCACGAGGCGTTTCGCGTTCCCTTTTTCTGCATAAATTTCTCTCTGCCCGGCTGCACGGGCGGGACGCAGCAGCGTTTCGTAAACACCACAAACGAATCACGTTGCAGTGGATGCCGCGTACCCCGCGTAATTAATACGGGAGCGCGTCCAATATTATGTGAAATTATATGACGTAACCAGTCGGAGCCGGAGGAGTACCGGCTCGCTGGGAAATGACGCGGCCCGGTTGGGTCACGATTACGAAATCGGATCGCGCCGAAAACCGTGGCACGGCCAATGGGAGAAATCGTTACGTTCGCCGCGGAGGATTAAAGGAGCGATTACTCCTCTTTATCTCGATCTGAAACGAGCGGGCGAGCAGACCTGGCCCAGTGCGACGCGGTTTAAACGACGTACCTCCTCCGCCCTGCTACCCCTGCGGACGCCGAATTTGCTTTTCATCCCGATACACACGCGATATACACAATTACGAACGGCAGCCAGCTCGAATTCGGTTTCGCAAACGGCTCTTAAAAGGTCTATCGACGCGCGTGTGGTCCGCGCGCATGGCTGCCAGCGGTTTTCGCGTTTGCGGGCTACCGCTGGACGCCAAGGTAGCGATGGGCCCTCGATGCATTGCTCGTCTGAGATTCGATCAAATTCTTTGTAGTCGTTTAGGGTGATCGTGATTAGTTTGGGAGCTTTTAGTTTTCTTGCAGAGTGTATACCGATGCTGCTCGTGGATAGTTTCATCGGTGATTCTTAGTACCTAATTGATAGGGGTGGGCAAGTGACTGTTGTTCGGAAGAGTCTCAAAGTTTGCACGATATGTAACAGTAAGTATATTTTGAATATATTATATTATTAAAGTATGAATAGTCGTATGAATAGTGACTGACCTTTGTTTTTTATTCACGGTTATTCACGGACATACAAATAATTCCATGATTTCGCCGGTCAATTTTAATCCGCCTACTCATCAGAACACCTACGCTTTTCAGACCTTCCCTATACTCAGCGCGTTTCAGTGTTACGGATCCAACTTGCAGAATTTGTGCTTTGGCGAACTATTATAATGAGAGGATAGATTTTTTGCACGGAACGTCAATGTCTTTAGGTCTGAACAGCTTAGAGTTTTTGATGGAAAGTTATGATGATTATGTTGGGTTAATAGTGAAATATTCTTGAGTGCGTTACAACATATGTATAACGTGTCTCGCTACTCGGTTCGGCACAGTTGCTTCGGCCGCGCAGTTAGGGTTCACAGCGATTAAGCCCAGTGAATCGGGAGGGGGGGGGGGCACATACAGGAGTGGTAATGTGTGCGGAACTGACGCAGGCGCAGTTCATGCACAAATTATCACCGCTCCTGTAGGTGTTTCCTCCTCCATTCACTGCGCTTAATCGCTGTGAACTCTGCGCGCAGTTCTCCCGGCGAACCGCCTGGCAACACTTCTCTGGCAACGCTGTGCCTTGCAGCGCTTGTCTGGCAACGCTGTGGCCTGCAGCGCTTGTCTGGCAACGCTGTGCCCTGCGGCGCTTGTCTGGCAATGCTGTGTCTGCCGCGACGCGAGCCTACTACAATTACGTGAAAGGTTACTTGTTCAGTCCGGAAAGTATTTTCCAGTCTTGCTTTATTGTAGTTTCTGTTTGTACGTTGAATTTTGTTCTCGGGGAATGATGAGTTATTTCTCGTGTGCGGTAATATTTGCTTTGTTATTTTTTCACTTTGTAAATTATTACTCTGAATCGTCTCTGGAAATTGTTGCTTCATATAAAAAGTACACTTTTGTTGATAATTTTTTTCTTTGATGATGTATCGTCATTGAATCTAGCTATTTTTTATTTTCGTTGCGAAGTAGTCGTTACAAGAAGATTCTGCTCTATTTGGGACTGAAACTATTAGTACACTTAGATACTCTGCACTTTTTAACATTTAGAAAGTGTTTATAAGGGTTCCTGGAAGATAAGACGGGAACAATTAAAAGCCCCAGCAGAATCGGTAACAAAGTTTTTATGCCACTCATATAAATACACAATTAACTGAATATGGAAGCGGATAATTAGTTTCCTCCTTCTTGGATACTTCTTGAAACGAACGACGATGGAAGAGAAACAGGAGAACGTAGAACGAAAGTAAACATTTAACGAGCCTCGAAATTGTTCACTTTCGTAAGAAATACCATTGAAATTCCATGAAACTCTCGACTGAATATCCGAAAGGGATCGCAGCAGTGTTGCTCCCATCGCTAGCGTCCGCTTTGAAATTCCAGCGGACGAAATCGACGTGCCATACGCACCGCTTGTGCATATTAAGCCCCGATCTTAGGCGATAAACCTGGAATTAGGCCGATTCAAGTTTTAATCGCTCCGCCACCCAAGACGCTCCTCCGCGGTCCACAGTGGCCACCACTCTCGAGGCTAAGCTTCGTCGATTAAACGTATACATGTTTGACTGTCAAGGAATTCGATCGGGCTTTAAACCATACCGACAGGGAATGACTTGCATTGCCCATGGAAACCCTTTTCTGGCTGGTCTGCAACTTTAGCAACACCGTGTCTCTTTGGTCTGTTTGACACGTCACCAAGTTGTTCCTCATTAATGGTTATTTAGTAGAGTGAACATTGAATAGTAAGAGGTTGCCATTGAAATCGGCGAGGGGTCCAAGAAAGTGGTGGCGTTGATCGCTTTATGGCGAACGCTTTCGAAGCGATCGACGATTGTGATACGGGTTAACATCGAGATCCCGCGTCGACGAAATCTTCGACAAGTGGTAATTATGGGTAATACGGTGGTTCAGCGACGTGGCTGGTCGCTTAACCTCGTTTGTTCAAAAAATTGAGTTATTACGCGCCTCGAATTCGACCCGGTTAATTGCACCCTTTCTTGGGCCTGGTGTGCTGTGATTCCTGGGAATCGCGAACCAGGTTTCGTCTGTTTCGCGTGAGGAACGAATCGTGAAAAGATTGTTGAATTAACTAAGTAGTTCTAACTAGTTGGGTTAAGATTTTTCAAACAAATGGTAGAATAGTTATTCGTTTTCTGTATTACAATAGAACACTAGAACATTTTCATAAATTGTTGCTTCATGCTAAAAGTACATTTTGGGTGATAATTTTTATCTTTGACGACGTCTCGTCGATTACTAATTTTGAAGTTAATATTAGATGACAGCATGTCTTTAATAGGGCGTAACTCGAGGATAATTTGTCGTAAACGAGTTGGCCAACACAATTAGAAGATTAAGATCCCACCCTTATTTTCTCCTGTGCTTACGTAGTATCTAGAATAAAGTAATTATATCGCGGACAAGGCAATTATGCTGTTGGCCCTTATTGATCCAGTCGCGAAGGGTACACCTGTAATTTTGCGATACACTTTAATTCGAGTACACGTTATTTCGACAACTAAACGTCAAAATGAATAAAAAGAAGGCTCTACTGTCTACCTTTCCAACACCTGCCCATAGCTAATTTCTTATAACAAATTCTGTAACACGTGAAGCAACATATTTTCGTAAAATTATCAATGGCACCACGTTCAGAATCAATTACCTCGAAGTCCAATAATTCTACAAAAAAAAAAAAACAACTAATACACTCTACATTTTCGATTCATTTTTTAAATCAGAATTACACCCGCCCATTACACGTCACAAATTAGCATGTACATTGACAAAATAACGGCATAAAGCTCACGACGATGTCCTTAATCGTCAGGCGATCATCCCCGAAGGTCCCGCTAAAGTTCCCCGACTCACATTGCAAATCTACACCGTCATTAAGCTTCCCCGGCCAAGTAACGTACAACATAGTCGTGCAATCATCACAGAAGCCCCCCTAGACCACTATATTTAATACCGAGCATTAACCTTCCCGTCCAGTCGGAAGAATCACTTTAATATCCCGCCCGAGCCCACGTCACGGTCCCTCTCTCTCCGTCTATCAATTCCCACGGTGCGGTGGGGGCCCTGAAATTCAACATAACCAGCGAAAAACAGCGTCTATGCGCGGTGGAGAATTACGCAATAACCAAGCCCGCGATGGGCTGCCCGTTCCAGCGGTTTTATGGCGGGCTAAATTAAGACCTACCATCGCGCTGCTGCCTATTTCGCCCCGAATGTCCCGTAGGAAACGGCCTCCACCGCAATTTGGCGAGATTACAGGGTGGCGTGGCATTGATTAGAGGGGGGACGATTAAACAATCTAGGCCTCCCTGGTAGAACTTCTGGGAGGGCGAGCCAGCGATTCCACGCTCCGGCCCCGTGTCTAGTCGCGAAACGGTCCTCTTCTCGCTCCCCTTGTACGCTCCGCCGTCCGCTTCCTCGCCGGCCGGCTTGGCCCGCGAAGGCAGATGATCGCCTTCAGGCTATATGCTCGAAATGAAGCAGTTATACGACCGAACTAATAACATATTTAGGAGGGCATGCGGATCCCCCCCCCCCCCCCCCCCGGTGGCGGATCCGCGACCTCCCAAGACGGGCACGCTTTCGAGAGACCGGCCACCGGTTTTTTCCACTTTTTTCCACGTGTAACTTAGACAAAAGTAGCGGATCCAGGCGGGCGCAGGTGATGGCTGCTCCATTTCGTCGGCGGATGCGCGCCGTCGCGTGCGTGCCTTGGGTAATTATACCACAGACGAGGTATGAGATAGACCTAACGTCTTATGGGTGTCAGTGTCACAGTGTAACTGGATTATCGAATTCGTAAAACGTTAATGGTTCTGTCGCGCAGATAAAGTTAAGGGGGGAGCTCTATTTAGGACGCCAGGAATAAAATTCTAGGGAATTTTTTTCTAAGAAACTATTCAGCGGATCTTTTTCAAACTTTCAGGGTATTTTAGTTCACATTCAGACAATAAAAATGAATTTTTTCGTTAGAAAGTGTTCGGTAGAAATGGAGATATATGAACACGTAGGGACTCGCGCGCAGGAGTTGCATATTTTCGATTATGTTAGAGGCTGGAATTCTTCCCTGAAATAAAAAAACCAAGGATTTTCTAATGTCTAGTATAATTACATTGTCAATGAACCTAACAAACGAAAAATAAGTTAAAAGTTGGCAAATTTGTGGAACTTTAAAGAAAAAGGTACGAGTCTGCCTCAAGATATTTCCTACTATTTATGGAAAACGAGTTGTTCAATTCAATTTATTTATCAAAGTTTTAGGTCCATCGACAGCATAATTATACGAGGAATAAAAATATACTTGGTTTTTTTCATTTCTGGAGAAGAATTGGGGCCTCCAATATAATCGAAAATTTGCAACTCCGGCGCGCGAGTCCCTGCGAATGTGTTCATATATCTCCATTTCTACCAAACCCTTTGTAACAAAAAAATTAATTTATATTGTTTAAATGTGAACTAAAATACTCTGAAAGTTTGGAAATGATCCGCTTAACAGTTTCTTAGAAAAAAATTCCCAAGTATTACCTTATTCCTACCGTCCTAAATAGGGCTCCCCCTTAAATAACGATGACTCTGGGAACTATATTCAAACTTCAATGTAATTACTGAAGAGAGTTAAGTAGGTAACAATGTAATATACTCACACTACGCCTACTTCAAAATACAGGTTACGATTCACACGTCCACAACTTATATTTCATAGCTTAGACTTCACAATCTATACTACGCAATTCACACTTCACAATTCATAGCTTACAATTCAGCGCTTAGGACTTCGCTGATTGTACGTCATACTTCATATTTCAAAATTTATATCTCGAACATTTCGCAACACACAATGCACACGAAGTCCCATAAATTTGCAACCGAGTACAATGCACAATAAAGTTGCAAAGTAAAACTTATTGTTAGCCTTTCTTGCAGGTGCAGGTGAAACTTGAAAAATTTGCTTCTCTTGCAGATGTAGAGCTGTGTGTGTGTGTGTGTGTGTGTGTGTGTGTGAAAATTTGTTTCTCTTGCAGGCGCAGAGCTGAAAATCTACTTCTCTTGCAGCTGCAGCAACTCAAAAACCGCTCCTTCTGAATTCCATTGCACGATTCTTGCACCTGCAAGAGATACCAATTTTTGGCCTGCGTCTAAAAAACCCAAATTTGAAGCGCACAACTACTTTTGCAGGTTCAGCGTGGAAATTGGCCTCTCTTTCACGTGCAAAAATCATGCAATCGAATTTTGAATCAAGCGGATTTTGAGCCACTGCACATGCAAGGTAAACAGTAATTTGATCTAAATCTAAATCATGGCAAGAAATGGTAGGGATAGCGACGTGCTTTTAGTACAGAGAACAAATCGAGCTTATACGTCGAAAATACTGGAAATCCCACAATATTTATTGTTAATAATTCTAACTACGTTTTAGTGGTGTATTGTGATTGTATTTTATCCCGAATCGATTACCTTGCATGCACACAAAATTACACATTTTATCACGCGTGACTAAAATTTACATTAGATGTAAAGTCTATCCTATACCTCGTCTGTGATTATACTAATATGCATGCATGTCCCAGTGTGTGCTTAGGGGAGTCAGGTTAAATTATTTCGCCCGGGGCACCGTAGAAAGTTCATTATCGATTTTCGAGGTTGGGCACGAGAGTCGGTTGTCTGCTTTTATTTTGGCAATGTTGTGTCGAATCTAATAAGGGTTGCATGTGCAGCTTGCTGTCGTGAGAGGAATGTGAAACGATCTTAATGAGCTCAGGTTTGATGGAAAGTTACATAGTAGAACCTCTGCTATTTAATATAATGGAGGTGCAGGATAATGGAAGATTCTCTCCTTGTGTTATTAACCATTCCACATTTTAAGCAGTGGGTATACTCAAAATGCCAGTAGCCCAAATGGTAAATGTCCGAAAGAAACGTCATCGACCTTTTTTTTTTCTCCGCTGAATCATACAGATCAATCCACTCCTGGATCAATCCTCGAATCGTCTGATAGAAGCCCACATCCTCCACATTCTTTCAAATCCAAACTCTGTTCCCCTGTTTCGAACGAAACCCCCAAGTAAATCGCCTAAATAAGAAACCTCCGACCATTAGAATCCACCAATTGGCAGTGAACAGGAGACTAAGAGGGTAAGAGTCAGAAATCAGCAGAGAACGTAGAGAATCTCAAGTTGTTCGGGACGCGAGGGATCCGTCACAGGGAGGCGCGTCTCTTTTTTTCACCCCGGTTTTCGGGGATAAATCTGGGGACGTGCGTGTCCGCCGAGGAGCAGGCACGACAATGCGTCCAGTTTCCATGGACTTGAAATTCTCCACAATAGGAGAAGCGGAGGTGCCCTTTGTCGGCGTCCGCCTCCGTGGAGCCGCGACGTTTACGGCTCTCGACGGACCACCAACACGTGCCAACGGACCTGAAACACGTGTTACGGACTTTCGCAAGACCGGCTCATGTTCAGACTTCTGATGGTGCCACCGTGGAGAGAGAGGTCGACTGTCAGGGACCCGTCGGTTCCACGTACGCCTCGTCTTTCGAGAAAATTTTATGTCCTTCGACGGGATTCCGTGGATTCCCTCGTTCAGCGAGGATCAGCCTTTTTTTCTGGTCTGCCTTTAATCGTTTACTTCTCAGCAACACGGCCGCTCGTTAACGAAAAATGCTTGATTCACCCGGGCCACGAGATTCTTGGAACGATTACATTTTCCTGAACGGTGTAATTGCGGCGGCTGATTCCAATCCGATGCGAGGAAATCTCTGAATCTCGACTGCTGGGGTGTTGGTATTAACATTCGTGTCCTGTTGCAGCTTTGTGTTCAGCTTCTTGTTTGAACAGCGAGAAGATGTTAGTATATGAAGGGTAAGAGAGAAAAACAAGGAATTTCACAAAACAGCTTTATCGAGAAAATTAAGTTTTAATACGTTACTCCACCAATATAGAAGCAAGGTTCAATGAATTTAATTTTTTTATATAATAATTCTCTTCTTAAATATTTTCTTGATTTACCTTGACGACAGAAGCTTGAAGCTTATGCTTAGGACATTCCGTAGTTTGTTCCAGTGCAGAGTGACCACTTCCGGTTTTTAACCAGTACCTATACCAGTACCTAAAATAAATATTTGACGTTATTTTACAGGGGTATTTGCACTATAAAGTTGTATAAACATGCACGACAAAATATGCTATAAATCGCAAAATCACGAGAAATGGACATTCATCTTTTTTCCCCTTAGTCACCCTTCATGTGTATTAAAAGAAGAAGCAGTCAGTTGTGCATTTATTATTCAGTCTTTAGTCTTGCATATTTCATCGCGGAAAATATTTTCTCCTCAACAAGAACCAAGTAAATGATCCGCATCAGTAACGGTATTAAAGAATTCAAGATTCTTGGATATCTGAATCCCGGATCGACGCAGAAATTAACAGGGAGAAACTCTTGATGCCAGTGATGAAGAAGTTAAGTAGCAAGGTGGAATGAAGATATTTTATCGTTCGCCTCGTAAAGAACATCGTAATTTGACGTGCGGAGAATTTATGAAACTCGCTGCCGCGATATCCACCCTTATCAATCGTTCCATAGCCGCTCGATACCTTCGTGGACCGAGAGATCCGGCCTGATAAGGCGCTTCCCCTTTCCGAGGAAGTAATTAGATGCGCTCTCTTCATTAGCATAATAACTCTTTTACGATCCAGAGATGCCCGCGTTGCTCACCCTTCCAGGCTCTATCGTCCAGTCGAAATCGAGCGTGCCGTTGCCCCCTATCCCCCGAGAGATTCGGAGCAGTTTCCAAGCGCTGAAGGCGAGGGGAGGTGTCGAATAAATTGAGGTCGCGTGGGGCGGACGTTTGCCAGAACGGAGGACCACACTCGTGTATTTCGCTCCTACCCTCGGGGCTGCTGGATCCGAGGAACTGCAGTTTTTGGCCCGGCAGCCCCTTGGGGGGTGGGTGGAAGAGTTGCCCCAACGAGGGCGGTCGTGCCTTTGAACTGTTTCCATTTCCTGTTGGCTTTTCCAGAATCTCTTCCTCGGGCATGTTCCTTCACTTCTCTAGAATCTGGTGTCTTTAAATCATAATGGTCACAAGTCACGTTTCTCTTCGAAATTTCTCTAAAAATTTTGAGGATACCTCATATGTCCACAGATTTGAAATGAATTTAATGTGTGTTATCGAGTTGCTTTGGAGAAGGAGTTACTTTTCTTAAAAATCAAGCATTCATGTAGCACCTGCTCACTGGGCTCGTCTAATAATTCAGTTTCTGAGTTACGAGCCTACCTGTGGCATGTCGACATGCGAGAGCAAGTTTTTAATGGGTTCGCGGTAAATTAATTTCCATGGACAGCCGTAGTGAAGAGCAGGCTTGACAGGTCTGTGTTTCGTGAGATCTATGACAGTTAATGGCAAGCTCCAGGGGAAAGGAGATCGATATCTGGATAGTGTGGGGCGGACGTCCGCCAGAACACAGGACCACACTGGCAGGATCCTCTTCCAACCCCGGAGCAGACGGGGCGCCCAAAAGACTTCCTCCCCAATCGTCGGAAGAGTTGCAGACAAGGCGGCGACGTCCTTTCAAACGGCGCCGTTTCGGTCAGAATTGCTATGGGTCTCGGTTTTCCCAAGGAAGAATCGAAAAAAACCGGAACCACCCTGATTCCGGATCCAGCATGTGCTGTACAGAAGGGAGGGGCAGGGTGCAGGTCGAAACAGATTTTACTCAAGCCGGTGAAAATGGTCCTTGGAACTGGTGATGGTGTTGGCTATATTTCTTCGTCACGTTCCACTATTTTTGAATGCACATTATATTCTTTGAGGGAGAGAAAAATAGGAGTGGTTATAGAACACTTTAGCTGCTACGAGTGAATTTTAGAAATCAGAATTATTCGTTCAGAAATCAGAATTTAAAGTAATGTGGGTTGCTTCAAATTAAGAATTTCATCTCGCAGCCCTATCTATTTTATTTCAAATATTTCAGCATAGTTTAGATAACTCTATGCTCATTATTTAGAATTATTAATTGATTCGATGTTTAATATTTTTTATCACACAAGAGAGCTCTGTGTTAAATATTTATCCAGACGCCTCTGAAGTTGGGAAATAGATTTTTAACTGTATGTAACCACCAAAATGACGACTTTCCCAGAGCATATTTCGAGTTCACTGCTTAATTAGCCCAGTGCACGGATGTTCCCCGTGTCCTGTGTAGATAACGTGGCCCCGATCCCATTTCCCAAAGACTAGATTGTCCCAGCGAGCAAACTGTAAAAATATCCTCGCGTATGCGGGGCATCATAAAACCTTGCTGAAAGTGTATTCTAGACCGAACATTTGTTCCATGTTATCGACCAGCTTTAAGAAAACAGACGTATGTATTTTACCCTGCCACATGGTTTGTTCATTCTCGAGACGGTGGTGAGTTGAGAACGTCATCGAGAACCACATTCTCCGTTTCAACGAAAGGCACACATGTGGATTATAAATAAAATTAATAAATACGACGGTACAAAATCGATCACCATTTGCACGATACTTGGGCCACATTCATCGAAATAATGTCCACCTTCGAAGCATACGATTAACTGTCGCTAATTGCCTAGAGACAGGCCCCTACCAGGAATGGGAAAAGAAACTAGCAGCTATTAGACGAAGGAAGGAAGAAATTAAGTCCACCCATGGAGTCTATGCTGGATGTGGTAATTTGCCGAAACTGTCGCAGCGACCGGTGATTGTTCCCGAAGGAAAAGGACATTATTAGGCAAGACGTCAATCAAATTCGTCCCTATTCGACATCTGTCCCAGGAAACGACCCTTACGCTCCACAAAGCCTATCTCTACTACCTGTGTGGTCGCGTTCGTCTTAACGATCGGCTGAAATACGTCATTAACTCGAGACAGTTGATGTTCAGGGAGATTCGAGCGGATCGGTAGCCACGCCACTTCCCATTGACAGTAATTACACGCGTGTACACTTAGAGAACTCCATTAACACAAGGAAAACTTGGAGACTGACAGCACTGGAATTATGTTACACTCGCCTGGCGCACTTTGCGCTGCTCTTAAATTCTAATTGAGGCGATTGCGCTAGTTCTCGGTCTGTTTGCTCGTGCTTCCTTGAACCCATCAGAACCGAGCAATTTAATACACATTCAGATAGAAATTTCCATAAGTACAGGCTTTCGAATGCGTCCTCGCATTCAAGAACTCGGCAGTGCAAGACACGTCAACTCTAAAGTGCACGGGGTCAAGTATACCAGTGTCGTGATTGAATATGCAACTGAATACGTCTCTAACAGTCTCATTAACCAACTCCTCAGAGCTCCCCAGAATCGTACCAGCATGTTCTAAGCCTGTCGAACATTTCCCCAGGTCCCTAAATCATCGCGGGTTACCCGCGATGCAAGTTTCTCCAGTTTCTCCTCGTAATTGATTCCCCAGGTTGCAACGACCCGGCGGCGCGGGTGCACGTGGAAGGAAGGCAGCAGGATGAGCCGTGTAAGCCGCCTATCGCACCGCGTTATTCTCTTCTCGATACACCTGCCGCCTTCCCACGTGAGCGCTGGCGCACCACCGCGGTCGTCATCCGTCCCCGCGGAACGAAAAACGAACACGCGAAGACAGAGGCGGCGGAGAGAGGCGCAGGGGCCTCGATCAGTGGCCCCGATAAAGCCACGGAACCATTAGATAGACATCTCTAAGAGGCCCCACGAAGACGTTCGATATAATAAACCTGCGGGCACGATCGAATCGAGTGGGACAAGTTCGGGGCCCCAGTATTCAGTGTCAATCAGGGAAAGTGATTTCTAAAGGCGGTACCCTTCGGTGTCGTGAATGCCCCGCTGGAAACCGAACACGCCGCCGCTCCGGGGGTATGCCGCCTCGGCTCGATTACCGTGGCTGCTTTAAATTATAAAACCAATTTCCGTCTCGTGGAATGAGGTCGGGCCGGGGTCACCGTGCATAATGAGGACCCGATCGAACGGATGCTGCGCCCTGGTTTCCCTCCCTCCCGAGGGAGAGACATCGGGGAGGGCTTCGTGAGAGCTGAGGATGCACTTTGCCCCGGGGGAGGTTTTTTTTGGGAAGGGGTTGCACCTGTGGCGGAATATCGGGGGTTAAACTCGTGCAGAGTATTAACGTGGAGGAACAGTGGGGATGCTGGAATTTGTAGGTTTTGTGATCATGAAGGTTGAAGAGTTGGGTTTTATAGTGCAGTGGTGGTCAGAAGATAAATAGTTTAGAAGCGACAGAATGTTAAAAATATTTTAATTTAAGGGGGTAGGCCACTGTAAATAGTCGGAAATATCGATTTTTTCTTTTTCACATTTTCTGAAAAACGTACGTTTCAAGAATGCTCTCTCCAAATTTTATGAAGAAATTCGCAAAATTGACGGGGATATGGAGTGGCGGATTTAACAAAAAAAGTCCCGGTGGCAAACGTTTAGAGGGGCCCATTTTTTTCGGGATAATGACTAAATGGTAGTTTAGGTACTAAAAGCGGGCTGAGAGTAGTTGTACTAAAAAAAATATAGTTTGGATAAAATCAATTTTTATAAGGATAGGGACCATTTTTCCAGGAAAATGAAGAAGCAGTTTACTAAAAACGGTCTTAGTGTAGTAGTACAGAAAATATATAGTTTGGATAAAATCATAATTTTTTGAAGGATGGGGCCAAGGGGGGCCTTCTGGGCGGGGGCCAAGGCGGCAACTGCTCATCGGCCGCCGTGTTAAATCCGCCACTGGATATAGTACTTCCCGTGAAGCGGTGGCAAGCGCGCGACTGAACTGAGCGGAACTTTGAACGCGGTTTTCTCATTATGACATTTTTCAACCGCGTCGACAGCATAGAGAGAAAATTAAGTAGTCATCCAATTGACATGTGCAAGGGCATTTATTGTACGAAAAACCCGTCTCTATTACGTGACGATCAGTTTTTTTTAATTAACGGCCTCCTCCTGTTTTTTTTTCATCAACATCTCGCCAACTTTTTACCACCAAAAAATGATTTTTTTTTCGTGGTCCGCCATTTTGTTATATTTTGCGATATTGACTTTTTTCATCGTCACGTAATAGACGTAGGCTTCTAGTTCCTAAATATTTTTGTCTTTTTGAATTCAGATTAACCATATGGCTAGGACACTGCCAACGCCACAGGCACGATTTTGCCGTAGCGTACATTTTGACGATGAGTATACCGGAAACGGATTTGTGAATTTCATTGAAAAAAAATTTTATCCTTTCAATATGTACATATTAACTATACTGAGCAATCCATTAATTTATTAGCGTTGTTTGGTTGAAAAAAAATCCCGAAAATACCCTTACTTTTCAGACCATTATGGTAGTCGCCCCCTTGATAAGAAAATACTGTAGATATCCCCATTAAAGCCACATAGTGTTAAGTTTTTAGTCGTTTATCTATATTCTATACCATTATATTTAATAATATTCGTGCCACGTATGTTTGAAAGTGCAAAACCCACAAACTACTGAACCGATTTCAAGGAACCATGTACCAGAAGAATCGTTGCTTTAATGAGACTACTACGGAATATTTCCAAAATCACAGCGCAGAAGTCACTTACTTTTAAAATAAAATGTTAAATTCAATGAGAACGGAAAGTCCAATATGGAAACGCTTTTCAGAAGAAAGTTTTACGCGCAGTACTAATCCACACCGTAGCGAAGCACGGGTACTTTGCCACTAATGATTAAAAATATGAATCTTGACAATTCTTTTGGCCACAGTGAGAATCTCAGTCCCGCCAAGATCACAGAGACGCTATCGCAGTGTAAATGGAATTCTCGACTCTCCGTTCAAGATCCCCCGATCTCCCTTCGCTAATCGCGCCATCAGATCCCAATTAATTAATCGGCCACATTCCGCGACGGATTCCACGGGCGCGCGACCGCGCGTTGCTTTTGTTTCCGCGCACGCTGACCGAATGATTCAAAGCCCCTGGCCGCAGAAGACGAGTCGCCTGGCGGTTGCGCGCTCTTCTCGATGACTCAGTGAGCGAAACGCCGCGCGGCGGCTATTAAACGGCAGTGCGCTCATAAATATAAATCATATGGGATTGCTTTGTTGCTCCTCGATGCTTCTGTCGGCCACGACCCTGGGAAACAGCTGTCCGCCCAAACAGGCTGCCTCACAATGCCGCCAAATTTGGTCGCGCGAATGCTGCGGGGATTACGATTCGCCCGTGTTCCTGCTGCGGGAACCGTGTCTCGCCGGCCCCGCGGAATCTTCCTCCGCTGTTCCTACGGGCCCTTCCCAAGCGTCTCTTCGGGGTGCTGCCTCGGTGAGAGTGGATTTCTTGTTCGAGATTTCTGCGGGGGCCACAACATTGTCCGGGCTTATTGATCGCTGACACCGTGATTGCAGCGTGGTCAACACGGGGCAAGTAACATTTGTACGGACATTGTTGGACGATGGGTTTGACGTTGGGAATAGTACAACTGGAAACCCGTTGCATGAGGCACTCGCTTGAAGTGAATGTTTTATCGTAAAGTGTTTGTTAGCTTGGAGAAGATCGCTGCAGATGGTTTCTCGATTCTAAAGGTCTCGGGATTTTCTCGGGGTATATTTCAACCGTGTCGTGATTGTTGGGGAAGGTAGTTTGCCATGAGCCTCGTGAAATACCAAAGTTAGAGCAGACTCAATTGGTCGTTTAAGAACACATCTCCCATTATGAATTTCGTGGAGTATAATACCCACTTTTATTTCTTTTATCCACAATAACAGCCCACTAGTAAATTCGAATGACCAATTCCTTTTGTTCGAGCTGTAATACATACCTACATAAAATTATAAGAAGCAGCAGGGTAACGGTGCCTAATATTGTCTAGCAAAAGTTAAATCGCTCTTAATTGAATAATAATTGATATTTTGGTATGTAATTTGTTGTAAAGTAAAGAGAAATTATTCATGTTTTATGTAGCATAAGTTAGAATCGTTGAAACCTACAAATTTTTAATTAGATCTCAAAAAACGCAAGACATGCAAAAATTGAGTGCTGGAAAGAGGGAACCTAATATTGCCTACTCAAGAAATATTGATTGATTCATGTATACATAAGTTTTTTAAATTATTTTCACATGTGTTTTTATTATTTCTTACTATATAAATGTTGTTTTATCCATTTTTTTTATTAGGATTAGGTTTAAGAAAACCTAATTGCTATTTTCATTACGAAAAATATTTGCATCGATTACAGTCTTTAAGGGCGGATTGTGCCTTGTTGGGCCGAAAAATGGGTAATTCTTTGTGACTTTTTAGTACAATAACGGCGCGACAAATTAATTTGAGGTTTGGCAGGCTGTTTTATTGTATCTTGAGAAAATGATGGCAGGAATGTGGCTATCTGTGGTAGCAGATGCGTTAAGAAAAATAAAAAAAATTAAAATGGCAACCTTTTGAAGAAGATGAAGCGCCCTGGTTTGAGTCTGAAAAAGGTTTTGCCCTGAAATCGGGAATACTTCTTTAAATAAAAAAGGAACGGTAACAGATACGGCAATAAATCTACTATCGCAGATAGCCGCATTCATATAGATTAAGAATCTCTTTTCCTTTCTGTGTTTCAGATAACCCTTGCAGTACTTCCCGTCAACGCCAGGACCAACCGATTTTTGTTCAACGCTCTCAGTCAGCGCTCTGTATCTGCCATCTATTTCTTTTCACTGCCACGCAAAAATTCAGAACAGTAGCTCAAGATACAATAAAACTGCCTGCCAAACCTCAAATTAATTTGTCGAACCGTTTTTGGGCAAAAAATTCACAAACAATTATCTATTTCAGGCCCAACAAGGCGCAATCCCCCCCCTAAGTACATCATTAATTAGGTATTTCTAGTAGATATTCCTGCATTCACAGAATTATTAGATTTATCTTCTCCAAATGTGACGACAAATTGTCGCAGTCCAATAAATTTTTACACTGTTAAGATTCACTAAAATCCACTATCTCCTCCTACACATGTTTAGGTAGATAATACTTAGGTTCGTGACCGATAAATTTTAGTGCTTGCTTTGCGAAATATAACGAGTGGCGATATTAGGAACCTGGCCGGTATTAGGTACATTCACGCTAGCTATAGCAGTGTCCAACTGAAAGCATCTGTACACAGGATTTAAAGGAGACCATCGATTCCTGAGCCTGAAACAACCGTGTACACTTCATCGCCATCTTCCCTCGATTATCAACCACCGTGGCAACAGAACGAACACTTATCAGCAATTAAAGCATCGTTCCCCCGTCAACGGAGCACTCTATCAGCTGACGCAGGCCGACAAAGTTGCGAATCGGGGGGAGCAATGTTGCCGATAAATAACGGGTGCCTCCGTAACCGTTGGTAGCGTCCACTGGCCGTAATTGACTCGCCAGACAGATGAATTTATCGGGTCGATTTTGACGAGGATCCAAGCCCGTTGCGCCAGCGATCGCGGCGCGAAATCTCGCGCCATAAAACATCCGCTCAGCCGCGTCGAGGGACATATAAATATTCATGGCGCATCCCGCGCGATAAAAATCGAGAGGATTCCCCGGCGCGCGACGGCCGGCATTTTTCGGATGATCGATATAATTTTCGACTTGCCTATTTCGAAGATGAGGCCCGTCCGCAGCGGTCCTTTTTTTCTCTCCCCGCTGCCGCAACATAATTACTCCTCGGACGGTCCACCGTTGCTTCGATCGTCGATCGAAATTGCGGCACGGGTGGCATAGGCTGTCTAATCATCGCATTGGACACGCTGAGCCTGTTAATGAGCAAACAGATGAAATGACGCGGGGTAATCGCGTTTTAATTAACTTTTTGCCACCGTCGGCGGGCAGAGAGGGTTTAGTCGTCTGCGGCTGCGAGCTGGCCGCGTTTCGGATTCGACGATCGACGCACCGGTGAGTAATTGCGTGTTCCTGCGCCTCGGGATAATTAAAAGTGATGATGAACACGAATTCTGGTTACTTGGGAAGGTCTTCTCGCTTCTGGAAGTCGCGGATGTAAAAATGGCTGCTTTCCTTCACAACTTCTGGTGTTCAGGAATCAGTAGCAGCGTGGTTCTCAGGAGTGGATCGTGGACCACCACTTTCTAGCAATTTTTCGGTGGCTGGAACCTCTCCACGATAATCACTGGTTAGCTCGTGACAGACCGCGAACAGTAGGCTAATCCACGCGTTCACGCCACGGGAACGAAGCTGCGATCAATCTAGACCAATTTAAATTTTCAGACAGTCCCTGTCTAGTCCCCCGTCCTCTGTTCGGCCAGGGCTGATTATACGTCTGGTGCATCCCTTGGCGGTGCGCGAGGCGAATTTTTATTAGCCCCCTGCGTAAAAAATGATAGAACAGCGAGCTGGTGGACCGGAGTTTCGCAAAATCCTGAAAAATATTTCGATTAAAATGCATATGAGGGTGAAAACGATTGCCGTGTCTTGGTTCCAATATTAGAACCACTCGATCCGGGGACCAGCGAGGAGCTGGCTGCATGATAGAGCGAGTCGATTAGGAGCACTGGACGCCACACTGGAATTCATAAGCAAGAACGGAACCCATTTGTTCAACCGAAATTATAAATGCTCCATCCTCTACTGCCTCTTACGATTCGATATCTCGTTCGTAATTAAAACACGCCCCCTTCAGGGTGTGCAAATAGAGAATAAGGCAGCCGAATATCATTTGAAATAGCTGCTCGAAAATTGAGTAATCAATCAGTGTATTCGTGGGATTCTTCGCTGTTTCATTCCTCTGCGGTGTCTCTGCAATGCTTCAGGTCGACAGGATATTTTATATTTTATGAAAGAAAGGGAACCTCTTCCTTAATCTCACAAGGGAAGATCCCCAACCCGGCAACTCAAAAAATTATAAAACTTTAGGGATATTTAGAGGATGTACAGAATTTTTTGCCCAAATTAACGCTGAGGGAGTTAAATTCTGATTTTGTGTTATAAATCGGGAACTGTAAGAACTATAAGTTACCAAATGATAGTCACAAATAAAATACGTAACTTTTCTCTGAAAACTTTTTTTCTATCTCTTACAGTTCACGAGTTAAACACAAAATCGGAAAATAGCCGGATTTTCAAAGGTTAATTTCACCCCCTTAGAGTGAATTTGGGCCACAAACAAAATTGCGTAATACATACCAAAGTTTCATAATTTTTGTAATTTCCGGGTTGGAGAATTTCCCTTGTCAGTGCAACGATTTAAGGCACTTGCTAACCCAAGTAACAATCTACTTTCAAGATACTATCAAGGCTAATATATGCACAAATAAGGTTTCCATCTATTTCCAAAACTAGAAATCCCTATGTTAGAAATCAACATCCTCAATTTACTTCTATTTAGTTCCTCCATTCCTGAAACACATCACCAACCCTTAACAACTTCAATTATTCAAATTCCTTTCGAATCAAGTGAATTACCTAATTCGACGGCTCTACGACGAGCGACCAAAGGTTCCCTGCGCTATTCGCCACGCGCCCGAATGTTTTCCATGCGGTCGCTCGCATAATCGTGCAAACAGGAAGAGCGATCTCGGAGGAAAGGCGCGGGATTGGAAGAGTCCCTCCGCCAGGGAGTGACTATTTATACGAATTCGTCATGGGAAACGTTCACGAGGGCGATGCATCAGCCTGGGTGCCGCGTTTTGCGCGCCGCCTCAAAGCGGCTTTCACCCCCGAAGAGAGTGACGATCGCTGGTTATTATTGGCGCCAAAAGGCGCCCACGCACGTGCGTAAGTGAGCGCAGGCCGCCACGCGATGTTTGGCACCGATCCGGTCTCTCTGGCTAATTCGTTTTTCTGCGTAGACCCTGCCCTCGCGCAAAACGTACGACTTTGGCGGCCGCCCAAAACGAATGAATTATAGCAGAGGCCGCGGGATCTTGGCACCGGTACACCTAAAGCCCGACGCGGAGCGTTATAAATTCTCGCGACGCTTAACGCGCCCGTCTGCGGGTAGATAAAGTCGAATCGCGGAGCCCGGGGAATCTTGATCGAGATGGACGCGCATGGGACTTTGCGTCACAACCTTCTCCGACCACTAGGAACCTACTAACAGAAGAAGAACAATCAAAATGGTACTTCTATTCCTATTACAACCACTGACGCAATATCTGCAGCTCTGGAAGCTAACCGTTTGCTGTAAACTGATCCAGAGAGTTGAGAATCGACTACATATATCAGAGCACTACGATAACTGTTTATCGAAATTCGATCACAATTTAGTATATTCGATAAGAGCCACGGGTGTGAGCTGAATGCTACTAAGAAACGGTGCAAAGAGACAGCAATATTCAGCTGCAGCAATTACGCGTCTTACGTAACCGGGCGTATGTACATATGTACGCGTTCCTCGTCTCAGCCTCGGCCAAACAATGAACGCCAGCGTAAGATAAGAAAACAAACCGCGGCTGCGAAAGAGTTCCACCTGAGCACACCCCGCCGATCGTACAAACACTCCCCCCACCCCCCCCCCCCCACCCCGCCCTGCCCCGGGCTGGTTTCGTAATCTGAAATTGAAAGCGACAAAATAAATAAATGCATCGATCATTAGCGAGGGGAGCCGCGCCTAGCTCGGCCGACGTTGGCCGCGCGTGAGCACGTGGGCGCGCGAGCTCGCTCTCCTACGAGCGGCGTGTGGGCTCGCCGGGTGCGTGTCGCACGCGTGTGCGTGCTCGGTGGAGCGTGTGCGAGCAGACGTCGGGACGAGCGGCGGGACCAGCGTGGAGAGCCGTGGGACACGGACGAAGGTGGAGAAGTAGGTAGCGAAGGAGGAGGTTGCTCGCTGGTAGAGGGATTAGCGAGGGAGCAAGCGAGAGAGAGTGAGAATGAGAGAGAGAGGATCCGAGCAGCGAGAGCCGCTTAGTCCCACGCGACGGCTCGTGGCTCCTCGTGGCAGACGCGCGTCGCGTCGTCGCGTCGCCCTTTCCTGGGGATTGATAGCGAAATCGGGGATAGATCAGATAAGGAGCCTGCGTTCCGAGCATTGCACGTTTTGGAATGCGAAGAATAAACGCTCGCTTGCCTTCCCTTCTTTTTCCAGTGTTTTATTGACAGCGAAATGGAGCTTGAAGTAGGTGTAGGCTTTAGGTACAGCCCGCACTGCGAGTACAGTCAGTAGGCAGGTCTCAAGCTTCTTTTTTTTAGCGATGGAATGGAATGTGTTTGAGATAGGAATGGGGCATTTTATGGACAGTGTGAGCGGAGATTCTGATGTGGCTTCCACGTTTGGGGTACATACCTACATGCATTGCGAATATAGCTTATGGGAAGTTAGATTGTAAGGCTGTTTTCATTTAAGCCAATGGTACGCTGCTAACGTTGCTGATCGTGAAGGTTTCAGGTGTAACGTGTATTCAGAATGCACTTATTTAACAGATAGAGACGTTACCTTTCATTTTTTATACCCATCAAATCCCAGGACCGGAGGCTTGCTTCAATGGGGGTTTTAAGCTCCAGGAGCAAGTCCCCAGGACGGGAATTGGCGATCTCGGAGTCCTGAGCTAGCTCACTAATGGGAGGTCAGCAGACTCAGCCGTTGCGTAACCGCTCACTGATTTTTCGCTGAACACTATCGCTCAGTTGCTCACTTCTCAACACGTTTAGTGATCGGTCGCCATGTTTTGTAACTTAAATATAGTCCGCTACTTTTACGGAACATGTTGAGTTGCTACAAATATCGCTCCCCTCCCAAGTGTCGTTCAGCGGAACGATGGACTAATCAGGACTGATCACTGTTGAGTTCTCAACGGTTGAGTAAAGGTGAATTCCCACGGCGCATGGCTCGGCGACTATGGCGGGAAACTCGTCGAGCCACGCGTCATGAGAATTCACCTTAAGAAGCTCAACTGGTAGCTTTATGCGAATGTGACAGCCCCACCTGAGCTTCCTAGAAGCCAGAGTGTTAGGTATTGGGGTCAGAAGGGTTGGAACTTCGCCTTCTTTCTGAAGCTAGGGCGAGTCAAGTGATCGAGGTAGTTGCCATCAGCTGTACATCATCGTCCATAGAATTGGCAGGATTTATTGAGACCCCTAACATGGAAACTGAACAGTCAAATGTATATATTGGAGAATTGCCTATGAAGATCAATAATCACACAAAGCCCACTGCATATACTGTTTTTGGTGTACAGACTTCATAACCAACGTAACCTCATTGAAATATTCATTAACAAGACAACCTTAATGACATCATCAAGCCGTCACCGTCCGGCCACCATCTTGTGCAGAGTTTCCACGGACACGTCGCGTCCCGAGCAAAGTAGCTACACGAAAAGGAGCCCACGTTTCTTGCTAGCCCACGGCGCCCAACCTATGGCGACACATCAGTCTCGACCAACTGTCGGTTCGTTTACGTCGCGGCTGAAGAACCATGAGCGGCAGGAATTAATGCAAATTGAAAGGAAGAAAAAGCCGGAGTTTTGTAAGTGGCTCGTGGGAATGTTCGATGGAGCTCTACTGTCATTAGCCCGCTGCCACGAGACGCTCCCCGGGCTCCCCGTGGCGGACACTCTCATTGACATCGGCGAGGCGAAAAAGAGAAAGGAACAGGCATGGTGGGAAATCGCCTTAAGGTCGCCAGCAGAAGGTTCGCCGTGGTTTATGCGTCGCGACTGGGCACCGTTTTAACCTCGCGAAGAATTTAAATGGAAAGTTAAGGTAAACGCGCCAATTAAGGTCGCGCAAACCGTGTGTCGGCATGGCTGCATCAAAGGCCACCGCCTGGAGTACGTTCTACAGGAGTTTCTTAAGAGCTACAACTGTGCAGGACGACGTGGCTCGTCCTGATCGATGTGGTCCAGCCTGTGGTGCCCATCGATCGTGATTGAACGCGATCGAACGAATCGCTGCAAATGAATCGCCGCGAAAAGAATCGATTTCGTTGGAGCGGATCGGCCGCTCTCTGGCTTCTTATTGGCGGTGTGCACAAACACCTGGCGTTTGCAGCGCAATGGATTTCTGTTTGCTAGCTTCCGAGGAGTTTTAGCCGCTATTACTGTGATGGTCATTCCAGAATTCTGACGATTCTATAAAAGGCTAGCTCTAGTTGGATATTCTTCAGAGATAGAGGCTTCATTTCGTGAAATGCAATGCTGCTTTTACAGCTAAAATTGTACAAAGCTACCGAGCTATATATCTGATTTCCCTTCATTCAATTTTCTAACCGCACTCCACAGGTTCAGCCTGATAGATTGAAGTAGAACTCTGACCAGTAGAAAACTATTTGTAACATCATATGACGCGCCCTGTAGATCTGAAGTTAATGATCGACTTAGAGTGGCGTTAAGTAAAGGGCAAGAGTGCTCTGGAATGCGAGCTACTCCTGTTAAAACCTAGTTAATAAAAAGCTGATTAGCACAAGGCTCGATTAACACACGCGGCGTAAAAGAAGGCAATGCATACCGACTCCTGAATCGAAAAGCGAGAACGCAGCCGCGCGTATGTTTGCGAGCGGGTGACGAACGCTTTATCAACAGAAAAGTTTACAGCCAAGGCGGCCGGGTAAGAACTTAATTGCTATTGTATTAACGATTACCTGGTCGCGGCCTATTAATACCACCTTATCAGCACGGGCACGTGATTTCGATACAGTCGCTCGTAAATAACGCAGAAATTCCCCTTGATTCGATTTAAATTCCATCTGATCTGCTTTCGGGCGCGTCGCATGCTTCCTCGCCGACTTCTAAACACCGACGGCCTCGAGAAATCACGATTCACATGCGGCCGTTCCACGAAACCGGGCGTGCGTGCCGATCGCCACGCCGCGCGAACGTGTTAAGTGTTAATTCAGCTGAATCAATACACACCGCGCGGAATTTTAAATCGGATTCGCGGCACGCGCGCGTGGGCGCATCACCGCAGGAAATACAAGTCGCGGGCAGCCTTGAGCGGAGGAACCGGCGCGGTCGGTGACACAAAGCGACATAGCCTAACCCGTATGATTTATCATCGATTTCCCGAAACGATGCAGGCCGAGTCGGTACAACCATGTCGCGATCAATCGTGCCTCTTAATCGTCGTGGATCGAGCGTAAACCCGCGGTGCACAACTACTCTAGAACCGCGACAGCTCATCAACTTCTGTATCTCTTAATACAGAGCAGACATGGTCACGAAACGTGCTCCGATGGGAAAGGGAATTGACACGTGACGGTGGAGGACTGATCAGGTGCTGATAAGTTATAATGGGTAACAGAGGACTTGGTTCCTTTGCTAACCTATAGTCAAAGGAGGGGAACCGTTTTTGGGAACCACCCACACGTTCACAGATATTTCTGTGACTAATAAATTGTATCTCTGACACAATCACTTGGCACAGATAGCGCTAGTTTGGCGAAGAAAGAGGGACATAGGGAATGCGTGGAACGTCAGAAATACCTGAAAAGGTCCCCGGGCTGCGCAGTGAAACACGTCGACCTCATCGATCGAGCGTAAATTTCCAAGTGTCACAGGCAGCGAGGAATGGCTTTGTGTCGCGCGGAACGGGAAGCAGGGCAAATATTTTCATTGCGTTCGATTTCGATTCGCGTGCGCGAAAATATTGGCCATAATCGTGCGCAAACATTGCCCCGGGAGGCGAGGCAGCAGGCGGGGCGCGGAGAGTTGATCTGCGAGGGCCCAGCGCCGCGGAGCTGGACCGAGCACAATGGCTAAACTAATATTGAAATATTGCCGGCCGATTGGGCCCGTTGAGCATTTTTCAACGTCGCTGCCGAAGCGCGGCCGCTAGCAAATGCGTTTGATTTACGAGCCGGGGAAAGCATTGAATGCCGATTGTTAATACGAAATCATTTATTTACGCGGACGCGCTCGATCGTTACGTATCCCTGGCCGTCGTGGAGGCACCAGCCGCGTCTAAAATGGTGTGGTGTGGATCGGCTGCGCGGGCTAGATCGGAGCACAACGTTGCCCGTGACGAGTTTATTCCCTCTCGGGACCGTAATTGGACCGCGGGGATAAATTAGAAACGGTCGGCACAAGTCACGAGGGTCGGTTGCCCATTGATTGCAAAATATATGGGACCGTGGGGGCATTTTTTAAAACTCAACGCGACGTCGCACGTAGATACGAAGAGGCACTCTTGTTTTTGCCCTGTCACGTGTGGGAGGGGCAGCAGATAATGGCTGATAGTACGGGCTCGGTGTATTTCTGCGATTTGTTGATAAGCGTTATCGCGTGGACGAGGTGCCGGTGCTCCGAAGCGATTGATTAGCTCGAGTGTGAGTCTCCTTTTTCTGGGAGCAGTTGAGTCTCGTTCGAGGAGTTGATGCATCTGTGGGAAGAGCTGTTTGGAGTACTCGACTATCCTGGTAATGCCTGGAGTAACTCGATCAAAATTGAGTATCTTATTTAATTTCGAGGCGCTCGGGTATTCGAATTCCTATTTTAGCTGTTTCGAACTTGACCTGGTCAAACTATTCATGATCCTTCTAAATCCTTCATGACCATTCGTTTTAATTACGCGAGATAAAATATCTCTCGCAAGAAACACGTAGAGGAACAGACATTTCTTCGTGCCACAGCTCGGTGCACTCCATTCCTTCATTAAACCACGAGAGTGTGAAACTCAATCGCGTCTCTCACTCATCCTCCCCTTTTTGCCAAGCACGTCACTTTCTACCAAAACACGTCGTCCGCTCAGAGGCAAAGGTGCCGATGTCGCCAAAAAGCCGCAGAAAAACAGACGGTCTTACGCTCCCATTTTAATGAGAGAACGATCACGGTCTCGACACAGTCTAAGTGCACCGAGCGAACCAGTCACTGGCGTTTTATTTCCCCCAGGATCATCCCGAAAGGATCAGTACAGGCCTCAGTTCGGCAGCACGGTACACCTGTACGACAAAAACGGCGCCCGATTTTTCGGCGTCGCCGTACCCCATATATGTAACGCGTAATTGGTCATATTTTCAACATTCCGACAGAGGAGCGCGTTCCGTTCACGCATACCGTTCGCCTCTGCCCTCTCCTCCCCATCCCTCTGTCCAAGGTTTATACACGGGCTCGTCTTCAATCACGCTACCAGCTTTTTGCCCCGCCGTCCAGTCGACCGGTTCCCGCCAAAATCGGATTCAAATCGGAGGGAGGGGGGGATTAACTCGGCGCAAAGTTTGTAACTCTCTGTGACGCACGAGGTTGCGCTCGCTACGCTCCTTTTGTTTCGTGACGCGCTGGACCTCCGCGAAGGAGCCGGCTCTTTCTCGTACGTCTTACTCCCTCGGATGAAAATGCTCGTTAAAGGGTACCATGGGAGATGGACACGCGTCGCCGGTGATGGATGAAGGGAGTCCTTGCGCCGATTGGTTCGAATTAATGCCAGGCGTGACGAGTGAGGCTAGTTGGCCCCGTTGTTTTAGCTTTCGGGATAGCACAGGGAATTCGCGGGTTTCGTGACAGGCAGGAGTAAGTTTGTGGAACAGGAATAGAAGTCCCGGGGGGATGACGATTCGCAGAGGTGTTGAGTTACTGTGGGAATTTCGGTAGCTTTGGCCAGTGACAGTGCGTTAGTACACTTCTGACGATGGTACCCACTGTGGTGCCTTAACCCCCACCTGAAGGAAGCAGGGTCTATCAGGACCCAACCCGTACTTTTACTCGTTACATGCTTGATAGTACCACTGCTATAAGAAAATAAGTATTTTAGATAATAACTAGATCGAACTCTGATATAGAAGTTTATTATGAGTAATTTATAAACGAATTTATATTACAGGTCAAAATGGACCCTATATCCGCCACGCAAGGGTTAAAAAAACGCAGTTTGTACAGTGCGTGGCCAAATTATTATACTCAAACAAAAAGGTTTATATTTTGTGAGTTTAAGCGACGGAATAAAATAATTGTCTCGTTTTTCATGTTATTATATTATTTTTTAATACAAGTATGTGTACTTTAGAATGCAAAATAAATACATTTATATAGATTTATGACTACCTATATTGTACGAGAAATACAATTATTTAATATTTGGTGACTCCGCCTTTCGCTTTTATGACGGCTTATTCTCTATTATTCTTTATTATTTCTGTCTTATTTGTAACAATTTCATCCCCGCCTCTTTTAAAAACGAATGAGATATATACGTTGAAAAATTACTCGCCATGGTGCCAGATGTTCTAGCTAATCAATAAATGAAAAAACAATAACATTCATACATTGTTATTTTAATTACAGCCACGACTATCACAGATTCTGACGAAATTTTGTTGAGTGTAATAATTTGGCCACCCTCTGTAGAATTGTAGATGGGAAAATTCAGTAGATAACGTGTCATACAAATATAGTCTTCATCATGATGAAAGGATATAAGGTGTGCTCCCTCAGCAGCTCATTTTCGTCTTCTATACATTCCCACTTTCCGCCATATTAAAATATGTATGTATATGAAGCATATGTAAGTGTATGGCCACGTTATCGAAATCTTGAAAAATTCATTCTATTCTATTGGTATTGGCTAATCGAAAGGGTGCGCGAGGGCACACTTTACATCTTTACATCGTGGTCTTCATCATCTTCATCAGGATAAATGGACGAAGATCAGAGTACCATCCAGAGGAGTTCACAGAATAAATACACTCGAAAGACTGTACACATAAAAGTGGGGAGTGCAGCACAGCAAGTTGAGACCAACCAAAAACAATTTGCCCTAGACTCTATATTCCACTCACTCTCTCCACAAGAAAAACGTTCATAAATTTTCATTTCCCAACCTCTGACTGACCCAGAAACCGTAGCCAAACAGTGGAATCACGGTCCCGCCGTGTCACAGCGTGGAATTACCCTAATTGGCCGAAACCGACACTTTCACGAGACATTAAGCTGGCCCAGGGCGCGGGTTATCGACGTGCGCACAAAGGAAGAAGGAGCCAAGGAGCACGATCACGCGCGCACGCGGTTACGAAAGCGGCCAGCCGAACAGCGCCCGGCCATATGAGATTCCGCTCACGCGTGTCGCATGGAATTATGCATCTCGCATTTTTCCCCGCCGGGCTGACAATGCGGCCGCGCGCGTCCCCGGATGCCATTTGTGGAAAAGCCACGCAATTATCCGCCGGCAAATCTGAGCGGCAGCTGTGTACTCCAAGTTTGGCCTCTTCCTCCTTCTCGCTCCCACCTTCCCCGTCACGGTAAAGTACGCGGCCCCGTTCTCCTCTTCCCGGCCTCTCTTCCCATCGCTGGCCTGCCCGTGGCCGTCGGTCGCGACACTCGCGTGCGGTCTCTCGCGGCAATCTTCGTTTCATTTAAGGCGTTTGATGTCTTAATTGGATGTGGCTGGTTCACCTTGAGCAGGCAGCTTCTACGCGTGCAAGGACGCTCCCCTCGCGCCGGGCTTCTAATCAATGACGGTCCCAGGCCGCGGTTACGCGATAACGGGGACGATTGCGACAGCGCGTCGAATTTCGATCGACCGCGCCACCGTGGCGTGAGAGATTGCTCGGGATGCCCGATTAGCCGCGGGCTTTCTTGGAAGCATCTCGCTGGCGATGACTCCTTGCGCCGCGATACTGGAGGTTGCTGATAGTGGGTAGGGTTAGTGCATGCTGGTCAAGCTATGGTTTTTCGGGATCCTGATCAGTTGGGGTATTCTTAAGGCGGAACCACACATTCGGTATTCGACGTATGCTCCGAATGTTCACCATTCGGCAAACAACTACTACATATCTACGTGGATCTAGCAAAGTGGACAAATGTTCGCTAAGCGCCGATTACCAGATGTTTGCGAGAGCTTCAGATCACGAGTCGAAACTCTCGCCATTTGCTGAATAAGCGCGTAAAGTGCAGATATACGCGAATACTTTAGCGAACAGTTTTGTTGAATACCGAATATATCTATGTGGTTCCGCCTTTAGAGACTCTAAAGGCACGGGCAATTATTTTCTGATTGTGAAACTTTTTGGTTGATGATCTGAGTGCTTGAAATGGTTCTGGGAGACTTATGACTGCTGATGACTCCTTTTCTTCTCGTACTGTAGATTGCTAAGAGTATTTTTGGATGTAGTAATCATCGGGTGTTTGATTATTCGTAGAGTTTCTCGGAAATTTGGAGCTGGAGCTGCTTCTCTTATGATACTGGAAATTGATGAGAGTAAATTTGGCTGTAATTATCTCCTCTGCAATTAATCCGGTTTTCTTGGAAACATCGAACTGGTGATGACTTTTGCTGTAATGATACTGAAGGTTGCTGATAGGCAGTGTGGCTATGGTATTCATCGTGTATGCAAAACTTTGGGGTCTGATCCTTTTGGGAACATCTTGGGAACTTCTAATCTGATGCTGACCATTCCTAATACTGAATTTAGCCAGAGCAATGATAGTCCACGTGACTGAAGATCCCATTAATTCGAAAGCTGCTTAAAAATCTCCAGCTGATGATTTATTGTCTTGTACTAGAGATAGCCGACACATTCGCATAAATAACGTTAGAAACATTGTCCAAAGTACTTTTAATTTCCTATAAAGATACTTGATACGCATTCGAGAAAGATTCCAAGTTGAAAGTGCGAAGATAGTGAGTAGACTTCGAGGTATCTACGCTTTTAATGCCTGGTGGAGAGATAACATTGAAGTGTACTTCACGAATTTAATGATTCATCGTGGCTTTAAATTAACACGATACGGTACTTAAAGACACGAGCCAGAGACAGAGTTCAGACACGGTCTCTCATTTACATTTCGTGATAACAGAAACCTGCCGCCGATTGATGGTCGGCGATGTAAGAAAAAAAGTTCCACTGTTTGTTATGACGCGTGGCACGCGGAATTTCTTAGCAAATACTAAACAGATAGCAAAGATCTCGTGTCAAGGTTCTTGTGACAAGGCGTGTATCATTTTTATTAGCATCGCTCTAACACTATCAGTCTCCCTTATACACCAGAACTTTCCATCGAACATAAACAAATCTTTTATATCACATTTACCAGAAGTTCACACCAAGAACGATCAAAATTACACGAACGTTTATCAAGACAGAGAATTATCATCAAACGTACAAAATTCCCTTATAATCAGTCTAACAAAAGTTTCACAATTCTTTATGGATTATTCACCGAGGAAGCTACACTTTTACAGTCGCAATCAACTTATTCCACTGCGAGGTGGTAGTCAAATCCCAGAAGCAGGCCGATGTCTCCTCGCGTTCGTCTCCATCAGTTAGCTCTGATCTCGTGGATCGTCTCGCGTCGAACACAATAGGCGATGC
This sequence comes from Andrena bucephala, assembly GCA_947577245.1. Taxonomy (NCBI): domain Eukaryota; kingdom Metazoa; phylum Arthropoda; class Insecta; order Hymenoptera; family Andrenidae; genus Andrena; species Andrena bucephala. The sequence goes on along the minus strand of OX387715.1, from coordinate 44,961,813 downwards.
CAGGGCGTGCTCGTGGAATACATTAAAATGGAAAACGAGAAAAAGGAGAAAGAACTGTAGCTCATTTCGCGCTGGACAGCCGACGACGCCCAGTCTGGGTCGAGTTATTTCAGACGAGCCGCGTTCCGCGTGCACTCTCGCCTCGCAACCGTACATTTAGCTTTGAACGTGGACAGCTAGACAGGTACAGAGAGAATAAGCGGACCGGTTTAATATAGATATACTGCTTAATTAGCAGTTTGCTGCTCGCTTTGCTCGTTGCGAGCTGGGATGGGCGACGTGAACATTCGTACGCTTTCCGTGAGTCTCGCATGCCCTCCGCTGGTCCCGCTGCGGACCCAATTTACGGGGTTGTTGATTATCATCGAACACGAGAAACCGTGTAAGACGTAATCGAATTAGCGTCCACGGAATTTTTTTAATAAATCATCGCGCGAGATTACTTGAAACTCGGTTCAACCAAATTTGGATGATCGTAGGTCGCTTGAAGATTGAAGATTCTACTATACACTGCTGCCCATAAGTATTAGAAATTAGCACAGCCGCTGTATTTGCACAAAATGTGATATTTGGTACTTTTCACTGGTTCTGTTTTAAGATACCAAATAAAGTAAAATTTGTCACGGTTCTTCAATAAATTTGCCTCACCTGGCAAAATATAAAGCCTCACCGTGATACAAATTCTTTGAGACGCTCTTTGCTCTATCATTTTCATTATGCCATGAGTCTATCACCTGAGTATTCCTAGAAAGGCGGACGCAAATCAGATACTATCTTCCCCGCGCGGATCAAGGATTTCGCATTCAGCGTTCGTCGAATCGATAAGTAGAATCTCTTATCGACCTTTCGCGCGGATGGCAGAGGAACCAGTCGGAGCTAACAAGATCAAAAATTGGGGGTGGGTCGTCCGGAGCGGACGTGGGACGCGGTGCGTCGGTGCGCCATCCGCGTGGGATCGGGCTGGTGTGCGTGGAGATCGCCAAGTCCAGGTCGTTACCCAGATACCAAGGCGTCGTGTGCGTCCACCACCACCGACGCCGTCGTCGTGACGCGTCCTACAGCCGACGTGACGTGTGGGAGGCTCTGGCTCTTTGCCTCGGTTACTATCTCGCATCTCCGTACTCCTCGTTATTCCATTTCTCGCGTCTCTTTTGTGCTCTCCTGCGCCGGACGGACGCGAAAGTCATCTGCTCATCTCTCTCCTCGATTATTTTTAGAGGATTCAGCAGGAGGTTAGGCTAGACCACTGAGGCACTCTCTAATCAGTTAGGATTCAATTTTGTGGTACGTAATACTTTGGTAAACAAAAGTATTTATTAGCCAAGAAGCTCTACTTTCACGTCTCTGTATGCCGAAGTATTTTATATTCGACGAATCTAGATAAGAAGCACCACAAATTCCTCTTTGCCTTTAAATTATCGCTCGTGTCGTGATTTCGTTACGACCGTGCCTCCGTTTCTGCAACACGAGCCGCGGACTTTAATTCCTCCCTTTCCTCGGACGTATAATTCGTTCCCCGTGTCCGGATCCCGGCACGCGTCTCTCCCCGCTCATAATTTCATTTTTTCCTGTCCGTGTTCGGCCGCGATCCGCTTCGCGCCTTTTTCTTTCGCCTCGTCTCTTTTTACGTATCGCGCGCAGGCGACGACATGAACACGAAACGCTGCTCTTGTCGACATCGACGCGCCATCAGGCACAGCCTCGATAAATTTAGCCGGGCAGTGTCGTGCAGGACCGCTCGTTGGACGGAACGAAGCTTAATGATCAAAAATTTAACTCGATGGCTCATCGCGCGGATCCGATCGAGCATCTTCCCCGACACCGCGCACGATTTATTGCGATACGCGCTCTCATCTCGCTACACGCCGCCTCGCAGCCACCGGTGTTTGTGGGCTGCCAACTTTGTGAGCGGGAGCTCGTGGGAACGACAGGAACAGCTGCCAAGATCTTTTCCCAGTTCTTCCAGTTGGTTCTAGTAGATAGTTCTACGAACCATCAACTCAGGAACCTCTCAGAGGGAACGAATTTCTGTGCCATTTTGTGCACCCACTCGAATTATTATCAAAAATGCTAATTGACGGAAATGTAGAACGCCCCATGTCTCGTGTATTGTTCATAGGAGGAGGGAATGTCGAATGAAATATCGTGTCTGGTCCTATTGCCACCGATTTCATCTCTGGAAACTCTGCAGCCCGACTGCGCGCGCGCCGTATCTCGAGATCTCGATCTCGCGCTCGCTAAACTCCTACAACGGTGTGCGCGATGAAATACGACGCGGCTCGCCCGGGGAAGCCTTAGTTATAACGGCTTGAACAAATTACGACTGGCGCGTGACTAAAATGGTCACGCCGGACGAATTGTCGATCATTAACACCTCCGTGCCAGCGAGCACGCCGACGACGATATTTGCATGAGGCTCGGCTCTTGCCGCGCGCAAAACTTGGCCAAAAGAATCGGGGAGAAAACACTGGGATATATGGTGGAGGTCCAGGCATAGTTATTTCACAACCATAGAACAGAACTCTTTTCGTAGCAAAAGTAGAGGATTCAACAGAGCTATTTGGACTCTAGTAGACGCCAGTTCTCTCAATCATGGTGCATTTCGAATGTCAGCAACTGTGAGGTATCTAAGTTCTCATAGAAGTCACTTTTTGTGAACTTTCTTTGACCTTCGACGAATCACCTGGGTTCTAATAGCCTTCAAAATTATATTACCCAAGTTCTACCATATCATAGTGTCTAATATAACGAACACCATCTCAACACTTGCAAGCCGAAGCAATCCTGTTCAAAACAAAGCCACTCGTTGCGCGCTGTTCTTCATACTCACCAAGGATCACGAGAAAGCATCCACCCTTTAAAAGGTAGTCTCTTCACAAAATCATATCAGAATGTTGGTCGCCCGATCAGACACGCAAAGGTTCCACCCAGTCTCCACATAAAAGCCAATGGTCCCCGTGAAGCACGGTTTCCAAAGCCCCCGGACAGTTTTATCGCAACTAGTCCAGCAGTCCCGCCTCACGAGGCCAGATCCTGCACGTAGCTTTATCATAAAAACGGACGTTCTCATGGAGACATACGAAGTCATCTAACCTACCATCGTCCACCGATCACAAGGATCTCCCGTAGACAGCCTCGAACGTTGTCGATTTGAATTTTCATACGGTCCGCGGCCGCCTATCGCCGCGGATTGCCATTGGAACTTTCCGGCTGCGCCCATCGGTATCTTCAGCATCCGTTACTAGATCGCGGCTGGTGGCCCCGCGCGCGATTACGTACCGACAATGCGCAGCGCAACGGCGACGTGTGGGCTCGTGAAGTGTGGGTTCGGCCGCCTTTAAGCGGTCGTATTTGGCGATACACGGGACGAAACAGCCGTGTGGGCTCGTCCGGCCTACCCAGCCTCGGGGATCGGCGGTGTACTTGACGAAAGAGATACTCGGGAATTAATCGGCGGGACCGTTCCTCGCCGCGGAGCGTTTACGTCTTCGATAAAATCGCTAATGCAGGGGGCAATAAAGCGACGGATGCGACGTGCGCGCCTATCATCTTCGCGGAGTCGCTTCTCGAGGACAGCGCGTAGTGGCCCCGGAGGAAATATATTTTTCTGCTCCTCCTGCACGCTGGTTGGGCTCTGTAACTCGGTTGTAATTTGACAAGGTCGAGAACGAGGCTCGTCACGCGAGCTTCGACGTTCCGTGCCACCGTGCTGAAGAGGTTAATGGAAAGTTATCTTCTTTAATCTCGAAGGCTGTCGCGCTCGTGCGCGGCGCTTCGCTGCCAGAGGCAATTGAAATGGCACGTGATTGGCTCGGCTTGGCGAGCAGTCGCACGGTTATCGTGCGCTCCTTCGACACGCACGGCTTTCGTTAGGATGCAGCCTCTTCGGGGCGCGATTTTGCTTTGAAGGACACTTTGCTTGCGTGACAACGTATGGGCGTTAATGTGATGGGTAAAGGAAGAGGGGATGGGCTTCTTTCCGTTGAAACTGTGCAAGATTCAGTAAGTACATGTACTCTGGAAACGGTTTAGAGTTCAAATTAGGGTCTTCATTAAAGCAAATCGTATTCCTTAATTCGATATTAGTATGGAATCATGGAAACTTACTTCCCAATCCATCTGATCTCTCAAGACTCTACAGTTACACTCAACAATCACCTTTCCTACCTTCCTACCACAAACTAATTCCTCAACCATTAAAACCACGAATTACTCCAACTTCCATTACTAGAATCGAAGTCACATAAAACCTCCGCCGATGTAAATCCACGTGGACGCAGCCGCTATCACGCATCGCGCCCGTCCGCGCGTAACTTTCCACTCTCGGCTGCACGCGCGCGAGGAAAAGCAATCGCCGTGTCTGAGCGGGGCGTCGGGGAGGCCGCAGGATTTCCAGACGCCTCCAGAACAAAATCGCGCTTGCACGGTAAACACTGAATCCGCGCGCCGCGTCTGAAACGTGCGCAAACACGCAGCTACGAGGGAGCGCGCGCTCGCGGCGGGCCGCGAGGATCTCCTCGAGGATCACTTCTGCGGCGGCGGGGTGGGGGGGGGGGGGGGGAGGGGGGCGACGAGGAAAAGCCACGTCGCCTCGGATGTCGTAACTCACCAGTGTCTGCCGGGCACCTGTTCAAATGACGACTGGGCGGCTCGCGAACGAGCGAGCGCCAAAGGTCGCGATCGAGGTAGACCCGCTCGTCGGAAGCTCGCACGCGAACCAGACGCGGCCTCGTCACCCACACGCGTCCGCTGCCTCTCGTTAAGGAAGGTTATCATGACCGAAGCGCGATATACGCGACGAAGAAGGAAAGGCCGAGGAGTCCCCTTAAAACCTACGCGGCTAGGTCGGCCCACTTGAACTTAAACGCTCCCGTACGGGCGAGATGTGTGCGCGCGTGATCGAAAGGACAACGGGGGTAGGCGCTAAGAATGACCTGCCTACGGACGTCTAATTAGGCGTCCCCGCGTTCCTCGTGTTCCTTATGCGTCCCGGCCGGAGAATATGGTCCGTGGACGATGTACGCGAGCCACGTGGGCACCCAGGATATTAATCGTCGCAGGAACAAGAGACTTGTTAGGCGCGGGTCGAGGAGACGCTCGACTTGGCGCTGGGCTCTTTCAATGGCGCGGCTTGTGCAGTTGGGAGGGTTTGATTTGAGTTATTGGCGGCTCAGTGGGGGATTTTTAGGCTGATGATTCACTGAGGGCTACATTCTCTCAGTTCCAGTTGTGTTTGGATAGGTTGAGGGGGCGGAGGATTTGAATCGCCTTCCTGTGTTTAGGGATTTGAGTAACGTAATGTGATTGATTGCTGAAGGTGAGGGTACTATGAAAGGTGGAATGGTTTGTAGGACGAGGTTGATTTTAATTTACATTTTCTGGAACTCCTTTGTTCCTAGTGAGTTCAATCTTTTTGGTTGAGTATATGTTTCACTGAAAGCTTCAAAGAACGCTGAGGGATATATATTCGAACTTGAGAATAGGGATCGCTAGATAAGAGCAAGATTACTAGAATAACACATCTTGGTGAGTTATTGTTGTCACAATTGTGATCTTGAAATGGAAGCTTCTGTCGCTTGGCTTTGCTTTTAAAGCACAGCAATAATATCTAATGATTTCGATGGGCATAGAATCTAGTACTAATACTAATCTATTCGCTACGTTTCGATTCTGATAAAAGTATATCAAAGACGACCCTTGTACCATCGAAATACATCTGCCGGATGGCGCGTGGCAGTCGTGGCACCCTGTGTTAGGTTTGACCCCTTATAGGGAGCAGTTCACAGTACTACATTCTAGAGTATCGCACAGATAAAAATCTGTAACGTAATTTCGTGTTGGCGTGGGAAGCACGTGTTTGGCTAGTACCTATGGCAATTGAATATCTCTCTACGTTACCCATATTCGTATTATTTGCCATTGCACAAGTACTCCACGCGAATAATCAACTACTGAACACATACAATAGCACTTTAACCATAGCATTACAATTGCTTCATCAAAAGTTGTTCCACGGTATCCCCAACAACCAAACCCTATCACAAAACACCATCAAATGGTCCGCCAAGAAATTCTCCATTTCCAAATGCACTCGGCCCCGAGTGGTGCAAACGAGGCGCCCGAAAAGGAGCCCTGGTCCTCGGCTGCCAGGCCGAAAACGAGCTGACAGAACGTGGGCACGATCGTGCCGTTGGATTGATCGTGAAGAAGCAGCAGCTGCTTGCACGATCGAGTCAATATTTGATACAGTGGCCCCGCTTGTCCTCTGACCAGTTTCGGAGGGGTGACGTCCCACCCCTTTCGCGGATCGGGATCCAGCGCATTCTTGCCACTTTTTGTCGGGCCACCGGACATATATCGGTGGAACGTCCACGATCGAACGCCAATACGTGATTCTGCCCGAGTATCCTGGCGCTTGAACGACGCTCCCTGGATCCGAGGCAGCGGCGAAAAAAGGGGGGAGTTATTAATAAGATGACACTGTTCGCCGGAGCTCGTACGTGAGTAACGATTGACAGATGTTACGTGGCTGTGTTTTTCGAGTTTTCGATACATGGCCCTGAGGGGAACTCGCGTACAAAATGATCGAGTGTTCCTGTTGCTTCCAGGAGGCTGCAGGTAATTATCTTTTTCTGCATTTATCGCGCAGAAGGCTTGCTTCCCCGTTGGAACGCGGCCCCGCAGGATCGTACCGCTCCGCCGAATGTGTACGTACGTACAGCGGGTTTATGACGAGAATCGAGGATGGTTCGATTCTTTTCAGACCGCCGGCGATCGTAACGCGAGATTCTTAGAGCTGGAAAGGGAGCAGCCTTCTTTGGGGGCGACGCTTCCCGACACAAGGGCCCGCTCAGGATTGCGCATCTAGATTCCGTTTTTTGACGTTCTGGCAAACCGTGGGACGCCGACGTCCAACGGGGAACGAGCCAAATATGTCCGTCGGCGGAGCCACATTTTCATCAGGTTTTTGCCGGCGGATGAATTATCGCCACGGGCTGAATGCTAAACGCAAGGTGACCCGAGGAAATAGTTGTGGCTCCTCTGATTCTATAAATCTCTCAGACCTGGCCGCGAATACAGCGTCGGTATAAAAGTCTCACACGAGGGTGGAATAATTTCAAGCTCCTCGATCTCTCTTCAAATTTCCACACACAGAAGCTACAGACCTCAATTAAATAGTTTCTCCAATTCCCCAAGTGTCCTCCGCAAATTAAATCACTCCCTCTTCACCTCCAAACACCTCAACTCCGTCGGAACCACCCGAAATTCGGTCAGCCAGTTGGCAAAAGCCAGCGGTGCACCCATCGCCGCGTGCTCTTCCGCGTCGAATTGAAAATATCCCGAAGCTGACTCATCGTGGAAGCGGGCCACGCGCTCGCCGCGCCGCGTTGGAGGGGATTTGGAGAACAAGCGGACCGTCGCCGCACGGGAATGTATTCCGAATGTTTCCCTCGTAATCGTCTGTTTGTTCGTCCGTGGAAGCTGCCTCCCCGTCGGATCCTCGGGCCCGGAGGGGTGTCGGCGGGGCCGTGGCGGGGCAGAGAAAGAGACAGCTTCTTGCGTTGGATGTTTGTCGTCGTATCCACCGCGTGATTGACGGACGTACCAAGAGACGAGGGCTGCCTCTCTGTTTCGCGACGTCCGCTGATCCCGATGTTTATCTCCGCTGGTAGCGAAGTCCCTTCTGTTGTTCCACCGGCGCAACGTATGAGCGCGCGATCTTACCGTCGTATTTCGTGGCCCTCTCCGGCTCCTCCGGCCCCAGGATTAGCGCTCGAAAACGTCGGGGCGAGGCGGGGGCGGGAGGGAGGTTGGATCTGGTCGAGATAGGGGACGCGCGATTGACAATCGACGAGGCGGGATCCTTTAGCGCAGGGACATCGAAGGTCCGCGATCGGGATCAGATGTAAGATCCGCGCGCAACATCCATCGTATCGCTCCTTTTGATGTTTCGACTGCCGTTCGCCTTCGATTATTTTTTGGTCCGGGCAGCGCGCCGTCCCCGGGCCACTGTCTCACGGTTTTGCGCTACGATTTCGTAGGAATCTTCGGGTGTTTGATATTTATTAGGGTGCTCGGAGGGTCCCCCTCGTAACCGTGGCCCCTTCAACGAATTAGGGGCTCGGTATTCGCTGCGATCCCGTTCGTTTTGTTGCCTTTCGGGAAAAGGAAGCTGACTTTTTCTGTGGAGGCGCTCTTTGCAGCTCAGGGTTTGAATTCTGGTGATTTTCCTCGAGTAATTGTGACTCTGGTGAAGGGCACGGTACAGAGAGTCCGAGGATGTTCTAGATATCTCTGATTTGAGATTTTTCCTTGGGAAATTGTAAAGATAGCATTCGTGCTGTGAATTGAATTTTCTTTTCCAACTGAAAGATCTATTCAGAGAGACTCCATACTGTGATTTGAGGCATTGAGAACAAAAACGGACTAACTCACATTTTTTGTGAAATTGAGTTAGTAGCAATAATCATATAAAATAGTGCGGTTAGACCGCCGGCAAGAACCTGATGAAAATGTGGCTCCGCCGACGGACATATTTGACTCGTTCCCCGTTGAACGTTTTTGCTGTCGATGCCTCATTTATCCTGTTTGATGTACATCAGGTGCTTCTTAGAACGCAAATCGATTCACTTTTAATACCGCCGATGTAAATCGCTCGGGCCCGTCGCGCGGCACTAAAGAATTACCCATCACGACGTAACGTCTACATTAAACACGCCGATCGCAATTAAACATGCCTCCGGGCGCTGTTAATGACGAGGCGGTCGTGACATTCATCACGGGGACGTCCGAAAGCGATTGCTCGTCTAAAATAATTCAGGCAGCAATATATAAGAGGGATAAATTTCGAGCAGCCCCTTCCCCCTCCCCTCCCCTCCCCCCCTCCCCGGATGGAAGGACGGCCGATTCTCGAAATGCATCGCCCCAATAATCAGCATCGAGCTCGTGCATGCAGAAACGTGGCGCGTTTGAGAGCCAAATAAGCCGAAAGCACACCATTAGCGTATGTAAATATCTCGTTCGGACAGGAATCAATTACCCTGGTCGTCCTCCTGCGATCCTTGCGCCGTTCCATGCATAGCAATGAAGCGTGGAAACGAGGTGGCGGAGGAGAAGAAGGCCCATGCATGAGGAGAAGCCACTTAAGACGTAATTGCGCGTAAAGCGTCCGGTGATTCCGCGAACCTTAGGAAAGGTGTGAACGCGAGAATTTTAATTCGCTCGCGCATAAACTGGGCCCGAACGATTTCGACGCCCTTATCTGTCGAACGGAGCATTCCCGTGGATGCTGTAATTCGATTTCGGAATAGCGAACGAGTTTCTAGGTAGCCTGCGGAGCCAGCAGTTTCCTGAAAGCTAGTGTCACTGTTATTTGATATTTGGGAACTGTGTTCTTTATACAAGTCCATAGAACTTTGCACCAGTTCTGAAGGAACACTATTATTATATAATGTACTACGTAAAACACAACTGAAGTCGTACTGCAGGAGTTCATATTTGTTTCATTATTTTTAACTGGTATACCTGCATTCCAGTTTTCCGAGGCGAGCCAGGGCTACCTCAAGCCGAACGTTTGCAACGCAGTGGAAGCTGAAAAATGCTCGAGCTGCGCACGCAGCTGAGTTGCTCTGGACCACTGGCAGCACGAGCGATAAATGAAACTGCTGCATAAAAGATATCGATTGAGGAGTCAGTGTTTTAAGGGGAGCCATTTACGGGCGCAGAAATGAAACTTTTATCACTTGCCGTGAGGGGATGAGCGACGCCACGAGGTGTTGATTAACCGAGGGGTGTATTTTATGACGCTGATAATCGAATTCAACTGGTCGTGCGAGGAGGACGGGCCAGGTGCGAATTATGCTCCACGATTTCCTTCGAACCGAAACTCTGGCCATGGAATTCGCGACGCGTATACGAGCCGTTCAACAGCCGCGAAGTTATTTATTTTCTGCGCAGCGGTTACTGCGAACAGAAGCAACGAAAATATTCCGGGAACTGGAAGGAAAATGCAGCTCCCTTTTCTGCTTCGATCTTCCGAGAAGGTCGGCGAAGATCTATTTTCTTCTCCTCCTTCTCTTAGGGCGGGATATGTCAGACTAGAAGGGTCAAAGGATTGCGTTGTTTCTCACGTGCAAAATAGATTACTTTACTTGGAAAACAGTGCGTTGGCGCTTTAGATCTTGAGACACTATCGCGCCATTTGACTTCCTCCAATATTCATCTTCATTGCAAGGCAAATATAGTAGAATAGGGTCATGGCAGTTTACTTCGTGATGCAAGATGTCCAGTGATAGCAGATGAACGGTTTCCAAGTGTTATATTGAAGTTGGAGTTAAAGAATTTGAATGAGAACTGAAGAAAAGGAGACGGACAATTATAATACTACTTAGTGTTGCTTATTCTGCTAAGTAGACAGATTTTGGAGAAGCAAGTGATCGTTTTACAAAACTCTTAAGGGAGCAGCATACCAGAACGCATTCCCATGCTTGAGAGCAGCTCCTTTCTCTTATTCTCCTTTTTCTGTCATTACGAACCGAAGGCTGAACACTGCTCCAGAAAATATACTGGAACCGAAGTATAATTGTACCGATTGCCCTTGCACGCAGATATAACTCGCGGTCCAGCGGCATGATAATTTCGCTACGCCTCGTAATGATTCCTTTCACGCAATAAACACAGTGGCAGAAACAGATAGCCGCAATTAAATGCGAAATTTAAATTCCTTAGTGTGGCACCTGGAACTGGGTGTGTGCCTGCTTGCAGAGACACTTGCCGTTGCGTTCGTACCTTCAGAAGCTTCAGATCAAAGTGTAGTTTTTGATACCATTCAAGCATTTGCAAACTTCGTGACAAGTCACTTACATCATCTACCAAATCGTCGAATCTCAGAAGCATAACAATTCAGCACACTTCATCCAAGAAAATTATACTATTCCTTACGCAAGTAGCACAAAGCCTCAAAGTCTCAAAATTTCAAAACACCCTACAGATCTCCTCTTGCAATACAACACTTCAACTAGAAGAAACTTCGGAATACCAAACTCTAAATCCCCCGGAGCACAATACTTGGTCAACCTTCGAATATCAAACCACAATTGACCTTCCACTTCAAGAAACCAGAAGACTCAAGTCTTTAACACCCGGCGCACGTAAAATCCCAGGAAGCGCAAGCAGGTTCGCGGCGAAAATTCAAGCATCAGCCACACGCTCAGCGGTCGCTGGCACGCCTCAGCCATCCAAGCATCAGCGTCCAATTAATCACAAGAGCAGTCAGTGTCACGTAGGAATCCAAGATCGTTTAAGAGCTCGGTCAGCAGAACAAGATCACATTGTTCGCCGGGGAACGGCGATTCGCTGGCAGCGCGAGGGCGCAGCTGGTTTCTACATCCTCACCCACGTGGCAGATCGCGAGCAGGCGGCGAGGAGGTACGGAGCACGCGCGTGCACGGTCGTCTAGCGCACGTGTCGCGGTTTTCTAGCGCAGTATTACGCGCTCGGGAGCAAACAACGAAACAAGAGCATCAGATAGACAGCCCCGCATAGTTGGTGGCTCTCCGTGGCACGCAGAGTGAATACATCCTACCGGTCGACCCACACGCGCGAGCGCGTCGCCCTTCTGGCTCTCAGCCTGGCTCAAGGTGGACCGACGATAATCGTAATAATCGTAAGCAGCGGCGGTGAACGAGGATGAAGAGGATGGCGACGTGGGTCGTTGCGCGCCTTCACGCTCGCACGCGCCTCCCGTCCCTGCCCTTTCTACGTGTGTTATTAACCTAAATTGCCTTGCTCGTGCGCGGACTCGCACGCCCTTATCGAGTCCCACGCGACGTCTCTTCTACGGTTCTACGGGAATTAGAGCAATTGCGAGCGGGTGGTAACCAGCCACGTGCTTGGCGACGTCCCTCGCGATGGGATAAAGTCGGATAGCGCTGGGAAATTTAAAAAGAACTGGATGGCCTTGCACGGTTGCTTTGAGTTTGAGGTGAGAATTATAGTTGATGTGGTTTTTCTTCTGGTGTATTTTTAGTATGGTTCGGGCAGAGATTTAAAGGTAGCGGCCCTGACTAAGGATTGGTGTTACTATCTTTTTATATTTCTGTTAGTTTGGGCTGATCAAAGTACATTTACTTTCATACTCCACTAAGTTTACGACACTGCTGTCTAGGTACTATAGGTAAAGTGAGGAGGTTTATTGAGGATGATGGAAATAGAGATGTAGCAAATGGGTCCAGTTTTTCTGAGCAACTGTGAGAGCACTTCCTCGACTCTCACGTGAGTCTTAGGTAAAGAAGTCTGCAGCTCAGGAATCTGAACGGCGTAGATTGTAGAACATCAGGGTGAAATTGCAGAGAAGGTTAGTCTGTTCTTCAGAAGATAACGATGAGTATTTGTACCTTAAGGGAACCTTCCGGTCTAGAGCACAAAAAAATAGGTGATATTTAGGAATTAATTAAAGGAAAACTACTATATATAATTTAATGGAACTTGTTGCATTGTATTAAGGATGTCTTAAATTATAGAAATATATTTTTTGTTTTATAATTAATCATTGCAGACGGTCCTGGAGAATCGTTAAAGTCAAGGCGTCAAAAAATTTATCCAAATCGGTGGGACCTGTATCTCCAAAAGTTATTATCCGATTCGACTGAATCCTTTTTCATTTTGAAGATTATTCTTCTGGTTAGGGGAGGGCGGGGGGGGGGGAAGATAAAATTACAAAAATTACATTTTTTTTAGAAAATAACGACACTTCATGTTTGAAATCACTTTTCCCTGTATATTTCGTCCTTTCAACGCCTTTGAAAATTATAAATTTTCAATTTTTTTCTTCACAATTTCAGTCGAATCGGATAATAACTTTTGGAGACACAGGTCCCACCGTTTTGAGAACACTGTTTCGAGGAAAACGCGTTTAAAGTTTTTCGTGAGCGCCGAGTGGCCGGTTGTTGTCCAAGCATTTACCGCTACTCAAATGCCTATAACTTCGAGAATTTTACGAATTTCAACAAATCCTTTTAAACACGTATTCCTAAAAGGTTGAACGTTCGAAAAATGAAATAAAAAAAATCGACTTTTAGACCGGAAGGTCCCCTTAAGGGAGAAATCTGGTTTAGGACGCTGGAAACACGATGATTTTTTAAGAATTATTTTCTCAACAAATATAAAGAGAATCTTTCCAAACCTATAAGGGTGTTTTACTGTATATTCAGATCATAAGAAAACTTCTTTTTTATCCAATAATAATTAATTTAATATTGTTTTATTGGTACATCTTCGTAGCGCCGCGCCGCCAGAGTTGTCAAATTGTGTAGGTTCATCCTAGCGGATCCAATTTTTGCCCGAAATAAAAAAGCCGAAGTTTTTTTTAATTAACATGAATTTATATTGTCGATGTATTAAGAAAATAAGGAAAAAGTCTCAAGTTGACAAAGTTGTGGGACTTTAACGAAAAAGTTACGATTTTGATGGAAAATTTTCGTCGTTTTTATGCAAGAAAAAATGGTTTAATTTAATTTCTGCATAAATGTTTTTCATTCATCGTTCCCCCTTAAGTCGGATTCCCACGTGTGCAGAGGACAGTGTCAAATTTCTAGAGACTAGAATCATCCAAATCTGATATTGGATTGGAATAACAGAATGAAAAATATCAAAATATGTGGTACATTGAGAATAATTCATACAGACTAATAAAATACAGTCTAATAAAATCTACTTTTGTTATTGCAGAAAGTGGATCCCCATGTGCAATTGAAACGTATGAAGCAACTTTCCGACGTACCCTACATCCCACTATGTAGGATCTCAGTGTCTACCGATGAATATGCAAGTGGCAACATTGCATTTTATTTGCATGAAACATGGAATACAGTTCCATGTTACTTATCAGAAGGGTCAGAATGAAATTGCTCGAATCGCGTGTATTAGGAGCCACGGTGCCGCGAAGCCAGGCTGCCATCGGATGGGCATTCAATAATATGTAAATCGCGGATTACACGTGGCGAGCAAGGTCCCCGGGCGAAGTGTCAGGCAAAAGAGCTTACACGAACAATGGTCGATCGTGACTGGCGTAGATCGATACGATTTGATGTATGCCCATCGTGCCACGGGCCAACCTATGGAAATGTAGACAACGCTGTAAGCGAAGGCTCGATCCGTTCCGAGAATAGCGGAACAATGTGTTCCGAGTTGAATCCGAGAAATCAGCCCTGGCTGGTTTCGCAATCGATCGTACCAGCACGCAAAGCCTTTCGTCATCGACGCTCGGCTCGGGTCGAAATGAAAGAAAAGGTGATTCCCAACGTTGGGCGGGTAAAAATAGACCGCGATAGCTTGCGGAACTGCGATTTCAAATCCGGCAGACTGAATAAAGTGCAAGTAGCCGTTTCGCCAGCCGAGACTGCTGACACGCGTTCGCGAAACTCGCCAGCGCCCCCCCCCCCCGTCATTCCTCGAAATAAACATCGTTCACTTCCGGAGAGCGGGGCAATTCGAGCCGCTTGGATATTCCGTTTGATTATTCAGCGTCTGGCTGCCCGTTAGCCAGACGCTTCGTCATATTAACATTCTCGAAATACAAAACCGTCGTTCAGCGAAGGGAAGCATCGATAGGCTGACCAACGGCGAGGTGGACCGCGTATCGAACAGGAACTCGTGGTTCCAGCGACTCGCTGAGTAGACTAGTCTCGAATCGATCTGTTGGGCAAGCGTAGATAGCTCGCCGATTAGAAGTGTAATTAATTTTCGTGCTATCACTCGTGCCCGGTTCGCTGACCTCTGCACCGTGACAGCGCGAGTCACGTAGTCTGAGTCGCAATTTATTTATCTTCGTCTGGGAGGTGTCTAAGGATTGAATTTTAATTGTAACTTCCATTTGTAAGTATCTTGACACTTTATTTCTTCTGCATGACGGTGCCTTTTAGATTCACTATGCGTAATTATAATTTCATCCCCTATCGTAACAGTTTTAAGACCACAGTAGTCTACTATCCATAGGTAGGGCAATCGATGCAACGTTTTGTTGCCTTTCGGGAAAAGGAAGCTGACTTTTTCTTTGGAGAGGTCCTTTACAGCTCAGGGTTTGAGTTGTTCTGATGAAAAGGTTTTAACACAGAGTCTTGCGACAACTTTAAAAACAATTTACTTTTTTTCATGTAACCAATTAATAATAACTCATATGTGAGTTGGCATATTGGCGGACGCTTGTTAGCCTAAGGGCGCCTAATCCCCAAATCCGCCCCTGTTCATGCTCTCTAGTAGAAGAATTTAACACAGCTCCAAAGGAATTAGAAGCCAATCAACCTTGACTCTTCCATGATCTCTATTCTTCACATCTGCTTGACATCTTCCTTCCTAAAATAGCCCAAACAGAAAATTATTCTGAACAGTTCCCACCAAAATTTTATTCACCCCAAAACACAGACACCTCTTCAACAGACGCCTCGATAGCCTCTCAATACCAAACAAAATATTTCCTCACAATTAGTCGTCATGGCCAAAAAATACCCATTTAGTAATGCAGAGTTCATTCGTGTTTCGTCGATGAAACAGCGTCTGTTGCTCACGAACTCGGTTTGTTGTCTGTGGACCAGCAAGCGCACGGTATTCGGCGCGTCTTCGGGGCTTATACCGGTAAGCATGCTGACCAAAAGTCGAAGGAGGCAAAAGAAACGCGAAGAGTCATTCCTGCGGCACGTGGAACGCACGAAAATGGCCGACTTCTTTTGCCCCGCGACGAAGGGCCCCGTGTTTCACGAGTAGCCCTGCTGGCAGAACACGGTAAACGGCGCTTTGGAAAAAACTTCCAGGGCGATCGTGTACGTGAGACGCGAGACAAACGACTAATCTTCGACGGCTCGTACGTTCCTCGAGGGCTCCTCGTGGCCCTTCGATCCACGCTCGAAGTCGATTCTGATTTATACTTCCTCCCTCGTCGCGATGCGTGGCTCGTACGCCACGCAAGTAGAATAGGACGTCGTTGGTCAGACTAGGCGGACTTCAACTGTGACTGGGGAGCTATACGCTATCTCTTTAGAAATCTGTGATTCCTTCACAAAATCTAGATAGGAATATTCTTTTATTCTTCAATGTTTTTCATTGAAAATTGATTTCGAAGAGTGTAGATTATGGTGGTTCAAGTTTGAATGCCACTTATCTGTGTTTGAGTAACGGAACAGAATCAGAAGAAGAATCTTCTGTTCCGTCTGTGTATCGTGGAGTAATCGTTGAATGCCTGTTTCTTGCACTCAAGAATTTTCAAAAATAGACTCCATTACTGCAGCTTCACCTCGTTCCTCTTTGCACCGACGTATAATCAGAGTCACAGGATTAGAGGAAGCAGAAACCTTCGCATTTTTCCATGAGGCGCAGATAATGATCGGCTGCACCGGCACCGTGACGCCGGATAACACTTATCATCGACAAGGGAACATAAAGTTTCAAATAGATATAATATCGTTATTTATAATGCAAAAATCAAAATTCTAATTTATCCGAATTTTGTATTTGAACACATAGTTTTCACACAGAAATATACAGGAGAGTAAATCAACATTTGAATAGAAAAATTAGTAAAAAACATCTGTTTCGTAATAATTTTTTCTGGAAGCTATTTGGGTAGCTAAATACATAACTTTACCATTTAAATCTTTTTTCTAGCTTTAATAGTTCCCGAGATATTTGACCAAATATGTTTCTGGACCTCCACTTCGAGGGCTGTTTTCACCCCTTCAATGTGGACGTTGGCCGATAAGAAGCAGCACGCGTGAAATATTTTTGCGAGCACTACCTTTTACCCAAGTTTCGTGAAAATCGGTGATTGTGATGTTAGGATGTTCCCTCGTGAGAGATTGACGGGAGTGGCTGAGTACAGTCAGTAGTCGCGGCGCGAGTCGGAAGCGTGGGGATACGGGGCAGCGAGGCATAGAGAGATGCTGTACAAGAGAGAAGAAAATGAAGAGAGGGAATGAGATCGAGAGAGACCCCCCACTTGCTCTTCGCGAGTGGCGGCGCGTGTCAACCTTGCCTTGTCCTTGAAACCACGCGACCGCGACCATACAACGAGCCAAGTCGAAGCGGCACGCTAGTAAACGCTCGCGCGGTTCTAGGAATCAGCTGATTGCCCGACAAAAGGGGAATTCCTAGAGCCTGCCTTGGTACTGTCCGATTCACGCCGTCCCCTTTCAATGCCCGATGAATAATTAACAACCACCGTGACTAAAGAACTTTTTCCATTTCCATCAGTAAACTCGAGCCTCCGAAGTGGCTCCCACTCCGTTTCCCTTTCACTCGTACTCATTTTTGGCAACTCTGTTGCCAAATTCTTGACTAATGAACGAAGGAAAAGCTTGAGGAGCTGAATGGTGGAGCTAATCCTGCACGTGGTCTGATCATGAAATCACAATATGGTTCAGGGATACCATTTCTTGTCATTCATGAGAGAATAACGTTTTTCGTGAGGACGCCACGGTGGTACGTGCCTGGAATGGAACAGTTCTCAGTTTTAGAAGTGATCTCGTAGGCGACTGCCCCGTTTGCCAGAGAAACGGCGCGGAGCCACGCGAAGGGGACAAAGAGTCCGCTTGTTCCGAGAAACAGCCGAGTTTTTTTAACGTGCTGTATGGAGATTGGGCAGATGAAGCCGGGGCACTGCGAAAAAGCGCGCGATTTAATTAAATTACCTACTAAATTATGCGCTCCGATTATCATCCTAATGACCATTAGAGCCGGCTCGGTTCGAGGCTGATAAATAAAGAACAGCCAGTTAGCCGACAGCGGGCGAGGTAATTATGGGCGCATCTCGACGCGAAGAAAACGCCTGTCCCGGCGTTGTCGTTATGGAAATCGTACGTGAGAAGTTAGAGGGAAGAATCTGGCCAGGCTACGATACCTCGTGCGACCTGTTTGCCGGAGATTTTACGTAACAAAAGATAATCGACTCGCGGCGCGCGTAGATAACTGGGGAGCTCTAACTCCTGATGGTGCTTATGCAACGCACGCGTGTGTACGAGCGTAAGGCTTGATTCCGGCGGCCGGACGGAACCGAAAGGTCATCGAATCGCGAGTATGCAGATCGATCGGATTTATCGTCACGGCGATGATCACACGTTTCCTCCTCGGCTTGTCCTCTCTTTCCTCGAAGACGAAACACGGTTCCGGGAATCATTTACTGTGACCCGAGCCAGGGGTTCATGATCAAAGGCGATAAGGCGCTGCGCAACATGTCGGACAAATTGCAGCGTCAGCGATGCCACTGCCTGGGGAGGGAAGGATTATGGTAATGCGAGTCTCCGACGTTTTGGTGAGGAATGCCTCCGAAATGACTAGGTGCCAGACTCCGAAATGACTCCTGTCGTTTCCTCGAAACTGTACTTCCGCGTGGATTTCGAATGCTTCTACGTTGTTGTCGTGAATTTTCTAGGATTCAACAATAGATGTTCCACGTGTAACAGTTCTGCCGTGCATCTTGAGGTGTTTGTGTTGCAGGTGGTACTCGATCGATGCATATGAAATGTCATTTATCTGCGGCTCGAACTTGATGGTATAACAACGTCAGCCAGCGTCGGCTACGTTCAATTAGCAATTACTATACGCGGCGATAAAGGGGAACGAGTTTCTGACGACACGTGCACATGAATTTGCAAAAAAGAATGCTCGTAGACAACAGATTCCCAGGAGCATCGAGCCAAGTGTCATAATTTTCCGCACCGGAAGCGCAAATAGCTCGAGGTCTCGGTGGAAAATTACTCACGCCCGATTACGAGAGAAAGTCGAAGGTGATAATCGGTTATCGCTGCTAGCAAGGGGGGCCAGTCTTAAGATTAGATTCTCAAGCTTCTCGATAGCTTCCATTTCAGTTCCACGCCTTAGATGCGTCGCCGTTTCACGCAGACGGAAAACTGTTGCTGTGGTTGTTCCGAGAATCTTGGGCGCCCTCTGTTACCTCGGGAGGATGAAAAGGGCCCGAATTCCGGGGACTTAAGGGCCCTGCAGTGTTCGAGGTCGTACCGCCAGACGGCAGCAGATTCTTGGCAGCCCGTAGCTGTGGCCCACTTTGGAGTGGGGACAGTTTTTGGGCCCCTTATTGGGAGGCAGGGTCAGAAAGGGGGACTTAGACCGGTTTGACTCTGGCGTGCCTTCGAGATTCTCCTTTAGGTGGCAGCACCTTGGCGGAGGTATCTTTGTGCTCTTGGTTAGTCTGGATTCTGAGCTGCAGCAGTGCGAATGTCGGAGTCTCCTTTGAAATGGATTAGCATACCTTTAGTCAAGCAGACACCGTTGTGTCAAAGGATCCAAAATATCTTTTATCATGTATTATATGAATTGAAAAACTTGTATGGTAGGGTGTAGAGTATTAGGTGAGAAAGGATCAAAATATGGAAAAAAGGAAGAGTATGAATAGAAGTCATTGGGGGTTGAACGTAGAATCGTCAATATGGAATGATGATTTACACATTACCGAAGCGTAATTTCTAAAGTTAGAAATACACGATGGTGTAAGATTGGGGAAATGTGGAGGGTTATTCAAATAAACTTGGCCCAAATTAAGGTTTGAGAAAGAGATCAATATTTATTTGATACTCTTTGCAGTGATAAGCGTCGATCTTTTCTATTCTCACAATAGAGAGGAATTATAAATTGAATTTCTCTGCACTCATATAAATATAAATAGGACAATCACATAGTCTCGCAATTTACACGCACACACACTCCCACGCGCACACTCATGACCCTTAACTATATTACAAACTAAATTCGCGTTAATTACAAAAAGTTCCTCGTACATACAACGATACAATGACACTCGCTCGGCGTTTTTTACGTACAAGAAACAGAATGGAAGACCTCGGTGATTCTTGTTGCGTAAGGCACTTAAAATACGATATCCTTCTAACATATGTACAGGGGGGCAGGAGAAAAGGTAGGAAATAATTGAGAACGAGGGCGTTGGGGACGCGAGAGAACGAGAGAAAAAAAACGTTTAACGAAAACGTCCGTTACGCGAGGGTGTCTGTACATTGTTTCGGTGGCGACCGATTTTACAGTAATAAAAATATTTACAAGGCACTGTATAAGGCACCGCCTCATAGGCTACTGGCCGACTGTGTACGCACTCGGGTATTGAACTCGCGATCCGCGAGGCAAGACATCCCATAGCTGGCAGGATACGTCCCTTTCGCCCTAAATAACCAATGTTATCCGTGTCCCGCGGGATTCCAGCGCGCGTTACTGACAGACAAACCGATCCACGTGTCTTCAGTCAAAGCGTATCACTCGAGACATGTCTCTCTCTCTCTCCCTCTCTCTCCCTGTGTGTCACCCGCAACGGAACAGTTTCAGTGTTCAGAACGGGAACTGTCAATTTTTACCACGGCCTCCACGGTTTCTCTTCGACCTCGGGCATCACGCTCTTCCTCATCACCAGGGCGAGGGGTTTCTGGAGAGGTGGGCTGTAGACACGGGGGTCGAACTCGGTGTCACTGGTGTAACCGTTGGCCGGTGACGTCGCCACGTCCCTGTGGCTGTTCCCCGTGTTGAAAGCTACTGGCTGCTCGCGAAAGCTCGCCGGTGGTGCCTCGAACGCGACAGGGCTCGCCGCCGATGTCGACGTCGAGCTGGCCGACGAGGACGAGGACGATGCGGACGCCGTGCTGGCCGTTCTCTGAGGGATAGGGATCAGAGTTGGCAGAGGCGAGGTTGGTGCCGGCGACGAGGCTGGCGACGTGACTGGAGTAGCCTTTGCTCCTGCTGGAAGGACCAGAGCGATGTCCCCGTTGGGCAACCTGGTCGGCACGAGCTGCAGGCCAGTTCCATTAGCGTTCGTGAAGAAGATCCCGTTCGATTGTTGAACCTGGATCCTTGGCGTGGCGTCCACTTGCGGGAGGATGTGGACTTGGAGCTGGGTGGTCGGTGGCGCCGGTTGAACAGGCTGCTGGTTCGTTGCCTGAGCGTTGGTGTTGCTCGCCTCGACTGGTCCGAGGCAGGAAGCCAAGTGGGCCATCAAACGTCTCTTCACCGAGGCGTCCAGACCGGGAAACCTGCCAACCTCACCGGCGCATTCCGTGAAACCAGCCCGGAATTTGTTCAAGACGTTCGGATCTGTCGCGGCTGCCAGGGCAACCTGTTGACGCTGGAGCGTTTCCAGGTGTTTCACCGTCATCTCCAGGATATCCGCCTTCTCTAGCTTCGAGTGCCTCGCTGGCTGTAATCAGAAAGAAAATCCAGCGGTTATGTAAGAGTTCGAGAGTCTAGTCGATACTTTGGATCAGATTTTATGGGAAAAATCGTATGGAAAGGAGGGTGGTCGCTTCAAGAGCAAGTGTCCAAGAATTCTGAGAGGCTACGATGTGTCAAGGAATTCGGAGTGAATAATGGTCAAGATACTCACGTCTTTTTTCATGGCATCCAGGATTAGGGTCTTCAGGTCGTTCAAGCAGTTGTTAATGCGGGCTCGCCGCCGCTTTTCCATAATCGGTTTATTACTCTGCAACAGAAAGGAAAATCGCCAGGTCAGACACAGTGCCGGACTACTCCAATTCAGGATTCTTTCTAAAGCGGCCGCGCGAACGGTGTCATAATCCCACCCCGAGACAACAGAACGAAGTGAATGCACTATTCTGTTGCCGTTGTTTGGATGGAATTGCTAAGCTCTGATCAAGATTGTCGAGGCTAATTGAATTCTATTTTCATCGACTGCAATGCTTCCATCCCCAAGACTATCTACTTCACTCTGCAACTTGTCCTGATCTATATCAGCTCCTCTGAACTCGATTCGTAAGACGTTTCTAGACTAATCAATTGGACTAGCATTTTTAGTCCTCAATTTGAACATGTCTATCATCGTATTCCCATAAAGATCGATGAAGACCTATCGAAGCTCAGACCCGACTAATCGCGATTTCGCAACGACGACTCGAAGTGTCCCCAAGAAAATCTAAAGTCTTCGAGAAGACACTAACCCGTCGATTCTCTCCAGATCTCCTAGTGGTTGCTGTCGTGGTGGTGGTTTGCGCAGGGGGCTGACCAGCCTCCTGGGGCACGTGTTGCGCCGGCGGCGTAGCACCGACGGTGACACCGCCTGTCGGCATCGTGGCACCCACCCCGGTCACCATCTTCTTCTATCACAGACAGAACGGCAACGACAACAGGAACACCGGCAAATTGTATTCACAATTCGCCGCGTAGCACACTGCACTGGTAATCCAAAGTTTTGCTACGTATCCACCGGACGTGTCTTGGATCGCTGGCCACGGCGTAATCCAAGTGGCCTAGCGTCGAAACTCACAAACAGTGAGGGGGTTTTGTTTAATTAAGACCGAGAACGCAGTAAGAGGACCTGGTGTCCCTTGACTCGCTCTCGCTCGTAGCCTGAAGTCCACAGAACTCCGACCACTCGGTACGGGCGTCAGAGCACGACTGACTGTACGAACGGCGAACGTCTTCTGTCGTCTCGTCGAAGCGTGCCACCCGTTGGAATGCCCCGGTGGAGGCGCTGCCGCCCCGCGGGGTGGGGGAAAACGCCGACGACCCGAGGGGAGGGGATAGCGCGTGACGGTTTAACCTGGGCTTACCTCCACCACCCGAATTCCGACGGTCAGACGGCACCCGGGTTGCCTTTAAGAGCCCCCACTTCGTGATCGAGCCCCCTCTTCGGTGTCTGGAAACGACGACCGTGGCGGGTTGCCTCGCGCGAACCCCCCACCATCCGGGCAGTTGGATCGATCGGATTTTTCTGCTCTGTCATCGAGTCGTTTCTTTTTTGAGGAATGTACTTTGCTGATGCTGCCCTAGTACCGAGCACCCATTGGAGGGTCACACTCTGGGAAACTAGAACATTTTCCAATAAAAGTAAACACACATTTTTGGATATTGAAGTATCTCTGTCCACCAAACCTGAATTGTAGAGGGTTGAAAAATACAAGTAGTTGTAGAATTGGCATTAAAATAGGACGTATGGTGTCCTTATCGGGCCTGAAATGAACGGCACTCGACAAAGAACAACGCCGCGGGAGTGTGTTCCGCAAGCGGGAGGGGAGGCGATTAGTCTCGTGACGCGTATCGCGCGTCGAAAGGTCATTAGAACCGGCTGGCCGGTTCGCGCGCGTCGCGATCCGTAGTGGTAATGGTAATTTCTAGACGGGGACGCGCGTATGCCCGACCACGAGCGTCATCGGGGCTTATATCACGTTCTTCGAAAATAGCCGAGTGCCACCGTGTGTCGAGAGCGCGGACTGACGCACGCGCGCACCACTGGCACGTGCCTCCTACTCCCTCCCCACGTCTTTCGAAATTACTCTTTCTACTTGTGCGACCGATTAAACGCACGCCGTGGCATTTATCTTTCGCATACGTGCACGTACGCGCGGCACGAACACGCGGCTACGTCCGTATCGCTCGTGTATCGCGTAACCGCTTTACGATTGATATGCGATCGAACTGGAGCTACGCCGGGGCTATCGTGCTCGTGCACTCGCACATGAATACGATTCCGGATCTGTCTGAAGACTCAGTGACATCAGCTAAACAGACTTCTACAAGGATAGCTTCGCATACTTGGACGACCCCCTAGGAAACATAGTATCTCCATTTTCCAAATTCTTTCCTCCCCCATTTCCTGCTGCACTCCAGCTCACCATAGTGCAGCGGAAAAAATCTTTGGAAACCCGCTTCACCCAGCTCCTACACCGATCCCCGTGCTATCTCCGGGTATCTGTAGTTCAGAGAGCACAGACGTGTCAAAGTCTCGTGGAAAGATAATCAACGTTCCCGCGTCGATGGTTCCGGCGTCGAGTATTCCCAGCCGCTGAACTTTACTGCCCTACAAAGGGTAGGAAACGAGCGCAAGAAGGGCGATAGCGGCTGGGGGGAAGGAAGGGGAAGCAAGCCCAGGAGTTCGTAGAAGCGCGCTAGGTGCGAGGAGGATCGCCTCGAAAATCGTGCTCGTGTCGTCGCGAGGGAGATGGAGGAGGGTGAGAAAGGTTAGGGGGACTCGGGTTGGGAAAGGACGGAGGAGCGTGGTCGTGCGAAGGGAAGAGCGGGAGAGTGGAAGCACAGGGAGAGAGGCAAAACGGTGTTCAGGAACAAGGGAAGCTGACTGTTGGCACAAGCGAGACAGCGCACGGCGGCCGCCAATCACGTGACCGAGAGTCGACGCGGCGTACGACGAACGAGCGCTGATTGGTTGAAACTCACCCCCCACCGAGCGCCAGGCCTGCGGACGAGCGTGCCGCGCGCGACGGTTGCGTGGGTGGTGGGGGCGAGATCGTCATTCGACTTTGAGCGGTCGAGCGGCGCGGCGGCGTCGCGGCACGTGGGTCGCGGCCCCCGGGGCCACTCGATTCCAAGGAATGCGTGGGGGAGAAAAAGCGTGCGCGACGTGACGGGGGAGGCGAATACCTGTGGCTAGCGCTGGGGCTTGAGCGCACTTGCTCGCAAAAGTTCCCAACGGATCAAGAATACTGAACTCGGAGTCGCTTTGACAATGTCTTTAGACTGAAGGCGCTTTGGAAACTTTGGAAGTCTTGTAACTTCAGGACTTCTGTTCTATTTGACGGAGTATTTCAAAGAGGAGGAACTATTTCATGCGAAAAGCGGACTAGAAGGGCGACCTTCTGAATATCTTGCGCTTCTGGCTACCTCTTTAGTGAGACCTTAGAGAATTTCAGAGGTTTTGAGGTTCTCAAGTTGGAGAAAATTTTTAAGACTGAGCCACTGAGGTCTTGGACGTTTTTAGCCTTTCTTCAGTTTGTATTCTTGATTGATGAAGTTTGAAGCCCAACAGTCCCTGTGGTCTCCCGGGGAGAATGCACTTCAGGTGCATTCGAGCTCGTGAAAGATTGTGTGCGAACCCTGAGTGCACAGGGCTCTCAATAAGAATCGAGGGTACCCTCGACTGCTTCGCAGATATCTTGAATGTAATTGGAGTGTTCAAGACGGCTCGCTGGAATTGAGTCGTCTTTGTAGTGCGCTGGGTGCTCGGTAAAGAACAGAATGCATTTCAGGTGCATTTGGCGGAATGTAAGAATGGAACAAGTGTTGGAGGTTGTCTGAGAGCTTCTCCAGGTGAGAGACTTTCAGATAGGAGATGAGAAACTGAGTGAATATGACACTAATCCACAGCTAGCAAGTGTCTCATCTGAAAGAGGCTTAAACTGCCCCAAGTAACGGGGAATGTATTTCTGATTTCCACGAAAATTTAGGATATATCTAGGAAATTTTTAGGATATCTTGATAGTAGACGGTTTATTTAGGGGATAGGAACACGGTTGTTTGGTGAATTTTAAGAGATATGAACTAGGAGATGGATTAAGAGCGACGCCTGATTTATGATGGGCGTTACCACTTGTAATATCTAATTACGGTATAACAGTCAGACATACTTAAGACCTCGCTGAGAGATTCATTTCCATGCCTAGGTCCAGGGAAGCTTGTACAAGTCTTTCGGCATCATGTACGATGCAGTGTTGCTTCACGTGCAACAACAAAAATTGTTTAAATAATAGATTTTTCCAGTTATTCGAACGAAGGAAACGCCACAGCATGATGGTTTTGCTTATGGCGAAAAGGCATTTCGGTCCAGGCAAGATTAGAAGACTCGAGATGCGCCGATAGTGTGCTTCCATCTGTCGGCGATTTCTGTAGGTTTTTTCCCCTGAATCTCTGGCACGCTCGATCTTTACTGCCTTCTTAAAACACAAATTAAATTCTGTTCTAATCAAATTCCTTTTAGGTTCTTACATCAAAATTGAGTCCAGTTTCTAATCTCATTTAAACAGTCTCAAAATTTTTAAGTATAATTTAAAACGTACCATTGATTTCTTCAATCTGTAGTGACCTACAGAAACAATACGATTTTAACAATTATTTACACAAATTTAAATTTATTTTGTTGGTCAAAGCTAGATTCTCCATTCTTTTCGCAAGTTTGTTCGAAGGAACATTTAATATTCGCCTGAGGCTCTATGAGTGACACAGAAACGGGGCAGATAAGAATCGTAACACATCGATATTGCCCTCGACGGGTGTTAATCTCTCAATAAGTTTTGTAATCAGAATTCGCCACCAATTTGCCCACTGACGTTTCGATGCAAAATGTAAAACGCGAAGGTCATCTTACTAGCAAATGTCTTTTACGAAACATGCACAGGAATCAGCTAACTTCGATCAGTTAGACATTATTTCATTTCGGACACCAGTTTGAACACATTACGTAAACTCTAACCACTAAAGTGGACAAGCGCCAAGACGCCAGGCGTTAATATCTATGCAAACAGTTATCTATATCCACTCATAATATAATTTTTCGGTCAAGGAACTCCTGCCATCGTTATCTCTTCGTTTAGCATTCAACGTAGCTCGTGAACCATGTGTAATCCTCACGTGCCAAACACTTCTCCCGAATTCGGCAATCTCGATTAAAATCAATCACTAAGCAAAAAATCACGTGTTTCATACAGCCGAGTGTTCTGATAAAATGGATTACACTGAGATACACATCGGAGCCACTTTAATTCGTAGATATTTCCATTCGAGGAAATATTTATGTCTACCTTCTTTTGAGCACTTACTATCGTCATTTACTTGGAACTCTATCTCGCAGAAATGTGTCAGTAATAGTCCAACGATATTCAGAGAAATTTTAATAACCCTTCGTGGTCACACTTCTGTAAAGTTCCGCAGTCGTCACACTGGGTCCAATGGACCCATCCGATTTTTAAACAGTTGCCGTACGAAATGTATCAGTCCAATCAACTCCTAAAAATTATAATACACATTTTGAACATTGTAGAATATGGAATAGTCGCGTTTTAGTAAGAAATGAAATGACAACATGTATTAAAAAAATCTTCACGGTAAAATTCAGTAATTCTGAATGAAATACTAGATTTGGCTATTGGAGGGTAGGACGAATCGTAGAAATTCAGGCAGAATGAAAATTTATTTAAATTGTGTTGAGCAACTCTAAGGTGGGGGTGGCCAATATTTGAATTCTACTGATGAATCTTACGGAAACTTACCGGTATCAAGCTCCAATGTTAAAAAGCGGGTCTATTGTACCCAGTGTGACTTCAAGAGTAGAACACTCCAATTACATAAAGGGTTAAATTGCTTTAAATTCACACTGTCTCCTTTCTTTACACAACAATGTATATCATCACGCATTAAAGATTACATTTTACTCCATAAAGGAATTCTATAGTCAGAGCAAAGTGAATTGTCCACTCACGTTCATACAGTACCTACCCCCACCAAATGCACCCCTAATTTATTATCCCCTCCCACTGTATTTGATAGTCTGCCATAAGGCCTTTCTCAATAAGAACACCCACAATTCAGGAGCCCAGTCTTCCGCAGACAGTTCATTCGATCCCAACTCCATTCACATTCGAAGGAAGCTAACCTCAAACTCTCGCATAGTACACCCATTTTCAAAGAGCCACTTCGAGAAGCCCAAATACATTAAGTATTACCTCCTCATTCCCCACACTCGCCTCAGTTATCATCCGCAGACTACTTAACCTCATCAACCGTTCTTCGCCAAGGAAAGCCCTCAACAATGCATCCCTCCCTGAATTGTAGCATTACCGCCTATTGTATCGCGAGACAAAGGGCGCTCGCACGGATTAAAAGTCTCCGTTCCAGCCACAGTTACGTTTACTCCGAGTAACAAGCCAGAATCGAAAGGAGCTTGCCGGGTAACCCGAGTGTAATTAGACAGGGAGGGTGCATTATCTGAGATAGTAACTGAAATCCCCTCCCCCTTATGGAGAGCATTATTAGACCGTCTTAGCGGCATACCTGTCCGCCCGGGCTGTCCGCGGTGGCCATGAACCCCGCATGACTCATTAGCTTTATGGGGTGCCGGAGGATTACGTACGTCTCGGCTGGTGGCCGGATAAAAGCTCACGCAAAGAGCGGCATCGGCTTTGCCCGCAGCAAACGGACATTAATATTCGCTCCCCTTGCGCCGAAATATCAGATTAGGGTGTCTGCCGCGTCCACCGCAGCTCCCCGTACTTTATTATACCCCGCTAAGAAAAATAAAGGAGCAGGACAACGGCCAGAAGTACTCCAGCGAGCGTAAGCCTCCTACTCGCGGAATAATCTGATTTCGCGAAAACCACCGTGGCTGGTTTCCTGCGATCCTCCCCACCTCCCCCTCCCGTGCACGTCCCCACGGGGGGATGTTTCTCCGCTCGCCCTCGCCCGGGGAGACTGTAATTGCGCGCGTGCTCCGACGTACCAGCCGCTAAAGGGCGTTTTATTGGCCGGCCGAGCGTATTTTGGCCGCGTGTCTGTTCTGGAACCGCGCATTCGGGTAATTTAATTATTTCCCGGGCAGGTTGTTTAAACTCGGCTCCAGTATCGCAGTGAAGGGTGGAAGTGGCCAACTCTGAAAAGGTTTGTAACTCGATTTTCATTTTCGATGAAACGATATTCCATCTGACATGTACTTCGTTCTTTTTTGTTTTTTTTTTTTCGGTTTTGTGGGAGTGGCGGTGTGTACCGCGCCATGTGCCGCGGAAAGTTATCGCAGTCGCAGAGACGGCGCAAAAGTAACGCCACTGTGCATCGATGTGGGCGAGGGCGATATTTCTCCTTTTGTTCCCATGAAATTTTACGTTTCATTGCTGCTGGAGGGTTTCCATCGATTCAGTGAGTTTGCGTGAATTATTGGTAGCCATGAATACCCTTTGTATCGCGTGTTGCACATTGAAACGGTAAAACGTGTTAATATTCTGCTGCCTGAATACAATTGGTTAAACGGACATTTATTGACCCTGAATTACCAGCTGCACAGAACCTTCGCCAATTCTGCTGAAAAGTGTGGTGCATGAAAGCTTCTCTCGAATCGTAATATTAAAACATAAATTCTATTCTGTAGAGAAAATTTATTTACTCATAAACGTCCAAATCAAAATTCAGGACCTTGCAGTAAGAGGGGTGCACCTCCATCTTTGCCAACTTCGAGTAAATTGGAAAAAACTGTTTATAAAATTATTGCTTTGGCTTAACAGTAAAAAGAGAACACTAATTGAAATATATATATTTTCACACAATAAGTAGGTAGTAGATGAGACTTGAGTGGACAGGTTTTTATTTCTACTTTTGGCGAAAAAATATTCTACAGAAAAATATTAATATCAATAGTATAATATTTTTAATATTACTATTATTATTTCTACTTTTATTTTTATTTGATTTAAACGTGCACCAAACGATTTAGAATTTTTGTCAAAAAGGGACCTGCACCGCTCTTGCTGCAAGGTCCACAATTCCACTTTGCTTTCCTGTATAACTAATAACCAGCACCTAACTCAATTCTAGTATCTACTAGATCTCAGACCACAGAATATTTCGTGACCAGCGCACAATACGTTAAACAAACCGTGCATGCATCCTCGGAGAACACAGAAGCTCCCCATCCCAGAAACAGACGAGCAACGGTCCGCTCGGTCCAGCAGTCTCGTTTCTCAACAATTATCGAGTTCTCGATGCGCTTTGCAGCACACGACATCCGTCTCGTGCGCCGTGCTGGTCTCTAAACGCGTTTCTAAGCACCGAGCGAGACCGTCTCCACGGAGCTGCACGAGATGTGCACCGTGGAGGCAACAGCTGCTGTCCCAGGACTCCTTTATGCCAATCATTATGCGCAATTCCGTGCACGACCCGCGGCCAGCTCGCCTTTATTGAATCTACGGGACGGCTCCGAGTCAGTTGTAATTGGCCGAAAAAGAGGAGATTATTCGGCAATGTAGCCCTCGCTTCTTATTCGCCACGGGAGAATCGAGGACGCGTTTCTGATTAGCCGAGTCGTCTACTGCTCACGGCGTTATTTGCTTACCCGATAATAGAGCCAAATTGTTGGCCTGTCAGTCAGCGGATGCATCACGGGCGTGCACACGAGTGCAGCCGAGTGCGTGCCAGTTTTATGACTCGCCCGGGGCTGCCAATCGAGAATATCGCCGGACGCGACGATAGCATCGGAATGGCACGTGCAATTTTCGCTGGTCGATTTTTCGGCGAGAGGCATGCCCGCGAAACCGGAGCATCACGCTCTGCAACCGTCTCCAGCATGCCTACGGGCGATCGATAGTGATAGTCGATGTTATTCTACAATGTAGAAGCTGCAGGATTGTGGCGTGCAGTGATAAGGGTGTTGTCGTTGGTTCGGGATGATTTGCAGAAGGGATGTGCATTAATTGTGGTGGATTACAAGGTAGGCAACTATTTGAATCTGAGGGTCTTGTCACGGAGAGTATTTCTGTACCTCATGGCTGAAATTTGAAATGGATTCGCTTGATCAGGTGCGTCTCCCTCGAAATAACCCTAAGGAGGGAAACTAGGGTGCCGGCCGGAAAAAAGGCTACTTTCGGGGCTCTGTTTTTGGTAAATTAAAAGTTTTTATAAAATATCTTTATTGGCATTAAAAAGTATATATTTTTAATAAAAGTTTTCCTCAAATATCATGTAAAAATATTGATTATTGTAGCCACAATAGTCGATGGCGTGGTAGACCTTCAGAAATTTGTTTAAAACGCTAGCTCTAAAATGAAAATTTATAAGATTTTCTTCAAATCTGAGGCAATATCTTCAATTGCACTTATACGTTTGAAAAAGTAAAAATTTGTTACAAAATAGCGGATTTTTTAAATGGAAGTTCCTCGATCCCATGCTTTAAAGGGCCCCGCGGTCCTCGAAAGGTCAGCGTAAATTTTGCGGGGCCCTATGGGGTCGTGCTTAAATTACGTAAGGCTTTTTTGGGGGAGGAGGGGTTCGCGAATTTCTCACGTTTTCTTACAAGGGGAAGCGTCTTACGTAATATTTTTTAACCTAATTTTCAATAAATACAACTCCTATCATTAATGTTCCAGGAAAGTTGTTTTAGTTTAAATTTCCCGAAACCGAGTTACATGAATTATATAAACCTTTAAAAGAATTTTAATAATTGAAAAAATTCAATGTAAAAAATATTACGTAAGAAGGGGGTTGGAATATCAAATCTTACGAATTCTTATACTAGGGGAGGGAGGGGGTAAGGAATCGCCAAAATTACCGTTACGTAATTTAAGGACGGCCCCTATGCATAGATATTTATTATTATAAAATTTAGAAGTATATTGAAATGTGTTTCTTTCGCCCCCCACAATTTTGGAACCCAACCCTGCAATAGTTCACGCCGGTTCTGGTTCAAACAGTGCAAGAATACATCTGTAACACCAGTCGTGAGCCAAAAGTGTTGCGTGTGAAATAATTTTTACGTGTACCTAATCCTACTGGATTTCAAACTACTTAGATTTATTGTTTTTATTCCAAGGCAACTAATCGACCTCTCTTTGCATCGGTATTCAAATAAAGATACCACAGCAAAGAATTTTATTGTAGTTCCGGCGTTTAGTGTCGATTTTTTAGACGTCAATGATGGTAGAGAGAGAAACACTGAGTGCGAAGTAGCTTTGCACACTTTATGGCAGGCGAAGAAGCTGCTGTTCAGCAGGGGGTGGCGTTAATTCTAGCGAGAATTAAAAGCTGCTCCTTTTTTGCTGTCGTTTTTTCAAGTTGTCGCTGCCGTGGAAAAAGCAGGGTGGAAGGCGGAACGTAAAATTGCAGGATACCATTCTTCAGTAGCGGACAAACGTTTTGGCTCGGCGAGTCACGGTATGATCGTGTTTACAGCGGGTAAGTAACGAGGGGGGTCGTATTTCTCTGTGTCGACGGTGCAAATAAATCTCGAAAAATTGCTCCTGCAGCCGTGTCCCGGGAAATGTGTTGTCGCGTTTTTTTGCGCGAGCAAAAAAATCGAGGGCTCAATAAACGTGCATCGAGCACCGTACCCTGAAAAAAATTGTGTGCTCCGCGAGGAGGGAATTGTTTTTTTACCGTTTTTTTCACCAACAGGGCGATAGCTGGATCGAAAAAAGCAACCCGATGCTCGATCCTTGCTTGATGAAAAAATCGACCTCTGTAATGGACCGTCATTACACAGGCGGAAGGGTTGGCGACTTTGCGAGTTTTCGAATTTTTACTGGAAAACCTTGTTCAACCTTTCTGTTCGTTCTTCAGACCTTACCTGCAGCGACCAGAAAATCCTCATGCCTTGGGTCCAGTTGGCGCGAAGGTAGCTGCAGTGAAATGCTTAAAAAAAAAGTGGGTGGAAATTGTTGTGGAGAACTGGTTGCAGATATATTCTTAGAGGGCATGGGAAAATGGAAAGAAAAGATTTGGTGGCTAAATGTGTACATGAAAAGGGTTCCTGAGGGATATTCTTAAACTTTTATATTGGAAGTAGTATTGCTAAAAAGCAGACTCAGTTATCAAATCACTTATCATCAGATTGGGTGCACAAGATGTAACATTATGTTCTAGGAACTGTGTAGTGACTGTTATAAACAATTCCACTTCTCAGTGAAATTCTTACTGCAGTCACTTCAGTTGTATTTTTCCTAGAAGTAACTTTCTAAGTTGGCAATACACTTGCTTCCTTCAACTGATTTTTCTATTTTCAGTTAGGGAAAAAGTACGGCTGAAACTAATTTCTGTAATTACCCTGCATGGCAATGAATTTATTTACCATTGTTTGCATGGGTTTTGATATTTTAATTTCAACCTTATTCCACGAAATTTTAATTTATTCTTAATTAATTCTCGAAATAGGGAACAGTTATTCTTGGAATTCAGATACAATAATTATCGTTAGCCCGTCGGTGAAAGGGTTTATCCTAACCCCAGTGATCATCGCCTCGAACCGAATATCGGTGAAAGGGTTGCAGCTTCGGGTAACGGCTAGCTAATCCACAAGAAAAGGGTTGCAGGGCGCCTGGCAATTTTCTTGGTGACATTATTATGTGCAATAATCGAGGCAGTAACTCGGTTTATTACTTGGCTCTCACGTGCAAATTATCAAGAAATATTACTTCTGGTACACAATCCTTCCTCACCGATATTTCAAATTTCTGATTCATGTGACATTTTATTCGTGTGTGCAAAATTTGATTTCTTCTTTCATTCAGCAATAAAGGGAAGGTTTATCACCGCAATAATTTATTTAATATCACAGAAAGTAACTGTTACTAACATTTCCTCCAGGTGTTTCAAATTTGACTGCGGTCAAGGCTTGGAGTCTGAATTTTTATATCCTCGCGATGCAATGGCCTCGCAATAACCTCGTCCAGGTTTCTCGAAATCGATGGCCCACGCTGACAGGGCCGAAATCCTCTCCACTATTGTGAACAGACGGCATCGGCGATAGGCATCGATGTTTGCCAAACATTGTGCTTATAGGAACTAACGGAGGCCACGGACGGGCCGAGCACGAACGCTTACCTCTTTAATTAGGGTTAAATCGTAAAACGCAGACGGCCGTCCTTGGTAGATCCTTAAGCCTTTGCGAGGGGGAAAATTTGCAAATAGCAGTCGTAAAGTTGATGGATGGAGGGAGGTATGCCTGTCCATACCCTTTACGGTCAAGAGACCGTGGCTAAGTATCTGGCGTTGATTTCACGGAGGAGGCTTGCCCGTCTTCCAGTGCAACGCGAATCCACGCAAGCCCGTATACATATAGCATACGTTAATTTCCTAGTAAACATTATAGTAATGTCTGGAGAGAATGCTTTAAATGCCACATAAGTTACATGTGGATAGTCCAGATGCAGTTCTTAAAGTATTGAAATGCAACGGTGAATAGTTTATATAAAGAGTGTTGACAAAATGGTAAAAGCTTTGCCCATGTCTACTGCTTGACACTATTTTTTGCCGAATATATAATTATGTATAGGTACATTAATTGAAACATAAATGCCCAAGAAAAGGCATATTCGATCTTCTTAAAAATCATATAAGAAGTAAATAAGACGAGGGCTAATTTATTGCAACACATTTTTTTCACAATAAAGTTTGTCGCTTTGAATAGTCACTTGTTTACTAATTCTTAAATTTGAAACAATACGCCATCTTCTTCTAAGTAATAATTGACAATCTAAAATAATGCCATTTATTTATCAGATGATACACTATTTACTTTACATGAATTTCGTTTAACATCCAAGTGTATAAATTTAAAAAAAAAAAATGGGCATGGTGTCTTGAATTAGTCTTTCCCATGATATGAAAGCTCTGGTGTACTCCACGTCGTTTCATATTTCAGGTAAATGGAATCAGTCAGATCAAAATTGTTGCCAGGAAATAAAGGGAAAACCTTCTCAGACGATTAAAATCGTTACTCTATAAGTCGAATACAGTACACTTCTATACATTTCTATACATTTCTACGAGTACTACTTGAATACAAATCATCGCGAGCACCCCAAGAAGTAGACTTCCCAGAAAGCCCCGTGTACTTTTACTTCCCTTCGTAGTGAAGCAAGCACACCACAGAATCGTTCAGCAGCGACGTACCAGTCGGCGGAGTCCCTCGGCGTTCAATTAACATCATGGAGCCAAGGCAGCGGGCCCTTGTTCCTCTTATTACCCGCGCTCGTGGGGACCAATAACGTTGATCACGCGAGACAGGCATCGCAAGCGGTTATCCGATTGCGAAGGAATCCAAGGGGGAAGTCGTGGGAGATCCGTTGGACGCGAGCTGCGGCGACGCGACTGGGAGAGGAGAGACGTTGTTGCATGTGCGTAGCAGTGCGCGTGCCAAAAAAGAGAGCAACCCGATCTGGAGCAAATGAAGTGCAAATTGAGCAGGCTGCGCCGCGGGAGAGAGGAAAAGTCCGCTCGGCCAGCCGCGACCACGTGAGCAAACTCGTTCGGACGTGTGGCGCAACGTGATACTGCTGCGGCATCGGCCGAGAGTAGTGCCATAGTTCCTCTTCTCCTTCGATAACGTCCTCCGAAAATCGGCGGCACATAAGGCTTGTACACTGTCCCTCTTGTTCGTTGGGGCCGCTCGCGTGATCCGTGATTCCAAAGAGTGATTTCACCGGAAGAATACAGGCGTGGAACGTTTTCGAACGCAGTTGGGAAAGGGACCGGCGGAACGGGTGAAAAGGATCGAGGAATAGTTTAGTCCAGCTTTTTCCAATTAAATTTTGCCACGGAGCCCTTCCAAAGTCAATGAAATTTCGCGGAACCCACAACCTTAATAGTTTTTCTTTTGTATATTTACAGTACGCTGACACCGCGCTGTTGCAAATTTTACAGTCAGGTGTATGTTTCTCGTTGAATTATTTACACATTTTTTATTTATTAAACGATTTTATTTAGCTAAACTTCTCTGTCCGTTTGTTTGTTTCTTCGGTTCAAATCTTGTAACTCAATTTTAAACCACTTTCAAAGATCCAAAGGCTTGGAAAAACTTGCAAAATTTAGAAAAAAAAGTCACTCCCGAGGGCGTGAGAAAAATTGCATCCCCTACAATTTTAACCTATAACCACAAATCCAACCGAATCAGCTTCTCGCGTTCTTCTCGAAGACGACAAAAAGTCTAGCAGCATCGCGATATCCGTAAATACACAATTTATCGAGAAATGATCCGTCACGTACAGATAGTTCAATTTTTCAAATTTTTTTAGTTGCAAAACTCAAAAGTAATGTGGAGCAGAATATTTCATAACAGGATATGAATCAATTCAATACAGAATCAGCCCACAATTTGATTTAAGGTGACATATCACCATCGAAGAAAATAATTATTTTTTAGATTTGATCGCATTTTTGATCGAATTAAATAAAATCGTTTAACTTAAAAATCTCCTTTTTCTCTATTTATTTTAATATTCAAATATTATTATCAGATAAGCCCAGGTTTCTGTGGAACGAGTTATGGAGACTTTTGGGTAGAACTGAGGAAATCTTTTTGGAGCGAGTGTCGTGAAGATATTTAAGCAATAACGCTTTTGAAACAATCAATTAACAGGGGTAGGAATTTTCTATGTATAAAATACTGTTTATCTTTCGTTTTATATTACACCCTGTACGTAAATCGATATTCAACGCCCCTCTTGTCAGATTTGAATGAAGAATGATGGGCGCCGCGGAATATGAAACGGTGAATAAATCAGGCGGCGCCTCGCATCTCCAGTTTCGTTTTAGATACGCGAATAGTAAGCATTTATCTTTACTCCTTGCACCGTAAAAGCACGGTATTCAAGTCGGAACGGGCGTAAAATTTCGGAGGCACACTCTCGCCGGCGTGGCCATTAAAAATCCGGCAGAGAGGAGGACGGCTGATGCGCATAAGAATTTCCTGTCACCGGCGCGAATCTTCGTTTCGGATGATCGTGAAAGTGCGCGCGCACCCGAAACGCCGGACCGCATTTTTCGCGCGAATGGGGCTGTAAAAATGAAACGGCCCCGGCGCAATTTATAATCAATGCGGCGGAAGTAATATCTCGCTCGGTCGATGAGTATTGCGGCAACATTTCATGGGAAAATTGTGCATTTGCGGGAACACAAAGATAGCGGCTGCTTAATGATGTGAACTCGACGGATCGGGGCGCTCGTAATTTTCCCCTCGACAAATTTCTCTCGAATAAAAACGTGTCGGTGAACATAAACCCGAAAGATATCGCTGTCTTAACCTTATTCTTCGGGACAGTTTCGCATATTTTACCATTACGCCGAGGGGATACGTGGAAAAGAGCATCGACGCTCTTGCCGCTCGTAAAATGGTCACAGGAGCGATAGCTTTCAATCTAATCTGGGGCAGAGCAGATGTAATTAGACGGATATCTCGCCGGTAATGTTATCGCTGACGTTGAAAACTTAACATATGCGTAAGCATTAGTCTTCTAAAGTAAGGGTCTAGAAATCAGCCCATTTACCATTTCAACTGACCACGCGGAGAGCGATAATCTCTGCACCGATGTGTTGGAGATAGCAAGGATGTAATCATTAATCTTACGAACTAGAAGTATAGATATTAATAGTCTACTCAGCATCTCAATTTATTATGCGGGGTACGATCATCTGTTAACTGGGTGACAATCTAGTATCTACAGAAATTTATAAGCACAGCAGCATTAATCGTTGGATCTAAAAATGTAGAAATTGAC
Organism: Andrena bucephala; assembly: GCA_947577245.1. Lineage (NCBI taxonomy): Eukaryota > Metazoa > Arthropoda > Insecta > Hymenoptera > Andrenidae > Andrena > Andrena bucephala. The sequence continues at coordinate 44,924,818 of OX387715.1, read as the reverse complement.
CTGGATCTGATTGCTTGACAAATGACGCCGACCACAAGTCAAAAGAATAGGTCAGGATTATTATGCGTCGACTGCGTAAAGAGTTTCCCAACGCCAGGAATTTTATTTCCCATTTAAGGGACAATGTCCCCTGACACGCGACGGCGCGTGCCGGTGTCCTGCCGTTTTTAAAGGGGTGGACAGAGGGTAACCCCTTGAAAAATACAGCACGCCACAAAAAAGGGTGTATTCGAGCGGGTTAAGCAGAAAGGATCGCTGATCACCAATAAAGGGGTACACAGAGCCGGCAATTGCGTCCTGCAATCCTTTTTAACCCCGCCACCGCGACTTAAGCTTCCCCGATTGTCGATGAAAGGGTGAACCAGACACTTTGCAACCCTTTTACGACCCCCGTGGACGCTCGCCGGGCGTTTCCAGGAATGTTTCCATGGTTAAAGAAGTGAAAGTCGACGATGTCCCTTCGCGAGGGGCCATTGGGGGGTCCGAGCCTCACGATCGTTTTACGGTCGCGAAGGTGGTAAAAAAGAAAAAAAGAACGGCGCAGTTAAAAAGTTGCCTTGGCCCGTCCGGGAGAGGAGGCTTTACGATATCCCATCTTCGCGATTTTTAAGCTTTAACGGAGGATTTTCCCTTTGAGCACACCTACAACCCCTTTTACAATCCTTACGGATTTGACCCTTCCTGCCTGGGGGGTTATACTTTTTATGGGTTTATTACCCCCGCCCGCCGTTGCGTACCCTCCAACCCCTTGAACCGGGGAAGGGGGGGGGGGGGGTACAGCCTCCGCTAGAAAATATGGTAGTTGGGAGGGGAAAAAATCCTGCGGTTTCAGGCTATACTGCTATATTGCAGTGTTACCCCTACCGAAACGACCCCCTGGCTACCCTTACTCGCTGCCCACCGTCATTTTTTCCGTCCACGAGCCAAACGAGTGGCTTTATGGTGGCCAAATCTTTCCAGCTGAAAGTGTTCAAAGTGCCATCTCGTGATGGCCGAGCTTGTCGTTGGTGGGACCCGCTTACCTGTTTCTTTAATGCCTAGATGGTGTCGAAGGGTTTTTTATGACTGCGACGCGGGCTTCCTGCGTTTCAGCTTCGATGTTTATATTTTGCAACCATTCCCTTTGCGTTGGTACATTTTAACACGTTCTTTGTAGTTGTTAAGGCAATCGTTTTAGAGGAGGACACGAGTTCTTTCACCCTCTCATGGTTACATTAATATTTCCTTAATCTTTCCTTCCTTTCTTCTGCTTTTCTACTTTATTTATCGTGTTAAATGTCACATTGGGTTACGTAGCAGAGCAGCAGTTATGCTGAACTATGTACCTGCTACTTAGATCGAATTCCACTTACGCCCAAATCGCCCGTGATTTTCATTAAGTTAGGTTTTCCTATACGCAACTGGACGCAACGTCAAGAATTTCCAAGTCTATTTTCTCGAAAATTAGGCGCGATATCAAAAAAAGTTACTCTTCCTTTTCTACTTATAACAAGTAAATAAATCGAGAAAAATAAATAAAAAATTTTAAAATTGTGCTTCATTTTCGAGAAAATCAAGTTTGAAATCCTTGACGATGCGTCAGGCGACAGGCGATTTGGGCGTAAGTAGAATTCGCCCTTAGTAATGAAGTTGTTTATTTTTTGGACGTGTTTAAAATATAACGAAGACTCGTATGGTAATGCCTTTAGACTTTAGATACACCCCGAGAAATATGCACGTGCAGTGAACGAGACCTTTGGTTTTCCATCTTCAATTCCATCCAGTGGAATTAGGTTATCTTTGATCAGCCCTGTCGATTTGGCATCTTCATCTTTCCAGTTACGTTGTCAGAATCAGACTTGGGAGCTCGAACTACCAGACGCGTTATATTTCAGTTTCGATCCGTCCACCAATCTCCTCTTTCCCCATTGTGATTCCCATCGTATCACCGCCAACGTATCCGTGGCATTTCGATCGCGCCTCACCTTTCCTGACAAAGGATGCGCGCGTGTCGTTCAATTAGCAAGGATCGCTTTGCCTGTCGATCATTTATTTTCCGTCGTTACGAGGCGTACAACGCTTAGAAAGCCTTTTTTCATTCCGCGGAATTCCGACTCGGATAGCCGACCCGTCGAAATGTCACGCTGAAACGTTCGATTGCGTCCTCAGCCAGCTGGAACTGTATTTCACGGGGAAAAAAGGTGGCTCTCGAGGTTGGGGGATTGCAAAACTGTTCGGGAAGAGTCGACGTCGTTTCAGTGGATGTATCGCCGCTTGTAATTTGCGCCCACGCTGTGTAATCGACGCGACTTGTGCATCTCGGCTTAACGCTCCTCCAAGGCGATGCTATCGAACCCGCAGTTAGAGAATCGCGTGGAATTAAACGCTACAACGAGTTAGTTTGTTCAGCACCCTCCTTGATGAATCATTAATTTCTTAACCGACGAGGAGAATTCTTTTTGGTACTGAAGATATTACCTGCTATCCTAGTTTTAAGATTGTTATTTTATAACCTGGATGTTGGTTGTTTCTTGCAAAGACAACTATTAAATAAATGGTAAATGGAATGCTGTATTGACTTGGGACTCTGTAATTTTATTTTATTAAAGCTTTCATGTGAAACTGCTATAGGCATTTGACTATTGAGAAATAAGTAGAGGGATGAAATATGGGATGGGTAAAAAATTATTCGAAATAAAAATTTCGTACATAAATTTTTATTTCAAATAATTTTTTGCCCATCTCAAGATGATATACTTGTTGCGGAAATAAATTTGATCTCAGCTAAACAGAAGATGTAAGAATAATAATAATACGACTCTATTACCTACATTCACAAAAAACATACGAAGAGAAGTAATGGGCGAGATTAAAAAAATTAATGCTCTTAAGTCTAATCCTGAGACTAATAACAAAATCAAATAAAATGAAATACAAAAACCGAATAAAAATAAACGCATCGCAGCAGGCACGTTCACGCTTACCGTGAGTTTACTACTTAGCAGTAATCTGTATAATTATTCCATATATATTTGGTTGACTAAAGAAAAACAGAAAATCAAAAATCTACATAATCTACATATACATATTTGTGTAGGAATATGCTTAATTAATTCTTATAATCTTATATCGTAAACTGTGAGATGAATGTGAAAGTTGATATTATATCAGGAAATTTATCAGAGGAAGCTGTGCAAGACAATTGTGGATCCTTTTGATGTCATGCTACTATGGTGGAGGATTAAATAAGATATCGACTAATCTCTTTTTAATTTTTTTAATGTTTTATTATTATTTTTTATGTTTTATTATACATCTCTGTAAATAGCGATAAAGGAGTATAAGCATTTTTACCAGTGTAAGATTCTATTTACAGCCCCACTTCCTTTACAAGCGGGAGAACGTGTGCTCGCTCAAAAGCGTGTCTAGAAAGTGTGGGCTCCTTTCTATGACGTACGTGATATCCCCTAGCTTGGATTTCCATACATAATCACGATCACACCGATCGACAACCGTTCCCCTCATGGGAACGCGAACCGAGCTACGCAACAACGTCATTACCAACTCCCACGTGCGACTTAATAAAAATATGGCTCGATGATTAATTGGGTGGCCACCTCCTGAACCGTCTAAATTGAGAAACATCACAAAAATCAACGAACAGAACTTCGGTACATTCCAATGTACGTTCAGGGATACTTGATTACAGTACTCATAAATATCGTTTCCCTTTTTCCTGTCGAACTTGCGTAATACAATCACCAATAGGAAGAAAGGTAGGCCTGCTTTTTTATTTTTACAATAACATCAAGAATACCTTCGCGCAATTGACTAGTGATTGATGATGGTTTCTGACGAGGTCTTTTCAACTTTCCTCTACATCTTCTGACGAAGTCAAAATTGCAAACCGTCAGAGTCATATCATACTTCTACAAACAATATTTCTAACACTTGATTTTCCTTTAAATAAAGGGACATTTCCTACATAAAACTCCACCTCTACCTTTCTTTCTCTTCACACCATAGAAATTACATTGCATTTCCAGAGATACACTTGACTTTTAATTTAAGAGTCCAGGCACCAGTATGACGAACCATGGTGCACTGAGAATTTAATCTTGGGGGGGAACCGAGTAGAACGGATAAAAATATTTTTAATACAAATTCAATAAAATTCATTAGGTGATTACAAAAATTTATTTAAAAAATAAAATCCAGTTTTCTTCTTTTTACAAAGCCCCTTCAGGGCCCTGGCACCTCCCAAAGAAAAAGGAAACAGGAGATTAATGCAACCGCGACTGAAGTAATTCAAGAAAAAAAGAAAAGCTTTGTACACAAAATAAAAGAAAACTGGATTTTATTCTTTAAATAAATTTTTATAATCACCTAATGAATTTTATTGGATTTCCATTTAAAATATTTTTATCCGTTCAATTCGGCTCCCCCTAATTGTAAGATTAAATCTTGAGTACACCACTGTATGCTATTATAATAGGAGGTAGTGGAATTACACTAAATTTCAAGAACTCTCACGCAAGAACACGCAAGAGCTCTTTTAGAATCTATTAACCACTGGGCCCATCAATTAAGGGACAATCTACTTCTGTGGCGAGGTTTTATCAAGCATCTACGTATTGCCCACGCGAAAGCGTGCAAGTGACGAATTCAACTAACCCGTGTTTCCTAAGGCGCGGGAAATCGAAGGCTAGAAATCGAGGGGGAAGTAACGGGAGAGTGTCGAGCAATAAGAAACGCGGTCGGTCGCGCGACACGGAGTCCCGGTCGCTGTTGTTGCCCGGGCGACACGGTCGAGTGTCCCCCTGCAGTAAAAGTAATTCGCACGTCCTGCTATAAAGCGGCGCCGAACAATAAACTGTTTACAGAATTAATTTTACTACTTGAATGACGACCGACAACGAGCGTCGCCGCGTCCAGGTAGAAAAAGAAAGTTCCGAGGGCGGCACGCTGACACGTTTAATGCCCCGCGCATTCAATGGACGCGTGCACCTTATAAAATTCTTACCTGGGATTTTCCTACGGTATATAAACTGGCGGCACGTGGAAAGATTCTAGTGGCCCGCCTCACCCACGTGACTCTTCGTGGACAGTCGCTATGTGCGCGAACTGCGAAGAAGTGTCTCGAGAGCGGAAGTGCACGGAAAGAGGAGTATTCACAGAAATAAATACAGTTGCGATGGTAAAAGTGGATTGATGTTACCTTCTATTAATCCCAGATTTAGACATAAATTTTTATGCTTTCTATTTCTGCATCTCCTTCACTCCTGTGTTTCCATTTCGCTCGTCAACTGCACATTCACTTGAGTGATATCACAGAATTAACTTTCACCCGAACGAAGGGTAGTATAAGTAAAATTTATGGAAAGATTCCCGCTTATTTTTGCATAAATAGTGATAGTACAATCGTCCACGTTCGACATCCTCCAGCTTTCACAGTAATAAACGTAAAACGATTGGCAACGCGGTGACTGTTAATTTCTAAACGAGCTACACGAAAGTGTCATGCTTTCTCTAAATCTGGTCCCAGTGACGATCAAAATCCTCGCTGCCATTAATAACAAAATAAAAGAAGGAAATATATATTACATAGTTAATGAGTTTGATATACACTCCACGGGACAGATTCGCAGCGTCACTCCTTGGAACTCTCCTGAAATTGAAACTTCCTGACCAATATCAATCCTCGGTCCCACCTAAAATCATTATCGGAATCGAATCTCCCGGAGCAGGCGACGCTGAATAGTCTTGCCAGGAAAAATGATTAACGATTATTCAGAAATAATTGGACCCTTCCGTGGAACGTTGCTCTCCATTCATCCTTTCTTCCAGCCCTCCTCGTTTTGATCGTTTTCTCGATCGCGAACGGCTCTAATGAAACTGACATTCCGAAACAAGGAGGGTCCCGGAGAGTGGTCGCGCGTCGCGACGCCGCCGCGGCCCTCCGGGGACGTGAAATAGGATTTCGTCTCCGTTTGCCGGATTAATGCGCGCGGCCGTTTAATCCGACAATATTAATGACCGTCGATTCTGCCGCTCCCCGGCTCCGTTCACGATTCAAGGATCCCGCGTTCCTTTTTAGAAGGAAACGAACGGCGTGGAGGAGCGCGAGCGGGCATCCCCCGGACTGAAAGCCTATTCAGTGGCCTGGCTTACGCGGCTCGACGACTACCGGAGTTCCACCGGCTGAAATTAATCGAGGTCTTATCATAATAATTTTATTCAACCGGCCTGAAAGAGCGTCTAGCCGCCGCGAGGATTTCCAACCGGGTGGGGGGGGGGGGGGGGGGGGAGGGGGGACAGTCGGCGTCGTTTCTTCTTTTTCTTCGTTCCCGCGAGCGGGATTTGAATTTATCTGAAAGGGAGGTTTGGAAAGGGGACAAACTGCTCCCTCCCCTGCCCTTCGTGGCCCCCTGAGCGATTCGTGGGATTCCGTGGAACGCAAGGAGCGACAGGATTGTGTCGCATTCAATGGCTGAATCGTGTTTTTACCGTGATTCGAGACCGTCAAGCGGTCTCAGGAATATTATTATGAAAGTCCACGTGGAGGAGGGGGTACGATGACTCTTCTAAGTGATAGCTTCACTGGATGCTCTGTGATCTTCACGTTGGGATGTTGGGAACTTGAGGTCTTTGATTCGACGTTTCTGTAGAGGAATTATCGCTGAGATGTCTCATTTTCATTGAGTGGAACTCGGGGTATTCGTAGGGTAGACGGAATAATGGTGCACGTTTAGGGGGTGAATTTTTTTAAGTTATTTGTAATGTTTCGGGTAGGTATTAGAGCTGTAATTATTTGAATATTCGAATAATTTGAATAATTTCGAATCCAAATAATTTGTTCGAATATTCGAATAATCAGGAGTATTAGGAACTAGAATATTTTTATTTCTTCACCCGTTACTGTAACGAATATTCGAATACTCCTAATGATTCGAATCTCAAATTCGGATATTTAAATATTTGAATACTGCGAATCATTCGAATCTCAAATTCGGATATTCGAATACTCTTAATCATTCGAATCTCAAATTCGAATATTCGAATAATTAGATTATTCGAATATTTCTTACAGCCGTACTAACAAGGAGAGTATTTTAGGTGTCCGCCTCCGATCATTTTGATTTTTGGATATGTTATAGAGGACCGAAAAATAAGAAATACGGGTATTTTTATTTTTCCTCGTTTTAATATTTGGGGGGTGAAAACTGCGTTCAAAGTTAGGGTTGAAAAATCATTTTTGTGGAAAAAATGGACTTTTTGAAAATCTGGTGAGTCAGTCATATTTCGCATTCAAAGACACAAAATTCGTCCATTGACACTATTCCCCTATCTCTAATAGTTCTCGAGATATTCCACAAAAATGATTTTTCACCCCCCAAATATGAAAACGGGGAAAAATAAAAAAACACGTATTTCTTATTTTTCGGTCCTCTATAACATATCCAAAAATCGAAATGATCGGAGGCGGACACCTAAAATACTCTCCTTGTAAGTAGGTATCTTACGACTCAAAGTTATTTAAGATTTTATTAATTATTTACGGCCGATAACCACCTTTTCGATCGCATATTATTAATAATGACACTAATTGTTTAGAAACTACAATTTATTATAAATTCTCAGTGTACTGATCCTTTTAGTATTTACGCTTTGACATTTTTTAGAATATTTCTGTATGCTACGATATTCACGTCTGTGCGAGGATTGCGGGAGGGTTTACGGTTGTTCGGGATACGATCATTCTCGCGACACACGAACAACCATGTCAAAGAGCTTTCGGCTCGAACATACTTTCACGGACGCGCGATTTACGAGAAGCGTATCGCGGAAACGTTTCCATCTCATAAATACAAGGTGCGCAAGTCCTCTGTTCTTCTGCAACGATCGCCGAAGCGTAATATCAGCCAACAACCTGGGAACATTACACGCGTTTCACACGCTTCGTGTACCCGCCGCGGCGACCAAAAACGGCTGGGCTGGTTCCTGAAACGACACGCTGCGACGCCGTGTCCTATCAGTGTTTCTCAATTTTCTAACATCAAAATACTTTCAAAATTCTCTGTTACTTTCCTCAAATAATTCTGCTTCGTTTCTAACGAATAAGTTGTTTTTCAGACCTTAATGTCTTTTGTAACTTTCTGAGTTTAAATTTCAAGTAAATGACAGTAACTATATGTAGAAAATATTTGCAAAGGATTTAACCCTTTTCTGGCTTCCCTTCAAGAAACATGCAGTGAATCACAAAATTCTCAATTTACACATTATCAGACTATACCCAACAGAATTACAATATTAATAAAAAGATTAGTGATTTGAATAATTTTTTTAGGTTTCTTTCCAGATTTATTTATTCTATATTTGTCATGGGGGATGAAATTTATAGTTGAAATTGAATGCATGAGTAATATTGAATTATTTTATTTGATTCATTCATTAAATTGCTTTAATCTTTGTATTTTTTAATTTAATTATATTTTATTATTTAAATAGTTTAATTTAAATTTTGATTTGTCGGGTCAAAGATATAATATTATGTATTATATTTTCCTACCATTTCAAATTCAATAGGGTATAGGTATACAATTTTACTGATAATAGAATCTCCAAACAAATTTCACCAAAATAATCGGTACCCATTTCACCCAGAAAATTTTCAACATTCCTACGATTCCAACCAGTTACACCGTGTTGATATCCAAAAAGACAGTTGCACAAAGTGGAAGAGGATCCCTCCAGTTGGGAGACGCTGTCGCGACGTTTCGCCCCGCGGAAGAAGAAGTCGATGGCGTAGAAGCAAGGGGGAGGGGAGGATGTGATGCGGTGGCGTACGTCGGGACGTATCTAATCGACGGCGCGTTATGTAAATTTTATTGCGCCGCTTTACAGTATGCCGGAACAGGGGAATTTATCTCGGCGTGGAAACGCGCGACTCGCGCGAGAGTTACAATCCGGGTTCGATCGGTTACAGGTGTGTCCGATTGCTGTGCCCGGGCTCCGAATGGAAATTGATCGATTATGCTAACGGCCGGCGCGGACGCAACCGGCGAGGAAATAAAAGAGAGACTCCGGTTGTGCGCGATTAGAGGCGCGGTTAAACCATAGTGGTAAGCCAAATTGATCCTACGCGGATATTCCAGCGAGTGTGGGTGAAGGAAAATGCTTTCCAAAGAGAAGGGTGGGAGCATTTATGTTTGGAGGTTGAGCGCTGAGAAGAAGCTGGAGAAAAGTATCTCTGCCGACGCTGCGAGCTGCAGGAATTGAGGATTGATACGTCTTTGGAGGATTTTAAATGAAATCGAGGCGAAGAATTGGAGCTGTATAAGCCTTTGCGTACGTTTACAATAGTACCAGTCAATATCACTTTTTCCGCATTTTTTTTTTACCGGACATCGTAATAGTAAGTATATGTCAAAAACAGTATTTGGCAGGTAATACAGTACAATGGCAGGAAAAACAGTATAAGTTGAGTTATGTCGAAGAATACGACGAAGAAAATAATATTTAATTTCAAGTTAAACAGTTTCACTTTTATTTTGTTTTGTGCATCGAAGTTAAAAATAAAATTTCCTTTGCTCAATTACTGGTAATTTATTTCAAATTTTGTATTCTTTTTTGTACTTTTTTTTGAATATGAAGTGTATTTTGAATGTGCAATGGGACGAGACATTATCAACACAAATTTCATGTCCAAAATTTAACACCTGATTTTACATAACACTTTAAATACCCTAAGTGTATTCCTGCAAAACTAAGAATTCTAACTTATACTTGTTTGCCCAACCACCAGATATATGTATAGTAGGGTGGAACGAAATATAGGGGAAACATATTTTTTTATTATTTATGACTTCTAATAGTGGGCAAAAGTTGCCTTTTATAATGGTATTTAAGCTGCCAAAGTTTGAACGTGATCAGCAAATTTTTTGAGGTGCCGCAAGCCTTTCAACAATGAATATTTCAGTAAATATTAATATTTGAAGGGCTTGCGGCACCTCAAAAAATTTTTCGATCACGTTCAAACTTTGGCAGCTTAAAAACCATTATAAAAGGCAACTTTTGCCCACTATTAGCAGTCATGAACAATAAAAAAATATTTTGCCCCTATATTTCGTTCCACCCTAATGTATAGGTATTGCAGTTCCCAAGTATTAGAACACCCAAGTACTCTGTATGGAATAATTGTGAAAAACGTTGCAGATTTATTAAAGAACTGTAACTTTATTTTATTTGGTATTTTAAATTGAAAAAATCAGAAAATATCACATTTTACGCAAATAGAGCAAGTGTCCTAATATTTGCGGACGACATTGTATATACACAGACCTCAATATTCTTGATTTCTCTGGTTTCAGGTATGCGGATAATTAGACATATCCAAGAAGAAGTTTTCTTTTATGTTAACCCTTAAGTAGGCGCACTGGCAAAATCGCACAAGTGGGTGCATAAGATCAGCAGTCGCTCCTCCTTTCCTTATAAGAAGAATCCAAAAGATCCTGCTGATCCCATGCGCCCACTTGTGCAATTTTCGACTTTGCCAGTGCGCCGACTTAACGGTTAATAGAGCTGAAAACATCTTCTTACTGGATCTGTTTACCTTTCATAAAAAGCTCGATCCACTAGTAACTCCCAGTTACCAATTCAGATTTCAGACGCCTCCACCTGCCATAACCTCTAGCACCTAATGAATCCACGATCACACAAAAATATAATACTTTCCCACAACGTATATCGCTCCCAGCTACTGATATCGGCGCCGAGCGTCTCAACAGAAATGAACACCGGTTATAAATGGCATGTCAACCAGCGCGCGTTAATTAATCACATCGAACGGCAGCGTTTTCCTCGCGTACAGGTTTCTCATTATCCACCCTGCCCTTCGAGATTCGCCCAACGGTCCAAGGTATTCCCGAAAAAAAGGCCCGAAGCCGGTGAATTCAATTACGCCGCCGGCTGAAGGGCCCCGCGCGATCGTCAATTACATCAGTCACGTGACGACAACGAGTCCTTTTTTTTTTTTCTTCTACGCGCTACCCGTCTCGTATCCTTTCTTACGAGCAGTCTTTTTCACATAATTCCAATTATCTACGCCGGGGCTGAGACGCGTTCGCTGGCGCCCGCCAGCGCATTAATTAGCGGAAGCTTCCTGGAGCCTGGCAAAAAACTTTTCGTAAGGAGTCACGACGTTTTGTCGAGCCCCCCGGGACAGCGCGCCAGGATTACTCGTTCGTCCTTTTCCCTCCCCATTCGTACCCTCGATTCTCACCCCATCCAGGCGAACAGGTTTCTTCCTGGGGCCGGGAGAAGAGCAGCACAGTCTCCCGTGGAAAAAAATCAGACACCCGACGCTCCTTGGCGCATTTCCACCATCCCCTCCTGTGGTTTCGGTTCGTTAATTTCGTGATACGTCCGCGTTAATTGTGGGTAGCGAGCTGTCTAATAGAAATAATATGGTAATTCGGAGGGGTAAAGGGTCGCGACTGGTCCACCGCTGGAAAACATGACGGAAGAGATTCACCCGGGGGTTGTTTATTCTCCCGTGTAAATATTGGCGCAAGGGGTGGCCTCAGCCGCTCGCCGGAGATGCTAATTGCCTGGAAGCAAAGCGGAATGTAGATACGTTGCCGGGTCGAGCACGGGGACACCGTGATTGGACACGCAGAGAAGTCGTTGGGAAAAGTTGATTGCATTGTTTTTTAATCCCGCGATGTCGTGAAAGGATTTCGCTGGCGCAACGGCGATCGATGATTGATTGAGATGCCGTGGATGATGGACGAGCTCCAGCCTTCCACTCTAACGTTTTGATGGAAAATATGAACTGCACTGATTTTTACAAAAGTGCGCGTTGCTCGTGCTCTGTGTGGCTAGCAATCATCGTCACTTTCTCTAGGAATGCTCTGTCTGCAAGATTGCTGGCTGACGAAGGAAACTTTGAGTGTTAACTCACATATTTCCACCTTCGTATCAAAATATGGTGAACAAATACAGGAATTTAGATGATAGTATTCTATAGTCTTTTGCTTTGTTCCATGGAATGATGGGTATACTCAATATGATTGGGGCCAATGTTACGGTTAACATTGAACTGCCAGTCTGAATCGTGGTAGCACTGCTTGAGGGAGCTGAATACAGAATGCGCAGACTGCACGACCCAGGACCCAACTTCAATTAATGGTAACATAAAGATTGCGCGGAGCTGTCTCAATCGGGCGGAATTAGAATCTATTCTACTTAATTGGATATTGTGGCTCGTGTAGTGAATCACAACGACTGACTTTCGTTCCGTGAAAATTGCTCGGCGAATGAACCGCGAAAGGAGACAGATGATATCGATTTACTAGGGAGCTTCTTCTAGGACTTAGCTGGAGCATCAGTAGTTAGAAGTTGGATGTCGCACTGAACAAGATACCTACTAGGTTAAATAAATCTAGCCCCAACCAATTACCAATCAGAGTTTTTTGTTATTAATTTTTTAACAAACAGTTGATAGTTACCCAGGATGATGATCTTGACAACACCAACATCAGCTCATAAAATCCCGGAAGAAATATTTTTCCCTTAAAATTCTAAGTTTTACCATAAACTGTTGGTGAATCTTAGGTTTTAACTCTCCAGTGAGAACATTATTTCGGGCTTTCATCACCGTTGATTGGTAAATCTTAGCTTTTACCGGTAAATCTTAAGATATTCCGGCTTTTACAGTGAGTTATTCACAAAATTCGAGGCAAGTCTTTTAAGAATTATAATAATTTTTGTGCTGTAGCATAATACCAACGTGATAAATTGCTATGGCAACGCCAGAAATTGAGATGTCAGGTACTTGGACAAATTTTTTCAGGTAGGAGTTCATTTCAAGTAGTATCAATCTTTCATAATGTTCTTTTAATCTCCCAAGCAATCTTTCGAAACTTTCAATCAAGTCTATCCATACTGTTCAGTATATTCTTTAACACACATTTAAATTGATAATGCAGACAATTCAGTACATATTCCATGTAGAAACCACACACTGAACTCCACTCGTCACACTTAAGTAACACACTTAATATTCGAAAGCGTTGCTTCAGCTACCGACCTTAATACCCGTTGTCACTTCGCACAAAAAAAGAAAAAGGAAGACAGAAACTCTGCCCTTATCCGTGTGCTTCTTCTTTTCCCATGTCTGCCCTGTCCACTCGCGTGCAGTACACGCACCCTTATCACGCCTCGTTCAATTTACAACTTCGCCATATCCCTTCCATCTACCGCGCGTACCCTGGATGCTCACTGGAGCGAGCACCGTGAAAGTAACACTTCATCGAAGATCCAGCGCGTGCACTCGAAACGTCGATCTTAAAACACCATCACGACGAACGCGCAAGAACGAACCGACACGTCCGTCAAGCAAGAAAAAGAGAATCCATTTTAATAATGATGTAACAGCGCACGGAGAATTGGAAACCGATCACCAACGTATTACCATAAATTAAACGGTCATGTCTGTCGAAAAATGATTACCGTAAATTGATTCGCACGGGGACCAAAACCCGGACAAAAACCGCGTCGGCAATCTCTGCCGGGGTATCCAAGGCAGCGGCGTGTAATATCAGAACGTCCGAGCGATAATCAAATTTTACGGCCGAGGAATGTGAAGCTCGAAAATTACCCCGAACGCTCGGTAAATTTCGCGAACTCTCCCTCTGTGTTTCTCCAAGGAAATGGCCCCCATTCGCCGTTCTCGCCTCTCTGTTGCCTCACACTGGGCGTAGAGGGTATCCAAGGATCGTAATGACCACCCGAGTAGCCCTTGCCACGAGGAATCGATCTCTTCGCCACCTGTTCATCTCAGTCCGCCCGCCACCTACAATCAACGACAGTCACGGGCTAACGAAACGATTATGCAGATTACGGGAGGGGCCGGTGCTCGGTGACGGGTCATACATCGAGCGCGTGCACGTGGTGACACCGTAATTTGCATCCTCGAATCGTGTAATCTTCCAGTTTAAGCGTTTTTAACGATTCACGACCCTTCCACGTTCCCCGTGGTCGGCTCGGCGGTCGCCCCGCACGCTTCGCGACCGCGCCTTGCGCCTTGCCCGCTCGAACGAGCCGCGAAGGGCCTCCGCTGGCTACTGGGTGGTCGGCATAAATTCCCCTTTTCCCGCCCGCGAATTATGCTAATACGGGGAATTACGAAGTGTATAATTGATATTTATAACCAGCGACCGCCGTCGGCGTTCGCCCACAGAGGGGCACGTATTCCCGAGGGGGTAGCTCCCCGCGTGTTTGTGTAATTGCGATGCCAGGAATTCTTCCGCAGCTCGCCCTTTCAGATGCGTATTAGATTCGTCCTGCGGTCGTTCGATTTTTGTCGGCGCCTCTTGCCTTCCCGGTATTTCCCTTTTAATTGCGCTTATCCTTTCGCGGCCATTCAATGAGCATCGATGAGCCGGATGCTTCGGGCGAACGAGGGTCCTTAGTGGAACAATATTCCGTTTTCGATGGGATGACGGGGCGGTGATTAATAAAAGTGGAATGCGGGGAATGCTGGGGTCCTGTGCCGCGCCTCGCCAGGTATTTTCATTTCCACCGTCATGATTTTCGAGGATCTTGCGGTGGCTCTCATGCGGTGGAGTATCTCTGAGATGTTTCCTTTCTAAGCTACGTCGTTCTACGTATTTTTTAAGCTTAGTAGACGCGAGAACTCTATCAGAACTTATCACTCATCTCCCAGCTACAAGCAGGTAATCTTTTGCTGTTCCGGCAGCTCCATCTCACTCGCTACATATAAAAAAATCTCTAACTGTCGTGTTCCAAATTCCTTCGTTCCACCCACATCCCGAGCCACCCAAAGCGTCTTCATTTCCAAGCGACAAAATTCCGTCGCTCTCACCCACACGGTTCCCAAGGCTAATTAGCAGGGGCAAAAGATTAATACCCATTTTTTTTTTTTCGAATTCGTGGGCACACAGGGACAAACGGTGACGATGTAAGAAACGTAATTGAACGCCGTGCCTCGAAACGGCACCGAGCCGACGGGCGCAGAGGCGAGCGCGCAACGTCTAGCGCGGCAATTAAAAGCAAACGAGTCGTGTTTATTTTCAGCCTGCTCTAATTAGAAGGGCGCTCGGGAATGAACGGAACGACTCATTGCCGCGTATACCGGAACAGGCTGACTCACATGCCGGCGTTTCGATTTACGAGCCGTTTCGCGCGCCGGTTTCTTTTCTCCACCGTCTTCGGGTGACGTCACTCGGTGGCGTCACCGTCGTCATCGCGCCTCTCGGTTCCCACACTCGATGACCTTACTAACCCTACGTCGAATGGAGCCCTACGGGGCCAGACTCGGCGCAGATGACTCGGACCCAGCCTCCGAGGAGTTCGTCGACTGGCGAGAACGCCTTTTTATCTCTTGACACGGCGTCTGACGCGCGGGAATGCGAATTTCGAGGTTAGGTTGCGAATCTACTCTTGTCGTCGGGGAATTACCTATTCTGTTTTGCATTCTGGGTATTTTTTCTGAGGGGTCTAATTGAAATACCGGTGACTGGGGGCACTTCCAACTCTCTATTATATATAGGATGACCACAGACAAAGTATTTGAAGGGTAAGGGCATTGGTGGGTCGGTATTTTTCACCGCGTCGCAAATGCATTTACGACATGTCGCAAATGTGCGTATAATATGTCGTTTTTATGCCCATTTCATACGTGTCATTTGTCGCAAATGTAGTAAATAGAAATATTCATTATTTTAAGGTTTCAACAATTAAAGTGTTGGAAAAATATAGTTCTTTCTGACTCGCTTGTTGGTTGCATGCGAATACTATAGAATACTGTAGAATACGTCGAAAACTACATATAATCGCCACTTCCCTAACCCCAAAAAAGTATTCAAAAGCGTGGTGTTAATTATTGTAGTAGTGCAATTTTCTGTCACTAGTTGGCGTATCGAAATTCTTGGTTTCCCAATATGCATTTCTTTTACTAACCTTTCAATATCCATTTTTCGTCAGTGTAACTTAATTTAATTTAATTTTTCTAATCAGAATTATAATTATTAATAAATTGGCACTTCTTTATAACCTATATCTATATAACTATAAAGTATTGTACTATATACTGTTAGAAAAAGATATAGTACGCAAGAAATACTATATTTCCGATACATCGATAAAATTCTACAATATGTACTTATTTCTTTATGTTATGGCAACATCAGAACTTTCATTTGCGAAATTAAACTTTAACAGAGAGGATGTTTTCTATAATGAATATGAAGTGGTGGGAAGAGAAAAACACAGCCAGTCTATCTCCCATAAAAAATGTTAATTTCGACTTTCAATGCAATCAAACCTTTAACATATTTGTTAAAGACAATCAATTAATTAATAATGCAAAATGCAATACAAAAAATATACATTAAAAATATAAGATGTTTTAATGTAGTTTTATTTTGTACCACTTTCCTCTGAAAAGTATTATATTTTTTCACGATGTACTATATTTTTTATCACATTTGGCCGTTAAGTACTATATTTTCCCCGAAAAAAAGTTGGCAACCCCAGACGTATAATGTATTTTATTGGTGGCAACTGGAGCCACAGAATTGCCGAATCGATTCCACTCAAGACAACGTTAAAGGTTTGGCAGAAGCGTTATAAGTTCATTGTAAGCCCTTGGGCAAAGCAATGCACTGTGTCCTCTGAATAGGACTTAAAAACAGACTTTTTTTATTTACAGGCCGCTTGATGGGAATATATAATGTAGGTCTACTTAGGAACACTTGGCTCAATACGTGGATTTTATTGCAAGCAACAAGAAGCAAGTGAAGTAGCGTAACAAAAGAATAACGGTGAAGCGCCAAATACAAACATAAACATAAAATGGCTATTTTGCTTTCACATTTCTACAACTCTACTATCGTGGGAGCCCTGACGACTGCGCAGAGTGCCCATGACATAAAGACGCCACTGAGATTTGGTGTGCTTGTTAAAAACGGGGAATGTCCACCCATAGACTGGAACAAAACAATAAACGTCTCCACTCTTTCTACTTGCACTATGTATTTCGGATTAGTGTAAGCTTGCACTACGTCAGGAGCCCTCGGACGTCACTGTATAGACAATTAGACATCCCTATTTTGATGATAATAGAAGTGGACATTTATTTTGTTTAAGTATTCTGCAGTGCTCCCCATGAAAGATTTTAAAACAATGTAAAATAATTATCGTTTTGCTCAATTCTTTCCTGATGCTTAATTAGAAGTACTTATACACTGTTCATGTTATAAACAATACTTGTTTCCTTTACTGATGGACTAAAGTATTAAAACTTGATTTTCTCAATAAATCTGTTTTGTGGCATTCCTTGTTTTTCTCTGTGGCTCTCTCTCTCTCTTGGTTAAAGACCTGCTTCAGAGCTCAAGGATACGTGACAAAAGCCCTACTCAAGTCCCAGGTTCCACGTTCTCTCCATAATATCCCACAAACACTCAACGCTGCGCTAGAACCCCCAAGAGAACCATCAAGACCTCCCAAACTTCAAAAAGCAGACTGCATATCAAGATTACACCCCATTCAAAGCTCCGTCCAAGATCCTCCACGTTGCATCGTCATCTTCTAGCCTTTGAATCGTCCATCTCTCCGACGGGGAACGTCCAGCGGACGTTCGCCGACGTGAAACCGATAATTCACACCGGTTGCACAACTGTTTAGAAAACAGACGTAGGAGCTTGCCCGGCGCGAGGGCATCGTCGGCATCGGCGCAGCCGGCACTAATTTAATATTCTCCTTCCTCAAAACGACAGCCGTGACAACGGGGCCCGCGTCGAGTCACGACGCAGAAACAATTCTCCACGGAGCGGGACAGGCCCCGGCACGCGGCGCGGACTGATCGCCGCGACGATATCTGACACTTTCGCGCCGTAGTCACCGCGTCATTCTTCTCCCCGTCAGCGGGAGACAATGACTACGGCGGAGAGAAGTAAACGAGGCGAGACAGAACCGCGGCCCCGCGGCACCGATGGCGATAATTCCGCGGCGACGTCTTACCTCCGGGTGAACGGTGACTGACACCAATCCCGGCGCTCTCGTCCAATAGTAATGTTAACGTCGCTGGCCAGCCGGGATGAATAATTTCGATTACTGGGACACGATGATGGATATCGACAACAGCTTGGGAACGAGCGTACATCGAGCACGCTTTTCACGGGCCAAGGAGGCGCATTTGTCAAACGAATGTTAATTCCACGCGACTCCCCGCTCGGCGCTGAGGAGAAGATTGAGCGTGGTTCGTGGATTCGATGAATACGGAGCCGGGGAAGCGGAGATACTTGGTGAGACCGGGGATGGGAGACATGATGAGCGTGTCGTCTTTGGGCGGTGGAAAAGAAAAATGACAGATAAAAGGGGAGGAGGGAACGTTGGCGCGATTCTGCAGGGGCGACAGAAAAGGAAGGCGAATTCGAGGGACGGGTGAATAGAGTGGAGTGAACCGGCGGGTCAAGGGAGGTAGGCGCGCGAACGCTTATACACTGTCGCGAGCTCGTATTAACTTTAACGAGTGACGGCCCACGCGACGGTTCGACGGGTCGAAGGTCAACCAGACGTGAGAATCTCCGTGGATTCTTCATTTTCGTGGCCTTCGGCGCGCCGACACCGTGAAAGCTGGCATTCACGCCTCCCGGCGGTATCACTTGGTCCCTGATCCTCCTTAGAAATTGAAATGAAGGGAATGGTACCGCGTGCCTATTATTTCGCGCGACCGTGGGCGGTGCGATTCAATGGGAACGATCGATGGAAAGTTTGTCGTAATGCTGTTTCTCTGGAAGAAATTCTCGTACTTCCGTGAACACTTGCTCTTTGGCCTTCCAGCTGGGGGAGGAAAGTGGAATAACATTACCATTTTCATATTACACACATTTAGTGTCAGCATTTCTGCTTTATTCATGATTCAATACGCATCGATTCACACGCCAAAGATAATGCAGGCTAAGAATCAACAGAAGACCTGTTAAAATCAGAGGGGCTGTTAAAATTAGTATGCACAAATCGTTATCGTAATCTCTTGAATGGTATTACTGTAAACGAGCTGTTTCGTTATAGTGCTCAACACTATTTTTTATCGAATATATAATTTTGTATACATTAATTGGAACATAAATGCCCAACAAAAGGCATATACAATCTTCTTAAAAATCATGTAAGGTAACTGTCCCCAGTTCTGCTCATGTCCCCATTTCTGCTCATTTCGTATTTTTCTTATTATTATAAGCGTGACGTTTGAACTATTGTTGCAACAAAATAATTCTAAATTATTTGAACATTTACGCGAGTGTTGCACAAGGTTGGGGCCAATCAAAGTACAGCATAAGCAACGAAAAACTTTTAAAACGAGGGACTCATGATTTTTCGATCGTGTTCTAGCTGGTTGTGCTAAGGAACAGCGTTGCTATTGGTATTCGATAATTGGGCAGAAAATAGTTTATGCAGTAGAAGTTGTCATTTAATAACATAAACAGATACCGTATTGTGCTCTGGATTTAGATCTTTTTACTATTTTTAATTTCTTTAAGTAGAAAACAGGTGAGCAGGTTTAGGGTCAAGTGAATCACCGTCATGTCCGCATTTCTACTCACCAAAATTTTAGTAACAACCTCACAATTCAATGTACGCTGTAACCTTTATTTCTATTCGAAGGCATTTTATTTTTTGTTTATCATTATTTTATGCTTTACTGTTCTGTTATAAAACTTCTCCATAAAGGATGTAACTTAATTTAACGTGAAAAGGCAACATATTATGTGAGCAGAAATTGGTACAAGTGGTGAGTAGAAATACGTACATCGCTATTTTTCGTGAGCAGAAATACGGACATTTGGAGCATTGTATTTAATTACAAATTACTAATAGTTAAACATCTTGAAATATCTTTCTTAAATAGTTTTCGAATTAGTTGAATTATTATTAAAGAATTAATCGATTACTCTGCAACATTTGACGGCAAACAAATTTTTTACACCTTCTTTATGACGACTAACCTCTTAAATGAGCAGAAATTGGGACATTCACCTCACCTAAGAAGTGAATGAGGCACAGAAAACAATTTGAATACACGAAATTTACATACAACTTTAGAAACCTTGTAACGAGGGCTAATTTATTGCGTCATATTTTTTTGGCGATAAATTTTGTCACTTTGAGTAGTCAATTATTTACTGATTCTTAAATTTGAAACAATAAACCATTTTTTTCTAACTAATAATTGATAATTCAAAACAATACCATTTATGTATCAGATGATACACTATTTACATTAAAGAAATTTCCTTTAACTTTTCGCGTGAACGATCAGCAAGAAATAGTGTCCAGCACTGTACTAAAGTCACACATTCTGCAACATAATTCTACTTTGATAGTTATAACCTTCATTAAAAGTCTGACATAGGATTAAATGAATAATGGGCCAAATGACCAATGAATGAACATAAATTTCTAACGAATGAACAGAGGTACCACAGCGAATGAACAGGATAATAACAAAGGTCAGGTTTTCAATGTATTTAGAAGATTTTGTGTAAATATTTTTTCATTCTCTGATTGCAATAATATTACTGCTTTGATACATTACTATTTAGTCTTATAAGATCATAAGTAAAGTAAGAATACGTGAACACCTAACAAAAATGTCAAATTCTTAGAAGTCCGTTATTCATACAGTATTTTTCGTTAAAAGAAAAACAAATTAATCGTAGGACCTTCAATACGCACCTTCAAATACAAATTGTAGATATAAAGTAACAAGACTTGTCTTGCACTTGTGGGTCGCCATGGGGACAACTGTTGAATAAAGGGAATGTACATGAGCAACGTTCATTCACTGTACAAGTGAGATAGAAATTCCTCGAAAAGGATGGACCACAAAATTGCTCGATTCCAAGGGTCAAGCTTGCTCGCTGGATATCTAAATTCGTGCTCCATGGTCCAAGGCGATTCGGCGGACTCATAATTACTGGAGCACGGCTCAAAGAAGCAACCGCCCGGCTGCGCCGTCTAAGAAGCCACTGATTGCAAAGGTGTACGTTGTTAACCGCGCTAACGAGCGCACACGTGCGCCAGTTTTGTTCGTTATCGTGAAAAAGAACGATCCGGACCGGGTGCAAACGCGTCGTCCGCTTTCATGTCCAGCGGCGCGGAGGAACGGAAGCCCCGACTCGTCTCTTCGACGACTCCGTTCCACGTTCCCTCCTTCCTTTTTCATCCTGCCCGGTCCGAGTGGAGGAGCCGCGGCACGGCGATGATTACGTATATAAAAATGTAATTTCTCACCGTGCACGGGCGAGGACGACGCGTGTGGTCTAGCGTGTGTGGCCGGGGCCGAAATTTACGATTAAAAATCGACGACACGGTGCCCCCGGGGTCGTAAACCCTGATGCCCAGCCACCAGCTCCTTACAAAGCGATCGATTTGTCATTACGAAACGTTTCCACAAAGATACCAGCGCACTGTCTGTTCTCTCCGTTCCCCTTATTCCGTTCACTCCTTCCCCGCCTCTCTATCTATCTCTGTTACTCTCCCATTGATTTACGGGAGTCAGGTCGGCCCGTTTAGTAAGATTGTGTAAGGCAGTTAATCATTCTGGCCCAATGGTAACCCTTTACCCAGGCTGAATTCAGACTTCCGGATGAACGTATGATTATCGGCTTTCCTCTTGATTGAACCTGCCCGGCCTCGTGTACGCTCCTCGCTCCGCTGAACTTAGAATTCGTGGTTGCGGGCCTTTGAGATTTTACCGTTCTTAAGCGAGGCGTGGTTTGCCTGTCCGTGCTCCTGGGTTAGGTGTAGGAGGCTTGGGGGGAGATTGATCACAGCGTTGAAGGTTCGCTGGTGGTTTCACATTCGGAGTCACTGTTTCGAGAATATTTTAATTGCGATAGGTATAGGGGTAGTGAAGGTTTCCTTAAGTTTGGTAGTCCAGAGTGGGGAACGTAAGGATGTTAACTGTGATGGTCTTCTTGGGACTCAAAATTTATAAGATTTCAAATTCTAAGTTTTTGTCTTCGTCAGTGGTGCACTCAGGAGGAGGGGATGGGCCAAGGGGCACCCCCAAAGAAAAAGGAGATTAATGTAACCACGACTGAAGTAGTTCAAGAGCTTGTGAAAAGAAAAGAAAACTGGATTTTATTCTTTAAATAAATTTTTATAGTCACCTAATTAATTTTATCTTGGGTGCGCCACTGGCCTTCGTGGTGACTCTTACAAATGGAATCGTGTACCTATGTTCTCGCAATATTGCGCATTGGAAGCAGGATAATCTTCCGCCTGAAATCTTCCAACTGCTGTTTAAACCACTTCCCTGTAGCACAAATCATTTCGACGACTTTTGCTTGGATTCCTGAAACCCGAACAGTTTTTCCAGCAGAAGATTGAATAGGTCTCCTACCGTAAAGCGTCGAAAACATGGTCTTCTAAATTTCACACCCCCCAGTACAAAATACACCTGGAAGACAGCCCCAGCAAATTGATTATAGCGTCCATTTCCGCGTTCCTCGCTTCCTTCCGGCGGAAGGTGCGTCCGAAAGGACAGCGGTTGGTCACGCGGTACGGTTGTTTCGAGAATTTAGACTTTTGGGTTAAAATACGGTAGTTGTTTTTTTTTTGTTGCTCCCAGTACCCTCATTGTAAGATCGCCCGAGACCGGAAAATAAAGATTTATGTGTTTACCGGCCGCGGACAGTCGCTTCCTCGTGCTGGAATACGGTATTTGCGTTTTTTTTTCTACTCTCCTCCTCGACGTACCCCGCGCTTCGTGTTCCTTCCCAAAAGGGGTAAGCGCGGTAAAAATATAAAGTCAGCCGCCTTTTATGGCGGCAACGACGGCGACGAGGAATTTTTAACCCTTACAAAATCTTTCTGGCGGAAGGGTTACGGTGCCTTGTTCCGCGCTCAAACAAGTCAAAATATTGCTTTATTGAGGTGCCGGGCCTAATCCCGATCCTACGAGGCGGGAAAGGGTTTTCCTCGCTGAAGGGGTTGATTCCGAAGAACTGCTGTTAGAAAAAAAAGTCCGGGGGACCGTCTATGGGGCTTCTTAACTTCTCCGTTTTGCAGCTGACTTTAGTGTTTTACTGGAATTCCATAAACATTCGAAAGGGTTACAGTTAGGTCTCCCGAGACCCCACGGATTGTAAGTCGAATTTTCACGTCGACCAGTTGTAAAACGCCACGCCCGGCACTTTCACTTCTTGGAGGATGTCTCGCAACCCTTTTTTTTTTGCAACGCGCGTACCGCTGACTTTATTATTTTCGACGAAAAGCGAAGTTGACCGTTCTCTCGGTTTAACTCGAGCTACGCGCTTGCTGGGGAACTGTGCTGCACCGCTAGAGCTTACGGTTTTGTGCGAAGAGAAGTGCAACAAAAAATTGACCTTTTAACCGTAAAGTTAACTGGATTCAACGGATGACACGTTTTTCGGCGAGGCTCGGGCTAGCGGGAAACGGTACTTCGGGCTTCGATAGCTATGTACATAGCGGGCTTCACGAAACTTTTTGCCGGCTGCCGGGTAACTTTCTAACGAATCACGCGCTCTTTCACTTGGGTATTGATTTAGAAGTTAGCTGGAAGACTGCACTGTGCTTCGGAGAGAGACTGGTTCGAGATTTTGATAGGATTCATAGGGAAAATCCGGGAGACGCGGTCTGGCTGGAGTGTTGGTTGAGTCGCTACATTCAGAATCTTCATCTGTGTATATGTAAAAGTGTGTTAAGGTTCAGAACAATTAATTCTCTAGGAATCAACTGTTTCGATCAACTCTCCGGCCCGGCCGCGTCTCCCGGATTTTCCCTATACGTTTCTCGGAGCTAAAACTGTAACGGTTCTTTCACAATGGATACACATGAAGACATTAATGACAGTCTATGGGTAGATTTTGGTAAGAAAGGGCAAAATGTGGAATATAACACTGATTACAAAACTGAATTAATAAATTATGAAATGATTCGAGAAATATAATATGTACATGTATTGTGTTATATTTATATTTATAATATATAATCTATAGTATTACATAAAGAGAGAGACGATTTTTATGTTCGCGCAAAACTCAAGATCTATTGAACCGATCTTCCTCAAATTTTAACACGTTATTCCAGGATGCTCTAAGACGGACATAGGCTATGTAGCATGTCTCAAAAACGCGTTATTAACATGGAACGCAGAAGCGCCTGGTGTGCGTTCCACTGGAGGGAAAATAAATCTCCCAAATTTGGAGAGATATATTGGATCCAAAATAGTATGAAGAAATTAAGCTTTTGTCAAAATACTTCATTTCCTTAAAAGATATTAATTCGGGCGAAGCCGAGGCGGGGGACGTTAGTTTATAATATACGAATGTGTAATGATAAAATTTTACGCGTTGGATTCTACTTCAACGCATTCAAGATCAGTGACTCTCTACATTCGCCTTAACGATGTCTTAAAGATATTATCGATACATCATTAAGTATGAATAAAGTATCGATAAGATATCGATAATCGATATTCCCAAATCTACAGTACACATCAGCTGACGAGAATTCAACCTTTTAGTGACGTCACTTAACCCTTTAGTGCCCGCACCTACATTCCATTGAAGGAAAAATACTCCGTTTTCTTTTTATCGTTAAAAATGGCCTGAATTGATATATTTTTATAAAAAAAAAATTTCTTGAGTGGTTAAAATGCATAAAGCCAATGAATACAGGGTTCAGGTATGTCCAGCTTTCTTCAGTGAATAAAACTACGCTAAACATGTACTACTTAAACTGTTGAAAACAGCGAATTGCAAATGCAAACGACAGAACGGCAAAAAAAGGAATGAATCATGTATGATACTTTTGGCAAGAAAGGGTTAAGCAGAACTCTTTTTATATCCTCTACGCTCTACAAACTTCGAGAAAACCAAATCACCAAAAATTAGTTATTATTCACTTGCTTTTACGTAGGACTCATCTCTAATTGTAAGTCTCTTAATCACGCGATATGATGCAATATTTAATCTCAAGTAATACGCGTTAATAATAAAAATAGGAAAATGCTCATGCGTGTTTCAGAAGGGGATCCTTCAAGGTTTGGACCACTTGCCCATCGATTCACCAGATTTTTATAGCCTGCAGAAGGTGTCGGGAACAGGAAAACCGCAGGCGTGCGGATACGTGTAGCCACTATCGCCTTCATATTATTTATGCGTTTTGTGCATCAGCCAGGACACGATAACAACGCCCATTCCACAAATTACGCGCTCGGCAGTGTCCTGGCGGATCCGCGGAGCGAAACGGAAGAGGACGTGGCCAGCTCGCGCGGAAAGGGGCGAAATCGTACGAAAAAGCTCGCGTGGCAAGGGTGTGTCGGGATTGGAGGGCAGGGAAATAATAAGAAATATGATTTGACGGCGCGTTAAGCTTCAGTTAGCCACGAGCATAAAGGCATCGTAATTTTAATCGTAAAAAACTCGACGAGTTTCGCCTTCCGCCTCGCGTCACCGTTTTCTGCCCGATGTTTTCTCCCCTTTAACGCGACGCGGATGAATTCGTGCCGTGGGACCACCAAAGAAGCCACACACACACGACCACGCGACCAAAGCGCCCCCTCGCGTGCAAACGCTTCCGCGAGCTGGTCCATCGCGGTCGTCCGCCGCTGACGAAATTAAAAATTAGGCAGGTATTAATCGATCCCTCGTCCCTGGGGAATTAAAGCTGCCGAACCGATGACGAATCAGTCCGATTTTTAAACAGAGAAAACGATGAGGGTCGTTGAAGGAAAACGAGAAAGACGACGATATGAATTCTTGGAGGTACATACTGAGAAGTCTGATACAACGTATTTGAGGATGACCACGAGGAGGATATTCCTGACGTCAGAGTATGGGGGAGGTGCTATGAAAAGGATAATTTTATTTAGCCTCCATTTCTGATTATGTCATGATAGGTATTTTTAAAACACAAGTCCGTTAATAGTAAGTACGTTTATTGGCCTTAAATAAAAATGTCTTGCAAAGTCATGAATAATAACAGAAAGTAACAAAATCTTCGATTTTAAAATAAGTCCAAAATCTCCCTTTCACAACTAGGTAGTCTTAAATGGGACATTAAACATCACGAAAGGGTCACGTTATTGAAAATGAACAAACCGCGTGGCGCGGGAAATATTCTCCCGCAGCGACACACGTGAGTGTCACTCTGCAGCCACATGGTGGATGATGCTCGTTGAAATATGTCTCTCATAAGATTCCCAGAACCCATTGGGTCTCCTTAATCGCGTTTACGTAACCGTCCCCCTCGATTCCAGTGTCCCAGGCGGGTTCGCGAAATTTTCGCGCCGTCTGTGGGGAAAAAAGTGGCCGCGCAAGTGGCCGAGATGATTCACGGCGGCGAAGGGAGCGCAAGCCAGCGTTCAGCTGAAGCTCTTGGTCTCCCAAGAAAGGGACCCTGGGCGAGCTGAAGCGAGAGGAAGAAGGAGGGCAGGGGATTGGGAGCAAGTCGGGCAATTTTCTGGTGGCGGCGTCACTTTCTCGGAAACTCTTCGACGACAGGCCCGAGAATAATTACACCGGGGTCCTCGGCTCGGACAACGAGCACCTCGTCTAAAGTGTAACGTCGTCGCGGTGCGCAGCGGGCCTGTCGCAAATCGTAAATTAGGAAATACGGCCTCCATTCTGGGCCCGACAAAGACCGCCGATTTAAACTGTAACAGCAAGGCGAAACAGATCCCACGCCCGTGTTACGGTTCGGCGCAATAAATTATTTTTCGCCTCGTAACATCCAGCGGGAGCGTCGCGGTCTCCGAGGGGGAAAACAAGCCTGGCTGAGGGGGGGGGGGGGGGGGGGGGAGAGGTGGCTGTAAAATTAGTGGCCCGTTTTCCGTAACTGTACCGAGAAAGGGGTTAAAGGGCACTAAACCAATTTCGGGGGAAATTTACAACTGGAGCACCGGATACCGTTTACGCAAGCTTCGGTTAAAACGCCTGGCCCCTTGGGGTCTGCTCTTCTTTTCCGACCCTGCTCCAGTTGGCTTTCCCTTCTTTTCTGACGTTTCCTGAGCTTCACAGCTGGATGATTATATTTCGGTTGCATTCAGGCTTGGGATAACTTAACCCTTTATGAATATAATTTTCATTGCACCCTTCATTTTAATTTGAGAGAAAAATTCTAATCGAATATTTAGGCTTACCCCAAAGTGGGGTATTACTAATTAAAATCTCATTTTGACAGCTTTCCACGTGTCCAGAGTTTATTTCAAGCTTGACAACCCTTATCGAATATGGGGTTACTTGGATTCTGAGAAGGCAAGCCCGTCGACAGAACCGTTTCGTATTGTAGAATGCCACGGTAGCCTTTTCCTTGTCGAAGCAGAGTCGAGTTTGACGCTTAACTAGAGCAGGTACAGGTCACCCTTCGTTTAGAATAAAAGTCGAATCGGTTCCTGGGCCCGTGGCCAGTTAACGGAAGGGGGCACGGTTCAAATGGTCTTCTGGAGAAGGATTCTAACCTTGGGCTTTCGCCGATAGTTTATTATTTTATGCAACTGGAGCACGCCACGGCATTATTCAGGGGAAATTTGTCTTTACGACGTAATTGTAGGTTAGGGTTAAAAATTTCACCCTTTTCGTTGAAATATGAGAGTAGGCGCGAGCTTTATGGGCGACCAATAGCGCCCGGGGCGAGTGTCTGCTCTAGTTGTAAATAACGCTTCCGGGTAAGGGTTGATCTCGCAGGGGTTCTCGGAACGAGAGCTCCTCCGCACGTTGCCCAACAAACCCTTCAGACAGCGCCTGTAAATATGAACCATTGTTCGACGGTTTACCTCTTTTCGGAGCAATTCTCTTCAGGGTCATTCTGGAAATCTGATCGCGGCAACAACGGACTCGAACTTTCCTCTAACCTTTCCTGAATTGCGCCCTCCAAGTCGCCGAGTTTCCTTCAGCGATCTCCACAAGTTACTGACCACGTGTACACTGTGTTTTTTTTTTATATAACGACTCACATGTTTACCTTCCACGATGATCCTTAGTTTTATTCTCAGGCCAGGCTGCTGAGACTGTTTTATTCCTTTTTTAGAATTGTATTGGAAGAGTTGGCGGTGAATTCATCGACCACGTGTTGTACAAGTTTCTCTTGCTGAGTAGTGTTTTTTCAGTAGTATAGATCAATATGAGTTTATCTAAACTTACAGGATACATAGGAAAATTATTTAACAAGAATTATTAAATTTTAATTTGGAGCAACCTATGTTAAAAATAATAGTTGTAATTATTTACTTTAGGGTTTCATCACCCATTCTAATGAAATTTAAATATGTTGTTGGGGACGTGATTCTGAATAACTTTTCCCTATACACGTTACCACCGCTCGGCTTTAGTTTTCGAGATATTCATAAAAATATTTTGGTAGGTATTTATTCGGAATCAGGTACATCTGTGTTGATCGTTACCGATACATCGGTATAAGAATACAGCTAGAATTGGGGGGGGGGGGAGGGGTGTCTACGTGTGTTCAATTAAAAAAAAATTGAAAAAAAATTCATTCTTAAAAATTTTATATTTGCAGTCCACACTATTTACATACACATATTAGCAGCCCTTCAGTTATACCGATACTTCGTGACATACTGAGGCATAATAATACAATCCCGGGACATTGTCGTTTGTAAACAGCTACAGACGAGATATTTTATTTTTAATATACAAAACTATGTGTGTAACTCAAATTATAACACCAAAGCAAGAAATTTAAAAAATATTTTTCCGAATATCGCGGAAACGTTGTTCGAAACAGTGGCGCACCCCGAGGAGGGGGGGGGGGCAAGGAGTCCTGGCACCCCCCAAAGAAGAAGCAAAAAGGAGATTAATATAACCACGATTGAAATAATTCAACACCTTTGTAAAACAAGAAGAAAACTGGATTTCATTTTATAAATAAATTTTTATAAGCACTTAAATTTGATCGAATTTGCATTAAAAATATTTCTATCCGTTCAACTCATCTCCCCCAAGATTAAATCCTGAGTGCGCCACTGGTTCAAAATGTGGAGTTTTACAACATATCTAAATTTCATAAAAATCCGTGATGAAACCATAAAGTAAATAATTTCCCCAAATTTTTCCATACACACTCTTCTTACCTACCTGTACCTTTATTATCGAAGTCTAATCACAGAATTCTGATGTGTCTCCCTCACTATAAATAATCGTATCATCCCCATGCTGTAACTGAAACAGAATGCTGCAACAATCACAAAACAGACATCCACATTTCATCACCCTTTTCGTTAACAACCACAGCGATCGACGACCTGCAATATCTCCACGATTCACCAAAAATCTCTGTACATTTTAACGAACGTTTGACAATCCCATTTCATATCGCATTACATCTGCCCGGCGAGTCTCCCGCGAGTTACACGCGAATAAAACTTTATTGCTCCCAAGGCGGGCGGCGTAAATCTGAAACGATTCGACTCGATGATTTCCGTGTCCATATACCTGGTCGTAGCAGGAAACCTGCGAGCTCGGGGGTCTAGAAAGGTCAACCGGCCGGGCCCGACCTGCTCGAAGGTCTCCCCCATTAAACCAATAATGACGCAGCCTCGATACAAATACAGGCAAATGTAATTCAGACCGTTCGCGGCACCGGGGGCCTTGCTCTCTTGGTTCTCGTTCCGACGGCCGGGGCAGGGGCACGGTTTTATGGTAAAAACGGTCCGTTTCTGGTACAGATTTTTACGATTTTTGCAGCGCGTTTACGAGAGAGGGGCCATAACGTTTTTGTAGGTCGGCACTCCGATTCTTCCTCTCCTCGGGGATGACCTTAAAGGGCGCCTCAGTTTTCGCTCATTGCCGTCCGAGATTATTTTAGGACCTTTTTCGGTACAGTTTCCGGCGTTATTACGGTCACCCAAATAAAAATACAGTCCGGCCGAGCCATTTTTAAATGAAACGCGCTCGTAATGTTATATTGGTGGCGGGAGGGGCGGGCCAGCCCTAGATCCTTCTCTCCCCTCCAGGGGAACTTCGTGGACTTTTCCACCCCGAGCAGAAAAGAACGGTCAGGTTCCCGGGCTGCGTGTCGTAAAACTTCTCCCCCGGAAGCACAAAAACGCGGCCACGCCACGAGACACGGCCACTCCAGTTTTTACTATTATTAGAGCAATTTTTTGCTCCTCTTTAGCCGTGGAGCGTGGCGCGGCACGCGTCCTCCTCGTGTCCTCTCGCCCGCCGCCGATTTTATTGGGCCTGCGCCACGGCCGTGCTGGCTCCGTTCAGCTTTCGCCGCAAGCCAGCTCGCGGCACGGAGCGGAGCTGATAGCGGTGAAGAGGCAACGCTCGAAACAGATATAATGAGACGGTGTCACGAACCCTTCTAACTCTTCTAGCCGGCCTTCGAACAACGCTTGAAACGCGGGTCGGGTTCCTGGCGGGTGGAAACGCTCGGAATTGGATACGGTCGGGCTTCTCGGGGGATCGCGGGTCGTGCACCAGCGCGGTTTCCGCGCGATAAATTTCGCTAACGAGTACTGTATCGAGCGGAGGAGGATGGGCGAGATTCATTGTATCGTTTCGGTGACTCGATGACTGTGGCGTGTTACCGATGGCGGAGCGCAATTGGCGCGGTCTTGTTAGATTCTTTAACACGGCAGAGCTCGAACTCGTTTTCAGAATAACAATTCTCGTACTGGGGTTGTCATACCTATAGGTATTTGTAAATAGTTAAATAAAATCTATTCACTTTTTGTGAAAGTTTTTTGTAGGATATGTTTTTACAGGTCTTAAGGAATCCGGAGTGCATAATTGTTTACCTTGGAAGCAATGGGAAAGTTATAAAAAATAAACGTAAATTTCGGAATGTCGTCGTTAGTAAAACTCCGTTAGTTAGAATATTCCCAATCAGGGGTCATTCTTAAATTACGTAAGGCTTTTTGGGGGGGAGGGGATCGCGAATTTCTTACGTTTTCTTACGGGGGGGAGAGGGGGGGGGGGTGTCTGGTAGCGTCTTACGTAATATTTTTCAACCTAATTTTCAATAAATACAATTCTATCATTAATGTTCAAGAAAAGTAGTGTTAGTTTAAATTTTCCGAGACCGAGTTAAATGAATTATATGAACCTTTAAAAGAATTTTAATAACTTAAAAAATTCAATTTAAAAATATTACGTAAGAAGGGGGTTGGAATATCAAATCTTACGAATTCTTATACTGGGGGGGGAGGGGTGAGAAATCGCCAAAATTAGCCTTACGTAATTTAAGCACGGCCCCTAACAGACAATATTTGCCAGAAAAATAATAATAATGTTGAGAAATCGTTTCAGTTAATGTTTTATTGTGTAACGTCATAATAACCGAGTTCGCCAGCGTGGAGATTCGATTTGCATTTCTCTTTCCTCACTAACATACAAGGGAAGATCGGTGAATGATACACGCAGATTTTTATGCAACTTTGCTCGATTGTTTGTTGAAATAACTTAAGAACTTTCCATATTCAGTTGGTGCTTCTTTTGCACTTTAAGGGAGAAACCACCCCTTTCATCCGAGTCGCCCCTTTTACTTATGCGTTCGTAACTCGTAAATTACAAAAGATATCGAAAAACCATTTAAATAAACGTTATACTGTTTCTGAAGGTGAGAATCATATCTGCCGGAGAGAATTTTCGAATAAATAATTTTTTTAATATTCGCTTATTATTTATAACTTCCCCATCACCTCCAGGGTAAATAATTATACACTTCGGACTCCTTAAAACCTGTAGAAACATTCAGTAAAAAACTTTCGTTGCCAGCCAGGTCCAAATTTGGCCAATTTACTTGTTAGATGTTATTACACATTCATATTTGACCACTGTCCTTTACTTGTTAGATGTTATTACACATTCATATTTGTACTATCAATATTCTTGATATATTAAAATTAAATGAATGCACAATTTTAATATTTATTATCATCGTAATTAACACAATGAAATACGATAGGCTGTTTTGAATGAAAAAAAGGCCTTATGGGTATATAATAAAGTTTAATAGTATCGTATATGATCAGTTCTTTGTTTGAAAATTATCTGAGTCATTAATATTACTATATAAAACACTAAAAACATTCCTCGCACAGATCCGGTTGGCAATAAAGGCTTTTTCTTATACCCCAATTAAACTGAGACACTTGTTTTACCGCCAATTTAAACGACCAGGAATAATTTTAGGAAGGTACTGAAAAGGGCGACTTTATAACCTGCTGCCATTCGTCATAAAAAAGAAGAACAAATACGTATGGGTCGGTTTAAAGTTTAAGGCCCTACAAATCTTCCAGTTCGAATTGAAAAGCTCGAAAGCGTGAAAAGCTTGTGATGGTCGACAGATTTGTTTAAATATGAGTGAATTGTATAGAGGGTTTGTTTTGTCTTGCGAAAGAAAGTATGGTGACGCAGTAAAAGTTCTTGGGCGATTAATTAGCATGGGTTTGTATTTTGTTACGTCGATTTCTTATTTTCCGTCGAGGATTTCACCAGTCCCGTGTAAAGAACCGTAATTAGCCGAGATGGAGTGTAATTTCTTGTCGTGACAGGTGATGCGAACCCTTCGTTACGACGACAATGGTCTGTTATTATACTGATTGTGCAAGAAACTTGCCCATTCCGTCAACTTAATTAAACGTTCAATTAAAAGCTAATGCTAAGGATTCTTAGGGAAGTCTACACGCCGAACGGTGTATCCATCGGCTTTATTAACTTCGTCAATTAGCTCCACGCTGGATTACAAAGGGTCTCGAGGCGAACTACCGCGGAAGTTTAATCGGTACGAGCAATTAAAACTTTCTTTACAACTTAGATAATATAATTAAAGTTAAATACTTCATTTTGTAGTAGGGGAGACCGGGGCTAGTTGACTAATTTTTTACATTTATAATTTTTATAAATAGACCATTAGTATTTTGTTGACTTGCTGCATACCAAAAGTTAAAAAATTTCATTAGGTATACAGGCTTAATTTTGAAAATCGTTTTAATTGAGTCTAGGTTGCAGTTTTTTTTGTATTTAGAGTAGTAAGACGAATAAGTCAACAAACCCTGGCTGCGGGGTTAGTTGACAAATATGATGGGGTTAGTTGACTTGACGTTTACTTTCCAGTTTTAACCCTTTGCCTGCGAAAGGCGTATATATACGCTGCCAATTCTATCAATATAGTATACGAAACGCGTACATATGTATACTACGACCAATAAATTAAAAAAAAAAAAATTTTCACTCCTTCACAGTGTTATTTTTTTATTAATTATCATGGTGTTAGATACTGTAATTATTTTGTACTTGTTTGTTATGGTCTATTTGGAAGGCCTGAGAGTTTGAAGGGAGGATAGATTGTAAAACTGGTAGGGGTGAGTTTGGAAGGATTTGTGGAGGGGGAAGTGGACTTGAGCAGCTAAACTCTTTGCCTCGACTGCATCTTAAGGATAAAAAGTGCTATTATTAGTCAAGTAACCCCGTCCGACATTGTTAACATGTTAACGGCCGTACGTGCAAAACCCTCACGCACCGGATAAAATAAAATACCGTAAATTATAGTCAATGTATCACGTTTCCACAAAATATTAATGAAAAAACATCAAGCAGTACTTAGTGGACAAAAATTCAAAAATAGTCGAAACGAAGATATTTACTTCCCGCCGATCTTTTTAGATTTTTCATTCTCACTGGCAGAACACGCAAGTTTTTGTCACGGCGACACATTAAATGGCAAGCTGGTCATTCATATGCTTCAACATCACGAATCGCAGCATAATTTATTCCATAGTACAACAATTAAATCGAATTAGTCAACTAACCTCGTTAGTCAACTAGCCCCGGTCTCCCCTACTAATTAGCGGTAGATATTTCAGCGTAATGTCTGCTTTCAAGTTCGAGACTGTAGTGCGAGGAACATTAAGCGATTGACTACACAGAACATTTTAAACATTTCCATTATTAGACAGTAATTGCTAATTACTGTAACACAGGATGAAACATTATGTGTGCCAAAAATCAAATTTTTCAGGAAAGAGGAACAACTTCCTTGACTTTAAATTATTTACGTAATTTGATTTATTTTGATTGCTAAATATGCTCAAGCATCCAATAACCCAAATGCATCACAAAATTTTGTATTCTTTGCATTAAAATTCTATACTGTAGTATTACCATTGGCAAGTAGAAAATTTCCGATTAAATTTATTTTTTAATGCTGGTATTTACAGTGTTTTATACAAGGACTCTTCAATTATTCTTCTTTGTTATCCATATACCTACCTCGAATGCTGTCGCAAAATCTGCATACAAAACTGTCGCGGAATTTCCTCCACTCTCCAGGAAATTAAAACCGTGAATACTAATGAACTACTTATGGACAATAAGAATTTTCCACTTCCAGTAGCACAAATTCCTATTAGAACGTGCAACGGAGCAGCTCGTAAATCGCTCATCGAACCGCGAACTTTCATTGGCAATATCTCTCCGGCCCTGGAATTAACGAATCGTCGAATAGAGCTGGCACTTTTCCTCAACGCATTGTGATTCTTCATCCCCTGCAAATCAACGGTTCAGCCACTCTATCATCGATTCTCGATCCGCCGCTGCTATCATGCAAGCCACTTCACTTCACCCTCGTGAGGAAGCGTTAACGATGGATCGCTTGTGTGTATCTTCATCGATCCCACATCTCGTAATCCGTTTACGACCGAAAATGCTCTCGCGTGGCACGCATACCATCAACTATTTCTCGATCACGAATTCTCCACCATGAGGGAGCTTCATTTTTTTTGTAAATTATATTTATTATTTCAAATTGCTCGCAACATGCTTGCCTAGGTTGCACGAACTGAGTACTGGTGATGTGCCAGGTGCGAGGAAACGAGGTGTAATTGAGCCAAGTTGTGCAGAAAGCTACCAACCCTCAATGATCTGAAATTGAGTAACTTAGGTTGAAGATTTTAATTGCTAAAGAAAAGTAGCTATATTTCTGTTGGGTACATTTTATTTCTTGTTATTATTTCACAATGTTTTTTAATGGGTTATTTAATAGTGAGTGGTATAACTAATATTACTGTCAATTTTCTGTAGATTTTATTTTTGAAGCCTAAAATGGAACTATGACTTGGTAATCTTAATAATTGTATGATGTAAGAGTTGTTCTATGGATTGGTAATTTTTTGCACAATAAAGATCACAAAATTATGGAATTTGTATTGTGTTTAACTAATTTTTTGTCATTTTGAGGGTTGGTAGATTGTTTGTATAATTTGGATTGGGCATTTATTGAGGGATTTAGGGGAAGCGTGGATCTCCATCGACTAGGAATACTAAAATTTCGTCCGTCTACCTTCAAAATGAGCATTTCTATAATTTTTAATAACTTCAGTCCATTTAATAACCACACTGCCCTTTAAGTTCTACAGTCTCAGTGAACAGTTCCCTTCGTTGTACTATTTTAGTGTGACCTTCCTTCCTGGCTCTAAGTGTTTTCATGCTTGTGTAACAAGAACGTTCTGATCGTCGACAGCAGTTTCACGTAGCAAAGTGTTCCGTTAATCGTTTTCGTATTTCTCCAAGCTCTTTCCCTGCCAGTTTCCTGTTACAGTTGGTCCCCGAACGACGTGATTACAACCGACTCGCATCTGTTCGATGTAAGTTAAGCATTCGAGAAGGAAGGCGACGGATATCAAGAAACGGAAGCGAGCGATGTGTCGCGGCAAGGCGCGAACCTCATTGACAGAATAATAACGGGGAAACTCGACACCGTGAGCGACGAGTGAAGCGTAATTGGCGGTCTTCTGTTCTCAATAAATAAGCCCCGAACGCCTATTAGATTTCACGGGGGCGAGTGGGAATTATGGGCATTGGTTTCTCAAAAAGGCGCCCGACGCTAACGCGCACCAGAAGCGTCGGGACGAGCTCTGGGCTACATGTCCCTGTGCATCTGTTTCACATAAAAGGAGCAAAGGGCGCCTCCGTTTGGGAAGGCTTCTGTCATCGAAAGGGTGAACGCGCGTTAATGATATTTACGAAAACCAGACGGTGGTTCTGTTTAGTCTAGCTTTTTGTCGGCGAATCCTACTCAGGATGAGGCTTAATTGCTCTTCAGGGATAAACGTGTGCCTTTGACTAATATAAAGAAGAGGGACGTTTCACTTGATATTAGCTAAACGTCACTCGAACTCATTTGCATTAACTTTGGACTGGCCCATGTAAACCCATTGGTCCCAGTTCCCTCTGCCACTTGAGAAATTTTTAGTACCTGCTTCATCAAACTTTTTAGCAATGTAATCGTCTCTCTTTCCTAGAACTTTCACTGGAATTGGTAAAGGATTGGGAATTTAATGATCAGTTTAGTGATAGAGTCACTGTTTGTCAAGAAAGAAAGTCTCGTGTACTATTCTTTGCTAGAAGCTGACTATTTTTTTGCTGATGTTGAAGGTTCGCAGCAGCCCCTGAGCAAACTCTGCAGAAACATTTCTCGTCGATAACTCGAGAGGCTTTGCCTTCCTGGCACCGCGGAAGAGGTTTAGGGAATCGCAAAATGTTGCCGGCTAGGGGAATCGATGGCTTTCGGCGGTGAACGTGCGTTTGCCTGCAGGCAAGGCAGTAAAAGGCGGTAACTTGAAAGAGGTTTTCCGTGAAAGGAGTGGTCCTGAGCAGCTACCTTTTGTCGAATCTTTGTCGGCGGATCTTAAGGTTCTTTGGTAGGCGTCGTGCACTTCAGAGCCCCCCATTTACCACCCATACCCCCTCTTCTAATTGAATCGATTCAATAATCGTAAAATATTATACTCATATCCTAGCAGCTTCCCTAATGTTTCAATTACTTTTCTCGTCACGTTCTCCATTATCACCCTCGTAATCCACTTTACCAACATCAATTCAATGAACTTCATACCTTTCACACTGACTCCTATTCCACGATGCGGAAGCCTCAAATTTACGGTTAACTAATATTAGTTTAATAGTTTAATTGGCGGAAATAAATGCCACTTGTACAACGAAAAAATGGCAGTAAAGCTCTCAAGTATAAAGCGTTGACGTCGCAGATACTCCACAACTAATCAGGGCAAATCGTTGACTCTTAGGTTGATTCCATTGGCGTGATCATAATTTTAGCTTTGCGCAGGGAGTCGGTAAAAAATATTAAACCTTGAAATTGTGGTCTCCAATCTTCCGAGATTTGGTCAGGAAGATCTTGAATTTTCAACAGCGTTTACTTTTGAACTTTGGGAAACATTTGTGAGCGACGTTAGCCAGTGTACCTGGGACGTGGCCGCGGCATTATGCAGCGCCTTCACTCCCACGACTGGGAGCAGGTTTTAGCAACAATTGCCGGCGTTCGATGGGCGGAGTTCCCGTCCGAGTTCCAGCAACGAGGCGCTGGCAGAGGTGTGCGAAAAGTTAATTGAAGCCGCTGCTTTTCCACGGCTCCCTCGACAATGAGGCGCATTGTCCGCGCGTCGTCGTTCTCGTAAGGGGTGTTTTATTATGGGGGCTGTGACGGGGGTTCAAGACTCACTCACCACCGTGACCGTCGAGTATCTCGGCCCCCGGTGGAAATGCTGCGGGAATATTCATGGCGGTGCGCCATGAAATCGGGGGGCGTGCTGCGAATAATTCCACCACTCTTCCCTGGAACGGCTTTCGTAAATGCTGTTAAATTCGTGGGGCGATACATAAGTTTTACGGATATTTTCTAAATCGTCGGTGAAATTGGATGGACGTGAGGGGGTGGGGGTTGTGATGAGTTGGATACACACTGCTACTCATAGGTACCTACTTGATCATTTGTTATAGGTAGATAGGGTAAAGGATTAGGACCCAATTACTGACACATTAAGCGTTGACGCTGACATTATCTTATATTTTTGTACTTATAGACTAAAAGTGTATGTTGTTCTTGTTATTTATTATTGTTTAACATGTTTACTTGATGAAAAAAATTTGTGGGATCTTAAAACTTCGATTTTTATGTATAAATTCATCAATTTCGCAAATATATTTGGGGATCTATTACTGACACCCTTCAAATGTATTTGACTGAATTACTGACACCCCAATTACTGCCAGCTAACCTAATACTGTTTATGTCATTTTAAGGCTATGTCGTGTCATGTACATAAGCAACTACTGCTATGACAGTAATACCAAAATGCTTGAAACGCTTGTACCAATCATTGTCACCCAATTAATAAGTAAAAAGACTTGATGAATCGTTGAACTCAGATCATTATTACTTTCTATGATGCTTATATTGTTTAAAACATTATATTTTGTTATGTTAGTAGCTTAAATATTGCAATTACAGCATTTTCTTTAACGCCTTGTTTTCTCTTTCGCTAATAAGGAAGTCATCGTTTCCATTCTCCTAATATTCGCTTAAAATTATTTCTCGTTTTATTCAAATTAACGAAGAAAAAACTAAGTACTGTTTTTTTGTATCGTATAAATAACAGTTTGAATTGTATGCTAAATTTTTTTATGCATCATTTTATAAGATTTATTCGTTATTTTACGTAAAACAGCTTAGTGTGACAGTAATTGAGTAGGTGGCAGTAATTGGGTCCTTTACCCTACGTTTAATAAAAGAGAAGAGGAGACGTTTCTCCACGTAACTGGGCCAACTTGGATGTTTCTGAGGATATTACAATCGTTTGATTCTATCTAAAAGTGGTTTTCAAACTGCAAATCGATTGTTTTTAGTATTATTTTTATTATTCGATTAGGGTAAACCAACCAGTAATTGACCGCATACCAGTGAATGACTATTAGGCAAAGAAATGTCAATTATAAATTTAAAAATATTATATATTTATAATATTTTATAAGCAAACATTAATAAGTACAATTCTTATTAAAAGTATGCGGTCATTTACTGGGCTTCTACACGTTTTGCATTTTATAATCGTTTTTTTTTTAAATTACGATAAGAATAAGTAATTATTTTTATAGAAATTTCAAGAAAAATAAATTTAAATGCAATTTCAACAGTTGTTTTGTTGTTATACATAAATATATTCAAGTATTAATCTCAAAGGTCCATAAATTCAACAATTCGGTCATTCACTGGTTGGTTTACCCTACTATTGCCAGCTGTAGTCTACCTTTTTGTTTAGATACAGCTATTATTTTGGTGGCTCAAGGGTTTTTCCGGAAAAACAAAACCCTTGCATTCAAATTTCATGAAACAATTTTGAAATGCAAAATCGAATATAAGTTATTTGGATCTCAATATGTAAACATATGAATATATTAATATAAGTTATTAGGAACTCATTTGATCACATGAAAAGCAATATGTATGCATTAAAATGGCAAAATTTGCACATATGTATATTAAGAAAATGAGTAGTAATTTAACAAAGACTCGCAATAATCAATTATGTTATGTTTCATTCCATTTTTAGCAGTCGTTTATGTGTTTCCAGTAAAATGAGCTTAGATTGGCATACAAAAATGTGCAACGAGTGATGAGATAAAGTTTTCAGTTTCTGTGAAACTTACAGAAAATACACACCAAGGATACCTTTTGCAATTTGAGTTTATGGTTCTCTTTTTCCTACACTCATTTCATTTTGTAGTTTAAAGTGGTACCTTCTAAGGACCCCTTTGAATAGCAACCAGGGTGAAGCAGTGCTTTCATGGAAGTTAATTAACGTTTCAGTATGCTTGATAGAATTGACTGAAGGGAACTAATCAGAGGTACTGTTAAGGAATTCACAGTTAACACAGGCTGATTATCCAACAAACGTTACTTTTATCATACAGAACATCCCTCTCCATTCGACTCGCACTAGATTCTCGAGAATTTGGGGTAAGTAACCCAGAGCAATTCCAATTACCAAGCTCTGATTAAACAGCAACACTCACATACACTCCATATCTAACAAGGGAACATATAGAACCTGTACACGCCGATTTTGATGAGATGTTGCTGATTTGCAGAATAGTGAAAAATATTTTACATGTATTTTTTGTTCAAAACAGCCCCTAAATTCAGGACTCGAGGAGTCATATTTTCTGAAATTTTCTAAAAACTTAGCCGGGGCTGGTTCTATCTTTCAAAAACCCACACTTTAAAAAAAATTGTTCTACGTGTAATAGTTCTCAAGATATTCCAGAAAATATGTTTTCGACCCCCAACCTTAAGGGCTGTTTTTACCGCTGCAACATGAAGGATTGCGGATTACAAAAAATATATGTGATATATTTTTCATTATTAGGCAAATCTGCAGAATCTCATAAAAATGGGCGTGTGCAGCTTGCATTTGTTCCCTTACAAGAAAAACTTGATACGAGACGAACCTGTTTACTTAAATTCTTCCGAATATACCTTGAAATTCAAACAAAATTGAATCCCAGCATAATTCATGGTTAAACGAACTTCTGTTTATCCAAAAATCATGCTTAAAAAACCTGGTCCCATCGAAGCTCCAACTACCAAAGCTCTCTAAACCACTGTAAAGTTTTTCCTATACGCGACTGGACGCAACGTCAAGAATTTCAAAGTCGATTTTCTCGAAAATGAAGCGCAATATCATAAAATTCCATTCCTTTTTCTCGACTTATTTACTTGTTATAAATCGAGAAGAATCAGTAACTTTTTTTGGTATCGCGCTTTACTTCCAAGATAATCGACTTTGAAATTCTTGACGTTGCGTCCAGTCGCGTATGGAAGACCTACCTTAAGTGATTCCTTGTTCATGAAGGGGGTCCAGGAGACTCATCCTCGATCCCCATAAAATTTCTCTGGCACAGTGGCGTGTGGTGGACGAGAGTGCGCTACCGTGGGCCTGATAGGCGCGGATTCACGAAACGGTGGGACAAAAGTGCACTCGGCGCAGTCAAAGGCCGCGGGTCGAGCGAGTCAAATCGACGACGGAGCGTCGGCGGGAGAAGTTTCGTCCCAGCTTTTGGAGAATCCTATCGAAAGGAGGGTCGTCAATTATTCCCTGGCTACTTAGGGCATATCCTCATGTCCGGGCAGTCGCGCGACCAGAGGCCCCCATAGAAATACGTCGCCGCGACGAATCGTCGATTTCACGGGGACCGATGCGGCTTTTGCTGACTTCTCCGCCCACGAGGCCGCGCTCTGTCCTGCGTTTTACAATGTCCCTTCGTTAAGAAGGGGCAGCTGCGACGGCTGTACTTCTTAAAAATAGCTCTCGCTTGAATTTCATTAAAATTTCGACGGTGGACGGCTGACACCTCGCCGCGACGCGCTCCGTGTTCACGCAGAAAATTACGGCCGGTTTGAGCCGCGGCAAGTGTCAAGGAAGAGGGACAAGCGCGGGATTATGATTTGGAGCAGCAGTGCTCATTAAAATCGGACGAAGATGCTTTGGCCACCTATTCAATTGTTGGGGCAGACGTTGCTCGGTTTTGTGGATCCATAAATCTCTTCGTCGATTGATTAATGCTCTTTTAACGAATTAAAACTCACGTTAGATTGTTGCATGGTCAGTATCGTAAGCTGCATGTCTGTGATATATCGATTTCTCGTGATTTCTCGATAATTTAGCATTTTATGTTGATGAAACGAAAGGGGTACATTCAAAACAGCATCTTGACCATTTAGCAATATTCTACGTGCACCTAATTAAAAATATATACTGTATTAACCCTTTGTGGTCACACGGGGTGTTACGCACTTGCAGAAGTATTTGCCAATATTTCTGTAAATTTTTAGACCTTAATTTAAATATTTGACGAATTTTAACAAAAAAAATATCGCTTTTATATTCAACTATCTTTACCAAAACAAAATTCAACACATCAAAATTTTCATTTCTAACAAAAGACTATTAGAGCATTACGAGTGTACAATTGTCACTCAAAAGTTAAAAGATTCAAAAATACGAAAATGGTAACTCAAAAATGACGCTGGGCTGTGAGCAATTTGTGATTATAAGAAGGCGTGACTACGGAGGGTTAATGAAGAAAACTTCCAAATACAAGATGTGGCGAACATGTTAAAATAGAAGGAAAATTATGTAACTCATCAATAAAAATATATATGTCTAATTCTTCAAGCTTCATTAAGGGGTCTCCCTAGTTTGACGCCTGGAAAATAGGGCAACATTTGGGAATTTTTTGAAGGAAATGTACTTGATATTGCAGTTTCAAACTTAGGAGTATTTACTCAGTTGCATTTGGGCAATGTACTCAAATTTTTTGAAGCATTAGTGATAATTATATTTTATGTTTGAAGGATTACAATGAGGAGCTCGCAAATAAACGCCTGCTTCTGGAGATCACGATTCCGGCTGTCAGAGTCATCTGAAACAAAAAACACAGTTATTTTCTTAATCTATATGAACGTAGCTAGGGTTTGAACTAGAACGAAAATAAAAAATCACAAAATACAAAAATGGCAGCACTTTAAAGAAAAGTTTTCATTTCGCGGCAAAAATGTGGTCAGTTTTTTCAGCTGCGAAATTCGAATTTCACATATAATGACTTCATTCTAGTTCAGGTTCTAACAGAACACGCAGCGAATATATATGTTAAGTTTTAAGTCGTGTGGTTGAGTAGTTTTTGAGATATCGTGATCGCTGCGCCAAAAAATGTCGTTTCGATCAAAATGCGTTTAAATATTCAAATACCATTTATTAAATAATAAATCATACTTACAATTAGTCTCCAATGCCTGGCCCATAGAGAACACCTTCCTCTTCTTCATAATAGTTGTTGAACTTTCAGAAAATGCAAAAAACAAACAATCGATTTTTTTAAACCGTCAACGACTGATCAATTACAGTTAACACTTGCTACAAATTCTTTTCAGTACTATCAAAATTATTTGACATACAAATCGAAGAGCTCATGTAATTCCTGCTGGAAAAAGAACATTCTGTGGTCCTTGCTTGAATGATTCATATTTCGACTGCAATTGCTTCGAGCGTGAGTTCGAGCGCACCCCGACAACAAAGTAGACTCGCAATATATCTTCCCCCTCAGCCACGAACCCGAAGGAGCATCAAAGATCAGCAGATGACGACCGAGCTGATTAGATTCGGTCGCGTTTGAAAGAGATCCACGATGCCCGGGACCGTCACGGGTCTCGGATCGGCATTCAGCCGATTTCCGCGCACCTTGGAAACGGTGATTTCGCCACAGTAAACAGGGGCCCGTGGAAGAGAGAGAGTTGGTCTTAAGCTCTTTCAGGCGGCTCCTCGTGGATTCACTTTGGTTGTTACCAGATGCGATCCGCTCGTGATCTGGGTTTCCCGATTTTCCACGGTTCCTGTCGGCCGCCGCGTGTCTTTGTACGCCGTCACTGCCAGCACATGTGATTCCAGCCTTAAGCATTGTCGGGAAACGGCCACTAGCTTCTTCCAACAGTCTGCGAAATGAAACAGCATTGGGGGAGGGTTCCTCGAAGGAAATCCCCTGAAAGTCTGTCGTTTCACCCTTGTTCCGCGCTACTATTACGCGCTTCTGGAATGTCTGTATGCTTCTTGACTTGAAAGAAGTAGGTACCACTGTTGCTCGCAATTCTGGAAGAATTTTGTTGTAGATTCGCATTGCAGAGGTGTGAGGATAATTTTTACTGATATGTGAGAAGTATTTTGACGTTGTTGAACCTTAGTATCGAAAAGTCTACTCCTGATTAAGGGGTTAGGACACAGTAAAGAACCAAGAAAGCAGACGATTTTTAGACGACGATCATAAGAAAAGTAAACAATCGATTAATATAAGGTTTTGTGTTTTAGTTCACTATATTATGAACTATAAGAAAAGCATATAATATTTACAAAATAGCATTTGTACGCCGTGCAATGTCTCCATTTAAAATGTCCATTTTTTTTCGGATGGCCAACTGGTGGGCCGGATTCCGGCAAATCGGATGAACTGTAATATAAACCCCAAAAATGTCATAAACTATAATATATTTCCTAGGCATTGACGATCCAACATTTAAATTTTTTTAATTATAGTACAAAATATAAACAAAAAGATAACACACTTTTGTCGAAATTTGATCATTATTTTTCAAACATCGGCCTTTGTGTCAATTTTTGCAAAAATTGAAATGG
This sequence comes from Andrena bucephala, assembly GCA_947577245.1. Taxonomy (NCBI): domain Eukaryota; kingdom Metazoa; phylum Arthropoda; class Insecta; order Hymenoptera; family Andrenidae; genus Andrena; species Andrena bucephala. Next base: position 44,880,774 of record OX387715.1, on the reverse strand, counting down.
TGGATCGTCAATGCCTAGGAAATATATTACAGTTTATGACATTTTTGGAGTTCTTGTTACAGTTTATCCGATTTCCCGGAATGGCCCACCAGTTGGCCATCCGAAAAAAATGGACATTTTAAATGGAGACATTGCACGGCGTAAAATTGGTATTTTGTAAATATTATATGCTTTTCTCATAGTTCATAATATAGTGAACTAAAACACAAAACCTTATATTAATCGATTGTTTATTTTTCTTATTATCGTCGTTTAAAAATCGTCTACTTTCTTGGCCCGTTACTGTGTCCTAACCCCTTAAGAGGGCAGGTTACCCTCAACAGCTCAAAATCAGGCCCTTCTCCAAACGCGTATTCTGAAGTAATTAATGAATATATAGAGATAGTTTTTGTTTTAATTTTTAATCATCATTTCGTTGATTTTAATGCACAAAAAGGAAATTTTAAATATATTTGCAGGAAAAAAGTTATAAATATAAATGTGAACGGGATTCTGGACAGATGAATTACCTGAAACACAAAGTAAAGGCATTTTTATAATCTGTAAGACAGTCGCCATCTTGTGCCGGAAGGAAAATTTTGATAAACAAATTAATACAATTTTTATGTAGATGTATATGATTTTATTCTTCTTTTATGGGAAAAATATTTTTTATCTGAGTTTTAAGAATTCATACTGAAAATGTGCTTCCGACACTTTGAGGGGAATAGTTTCCTGCACTTCCTCGTAAATTTTCATTCAAATCGTTGGAACGGTTTTGGAAATTTCATGTTCAGCGTTGTGGAAAACGTAGTTTCTGGGAAATCGCGTTTAAAGTGGAACGTGCAGTTTTGTCGTTATCCGATCTCATGTGCAGGCTCGTACACTTTTTACTGTAATTCCTTCAATTTTTGAATATCGGTGCCCGGTTACGCTTAAAATACGTAGAAAAGATGTAGCTTACGGAATATTCAAAACTCTGAAAAACTAATTTTCGAAAAGGTAACCTACCCTATTAAGTGGAAAGTGAATTAGGAAGATGTTTAAATTATTGTTTTGTTTGAGTAATTAAATATGGATTTAAGACGAATTACTTTCTCAGAGAAATGAACAATAAGATATAAATAATAAGATATAAATGAACAATAAGATATAAATATTGTTATAAGAAATAAACAATAAGAATAAAAACAACCACCTTGTACTTTTCGTGTAAGGAGAAGTAGTTAACTATCAATTACTATCATTCTCTTAAAAACTAATCTATTCCCGAGAGTAAAAAAGGATTCAAACAGATCAAATACATATTACACAAATTACAAAATAGATTAACTATTAATACTACTCTTTCTCAGCACCAAAAAATTCATAAATCATTTTTACACCGAGAGCAACGCGAGTGCACCCAACTCCCGAATTGTTTCGTCACCCATCCACATTTCTGGCGACAGACTATCGCTGAAAGCGTTTCCCACCGCTCGTTCCACCACAAAAAAAAAACGGCTGCCAGAAAAACCGTCACGAAGGTTAAGTACAACGAGAAAATTTCCACGGTCGACGCCTTCATTTTGCCCCACGGGAGCATAAAGCTTTTTGCTCGTCTCGAGCCGAGCGAGACAAACAAAGTTCTATATAATACGCAATACAGCGAAAGGATTACACGGAAAATCTGTGCGTCCACTAAAGCCCGGGGCACACAGTCCTTGAGACGAGATTAGGAGCCTGGGGGAATAAAATCATTCTGGACTCAGCGAGCTGCAAATCCTCCGTCGTGAATCGATCTCTCTCGACAGGTTGGGAAGCTGGCGTCCTGAATGCGTCCGGTCCTCTTAGTAGCCGATGATCGTCGGCATAAATACGTCGCCGACGTTAGTCCCAGGCCAGTTCACGGCCACGAAAAATTACTTTACAGTTGCGATCGTAAAACTGTCCGAGAATTCGACCGTTTTCTCAGCGGAGCAGCTACGTTTCTGGGATACGACCACATTATTACGAATTGTCCTGGCCATTCGTCTCGGGACAATCGAGAGCCGCGTCCGTGACTGTATGTCCCGCCCGAAGCCTTACGCAATTTTATTGCAACCCCTGAGATGAATCTGCGCGCAGAAGAGAGACGGGAGGGGACAGCGGAGAAAAAAATAATATCTTTACGAGGGTTTGCCCGAGACCTTCCTACATTTTCGCGCAACCTCGGCCGTATATCATCGCGGCCGACTAGAAAACACTCGTCGAGAGCAGGAGCCTTGGAAGTGGCCGGGGAAGAGAGGCTAGAGATGGTGCGAAAAACTCTCCCCGTTGTGGAGAAAACGCAAGACTATGGTCTGTTTGCAGACCTCCTAACGTTTCTGGCCATATTTCTGGCCATAAATACACCAGACCGTGGCCAAAATATGACAAGACATGGCCCCCCCCCCCCTCAGCCTCTCCGCTGATGGGGAAAGATCGAGGACCTTCGCTACTCCAGAGACATCGTTGCCCTCCTCGTCCTTGAGCAAATGATCGCGCAAGTCTTCTGCGGAAGCCCCAGTATCGTCACGCTGATTTCAGGGGTTGTCTTTGGACGGTGCTCCCTGCGGAGAGTGCTTCCGAGGGTTTCCCTGGACGATCACCAGGGGACAGTTTCGGTGGTGGCTGGATGGCCGTGGAAATGAACGGCTATTATCGAAATTTCCGGAACCAGCGCTGCTTCTGGAAGCGACGAGGTCACGGAGATGGGAGGGCCACGGTTTGGAGGTGAGTTTGCGGTACAATGAGAGGGAAAGATGTTGGGTGAACAAGGTGTGGTGGATTTGTTCTTCGGGTTGCAATACGAATTTGGTTTAATTTTATTTAGGTGACTTTTAGTTTTATTATGCCACTTCAGGTGGGAGGAATAGTCGACAGTTATAAGTTAATAGTCTTTAATACTTTGCTTCCTCGTGGAGCCTCCTTAGTGTGTTTTATGTCTCTAGTTTTATTTTTTAAATGCATAAGAAATATGGTCAACCGGTGATATTAGTTGAAATCAATTTGTGACAATTGAGTGTTATCTTTGATCAAGCTGTGATGACGTAGGTATCTACTATATCAGTGTTCTTCAACCGTTGGTCCGAGGAAATTTCCTGCCGCACCGCGAAAATAAAAAAAATTAAATTAAATTAAATTAAATTGTAATATTATCACATTTGATTTAATAAATAAAATACTATCTACATTGGTTTTTTTTTCACCGGTCCGCAGGTGTAAAAAGGTTGAAGAACGCTGATCTATTTGATATTCTTCTATTTTTTTTTACTGGAAGTTCCCCACCTGAAGCGTTGACACACGGTTAAGGATTAGATTATCCAAAGTTTCCTCCTTTCGATGAAGCAGCTGAAGACTGTATTTAATAACAGGTTTATGTCACTGCTATCAAGAAGAAATTACCGTTTATTAAAAATTTCACGTGAAATTGGCGACTTCTTCAGTAACGATGCAAATCCGAAAAGGAAAAAGCTGTCGAGTCTGCGTGTTACAATTAACGAGCCTCGTAATACGTAAGGTGGATGTTGATATTATTTAATAAAGAGGAAAGTGGCATCAATCTACGGGCATTAAAGTTTGAAATTGCACTCCGCCCTCCGTATATTAACAATATCCACAGCGTGGAAGAGGAATAAGACCGCGGATACACGAGCACTTTTCATCGCTGTGCCGTTTTACTGCTCGCTGGGCCTGCCTCTCGTCGCCCGTTCCCCCCGCGTATTCGACATAAATCATAAATCTGATATTATAGCTAATAATCCCGACGACATTATTTTCGTCGGGGAATAAAACAAGCTGGAGAACCGCAGATCGCGGAGGCTCCAGTGACCAGATCGCAATTGCCTCGTGGCGCCTGCATAAATTACCATGTGATTTACATTACGGCCCTTTGCATCTGAACGCATGTACAGGGTGCTTTGGAAAGCAACCATCGACTTCGTCAACGTGTCCGGTGTTCCATTGAGGAAACCTCAAGAACTCAAAAACTCTGCGCTAAGAACTCGAAGATGCCAATTTGGTTGGAGGAATGTGGGGGTGCAAAGTGTATCAAAGTTTTGCTCTTATTAATAGACGAAAGGAATTATAATAATAATAATAATAACAATAATAATAATACATTGCGATTTGCGTTAATTAAGTGACGAATGTTAGAGGTTCAACAATTCCTCTGTTTTTCAACCCAATCCTATTACAAGGAAATAAACTCAAAGCTAAAGGTTCGACAGACAGATGAAGGACCAGAAGACAAGAAGTCAGGGAAAGTTAAGGAAAGTGGACAAGAATAAAAGAGCAGGCAGCACGTTTGAAAACAGAGATTGAAAACAAAGAACGAAATTCCAAGGGAAGAGATCAGCTGCCCTCCTTAGTTAAAATGTCCTACCTAGCATTTGGAAACATCTGAGAAAACAAGTTTTTTTTAAAAAATAAATCAATTAGACTGTTTATAGATCTCTACGAAACACGCAGGGTTTGCTAACTTTACTTAAAAGGTAAAACACGCGTGGAACTTCAAATATTTCAACATTTCTTAAAAAATGGTAAAATGCTAGATAGGACATTTTAACTAAGCAGAACAGTATGGTAGAAGGAGTATGGTATCAGTTTTGACTGTGGATGTGGAAGGAGTCGGGGTGACATCTTGTGTGATTACTGATTGTATTAAAATGGGGAACACTAAATCTTAACGAGGTGGCGAATCGTGTCCTTACAGTAAATCAATTTCTTCTTCTGTAATAAGGAAAGCTTCTTTTTTAAAACATCTTGGGCACTCAAGTATCATTCTACAAAGAACATGATTTTCTCGGACGGATCGAAGTAGTAAAGTGGGTCAATGATTCTGAACACACCCTATATGAAGACACACATACGTCTCTATATGCAGAAGACCGCAAGGATCATTCAGTGGCCATAACAGCCAATACGAGGCTCGCTTGAATCGATGCGTTTCGTATCTGGCTGTGGGATTAAGTCGATCGTATAAACCGTACGTTGGTGCATCGATAAAACCCCTTTCTTTTCCTGCGCTGCAGCCGATTGAACCATAGGCCGGTGTTTTATTGATATTAATAAATATCGAACGACTTGGACGCCGTTCCCGTGATCACTGGTTATTGCGTGAAAATTTATCATCGCATAGGTGGTCGTGAAAGGGCTTCCAGGAAGAGCGAATTCAGCTGCTCCTTTATTAAATCCCAGCTACGTGGGTGTGTAAGAATTAGAGTTTTCCTGATCCACAGAAACCAGTTATCACAATTCCAATGCATCACACTGCTGATATGGGCGTAGCGAAGGTGGGGTTCACCAGGGGTGAAAACTGGGCTTGGCACAGGCAAAAAAAGATTAATCATGCGTTCGAAATTAAATTAATTTATTACAAGACAAAAATAAATTAAATTGTGAGGTAATTCCGCATTACACGACCCCGGTTATATTGACTCCTAACCACATACATAAATCCAAAATTCAGTTTCACTATTTATTGCCCCTCCCTAAATGAAATATTGCCCATCCCGGAATGAAATCCTAGCTGACTGCAATGATCGAGCTGCCTTTACTATAAAGAAACACCTTAGCTAAAGAATCCTGTATCCACAACTCCAAAACGCTATCGTCTTCTTACAAAGAGAGTGGTTTAACCCCCTAAATATGAAAACGGGCCAAAGTAAATAGACACGTATTTTTTATTTTTCAGTCCTCTAAAACATATCCAAAAATCAAAGAAATCGCAGACGAACATTTGAAAATCTTATAAATTTGAGAGGTGGTTTCATCAACTAAATATGAAAACGGGCCGCTATAAAAAGCACGTGTGTCATATTTTTCGGTCCTCTAAAACATATCCAAAAACCAAAGCAATCAGGGGCGGACACCTGGGAACCTCTCCTTGTTAGATAAATAAACTAACAATTTTAATTCCACTTCTATAGTCTTCTGCCTCCTCCACGAGGATTCACATAACCCAGAAGCTCCAGATCCCAGAAACCAGCAAGTCTAACTTCCACGAAGAAGGTTTCACCTAATCCAGTAGCACTATCACCCACAACAACCCCCATGTTCTAAATGCCTTCCTGCACGAAGAATCTAGCGAGTCTAACTGCGTTTGTACATTCTTCCAGCTCCTCCAGGGCGAAGGGTTCACCGTGGCGAGCAGTCCCCGTCACCAGACGTCGAAAGTTTTACCAGGAAGTTAGCGGTACGTTCCGGTACTCCCACAGGGTTAATCCGGCGACCGCGAAGCTTTACCGCAAACACCATAAATCAACGGTGCGGCGTTTACATCAAAGTCCAACGGCGACCGCACCACGGTTACCAGGATCCCGTGGACGTTTCCCGAAAACAGCGTCGCGCGTGGCCAGCTATAAATCTCGTTCACGTGCGAATTCATCGGTCTCCGGGGGTCCAGGGGGCGGAGGCGTTATAATCTAGGTAGCTGGATGGCGGGGTGAACAATGCCGTGGCCACTAAATCCTTAAGGATTGCATTATTCTCGGCCCGCCGACGTTATAAATCGCTCCTTCTGTTTGGCCCGCCACTCGAGCAACCCTTTCGTTCCGGCTCCGGGGTTTGATCCCAACGGTGGACAGTTCGATTGTAAATATTGTGGGATTAAAGGGAGCTGCTGCGAAGCTCGATTCCTTCACCCTTTCCCTTGGTCACTGTCTACGGTAGCCAGGGACTGGTTAGAAGTCGATTGTTCTGAAATAGTGGCGCGTGAGCGCTGAATACTGCAACTGCTGGCTGCGCTGGCTGCGAGGAGTATTGTCCTCCCCGGAGTGGTGTAATTGGATGAACAGGGTCGCCTTTTAGAAATTCGACAGCTATTTGTGACTATAGATGGGTGTGAAAAGCTGAACGTGCTCCTGGGATTGTGAACGCTAAAGTGTATCGATTCCTCGTTTGTAGCCTGCTTCGGCATATGTACTGAGTCCTCGGCTTGAAATCTTGAGGGGGAATGAAAGCTCTTGTTTTTTAATTTTTCGCCGTTTATAGGAATATAATCTATGCAGGGTGAGCCCCCTAACATTTAAAGCTAAAATATCTCCGTTGCTTTTAATGATACGAGAAAATGTCTAAGGAAAAAAATGTTTGCTGCAGAGGGGTAATTATTGTGATGAAGAAGATTCGCTTCTTAAGGTCATATTTCCCGAAATTTCAATGTCAGCGACGTTTTTTAAACGGGATGACGTGGTTTTATTAGTGTATCGTTGTATTCAATACAAAGACAAATTCAACCGTGTATAATATGTTGACCTTGAAATGACCTCCACTGTGTTTGGTAATCTACTTCACGAAGCCAATGTGGGTTATTAACGGCCCAATAAGGAGCATTTCTTTAAGTTTACTAAGCCATGATTAGTAAATGTGGCCTCATCCGTGCATAAAACATTATTAAGGGGTGATAACAGGTTAATGACCCGAAAAGGAAAGGTATCTTTGGGAATTTATTAAAAGCAAACTACTTAATGAATCTTTTCAATACTTTTTATTGGGTGTTTAAGTTACATGAATATCTTTTTGAAATTTATTTTGAGCAGATTTGTAAGCTGTACGGGAGCAGTAAAATCAAAAAAATCTCCTGGCGTGCCATAGCCATCCGTATATAGTTTCTAAAACATTTGGTTTTTCATTTTAGAAGCACCGTTTCGTCAGAAAACAGTCAACCAGATTTTTTGCAGCGCAAAGTTACTGGCCCTGCACAGCTTGCAAATCTGCTTTAAATAAATTTGAAAAAAAACAATTCCTATAACTTAAATATCCAATAGAAAGTCCTGAAAGTTTCAAAAAGATTCATTAAGTAGTTTGCTTTTAATAAATTTCCAAAGATACCTTTAATTTTCGAACAATTACCATACTGTCCCCCCTTCACGAATACCGGCTTCTAACGCAGCCCCCATTGACAAAAATTTGTTTGGTTTTGGAAGTCATTCCTATAAAATCCACTGACAAAATACCACTGACAAACTATGACGATTTCTTTGGAACCACTCATCCTATGATCATGAAATTTGGTGTGTAGGTTCCTCTTAGCCCCTAGGTGCTCCCTGAGAATTTTAATCTAGAAACTCCCTACCGCTTCCCCGAAAGAAAATATATAAAAATACAACAGAAGGAAGAAGCTTATACGCCCTGACATCCTCCTAATCGAACAATTACCATACAAGCTACCGAAGAGAAATTGAAATTATTGCAACCCCTGTCAACTAGAAACCAGTTGCAAACCTAGATACTTTAAAACAGCTCAACTCGACATCTAATATCTAATAATCGTGTTTAACTAGCTGTGAAAAGAGCTTCACAGCGACCAGCACGCTCCAACCTAATCATCCCCAGGCTCGCTCATCGCTAAAGCTCACCGATGAATTAACATCCTCCGCGATGCCTCGCGATTAGCTGCGATCGTGCGTGACGCGCAGCAACCGCCAGTCACGGGGCATTAATTCGCGTTTGTAATAAATAAAAACGCGCGGTACGGAGTGAGCCGCGCGACGTTGCGTCATCGCCCTCGGAACAAGCAGCAGATTAATTCGCGATGATGCTGCGTTTATTCCGGGACGCGTGTAATCGCGCCGCTTCCAAGTGTCATGACCGGACGCGAGGAGTAGGTGATACAATTACCGCGACCGTTCGCCGCGTCATCGGTGGATTTTAACGCTTCGTGAAACAACAATGTGTCCAGGAACCTCTCGCGTCTCACGCGCGGCTATGCTTGGGAAAGGAGAGCGGTCTCCGGAGCGGATAATCTGAAATTGAAATTTGCGATACCCGCGGCTTCACCTTCGCTGCTCTTCCGAAGATATCTTGACCGTCTCCTCCCCTCGACTCTTCTATCTCCTTTTTGCCTGCCGTTGGTTCTTTTTCGTCGTTTCCACGATTCACCGCAGCAAAAGGCGGGCGTTCATTGTTTGGGGCTGAGCTTACGTGGGGAAACAAATGACCGGGCGCATAAAGTCGGTAGCAAAAAGCATCCGGCTCCTTCGTTAAAACTAATATATGTCACCATTATTTTTAATAACGCAAAAAGGGCAAGAACCGTCCTACTGGACACGTAATGGCAACTTTCTGCGGGGCTTTCTTTGCCCTCCTACTACTCCGAGGCCCCCAGCTTCTTTTTCGGTTTTTTCCTTTAATTGTCGAACGGGGAACGGCAGATGGTACCGACGTTCGGTTAACGAGGCTTGACAGAGCCCGTGGATTGAGTGCCATCGTTTTACTTATCACTCGTGGTTGCATTGTTGCTGTAATTAATGGGCTCGCGATCGGGGAATACGAATTGAAGACCGACTCGGGGCGAATTTAATTAATACGCGGCCGGCCAGGTGACTCGCGCTCCACGCTCCGCCGAGGGCAGTGCTGCGAAAGGTAGAATGTTACATTTTTGGAGGGAAGAAGGGAAGATTGACGATGCTTGAAATACTGAGTTGAAATATCAAGGAATTACAGATTTGTTATGATGGAGGGAAAAGAAGATCAATTTTCTGTTGTATTCATCCCTATTTTAATTTTTTTCTGCATTAAGTAATGGGATGAAGACATTTTAGAATATGAAGTTTGACAGAAAAATTTGTGTTTGAATTCTGCTTTCATAGTTCAACAATCAAATTCCCGTCTTTCTTGGAAACTTTTCAAGATTTGTTATTCTAATAAATTTTGCTATTTTTCGAATTTATTTTCTAACTCGAAATCTGTAAGAGATAGAAAAAAAGTTTCAAGGCAAAAGTTACTACTTTTAATTAGGACTATCATTTGGTTACTTACAATTCTTACAGTTCGCGAGTTATATCACAAAACCGGAAAATAGCCGGAATTTAAGGGGTCCATTTCACCCTTTTAGAGTGAATTTGAGTAGCAATAAAAAATTGCGGTGTAATCAGGAGGAAATCCCCTATATATTCACAAAGTCTCAGAAATTTTTGAATTTCCGGGTTTTGGATCTTTCCTTGCAAGTTCCCATTAGAGCTCTTACTTTTGACCCGTCGGGTACCCGGGTAGCCGGAAATTACCCGAAACAACTTCAAGCCATTGAATGTAGTATTGTCTGTGGTATAGTCTGATGTTAGCCAAATATGATTGAACAATACCACATTCAATGGCTTGAACTTGTTTCGGGTAATTTCCGGCTACCCGGGTACCCGACGGGTCAAAAGTAAGAGCTCTAGTTCCCATAGTAAGTTTAGTTAATTTAAGTTTGTATCTTCAATATCTCCACTCTATAATTTACTAAAATAAAATGATTCGTATCCCCCTTATTTTGGCCAAGATAGCAAACATAACTGATAACATGTTTATTCGAGTGATGCAATAAATATTTCCAGTACCCTAATTCTTCTTTCCACAAAACGTTTCCCGAAGGCGCCCCTCAGCAATTTTTGTTCATTATCAGAAATTCCACCTTTACTGAAATAAGGATTACAGCCAATTAACTCGCCAATTATAAATTCTGTCTAGTGATATGCAAGCACACTTGGATCCTCCAAGTCCAACCACCCACGGAGCAATCAATTTCCCCCAGCGATTGCATTGGGGACGTGCTTTTTACCGAGATGCTGCCCTTTACCAGAGCGAGTTTACGTCTCTATTAAGCCAGTTGCATGGTCCCCAGGAGTGTGCGTAACTCGGCTGCCGGGCTAATCTGCTTAATAGCTTTCGTGCACGACGATATTGCGTCGGTTGACGGCGACTGCTCACGCAATTTCTCCCTCGGTCGTGGCTGGATAAGGTCCTCTCGAGAATCGGCCTCGAATAAACTTGAAAACGTCCTGAAAAACGAGAGGATCTTACTTCCAAAAAACTCTGCCCTCCTCACCCCTTTTCAGAAATTATCTCTCCCATTTCCCCTATATCCCGTCCGCTAAAGGAATCCCCGCTTAACGTCCATTCAAAGTATAAATTTGAAAGTTCCCTTTGACCACGAGCCCATTTTAAAATTTGAAAGCACATCCCTGCAGCCTTTGACCGTCTCATTCAAACCTCTGCTATTTACCGGCAAGAAAATATCTCACTGCAGCCGACTATATTCCCCGCGAACTCTCCACTTCATCACCCTTTCTAATCACGCGTCCATCTGTTTACCTTCCGGCTGACGCATATCCATCGCCCATCGAGCGTCACACTTTTTCGGAAAGCGATAAAAATCAAAGGGCCCCCCGAAGTCGGTCCACCTTGCATGTCACAGGTATGGTCCATCCATATTCATAACCCAGGTTCCTGTCTCTATTCGAGCCAATAGCTAGCGAAGCAACGAATCAATTTCCAGTGCAAATATATTCTACCCGGTGCGTAGTGTCGGGGCCAGCTATACAGATATACATCCGCTTTGCTACCCCTCTTTTTGCATCCCGTTATTGCTATCCGCTCCGTGTCCAGCGTCGAAGGAGCAACGATCCCCTCGGCCGAGGCCCACGCTTATGTCCCCTTTGTCAGCGGCGACGTCGCAATTATTTCGCTGCCACCGTAGAAGGTAGCGTTAGCTAGTCGTACTACGTTGAGTTAGGGCACGTCCGCGAGAGAGCCGGCGCTGCCCCCGTGCGTCCGCCTCGTATATCTTATTTTCTTACGATACACGGTGGCAAGTAAGGGTTCCAGGGGAGTCAGGATGGCTCCCGGCTCTCCAGGTTCCTCTTTTTCGCGCCGCCTTCCTGACAGGAAGTTTCCATTTTCTTGCCCGCAGCTTTGACACCACGGTTAAAGTGAAGCTTTCACGGAACGGCCGAGAATTTCTCTTCTCTATGCTGGAAATGAAATTACGGAGGCGTGGAGGTGGCAGGAGGAAGTGAGGGAGAAAGGATTCGCCGCGATCTGCGCGGATGAGATTAAAATTAATTCGGTACGAGCCATGTTGCGCTTTCTAGCTCTCCGTTGGGATCGTCGGATTTTTCTTCGGTTGGTGTGTTTATTATTCGGTTGCAGCGCTGTAGGAAGGTTTTGGGAAAGGTGTTGCCGAAGTGATCAATTTGGAAGAGAGAATACCCAGGTTAATTTAGTGGGCATCGTGCTTCTATTCCGGTACTTTATGTTGCTTCCTTTCTCTTCGTTATTTCTTCTTTATCCGGATCCGTTTGCCGTGAGTTAGACGTTTGCCTCGCTGCTGGTGATTACGCGTAATGCCAATTGATGTTTCGATGGAGAATGCGTTACGAGAGGCTGGATATTTCAGGTTCCGTGCGTTATAAATTGTGCGTTTAATCGTTGTTTATCGATCCAATAAATACGCGTGGGTCGAGATGCATGATGGGAACGGAATGAGGTCTACGCGTGAACTTCGATCTCTGCCAGGTGCACTGCTCCGTCCATGGGCATTATGGGGGCGTTGGACATTCAGCCGAGTTTTTGTAATGGGCCCCTCTTATGCGGGCGCATTCACGTCAAGTAATTCATACAAATTGATAAACTCTGGTACACGCGACCTCCTGGCAGGGCTTAACGTGAGATTTAGAAAACGCCTTGGCTTGATCTCTTCATCATGCGGTCTAATCCTTCGGAATTATCGAGCGATCCCGTCGCGACGCTTCGGTGACTTTACAAAGCCTACGTGCGGCGCATCATCCTTCTCACCGCGGCTACCATAATTCACATGTGGTCCGCGTGATACCAAATATTTTCCTTAAAAAGTACACACCACTGTTTTCGAAGGAAGCTCTGGATTCTCTTTAAAAATCTCTGCTCTGTGGAAATGTGTTCCTTACCTGCGTTGATCGATCTTCCAATTTTTCAAGTTATCTTCATATTTCAAATTATCTTAGGCAACGCAATTTCTCCCAGTTTTATTACCGTTTCCCTTATTTCGGCGATTCCCAACCTCTGAGTCGCGACCCCCAAGTGGGTGTTCTAGGGGTCGCCACGGTTTCTGGATTTTTTAAAAAATATTAAGTTAGAATTATATTCTGAAATACCTATTTTTAATATGTTTTCTTTACCTTATTAAATTTACCTTACCTTGTTTGGGGGAGTCGCAGGTTATTTGAATATTATAAGAGGGGATCGCGACTCAAAAAAGGTTGTGAATCACTGCCTCATTTTAACATCCCTTTACGCAAAACCACCAACACAGAGTGCATCTATTCTCTCCATTCACGAAATCCATTTGAGTCAGCTCAAAAGTGAGTGGTGCAAAAGTACTCACGCATCCCCCAGCTTCCCCTCCCACGCCGCAACAGCAATCCTCCCCATTGAAACTGCTCGATAAAAATGTCCCCCTCCGTTCGCCTCCGATCCACCGGCAGTCTGCTCGTGTACTGACACTTTCCTCGCACTGTTATCCCCTCCGGCTCGAGACACTCTATATCGAGGGAGGATTTTTCTTCGTGTAAGTCTCACCGGGTTACGGATCAACGAGATGCAATGATAGCAAGCTGCGCCTAGCAGCTGTTGCCGCGTGATAGCGCAAGGAAGGGTTTAATGTACCTCGAAGCCGAGGCGAGCGTGTACGGTGCACGCTCGCCTATCCGCCTTGCCGGTCTACCCTTCACGCGCGGCATATGGCGCACAATGATTTTTCCGTGGAGTTAATTATGCGAGACCGTCTATGCGGCCGCCAAAGAGACACCGTTTGGCGCTCTGACTCTCTTCTCTCGCCCCCCCCCCCCATTCGCCGTTCCACCTTCCTTCTGTACCTGCTCGTGCCATTTTGTTTCACGCTCGGCGCGCTATTGCATATCCGCGGGAAAATTGCCGCACAGATGAGCGACTCAGCGAAGGTGGGCTTGAACCACCAGTGAAACGTCTTGGAAATTGCTCGTCTGCTCCTGGCAGGCCTGGCTAGGACGGTGCAATTTCGAGGATAATGCGGCTGCTACGCTGCATCGATTTTTAACCTTGCAAGTACGCGCCTGGAAGCTTCGCTGCCTTTCCTCATGGGGAAATCGCGGACGAACCTATTGTAAGCTTCCCAGCGGTGAATTTCACGTTCCACAAATGCCAGCGGATGGGTATATTGGTCAGAGTCTAATGATACGACTGGGGTGTTTTGAAGTGTGGGCGAAAAAGAAAGCACGGGCGATGGGACTCGAACCAGGGGTCTGCCACTCTCATTTGCGATTTTGTGACAGTGTTTCAACTGCCACCTAGGCAGTACCAATTTTTTCGAACTAAAATTCAATATGGCCGTCCAACATAGTCTGCGAATCCAGTAATAATCTATTAATTGCTGCAACATTTGTTGGATTTTGATCGCAAACCATACTGAGGATGATAACTTCCGTTTCTTCCAAAGCTTTTACAACATTTTTGATGCAGTGCATCAACTGATTTGAGGACGTCTTGCATTTTGTGAAATAAAGCAGTCAGAGCAACAACGGACTAACCTACATTTTTTTCGAAATTGAATTAGTAGCAATAACGTATTCCAATAGGCTCTAGTAACCATATAAAATAGGAAAAAAAAAAATTTTAATGTGGTTTGCTCCGTTGTTGCTCTGACTGCCTCAAATAATAAGCAAATGGGAGTTTCCAGTTCGATACGATACCTTTTAGCATAAACACTAGTGCATGGCCATATTGAATTTTAGTTCGAAAAAATTGGAACTGCCTAGGTGGCAGTCGAAACACTGTCCCAAAATCGCAAATGAGAGTGGCAGCCCCCTGACTCGAACCCAAGATCTGCGGGTCCTCTGCGTACTAGTCAGCCGTGTTACCAATTCCCCCAACGCTGACACGCCGATAATATTCTTTAACGGACTCTACATATATCCAAATGGGGCACCACCTTTGTGCCAATCGTACTGTAGGCCGTCTCCAACCGCTGAATGCCTAGAGAAGTGTTCTCTGTACATATAAGTTTGCCTTTCCTTGCCTTTGATCAGCAAAACGTGGAGTTGTATTACCTATTTTAAAAGTTCTTCCATATTTTTGCTATAGGTTATCGTCAGGTAAAGCACTCCCTTCTTTGCATCTCTTTGATTATGAATTAAGGACCTTGCAGCAAGAGGGGTGCAGCTCAATTTGTTACTGTTTTTGAGTTATGACGTGCAACATACGTAAATAATTTTTTTAAATTGTTTGGAGCAAGTTTGATACAAATCTCATAACAATTGAGCGATTTATTGCAAATAAATAAAAATAGAACTGTACTCATGTAACCCATAAATATAATATTAATATTAGTATTTTCCCGAACTCCTTAATATCTCTTAGGCCCGATTAGATATAAACTTGGTTCTTACTCACAAAGTTTACCCACACAAATGCCAAAAAACCAATTTCAGGATTTTGCCCTAATCAACCCCTAAGAGGGTGGTGAAAAGGAGTGAAATGTGTTTTATGGAGTCCTTAATATCTCTTAAGCCCGATGCGAAGCGCGGGGGTATTTTGCTAGTATATAATATAATATAAATATTAATATTTTCTTTATAGAATATTTTTTCACCAAAAATAGAAATAAAAGCTTATCAACTCAATAACTACTATTTATTGAGTAAAAATCTCTTTTTCTGTTCTCTTTTTCAAGTTAAGTCAAAGCAATACTTTTATAAATTGTTTTTTCTCGAAGTTGGTAAAGATGGAACTGCGTGAATCTATCAAATCCGTCTTCAATTGTCTGCTAGTAGCATATTCGATAAGCCACCAGTATTCAGAATTCAGGAGCTGAGGAATTGCAAGAGCTTTCGAATTTCATGGATTTAATTCCACCGGCGAATTTAGCAACAATGGCACCTGTTCACCTGTTCCCTGACCCGAACACCGGGTCAACGAGACCTCCTAAGGAATAGGAGGAAGAATGCCGGGGAACGATCACGGTCTAGACTAGAGACTCATAGACGCTGAAGCCGGGCCCACGAACGAGGCACCTAAATCACACCCAACGTCAGCGGTCGCAACAATGGCCGTCACGCGCATCCATCTTATTAACGGATGTTAATCATGTCTTCAGCAACGCGTCGTCCAGGCATTACCTTCGCGACCACCACGGTCGCGCATTGTTCGTGCGGGTTCAACCGAACGGAGCGTAACCCACCCCCTTGGTTCCCTTGTAATAAGATACTCGCCATCTTCGTATGTAAATGCTGGCCATTCATTACGTTCAGGGCTGAATGATTGGGCCCTTTGTGGGAATCCTTTCACGACAAAAGCCGTATCATCGCTTAGGGAGGCCGCGGACAACCGGCCAGGAATAATATTTGCGCGGGCTTACCGGAATTCAGATTGATTCAGAGGACGGTCTGCGGTTGGTCCCGAGGAAAACGCGTCCCCGCGCGTCCGAATCGAGCCGAGTCGAGGAAAATTCAATCCCCCTTCTCCCTAGGAATGGCGAGCCTTCCTGTTTCACAGTTTTATCAGATGGGAGATACTTGTACGCGGAGCGTTCAAAAGCGAAGTGACGAAACACTTTGGAAAGGAATTATTTCGTACCTGGAGGCTAGGTTTTATACAAATGGCGTGTTGAACGTGTGTCCAGGCGACACTGAACGATAGCATTAATATTAATAGACTTTCAGCGCTAGGCCGATAGGAAGACGAGTTTTGCTTTTAGAGCCGTGTGATTGACGCAACGACTAAATTGCTCGAGGTCCATTAAGGGGAAGCTAGAAGTACCAAAAGGAGATTCGAAAATTGATGACGATGTATTTTAACGGATATACGTGTCGTGCAGCAGGTGTATGCGTGACCGTATGTCGAACTTTGACCTCTTGACACGATCAGCTTTTGTGGAACGTCTATGTGATTGTTGGTACACGTTGGTGTACGGACAGGTTTGATGGAAAGTAGGTATTAAACGCTAGAGCCTTGGAGGCGCCGATTGGTGGCACACCTCGTAAAAAAAATGCCAATTCCGCTAATCGATGATTCGATTAACTCTCGATAAAAGGAGCGACGAGCTTCCAGAAAGCTCCACGATGGAACGTCCAGTAAAAACGTGATCACTTAGAGTTTTCATCAGTGTCAGAGATCAATTCTTAATTCTAAAGAACGGAATTACTGGGCGTGAATTATTTAATTCTAAAGCAACAAGTGAAAGGTGGAGCACTGAAAATGTTCTTTACAAATTTGAAAAGTTCCAAGGAAACATCAGAAGTAGATTACAATTATATTTCATTACTCATTGTTCTGATTAATTACTTTGTGAAATCTTGGTAATTCTCTTGTCATAATGAAAGGTATTCCTTCAAGCAAGCCTATATAGGGGGGGGGGGGGGGGGGTTCCAACATCGCACCACTTAAGATATTTTACGTTATATTTCGTATTTGATACTAATTCGAACGCAAGTTAATATTGAATATTGTAGCTTGATGTTTCAGTCACCAACTATTAGATGTTTAATCTTTTGTCCAGAATAAATTAATTTGTTATTAATCTTTTTGTGGCATACTGTACAAGGTACGATTCAGGATGTAAACTCAAAAGGTTTTGTTTCTATTTCTCATATCGCATTTAGCTGATATTTTTACATTTTCGTTTATATTCATTAATTATTGAGAAATTGATGAGGTACCATTTAGGTGGCCAGTACAATATTGGCAACTCTCCCCTATATCTAAATATATAAAGCAGAAAGTGTTTGCGTGTTTGTCTGTCGCCTAAAAACTTTCGAACAGTAAACTCCTGGGGTCACGAAATCTGTCTCAGGCTCCCAGATTATTACTCCTAGCTAATCCAGACGAATGTGACTATTTTCACAAAACAAAAATAAGTAAACAAATAAATTTTTTTTATCAAATTAGAATCTAAATTTCAGGCGAACCCGAGTGCTAAAGCTAGTATTTTATGTGTGAAACCAAGAGAATGAGAATAGTCATAGAGTGAGATTGGTTTGATCGTGTTTGATGATGTGTGATGATGTTTAATTAACTGCCGAGCAGTGTCCCCACTATGGTCGCCGGTGGAGAGACTATTCTAACACGGATATGAGTAAAGTGGGACCCCTCTGACCATCTGGCCGCTGTTTCTCGTCCATCAAAGGAGCAAACGAGTTTAGGCCCGCTTCGAGGAATTTGTTCGGGACACGCGAGCACGTTTTGTCTTCGGGGCGTCGTTCACAAGCGATCTTTTCGGTGCCTGTTGGTGGTATAGGCATTCGGCCATCGCTCGGGTGCACCCACGTTCCTCCCCGTCCGGAGATGCGAATGCTTCTAGAGACGTTTTATGTTTTATGCGAGTTGTGCAGCTGCCCGTTACCGACACCCCCGCAACTCAATATTCAAATTAGCGGACGGGACTCGCTTTCGCCCCCTTTGCTCCGTGTCTGCGTAATGAGAAAAAAGACGTGGGCCCGCGAAATATTACCATAATGACGGCCGACCGTAGGTGTAAGGCACCATGGGGGAGAAGTGACGCACCGAAACGAAGGGGAGGTACGACGTATCAATTTCAACCTCCTTACCCGTGTCTTCCCCTTTAATTTGCCCATCGTGAGACGCTCATCTGTCGTTTCCACCACTGATCAGTGCAATATAAATTCAATTCAACCAGCGAGCATTAAAGCCTGCCACGTATTTCACGAAGATTAACGAAGAAACCAAGTAGAAACTCTGAATAATAAATAACTAAAATTGTCACCCCATTCTGCAATATTTTCAAACGAATCTGAACGTGGATGGGCATGCATGTACACCTGACAAACCTAATAACAGTACTAAGTAACAGTCTACCAACAAAGAATACAATCCAGCAGAAATTTCAATAGTCACTCACAATTCCAAAATAAAAGTCACATTTTTAACACCAACACTTTCAAACGACCAGAGGAAAAAAAGGGACCGGACTGATGTGACCCCATGGCTGGCTCCCAAAGCCAGGTCCCCTGTATCAGACATTTCCTTTCGTGTCCACGGGACGACCACGCAATCCCTAAGTCGGCCGATTAAAGCCGATCCCGGTTGGTAGAAAAAGGGGAATCCTGTGGGCAGCTGCGACGGACGTTTAGTTAAGCCAGGCCGTTGAAGTAGGACGGAAGGACGTTTACGAGGCGCGACCGGTGTCAGGCAGAAGGGCGAAAGGGGTGTTAGTTTCACCTGGGTGGTCCCGCGACTCCTGCAGGATTAATCGGCGACGTCTCGGGGACGCAATATATAAATTGGGCTGCTGTATCCTCCCTCCCACCGGCCGCGAGCTCTCCCGGGATTACAAATGCCCGGTCCTTCGGCCCTTAACATCATTGTAGATGGATATCTACCTCGCGTGCATCGCCGAACGATCGCTCCCGGTCTTCCGTCGACTTTGATCGAGCTGCACGGAGTCCCGGTTCCTCCAGAATCCTTCCCTTCGGTTTCCCTCGCGACCATCGCTTTTTACTCCGCCCGGAATCCTCCGCCGCATTCCCGCCAGACATTCCGACGATATTCAAACCCCACGGGCGAATATTTACGTTCCAATTTACTAAATATATCCTGGCCGCATCGCGGTGTCGAGTGTCCTCCCTCGTTCTTTCTCGAGGATTTCCGTGGAGGGGAAGGGATCAGATATTGGGGGGTGTGCAGCGTGGTTGTAGACCCTTGGCGCACTTTCTATGGAATTTTAATGGCGTTTATGTCGAAGCTCTGAAGGTGCGGATTCACGATGAGATTTTACATGAGACTTTTCAGCAACAACTACTTAGGTTAAATAATGGAAATAGTCGCGAGAGATTAGATTTTTGAAACTATGTCATGAAACTTGTCTCACGAGAGTCTAGTTTCATGAAAAAATTAAAATTATAAAAAAAATAAATGTATAAAATTATATAAAACTAGATATTAAAAAATAAAAAAAAACCCTAATGGGATCGAAGTCTCATGTGAGATACGATATTTTTGTCTTGTCGTGGATTTGCAACTTGAGAGGAAGTTTTCATGTCTCAAGAACGAGTAGATTACAATCCCATGAGTTTCACTGGCTTTTCCTTTTAACTAAATGTAAATAATGGAAACAGTCGGGAGAGATGATATTTTTGAAAATATATGCAATGTATTCGCCTAATTTCGAAGCGGTTTTCAGCATTGAGTTACAATTACAATGTTGAAGGCTAAAGGAAAATTTCAAGAACTCCCCAGAAAAGGGCGCTTTATGAGTCTTGACCTGTTTGGCTTACAGGTTAAGGGGGGAATCCTATTCTTTGGACTAAAAACATAGCAAAAATTGGGATTTTTTTTAAAAAAACCAGCGTTTCGATTCATCTGAAATTTGGACCATGTTTTGATACATCTTTGACGAAGCTGCAGTTTTTTTTTTATTAATTTTTAACCATAAATATAGTAGTTCACACCGCGCAAATTTCGCCGGTCGTTGCTGTGCATGATATTTATCTACCAGGTAATCTGAAACAGAAAAATGAAACGGCGTTTTATTTTATACATAACTCCTATATTTATTATTAAAAAAGAATAAAAATACTGCAACTTCTTCAAGGATACATAAAAACATGGTTCAAATTTCAGATAAATCCAAATGCTAGTTTCATAAAAAAAAATTCCTAAATTTTGCTATGTTTTCAGTCCATAAATTAGGGTTCCCCCTTAAGAACGGGAAGTTCAATTTCGACGCGGTTGTCAGAGTCTGAGTTTGCTTCTTTAAAAAATAACTCATTTTTTTGTAAGCATTCTCAAAAGCATTTTAACATTGCTTTTCATTTCTTCTATTTATATTAAAGAAAAAGTACGAAAGTTTGAAAGTGATACAGTAGCGAAGCACGGGTATTTTGCTAGTTGAGAATAATTTAACTATCTACTTTAATTCCTTATCCCTTAATGCCAGGTTGCCTGTACAGTATCTAGGTAACCAGTTCCCTATCTCTCACAGATTCCTTTCAATCCCTCATAATCGTCTTTCCTCCCTCGGTTCGATCTCGCCGACAATTTTAATCGCGGCCTGATATCGCGCTGCCGTCTCCCAGAAGGCGGTGGTTTTTAATTTAATATCCTGCCGCGTAATTCCGTGCACATTAGGCCCGCGTTAAGGACCCGCATCAGTCTCGATTTTATCTCCCCGCGCCGTCAAAAGATCGCTCCCGGTCTTGCCTCGACTTTGATCGAGCCAGCCGTGGCTACCGTTTTCATGTTCCACGGTTCACCGTCCCTCCGAGCCGGCGGAATCCAGCCACCGGGCAGTAACAGCAACCGAAAAAACAATTTCGACTAATTGCATTCCCCTGAATTTAATCCCGCGTGCTTTATCAGAGGAACCTGGCCCCGCACCCAGTCGCGGAAATGTGAATTTCAAGTAACGGTAGGCCGCGGCTTCCCACCGGCGCCCGCGTTCCCCTCGCTCGATGGTATCGCGAACGTGGTCGCTCCGCTCGCGAGCGTCGTGGTGGTGATATTTTTTTTATCGGTCACGTAGGGCGTTTTTCTTGATCGGGCCTCTTATCGAGCAGCGTCGATCCTGGCTCCCAATAGCCGTTGGCCTCTGTGATCGAGAGCTGATCCAGCATTCCTAGCGCGTCAGGACGTCAATCCTGCTGGAGCTAAGCGCACGGAATACCCGTCGTCCCTTTTTGTCCCTTCGAAAATTACCATCTAGTCACCATTCCCGGCGTAGCACCATCAATAACGTATACTCGGGGTCAAGCAGGATTCCCTCGCTCGCTGGTGCGCACCTCTGCATTCTTCTTTGGAAGCCTCCCCGTCTCTTTGTCAGTCTGTACTTCCCCTGCTTCGAGTGTCCTT
This sequence comes from Andrena bucephala, assembly GCA_947577245.1. Lineage (NCBI taxonomy): Eukaryota > Metazoa > Arthropoda > Insecta > Hymenoptera > Andrenidae > Andrena > Andrena bucephala. The sequence goes on along the minus strand of OX387715.1, from coordinate 44,859,219 downwards.
ATGTTTTCACTGATCTGAATGACTATGTTCGTTCGGGTACGCCGCGGTGTAATCGTGTCTGATGATCCTGGGGATCGATTTGGCGGGATAGGATGCGGAAGTGTGGAGAACGGAGAGTGTCTCTGATGTTTAGTTACTTCCTGCAGAGCAGTGATGAACAACACGCCACCCGCGAGCCGCATTCATCAGAAATAACAAGTTCGCCCCATAAATTAGAATTCTTTGATTAGTATATTTATATATTTAATATTGTAGTTAAAAATTGTTTCAATAGTAAATCTGTGTCAGAAATAACAAATTCACCCCATAAATTAAAATTCTTTGATTGGTATATTTAAGTATTTAATATTGCGGTCCGCGCAGAGTATTAGGTTTTCAATTTTAGCCCATTGCGGGCCAAAGGTTGCTCATCACTGCTGTAGAGGATGGTTTATTGAACGGAGTCAAATGAAGCTGTAGTTTTAAAGAAGAAAGAGAATTCTGAATGAAAGAACTGATTAGTCATTTACTGTTCCCACGTGCTAAGGTACGTGCTCAAGGTACGTATCCTATGTACGTAATTGCTGTTCTCATTACTTTAAACGTCTTCCGTTTTATGTTCCAGCTTCAGGAACTTCAGGACGCCGTTTTACTGTCAGGACATGAGGAAACTTTCAATAATTTTGTCATCGAGTTTAGCCTGTCCTAATGATAATAGCGAGCATAACTGTGCGCAGATGCAAGCACAGATACAGTGTATCAACGATACTCGTCCAACAGGAAGCACCGTTTCATCGCCTACACTGCTTCCCTCGTCGTTACTCGCGGCTTCTAGGGTGAGGTCCCCGATGATATTGCCACGTACGTCTGTCCTGGATAATCGAGTACTCGTGCTTTGCCCAGGCAGCTTTCAAATCACACGTCTAATTAAATTATACACTACAGAATTCTGTTATATTATTCAGTTCTATGTTTGGTTGGAGTTCGACTTTCAACTGATCTGAACTCATATTGAATAAGGAATGTTACAAGGAATGAGGAATATACAATTTCAAATTTTTTTTAAGTTTATCAATAGTTTATCAATACAAACTATTTTTTAGAGATTGCTGATTATTACTGCAGATTGCATGAAAGGCAATAAAATAGTATTACATTTATTTATTCGTTATCTGTGTTAAAGATTTGTGTTTTTTCAAAATATTACTAGGCATACACTGCAGTTCATAAGTATTAGGACACCTACTTTGTGTGGAATAATTGTGAGAAACGTTGCAAATTTATTGAACAACGCTAACAAATTTTACTTTATTAAAAAGTATTCAATCTGCGCCAAATATCCCACTGTGTGCAAATACAGAAGGTGTCTTAATACTCATGAACGGCAGTGTTGTGATATCTTAATGAAAAGGGGTTAGAGCGATTTGCTGTAAAAATACCAATGATGGACCAGGTCAACGTTCACCAAATTCCTCTCACTATATAAATTACTCCAACCAACACAGTGTCTGGGTTAACAATGTGTCATCCAAAAATCATTCCACTCAAGGTACACACAGACATTCCCCCCACACAGAAATCTCCAGCTACGAAGACTGGACGCGTCAAGCTCCACAGCTCCAACACCTTCACCTACCTGCAGAAAGCATGGGCCATCGCCCAGTGGACACTTCACACGCCACAGTCCACTGATCACGTCCAATATCCCCAATCATCGCGACACGTTGATCAATCGCGCGCCTAGGTGGCTGGATGCCCACGTCTATTCGAGTCGCGCGCAATCGTCTCGAACCATAAAGTTGCACGGGCCAGCCGGAGGTAAGTACGACACGCCGCGGGACAGCGCCAAGAAGTGTACAATGCTGTGTACCCCGTGTCCGTGGAACACGACATGCCCATGCGGTGTCCAACAAATGACGGGACCGTCGTGTGTGGTCCCACCTGCGTGGGTGTCTCTCCTTCTCTATCCTTCCCCCCTCTGTTCCAACCCCGTTCCTCCTGTTGGCTCGGTTCCACCTCGCCACCACGCGTCTCGGGCCAGGCCTATCCGCGTCGTTCCACTGCGCCTTGACACGAGCATGGATCTCACGGGGATCTTCTCGCCTCCTGACATCCGTCTTGCTACGAAAATAGGAGAGACGCATGGGGCAGAGGCGAGTCCTGCGCGTGGGCAGCGGAGAGATACGGCTGGCGAGGATCACGCGGACGACCTCCTTGATCTTTCTATTACACGGGGTCCTGGATCCGTCGCGGGGCGGGTGGCTGGGTGTTAATTGCTCAGCTGGTCGATTAAAAAGTCTCCGTGACGTGGGTACAAGATGTGAAGTGAAAGTCGAGTAGTTGAAGAGCATTACATCTATTTAGGTATGCTCGCAAAGGATTTATTAAGGATTTGTGAGCAAGTAGATGTAGATATTGATGATCCGTTAAGCAAATCTGTGTTTCTGGAGTTACGTGAAACAATTGGTGTGCACAGAAGTAGTACAGAGTGAGGATGAGATTCGGGAACTTATTCACGCACGATAAGGATATTCGAGTAAGTTTGTCGACCACTGTTTCGGTGGATGGAAAACTACTGTTGCAGTAGGAAGAACTTTTGGACACCTATAACTTCAAGCTTCACAAAGTCATGTAAATAATAGTTGACAGTGATGACAAGGACATGCTACTTTGCGTGATAGATACATACTAGAATTTTCATTTTCTCACACAACAATTAAATTCTCCCCTCGCATACAAATATTAACGTGACAATCGATTTCTTTTTATCTCCCGACACGACTTTAACAGTTTGCAATTTATTCAAGAACGCAAAAAGTCACTAAAGCCCATTAAATCATAGTGCTACATCAAAAGCAGAGGAGATGCTTCAAACGGTATTATAATCTGTTACACCCGACACATAACCGTATCTTAATTGAGGAATTTGGTGATTATGTGCCCTTTTTCCTTAAATCGTTTAAATCGACTCAGGTATATGTTATATATATAATATACCAATGACATTACCTCTCTCGCGTTTAGATTCGCTAGATGGTGTTTTGTCACGTAGCGTAATAGACACGCAGCTACATAGGGGGTCGTCCTTAAATTACGTAAGGCTTTTTTGGGGAGGAGGGGGTCGCGAATTTCTTACGTTTTCTTACAAGGGGGGGAGGGGAGGGGGTCAGGTAGCGTCTTACGTAATATTTTTTTACCTAATTTTCAATAAATACAAATTCTATCATTAATGTTCCAGAAAAGTTGTTTTAGTTTAAATTTCCCGAAACCGAGTTAAATGAATTATATAAACCTTTAAAAGAATTTTAAAAATTGAAGAAATTCAATGTAAAAAATATTACGTAAGAAGGGGGTTGGAATATCAAATCTTACGAATTCTTATACTGGGGGAGGGAGGGGGTAAGAAATCGCCAAAATTACCGTTACGTAATTTAAGGACGGCCCCTAGTCGCTGAGCGGTCGCGCTGCCGTGCTATTGTGCAATAAGTACTTATGTTTCATACAGGATTTTGTGTAAGCGAGGAAATATGAAAAGTGAGGCGAATATTGAAACCGCAAGGAAAGAAATTAATTTAGGAAAGAAAAAATTGATTTGTAAGACAGCTTACTGTAATGAATCGAAGAAACTAATACTTACTTAAAACATTATATTTTTTGGTTTATGTTTGTGCTTCATTTTGTATTTTTTATTTAAGCAATGTGTAAAAATATGTGTAACTAAGTAAGTAAACAAAATTATATTTAAATAACTAAACAAACAAGCAATTTTTTACGAATTTACAATATTTACGGAAAAAGGGCACAAAACCACTTGCTTGAAACTTATAAATAAAGATGCATATCGTTTTCGAATCATGACTTTTGTTTTCAGAACGTTTGAAGGACGCGGTATCTACTACATGCTTAAAAAATTTATTCAATTGCATTACTTTTTATTAAGTTATACTATAATGAAAACATTGAAATCGATTTTCTTGAAATTACATTTTGGTGTAGATATGTGCTCTTTTTCCATCAAATGCCTCAACTATATCATAGCTACGCCAGCAACTGAAAGAATCAGTTATCCGCGCGCCACATCGCGATCCCCAGCAGTAAGGCCTGATTTAAATTGAAATTTTAATGCAGGGCGCGTCCTTACATCGACGCGTCCCCCGGCCGAGCAAAGTCTGAATGATAATGCTCCCCTGGGAGCCTTCAATAGCTCCTGCCATCTGCGTACGCAACGAAAATAGGAGAGCCAGAAGGGGAGAATGGCACCATTCCCTGCGTGGGCGTTTGAATAATCCGGTCGTAAAGTTCGCGGGTGTAGAAAAGGATTGAACGCGTCCCGCTGATCGTTCCATTACAGAAAGAGGGGTCGCCCCAGTGAAATAGTAGATGCGATTTATATTAATACGGCGGTTTTTCGCACTTGGCGCGCCATTATCCGCACGATTCGTCGAAAATCCCGCGGCTCCGCCGAGGAATGGCGTTTCCCCGAATCGATCTCGCATGGCGACATGCCGGCGATAGCAGAAAAGGCAAAAGAAAACTGTGCCCCGGTCACGTGGGTGGATGCTCGTGGTCGTAAAGTTCGCGCGGGCTGGAAAAGACCGTCTATCGCGGTGGACGTGGAAGAATAATGGTAATAACTCACGATGAAATAGATGTCTGGACCTGTTTTCTGGATCGTAACGCTTTTAACGAAGCTACGCCTGGCCAGCTCACGACTAATCCCTTTGTAAGGGGAGCAACCCACCCAGAAATGGGCAAAGAGGTGCTTGGCAATCGGGAAAGGAGACACAAGGAAGCGGAGTGGGAATGGGACGATAAAGTTTTACAGTGGAATCATGTGGCAGTGAACCAGCCTGCATATGGGCTGCATAGGAGGAGGATGTAAAATTTTATGTGTAAAAGTAGGAGTTCGTAGAGCAATGTCGAGATTAAGATGGGAAGATACAGAATCTACGGTACAATAATGTCAGTGATCTGCAACTGATGGGCACGTAATTTTGTAACATAAAGATACAAAATATTATTTGAAATCAAGAATGAATTCTGTGGCTGCATGTGCTCGTGTCAAGCGCACTGCCCTCAGTCTATCCATATCAAGGCATACAGTAATTGTATTTGGTCCAGAAAAGTCCAACGAACTGCCCTGCTGCTGGTTACCATAAAAGCAGAGACGCTGGGGCATCTGGCAAGGACATGTAGGGGGTTGGGAAAGGTAGCAAGTGAAGCAGTGCAGCTGTTGTAGGATACCACCAAGGAAGGCACTGATAAAGTTCTCTAAATGAAAGAAGATTAGAAAATTAAGAAGAACAAGAGAAGAAGGAGGAATGAGAAGATATAAATTAAAAAATCTGTTGATTCAAAGCTTTAAACAATTTATTATCACCAGTGTTTCTGCTCGTGATGATCAGGGATTGAAACAGTTCGAAATAAATCTGAAAAGCAGACACTGTAAGCACACTCAATTCGTCACCTGACCAATCTGTCCCTAGATCGGACCACCTGCGCCAGGTAAGGGTCGAAGAGGAGTCGATAAGTCTTGGAGAGCGTGAAGACGATTGCGTCGTAACGGGGGGATCCTTCGGAAGAGGATGTCACGAGATAAGAATTGGAAAGAGTGTCAGGGTGCCGGTTTCGAACGGGACGTGCAGGTAGTTTGTAAACTACGCCCAGCCTCGGGAGGGAGCGGGATGGAGATATGTTTTGAATTTAGACAAGTAGATGTGCAGGGAGATACACTGTCTCCGCAGGCGCCCCTTTTCGTACGCTAGGTGTTGGTTTAGGCAAGGGTTTTTCGTGAAATAGATAAATATCCTTGCGGTGGAAACAGGAAGTTCCTCTACGTGGGTGGAATCCCATTCGTTTCCCTGGCACCGAAATGTTAACCGTTGTTTTCGTACTTTTCACCGCCAAGAAATCTCTCCCACCCTCAAATGCATTTCGTGTCGAAAATTTTATGTAAAATGAGTTCTACGATATGGGAAAGTTGGGATTTATATCGGTTTAATCCAGAAATCAGAAATCCTAAAATTGTAGGCGATAAAATTTAGGAAAGTCCTAGATAACTTTGAGACGATCTTGAAAGAATAAAAAATATCGCTCCCTCTTTAAATTAACAGTATTTCTAAGCCTTTTTCTTAAACGTCAGGCCTAATTATTAAAAGCTAAGCTTGCCTAAGTAGCCAGTTGAAGTGGCCTTACTTAATTCCCTAATTTCGTTTCTGAAGACTGCTCGCTTCCTCCACCATCTGGACACATAAATACACATTTCTCCCCGAACACGTGCGAACGAAACGTGTTAAAGGAAGTACCAAGCAGCCTCAGAGACAATGCAGCACTTGAAGTAGACGATCTGCAGGCCCCGTCGGTGCCTTTTGCCCGGCGACGACAGAAAAGGAAGTGTATCGTCCCGAAAAGGAAGAAACTTGCGAAATATCTCGAGTGGTCACGTGTGGAGGTACTCGAGAAGCCCCCAGCGCCGTTACCAGCGGGAGCAATCAAAGATTTCCGGACACTTGAATGCAGGCCGGCTCTTTGGAAACGCCATTATCGGCTTGACACACTGCCGAGGCCCGTTTCCAATCTGTCACCATAGTCGTGAAGCTTCGGGGCTCCTGTGAATCGTTTTTGAACGCCTCCGAGCCGTCGGCAGGATGCGGGCTCACGCCTGGCGCGACGATTTTTACGGGTGTCAAGTGTCTGGCCAAAAATTGGTAACCGAGGCCGGGGATCTTCCTTTCGGGAACTTTCACTGCGGCACGAGGGCCTTGTGCAGACGAAACCAGCAATGAATGATTTACAGTGCTGCTGAAAAGCGCTGACGATTTATTCAAACGAGGTTGGAGGCAGATCGAGCATGCTTGGAGCTTGTTTAAAGGAAACGCGAGTGAATGGAGAACTGTACCAAGAGAAAAGTTGAGATAAGCTGGTAACTTTTGAGTTACGAGCAAATGTTCGATTAAGATTGCAAGACAAACTGCTCGTGCACGAAGTTGACGTTCTATTAAAAGGTTCTATTAAAAGTATAGTCTTGTGAAATTGAGGTTTCGAGCTCTGTCATTCCTTCTGATATCGCGAATTTTTCAGGTACTGATTCAAAACACTTTAGCTCACTTGTAATGTATTTTAGCATATTATGAGTGATATGGTATACCACGAAATGGAAGGTGTAGTTTAAGACTGTTGAAATCTATTACTTTCTCTTCATTTTTAGGCCTGTAGGGCTCCCAACTCTGTTCTGCTACTTTTATAATCATCACTCTGTTTGAAAAACTCTTAAGGGTACTAGATAGTATTTTTTGTCGAAAACGAAGCATTTCTGTTTCATTTAATTACAAAGAAATAAATTGAAGCTGAGACTTGTTCTTTGACACAAAGTTTAATAACATCATAAGCTTTAAAAACCATGTTTGTTTAGTCAAAAATGTGCATTATGTATGACGCTACAGATGGATCATTAAAGAGGCTTTTGACATAAGGTTTTGCAGTGATAACTCAAAAACGGAGGTTCCAATCGCTGCAAATTAATTTCAAGCATGTTCACAAAATGTGTAGTTTCGGTCTGAACCTAAATTAAGGTTAATAAAGAGTTTTATTCTTTATGAAAAGAAACTTAAACCTCATCGTTGACTAACGAAAAACGCATTTCATTTAATGTTGCCATTTCGTAGCTGTCATTTCCATAATTTTGCATCTTTTACAGATTCAGTGCAGAACCAGAGGTATCCTGAAGTAAAATTTACAAGAAGGACGCTCAATATCATTTCATTTCGTCACGAAACTTTTTTAAAAAGTCTCTTTAATGATCCATCTGTAGCGTCATCTATAATCCATATTTTTGACTAAACAAACATATCATTATAAAGTTTATGATGCTAATGAACATCGTGTCAAAGACCAAGTCTCAGCTTCAATTTATTTCTGTGTAATTAATTGAAAAAGAAATGCTTCATTTTCGATAAAAATGACTGCCCAAGTAGTACCTTTAAATATCACTCTTGTTACAGACAAGTAGAAATTTAAATGACTCGTAAATTACTTGCTGTGTGAAAAATTAATGTCAGATAACATTTGCACGGTATCAATGGAAACCTTGTATCAATATTGCCTTGTATAATTCAAAGTCGTCAAGTTAGGTGCCACACCCTGCATAATAATTCAAGAGAGCCACTTACAAACTCTGATTGACATGACCACAGCCAAGTGACTACCATCCCCTCCTTCCCCAGAAATCCTCCAAACACAATTCCACCTAAATTACCCCAAAACGTCACAAAGATATCCTCCGCAAGCAAGGAAGTAATTATCAACATCCACGTTATTACGCAAGCCGCCATAAGTTACACGCTGCATTACCCCTTTCGGTATCATCTGCCCTGCTCAGGGATTCCGTTCCAAGGCCGTTTACGATCGATTAAAGACAATATGAAGGGCCGATTCGTCGGCGACGTGAAAGGAACCGCTCCTCTTTGGCCTCGAGCTCGAACGCACCGTGTATAACGCGTTTAACCCGCGTCAAGTGCATCCCAGGCCGGTTCATTTAAATATTTGATTGTTACTGCTTTTCAATAGTCCCGCCGTCGATAGGTTGTACGTAGGATTTTACTGCCAGCCAGGACGACAGTATAAACGCACGGCTAACCAGTTTCGTCTAGGAAGACGGCGTTTGTTCTTCCATCGTCCGTGGCCATAAACTAGCCCCGGTCTAGCCGATCCTATGCTCGATAATGGGACACCTCTTATCAGGGGATCGAGATGGCTGTCGCGAACGGCCGGCAAATGTTCAGCTGTCGAACCAGCGTAATTTATATTCACCGCGTAATAACGTGATAAACGGAGGACTCTCGCGAGCGGTTCATCGGGATGGGGTCGCGAGAAGCTCATCGGGTTTGGATAGCGGGGAACAGTGATTTACACATTGCTAAGGGAAGGCGAGTCGAAGGAGAAAGGGATCGAGGAATTTGCCGACTGCAAGTTACGAGTTGGACGATTTTTCTCGGTGCTTTTAATACATGCAATTTACGCGCGGGTTTGCGGTATCTGATAGGCGGAAGGAGCGAAAGGTTTCCGCTTATTACGAGCTCTCTGAACGGTATGCGCAGTTCGGTAGGCTAGCTGGAATAGTTGCGCGTTCTCGATCAATTATTTGATATCGGAATCTGCTCGGCTCCTCTGACGAGATCACAAGGCCGCGGTAAAAGTGCTGCCCGCGATGTTGGGATAACAGTAGTTCTGCTCGCGAACGCTTTATCAGGCCACGCACCTGATCCTGGTGATGTCGGCGCGATCTGAGGATTCATTAGTCAATGACTTTCTAGGTAGCCACTCTCCGCGATGGCAGGTTACGTGTCTATTCCTCGTTAGGTCAGAACCAGGTGGCTACTCGAGAACACTTCTCTGACTGTGGATGACTGGGGATGACGGTGGATGAGACTGTTGATATTAAAATAGAAGTCTCTGTGGTCCTGCGACATGAATTCAGTTCGTTTCGACTATTTGTGCAAGGAAATTTTAATTATTCTTAAGGAAACCACATTTAATGGAAGAATCGTACATGCGAGACAAAAATATCGTGTCTCAGATGAGACTTTAATCTCGTGAGAGAATTATTTCTATTATTTCTATTATTTTTTAATTATTTTGTCATTAGTTTCATAAAATTATACTCTCATGGGACAAGTTTCATGATATATTTTCATAAATCTCATGTCTCGCGACTATATTTATTATTTACATTTAGTTGTTGCTGAGATTTTTGTCTCGTTATAGAAAAGTCTCATGTAAAATCTCATTGTGCATTCGCACCTTAACGTTAAGATATATCATACTCTTCAAATTTATGGATAGTATTAGATCATAAGGGAAAGTTCCTTATATTGGACCATTTAAGAAAGTACCTCCATACCTAAATCGGAAACGTGTACACAGTTTGGAACAGAAAAATTTTAGAACAATTTGATGATTGTAATTGATATATAAATCTAATAAAATAGATTGAAACGCTATGTGGCTGGTTAACAAAAATATTTTCAAACCACCCTCAATGTTCCAATCTAGAAAACTTGTTTCCTAATTTGGGCCACAGATATCCTAAATTGCCCCGTGTCTATTTTTCATTATTTCAAGTACGAATTTTTATTAAAAAATATACTTACACTCTATAAATAAAAATAATTCATAAAAATTGATCACCATTCATAAAAAATGGCACTCATTAGAATTCAAAATTTACCTACCAGTCAAAAGATCCAGCTTATATAAATTGGGAGCAAAATTGCATCAAACGGCATCGAAACAAAACCTTCATCACACTGTAGTTATTACTCATTCTACAGTGTTCTGTTTCCATACTGTTACTAAGCAACATGTGAGCTACAACCCCATGCTAAGAGATATCGCTTAAGTCAAATTTAGCCCTCCTTATTTAAAATGTGCTATGTAGCATTTCGAAATATCCGAGAAAACTGAAGTTTCACCATTTTCTATGTGCCGTCCTTGCCAAAAATAAATAAATCAGACTATTTCTAGATCTCTACGAAGCACTTAGGATTTTATAACTTTACTTACAAGGTAACAGACGCGTGGAACTTCAAATATTTCAGCTTCTCTTGAAAAATTCGAATATGCTAGATAGGACATTTTAATTAAGGACAGCAGAATTAACACGTGAATAAAGACTATGGTCCAATTTAAGCTCCGAAGTTTCTCCTATAGACCACTTTGCCCTGGTCCCATGCCACTTAACCTTATACTTATAATCAACATGTGGAAGTAAAATGGGGTAAAGTAATACGACTGCTTCATCAGCGATAAATAATCGCTGGATAATTAACTAACTGCTGTTTCCTATCGACTGACACACAATCCATCACTTACGTCGCACGTAATCGATCGCAAAGTGTCTACCACGGAATTCCTCCGTTCACGATGCGGTGGAGGAGATTAGGATGAAGAAGAGTACTGCATTCCGCGTTCATGCAACGTCATTCGACCGAGTATTAACCTCCCCTGATACCTGCGGTACCAGCTCCGTGTTGGCATCTCAGGTTTCAGTTTATCTGCTGGTATGAAGCCGCAGAGCGCGGCGGCACCTGTCGCGAGTTCGTTATTCCCCGTTGTGCATGATGCTTTTAACGAATCCACCGTAAAGAGGAAATTTTAATGCGCGCGCTTGGTCCGGGACAGCGAGAGGCCGCTGGGAAAGAAATCCTCACAGCCGGATTGGCTTGCGTTTAAACGAACCGAATTGACAGCCCGCTCCGCCGCGGCCAGACGTCGATTCTTGTAGCACAATAACGGGGATTCGACGTTTCTTGTGTGTACCCTTCGTTCTGTTAATCGACAGTGAATAGACCTCGGTGTCCTGTTTGCGCGCAGATAAAGATCCGTCGAAGAATAGCGGACAAATGAGACACGCGCAACAGCTTCACCCCGGGCCGAAGAACGAAGCATCTCCTTGAGTGTCCCAAGGACCATCGCTGCTCCCTCGAGTTATTAAATTAAATGTGTTTGTTCGTGATCGTAATTAGATGGTAATTGTATATGGAAGATTAACATGGGAGATAGGATTGCTCGACAAGGGATCGGCTGCACTCGTGTTTTCTTGTTCAGAAAAATTCAAGGTTCGGTGGAGAGGAGAATGATTCGTTAAAGAGTCAGTGGAGAATATAAAATAAAATTTCTTTACGTTAATTTGCCAGAAATATGTGAAAGCATGAACGTATATTTGGTTTCTTGGTTTGGCTTCTTTGGTTTCAGAAAAATTCAGGGTTTGGTAGAGAGGAGAATCCTTTCTCGTTAAAGCGTCAGTGGAGAATATAAAATAAAATCTCTTTGCGTTAATTTGCTAGAAATATTTGAACGTGTGAATGTGTGTATATTTGGTTTCTTCTGCTGAAGAATAGAATGGGGACTGGAATAATAGTCAAAAGTGCGAGGTAAATCTCCGCGCGTGTCTTTTATATTAATTGTAAGAAGCAACGATGCGCATTTTCAACAATTCTTTTCCATTTCCCAGAGTTGAAAAGGAGGTCTATTGTCCGGCGCTCGCTATTTTCATTTAAAACGCATCGTTTTGAAAGCAGCAGCTTTTTTCTTTACCGTGATTAATGCCACCGCGTCTTTCCTGATTCTTTTCGTACCCGTCCAGACGGACTGTCATCTCCGTACCGAATCCAGTACGGAACGAAATCTCGAAAAAGGATTCTCCACGGACGTGACCTGTCTCCTCGATACAGAGCCAGCCACGGCGCATTTAAATTTGACCGTCTCACGTTCGTGAGTCGCATAAGTTCATCCCCGCATGAGCCTCGTATCTGTTACACCGCGGTTAATCTCGAGATTCAATCCCTGGGCCCGACTGTTTCGCGCAAAAGTATAAATATACCCCTTGCTGGCTGTACTAAAATCCCTACACGGGACTGAAGTACCTTTCGACGTGTCAGAAAAATTCTGTAATAACTTACACTAATTACAGAAACTCAGTGTACAAATTGCGTTATAAAAATGGGCAACAAAATTGAAATTTTAATTGTCCTACTTTGAACTTCAAAGCTGTCTTTCCAGATACTAATTAAATTCATAACCAGTATAATTAAAAATACACCCCCCCCCCCTGATCGCCAACTTATAAATCCCAGCATCTGCAGCTAGAGGACACTCGCTGGATGGAAGCACGGGGATGCTTCTACCTCCCAAGCGCGTTCCTCCTTTCACCAAAACCCTATCATCAAGGATCACCAGTTTGTTGGACTCAGTTTTTCCTGCCAACAGTTCTGACACACCTCCGCAGGGTCCTCCGCATCATCTGATATCCATTACACGGCCCCGAACCAGCCCGGCATTCGTCTCGGGCGTAAAGGATACGCGAGTGTCCAGGGTATCGTCCTGTTTTCGTGGTAACCTCGCCAACGCCTCTTCCTATTATCTGTCTCGTCCAGGACAGTGTTGGGTTACAGGCATTACCAAGGGACCAAGAGATAAACGGCACTCAGGGACAAATGCTCGCCCAGAAGACGAGCGATAAAGTGTTCGTGTCTCTGGAGAAGGTGGGTCCGAGGGGGGGGGGGGGTGGTGGTGGTGGTGAGGGGTGGGGCGCAGGCCAACCCGTGCCTTTCGAATTTCGTCCAAACCGAGTGCTCCACCTGCCTCCATTCCCGTGCACGAACGAAATGGTACTAAGTGCTCGACGATTACTGTACATTTTATTCCTCTTTCTGGTATCTTGCTGCCTCCTGCCCGAATCACTTCGCTCGGAACCGGGCTCGAGCGTATTCCATCGGCGCCCAGGCCGTTAAATGCCCTTCCCCGCCCCGATAATCGTATCACTTGTGCCCTCGTAATTGCGCCAGATTACCGGGCCCTGCCCCACACGCTAATACACGTGGCGTTTTACAAATTGTCGCGAGCGGCGCGTGGCCATCGTCTATTTCAGTTCGATGACTGCTACGATTATTGAACATAAAGGGTGATGTTGGGTTTAATTGGCTGGACGTGGCCCGAATGGTTGTCGAAGGTGGTCGTATCAAGGAAGAAAGGTTCGGGGCTGAGGAATGCGTTTCCCCGTGTCGTTCTCATGGGTCATGTGAAATGAAGGAAGATGTAGGAACTGGGAACTTGATACCAAAGTTCAGCTTTCTGGTGCGAAGTGTTCTAACTTCTCACGCGGGCATAAAACACGCGAAAGGAAGCAGATTAGAGATTCCTTAGGCACTGATTTTGATGCAGAGTCTCAGTTTCCAGTCTTTGCAACGTTCATCCCTTCCTCACAAAATATCTCATGAGATTTAGGCAAAAGGTTCTAGCTTCAAGAACACTTCAATACTCACAATTCTTCCTTTTCCCTGGTAACGTTCAACCCCTCCATTCAAAACGCAAGCTCAAGAACCCCACCCAGCGCAGTCTCATAGACACAATATTGGTGTAACACGAAGCCGATAAAATCCGAGCTCGAGGAGGTCTCGAGCAAGCCCCAGGAGTCGTCCTCCCAGGGTCGAAGTGGAAACTCATCAGCGATTCCCTCGCAATCTCCATCAGCCTCTCGTTTTAATTAAAAAACAGGAACGGGGGAGGGGGGGGGGGGGTGGGAATACAACGATCCGGAACGAAGGAGGTCACGGTAACATTCTGTCCCAGCGCCGGGGCGTTTATTTTCCACGGTGGACAGCGAAGAGAGATGCAGATGTTTGCGCATGCATCGTTCGCCGATGCAGTCGGGGCCCCGGGGCCCTCTCGTTAAGACAAAAGGGACTCGCGGGGTCTTCTTTTCCGGAGCGGCGGACACGTAGGCATACGTCTTATGCCCGGTTGTATGCAACACGTGTTGCCCATTGGACGTCCATCTGTCGTTGACAATAGCCTTCTCGCTGACAGTCTGAAAGCCGAGCCGGCGGCCGTGCCTTATATGGCGCTCCACGGTAAGTTCGTACAATAAACGAAAGCCGCGGGCATGCAAATGAGGTGGCCGTGGCCAATCAGCAAGGTGAGGGACTCTTCGTTCAGCATCGACGCGACCCCGCCGTCGTAAGGGCATTTCGCAACGTTCTCGCGTGAATGAAGTTGCAACGTGTCCCGGGCATTGTTCCTTTTCGCTTTCGATATGGAAACTGGGGGGGCATGTGGGACGTTTTTATCCGAATTGAGTTAGGGGCTGTGGAGTTCGTGGTCAACTGCGTTGCCGGAGGTAATTGAAGGAGGTTGGTGAGTTTTTCAAGTGGAGGCTGTGCGCTGGGAGATAAAAGGGACGAGTGTGTGGACGTTTATTGATTTTCGTGTTTGTAGGGCGATAGGAGATGGTAGTTAAACTTGATGGAGGGTAGTATTTTATAGTGACTCGAGTTATGGCTGACACATTAAGCACTATAATTTGCTGATAGCTGTGGGAAGTCATTTATTTTATGGAGTATGGTTTGACGTACTGACAGTTTGGTATCGACTCAAACTCGTGCTTGTGTTGGAAAGGATATTTTCATTATTTCAATATTCAAGTCTACGAGATTAAGGGGGAACACCACTGCGACGGCCGGAAAAGTAAGCTGTTTTTAAGAAATTTTTTTCATGAATAATTTACAGTTTTCATAGAAAATTTGTATTACTTACCTTTAGTACGCTGTCTCAAGAGACTATAAAAAAATAAATAAATAGGAAAACATTCATAAATTTTAATATATTAATTAATCTTATAGATCCCCCACGCCAGATGGTCGAATGTGTAACTATGGAACAGCAGGTCCGAAATCGAATCTCATTTATTTTTGTTATAAACTTTATGAGTGTAGTTTCCGTTGTACGTACCGATTTCTTAAACAAATCATTTTTGTAATAATGGTGCGCTTTAGAAGAAAAGTTTCGAAAATCCGCGAATAAGATGGACAGTTTTTCGAGCGCATTTATAAAAATTTGTTTTCAATCAAAGAATCGGTACGTACAATGGCAACTACACTCATATAGTTTATAAAAAAAAAAAAAATTTATTCCGGACCTGCTGTTCCATAGTTACACAATCGACCAGCTCGCGCAGTTTCTAAAAGATTGACCCTAAATATGAAAACGGACCGCTATAAAAAAACAAGTATATCTTATTTTTCGGTCCTCTAAAACACATCCAAAAACCAAAGCAATCGAAGGCGGACACCTGGGATATTCTCCTTATCAGTACCATTTCCTTCCATGCTAGTTCTCTAAATTAGTTCTTGCATAAAATCTACAAACTGACTCCCCACTCTGAAAGTCAAATGTGCATATTGAAAACTGGGACGAAGATTGTCAGCCTAAAACAGGCGGAAAAGCGGATTCCAGAGGAAGTGTCAGTGGTGGTTCCAAGAATAGAATCGAAATCCTTGCAGCTTCTATTCAGGATCGCGGTCTCATAATCGCGGCGATATTTAACGGGACGCCGCTAAAAGTAATGGTCCTTTTAGAAGAGGGCAACGGTGCAATAACTTACGAATTACAAATTCAAGCGCGTTGCCGCGCGCAGAGCCGGAGCCTTCGCTCTCATAAGCCACGATATTTCACGGCCAGACGTCGGCTCAGGGTATCGCATCACCCCTCGGGGATAAATCGCCGTCAGGAGGATCTTTCATCAACTTTAATTCTTCCGATTCTTTCTACGGGCCGTGCTTTTCGGTATGATATCTCGGGAGATTAACCCTTGAACACAGAGAGATCCGCCGAAGCGAAAATGATCCACGAAACTGGCCCTCCCCTTAGCCCCCCCCCCTTCCTTTCTCTCCTTACCGCGGCAATTTCGATGATTAACTTTGGCCCCAGCCGGGATTACGTTCCTACTTTGCAGGCTCGTGTGCCGCTCGTTGAACGGGACGAGCGTAATTCTGAGTTACTGCCGTGAAAGGGGGGGGGGGGGGGGGCTTTCGAATGTAAACAGAAAAGTTAATTGTGAAAAAAGTCCGGGGAAAGGGAGTGGGCGCAATATCTTCTGCGCGACTAAAAGGAAACTGGCTGGGAAAGGGAACTGTTATTTGTAGGCGGGGAAGAAGGAGCCAAGATTGCCTTTGATGCAGGTATTATGGCTCTGTATATCCACTTTCAGATATCTATGCATATTTTTAGTAAAAGGTCTGCTTTTTCTTGAGCTCGTTGTGTAATACAGATAATATTATTAGCAGCAGTAGCATGAATATATCCGTGTGATCAATATTCATACGTTACAGGAATCTGGTTCTATTTAAAAGAATATCGTTCAAAGTGAAAGGTGCAGATATTTTCACATCAAGTTTCATTCATAAAACAATTGATCGTGAATATTTAAGGAATGCCTGTCGTGCTTGATGAAAGCCCCCTCCAAAGGGTTTAAAACAAACAAAAGCAACGCTTTCAGAATCACTTCATTCGTGTTCCAGCAATCTCACACCTCCAAGGGTATTACAAATTAGAGTCCGCAGGTATGCAAACGCGACCCCGCCAGTAAAACACAAGTCGTTCCACGAACGAGTCGAAATTAAATCGTCAAGAGTGCCCAGGACCAGCCAGCATCCCGAATGACCGTCGTCGATGCTTTCCGAGGCAGTTCATTGGATTATCTATCGTTTCACCGAAAATACAGGATATCTTTTCCCAGAAGGGATTTGCTGGCGGGCCACTGAGCCGCAGGGACGTCGTTAATCCCAAGACGATGACCGAATTCGGTTGAATCGACGGAATCCTCTCTTTCGTTCCGCGTGATCCCGCTGCGTAAATTCTGCCTACCTGATCCGCGAAAGCCGACGATCGTTTCGCCTTTGCTCGAGCTTCTTCTGTTTCTCGAGCACGCGAACGGAGAACTGTTGGCGACCAGCGGTAGCCCGAAGATCGACGGGATCCGGGACGAAACATACTACGTCTGGGGATTCACGTGTTTGGACCCCTTTCGCCTGGGCAAACATGTATCATATTCAATATCACGGTATATCATAATTCCGGCGGCGCTCTTTCTGCGACTTTGCAGGATTTCCTCCCGAGATTTCGGGGCATTATGTTCTCTCCGCTCGTCTCGTGTTACCCGTCTGCTGGAATTCAAAACAGACACTTAAACCTTTTGGGGATGGACGTCACCGGCGTGTGGTTCTCTTATGCTGGACGACGTCTGAATAATATCGTCGACATGTGGTGGAATTATTGGAGAACCAAGGTTTTGGGATTGCTAGTGGTTACTGACTAACTGTGGATGTCTGGTAATGCTCTATTTCTACTTTAGAAATTTGAAATGAAATGGACGTGAAGTGTAGTGAAATTGAGCTGATGATATACAAATGTCAGATTTAAGAGAATGCAGAATTACATTAGACATCTACTTGGGGCTAACATGGACGTACTCCTAGGTCCATGGAAGTCCCAGGACGTCTATGGAAGTCCTAGGGTACTGGAAATATTTATCGCATCACTCGAATAACCACCTTATCACTTATACCTCTCTTATTATTAATAGTATGAAAATATTATTACATAAATGTGTAGTTTACTATCTTAGCAAAAACAAGCCATTTTATCAATCATATTGCTTTGAAAATTGTGCATGTGTGTAACTTTCACACTGACGCAGTAAATATTCCCAGTACTATATACAATATTGTGTTGCGTGGAGATTTGAGAAATGGAGGATTTGGAGGGTTTAAGATGACGAATGTTGTCCATCTACTTCCCGGGAGATTCATTTTACCAGATACCCTGGAGGATATTAAAAACCTCATCTGAAGTTGTTTTCAGCGATGCCACAAATGGTTTCGTACGCACCTGTATTTTGCAAGCTCGCGTCCCGCGATTGTGCGGAACCTCATTCGACGACCAGCGTGTTAAATTACTCCTCCAAACAGACCGGACGTTTATTACGGCTGTCTTAATGGGAAATTTTTCTGCGTCATGACGTCGTTAATATCCACCCAGGTTTCGTTCACCTTACCCATAACGTGGGCTGTTTCGAGCATGTCATGAGATATTAATAACCCAATATTGCCAGCTAACTTTCGTCAATCTGCTCTTTATGGAAACCTATTCCGCCAACCAGTAATCTATTACTTGCCTGCCAATCCTATGCACAATTGTGGAACAGAATGCATCGTTGAAGCATTAACAGATCCTGTGGCAGCTCGTGAAGAGGAATCTATCACGTTGTTAGAAAAATTAATTGATGAGTGAATTGAAAGGGGTACTGCACACACGCAGCCAATTTTCACTAAAGCTAGGAAAATCTGCAGGTCTCACTGCAATGGACAGGAAACTACTCAGCAATTGCAACTTCCCCATTTGCGACAAGCTCAGAGACATCTATTGATAGCAGTATGTCAGTAAAAGCCTCAAAAGATTGGACTTTAACGCCATAATCAAACTGAACCCCAACAAATTTATTTCAGAAGAACGAAAACGAACACGCACTAGAAAAATAGTAAATTATAACAGAATTCAATACATCTCAAAATCTACTCATTGTCAGTAATTTCTCCTAAGATCTCTCAAGAACCACTCGCTGCAGAGATCCACCTACCGCGTACACGGAATTAGCATCCTAATATAATACAGACAGTATTAGATTGATGCAAAATTTCGTTCACATTTTTTAACCAAAGTGTTTTTTAAAAGGGAGAATATATTATAATGTTTTTATAATGAAAGTATTTTCGTTTAGCCACTTTTCTGGCCAAATTTAAATTCCTCCACGAAAAAGAAAGTCATCTTTTCAGGCTATAAACTCTAAAGTCTTCAATCCAATTCTGAACCTATTCCTCGTTGTTTAAACGCTTACCGAATAGTCTATATTGCATCGACCTAAACTGGGGCATTGAGACCAAAAACTGACTAACACATTGAAAAAAAATTAATTTTTCCTATTTTATATGAGTAATACAGCCTATTGGAATACATTATTGCTATTACATCAATTTCGCAAAAAATGTGGGTTTGTCCGTTTTTGCTCTCAATGCCTCAACTATGTATAGGCTGGGTGAAGTAAGTAGGACTTCCCACTTTAATCAAAGTACTGTTTCCCGTGTTACGGCGACAATACATGGCCCCGCATTATGACAGAGTAGAAGAACTTGCTGGCGACGACTTCTCACCTGCTACCTTTTTCATTCAATGCTACCTTTGAACGCAAAAGTTCATAATGGCCAACTTCCTTCTGGTCCCAGGAAATGCAACGCAGAACCTTATGTCCATATCAGTTCAATCCCTACCGGTGATCCTCATTTCTAACTTAAGGTAGGCAACACCGCTAGTAGAAGCCTAGTAAGTGTAATAAAAAAAGACATTTCCAGTGACCGAAAGAATTTTGCACGGACCTAATAAATAGGAATATGGATGTATGTATACAAATTTCAATTGCGAAAACACCCCATCTCTGTAGGAATTGAAATACCCCGAGGACCCTCGCGATGAGCCAAGGCACCGACGATTAGTAGGGGTTGTAGGACGGTGCATGGTGGACGGACGCACGCACAATGTAACGATGCAAATTGCGGGCGGTCTGGCCGAGACAAAAGTGTTTGCTCGCGCGATTTGCGGTCGGCGAGAGAGCCAGATATCCCGGAGGCGGCGGATTTCAATTACGAGTCTTCAGCGGCTGACAGACGCACAGGGGCTGGCGGTAGCTCATTCGAAATTCGGTAGCTCGGCCGGAGCGCCTCACGGTAATGAAACATTCGCAGCGCACCGCAAATTGCCCCTCGCCGTGCCACGGCAAGAAACCAAATGTTTTCGACCGCCTACTTGTATCTGGCCTTTCCTTCCTCCTCCCGTCTTTTCTCTTCCCTCCTTTTTTCCTTCCCTTCCACCCGGTCGTCCTGCCGCTTTTTTTCTCCCCCGCCGCCCCTCGAAAGCTTCGTTGCCGGCGTCGCGCACTTCGCGGCGGCAATCTCGTGTGCAATTATTGGTTTTCGTGCCGGGGCAATCTCGCCCGATGGGACCGCGGCTACGTGTTGTTTTCGTGGACCGCTGGTGGAAGGGAATTACGAAATACTGGCGGGTTGTGTAATGCGTTCGCTGGCAGGGGGGAAGGTTGTACTGTGAACGTAACATTTTCTTTTTGCGCCGAAGAGGGGGCTTTTTAGCTCTGTGTGGTGATAGTTGAGTCGTTCGGGGCTTTGGTTCTTATGCTGGTAGGATTTCAGGCTTTCGGGTGTGGGCTATGCGCTGCTGGAACTGGGCTGGGGCACTGTGAATAACCAGACAAAAGAAAAAAGGGAAAAGAATAGTACCTAACTACAAACTTAGCAGTCCTCTGAGGAAGATTCTCTGTGAAGTATTAACTTGTTAACTGGGCCATTCGCTAATCGGAATCTATCGTACCCTTTTGCACAAGTGTAATTGAGGACCTTGCAGCGAGACGGGTGCAGCTCCATTTTTTACAAGTTTTGAGTTTATTTTGATTTATTGCAAATAAATAAGAATAATAATAGAAATAGAAATATTAAAATTAATATTAATATTTTTATTGCAGAATGTTTTTTCGTCAAAAACAGAAATAAAAACTTATCAACTCGATAACTACTACTTATCCTGCGAAAATGTTAAGTCAAAGCAATAATTTTATAAACAGTTTTTTTTCTAATTTACTCGTAGTTGGTGAAGATGCAGCAGCATCCCTCTTGCTGCAAGGTTCTCAATTAGATATCAGCGTATCACAAATCCCTTTTACTTGTAAAAGTGACACAAAGATTCCAGAATCTATCCAATACAGAAATTCCACCAGTCAAAGAAACTATACAAACACCTGAATTCCCCTGCCAGTGAAAATATCAAGACCCTTTCACCGATCGGGGCAAGTAACAATATCCCCGTTCGAAACCGCTTTCGCATTCAGCGCGCTGCGCTGCGTTAATTGCGGGGGCTGCGCTTCGGCTGGAATTTTAAGAAATTAATCCGTGGCTGGTTGCGTCCAGGGCACAGGGTGGACCACTTCAGACAGCAATAACGTCGAAACCACGGGCGTGACTCTCGTTTCCACAGGATCGCTTTACCCTCAGCTATTACGTTCCCACGTGCTCATGGGAGAGCGAGAGTAGCAGTATATACCAGCGATATGCCGGCTCCGTAAGACCAGGTGGTACGGTATAACATTGGAACAGCATTCCACGTTGCAACTGATGCGCGGCGCCGTGCAGTGGCCGCTGCACACACGACCCCCGTAAGACCGATGAACGTGATAGCACGTCACGACGACGAAGAAGAACAAGAAGAAGAAGAAGTAGCTGAAGCTCTATATACCCGCATACGTTACCACGGCTATCTCGACCGAGTGGAATTTTCTGGCTAGCTTGAAAAAGCGGCGCAGCTTCACGGCAGTGAGAGTCTTGGCCATGGTGGCAATGAGGGGCGATGGCTGTTTGGCTTGATGGAAACTGTGCCATCTTGAAATAACAGGTCGCTTCCATATAATCGATCGGACGAATAGAGTGGTGTTCTTTATAAGTTCATTCAGCACGAAGCAAGAGATAAACAGAACATTCTTTGAACACAGAGCATTCTAAGTTTTGAGTAGTTTTACTCAATGTGGTGAATGTTATGCCTAGATGAAGGTGTAAGGGAAAAACAGGGAAGGTTCACCCTCTACTGGATCAAAAGAAGGAATGTCCCCAGTCTTCCTCCTTGCATTAAGTATTTCGGATTAGTGTAAGCTTGCTCTACGTCAGGA
The DNA here is from genome assembly GCA_947577245.1 of Andrena bucephala. Taxonomy (NCBI): domain Eukaryota; kingdom Metazoa; phylum Arthropoda; class Insecta; order Hymenoptera; family Andrenidae; genus Andrena; species Andrena bucephala. The sequence continues at coordinate 44,837,126 of OX387715.1, read as the reverse complement.
GCCCTCGGTCATTACTGGGTATGTTTTATCATGTCCGTTAGGACGTCAAGGATGCAAGGATGTACTCTTATTCGCCTGATTCTCTTTTACTTATAATTTCTTTATGACCACGTGCTTAGCAATGCTACAGCTAACTGACTAGAGGGCACTCGAGACTCTCACACACATTCACTCTTCGCTACACACATTCGTATATATACAACAGTGTACACGGTGGCGGATTTAACAGGGCGGATGACGAGCAGTTGCCGCTCTGGGTCCCATCTCCAAAAAAAATTATGATTAGGTATTGGTATTCAAACACTACATTTTTTTTCTTCGTACTACTACATCGTACGTACTTGGCCCGTTTTTAGTAAACTATCTCTTCATTTTCCCGAAGAAATGGGCCTCTCAGAACGTTTATCTTTTTTCTTAAATCCGCCACTGTGTGTACGCATCTTTGTTTTGATAATAATACAAGTGGGCACTTATTTTGTTACAGTATTCTGCAGTGTGCCACTTAAAAAACAGTAAAACCATTATCTTTGTACTTAGTTCCTTTCTGATGCCTAATCAGAGTATAAATTCTTCATATTATGAACAATGCAGATAAGTTTATCTAATCTTGTTTCTTTACTGATGGACTAAAGTATTAAAACTTGACTTTCTCAATAAAGCTGTTTTGTGAGATTCCTTGTTTTTCCCCTTACCCTTCAGATAGAATGTACTCATGGTATATGCATATGAACTGTTCTCAAGGTTTTCTGTTAGTGGAGAGTGTATTTTATTTGCTTAACACGTGAGAAAATGGGAAACAATCTCTGGCACAGGTAACGTTAAGCCGGGAATCCACTTAGAAGCTAAGCTAAGCTATGCTATGCGATGCTATGCCGTGCCATGCTACGTTTTAAAAAAATTAGCTTCGATACATTCTTATGGAACCGTTTCCACCAAAAGCTAAGCTAAAACATAGCATAGCATAGCTTAGCTTAGCTTCCAGGTGGATTCCCGGCTTTAGTCTCTGCGGTAGAATCGATGCACCCAAGTGTAGGTATCTGAGGCTTGATATCGAACGTGTTAACATTTGAGCCAGACCATGATCCTAATTTGTGTATTTCCCATGTGGAGTTTGAGACAGTTCCTGTTTTCTAGAAGATTGAAGATGGATACAGGCTTTCTGTGCACCCATGTGCATCACCACGAATCCTGCACTTCTATTTCCTGAAAAGCATCGAGAGTATTATCTGAGAGCCCATAAATGGTCCTCTCTGTACTCTTCGTACAAACCATTCCCTGCGCAAGCGGTCGTTCAGAAAATGTCTGATCGATTCGAAGAGTTAATTTGCTTTCCTATGAAGCAGCGTTCCCACATATGTCACAGTCATTGGCCCCGCTGAAAAGTGCCCGACTACGAGCTCGTCACGTGCACCAGGTCGATAGCTTCTTCCTCGATCGCTCGGTGCGTCTCGTTGCGCGGTGAATCGCGCGTTATGTACTCGTTTCAAAACCCTATAAAAGCTGTTCTCGCTGGCCGCCGCCAGCCGAGGCAAGAAGCGCCATGAATCTTGAGAAGACCTAGTTCGCGGCGTGACAGGTACCTCGGTAAGTTCGACGGTACGCCTGCAGTTAATCGTGGTTAACGGCCGATGACGCATCCTGCTCAACTGCACCTGGTATCAACATATTCATCCTTGCATTCCCTCATGGTACACGCTATTCAACACGCAGAATACGTGTCGGTCCCGCGGAACCTCACAATCGATCCTCATCCCTTATCGAGATAGCAGATGATCTGCGGACGATGATGACTGGTTGAATCTTGATTGAGGAAAAGAAATGAAATCTGTTGCTGCCCATCGAGTCACGTACGCTGTTTGCGCCACGCTACGGACTCACGTTGGACCGATTGGTTCATTAACTTAATTAATTTCCAATCAGCACTGTCGCCCACTTTTTGCCCCGACATTTTTCTTTCCCCTTTCGCCGAGTTCCCCGATTGAGAAGGGGAAAAAGCAGCGCCAAATTTCGCTAATTAAGTATCGTCACGTTGATCAGGCAGAGTAGGCGGTGTTTTACCATACATTGTCAGGGAATCCACCTGCCCGGATAATTGCGAGATAAAATATTTGAGCTTCTTGCCGGGCGGCCACACACGAGCGACGCGCTTCTTCAGGGAGCGGCAATTAGGGGATCCGATCCGAAAGTATGCGAGCTAATTGTGAATTGAAGAGGCCGCTGGACGGAGGAGGACCGCCCAGACGCAGCTGGGACGAGCATTCGTCAAATAATTGACAAATGAATTTAATTGCCGCCCCTGGTTCTTGCTCAGCTACCGCCAGGACCCCGATGATGAAACACTCGCGGCGTTAATTGCCGGATGATTTAAGGACGCTACCGGATGGGTCATTTATTTCTGGCGTTCCGCCAACACTGTGACTTTCCAGTCTTTCCCCCCGTGATCCGCGTACACTTCATTAAAGCTGTAATTTACCACGTTTCACTATAGCGGCGTTACAATGTGAAAGTTTCACCATTCCCCTTCTGTAGAATGTTCCTGCATGAGCTGCTTGATGGATCGGTTGCAAGATCACGTTGAAATCGATAGTGGGATAGATAGCCTGGTTGCATTGTGCTGCATTCGGAGTTAAGGGATACTTTGTTTCCCTGTGCAAACCGACTTGTTCTGCAGCGGTGAAAAACGCGGTTCCTTTAGGTTGCCTTGGCCAAATAAGGCGATCCTGAGAGTTTTTATCGCGGTATCGGCGGCTAATTTACTTTGACAAATACGGATCGCTCGTTTGTCGTGTAATGCGGCTATGGTATTCGTGATTCGCGCCATGTTCGACACCGACCTACTTCGATCAGCCGTGAGTTATTCTCGCGGATGTTTTAGAGCAGATGGGCGAGATTAAGGCGAAAGGAATATCGAATGCGAGATTTATAATTGAACAAGTGGTGACGAATAAAACTAGCAAGTAACACCGAATTATACAGAGTTATAATTCTTTATTAAAACGACAGGAATACTGACACTTCAGACACGTTAAGCATTGAATACTAATCTATAAACCTGTTGAATCCTGAAGCTCTCTACAGAAATAATTTATAACGAGCCCTGAACTTATTAGTATCCCGGTGGAAGGTTCGTATCAAAGTCTACTGACGTGCAGTGCAACCTTATATTTCGCGATAAAAGCAGGAACACCTGGTGCTCGGATACTTATAAGAAAATATGGGGGAGATCTAGCGAAGAATATGTTCCAGCGCCAGTAACTTGGCGTGTCACTGTACTTCCATACAGAACCACCTGTAATAAAATACAGTTTTAAACGGAGGACTCAGCCAGCTGCTGAAAGACGAATTTTTCTTGGGCGAGTCGCCCGGCGAAAATCGCGGCAGTGAACTGGCCGAGGTACGAGCTCTAGCTGCTCGAAACGGAGTCGGCCGCGCTCGTATAGCCCGGTGGATTTAAATTTAAGCCGTTCGTCTCCCGGCGAACGACTTTCGAATCATTAGGATCTCCATAAACGGTGGATGGCCTAACGAAGCTTCCTTAAAATACGGGATGTACGAGTATTACGACCGGCCGAAAGGGAGCGGAGCGCGGCGGGGAGGAGTGAAAAAAGGAGGAGCGACAACGGCGGAGACGAGGCCAGGCCCGATTCACCTAAAAGTACATCTGCCGCCTACCCGGTAACCGCACTTGTAAATCAAGGCACGCGTGCGCGAGACCGAGCACTAAACCTCATAGAAGGGCGCGCAGTGCCTATGGATGGACCTGAATTATTAATGCAAGCACGCTTACTGGTCCAATCAAGTCCTCCCACCTGGCCACCTGGTCAATTCCTGGGCCATGCTCCTTTAGCCAGGACCGTCATATTTAAAAGCGTTGCCCGCATGATCCTCGACACGATTAAGCTCTTCGGCGTCTCTTAAGGATCTCCAGCCGAGAAAAAATAAGGAATCAAAGCGGCCCGACGCGACCCTGGTCCTTGAACGGGAGAAACAGCTCGGGGCTAATCTGGTGTTTCGCGTTTTAGACGCGGGACCCTTTGCGGAATGGATCCAGCGTGGACGGATGAAGAATTGTGGGCACCCAGCGGCGAGTAGTCGGTGGAGGTGGTTCGTGAAGATTGAGAATGTTGGGTGACAGAAGTATTTGCAACATACAAGGGAACACCGCGAACCTGCACTCACCGATTGAAACACAACTTTGTGGGTTTAGAGAGTGACTCAAGACAAGAACAACGGTATGTTTCATTCGTGCCAAATTACCCTTTAAGGATGTGGAAACTAACCTCAAAATCAAATAGGCACTCCCACTTTTTTGCGTATAACTCCTAAAGAAGAAGAGATAGAAAACAATGTTTGAAACAGAAGTTTAATGTTACAATAAGCGCTGCAAACTTGCGTTAATAAAATTTTCAAAAGAATTTTAAAAAAATACCCTGACGGGATTTTTTTCTTTCGAATTGTGTTGACGCAAGATTGCCGCGCTTATTGTAACATTAAACATTTGTTTAAAACATTTTTTTCCGTCTTTTGTGCTTTAGGAGTTATACGCGATAAAGTGGGAGTGCCAATTTGACTTTGAGGTTAGTTCTCACGGCCTTAAGGGGGTATTCTGGTCTAGTGCGCGAGTTTCATGACCATTTTTGAGAATTTTTTATGGGTAATGAAAGTAAGTGTACTACACAAAGTTTTTCCTAAAATCTTAATCGTCCTTTTAAATACATTTACAAATTTTTTTTGTCGTGAAAAAATTAATATGACATGTCTGTATGAAGACGTGAAAATTTTGCATTTTGCCATGATGCTGCAATGATTCAGCCTTTCGTAGGCATCTGAAACAAATGATTAATGAAAAATTGTATTCAGTAAGAACATGGTTATCGTCTGGATCGAGATTATTCATTGAAATTAATTTTTCACAAAATGGCGCCATGTTGAACAGAAAGGTTCGCCAGAAAAAACGAACTTATCGGTTCTGTAAAAATTCTGAAAAATGTTCATGAAACTCGCGCCCTAAACCAGAAACCCCCTTAAAGGGGGGATTGGGTACGAATTAAACTTAGCATTGTTCTTTTCTTGAGGCACTTTAACTCAAAAGGTTGCGTTCCAATCGGTGAGTACGGGTTCACGGGGTTCTCTTGTTATAGCTGCAGTTCTTCATATGGAACCCTAAATTTCCGTCAAATGTGTCCATTACTCTGATAATTCTAGAATACTTACTTCGCTGGCCCAGAAGATAACCCAAAGATTGAGAAGTGGGTGGTGGGTACAAGAGAGGTTCCACTCAGTCAGAAAAGATCAATCCCCCCGGAGAATACTTGTCAAACGAGCGAAAGTTCCACCCTCGAGGGGGCGAGGAGAAAAAAGTAGGGGGCCGCAGTGTCGTAGACTATCACCACCAGCGAGGCAAGAACCTGAATCTACCTGAGGTAGAGCGTGCGTGCACGTACGTCTCCCATGCGTCGGGATGCCCGCAGAGTGGAGGCAGTGGGAGAAGCACGGCACGAGATGGTATGGGAGGGCGTCGGGTCGGCGCGTGGGCGGCCGCAGGCAGGACGCACGTCTCGGAGAAAGAGAAAGACGGTCTCGTGGTATGCCACGAGGCCGAGGGAGCCGTTCGGGAAGGAGGGGGGTGGAGGGGGGGGGCTCACTCGGTGGAGGATGGAGAATAAGAAGAGGGCGAAGAAGGAAAAGAAGAAGAGGAAGGCTATGACGAAGGAGCAGAGGAGGAGTGTGAGGTGGAGGAAGAGGGAGAAAAGGAACAGAAAAGGTAAGATAAACGACGGGGCGAGAGGGGGGAGAGGAGGGTGGAAAAAAGGAAGAGCGCGAACGTTCTTCTATATCCGCGTATGGGAAAGGACGTGACGAAGAGAAAGGAGAAGGCGAGGGAGAAGAAAGGAGAGGAGGCGATCCGAGAGCTCGATCCTTAGCCGGTTAGGAATAAAAGGAGTTTTATATGACGCCGTGGTTTATGGCCGTGGGTTTTATCTGATCGCGTTGCCACCGGTGCGGATTTCGCAATAAATTAGGCCGAGGTGTAATTAAAAGGGCACCGGTTGCAGTCGACTCGTGACCGTCGTGTAGCCACTACCGAACCAGGGGGGATCTTCTTCTTTCTCGTCTTTATGAGGCCACGAAATCCACGATGCGACCTTCGTTTCGGAGATAAAGGATACTGCCGGATTGGTCCGGCGGGGCTTGTACGGCTAATGTCTCGGGGGTCGAACCTTTCGTATTATGGTTGCTCGTGGCGCAGTCCGAATTAGGAAATAAAAATTGCCACGGCCCTTCGCTTCTTTTTGCTGCGAGATATATCTTGGACGAAGCAGTGCGCTTAATGGTAATTTTAATACCGCATAAATACAATTCAACGGCAGAAGCTTACCGACGTATAAATTAACCTATTAACCCCACTCAGAAAATGCGATTAAGTCAGTAATCAACGGGCACGTGCGATAATCGCAGTTAACACAGTCTTATCAGGAAAACTAGCTGTATTTTTTAATACCAATATTCAATTTCTATTAGGAATGGACAAATTGAAATACACCTCCACCATGGAAGTCACAAGTGACTTACTCGCTGGACCATATAGAAAGGGACGTTTTATGCATCCATGACTCACCAATGGGGCACATATTGGTAACGACATAGTCGGGAGCAGATACTGACTGAAAGTTCAACTGTTCAGTGATGCGAAATTGCCATCGAGTCTGTGTCCCTGCCACATCCTCCCTGGAGCCAAGCCAAAAGCGGCTGGAGCAATTCGGTGCTTCCGCGAGCCCGCGCCGGTAACGAGGCGAGTCGCGACTAATTTGTTCGTTCGGCAAATTGAAATTACACGTTGCTACGGTGCCGGTTTTCTCGCGGCTCGCCGAGCCGCTGAATTATCGCCCGAACCACGAAAAAGGGACTCTCGAAACCAGCCAGAGGAGAGGCTCACCTCCGTGACCCGAGATAATGTCGGCTGCCGCACCGACTTTCACCCGACTTTCTGTTCCACCCTCGTGCACCGTGCTGTTATTAATTTCGCGAGTCTACTAACGACCAGCTTATTATTCCACGTGAAATTTTGCGTCAACTTTTATTGATGGCCGGCTCCGCGCCGGGGCCAGGGCCCCGCGCGCTTTAACCTTAATTTTAGCGTCCCCGCGCGGCGGGACGGTGAAACGCGCCTGCCTGCTGCGTCATGATCCTTCCTCGATGATTGAATACGATGCATTTGGCGGCACGTTGGTACGCTCCACGTGTCACGAGTCGTCTTTCTGCCGATTTTGCTTGTCATAACTTGCTACGTTAATGCAGCCTCGTAATGCGCCAGGCTGTGGTGAAACTACTCTCCCGCTTCCTGGATGGAGGATGGGCTCAGATTGAAAAGCGTTGATCGAAGTGGGAGGTAATTTATTTAGTCAATTAACTTTAAGCAATCAGTGGAACTCGCGTCTTCAAAGTTTCTCTTTAAATATACCATGTAGGTACACTTTGGAGGGTAAATAGAAAATGTAGGGGTGTAAACTGGGGGAAAATTGGCAATACAGGGTAACATTGGAGGCTATGCACACGAACATATGAATTCATATGCGAGATGCAGATAATAGGTATTCGATTGTTTAGACGTTTGAGGTTAGGTGTTGTCCAATAATCGGACAAGAAATAAAAAAATTAAAAATATAAAAGAGAGTTGAATCCTTTTGCACGTAAAAAGAAACGAATTTAAGTGTTAATCATAGGCGTCCGGAACGGGGTGGGGGTGTAAAAGGGGCAGCTGCCCCCCCCCTCCTGGCTTTAAAAAAAAATCGCTTATTTTACAAAGCTGATCTTTATTAAGTTTATACTACAAAAAGGGAATATTTTTAAATTCCGGTTTTAAATTTTTAATTAAAATAGCAATATAAAATGGTTTTAAAAAGGCAAGAGGGGTATATTTTTCTCTATCATCATCCCAAAGTTGCCCTCTCCCCTGGAAAAAAGTCTCCGGACGCCCTTGATGTCAATGTGGTGTGTCACTTCAAATTAGTAAAACTTTAGCTGTTTATATGATTAGCCAATTTTACCCCGGTTGCGGGGTAACAGAAAGAAGGAAAAGGACAAAAGTTTTATGTGTTTTCATACTTGTAGTACAATTACAAAAGATGCAATGTCGTAATAGGATACTTAAAGCATCTGTAAAAATATTAAATTTTATATTTCATCAATAGCTTAGTGCATAAATATTGTATGTCCACTTTGTGTGAAATTTGAATTTTTATATGCAACAAATAGTTCTTGCCTGTTTCATTATGCTGTATACAAATCACATTTATATCTATTTCATACAATTATCAAAAATATTTTTCTTCATTGTATGGTCTTGAATTTTATGTATCATTGCCATTGCATGTTTAAACCTATTTTTCCTGAAAACGCTAAAAGTGGACAAACAATACTTCTGCACTCAGCCATTGATATAACAAAACGTTGCAAAAACCTGCCAATGTTTCCCCAGAGTTCGGTATATTATTATTATTAATTGTCTTTATTATTCAAGAACAGAAAAAACCTGAATATTTACAGATGGCATAGACAATAAAATTAAAGGCGAGGCTCCAGTGGCAACACTGTTGGGAAGCCCAACCCTACTATAAACTAAACTAATATAGAGGCAACAACAAACAAACTTAACAAATTTTAAGAATAAACTATGCTGTAACTGTGATTTTGCAAGATAATAGCGCACACAGATGTATCCATGAGACGCAGGACGTTTCACGGGAAACGATCAACGATTTCTCACGTCAGGCAGCATCTGACAACAGGAATTAACTCGTCCAAGTTGCCCCGATGGAATCCAGTGGTAGAAGAAGTGACGATCCTAACGTCCCGCGGAGTTTCCCATAAGACCGTGGCTTCCCTCGAAATGTGTACTTTTTTCCAGCGGCTCTGCTGGTACGCGAGACCAGCTTCTGCTTACAGCTCCGGCGCTTCGGAGCCGTGACCGCAAAACAAATATCATGAAATTTCTAGGAGCACGCCCGCTGCTCTCACGACTTCCCATCCTCTATTTTCATCCTCGCGTTCCAATCTTCTTTTTACTCTGCTCCTCTCTCAGGCTTCTCTTACTTTCGAGGATTACTTCGACCTTAGCTCCTTCATCATTCATCATCCGATTCTGGCTAAGACTATTTATTCCAATCACTCCTTGGAATTTAGAGAATTCCACCACAATAATTACTTGCGTCTCATCGAACTGTAATCAACATCTTTCCTCCTAATTTTCGAGATCCTTCCAAGCACCTTCCTCCGCCTTTTCTCCACGGTTTAATCATTCACCCGCTACATCAGCATATTATAATACTTCAATACCTACTCTGTTCATTACAGAATTCGTCATTTCTCCGCAATTATCACCCCTTTGTTGATCGAATCTATTCAAGGTTCTTTCTCTGCTCCTCTTCCTTCATCCACTTCCTTCTACAATAATACACTCTCTTCCTTCCCCCCCAAGCCTCACTCCCTCTCTTCGCCCGCTCGTCCACCGGCTTCTCCCGTTCGAGGATCCCGAGGAGAGATAACCCTTATAAACTGGAGCATTAGTAAGGCGCGGAGCAGCTCCGTGAGAGAGTATCTCTGGATCTACACGCCGCGAGAGGGGCGCAAAAGGTGTTCCACAATGAGGTCCGGGTATATAAACCATATCTGCATCGCCGGCATCCTCTTCGTGGCCTCTCGGGAGTGCATGGACCACCGCAATGTTATATCGCGCTGCCATGTAGATGAGAGTAACGCCGGCCGCTCGAGTAACGTCCGGATATATCTTCGCGCGGCCATCTTAGCCGTGGTCCCGCTCCTTGGACTCTTACCCGAATCTATGTAATTATCAATCGGACGGTTATTCGTGGAAGCCAGGACCCAGGGCCCCTTTCCCTGGCGATTTCGTGCTGAAGAGAACAGAGGGACTCGGGGATCTCTGGCCTCTCGCTGTCACGCGATGTTCTCATGGCGAGAACTTGAAAAACAGATGCACATACGGAGCTAGATGAAGGTTAGCTTTGTAAACTGGTGTGATGAACGCGCGTTGGAAGTAGAACGCGATTCATGGGAGTCAGTGCTATTATTCTCGCTGTACTGGGATTGGCGATGACTCCCAATTTATCACAAGTGAAGATGCAGATTGTGGAAACAACTATGGGCGTTTAGTTGCGGAACGACCTGTCGTGCAGGTTTTGGCAGATAGGTGGCTAGTTGGCGGTAGATGAATTTGGGCAGCAGAAAAAGATTGAGTAATATCCCCAAAGATTAAAGTTGAAATTTATTCACTCTAAAAAGGTGAAATTGACCCCTGAAAATCCGGCTATTTTCCGATTTTGTGTTATAACTCGCGAACTGTAAGAAATGTGAGAACTGTAACTTGCCAAATGATAGTCCTAATTAAAACAAGTAACTTTTTCCTGAAAACTTTTTTCAATCAATGTTTTTCGGTCAGTTGGAGTGAATTTGGGCAGCAAAAAAAATTGCGTTGTACTCAGAATGAATTCACCTACATATCCACAAAGTTTCATAATTTTTTTCATTGCCCAGTTTGGGATTTTCCCTTGTCAAAAGTATGAGGGTTGAAACTTGGTAACCCAACATACATGAAAATGGTTAGTCCTACGAAAAAACTCATACAACCTTTTTTGTAAAGAATTTCCTAAGATATAAATTTCATAATAACTATTTTTGTCGTAAAACTGTTAGATAACGAGATTTTCGCGAAAAACATATTTTTTTTACCTCCAACCCCCTGTAAATTTTTTAGCGAATATCGGATCGATGGGGCCTTTTGACATATGGTTACAACGACAAAATAAAGGCTCCATCCAAAATTTAGCTTGCTGGGAATTGTTTCGTGAATTGGCCATATTTCCAATTTCACTGAACTGTAGTGGCTAAAGCAGTCGTCCTGCAAGCGAAAGATGCCGGGTCCGATTCCCTGTTCGAATACGCTGTTGTAGATTCTAATTTATTTAAACACTTACCGTTACTAGAGGTTCTTTAGGTGGTGGATCATAATGCACACTTGCACTGGCCGCATAGAATTCAGGGAACAGAACAAGGCATCGAGCTTAATTGACACATCTCACCGGAGGAGCAACAAATACCGGGCAAATATCCCATGATTTCCATAATATCGTATAAAACCAGCGCGCTTCGTGTACCCCCGTCATCAGCGCGGCGTCCGCCTCTCGCCCGGAGACGGAGAGCAATAATGCTCGCGCGCGCCAGCGCGATTGCGCTCGATCTTTACACGAGTCGCGGCCACGCGCAGCGTGCATCGCCAGCGAGAGGGACAAAGAAGAAGCCGGGCCAGGGGAGAGGGCCGGGGCCCCGTGCCCTCGCGAAATTCCAAAGCAGAAAGGACGACGATCGTGTTTATGATACGTCGCGCGGAGAGGAGCCATCTCCATCGAGGAATGCGAGGGTGTTCACGGGCCGCGATTAAGTTGTATCAAATCCGCGATTGAGTGCCTCGTGCGTCGCGAGTTCCACGGCCATAAACGTCCCGGGCCACGGTGTTTCCCATAATCTACGGGTGGGGGTCGCCAGGCGAGCCGTAGGGAACAAAAAGGACGCGGAATACGGGGAATACGGTCCGGGACGAGGCCGGAGCGAGAAGGATCCACGGTGGTAGAATGACGCGGACGGAGAAAGGTGGACTGATGGGAGATTGAAAAACATATAGCCCTGCGAAGGGAAAGTATGATACTTAGGGGGCAGTAAAATATTCGGGATACTCCGTGCCGCTGGAGATAAGCTGTCGGCCCTTGGATCCGGATCCTCCTCTCAAAACAGCTGCAGCTTGGATCCTAAACAAATCCATGTTCCTGCATTTCGCGACTCGCGGTGCTTCCGTGACGTCTTCCTTGGCTCTTAATTGGTCCAAGATCGAGGGGATAGGGCAGAGATATATAAGCGTGGAAGCTCTGCTCTGTGTGGACAAGGAGACGATGATGCAAGGATGATGGAGGGAAAGGGGACACGAGACGAAAGCAACAGCTGTGAAGGAGACTAAGTATGCAAAACACGAAAATGAGGAGAGGATGGGAAAAAGAAGCCTGGGGGGGTGGTGGGTAGGAAGAAGACCGTTGATACTGGCGAATTCACGAGTCGAGGCTGATCCTCGACACGCAGGAGGTATCCAGGTGCGGAGGTGACGCTCTGCAATAACTCTTTCGGCTTTATGTCGTGGGTGGTTTATACTTTATGCGTCCCGTGGGACAATCATGAGGCCACGGACGATTCGGGCTCTTATTTCTACTGCCTCTTCACATTTCGCCTTGTTTACGACGAGACGGCGCCGCTGCCTACGGCGCGGCACGCCGTGGCGTGTGCGTGTCGATATTATACGCACTCAGGCACCTCCGGACTTGGTGGCCACATCAGAATACAGAGGTCCTCTTCTCTGCGCAGTCCCCTCGTCGAAAGAATCGAGGCTGTTGGGGGTTCCTGATTTGTCGGAGCGTTAGAAATATCGCTGCGTTCCTTCGGGGCTTGGTGATTTACCGAGTGTCCTCATGCACGGCTTCCATTCTGGATGATCGAGTTGCTTTGGGGCGTTTCATAGTTTCTTGTATCGGAGATATGCAATTTTGTTTGAAGTAAGGCTCTAACACCAGAGAACGTGATATCTACTTAATTCCAAATTGCATTGCAGAGGTAACATTTATTTAATTCCCGTCTAGCGCTTAGTTCGTGCCGTAAACTCGGGGAGCATTGGTAGGTTTTTGTAACATTTAGTTATATGTACAATATCAAAATTAACATTTTGACAATTGCTTTAAGTATCCTATTAAGTATAACATTGCATCTTTTTTTATTGTGCTACAAGTGTCAAAATGCATAAAGTTTTTGTCCCTTTTCTGTTTTAATACATGTTAATTAACTGCCAATGTTCCTCCAGTTTACTGTATATACCACGTCACCTCGAATTAGTCTAATAATCCTACTTGCAAAATAGAATATTAAAGAATCTTCCCTCAAATATATTTTATTGAGCGATCTACCTGCTCTACATACATTACCGTCCATAAGTACTTATGTATTACATCGTGAACTGTAAAATAATTTTTTTACCAAATGATAGATTTAATTAAAAGAAGTAACCTTTGTCTTGAAACTTTTTTTTCTATTTCTTCACTTTGCGAGTTATAACACAAAATCGGAAAATTTTCAGAGGTTAACTTCTTCACCCCCTTCGAGTGAATTTGGGCAGCAAACAAAAATTGCGTTGTGATCAGGAGGATATCCCCTACATATTCACAGTTTCAGAATTTTTTGAATTCTCAGGTTCGGGATTTTCCCTTCTAAGTACTATCGAATGCTGTTAATTTCAAATACCAAATAAAGTAAAATTTGTTAGAGTTTTTCAATAAATTTGCAACGTTTTTCACAATTCCAGAATCTCGATAGAAAACACTGTAAGTGCCGAAAATCAAATTCCTTACCATAGTATTTTTATAGGCACGTAGAACATTTTCTGATAATTTTTTTTTTAATTTTGGCACTTACAGTGTTTTCTACAAGGACTCTCCAATTATTCTACAGAGAGTAGGTGTCCTAATACTTATGGACAGCAGTATATTTCTATTCTAAGCTTCAACACCGTACCCTCGCATTGCTCGAGATAAATCACCAATTCCCAAAGAATCCCTCGACTTTCTCCCCTTCCTCTAGTTCCACCACGTAACAGCGCCGATTTCACAGGGCCACCCGTTGCGCAATCGACGCAGAACGGACAATCGACGTCAGGGGTCGCGGTTCCTTGGCGAGTTTCGACGCCGGCACGTCGCGTCGGGGACCCAGTCTCGAGTAATTATATGAGTCGCGAGCAGGTGGGAACGGTTCCGAGGGAGCGTGTGATGCAAACGCGATAAATCAGAATTCGAAAAGCAACGCGACGCGCGGATCGATAGCCGAGATCGGCAACGTGCCAATTTTCGTTCGGTCGGGTGAAAGCAACGCTTCAAAAAGGGCCCGGCCGGCTCGACGGAGGCGCAATGATAGGTGTGATAAATGCAATTATTTACGGTCGATTAAGAGAGCACACGAGCGTGTACATACGTCCCCGATCGGATCCGCAGATTGAGCGCGGGCCTGGCCATCGTCCGCGCGAATTCTGCTCGAGTTTTAAGCTGATTATCCGCTGCTGCTCCTTGAGGGGGCCCCCGTCGCGAGAGCGTGGCGATGCACGATCGTGCTTCGATCGGGGAGTAAGCGTGGTGGTTGTTGCACCGCGAGCAACGGAATTATTGGCCCTGGCAGGTAGGAGGTTTGTAAACATGTTTGGAATAAAAGATACCGCAGGGAATAGAACGAATCGAGGCGGTGATTGCTGACAAATACACGCGATGGTCATCGCGCAGGGACGAGGTTAGCCAATAACGATCAGGGTCTAGCGATTGCTAGACATTGAGCGAAGCAGACTCAATTCTCGCGTGCTTTGCATGTTGATGTTTTGTTTAGGTATCTGTACGAACATAGTTTTCAGGCGTCCGCTTCAGATTGCTTTGGTTTTCGGATATGTTGTGGAGGATCGAAAAATAACAAATACTTGTTTTTTTATTTTGGCCCGTTTGCATATTTAGGGGGTGAGAGAGCCCCTGAAAGTTCATAAGAAGAGGTACAAAAGTTCCTATTCTTGGTTTCATGAATAGTATAACATTGTGTTGAATAACACTTGATGTAAACATCTACTTGATATATTTGTTAAATAAAATTACATAATGTTATAACGTTCTTTAAACTAACAATAGGAACTTGTTTTCTTCTAATTAACTTTGAGCTACTTTGAGTGGCGGTTTCACCCCCTGATTATGTAAAAGGGCCAAAATAAAAAAACACGTATATGTTATTTTTTAGTCCTCTAAAACATATCCGAAAACCAAAGCAATCGGTGGGGGGCATCTGAAAACCTCTCCTTTGTGTTGACTTGTTGAATAACTGCAGCGATGGAGATACATTTGAGGGGTGAACCACGGTGCGTGGGAAACTTACAGTGCCTCAGAAAAGTGTTCGCAGTGCAAACTTTGCACAGTGAGGTGGGTGGTAACGAAGTTTAAGATACTAGATGGTATTTAATAAATTTTTCTCACGAGCGACCTGATATTTTTAATTTCGTAGTATGCACACATATCCTCGTTTTTACACTTTAAAGTACTAAGGTTTCGTCTTCCCTTATCTCTCATACGAGCGACGTTTAAATAGTTTAAACACCTACAGATCTCGTGTCATATTCGTGGAACGCTTTCGATCCACCGAAATGCAACGCCTCGAAAATCGATGCATCGCCATGTACGGGAATATATCACGCCGCGGTTCTTGTTGCTCGTGGCCAGGAGAAAAATATTCCAGTCGCGACCCACGCACAATGCGTAGAGAAATCTCCGCGTGGCGTGAGGTGTACAAGAAGAAAGGAAGTCTTCGAAATAAATCACGGATCTAGGCAACAGGTGTACGTATTGCCTCACGGTTCAGGTTCTTGCTCTTGCGAGACTTGGCGGGAGCTCCATCCGAACCCATCCACGTATCCGTGCAGCATAGACTTTTCCTGAATCACCAAATATGCTGTCCGGTCAGCAGAAAAATATCTCTCGTCGATTTCTGCCCCGAGCCGTGGAACGGAATCGCAAGGATTTTCTTCGTGGTCATAAAGATCTTGGAAATACTTCTCCGTGCGTGCTGCGATTGCCTTATCTCTTTCAGACTGCCACGAATTTCATGGGATTCGATTATTATTTGTCATTTCCGTATATTAATTATTATTAGCAATATCCTCTTAATCTAATACTAAGTAGCTTTAATACTCGGCTTAGTCCGAAATATAGATTCTGATTTAAAAAAAAAATTATATTTTTTGTGAAAATAGTCACATTCATCTGGATTAGACATGCATAATGAGCTGAGGCACATTTCGTGATCCCAGAGTTTATCGTTCGAAAGTTTTTAGGCGACAGACAAACACAAATATATTAGAAGTTTCCTGTTTTACAAGTGTATTAAGAATTAAGATTCACTTCAATATTAGTCTAATATTGAAGATAGGCATTCTTTACAAAGTCTAACACGACACTATCGATATTCTTTAATGTGCAATCGTTCCAGCTGCTCTACCTACGTCTCGCTGCTAATTGACTAAGCTACACACCTGCATTTCATTTCATTACTGGAACACTCAACGCATTCAATCCACCGATTCCGACGCTGCCGTCCCGTTGTAGCCACTCCGCAGCAACCAATGCGCCAATAAACCACAAATCATACCAATCACAACCCAACCTTATCCACTTACACCCATTCATGTCTCAATCCTCCCATCCTCTCCCTCGATCACAAAAGCCACTACGCCCCCCGGTTACCCAATCCTCGAATAAAGACCTTATCCCGAAAGTCCTTAAAAGGAGCCTGCCAGCCAGTGACCGTCGCGTATGTGCACACCTCTCTTACCCAAAACAAGTGCATCAAGCGGCTGTGCGGCCGAATAAAGGCCTCATCCGTGTCCGCTAGCCTCGCGTGCGAGTCCTGTCTCACAGAGCTTGAGAAGGGGAAGGTCGGAGGCAGGCAAAGAAGAGGAGGAATCGGGAGGCAGTGGTACTACCGCATCAAACGCACGGCCAAGAGAACAGCGGAGCCGAGCCGGGACGGCGTAGGGCGGCCTTGGTTTCGAATAAAATGAAATTAATCTGAAGAAGCCGGCGGGGGTCGGCGGCTCCTCTGTCCTAGTTCGTAATAAATAAATCCAACGTGGCCGGCCCCTGCGGTGTCCCAATTAATTCGGTCTTATTCTAACGGCCGTGTCCTCGGGAAATGCTCCCCTTTGTGATACCCGACCGTCGTTCCACGGGTGTTGGATTCATTATCGTTGGTCGTGCGTGTCCCCCGCCGGCCCGTCGCGGGGTCGAATTTAATTAAGCCGCGGGCTACGCCGTGTCTCCGGTGCCCCCGCCGCCGCGGCCTCCCTCTCGGGGGCCGCGACTTCGATTTACAGACATAATCAGCGGGACGCCGCGCGAGGAGAAAGGCGAGGGATCTGCTCCTAGTGCTCGGTCATTCGTCGAGTGGCTGTTTCGCGGCGATTCGACGAGACAGCTCGTCGGGCCGGCAGTGATAGCGACATCGTTTTATTATCGGCTACCTCTGCGCCGGTGTAATCAGAGCTAATGAGGCTGCGAGGCTGGGCGCTCTTGCTTTGAGCCTTCGGTGCGCTCAAGTGTTTGGAGAGGTTCCGGGCGGTTGTGTGCTGGGTGATTAGGTTTGGATGCTGAGCAACGTGAATATCGGAATGGTTGGTCGTTTCTCCGGTATTATTAAGTATGGGATGGTGTATTGGAGTATTTTTTATGTTTTTATAAAAATTATTCAACTTTTTGATCATTAGGGTGTAATTTTAATTTATTTTCTGATATTGAGGTACTTAGGTTTATGGAATTTGAGGGGAGGTTTTGTTGGAATTGATCGGGAAATCGTCATCTTGAAGTTCTTAGTGGGGGAGATCGGGGTAAAGTGAACTTTTTTAATTATTTGATTGAAAATAGATAGGTAAAGTAAATAGAAAATAGCTCACTCTATTCCGGATAGTAGGTACATACAGTGACGGACGAAAGAAGGATTACAACTTTTAAAACCGCATAACTTTTTTAGTTTTTTTTTTTTTAGAAGATAGGATTAGGTTGATAAGTGACGTGTTTCTTCGTTTTGAAAAAACAGCAATTGGTTGGACACCAAAAAAAAAAATAGTAAATGTTGTTTTTTAAACTTCTTTGTGAGCCTGTAATGAAAATTCAAAAAACCCGTTTATAGATCGAAGTAAGTTGTATGCATGCCTAAAATTTCATCAAAATCGGTTAACGTTGCTCTGAGCTAGAAACGCTTAAAGATCGCACAATAAGGTCGAAAATCGCTGATGTCGGGAATTTCGCGTTTTTTGAATTTCCATTACAGGCTCACAAAAACAGATTAAAAAACGATATTTACAATTTTTCTCTATTCTGACCAATTGCATTATTATTTCAAAATGACGAAACACGTCACTTAGCAAATTAATACTTCTAACTTCTCAAAAAAAAAATCATGTCTTGGACCAATTTTAAAAAAGGTATGCGATTTTAACAGTTGTAAACTTTCTTTCGCCCGCCATTGTAGCTCACTTTAACGTGATCCTTTCGGTTTTTTGGTTTCAAGTTGAATATTAATATATTCTAAGTTTTACTGAAGTATTGCAACTCGTAATTTATCCATAGTAATATGTAAATTGCACATTTTTATTGAGGAAAAAAAAATTATTCTACTGTAAACTTTTTCCGGCCCACGACACCCTGGTATCTCCTACATAGTCATGCCATAAATTCTATTCCTAATAATAATGATTCTAAGAATATATAAATTAAAGCAAAGGGTAAATTTTTTATATCTTTCATTTGTAAGGAATATTAAAATATAAAAGTCCTTGTAACTCCTTAAAAAGGCTACCTTCTGCTTGAATACACTTCTTTAAAACGAGTTGGCCAGTTTTCTATTCTTGCACGTATAACTTCTCTCAGTATTAACGCCACCTTCACCAGATCTGCCTTTAAAGTCTCAAGATTACGATTAAGTGTATAGCAAGTTTATTCCGTTAAAATATTCCAATAGCGATAATGAAGAGGATCTCGACTTGTTCCACTAACTGTCCAGTTTTTGTTTCTGAGGGCTTATTTGATCTACAAAGTAATAACCGACTACCGAGTTTCCTGAATTCATATAACAGCATCATTTTGTTTTAAGGGACAGAATTTATAGCACAAGTAAGTACTTGCTATCGTATCTGCCAAAGAACGCTAAAGTGATGAGCAATTCCCTCTAATATCTCAGATCTCTCCTACTTACGAGGCAGCAAAAGAATTCCTTAATCGTAAAGTGTTATTTCCACGCAACCCCTATCTCCCATCGCGTGCACGGTCTGCAATACCAGTCCAGTTCATTCCCACTACCTTGCCAACAAAGAAGCTTCACCAAGCACCACTTCCATAAAATCGAAATTACAACCCAATCTTGATGAAGATACAAGTCGCGCCTCTACTCCCGCTTCAACATCTCCACGACTTTTCTATTTAGCCTCCTCCCGACGGACCCTGTAATTCACTCTGTGTTCCAACTATCTGAAACCGCATATAAATCTTGCCCACGGATACGTCACCGATTAGAGAATCTTAATCGAAACTCCAACTCTCCCGTATGGGGGCAACCGAGAGCCTACAATCTCCGGGCAAAGAGGAAGCCGAGCATTTCGGCGGTTCCGTAGTGGACCAAGTAACAAACGGCCAAAGTCGATGGAGTTAAGCACAGTGAGATAAATCAAGGGCCCGATGAAACCGTTTATAACGAAACCAAGATCTATCTGGCCGGGCTTGCGTGGCAATGCGGTACGCTCTCCTAGCTATCCTATTATTACGCGGACCTGCCAGCACTCCCACGCCGAGGGTAACATGATCGGGGTTAATCTGACCGTGACCTGTGCTATGCCCAGCACCTGCGTGCGACCCAACCTAATTCCAACTTTTTTCTCTTTCACCAGCCAACGCACGAGTCCCGTCCTCGTTCCCTCTGTCTCGCTGCCCCTTGGCCCGGCGTCCCACGAAGAGAGATAAGCAGGACCGATAACGGGTTCTATCTCAAAGACTTGACTAATGAGAATTTTTAGATTCCGAGATACCGGCGACGGTTGCTAGACCCGGTCGTCTCTTCGCTATACGAGCGAGCTCCCCTTCTCTCTGCGCGATCATTTTAATTGAAGTTTAATTAATCTGGGTCCATCCCCGGGGTCCATTGAAATTGGTATTCACGTCGTTAACGGTACCAATCTGCATTCCTCGCAGTGGACAATGTTTAATAATGAGGGTCTTGTAAATTGGGAGGCATAGTTCAGATTCTGGAAGCGCGAAGGAGACCTCTGTACGGGAGCCCGGTGAGTGCACAGTTCTGACTCACTTCTGCGCCAGGAATTATCTTCCTTCCGGTTGCACCACGCGTCGCAGCCTGCCCACTGGTATTTTCGCTACTCTCCCGCGGAACACGAGCCGCGTGGGAGTTTCTGTCAGCGTGGCGATAAAAGGGGCCAGCGAAGAAATGGGGAAAGGCAAAGGGCAACAAGAACACAGGAAAAAGGGGGGAGGGGGAGATGTTTCTCCCCGGGCAAGAGTCGCGGGCAGTTACGTGCGTGAGCGCTCGATCATAAATCCTCGCCAGCCTCGATGGTAAGTTTCGTGGTTTTATGTGTAAAAAAAAAAGAGAGGAGAGAACGCGTTATGGGAAATGTCCTATCGGGTCGCAGGCAGGTGCACGGGCCATATAAGGTTAAAAGGCCATACGAAGTCGGCTCTCACTCCGGGAGTACGATAAACGCGGGCCGATTCGCTCGTGCCTCGCCCAGCTTCCACGCGAGGAGTTATTACGAACGCCTACGCCCCGGGCCACGCCGCAGGAAACCCGAGCCGAGGGTTTCGGTGACGACGAAAAAGGGGTTTGTTTTTCGTGGATATCCACGGAAATTGGACGTGGGCCCGGCGACGAGCCGTTAGGTTGTAAATCTCGCACTCGGTGGGCTGCGCTGTCCGTACATGTACGCGAGGTTTCTGCTTCCAGCGGACTCCGGCACCACTGCGCCTGGCTATGGTTGGCTGATTCTTTATGCATTCGAGTCTCCGGAGGCATGAGTGACTGGAGGATATTAAATAGGGTAAGTCACGGGAGAGATGGCCATAATTTCGTTTGGAGCCTCCTACAGCCAACCTATTTGAAATAAAGCAACGGAAATGATGTAGAACAAAACTTCAATCCTTTGTTTACATATCCGTTAATATCAATAAACGAAAAGTTATTATTTGATACACAAATTTTACAAATAAAAAAAAGTGTCATTGCCCATTCCTCCCTTAATGTCCGGGAAAGATGGCCATCTGTACCTTCCAGGCTAACAAGTTGTGGCCCTTACCTGGTTATCTCAGACTAGTCTTTAAGCCTGTCTCCGACAGGCATTACTACCTTGTATAAGAAGACGCCTAAGGTAAGCACCATATTTGAATTTTCCAGATTTTTGATTTTTTACGGCATCTTTGGGTGCCGAGGAAACTTAATGCCATGTCTGAACCTCGTAGGTCATCGGGAAGTACGAAATAAAGCCTCTGGAAAGATTTGGCTAACAAACGAACATCCACCTTAAGCGTCTTATTATATAGGAAAACCCGATAAAAACTTTAAAAAAGTAAAAAAATCACGCCAAGTACATGAAATAAAAAAAATACAAAAAATAGAAAATAATTACAAAGTAAAAGAAGATGTGAAATCAAAATGAGCTGCAAGCACATAAATGTGGTTTCCTGCAGCGTGCAACAGCGACACTGTGTAACACAATAAAAGACAAGAAAATATGTCCGCGGCCTGGAAGTTAAATACTTGGCGTGGCCAGGCAAAGTATTCTCAGATCATCAATACCCATACCTTCCCCCTCCGCAGGCTTTCAGATAATTAGTCTATTTAAAACACAGTCAATATGAGTATAAATAATTGTAAGATCATTCATCGACACCGATGCCTTTCCTCTCACAAGCTTTCACATAATTTGTAAATATAAAACTCTGACAATATGAATACACTTTCATTATTTTGCGTTTTGAAATAATTTTAAGATCATTCATCGACACCTCGACCTTTCCTGGCCACGCCAAGTATTTGACTTCCAGGCCGCGGACATATTTCCTTGTCTTTTATAGTAACGACTTTTGTTACGACTGAACGATGCCAGCTTTAGAAGTCACCTCTGTTCAGAAGATTCGGCCACGAGACGCGATATATACGTCACTCGGCGTGCAATAACCGACCGATATTCCAACACTTCGGAAATACGTACGCGTGTATTCTCTCGCGAGGCCTGCTTGGTCTCCCCCCACCAAAGACCATATTCGCCGAGGTACATTGTTGGGGCGCGGGGGTCATTCGTTCTGTTGACATCGTTGAGTTAAGACGTTTCAATAGCTGCGTACTTAAATGGTACGGCTACATTATCTATCGTCACATAATTACTTCTAATCATTATTAGTCTTTTTCTTTACTGTCTACCGTCACTTGCTGCTACTATTAATACACTTTCGTCCCGAAATTGATTAAATATCGCGAGAAAACCGTTAGACGTTCGTCGCGTATTCCCTTCGTTGCCTTCGTACCGATATTTCTGCACATTTAGTGCACACATATCGTGTCTCGGTATTCAATTACATCCCTTTTCGGGCATATTTCATGTTTATTTGTTGTTTAATTGCCTTACGAATGTTTTAATGCTTTTGTTTCAACTTGTTGCATCGTTCGATTACAGACGTTGAGGCGGGAATCGAAAGCAAAGGGGAGGCGACGCCACTTGACGGTTAATTTGAACGCTGCTTGGATGGCGACTGGTCATTCCTTGGAAAAAGAAGGTGGCAATACGTGTGGTATACGTATTTTTATCGTTATTTTATTGGATCATTGTTGGCTGTGAGGGTAATTGGTAACTTTGCAGGCGGTTAATATCGGGATGAAATGGGAAAAGATTGAATTATGATAAATTGAATAATTCCAGTCGGATTTGTTTAAACATTTCAAAATGGCGTCAGTAGATGTTTACGAAATATTGGAATGATCGAATTCTATTGCATTTCGGTCGCGTTTACGTAGAATTCAATAATATTTCAATGATTTTTAAGAATCTATCTCTATGAAGTTAGTGTAATTGCATATACGTTCGGTTTTGGATGCAAGTTTTGTTCTTTATGTACAGAAACTGCGTAGTTGATTGAGGACATGCTATTCAAGCATGAATAATTAATGAATTTTGATTCTTGCAATAAATTTTGGATATTTATAAAGATCGTGATATATTTTAAAGTATTATTTGAATAACACAAACGTGCTTACAACTTTAATGACGAAAGCCACTACTACGGTTCATTTAAATGTAATAATTATTTCTGATGTAGTATATTCTGGATAATATCGTGTTACTGAAATGTGAAGCTGCTCCTATCGAGCGAGCATTCTGTATTTTCGCATCACACCTTGTATTCTAAATAACAAGGAGCGAAAGTTCCTTGGCTGGTTCCAAGAAAAACAATATTTCCTCGTGACAAACACTCGATCAAACCACATCCACTCCACCCTCCTATCCTACTTATTTTTCAGAGATTGTGACCGCGTGCAATGCGGCCAAATAGAGTCAGTGTTTATGTCGTACGAAGTTTTTCGTTTTGAAGAGCACAGTTGCTCATAGTAGAGTGTCGTTAACAATTTTGGGATACGCGAGGGTAGAGTCAGTGTTTTCTACGCAATTTATATTCTTTTGCGAGCATCGGGGCTCTGACTTTCGAATCGCGAGAATAGATTCAGCGGTTTGTTCGACAATTATGATCTTTGGGGCGCGTTGATAGTCTATTTCTTTATTTTTTTTACTTTTGAAAGCGAAACTTGTTATCGGAAATTAGAGTCAGTGCGTCAGCTGAAGAGGAGATTTGTGCGCAGAATATTATTGGAAAGATGTAAGTATCTATGTATTTCATTTAATTCCTTTAAAGTAGAGTTCATTCTTCAAAATTCCAGAAACAAAGAATTAAAAAATTAAAAGAAAATTAATTTCTAGAATAGAATCACCAAGAAATTCAAAACTAACAAAACTTTTTATAATTTAGACATTTTAAGAAAAAAAATTTGTTAATTTTATTTTTTAATATTTAATTTTTAAATTTTTTTCTTAAAATGTCTGAATGATAACAAATTTCAATAGTTTTGAATTGTTTCGTGGTTCTTTATTAGAGTTCGAACAATCGTAAGTTTAGAAAGAAATTATAATCGTGTTCTGTTCCTTCGTTACAGTCTAGGGGCAGCTGAGCAAGCTGATGACTTCTCCTAGCAGCTTGATGACTTCCCCTGAGCAGTTGCAGAGGTGTTGGCGCCTCCGTCACCGGGGCACAGCGAAATGTGAGTGCGCATGCATTATGGTTCCTCTGGTCACTCAGTCATGTCGTAGGACGTTTGGTCCAAATCGACACGAGTGACCGGTTGTATACATTGGCGAGCATAATGACCACGGGTATGGTAACCATGCCCGTGAATTGTAATATTTTGTATGTGTATGTATGTCTTAGACGAGGGCTAGGGTCTTCTTGTGCACCGCGCCTTTTTAATAGAATCAAATTATAATCATAATTTCCAAGATAAACGTTTCCTAACGCGAATGTTTATCATTGATCATACATTGATGTAGATATTTATTAAATAATGCACCTAAAGATGCATAGCAGCTCAGAAGGTATTGATATTTGATATGAATATCAATACGGCTGAATGCTAATTTTTATGTAGCGAAGAAGTCTGATACTCTCAGACTCCACAGCTACGATCATTTTTATTTAATATGTAGTCGAAAAATCGGATGCCCTCCGATTCCGTCATTGCGACGATTATAATGACTTGAATTTCTTTTATTTTTCCGATACTACTTACGCGTTCAAAAGTAACTTGATGTCTAAATGGTGATAATAGACATACAAGTGTAATTCCTTTCTTATAAAGGTCACTCGTTTGCGTACACAAAGAATAATTAATTTCCATGTGCAAGAAGACAATTGAGGGTGGGCAAATTTCAGATTCAAAGTAATTAGCATGAGAACATACTTTCTTATTACCTATATGAAATTTACTTTGACGATGGAATCGCCCGTTTTAAATTCTTAAATTAAATTCTTCATGTTTTAGAGTCATTTTCTTAAATAATTCAATGTTATAGTCTTTTTTCTCACTAATTGAATGTCGAGTAGAGTCCTTTTTCTTTATCTAAAGTAGAGTCCTTTCTTATTTATCAAACTTTAATCTATTGACAAGTTGAAAGTAGAGTAATTTTGCTTTATAATGTTAAATGAAAGAATACTAGCGCGCTAGACACTATACAGACTAATCATATTTTCTAGTTGAGGATTTTCAGGATATCTTTCCGTACCCATTGCCTTTTAACTCATTCACGTGCCCATGCGTTACTTGGGTGGTTGAAGGCAATGGGGCACGATGACTTTCTTTACTAACTAATTACATGTCGGCGGCTGGCATTGCGTTAGTGTATCGTGCACGCCGCATTTTCCACCTGTGTGTGTTTGTGTGGTTAGGCGGTGGAATTTGCGTCGGTGAAAGATTTTTATCAAAGACCATGTTAACGAAACTATAACATTATATTATTATTCATTGCAATAACGATACCAATGTATCATATTCCTTGTTGCACACGATGATCATTCTAGTAAATAATCTTGGAATATGAAAGTTAATCAATCTCGTACAATCAAACGAGAAAGTAATAATGCTTGATGTATGTACCTAATACGTACAATGCACATTATCAAGTAATAAAATCTTTGAAATTGACAATAATTAATTGCTATGTAAATCATACTTATACGCAATGGTCACTGCCTTTGCCAGCCGATTTCAGTGAAAACTGGTACGTACTTATTAGAGTGTGATTGTGGCCAAGCTCGGGTGACGGAGTCGTCCCGGGACGGTCTCTCTAGTGTAGGCTTTGCACCCGGGCGGTGATGCTTGAGAATCGTGGAGTGGGTTGACTGATGATTGTGTTTGAGAGACTGTTTTGATATTTTTTAAATATAGGTTTTGTGTAGGATAGGTAACTTACCTTCTGGTACGAATGTGTGACTTAAATATAAGTAGGTAGGGCCGGGGCAGGTCGTCGTATTCTCTGATCGCATGTTCCCCCGCGCGATGACCTGCTTTCAGGAAATTTGTGAGAAAAGTCGACGGCCAGACTAGTGCGAGTGGGGTATGCCCTCGCTTCTAGCCTCGCTATGTCGACTTTTTGACGCCAGTGGGACATTGCACATTGTCGCTGGTCGCGGTCGGCAGGACGGGCTTGGGTACGCTATTAAGGGGTTAGGACACAGTAACCGGCCAAGAAAGCAGACGATTTTTAAACGACGATAATAAGAAAAGTGAACAATCGATTAATATAAGGTTTTGTGTTCTAGTTCACTATATTATGAACTATAAGAAAAGCATATAATATTTACAAAATAGCATTTGTACGCCGTGCAATGTCTCCATTTAAAATGTCCATTATTTTCCGGATGGCCAACTGGTGGGCCGGATTCCGGCAAATCGGATGAACTGTAACAAAACCCCCAAAAATGTCATAAACTATAATATATTTCCTAGGCATTGACGATCCAACATTTCAATTTTTGCGAAAATTGACAAAATGGCCGATGTTTTTAAATAATAATGATCAAATTTCGACAAAAGTGTGATCTTTTTGTTTATATTTTGTACTATAATTAAAAATTTAAAATGTTGGGTCGTCAATGCTTAGGAAATATATTATAGTTTATGACATTTTTGGGGTTTTTGTTAAAGTTCATCCGATTTGCCGGAATCCGACCCAACAGTTGGCCATCCGAAAAAAAATGGACATTTTAAATGGAGACATTGCACGGCGTACAAATGCTATTTTGTAAATATTATATGCTTTTCTTATAGTTCATAATATAGTGAACTAAAACACAAAACCTTATATTAATCGATTGTTCACTTTTCTTATTATCGTCGTTTAAAAATCGTCTGCTTTATTGGCCCGTTACTGTGTCCTAACCCCTTAACTTTCAGAAGGGCGGACCGCCCGAAGCAAGAAGTGGCCAAGGAGCCGAAGATAGCCCGGCCAGAGAAAAGGCCACATCATGTGGGCTACCAAGAATGGCCCTGCATCCTCGGGTGCAGGGTCATTCTTACGTATTATATTGCCATTATGCTCGCCGGTAGTTGTAGTAGTAGTAGTAGTTTGGTTGGCCATAGGCTGACCCATCGAGACAAGGGTAGAACGAAATATAAGGGTAAAATATTTCTTTTATTATTCATGACTTCTAATAGTGGGCAAAAGTTCCCTTTTATAATGGAATTTATGCTGCCAAAGTTTGAACGTGATCATCAAATTTTTTCAGGTATCGCAAGCCCTTCAAATATTAATATTTACTGAAATATTAATTTTTGAAAGGTTTGCGGCACTTGAAAAAAATTGTTGATCGCGTTCAAGCTTTGGTAGCTTAAATACCATTATAAAAGGCAACTTTTGCCCACTATTAGAAGTCATGAATAATAAAAAAATATTTTGCCCCTATATTTCGATCCACCCTAATCGATACCCCCTCCCCTGAAATTAAGCCCACCGCGTTTTCAATTAGAGTTGCGAAGAAGATTACGGGGCCAGTTAGTGTTGCGACTAAATGTTGATCACGGTTTGAATTAGCGTTGCGAATCAAGCATTCCCCGCGTCTGGTTCTAGCATAGCGTTGCGAATAAATATCGATCGTGGTTGCTTGTAGTGTTCCGAAAAAAAAATCGCGATTGTTTTTCAGATTATTCTTGTATTTTTAATTGGAGTTACTAGAGTTTGATTCATTGCATTACTTTTGATTCATGGTATTCTTTTTATTAGAGTTGCGATGCGACTGGTCGCGGTTTTTTAATAACTCGTCCTAGTTTGATTCTTAATATTTTTTTGAGTTAGTGTTGCGATGATGACTGGTCGCGTTTGTAATTAGAGTTGCGACCCCCAGCCCCCAATGCCCCAAAACTATCCTGGGACATGTCCAGAGACATGTTCCTGGGAAAAAAGAGTCCCGAGCAGCTGGATCTGCTGCACATGGGACTCTACACAGCCTTCAGGAAGGCTGCAACGAATTAAAGTTAGAGTTGCGTATTACGAGACACAGGTGCACTGCATTTTTATTAGTGTTGCGAAAAATGAAACCACCCACGCGGTGGTTCTCGGTAGCTTTTTCGTTTGCTATTCGGGATTTGTATTGAGTATAGTAGAATTTTCAGTAATGAAGCACCATCCGGGAATTTTGAATTTGTTTGAGAAATTAGTGCTGCGGGTAGTCCAAAGTCCTAGTGACTATGCTCGGGAGTTGATTTTAGTCTGTAGTAAGTTAGCGTTGCGAAAGAAAGAAACGGTCCACTCACGGTTTTTTTGCATTAATGAGTGGACAATGATCAGCTGCCCTTCTGGCTACTGATCATTTTTTCTAGCAGCCCTAAGTGGCTGCACCATCCTCCTTCTCCTACCACCATCTACCCATCCTTGAATCGAGTGTTTGTCACTGGAAATATTGTTTTAAAAGTATATTCATATCTTGCAGATAAATGTTTTCTATTTTTTTAGAAGTTCCAATTTTTATGGAATAGCATTTGGAAAATTTTATTCTGTGACTGAAAGAATGGCGATGAAAGGTGTGATTCATTATTTGTAATAGAAATTGCAGACTTCTGACACACCTCCATTCAATTGAAGTTCTAATTCGAGTCTTTGAAAAGTAGCAGTAGCTATTCCTCATTAGCGTTGCTGATTTTTGCATAGTAACTTCGTCAATCGTTGTATTTCCTATCAGATTGATAAGAAATGTAGTTTTTTATTTTTATAAATTTTCAACATTCCTTTGCATTAATCAAAATTCACCCGCGATTGTTGCTTCATTTGATGATATTAAAACGAAATTTGCACTGAAAAAGTAGGTAAATGCAATTCGGCACTTTATATTGATAGTAAATTTTCAATATTAACGCGTGCTCGTTGTTACTACTTTCTGTATGAAAGTAATTTCGATTACTGTGCAGTAAAGTGCAATTATTCCAATCTTCAACATTTGCATAAATGTTTTTGATTACCTATGATTTTGATTACTTATGATTGATTGTTGAGTTATTGATACATAAACTTTGAAGATGCCAATTAATGAGAAACTACAAGGAAATTATTGAGTTGATGTAACAGAGCACCCAATGTGCTTAATATTATGAATATCAATTGCTTCTGAATGAAATGTAATATGATTAGCAGCTTCTTTTTCATGAATTGCCAATCTATTGCTAAAGTTTGATTGCCTACTTTGTTTGCTGATAATGAAGCAGTATTTTTTAATCTTTTCCTTCTTTCATTTTATCACCGAATCGATATTCCATATTGAGTTTTAAACTGTAGCTTCAAATGTGATATTTCAATATTTGGGCAATAGCGATTCAATGAAAAGACTATATCTGTTGAAATTACATTACTTAATCGAGATAGATTGTAGGTACTAATCTATTGAGAAAGTTTCTGTTGCAGAGTATTATGTGTGAAGAATATTGCAAAAATAGGATTTCAGGTTCTTCATCCTTTAGAAACGAAACCTCAAGAAATTTTTATTAATACTTTTAAGAATGTTTCAGGTAACATCGTGGGTCCATCGAGGGAAGTAAGAAACACATGACAATTTCAGATTTTTATTAGGCAGGTCATTATTTAAATTTAAGTAGATATGTATATGCTTAGGTAAGGTGTTTAGTGGCCACATAGAATTAAGTAGTTTTTAAGGAATAAGATAAACACTGCAGTGTTTAACTAAATATAAGTAGCAATTATTAAATACGAGCGCTCGTATCCGTAGGAATTATTAGTATTTAAGTAGCCATAGCAAATATGCACTGGCATATTTCCTATTAATGAGTAGAAAATTTGAATTATTCACTAATTGGGAAATATTCCCCCTTTTTTCTTTGTTTCATTCCCAATTA
This sequence comes from Andrena bucephala, assembly GCA_947577245.1. Taxonomy (NCBI): domain Eukaryota; kingdom Metazoa; phylum Arthropoda; class Insecta; order Hymenoptera; family Andrenidae; genus Andrena; species Andrena bucephala. The sequence goes on along the minus strand of OX387715.1, from coordinate 44,807,504 downwards.
ATGAATAATTATCATGGTAGAAATATACCAGAAAATTCTTCAAATTTTAAATGAAAGAAACAAAGAAATGTTTTAAATTCTGCTTTAGTTTCATCGCGGTAGCTTTTTACAGAAGGACTCCTTCTGTTGCCCGGTTGTGGAGCGATCGAGGATCGTTTTGCAACCGTGCATCAGGGGGATCTGTGGAAATGAAAATAAAATTTTGCATAAAAGGAGGGTGGATGGGCCGCGGTTAGGGCGGGTCTCCACTCGCAGCGCCTCCACGTGGTGAGACCTGGACAATCTGTATTATTTGAAGTATAATTACTAATCGTATCACAAGTAACATTGTAATACAATTATTAATTACGTGACAAGTAATACGAGCCGATTGGCTGCGATCATCTATCTTCGTCAATCTCTACTCCATCCGTTCAGATTCGATTCTAAATATTTCTCCTACAATTACATTTTATTTCTCCAATAATATTCAAAAATATGTATGCATTTCTAGCATTGCGTGGCCAAGCTTGTTTTTCTACTTGTAAATCATCAACGGATACCCATATTGTGCCCTTACCCCTTACCATACTCGTGTAATGACCATCGGCAATACTTTTACCGTGGTGGAAAATCGCTGCCTTAAGCTTATTATAACAGTGATCTACCAATTGTATTTTAGTAGTAGGTATCGCTTTGATGTTGAAAATTTCCACTTCACTTGATGACCATGTAAACGTACAAAATCTTTATTTTTATCATTTAAATTATAAAATATTCATTTATGTATATATTTGTAAAAACACGTTTATAACTTGGTTATAACTTGACAGTAAGCTGTCAAAATTTGGAGTGGATTGCATAGTGAAGATAGCGATTGACGAACGGAGCATGTATTAGTCGAGTGGATTGCATAGTGAAGATAGTGATTGACGAACGAAACATGTGTTAGTTTCATTTTGGCTGAAGGTGTGCGTGTAACGCGTATATACGTATTATGTTTGACGAAAAATTTTCTGAAGAATCAGAAGAAGAAAAATCTTACCGTTTTCGACAGATCTATGAGACGATATTGCGATTTCTCTGTCATGCGTGGACCGATTTTATTGAAATTGGTCTTATTCGAAAGCTTATATGCGGTTTACATAAGAAAAATGCCTTTAAATTTAGAAAATATTGCAGGCGTGATGAGATATTAATGAAATAAGTTTCAGGTTAGGTTGGATTAGCCGGGCGACGAGTAAATGATACGCGGTAGCGACAGTCGACATATACAGGGTGTCGAAACATGTACTTGGCGTCGAGACGCTGCCGCGTCTCAAGATTATTATATATGATTCTTTCTAGTTTTCGTCCATCTTCGTTTTTGCCCGCTCAAAACTTCTTTTGGCGTTTGCTGTGAGTCTTCTAATCCGCATGTATGACACACAGTGTCAAACTCTTTGCAATTTTCATGGGCCCAATAACCACATGACTTACATCTTAGCCAATCTTTTTTTTTTTGAGTTTCGAAATATTTTTCTCCGAATTTCACCAAAATAGCTGAAATTACATCAAATACACCTATGGCCATCTCTCCCGGACAAAAATTGACCATCTCTCCCCTAAAGCCCTGATGACTATTCCCATTTCACTTAGACCACCAAACGTGATCCTGAATACTTTAAATTTAAAAAAACTGTAAATAATACACTATTCAAAATACATCTTGAAAACTAAAAAAATTCTGCATAAATAACAGAAACAAGGTGACCAAAATATAGACCAAACATTTTGAACCACAAATTTCACAGTGGATTTTCCTACCTTTAAAAACATTCTATTCCAACAGTTTGATCTGAGAATGTGGATTTTCTATGGCACTTTGTACCCAGGTGGAGGCAGCGAAATTTGGCGTTTCCTTCTAAAAATACTGTCACTGGCCATCTCTCCCGTATGACCATCTCCTCCGACTTACCCTAATTGGAGTTTTATGTGGCACATCGAAGGGGAAGGAGTTATTCTGTACCAGTCATTCCACGTGAAATCGATTATTCCTGGCACACCGTGTCACGGATTTTGGTGACGCTGAAATATAATGTACTCCGCGTGATATTAGGGGAGGTTTAATTCATCACTTCGATGGTCTTTAATTTGTTTAAAAAATACAGACTGTCAAAGTCAGCAACTTCCCAGCCCAAAACTATGAATTGTACCACGTAAAAATCGTTTCATTGTGGAGGAATCATCAGCACCATTAATTTTAACGATAACACCATACTCGGTAAATTCCAATCGCGCTGGCGAGCATCGAAAAAGCGTGTCCCCAGAACAGCGTTAATTAAAGTCTCAATTAACCTAGCTAACGAACGCTCATCGTGTCGCGGGGTAACACGAGGTTCCCTTGTAATTTCCTGCTCCCGGGGAAAGCAAGCACGCAGCGGGGAGACGAAAAAGAAAGAGGAAAAAGGGATGAGGCATCGCGGACGATGGCGCTTTAAAGAAGGCCGGTACAAATTAACTATCTCTGCCACTGGAGCGGAGGCTTACCGCTAATTACGTAGTGGATCGGCGGTGTACGCGATAATTATGCCAGCGGCCGATCGGTTTTTTCGGTCCCACGGGGGCCACCGTGACTAATAATGGCGGATCGAAAAACCCCGGTGCATCGATCTGCTCGCACCGTGGAATATGGCGGCGCGGGACTCCCATGGGGCGCCATCGGACATCACCCGCTGACCCGTACCTGTGTTCTTTTAATTGGGACCAGAGCCGAATCGGCGATCGGCTGCAGGTGAATCGCAACGATTTGTATCACTGGCAGATCATTACTCATCCATTCCTCCTGGGGAATTACTCGAGTCGCCATTGTGGCCAGACATGAAAGGATCCCCGGTATTCCCTGCGGGAGAGTGCCGAGATTTTCCTTCGTTGATGTCGTTTCTTGCATTCTAGAGTGAATTTGGGCAACAAAACAGAATTGCGCAATATCATACCTACATATCCTCCACATATCCCCAAAGTACCCTTGTTAGTCCTGTGTTCGTTCCGCATGCAATATTCCTCAGAAGCCACAAACTCCTTCCAGCAGGAATTAGTAACCCTAGAATGTGGAGGCACGTAACGGCCAATCGGTAATCCTACTTAACGTCCCGATCTGCAGGAACAGAAGATACAGATGTCGCGACAAATGTCCAAACAGTTCAGGTGGTGACGGTCGATTGGTCGGTGCACGTGCCGGCCGGAAGCGGAAACGCGGTGTGGGAACGATGCAACTGGCCTAATGACACGCATATAAATGCGGGATGCGCGAGAAGTCCAGATGACACATGCAGATAACGTCCCAGTGTGACTGGCGTTCGATATTGCCTCTATCATCGTTCGGAATTAACGTCGGGACGCGCATCTATCCGCCGTGTAAAAACAAGCTTCACGCTTTTCACGGATTACCAAGCGCGATGCCGTGCCCCGTACGTGACCGTTCTGTAATTAGCTTGGGAAAAAAGCAATTATCCTGCGCGCACAGGAATATTAAAAGGCATCGTGTTATTTCCAGCCGTTTCACTTAAATAAACCTTTCAGGGAGAAGATAGGAGAGTGGTTAATCGATTGGAAAAATGGGGATTCGAACAGGCGCGGTATGTCGAGCCGGGTGGACGTAAAAGTTGCCTACGCTCGGTGGCCAGTGTAAATTCAGCGGCGGTTTTAACGGCACAGCCGCGGAACCACCATAAATCCGGATTTGCTTTTCGCACTTGTTAATTCCACGAACTGTTCGCCGCCTTTCGATTACGTCTCGCCGGCATTAACGCCGCCGTATTTCGTGGCGGCGGACGTTAAGTAGTACAAATGAAAAGACTCATCTCTTTCTGGTATCGTTCCTTCTGTATCTCCGCCGTAAACTGTCGTTGGATGTTATAAAACGGGGAAGGGGGGAGGGATTCAATGAAAGGTCTGCTTGGGGAATGCTGGTCGACCCTTCGAGTTCCGAATCGACGGCAGAGTCCGGTCATCTCGAATCGATTCGAGTAGTGATGGGTGCGAGTGGAATCTTTTCGAGGAATTTCAAAAATGTATTGCTACTCAAGTGGTGTATAGAAATAAAGAAAAGGTTAACGTACCTTCGAAAATGGACACAGTCGCACCTCAGAAATTAGAGGTCTTGAATTTGTCTAAAAGCTGAAATTGAACATGTTTTGCTGCTAATAGAGTTTAGTTTGTGGATTTGGAAAATTCGATATCTGAGATTTCGAGAATAAAAATTTCTAAGGATCTTTGAAGTCCTGAAGTATGTTAATTTTTATTAATACTGTGAAGTTATTAGGTACTTGTAGGTATGTTTATATTCTTGTATAATTTGCTTTGCCATTTTGGAAAAGTCTTGATCGAGAGTTCTGTTCTCGACGCATCGAGCACCCATCGCTGCACTCAGACGCTTCCGTCGAAAGTTTTTAACGTTATCTGTACGACTGCATGACCCAGTGGAGCCGCCGGTCCAGGAGAAATTTATAAATATTCGACGAGCGTTTTCTTCGTTTGACGCTCGTTCACGAGCACTTCGCACCTCCAACTCGGAGATCGATCTTATCGAACTCGAACGACCAGACGGTTCACCGTTAATGCCCTCCTCCGAGATTTAATCGACGACATTTAAAATCGCTTTCAGGCTACAATTTGCAGGTACGATGACTTCATTTCCACGAAAGAATCTCCCTGCAACTTTCTTCGATGCAAGCATCGAAGCAAATGTTGAAAGCCCCACGAATTCCTTTGCTTAAATTTATGAATCCCCTGCAGTATCAAGAATCTTCTTTATCTGAATAATGGCACTCCACTTATTATTCTTAGTTCAATTCTTCTTTCGCAGATACATTTTATTTTATTATTAGTGCTAGAAAAATATTATTACAAAAATGTGTAGGTGATTATTTAGACAAAAATAAGGCATTTTATCAATCATATTGCTATAAAATTTGTGCGTCCTACTTAAATTTGAGAATGATGCAATAAATATTTCTAGTACTGTGTATGAAGGGTGAGGGGGAAAACAGGGAATGCCAGAAAACAGCTTTATCGAGAAACTTAAGTTTTAATACTTTAGTCCACCAGTAAAGAAACAAGGTTCAATGAATTTACCTGCATTCTTCGTCATAACAGGAGGCTTATTCCCTAATTGGGGATCAGACAAAATAAGCAATAACATAATAATTGTTGCATATTATTTTAATATTTTTCAAGTGTGAACAGGCCAGCATACAGAAACAAAATTTTCCAGCAAAGTGTAGGGACATTCTGTGTTTTTTTCCAGTGCAGAATGGACGTTACCTGTTTTTAACCAGTACCTATACCAAAACTTTAACGTTATCTTACGGGGCATTTGAACTTATGACCCTTTGTGATTCAACAGTTCTGTAGTCCCAATTGCCAGCAACAAAATATGCTATAAATCTCAAAATCTCGAAAAATGGACATTCCTTGTTTTCCCTTATCCTTAAATACAATCGTTCCATGATATCCATTGTATTCCTCATAAACCCGAAGGTAATATGTTACGCGAAACGAGGATTCATAAGATAATCCACGAATAGAATCAGCCATCTTCCCCACATATTTCTACTCAACATGGAGTCCTCTACAACAGCACCGTCATATCAAGAAGAATTCCTTTCACAATTTACGACCGCCGACTGGTATTTAAGAAACGAGCAAGCATCAGAAGCTGTCAGCGGCTCTCGACCGTGTCCCGATCATAATCGCCATCATAATCCGTCGTGCGCCGATAACACCATGATCCATTCGTCGAAATTCTCCGGTTTACGAGTCGGCCAGCCCATAACGCTGCGCACTGACTTCACATCCGGTCGTAAAGCGGGCGCTCGCGCTCGCCTTTTCGGTTCACCGTTAATGACAAAGTTTGTGCATCGGCCATAACGACACCGGTTTCCATTAACAAGTAATAATCGCCACTTTATCGATCACTCGCCGGCGTAAATCGCCTGGCCGCGTTATCAGTGGCTCGTGGTATTAACACGAGCCCCGCGTAAACAGCGCAGAACGGGCGGCAAATGGGGCCTTAAATCGGGGCCTCAAACCGCCAGCTTTACGACTGGCAGTAAATAAATAATTAAACTTTTTCCCGGTGCCTACAGCTGAGGATTTTAATAGCGCGCCGCGCGCACGGCTATCGACGGACAACCAGGGTCCTTACCAGTTTATTTCCCGAGTTAAATGCGCCCCTGATAGTCACAGTCCAACAAAATGAAAGTTTTCTTCTGTTCTGCAATATCTACTGAGTGATTCTTGTACAGTTTTTCGCCCTGAGCACGAATCCGTAGGCAGAATTGCTCTATCACCCTCAGTTTTTGAAAAACATGAGTTTTTGTAAAAACACACGATTTTGGGCAGAAGTGAGATATTACGTGAAAACTAAGAACGCTAGAAAGTTCAACTTAGTCTCAAATAATAGTGGAGAGTTTCCTAAATATATCAGTGTATATAGTTAATTAAATTTTAATCTTCTGAATGGTTGTAACTGACCACCAAAGTTTGAAAAAGTGTCTATGTGCTTAGTTTCCACGGAATATTTTTGAAATAATTGTTTACCTAACCTGAAAACGTTACCCAGCATGGGATTTTGTAGACATTTCTGAACAGGAACCCATCCAGGAAAAGTGTCGGAACGGTTTTTAACTCCAACTAAGGTCGATATCAGATATATTGGCCGGTGAGTTTGTTTTCGCGAGCAGCGATCAAGGAGAAATCATCCACCACCATCTGACGATCGTGGATTTGTCAGTTGGAGCCTAGCTGTTTGGCTGTTATTTATTCTTAGCGTAATAGTTGTGTGCGTTACGAAGCTATGCGTAGACCAATACGAGATGAAGCTATCAAGAAAGAATCAATGTTGTGACCAATATAAAGCTCCAGAATTTTTTCGGAACTAAACGCACACCTATTCTGATGTGTGTATTTCTACGCTAACAGCTCGGTTTGTCCTACACGCCAGAAGCTTGGCACCATCCCCACCATTTCTGGCTCGCTCTTGGTCTGCGAAGGCGAGAGCGAGATGGAACGAGAACGAGTCAGAAAACGTTGAGAAAAGGAGCACCGAGGCAGGCTAACTGTGTGGTGGGAGAATACCCCTCACGAAACTCACCGACCAATATATCTGATACCGACCTTAGCCGAGAAAATATCCATCGGCAACGCATTCACGATGTTTTGCCGCCTGGCGGCCATGGCTCGCCTGCCGCGGCTCGTCAGGGCCGTCGTTACCCGTAACCGACGTCGATGGTACCGTTCAGTGGGCACCGATTTTCTATATGTATCATCCTTATCTTTTTTCATGTACATGAACAAAAATCGTGTTAGACAGTGTAGCAGAAATGGTTATGCAAAATTGCTTGAAATAGGAAAATGGAGTATATTCATGAGGCATAATGCACGTCCAATGACGCTGGCATAGCTGTACGAGGTGTTGTTAGGCGAATCTGAGATCGATGATTCTGATAGAATGCATAAATGATACGATAACGAGTGGAGCACGTGAAATGGCCCCTGTTAAGGTGTGTATGGACTTCGCGGGGATTGCCCGCGAGGCACGCCTCGCGGAGTGGCAGAGTCTGGAGACTCTCGCGGGCAATCCCCGCGAAGCGGATACACACCTTTAGACTGTCAAAGTGCTTTTCGACTGGATAGTAAAGATATGAGGAGGGATCAATTGAAGCATGAATTGGTCCGACGAATGTTTTAAAATATCTTGAGGGGAGGTTCCGGTCTAAAAATCTTTAACGACTTTAACGACTCCTCAGTGCCGTTTGCAATGATTAATTATAAGACAAAAAAATTATTTTTGTAGTTTAAGGCATGGTTAATGCAAAAAGTCCCATTAAATTATATGTAGTAGTTTTTCTTTAATTAATTCCTAAGCATCACCTATTTTTATGGATTCTAGTCCGGAACAGCTCCTTAAGGGGAGAAGCCTACCTAGAATGGTCAAAATAATATGCTGTTTTGGGCATTTTTTCTAGAAAAACCGATAAACCTTTATCATTAAAAATTAGTCTATTAGAAAGAGTACATCTTACGGATATTGCGTAAGATATATATCACTTCATTTCCCTGTTTCAATTTTTGGAGGTAACGGTCCAATGTTGTTTGAGGAAGGCAATATTCTCGAGCAGCTTTCTTATACCCCCCTTTGTTGATTAAAACTTCATTATAACAGTAAAGCTTCGCAGACTTTGATACATGGATGTGAAGCAGATAAAAATGTAGCAGAACTGACACGTGCCTACCTGAAATGCTACAATTTGCGAAGGAATCTAGTCTTTGAATTTCCTGCGATTACCATTTTTCTCGCTCGCGAGCAACGATTACGAGCACGAAGTACGAAGAGAAAGTCCAGAGGAATGGAAATAATACCGGCAACCCACGAGAATATTATTCACGATTAACTTGATCGCTTCGGACATCCCCGTGCTCCACTTTCACCTTCAGGGTAGGAGATTATGATGGATACGTAGCATGTTCCTAAGACGAGTTCTTAAAACGCAGCCCCCGCCTCGGATACAGTGGTCGTTAGGCGTGCAACGTCGACACGCGAGCCTCGGGTGTATGATAATCAACCTTCGTACGTAATACCTCCGAGGGTGCGCAAGAATAACGTATCACACGGAACTATTTAACATGTGACGCTTCCCATGTTCCCCGCGATGATAATTTTCTCATTAAACCGGACACGGTACATACTCCACTAGATAAAGGAGAGACCCGTAGTTCCGAAGCATCAGTTGGCGTTCATTCTACCCAGATATCTTCAAAACTCTCCGCGGCACGTTGGGAAACCGTCCCGGCACATTGGTCCGGGAAGCAACGAAGAGATAAATGAACTGGGAACGTAGCTTAAACTTTATACCTACATTTTATTCACACAGTACACATAGAAAATAATTCTGAATAGTCCTAAAATAGTTGTTATTATAATCAGAATCGCATTTCATATTCTTTTGGTCGCCCTGGGCGCAAGAGCAAGTATATTTCTACGGTTTTGTGAAATATATACTGCCATTCTTAGTTAAAATATCCTATCTACCATTTCTAAAGATCCCAGAAAATTGAAGTTTTATTGTTTTCGTTCTGCCATACTTATAAAAAAATAAATAAATTGGACTGTTTCTAGTTCTCTACGTAGCGTGTGGGGTTTTCTAACTTTACTTAAAAGGTGAAAGGTTAAATGTGTGAAACTTCAAACATTTAAATATTTCTTGAAAAACGGATAAATGCTAGATAGGACATTTTAACTAACAAGGGAAGCATAGGTAGGTATAGGGAACAAAATAGCTATTACCCCAATAGTTTTTTGCCTTGTTGGTGGTACGTTCGCGTACATAAATTTTATGCAATACAGTAGTTCCTGTTAGTTTGTGTTTCTAAGCAAAGAACAATGTATTTCAAATGGAAGGGGGAATCAAAAATTTTTCAGCTGCCTCTAGTTTTTATATTATGAATTTAATATTCAAAAACAAGTATTTTATTTTGCAACTATAACTAGGCTGTTTGTTTATATTGCTGTTTGTGCGGAGTAAAGTTTTGAAATGTGGCCCCATAGAGCACCTTCTGGTAAATGCGGCGCTGATTACAATTATTTATTTTTGTAGCAGTAATGAAGAAAATGGCACAGAGCAGTGACAAAGCATTACAGTTAAATAAACAAGACAGAAAGCAAAGAATATAATCACAAGAATCCACGTTCCCCTCAACAATCGATACTCAGGTGAAGCGTAGCTCGTATCTGGCTTCGTTATTCCATTATTTAACATTTATCCCCGCTAAGGGAACTGGACTAGAGAGCAGTCTTCCACGACAATTACGCAAACTCGCCGGCCGGCCCGTCGCGCATCTTAATTAACATCCGGAAGGAGAGAAGTTCGCCGCGTGTAATTACGATGCGGAAGAGGCGCTCGCCGGCCGAGAACAGTTCCTCCGTCTCCTTCCGGCCCCGCGCCCGTTCCTTCCGCGTCATTGTCTCCCTAATTAGCCATTCAGGATTATGTACTTCCTAAAAGCGACGCGTGCACGGGCGCGCGGATGTGACGTCCCCGATCGCGGCACGTGGACGGCGAGCGACGGCCGGCGGAACGTGAATCAACCGGCGGAGGTGTCAACGCGAGGACGAGGAGGATATAATGAACACGCGCGAGCGGGAGCGGGCTCAGCAGGTGGTGGACACTCGCCGTGTGGAGGGAATAAAAAAGGAAGGAAGGAGTATCGGAGGCTGGGTGACGGAACGATATTACGGTGGGAGACGAGCGTGTAATTAAAACGTAATTACCAGACGCGAAGTGTTATTTAAAATGTTATTTATCCGGGCTAATGGGTGGGCGTGGTTTGCCCACTATCGCCGAGTCTCCAAGCTGTAGTCTGTTTCCGATTGCGTTTTACGCGGGCTATGAATGGTAATTAGATGTGCCTTCGCGCTTTGCCGTTTCTTCAAATCTCAGGAGGTCTGTGTTGTTCCGTCGCAGGGGGTTAATTGAAGGGATGGAGGAAGGTAGATCGAGTGCATTGCGATGGATTTTGTGAAAGGGCCTCGTGCACGCTGAGACCTGTATCGATACACGTAGGTATGTTCGCTGACACACTAAATATTTAAGGGGGGATTCTCGTCTAACAGCCCCAAAAGTAACTAACATTCAAGAATTTTTTTTTTTAAAAGCTGTTCGTCATGTTGGATTAAACGCCTTTGGGATATAAGGAGGCATCTTTAAACTTGCAGAAAATATTTTTTTTATGTCGATCCTTCTTATTATTAATTCATTATTGAGGAATCTTGTCCACCTCTTCGACGATGTAACTCCTGTTGGCGGGTTGTGTAGCACCCATCACAGTCATCTGATTGCAAAAAGATAGAAGTTTCTTAAAATTGGTCCACTTTAAAGAAAAAAAAGTGAAAAAATTGAAAGAGTTATAGCGTTTGAAAGAAAAAGTAACTGTTTCCTTAAACAAATTTTTCATATTATTCTTTATATCGACGAAAAAAGTATTATAAATAGAAACTAAAATAAAAATTTCAGGTCCAGTCTGAGTGTAAGTTATTGAATTATTTAATATTTTATATGACTATGACAAGTGCTACACCTGCCGCCAACATCGCCGAAGAGGTTAACACGGTTCCAGAGCAATTAATAAATAATAATAAGAATCGACATAGGAAAAAAAATTATACAAGTTTAAAGATACCTCCTTATATGCCAAAAGCTTTTAATGCAATATTAACAATGGTCTTTTATAAAAAAATTCATAAATTTCGGGGCTGTTACACGAGAATCCTCCCTTAATAAAACAATGCCCATCATTTTCAATCGTATGCAAGTGTAGATATTCGTATCAGTTGCACAGGTACAGCTGATACCGATGCATCGATACTGAGACAGTCAAATACACGTTGATATTTGTATCGCGATACTGATACTTGCAACTTGTATCGATAAATATCTCAACGTGTATGGGGCCGTTGACAGTTCAAAAAAATTTCTATAGGCATTCTGCGTTTGGGAATGGCCTATGGTACGATTGCAAGTTGCAGTATTTGTAGAGTTCAGAAAAGAGTAACATCGTCGTGTCGACGCTGGGGGAAAGCGTCATTGGTTAATGGAAAAAAATGTTTGCTCCCGAACAGGTCCATTAAGGAGAATCATCGACGCGGCATGGAGCATGAGGATTCCGCAGCTACACGATGCCTGGTCCAGCGAGAGGGCCGTTCGACGATTATGGTGTGTAATTCGACGCGCATGACGACAATCGATATACCAGGGGAGTGGAAAAGTTTCGTGACGAGTGAAACGTGCTGGGCGTACCTTAATTGAATGTCAAATATATGGAAAGGGGGGAAGAGTTATGGGCCTTAATGACTACGAGGGGCGTTGTAGTACTGTCGATCGATTTATAGGTCATTGTCTGCTACCGGGTGCGTGTGATTTTTCACGTTGGCCACCGTGACGTGTTCGATCCCCGTGTAACCTACATAACGCGCGACGTAAATCACGAAACAAGGCGACAACAGTAACTAAACTACCCTGATCCAAATCTGTCAACCATCAAACATTCCCTTCTTCTAATTACAGTCCACTGTTCACATTCCACAGCCATCATCATCTAATTCCCTGCCTTCGCCTGTCTCTCCAAGACCTACTACTTATTCCCTCAACAAAACTACCGTCCAAAGAAGAATAATCCTCTCGTTACCACTACCTCTCGCGGGTGTCCACTTGCGCGCGATGGATCAAGCAAAAAAGCTGGCGCGCAAAGCTGGTAAAAGCTGCGCTAAACGCGTGACGGCTTAATAATTGTATGCCCCGCGTGCCCTGGGCTCGGGTCGGACCCCACGGGAATCCGTTTTACATGGTGCCGCATAATTACTATGATCCTGATACTTCACGGTGCTCCAGTTCTCCGCGAGGGAGAGACAGGCGGTGCCCGTGTGACCCGCGCCAGGAACGAGCCGGCTCAAAAAGCGCCGGCACGAAAGAAAACCTGCAATCAACGCGTCAAAAAGCAGAAACTTTCACCCGACGCTCGCTGTTACGTGTCTTCTCGTTGCGGCCCGCTCGCTCGTTCACTATCCACCGAACCGGTGCCTCGTATCTGGAACAATGTCGGCTACGTTCCATCCACCCTCTACGCCCCAGTCTGCCATGTTTTTCCCTGCCTTTTTTCCCTCCGTGCAACGGGACACGCCTTTTCATCGGAAAACTGTGCCCGTGGAGTTCCGCCGTGTATCATGGTTTCAGCTTCCAACGCTGACAGGTTGAATCCTCTCGTTGGATCTTTTTTACGGCGATGCAGTAAGATTAACCCTTGGTAGGGTGAAATACGCGCCGCGCCTGGTAGGGTTGGGTCAGTTCGAGTTTGTTGAAGAACAGATGGAGGGTAGACTTCGCCTAGCTGAATATTGAAGGGAGAATGTCCCTTCCGATTCCACTGGTGGATTTCAAGTATTAGTATATGGACACTTGGTTGTCGGGGTGTGCAGATCCATGGAGGAAGCTGTGTACTGGTGATATTAAAATGAGAATTCCTGACCACTCCCTTATCAAGATTCAAGAATTCCAACTATGCACGCAAACTATGAACTGTCAGAACTTAAGTATCGTTCCCAGGGTGAACTCACAGCAAAGTCAGGCTCGCAAGAAGATTGCTGCGCAAACGTGCGAGCATTCCCTCTGGACGTAGCGTTCCATCTTCCAGCTTCGAGCCCTGACTCCCTATCGCCGTTATTAACTCGATAACGATGACATTATTGCCCAGGAGCGTTCCTATAACCGTAGGCCCTGCCGAACGAATCTCCCAGCCACCATCTCGCTCGACTATTTCCCAGCCCCGAGACAGCGCGCCGTCCCGTTACTCACGACCCGCCGCATGGGATGCAACGGCCAGCAGGCCGACGCCGGAGATGCACCGCGCATGCATTTATGCATATGTCCGGCACTTCTACGCATGGATGCAGATGCGGCACGCACCGCCGCGACGGCCGCCTCTCCTGCCAGCGTAATCCTTTCCCGACACTCGTAATGGCCGGAATTGTAAATTCAATTGCCCCCTGAATTGGATGCAGTCGCGAAAGAGCCGGACCGCCGGCTTAAGGCACGTACGCGGTGCAGTATGCAGCCGTGAAAGGCAGCCGCAATGCCCGTGCATCCGTCAGACAGCGAGCGGACAAAGGAGAGCTGCACGATGATTGCCCGTGGAGATGGAAAGATCTTACAAATGGGTGACGACACGTTCCTGTGCTCGAGAGCACTCGAGATCGTTCGGAGAGTGGGCGAGTTCGACGGGGAATTCGGCTGGACGTGAAGCCACGGATCTCGAGGATCATTGGCAGAGATTGGAGTCTAGTAGCCGGGGCTGATTGGGGGTGTTAGTAATGGGCCAAGTGCTTACATCGGGGACCTTTGTTTTTTAGTACTTGTGTGGGAGGTTAATGCCCATACAATGGTCCCTTTCGCAATGGAAAACTTTTACTCGAAAAACTTTTATCTTACTTTCATGGTTTCCGGAGATATTCAAGGTTAGGCATTGTATGTAGAGAGGATAGGCATTATAGCAGCTTCAGATGGGCCTCGCCTTTTCGCCACACTATGGACAATTGGTGCAATAAAGACGAAAATTAAATAAATAAATAAATAAGGTGGTAATTCTCAATTCTTATTGGTTCACCCTGTACAGTGAACATTCACCCTGTACATGCTGCGTCTTCTGGGATGAATAAGTGTCATTAAGGAAGGAGTTAATAAACTAACCTAAATAAATAACCTAATAAGGTAGGGGAAAGGTGTCCAAAACGATCTCCTTAAGGCGTAATTCATATAAAAAATACAAATGCACATTACTTAAATAAAAGTGAAGTAGTTTTTGTAAGTTGGTTTATCTACCTTATTATTGGCTTAGATCAGCTACCTGATCAATTACATTTTTTATTCGCAATTTTGTGAAGGCATACTAAATTCATTGTACACATATAGGTGTACAAATGATCCCTACGAGGGATCCTAGGAAAATGACCTCTAGAATCATTTTATACCTAATACTGATAATAAATAAGACGTACATTAAAAAGCATTGAGTTATATAAATAAAAACAGAAATTAAACTTAGTCACAAAATATGCGAACATAATAAATTAAAACAATTTTATAGAAAAATAAATCATAGATAATTTTTGGTTCATAATCAATAAATAGAAATACTCAAAATCACCTAACAAACAAGAAAATGAGATGAGCTTCACAGACTCCAATTTTTTCGCGCACCTCCCGGGATTCCTGGGATTAGTTTACCCTACTAGAGAGAGATCATATAGCCCCAAACATCCAACTCACATTCAGTGGTTGAATATAACGTCAAATTATCACATTCGGTAACGAAACATACATTAAGTTATTATTAAATTGTCATTAAATCCGCGAAAAGACAGCTGTCACACTAAGCCGTTTATGACAAAAGTTACACAACATTGAAAAAGACCTTACCTTAGATAAAAGGCAGAAAATTTGATTTTTTCTTGTTTATAACACACACACAGCGCTGATATTTACATGGTACTTCGTGCGACACTTGACGACATAAGGGCTGAACTTTTGTACATCGATATTACGAAATAGCACCACTAATAGTCGCAGAACAACCAGGAATTATTTTACCCCGAGGGATCGTTTTAGACACCTTTCCCCTACCTATATACTTTCTTTGGTATCCTATAATTTCTCAAAGTTATAATCATGAGTTTTGTTATTATAGGTGATTCAAGGCTAGAAAAGATGAGATGCAGCTTTAAAAACTGGGAGATCGAATGATTTTACTCAATCGCTTCTTTTGAGGTTGAACGTGAATGATTGCAATCGGATTAGAGGACAAGCAGCGAGCATAAGCGTGTCAATCCAGAGACTATTATGCAGGACCAACCGCGACCATAATTTTGCCGTGTCACTTGTGCCGACGTGCCAGCCGTCACCAACCTTGAAGAGATTTAAGAGAGAATAATGGATTCACGAGACTTGCCATAATGGACGCGTAACGAGCCTGGGAATGAGTGGAATACCGCTGAAACTTTTATAATTGAAGCCTGGAGAGAGGATTCGAATTGGACACAGCTACGAATAATAGGGATTTGATGCGAGAAAGATTGTGTCTGTCGCAATTTCTAATGCGTCTCTGCCTGTTTAAAGTCCGATTTGTCAACTTGCATCAAATTTGTATGCATTTCTCTCCCTGCACTTGCACGGAAGTCGGAATAAATATCAGCTCGTTGCTTACAGACGCTGGGAAACCATTCTCGCCAAATGTTTTCGCCGTCCCATTCTTATAATATTTTCCCACCATCTGCAAAGGGGTAAATAGTACAGTGATTGGCCGCACAAGAGGATCACAAAAGTATTAAATTATAACTTCGAATTTATTAAATTAAACACAAAATCAGTAGAAATAGCTCTAAAAGTTTATTAAGAAAAAATCAAGAATTCACAAAAATTTACAGAAAATATGTTTCATCTGAAGGAAGTTAGTTATTGGCCAGGCCAGCACAGCAGTGAAAAGAATTGCGTGACACAATTCGAGTCACACATATTCGCGTGCAATGACATACAAATGTTAGAGTGACGCATCGCTTCGTGGAGTACGAGGATCGATGCAGCAAGATCGGCTAACTCTGAGGCGAAGTCTCTAGAAAGGGAAGGCCGACGATCACGCTGCATTTATTATCAGCATCTTTTTGTTTCTATCGAGAGGAGATAAATTAAAAAAGATAACGCGACACAACGTAGGCACGTAGCCTGTAAGCTGACACCGTAGGCTCATCGTTCTTTCAGCCCGAGACGGCTGTACCGCCCACTGCGAGACAAAAAGGACGTTCTTCATTTGATGAAACAAATATAACAAAACCTGCCTCCCAGAGAATCTCATATACGGAGAGTGTACTTCGTTTATTTAATAACTACGCGGATTCGCCTAATCACGATTCGATCATTTCTTACAGAGGGACTATACGAAGAAGGCTCTGCGTATCACTAGTAATTGAAAGAATCCCTCGACCCTGTTAAAGAATTATTAAGACACCTGCTGTAAGAGGATGACTCTTTGATTTGGTAGGTTGTAGTCGCAGGAGAATCTCTGAAAACTGTGTTTAGGCTACAGGGAAGCATTGATTAGAGTTAATGAAAGATCGAAGGTAAGCGCGTTGAGAGCCACTGATTCCTTATGTCCTTACTTCTTAGCTGGAGGATCTGCGAAGAGGCGCCACAGGGATGTCGCTGAGCGAGCTGTCCTCTCGTCTTTCAGCCACTCCCATTTTCAGCTACCGAGTTACTGCCACTCTGTCAATCTCACCTGACATTCGCGTCCAGACGAAGATACACTCCCGACAATGAATAACCCTCCGAGGCCATTCACGTTGTCACCGAGAGGAAAAGCTGCGTTGTTTGTATCCCACGATACCGCGAATGCGATCAGCGTTGGAAATTAGTTCTGAGAATTCGTTGAATACAATTTCGAGAAACCATCTCCATCGCGCGTGTGTTTCATCGTGTCGCTCGCGTTAATAATCGTGATCTCGAGCTTATTCAGTCGCAGGTCCTTCTACTTTCTGGAATTAGAAGAAAAGACACCAAATGCTGAAGTGTCTATGTAGGAAAAAGCATTTGCACTTCCTGAGATAGATAGTAGCATATATTGTTGGCATTTTAATGCCTACTAACTTCCAACTTGGGGATGCTGTGGGCCAACCAGAAATGCTACAGGGATACCCTACATAATATTCTAAGAATGAAGGCTTTTCCCATTAATCACTGCATTTTCATTTCAATTCAATGAAGCAAAATAGATAGACACAGGTTTCTCTGAATATTGTTAACTTTTTACTTAAAAGTAACAACAAGTATCATCACCCCGTCCAGTTGTCCTCCTTCGCTTTCTGAGTATCGAATGAATCAGTTCCCCTAAGAATAGTACCTATTATATAAACCACAAGTAGCTCTGTCCTCTGAAATATACCCTCCTCTAATCCCACGCTTTCCCAGTTCGATTGTATTCCAACAATCGTAAGAGCAGAAAAATCCAGACATACCTAGACAAAGGGATTCCCTATCTATCTATTTCGTTTCTACCAAACGCAGGATCCAAAGGGTCGCCAGTTTCAAACACTCGTTGGAAGGGCTTCCCAAGGCGTCTCATTTGAATAAGACAAATGAAGACATCCGGGAGACACACGGCGAGAACGATGAAGCTGATACCCCGCGATTGGAGCGAGGATCACCTACAGCGTTCGCGGAGCATCGAACCGTGCCGATTGATTACGATCGTTACGGAGACAATGGTCGACACGGGCTTACTCTAACGACGCGACTAACTTAGGAATCAGGGGATTACCTCGGTGTCTCGGTTAACAAGCTCCGTAGATCGACTTTTGTCCGCTGGGAACTGATCTCCCCTGTCTACCACCCACGCCACAGAATCCCTGGGCGCTTTTCATCCGCAAGTCGCGTGCGCCCGGCCACGGAAACCGCTTCTTCGTACCGCAAGCCGAACAGCCACTCGGCTAGCCGGCGAGAAAACTGGCAATTTCCTTGGGGCTGGCTCGGATTCTAACATCCCAACGTCACGCGATTCACCCGGACGAATAGGCTCAGCTCGATCAAACGGCGACGTTGCGGCGATACCCAGGCGCGAACCTCGTAAATGGGCCAGTAAGATCGGGGCTGGAGCGTTGTCCAATTTGTCTGGGCGGCAAATAACGTGTTAACGGGTTAGAAAGTGCCTGCAGGTGGTTCCTTTCGTGACTCGGCGCGTTAACGGGAGCGCCTTAGAATGGGACAGCTCCTTCGACGAGCGTGAACGCTGGCCGGGGCTTTTCGGTGTTGCAAACGATACAGTTTCCTCGAGAACCGTATGAAAATGTATGTAATTGAGGAGGCGAGGCACGAGATTCTTGTACTTGTTTGAAGCAGCCCAAGCACGGCTTCCAGAGAGCTGCTTGAAATTGCTGCCAGGCCGCCTCTCGCTCAGGAAATTTCATAGCTAACGTTTGAATTAAAAGGAAATTATGAAAGCAGCTTTTATGGGATAGAGACGGTTTCATCGTCTGAAACGGTTTGTCTATTTTAAACTGCTGAATGTACATCCTCGAAATGTTCTCTCGTTTTCTAAAAGCTCTGTAATGCTCGCAATGCTTGTCAATAACTGCATATTCAATCTAAATGAGAAAAGCTTCATTGTGAACTATTAAGCAAACGGTGTGAAAAATTAAGCAGCGTTGCAATTGCAGTGCTGATTAGCGTTTGATGATTATACGAAGCACTCAGAAATTAAACTGATCAACTCTATGCAGTGGCGGATTTAAGGAAAAAGGCCTAGGTGAGAAACGTTCTATGGGGCCCATTTTTTTCGGGAAAATGAAAAGGTAGTTTATGTAGTAGTATAGAACAAAAATAGTGTTTGGATAAAATCATATTTATTTTAGAAGATGGTGACATTTTTTGGATGTTAAATTCGCCACTGTCTCCATGGAATATTATAGTATTCTTAGCACTCATCACATTTTCATGTACAGTTGATTAGTTCGATTTCTGTGAGGCTTATTTACCCGTTTTGTAGTTTCAAAACTACAGAAACTGCGTTTGACTTCAGATGGGTGGAAAGAATTGTGAATCCAGCAAGTCGATATTTGTCAAGCTCAGAATCATATTCAGCATGTTTTTGACTCGGCGTGAATGAATTGCGCTTCCGATTGTTACCGTATACACCCTATCGAAGCCACCCCCAACAGCGTGCACCGCGGTAGCGAGCGGGGACGTCCTCCCGGCCGACGATTTCTGCGCAACTCCGAGTTTCACCCCCTGTCCCTCGCCATCTGCTGGAAGCTGGACGAGTGAGGAGATGTATTGAACAGGCTGAATGCGCGTGCAGAGATGCGCGAGTATCCGCGAATTCCCGGCAGCACGGGGCCGCAGTCCGCACAATAAAGAAAAAAATTGCACGGAGTTAGGGGAACAGAGAGACGTCGGCGTAGACGGAGAGAGAGACACCGTCCTAATCCTCCTGGACGCCGAAGAGGCAGACTCGATTAATAGTCACGGTCGTGAGAGAAACGACGTCGTCCGCGGCGGTGCCTCGGGATGAGAGCGGTACTTTAAGCAGAGCTTCCGTAACGGGGTGCTTCGATGGACCATCGTGATCTCGCGTTGCGTTCCGTCTCGTCGCTTTAAACCAGCCAGTGCCGTCACGCGCAAAGATGTGCACGCCGGTCATGTAAGAGCGTGCCCCGTCTAACCCAGTGAGAAACGTTTCCAGTGCCGAATAGCGATTCGCGTGGTATACAGAGACTTCGAGGATGAGACCTAGTGTTGTTCTTCTGTTGCTGTCCCTGTGCACCCTGTTCCTGGCGTCCGAGTCGAAGCTGCGGCAACAGGCAGCCGTAGACGACGACGACGACGACGATGACGACTGGGACGACGACGACGACGATGACGATGACGACCAGGCTTACCAGTCCAGGCCGGAGGTGGACGACGACGGGCGGATTTATAAGAATCCTAGGAACTCGCCGTCCGCGATGTGCCCGCGGGACGAGCAGCAGGCCGGGCTGCTCGGCCAGAAGTGTCTGAGAAAGTGCTCCACCGACGAGGATTGCAAGAGCAAGAAGAAGAAGTGCAGATGCGACGGTGCCTGCGGGATGTCTTGCATCAAGCCGGAAAGGGAATGTCCACCTCTCACTGACATACCGTACGGCGTGATGACAGTGACTGGGAAATTCTTCGGCGATCGAGCCCACTACACCTGCGATCCCGATTACTTCACCGTGGGCCTTATGGATAGGACGTGCAGGGCCGACGGTCGCTGGACCGGCACTACGCCTTCGTGCAAGAAGGACTCTAGCTCCTTCTGCTCACAGCCGCCGAAAGTGAAAAACGCGCGGCACAACGCGCTCGCTGAACAGACGACCTTCGACCTGGAGAGTGACATTCAGTACTTCTGCAACCATGGCTACGTGGCCACAGGCGTACCGAAAGCTAAATGCCTGGTGATGGAAGGTATTGCTAGATGGTTCGGGCCTGACGTCTTCTGCGAGCCACAGAACTGTGGACCACCTGCGGACATCGGGAACGGCTGGCACGCAGGTATGTAGTGCTACTGGGGAACGTGACACTAGTCGGATTGCGTTGATAAAGTTTCGTGATTAGATTGTAGTGGGAGAATTAATTTTAGTGAATGCCAAAGCTACTGTCGCGTAATCGTTGCATTTGGCAGAGGAGTCTTTTATTATTTAGACTTCTGTTTATAGCAAGTTGATGTATACTGGTACAACTATCTGGACTTACTTAATATCATACATCATCAGTTAGATCGAAAGTTCGTTGAAACGTGAGGGTATTATTTTTAAATTAGAACATAACAGTCTTTGAAAATTATCCGGTCTGTGCATATGCTTTGTTTATGATGGGGATGCTATAACGATTTATTGCTAACGCTGGCTTACTACTCGAGAAACGTCAGAGAATCAAAGAAATAAAATAAGTGAAACAGTTAAAATGGAAAAAATATTTTCATTCAAATTGCGAAACGGCAATGTTACTCTTCAAACTGACAGTGTACCCGCGAAATCACCGATCCACGAGAGGTCACGTCTGGAATACGATTATTCCCCCCGGAATGCTTCGTATTCCACTGAAACTGCAATTTGCCATTCCTTTTGTAGGCGAGTGTTACACGTACGACTGCCGTGTATCATATCACTGCGCTGACGGGTACGAATTAGTTGGCAGAGCGGAGAAGCTCTGTTTGGCAGACGGCACATGGACCCCCAAAGAATCCCCACAATGCGTTCAAGTAAGCCACGCATAAATATCCCCTGCTCCATGCCCTCTCATTTCTGTCTGCCCCCGATGTCCCAGCGAGAAAACGTTTTCCTCTCTAGGTTACCACCGTGCAGTGCCCCAAACCGGACAACCCAGTGAACGGGAAGGCGGTGTACACCTCGTACGCATACAATTCCATCGTGCATTACGAATGCGACTATGGTTACACGGTGGTCGGCCAGGGGACAAGGCGCTGCGGGGCAGATAGAAAATGGACTGGAAAGATGCCCACTTGCCAGGAAATTAATTGCGGTTCACCTGGTGTCCTCTATAACGGCTGGATCGAGAACATCGAGGCGGGTGAGTTGGAAGACCGATAGAAAAACCTTGCGCAACGTAATTATAAATAAGCCGTACGTAGTAAAAATAAATAACAGCACGAGTATGTTGCTCCTCCGCGTCTATTCAGCGCGGCTAGGTGCAACAGTGACGTTCGAAATTAATTTCACGGAGCCCCGTTCTCCACCAGGCACCGGTCTAGGCGCCAGCATAATTTTCCGCTGTAAGAATCACATGAAGCTCGAGGGGAATACCTCGTCCGTCTGCCAGGCCGATGGGAAATGGCGTTACCCGCTGCCCCAGTGTCTCGCCCCGTGCGTGGTGCCCCAAATAGAGAACGGCCACATCACTGTGGCTAGCCACGAGAAGGACCACATCAACAACGTGACCGTCGTCGAGCACGGGGAGAGGTTGCTCGTCTCCTGCGTGCAGAATTACGAATTCGCGGCGAACAGCACTGCGGTGGCCTGCAACAACGGCACCTGGTCCATAGTGCCCAGTTGCTCGCCAGCCAGGTGCAAGCAGATGCCCAAGGTGCCGAGGAATGGCATGGTGATCGCGCCAAAGACTGATCATGGGATGAAGGCCGTGTTCAAGTGCAAGGATGGCTTCGAGCTGGTCGGGGGTGGTCCGCTGAACACGTCCAAGTCGGTCGAGTGTCAGTATGGGAACTGGACTGGCGATATACCCCACTGCAGCCAAGTGTTCTGCCCCTTTCCTGGCTTCATAGAGAATGGCAAGGTGTTCCTGGTGGGCAATATGGGTGTCTACGATTACAGACCCTATGTCAAGAAGGTGGTGAACAACAAGCAAATTATGTACGACTGCGATAAAGGTTATGTGCTGGATGAGGGACCCACTGGAGCCACCTGCGTCGGCGGCAACTGGAGCCCTAAGAACCTGCCCAAGTGTATCCCTGGACAACATCCTAGGCTCAGATGGAGCAGGCGACGTAGGTCCGTTAGCGATGAGGATCTTACTATGAGCTATAGGTAAGTTTCTAATATCTGAAGCATTGGGTGCAAAAACGGATTAACCCACATTGAATCAAATTTAATTTTTCCTATTTTTAACCGACTTCAGAAAGGAGGAGGTTATAGGTTCGACCCGCATGTATTTTTGTTTCTTATATATGTTTTTGTCCAATAATAAAGACTATTGTCACCTAATTAATATTATTTTGTGTACGTACATGTTGTACATTTGTACGTACAAAAAATATTTTTTCCCCTTTTTTAAGCTACGACTCTCATATTTTTTAAGTCGGCGCCTCATCATTTGCACTGTGTAAATCTGGCGCCGACTTAAAAAAAGTTGAGAGTAGTAGGTTAAATAAGCAAAAAAATTTGTTTTTCCTTTTTAGTGCATTTTTCTTATTTATAAGTCGGTTTTGAATTTTTTTAAAAATTTTGTTGTGGTTACTACAGCGTATTGGAATACAATATTCCTACTAACTCAATTTCACAAGAAATGTGTGTTAGTCCGTGTTTGGAGCTGGAATTTTGTTTAGAAAATAGATGGAATATGGGATAAAGGTAGCTTGTAGTTTGAAACATTGGATTGCTTATTAAAAACAGGCGATATTATTCAAGTGGACGGTTTTATAAACTATAGAAAATATTCGTAATAAAGTTCATAAGGGGAATTAATACTGCAAAGTTCAAAATATGTATAACCCGTATACCGCGTAGAACCCGATCGAAATCTGTTTGCAGGAAGTTCATCGAGTTCTTCCGCAAAATCGGCAAGAAGCTACTGCACCTGGAGATGAACAAGGGCAAGGAGCACGCGAAGCACAAGGCCGAAGTGAAGAGCTCAAACTCGTCTCACCACGAGAACAACACATCCGCGGAGGCATTGTCGTGGAAGAAGCACCCCGGACACGGGAACAGATCGCGGCTACGGGAGGAGAAGATGATCGACTTCCTGAAGATCGTCTACCGGAAGCTTCAGCGTATCGACGCGAGGCAGTCGACCAACTCCACGAACGGCAGCATGCACGATCTTTTAAACGCCATGAGCAAGAACTTCTTCCACGTCGATCTATCCGAGTCCCGGCGAAACAACTCGGGCCGAGGGCGATCCGACTTCGAGATACGGAACCAGCGGGAGTTCATCAAACTCAAACGTGAATTTGAGCGGATCATGCGGTTCTACAACAAGTCGATGCGCTGGAACGAGAAGCAGAGTCGCAAGGACTCGAAGAAAAAGGGCCAGTCGCACGGGGACAAGGGAAAGAAGCCGAAAGACAAGAAGAAGCACAGGAAGAACTACTACAAAGGTTTCTACGAGTTCGTCAACTGCTACGTCACGGAGAAGCTGTCCATGCTGGAAGCTCGCAACGCGACGGAGGAGCTGATCAAGAAGATGAAGATCGACAAGTTCACCGTGAGAAACGGCACGACGTTCACGGTGGGCGAGATGTACGCTTTCTTCAAACATATCATAGAAGCTAAACTGAACAGCACGGAGGAGACGAGCGCGCTGGAGTCGACGACATCGGCGTCGTCCCCGACGACCACCGCCAGCGCCACCACCGCCACCACCGCCACGTCTCCCTCGACGACGACCAGCACGAGCACCACGCTGCCGACGCCGAAGCAGATCGAATCCCGCGATAATCGATCCTCGACGACGCCTGGCAATGAGTCCTCCGCGCTGGACAACGAGATACCAGCCAAAGAAGGTGTGCCGAAGCACCGCAGCAAGCGAATACGAAACGCGTCCGAGGACAGCGGCCCGCCGCGCCAGAAGCGGCGGCTGCTGTCTCTGCGGGGCACGTCGCTCAACAAGGATCGGTCATCGGCGAGGCGCCAGCACAGGGTCGCCAAGCGATCCAGGGCCTACGACGAGAGGACCAACCAGTTCACGTTCAACGAGCTGGAGGCGCAGCAGCAGAGCCGTTCCAAGCGGTTCCTGCCACTGTCTGAGCTGGATAATCAAATATTTCTAAAGAACTTGTATCTGAACGCGTACGAGGACGAGTACAGGGCGAACGTGAAGCGCTCGATCGTCCAGGCGAACCGGACGAAGGAGGAGGTGGCCGTCTACAGGAGGCGCAAGGGGAACCTCGGCGCGTACGAGATCAAGTGAGCTAAACGAATGTAATTGTGTTGTGATATTAACGGAATTCATTAAGTCATTTACAGATATCAATCGATTTTAGGCGAGTATACACCATATACGGATAGTTAATAATCGTTGTCCCTCGTCGATGCGCATTGTAAGACGTGTATCGCGCTTTTTTCATGAATAAATCTTTTCCATTGCAAGGTCTCGGTGTTGCCCGACCCATGCGGGGTCATTATTCGGCAGTGATGTGAGCCGATAGCTGGCCGCCCGTTTTCAGGGACGAGTTGCTGTTTCGGTTGATCGTTGCTCGGTAATCGATGTCGTTCTCTATGGGGTTCTAAACGAGAAATTAGAGTGTCCGTCCTTTGCAGTTGAAATCGTTACTGGGGAGGATTAAAGGGTTGGCGGGGTGGTCGACGTGGCTGAATCTGCTACAGGGGTACTCGATTACCAGTATTTAAGACTGATCAGCTTTCCAAGTTTTCATCCAGTGCAGTTGTTACGGATTGTTACGCACAGAATGGTTGGATTATTGTCTAACTTACTTTTATCTAATTCATTTCTATTCTAGCGTTCTATGATTTGTGTAGATTCACACCGAGGCTTTCAGTTTTTTTAATCTACTTGTGTGTATCGTGTTTTTTATTTTAGGGTTGTATTATTCAAGTGGTTAGATTAAGTAATTTGGAATCTTTGTGCTTTAGGCTTTACTCGTTTTGTATTTGTGTTCTCTTTGTATTTATTTCCATGTGTTACTTTGTGGGAGTAGTTGTTATTTTAGGGTAATTAATGCAGGGTGGTTCGTAGTTGCGTGTTAATATTTCAAGGTGTGAATTAAGAGTGTAAAGTGGGAAGGATCTTAAATGAATGTAAGATGTTTATACTTTGTTTTCATTCATATCACGGCACCGCCTTTACTATCATACCCACAAAGTTTTAAAGTTTAAAACTTAAAATTTAAACAATTTATAATATAAATGAGTGTACTCCATTAATTGTTGTGATAGCCAAAAAAAAGTTTCAAATATAAATAACTACAAAAGTGATCAGTACCTACTATCACTATAATGATTCAAGGATATACGAATTTAAAGCTTGCTTTCCTCAAACCACTGCCTTTAACTCATCATAAATCTGAAAACAAAGCTCCAGCATCTCACAGTTTCATATAATATTCTCTTCTTACCTTATAGCTCATCTCTGTCCTCTTAAATACAGACGTGCAATTAAGAATCGCCTTGTATTCATACAAGGTGGTAGTATAATCAAAAGAAATCCGAGTTTCGACTGCAAGGGGTCAAGATATTTTAGATATAGCTGCTGCTAAATCTAGGAGTAATTGCAGCGTGAAAGTACGTGTTCCCTTCGTTTTATCGTAGCTGGCTCACATCGCAACGTATTTTAAGCTCTTGGAGAAATCGTATTAGTAGGGGGTACGTTAACGTATTTTAAGTATGTTGTGGGAATCGCATGGAACACATTCGGAGCTCATTAAATCAAACGACGTTTGTTGATATAATCGATTAAGTTTTCACGACTGCGGGCTGTGTTTGTTAAATATTGTATCGATTAACGAACTAGGTTTTTTAACACCTCTCGAAACGGAAGCGATTGTACCGCGGTGATCGATGTACATACCGTTCATTTGACGCCCTTTCTCTTCGGTTTTATACCAAAGGAAGCTAATTATACGATCGTATTGACACTCCCGTCCTCGTCTCTTTGTAATTAATTTCTACTTGCGAACAGTTTAAGGTCCGCGACGCATCTGAAATCAAAAGCCATTTGTATCGATCGCACCCGATCGGCATTCCACGACTTCACACGCACACATACACACCAAAAACCAGTCGAAACTCCACACTCGTACACGCGTGCATTTTCATGAACGAAACCGCCATGGACAAGTATCATTAGTGAATAATAAGTATTATTATACGAACAATACGACTAACGTGTACATTTATATCCCCGAGCCAATCGTTTATTCTCATCCTCCTGATACCTCCGAATACCACAGGTCGACAGCCATCTGGACATGTAACATTCAATAGCCGTTTCTTATAGGTTTTCGTGCGCTGAAAACGAATCCGCAAACCGTTTGTT
Organism: Andrena bucephala; assembly: GCA_947577245.1. Lineage (NCBI taxonomy): Eukaryota > Metazoa > Arthropoda > Insecta > Hymenoptera > Andrenidae > Andrena > Andrena bucephala. Next base: position 44,780,685 of record OX387715.1, on the reverse strand, counting down.
GCTAGCACCCTCAGTTTTTGAGAAATTCAATTTTGAAAAAAAAACTGCAAATTTTCAACTTTGAACATTTTTTGTGTCGAAACAGTTATGGTTATTCGTTTGTTTGTTGCGTCAAATTATTCTATGAACCCTCCCGAATACAACGATATAAGTTATTAGTGCATTATGAACATTTAAATATGTTTAAACAACGATCAAAGGGAAAAGAACACCCGAAATGCACCCATTTTTGCAGATATCTTTCAATTTATTTCGAAAACTAAGGGTCTAGGAGAAAATCTGACTACTCCACATCATGCAGCAGACATTTTCCCTTCGGAAAGCATGAACAGAAGTGGTAAGTCACGTTTTGTTTTCAATACAGAAGCGGAATAGTTTGGCAAAACGTGCGCCGCTGACAGTGGTAGTTACGCGCGTTAAGTGATTGTGTTACGCTGAGCGGCAGTGGATCACGCGTCACCGTTGACTACCACTGTCGACGCCGCACGTTTTGCCAAACTCTTTCGCTTCTCTATTGAAAACAAAACGCGACTCAACCACTTCTGTTGATGTTTTCCGGCGGAAAAATGTCTGCTGCATCGCGTGAAGTAGTCAAATTTTCTCCTAGACCCTTAATTTTGGATATAAATTTAAAGATATCTGCAAAAATGGGTGCATTTCGAGTGTTCTTTTCCCTTTAATCATTGCTTAAACGTATTTAAACGTTCATAATGCACCGATAACTTATATCGTTGTATTCGGGAAGGTTCATAGAATAATTTGACGGAACAAGCAACCGAAAATTATTACTGTTTCGACACAAAAGATGTTCAAAGTTGAAAATTTGCAGTTTTTTCCGACAAACGGTTTGCGGATTCGATTTTAGCGCACGAAAACCTATACGAAACGGCTATTGAATGTTACAAGTCCGAAAAAAAGTCAAATTTTGTCGAACTGTGTAATTAATTCATAAGAAGCAGAACGGCGCAACTTCTTCTCCGAATCAAACTCTCCCCGATGTAAAAGATAAGAAAATTAACTTTCTCAGTTTCATGACCCATAAGCTACATATATTCACGTCCCCCCTCCGTCGCGCCCCATCTGGGTCCAACGATCGGCAAATTAAATCCTCGAATCCGCGACATAAACGGTAGCCGTAAAAGCCTGGAAACCAACGACCCCCCCCCCCCCCCCCACCCCTTCTGCCCACTGTTCCGTTTCGATCGCGCGTTCCGCCCAGATAATTTCGCCAACAATTCCGATCGGTCCAGCCGCGCGCGGAAAGGAGCAGGTAGCGCGCACTGGGATCTGTTTAAAAGGTGCGTGCACGCTCGTAAACGGCCGCTGCGCCTTCTTGTGCCGGGTGTCGGGGGGGTATCTCTGGATCGATCCCCGCGATCGCCGATTATGCTGTAACATCCGAGGTAATTAAGTCTGAAAATAAGCAGAGCCTGAAAAGGGGATCAAGGGCCGCGCGTAATTCGCGCCGGCGATCCCCTCCCCCCCCCCATCCCCGCCCCGCGCCCCGCCGCGCTCGCGGTCCACCTGTCAATATCGGCAGTGTCATTAATTACGGGCCAATTATAATTCGCGAGCGTCGACGGAACCGTGTCCGATGTTATCTGAGACACACGGCTCGTTAACACATCCGCCGCTGGTTCGGGGAATCGTGTTAAACCGATTAATCCACGGCCAACACGCGCATTCGTTATGATAAGACGCCGCGTCCCCCTCGCCAGATATATGCTCGCGATAATGATTGGTAATAAAACCGCGAGCCAGATGATGATGGTGATGGCGACGATGGCCGGGCCGGCCGGACGAAAGCGATGATTGGTAAGGCGTAATTGGGACTGGTTAATGCATATGCGAAGTGTATCGAGTGGTGGGCGATCATTCGTTTATTTTCGCCATGAATTATCGACGAGACCGATACTGGAATTACGGCGAATCCATGTGCACAGCTTTGGGACGGGAGATGGATGATTCGGGGTTGGTGGGTTCTTGGAGAGGGATGGTGAGGAGAAAGTTAGAAAGTGTTGGATAAAGAATTTGATGCAGTTTGGTGGGAACAAGATACTCTCGTTTGTTCATTTGTAACGCGGTGGATGTTGCTTGATATGGATCTTAACAGTTATTGAAGAAATCACCGGGAAGTTCGGTATGAATAAAGCGAATGTAAAAATTAGAAAGTAGCTATTAGGGTGGTCCATGGCCTCATATTTTCTTTTTGTATTCTTTGTTGATCTCCACAAGCCTGTTTTTATTCCTTAAGGTAGGTTTTCCTATTCGCGACTGGACGCAACGTCATGAAAAAAAAGTCGATTTTCTAGAAAATGAAGCGCAATATCCAAAAATGAAGCGCAATATCCTTTTTCTCGACTTATTTACTTGTGATACGTCGAAAAGAAACAGCACCTTTTTTGATATCGCGCTTCATTGTCGAGAAAATCGACTTTGAATTTCTTAACGCTGCATCCAGACGCGTATAGGAAAATATACCTTTACATCAAAAGAAGTGTGTATATCAAAAACTGGCCCATATGGACCATATTTACAGGTCGCTATGATTTGCAAGATTATTTTACACAATTAAGTGTATATTATCTCTTAATAGCGTAAGAAATATTGTTTTTGTGTCAGGTATAAAAATGGCTTTCACTAGTATCCCCAAACCTACAAGTCGTTAATTGGAAAACAGACAGAAACTCTTTACCATGTTCCTAAAAAGGATTAATCCTAGCGATCTACAAATATTGTCCGATTAGGCTTAAATTTTGCACAGGTGTTAGTTAGCATGTCTGGAATAAAAGCAACCTTGTGGAAAACCTACATTATATACTTGAAAAAATGGACCACCCTGAATAGTAGATATGCTGCATGATTGAACACAGAAGTCTCTGTCATATTTACAACAGTACGAACTTTACAATCGTGAAAATAGTTTATCGTTAATCTTAGGACAAAGGCATCGGTATAAGGTGTGGTAAGCTTAGCCTTGTGATAGGACAACATTACATTACGGTTGGACATTCTTCGGTTAGATATGTCGCAGGATAATTGTAAAATCAGCATTTTTGTTATTTTTACCTCACAAGAGAAGATCCCCACCCCGGAAATTCAAAAAATTATGCAACTTCGGGGATATGTAGAGGATATATAAGTATGTATTACGCATTTTTTTTTGCTGCCTAAATTCACTCCAAGCGGATGAAATTGATCCCTGAAAATCCGGCTATTTTCCTATTTTCCGATAATCCTAATTAAATGAAGTAACATTTGTCTTGAAACTTTTTTTCTATCTCTTATACATAGATAGCGAGGTACAAAATAAAATCGAAAAATAGCCGAATTTTCAGGGGTTAATTTCACCCCCTTAGAGTGAATTTGGACAGCAAAAAAATAGTGTAATTCATACTCCCCTACATATCCCTAAATTTTTTTAATTTTCGTGTTGGGGATCTTCCCTTATCAGTTAGCCTGAGGAATCATAATCTTTTTGTAATGCGGTTAGATACCTGCAGCCTTACTGTAATGGGAACATTCGACAAGAAGAATGGCTATGATTACTCAGCCTAATTGAGGTAAAAACGTTTTTCGAACAAAAAGGCTGATTTTACAATTGCCGCGCGACATATATATGTGCCTTAATTTGTTCCTGTGAATTTTATTAAACTAAATTACGTCTCGTGAGAGCACCTATATATTCATCCTGCAAATACTTTGCACAAGAAGAAAGAGAGCGGGGCAAACGGTGGAACTGTTGCAAACACGTGGGGTTTGAACAGTGTGGCTGCACAGTGTGTACCGTAACAATATTCTCTGCACACAAAAGCCTCGAAACTAGCTCGAAATCGATAAACGCGGGGCAACGTGCTCGGCGTTCTTGAGCATGCCACTGGCACGCCTGCGCTGGGCGAGGAGCGAGAAGAAAAAAGAAAGAAGGTAAGGGCACGCACCACTAATTCACTTAGCCGGCCGCGTTTCTCGCGCCAGTCATTATTCCAGTTCATACGACGATGATTATGCGGTCAGTTGATCCCGTGCTAAACGCGCTAAGCGGGAGAGGCCCGACGATAAATGGCTGGCTGCCTGTTCGACTTTGTCGTCCATTAGAGCCTTGCGCCGCGTCTCCTATGCAAACAGGACACGGCTGCTTTGAAAAGTAGTGCTAACGATGAGCAAACGAAGCTCAGACGAAACAGGAAGCCCGTGGTGTTTGATCAATTGTCTCGCGCACTCGTTGAATCCCCGAGCCGGCGGAGAGTACTAAAGAAGTTACGAATCGGAGTACCTGTCCTCGTTTTCTCGCTGAACTCTGACGCGTCATTAGGCTCCTATTTTACTCCTCGCGAAACTCCCCGTTGAAACTACTAAAGTTTTATAAAGCTTGTATTAGGTAGATTCGTTTGAAATGTGGAGCGATAGGAGAATTCCTTTCCTTGGTTATCAATCTATTTTTTGTTATCCACAAAATACGCTTTTATATTAGATTTTATTTCTGGCATTATTTGGGCCTAGTTATGCAGAAAGCTACGAACCTTCAATGATCTGAAACTGAGTAAATTTGGTTTGAAGATTTTAATGGTTAACGAAAGGAGCTTTATTTATATTGGCTATATTTTATTTCTTGTTATTAGTTTACAATCTTTTTAATGGGTGATTTAATAGTGAGCAGTACCTATAATTATTAATATTACTTTAAATTTTCTCTAGGTTTTGCTGTTTAAGTCTAAAATGGAACTATGCCTTGGTAGTTTTATTAATTATTGTATACTATAAGAGTTATCGTACCAATGGGTTGATAATTTTTGCAAAATAAAGATCACACAATTATTGGATCCGTACTGTTTAACTAATTTTTTGTCATTTTGAAAATTTTCTGCATAAATAGGCCCAGTTAATATCCTTACCTCCTCAGTAAGTAGGTAATACGAAATTAATATCCGAACAGCAGAACTGTTAGACCAAACGAAACAGGCTTAGAGTTGGTTCAGACTAAATAGAACAGAGCCCCGGAGCCGAATGGGCTACAGACTCCATAATGCCACGTTCCTACGTGTGAAGCGCACATTTCTACCGATTTTCGCCAGTTTAGATAGACCCCGTGGCTGGAACCAGCCATTAGGGTTCAGCTCTAGCCTGGACCTAGCCTTACAGTCCGAATTTAAGGGAAGCAGGCACTTGTCGCGCAAAGTCTCTAGACGATTTAGCGTCAGCAGCGTTAAAGTGATCCCGCGGCTGGCTGGATGTATCAGCTGGCGGCGAAGGATCCACTCGAGACGTTCTGAAAGGTGGATCGATCTTGCGAAAAGGCTCGGCTCCCCCCGTTCACGAATCGCCAAGGGGTCGATCGGCGGCGGGCCCGGGCGACAATGTGAGCGTAGTTGGCCTCGTGGAAAAGGGCCCCGAGTAGCCGGTGATAATCTCATTGAAAGAGGAGTTAAGCGGCGCGGGCTTCCTGCCAATTCACCGAGCCAAGTGTCGCCTTAGCGTAGTCAATGCCGCCGCGAAATTGCTCGGTGGCATCGCTCAATGAGCGGCCACTAGTATTTCGCCCGAGGATTTGCCTAGATAACTACGCCCGGGCTAGGCGTGCCAAGTTACCAGTAGCATTGTGCTTTCCGCAAGTTTGTGAATGGACCGTGCCCCCCGGTCGCCGTGGGCTACTGCCTCTACACCGCCAATAGATCGCAGGGAAAGGGTTTAGAGTTACCTTTGAATCGTGCAAGAGTGGACAATGAGCCCGGCGGGTCGAATTGTCCCGCGAGAAACTTTCCTGGAACTTCCTGTTCCGGCGAAACTGGCCGGCTCCGTTGACTGCGGGACGTGACTCCCAGAAGGGGGAACCGCCAGTTTCAATGATACTTCTCTGAATGAACCTTGCTCCCTCAACGGGAGCCACGGAGTCGTCAGGTTTGCTCGATGTTAGCTGCGGGGTAACGGATTATGAAACAAGTGAGGGTTCCAGCGTAGTGCTGTGATGGAAGAGTCAGGAGCTTGTTCTGTCTGGAGCAAAGCGATGAATGGAGTCGATTTTTCGGACGGGTAGACCGTATCACAGTGTGTAACACATATGTGGTATCATCATTTACTCCAGAGAGTATAGTAATATTCACTATTCAGCTAACAAATAGTCGATAATAGACGCGAATCATGAAAGGAATACCTACCAAGCAAATAGCTTCCACAGTCCTCCAACTATTCTCCCCATAATACCTCCTCGTTCAGGATACGCCGTAACCTCTTTCCCGGTATCATTCACGAGAACGATTCACCCGGAAAGGCGTTTAACCAAAGATACACCTTCTCTCTTCGCACCTAGCTCCCCCGAGTTTCGGGTCAGCGTTCAATGCTCTCCAAAACGGCCACAATAAAACGATTTATCCCATAAAGAGGCCGTCCTCGTGATCCTCGAGTTACGCGGGGGCCATTAAAGCCCCTGTTCCCCTTTAACGCCTTCTGGCTTTCTACTTGGAGCGCTCCCTGCCGTCCGCGTTTACCCGCTGGAACCAGCGTGTGCACGCGTCCACCGGCAGCAAATTAGCCAGCTGGACGCAAGCAAAGCCCGAGATTATGACACCGTCTCATTGACGGCGCGTACAGCCGAGATACAGGAGCGGAGGACATCTGTCGACCTCCTATCGACACGGCTCCTGGCGAAAGGAAAAGGATTTTCGGGGAGGACGCGCTAGGTGGTCCTCTCCTCGGCCACTCGCGAACAACGTCCTCCACCATCCGTTTCCTGCGATCGGAGGATAGTTGTGGCCCATCGGCGCGTCCCTCCTTCGGCCTTGTGGTTTCCCGCGAACCTGGAAGCGACGGCGAATCCTCAGCCATGAATTTCGACGCGTAATGACCGCCCGCTGGCAGCGGTTTTTTGTTCGATTAACAGACTCCTCTTTCGCGGTGGGTGCCGCTTAATCAGGCGTAATCGCGCGCGTGCACTGAGCCGTCGGACCGCTGGGCAACTAAAAAACGGCAATTAGCCGAGCCAGATAGAAATACCGTCACTTTTAGGTTGATAATGAGGCGAAAATGTAAGCGGCCGGCCTCCCTGCGATCTCATATGCATAGGGAATCGATAAAGACGGCGATGTTATGCGGGCGATAAAATTTTGCTTCGGGCGTCGTTAAAAAAGATATAAAATTGGGAGTTTAGAGGCGGTGTCTCTTTAAATCATCCTCCTCCATTGGGTTCGCGCGGAATATAGCGGTCGAGTGGCGTCATTGTCGATTTTTCTTTGGAAATCGGCGACTGGCTTGCTGTTCTTTGGGGGAGAATAATAATCTGCGTCTGCTTTTTCTATTATTTTGCGAAATCATTTTTAAACACTCACTTTGTATATAATTCGTTCAGTGATCCTTCCTAGGTTCGAGAATAGAGGATTAAAGTCCTTCCGAGTGTAGCGAGGAATTAAATAAGATTTAAAGAGCATAACTTTTAGGGTACTATTCCCAGAGAGCTACTGTAAATTGTACAACTGCAGTGGATTAATGTCTGAGCGTTGAAATATTCTACACTCTTCCTTCTAATTGGCTGCAATGGTCTCCACGACACATTGCTCTCTGCTATCTGCCTGTTAGTGAACTTTAATTTTGCAGTTACCACTTTCGGAACAGTTTACAATTAGTTTAATAGTGACATGAGCATATTCCATTAATTCTTTAGATCAGCGTCAATTTTATCTGAAGCTTTTAGTGCCACAAGAATTTTTTACAACAAATTCGATGCATTCTTTTATTTAGATTCTACTGATACTCCCAGGACTTGACGATCCATAGGCGTTTTTAGTCCCAGGAGCATGTTAGTTAGGTCACCAGGGATGAGACTGTGCAGAAGTCTCAACTGGAAGCATTCTGTGAGTGCAAAAGTCTCATTATAACCTAAATAGTAATTAAGGCTTTGAAATAGAGGGCTGGTAGCTGTCTTTGAAGGGGTGTTTGATTGTTTTAGTGCCAATTTTTAATAATTATTTAATTACAATAAACTCAATTACATACCACACTTCAAATTAACATTGTTTATTAAATAAAGAATTGATATGAAACTGTGTACAAACTGATACATACACTTCCTTTTTTAATTAATCCTACCTTGCCTACCAATTATTATTTTATCAAAAGTATAACGCTGCTTAACAACATATAATTTAAGGAAAAAACTCTAGGAAACTCTAGTAACTAATAAAGTGTATATGGGTTGAGAATTCTCCTTATCATATGAAACCAAGTCTGATTACCAATGGAAAATAAAAACCCTCTCTGTGATCAGTCAAACAGACAATTGGACCCATTTTTCCTACAAGTAATAATAGTCATCTATCAAAGACATGCTAGTTGTATACATATCTTAAAATCTGTTAGGAAATTTATTCCCAAGGTTTGGTGGCAAAGAGTTTCAAGCTGAGACGATTGTGCCAATTATTACACATATCTGAAGAATACATTAAGTATTCAACACGAGAGCAAAAGTAATAAAATCACTCATGCTAAAAAATTTCAAGTTGCTTCGAAAATAAATTGAACTCAGGACTGCAGAAGAACTTCTTTTCTCCTCGTATCTACGCAAGATCCTGCGATCCCTTCATTCAGATTCAATATTCTATAATTCCTCTTCCATAAAGGCACAAAAATGCAACACAAGCTCTACAGCACACCCAAGCGAAAGCGAATAACCATATTGCTCGAAACTTTCTCCATCAATTTGATTTTGCCTCGTACGACGTTAAGCGATCCCCAAGCTTTTTGCGCAGTTCACTTACGCGCGTGAATCCAAAGTAGGATGTCGGTGGGAAGAGCGCGAAGGAAGGAGGGTAACGAAATTGCCGGTCGGTTTCGTTTCAGCCCCTCGACGCAGATTTATCGAAGCATCGCCAAATATGGGTTTCGCACCTTGCCGGCGCGGCGAGTGACGCCGTCGCCCTACAAATGGCAGATTTCGCGCCATCCCCGTGCCGTTTAAGGCGTCCAGCCACGAAACGATTACACGCCGGTTAATTTCAATAACAAGGAGAGTCACACCATACGTGGTTTAAGTGAATCTCCGCGGCTATGGGGGCCACCGAGAGGAGCCGAACCTTCGATTTCGCGGTGCCTTCCACATTTGGGCTCGTCGCGCGGCGCCGTTAATGGAGCTGGAATTATCGACGCTATAATCTCAGCCACGGTTTTAATAATTGAGCGATTTCTCTCGTTAGGGCTTTTGTTCCACCGCCAGATGTGTGGCCCTACCGTGAAAGGTGCTTCTCAGCAGATACCAACGGGGCTTTCTTTTGTGATAATCAGCACAAAATGGAACGCTAATAGATCCCTGATAATCAGCCCAGCTCGATTGATTAGATACAGTTCTCGTAGGTGGTGGATTAAAAGAATTTTAAAGGAATTGGAGACACGTAAGTGGTGATTTTTTTTTAAGAATATCAACAATTCCTGATCCCACTGATTTCGTTTATTCTTCAAATATATATTTCACCAATATAATCAGTTCGGGACGTGACATTTCTTGCTATTGCTAAAACATTTCGTGTATCGTAAGTTATTTAATTTTTTTTTTGTTAAATGTGTATTATTTCTTGTTGTGTAGAATCGTATTTTTTCTGTTTCCAAAATATAATTTCAAATGTGTGGATTTAAATCACAATGTTTGTTCCTCAGAACACAGGCCTCTGCGGAAGTCCTGCTCGGCCTTAATGTGGTCTTAAAATTATAAAAATTGTATGATTGTGTCCTATAAGGGTGTATGCATAAAGTGGATTAGAATTATTGATTTATCAACAGTGGTTACAAAATAGCTGCGTGGTAAAGAAAAAGTTTTGAATTTTCTGCATATTTTTCGATGTCTTTTGCGGATGGAACAAAAACTATTTCTGATACCTGGATGATTCTAGTCAACTTTATGCATACACCCCTATAGGACACAATCATTCTGTTCGGCATAGACTAATAAATATTAAAAACAAACAAAAACTTTAAAATCCGTACAATAGTTCCTGAAAAGAAAGTCATGAAAATAGGCTTCTTGTTCGACCGGCGAAGTAGAATGGACCCTTAAATGACAAGGGACTTTTCTTATGAGACACCTCTGTTACTCCTGATTGCTATTTACAAAGCTATTCCTTAGCAGAAACTACACTGGTTGAGGAAACGTAGAGGATAATAGAAATTGTGTTAACATATCCGAAACACCAGTCTTGATCCACAGCAACATCTCTCGTGGAACGACCCTAACACTCCACCCAGAACGTCGGGAGAGAAACCACGGTCTCGTAAATGTCAAAGTCATTAAATTAATCCCGAAATAATTGACACGCGTTTCGATCGGAGCACGTCCAGCGCGGCCAATTCCCCGGGTCCTTTTGCATAATCAATGAAGTTGTACACCGTCGAATTCCCTGTTAACCGAATAATGACTTCTGACTTTGGTACATAAAAAGAGCTGCAGCAGTCGAGCAGCCCCCACTCAGCGAAATGAAGTTTGTGAATGACGATCGCGTATGGAGTTAATGAAACGCGAGCTGCCGTGCGCCCAGAGACGATTGCCTCCTGTAATTGACATCTTTACTCGTGCAGGTAAACGATTCGATAATCGTCGCTCGAGCTTAATTCCCCGTGAAACGAGGCCGATCATCATCGGTTAATTGCTCAGATTAATGATACCGGGACTCGCTTGGCGATACGTAAATCACGAGAAGTAATGTGTGGTCTGTGCGAAGGAACCGGGGATTTTTAGTTGGGACTGTTGGACGCGTGAATCTTGACGTTTAAAAATTCATAGTGATATAAACGCTACTATATTTTCCCTGAATTAGAGAAAATTGCACCTGGTTAGTATTTTAGGGATACAGAAAATTATTTTGGAGATCTTTGGATTGATGTTGTTTGAGATAAAGAAACTTAATTTTCTAGCGATAGAGAATATTATCGCACACCGTACCACAGTCATTATTTTTATATTCTGCAGCAGTGTTTTCCAAACTTTTTTATATTTTTATAATATTTATAAAAGTTTTATAAAATTTTGCGACTCCGAAATATAAAGTAAGATAAATTTAATAAGGTAAAGAAAACACATTATGAATAGGTATTTTAGAATATAATTGTAACTTGATAATATTTAAAAGAAAAAATGAAAAAACGTGGTGACCCCCCAGAAAACACATCACGACCCCCAAGTTCGGAATCACTTAGAATATTTTATACTTCAAGATAAATATATTTTTTTCCTCAGAGTTGAGAAAATTTATTAAAAATTCCCAAGCCTGCATATTCAATTCCAATATTTATTTTCCCTTTTTATATAAAAGACCCCCCAGAAAACGTCCCTGACACCGTGAAAATTGGGGGCATATCGAAAGCGTTGAGAAGGTCGATCCACCTTCTGCGCCATCGAATTTCGCTGATTGCAATTGAAGCTTCCCACGATTCGAGGGTTGAATCGATCCGTCACGTTTCCGCAGCGTTTGAAGTAGCCTCGATTCGGCAACAAAGAGCCTCGAATCTCCGATTTTAACCATCCGCTGGCCACGAAGGCCGCGATCTTTACTCGGCTGGGTGGATTTCTCATGGGCAGCCTCATGAATCACGGGATTTGTGGATGAATTAAATCCCATCGCGTGGACCCGTTTTCAATTCCAGACACGGTCACCTCCTCGAAAACGAGTCCTTGCCTTGGTGGTCCTAGCTCGCGTAGTAAAGCACGGGTCATTGTGAGCAGCCTGGGCTGCTTGAATCCCTGACCCCCCCCCCCCCCCCCCGCCAACCCCCTTTTCATTCTTTCGTCCGCTCGTTGCTTCCTATGTTGCGCGGCGGATCTTTTTCAAAACCGGATTTAAGGATGCACAGGTGGCGCACAGTGGAAATGAAAAACGGCGCGCCTCTATGGGACAGATTAATCTCAACTGCCTACGAATCAAATGGAGGTTAAATTCGGATTTGGCCCCTGGAGACGCATCCCCGATGGTGCGACTTTAATGAGCGACGGTTGGAAGGATACGCCGTGATTTATCGCTTGTTTCAGGAAGTTATAAAGTACCCGGTGTACCCTGTATTCTAAATAAATAATTGGATGAGAGGACCTGAGCCTTGGTGGGTGTAGAATGAGTAGGGTGGTTGTGATAGGGGTGTACAACTGCTTAAATGGATATTTTAGAGACTGGCTTGGGGGTTTGAAGGAAGAAGGAAGAGAGATTTAATATTGAGATTTCATGTAATTGCTTAAAGGGTGTAATAATTATAGTTTATTAACGGAAATAAATTAGACTTGTCCGGCAAAAAAATGGTAATAGAAGACTCACATAAGTGTAAACCGTCGACATCGCAGATATCCAACAACTAATTAGTGCAGGTCGTTGACTATGCTGATGGTCTTAGCGTCATTATAATTTTAGATTTAAATGTGTAGAAATTAATCTAAATTAGATTTAAGAGTATAAATTTTTGTTCGGGATGGGAATATGCGAAGGTAAGAAATTGATTATAACATGCGGTTCTAGAGGAACTTTAAAAGGTTCTAGATATGACGAAGAATTCGTGGTCTAATAGTTGTTAACTTGTATAAAATTTATTATATTTATAAGTAAGAAGATTCCAATTAATATTTACAAAAGTACATAACCGAAGATTGGAAAGAACATTCCCAACAGAAGAGAAGCAATCTGTAATCCTTCCACCAATCGAAGCATGAAGTAACCCAGTGTCAGCAATAGCCGATTTCTGTCGAAATTGCGCTACGAAAGATAAACGAGAAAGCAAAAAGAGTGGCATCAGAATGAATACCAATTCAAGCGATTATCTCCATTATTAGACTTTCCAATCAGCATAAAGCCAGCGGCCGTAGGAGTAAGCCCAACACCCGAGAGCTCGTTTTCGAAGAAAAGGCTTCTCCCACCGTGCCACCCCTAAAAAGAAGAAGGATCCCCAGGCTTAATTCGAATTAGATTGGATCCAATTTATTCCCAATTAACCGAGAAAGACGGGGTTCCTTCGTAACGGCGAGGCCTGCGCCCTCGGTGTGTATCTATTTCACTTCCAAAAGGGAATCCCATTCGCGGGAATTGGTCACGACAGGTTCCATATTTCGAATCGATCCACCCTGTCCCTTCGATAAGTATCCGTCCTACAGCCAGTCGAGGGCCATTTCGAATCGGGAGTGGCTCAATTCCCGTTTCGTCGGGATTGGATGGCGGGCAGGTGTCCGCGATTCCGCCAAATGCGAAAGAGAAAACGGGAAAAAGGAAGGGAGCGCAACGGGGCGAGGGGAAAAAGGACCCGAAGCGAATGGAAAGAAAGAAATCGAGTCGAGTGGTCTAATCTCGCCGCAGAAGAGGACTGGCCCCGGCTGACTCTCTGCCGATCGAAGGACATAATGATGTCCTTGTTGCCGGTCTCGAGCGTCGTGGCTTCGATGAACCCTAACCTAAGCTAAGCCCCGGCCTCCACAACGCGATCCTCTGTCTTTATCACGCTGGATGACTCGTGGGCTGAACGTTCGTTCGGCTGCTGACGGTGCCGGGCTGAAAGGGCGCGTTGTTTCAGCGAGCGGAGCGCTGCCCGTCACCGTTCTCGATGCTCTTCATCAGCGGATAATGATGAGTCTTGTACCTTGGGACAGCCAGCGGGATGAATAGGCCGTTTGTGAGATTCTCCGGCCGCGTGAGATTTCGTTCGCCCGCGGCCCGGTTTTGTACGAAATTCGAGGGCCCCGGCAGGAAGCGGCCGAGACGGGCGTTGCTTCTATTCCGTGGATCCATAAGCGTGACGCCTCGAAGTCCGTAATAATAGATCATAATTCGGTGGGGCAGCGTGTAAACGCGGCGTGATACGAGTCTTAGTTTTTACGACGTGACACGACGCGGCCCCGAGGCGGACTTTTTACGAGCAGTCGAAGGCGTATTTCGAAAAAGAATTCCAAGGCAGTGGCTGGAGATAAAGCCTTAAATTTCGGGGAACGTATCTCCTCCCGTGGATTCGATCGTAAAAGCCTCTTCGCGCGGCGACGATTACGCCGTGTCGCGGACGCCACAAAGCCGCCCGACCGCGATGCTATCAAAAGTGTTAATCAAACCGTCCGAGGCTCTAGCGACGTGGCGAAAGTAGAGGAGCCGTGTTACGTTGCAAAATCGGCGAGCAGAGGTGTGGCTGATGAGGAACGGTCCGAAGTGTTCGACGCCTACTTTCGTGGGGCTCGGTGTGCTGATGGTGTGGACAAGTGATCGAGAGACTTCTGATTGATTCTGGGATGCCTCCAGCTGATTGTGAGTTTCCTATCAGTATGATGTGCATTGTTCTTTATTATATGTAGCTGCTTATCAACTTCTTTCTTAATCTCTCACTGTGACCACTTCATCCTCAATCTCCTCAACTGAAAAATGGCAGTCTACAATTTTACACCTTTCGCTAGCATACTAGGTGACACCTCTAACACCATCCAATTAACAGTACTAAAATCGCCCCGCCGTTTACACGCGTACTCGAGAGCGGGTCCCATTAGCCCCGAGCAGCGAAAGGTCCCGACCGAAAAAGAAGACGGGACGAAACAGTCCCATAATTTCCGCGTCTGTCCCTTCTCAATTAACATCAGCGGCCCAGGACGAAATCCCGGCGAAAGTACCTCGCTCCTTTCGCCCGTCACGTCTTTTTCTGCGGGCCGCGTCAGTTTGTTGGTGTCCCTCGAGCAAACAGTCTCGCGTCGTCCTTCCCAGTCCTCGGACGGTCGTTCAAATTATAATTCCTGCACCCATACCGGTCAAGGGGAAGGACTGGCGGGACAGGCAGGGGCGGAGAGGGGAGGCAGGTCGGTGGACAAAATAGTCGCTACTTGATGGCGACTTAAAGTGATTTTGAATGGTGCCTAACGACTTGGAGCCGCGTCATGGGGCCCCGTGTGCGACCGCCGCGCCAAATAATACGGAGTCACGCTGAGCACCGTGTCCCGAGGTTCCTGACGGTGAAGATAATGTCCTCCCACACGACCGTCACTCCGCTATACCCTGGTCCTTAACCTCTCACCCCTACCAGGCCGCCTTTCGCTTAAATCCAGCCGCATAACGAAGCCCAGGGCCTCATCCGCGCGCGCGCGGTGCTATTGCGAATTAATGCTTTTTCGCACTTTCGCGCGGCGGTATGCGCGGCTCGATTCAAATGTCACTGGACCGGGCCTGATTAATCGTATCGCGATACGTGTCCCCGCCCTCCGCTGATAAATCGTCTGGCGGGTGTAATAACTAATGGACCGCGCTCCTTTATTAAGTTTAACGCGCTCGGGCTTTGCGTAACTGCTGGACCGAGAAACGTGGGAGGCTTTCGATGGATTCTGGGAATCGTTCCCAGGATTTGCTCCAGCGAGAAATTTTCTTTGGCGTTTGTTGCTTGCGATTTTTGCGTTTAAGTCCTATTGGAGAATGAACTATTGTCTGCTTTGAATGATTAAACCATGGAATCGTCGTTTGGTTAACTAAGATAAGCTCATAAAATGGATGGCTTTGGTATTTCCTTTTGTGACTAAAGTCTTGCAATCTTGATGCAATGCATTGGAATTTAGCTTCTAAATCTTTGATAGCAGAAGAAGTGCCTTGAATAAGTCAAGATCGATTAAATTTTCGAGATGCAAGCTTGTCTTTAATAAACTCCCCGATATCCTCTGTCCGATTCATCTTCAATCTACAAATGAAAAATGACAATAAGCTACCCAGTGATGTATTTCCACAGAAGTAACATCATCGAATGAACCATCCCTATAGAACTCACATCCCTGACGCAGGACTGCCTTCCACGTCCTTGGGAATCCTGTGAAACCTGCATGGAGCCGTGTGGTTGCTATGGCTATTCAGGGGCAAGGGACAAGCTTCAATACGGTGCACACTGATATTAACCCCTCTGCTCCTGAGGGGGTTGAACGCCTGATTTACTCATTGTATCCATAATCCGTCGATAGTTGGGGTGGTCGTAGATCCGGAAGATAACGCTGATGGTTATACAACGTATAGGGGTGGATTATGATGCCTGGGAATTTTTTCGACCAGACCTTAGGAGTTCCTAGAGTTTAAATGAAGAGTTACCTGCCCGATGGGCAACATGAGAAATTGACGTTTTTGTAGCAAACAGAAGGGCGATCAGTCTATTTGAAAAATAGAAAATAGGACAGTGTATAATACTTTGATTCTCAGATTTATTTCTGACCATGCTTCCACTTTAGTTGGATTCGTCAGTGCTAATTATTGGAGGTGCACAATAATTCTTTGAAAGCAGATTCGTATTTCTATACGTTTTCATTTAAAATCTTAAAAGTCAGAGCATTGTTGGAGGTTTGGCATGAAGTCTGTTCTCTTCATACAATAGAAGTCGGTTCCCTTAGATTTCTGATAACAATTACTACACCATTCCTCGCCTTTGAAAGGTTATTTCCGATCATTTCCCAGCGGGAAAATAATAAAGAACACCTGGGCGGAGATTGCTCTCGGATTGCAGAAAACGATTCCGCGAGACAGGTGTGGGGTGAACTGGAATCATTAATAACTGAGATAATTTGTTGGAAACGATCTCGGCTGAATTCACGGGGCAGTCCAACATTACAACCACAATAACTCTGCAGTGTCATTCAACTCTGTTCTATTTTATTCCTAGCATTCATTTTCGTCATTCTTCTATTCTAAAACTTGAAACGGAATAAACTACCAAAACACTTCCCATCTTTTTTTGAGTATTCATTAATACTAAAGCGTATAAATGCAGAACCTAAGAAAGTGCTTGATCAATTAATTTTATGCAGTACATAATTTCTCAAGGGCTGATGATTTTGCAGTAAATTTTGCTCTCGATACTCGTTCGGACCGTCCTGAACACGCTCGTACGTACACTTTGTCACAATTATTCCCAGGATCGGTTTAGTCTATTCCCATGCACAATGCAATCCCGTTTTACATGGCAAAGTCGAAGACCCCTCATGGTGGAAGAGTAACGGGCGACAGAGGGACGCGCGCGTGACAGTGCATGTCGGGAACATCGACGTTCGTTGCCATTGTCCAGGCTACGACAGAAACTCTCCAGGAAATCTACCCGCAGGACCTCACGCCGTGATCGAAGGCTTGTCAACCAGCCTGTCGAAGGACGAAGCGTGACCGAGTCTCTGTAAGTAGACTGCACAGTGGCTGACGTCTATGTTCACGGAACAAAGCACAATGCATTGCATGCACATGCAAATTAAATTCTCTTAATCTTAGCAAACGAATCTTTTCATTTCTTAATTATTGGTTACATAAAAATAGGAAATTGCTCTATGTAAATTGAATATTGGTAATAAAATATCGCAGTACTTGGTTTTCACACGATACAACTTCTACTACTGACACATCATGATTTTTAATAAATTCTGAAAATTCATGTTCATCTTCAAGAAAACATAGATTGCATAAATTTACGTCGAGTTACTTCCTTAGCTTCCAATCAGTGAAATCGATAAAAAATTCTTTACCTACGAAACTTTAAGTAACCGTTTTAAATTCAAAAGTATTTATAAAGTTGCAATATCCAATTACGCGAAAGTAAGGACGGAATTCCCTGAATAGATAAATATCGCAAATTTCAAGGCCTTGATTATTCTAAGTGAGAATTGATGAATGTACCTACTGCTCTTTAAGGAAAGTATTCATTGCTAATATTAAGACGTTTCTGTCAGTGAAATTGATGGCACATAATCAACGACGATTTTCGTTGGGAAAGGCAAGGTCGCTGGAGTTGTTTTAGGATCTTGAAACATCGTTGGCAAGGAAAGTGGCTGGACTTGGCAAGGATGGAGAAGTTTGTTTTTATTCGACTACCGACGGGATCTTTATCTGCGCGCGATTCCTTTGACGGATGGTTGTTCCCCGCACGCTAGAAAAATAATTCTTGTCCCCCTCTACGACGACGGGGACGAAGTCAAGCACTGCTTTGCCGTCCGAGCACGTCCAGTTGTCGACGGCCTCTGAGAAAATAATCGTGCTTTCCAGTATTTACGAGTATCCGTGGAACAGGATATGCCCTGTGTACCCTTCATGGAAATCCTGGGAGCCTCCGTGGACTCGAAAGTTTATTTTTCGACGAGAAGCCGGAGAGGAGTTTCTTGCCCTGGGTCGCTACTCCACTATTCCTCCCTACGCGAGGAATTTTAAGGAACCGAATAATATCCCTGGAGGATGTTGAAGCCAGGTCGAGAAAACTCGGGAGATTCTTAATTATATATACAGTGAATCAAAAAATTATTGGCAGATTCTTTAAAACAGAATAACTATTTAAAAATTGGTCCAAATAACTCGAGTTTTTTTACAAGATAGAAGGATTACTTTACTAGGTGGCGTGTTTCATCGATTTGAAAAAAAATGCAATTGGTAGGAATAGCGAAGAAAATAGTGAAGTTCGCTTTTTTCTGAGTCTGTAATGAAAATTTAAAAATCCCGTTTGTAGATTTAAGTACGAATTTTTAGATTTAGTGTAGTTATAGTCGAAAAACTGTGATTTGCTAATAATTATTTGACTCACTGTTCTTGTGGTGTTAGAGCCTTCGACTCTAATAAATATTGAAAGATATGCGCAGATGTTTAGAGCTTCTGGAAAATGTGTTCAAGTTTGCTCAAACTTCCTCGTTTCATTAATATCCACCTTGCACATAAATTAAAATTAAGAGCAAGAAAGGTGTGCGAATTTCCGTTCATCAAGTTGAGAATATCATCCATCACACCCAAATCAAACTTCACACTTCATGTGGACCCCTTCATTATATGGATCAAAATATTTCCACAGTACCCCAAGTGCAAATCAACAGCGCTACATAAAGATACACCCTGTTCCAAAGCAATCATCTCAAACTTCCTCTGATCATAACATAAAAATTTCTTCCAGCAGCAGTAAGCTGCACAATCACCAGCACCCAAAGTGAAACCCAGGCGAAGCTTCGACTTCCTTGACGTCTACTTTACACCTGGCCCCGTCCTTTTATCGTAATTTAGCTCCATTGACCGCGGTGACGCCTCGAAGTCGCCAGTTCCGTTTGCCGGAACGGCGAAACAATTTACCGGGGTTGTTCGCCGACTGTCCGACAGGGTCGACGACGACCCCCGGACGCTGGCAAACAACGGTAAGGCAGAAACTCGTGGGTCGCCGCGACAATGGGAGTGTCCAGTGTTGGTCCAACTTCGGGGCAAACTGCGTGGATCTAATTGTCCACGGTCTCGAGGCGCGCCGGAAAAAGACCTCTTTGCATGGCGACCCGCGTGACGTCTTCTTTGACGCGTGCGTCACAATAGCGCGGCTGGCAAGGGTCGATCCGAATGTGGCCGCGACGGGGGAATTGGGAGCGCGTGCCAATGTTCGTGAAACATTCCACGTTTGCCTGGCGGACACTCGTCGACTTCCTGACCACCCAGCAGGCCCCACGCGGCGGAACAGCAAATCCCCCGTGAATTCCAAGGTTCGACGGGCGTGGAATTTTTTGGCACCACTTTGTAGCCCGATTGTTGCGGACTGGACGGGGGCCAAGTGCCAGGGCGGACATCATAGAGTCCACTCGCTATTTCTTGCATCTTTCCACTCCGCTTGAAAGAGCTGATTTCCGTGGGTAACGAATGTCCGACCGCTCGTCGCGGGTGAGGACAGAAGGGGCTGTTGTCCCATTTACGTAACAGGGGATCTTGTGGACAAAGTTTCTGCTCAGTGGCGGCGAGGTTGATCGTTATAAACACGTGGTATGCGAAGTATAAATAAACTCAGGTGGATCGACTTTGTTTAAGAGGATAAACAACAACGAAGGCTCTTAAATACTTGTCAAGGGATGAAGTACGAATGAATTTGTTACAGAATGGTTATTCCTTCGATTAAAGTACCTACCACCCTTAATTATTCCATCCCTCAGGTTTACCCCTCGCACTACTGCAAACACGATTCCTCATCGAATTTGCCTCCTCACTGCCTCCGTCCTCCATAAAAAAGCACCATCCACGGTTCACATAGCAGCGCCACTTAGTAGCGGCTAGAGCCACCGTGGCTGTATCTAATAAATCGATCGACAGCGAAGCACGGTTAAACAAATCAAGCAGCCTGCTCCTCTTATCGTTTCCATTACGGCAGACACGCGTGCTCGTAAAGCGACGTCGGTGCACTTTACAACGCCGGGCGTTACCAGGAGCCAAGGTGCTCCGGTCCTTATGCAAATCTCCCAGCGACGATCTTCATTCCTTTATGCTCCTCTCTAGCGCTTCCCTAGTGTGCGCCTACACGCTAGACTGCCCCGGCAGATGCTCCCTTCGCGGCCGGAGCGTGCAACGCTCACGAAGAACGAAGGCGGAGGTGGGGCCGCCGTTTATCGACATCGCGACGGTTGCCTCTGGAACGGCTCGCTCTCGCGAGCGTTTCCGCGCGTGCACAGGCGTGCACGGGAGGAAGGGCAAACAGAGGCGCGGAAAGCGAGAGGGCAGGGTTATTATCGCGAGTACGGGGCTACCGTGCACAGCTGCAAAGGGAGCAGCAAGGATGTAAATTACAGAAGAACGACGCTATAATACGCGACGAGCAATGGACCGTGGAGATCGGAATAACGTTCTTCGGCTGGCGAAAAAAGTAATGACGCAAAACGAGCAACCCGGGTCCAACGATCTTCCGGCTGACCGACCGGGATAGGACGAGACGCGGTATTAACATTCTGCCTGGAAACAATGCGGTCAAGATTCAGCCCGCTTCAGTTACAGCCTGAGCAGCTTGTTAGATTCCGAAGGTTCGTGTTTTGGGGCAGTCGGAGCGTCTCTGGTGGTAGGCTTTCTGCGTCACTTTGTTTCAAACAGGTTCCGTTCGCTCTAATAATTGCTGGAAACGGGGCAGATCTTGTTAAAGTCTTATAACCCTTAGTACCTGTTCTGGTTTCCCTCAGAGCCAGTATTCCCCGTTTCTTGCCACCTTTACCTGATTTCAGGGAACTGGAGTCGTAGAGATTAGCTTCTTCTCTAAGTGCTGAATTTATATTCCTCCAACCTCGCGCAAGCACTACCCAATTTAATTCCTCAAAAAAGACCACTTGGATATCTCAACTTTCACGCCTTTACTCTTCCAAGAGCACTTCATCCCATGAACAAATTCAAAACCCTAGTACCCTCGCACTCAAGCATCCCGCAGGAAGGTATTTAAGTTATGCGCAACCAGACGACTGAAAGAAGCCCGAGCGTTAAGAGGTTAAACGATCGTGACCCGTGATAGCTGGCCTCGCAATCGGGCGTATCCTCGAGGAAGGAGATAAGAGCCAACGGCAGAGTCCCGCGAAGTTCCATAATTAGTAGAAACAGGCGGTTAAAGAGTTACTAGAGGGGGGACGTAACGAGAGATAAGTACAAAGGGGAGTGCGGCGGACTCGCTACCTGGCTCCACCACCTGTCCCATCATAGGCTAAGAATAGAGCAACGCAACAGCGCGAGAAGGTGCAGCGCTGGCAAGATGCTGCATGCGCTGGTGGGGTCATACTCCGCTTCTTCTGACGTTTTTCTCTCCTCCTAACGCTATTCCCCCGAGGCGAGCGCGCTCGGCTGCCCTCGGTTCTTGCATCGGCTCGGTCGGTTTTTTGCGGCGCGCGCGGCTAATGAGCGAAAAAATTGCGGGATAATTGCGATTCAGGGGAACCGTTCCGTTCGACGTCGCGTTCGATGATGCCGTTACGATATTCCTTAATAAGGATTTCCTAGAGGCTTCCTAACTTGTGGAAGCTGGATCACCACGCTAGATCAACGGCCAGCTGGGCAGAATCACTGCAGTTAGCTTGTTGTTTAAAGAATTTGCGGCACACAAGTTTCCTGGAGATAACTAGCTCTTCCCAGCACGCAGAAGTCACTGGGAACATTCTGTACACTTGGAAGTATGATAGGCAAGACTTCGAAGCAGACTTCTACGAATTGGCTGTGAACATAATCTTCTACTGCATAAAGATAAATGGCAGAATCGATAGATTCGTGTCATCGACAGAATCATGTCTCTAGAAAGATTCTCTGGACTCTATGATTCGATGAGTAATCCTGCTCTGAAAGGAAATTTGCGCTCCTTATGAGCCACCATTCGGACAAACGACGTGTGTCTATTCTTCTTCATCCCAGAGACGTTTTTGTCCCATTCGTGTGAACTTAAACGTGAATTCAACGCCACAGAGCCCTCGGAGCTCTATATGTTCGGCAAACGACCGGTATTTAAGTCTTTGTAATCCAGTGAAGTTCCGCGGGGGAGCGGCCGGTGAGTCATGGCAGGTGCTGCTTGAACGGGGCAGAAGACAAGGAGCGTAGCGCGTTCTTCTTCAGCGCCGGCCGCGCCACGCCGTCCCCCCGGCTCGGCCGGTTACGGAATTGCTCGGTAATCGCGATAAATTATCGCAAAATTTGTTAACACCGCCCGGTCCCACCGGGACTAATCCTGCGCGCAATCGAGAAGGAAATACCTCGGCCGCAAGCTGGCGAATTTTTCCAAGTCACCCGGACAAAAGTGTGGCCCATTGAATTTTTCCACGGGAGGCTCGTCTCTGCCCGGCACCATCGCGATACCCCGTGAGCTTGCATATAAATAACGGGCTCGTGAGCGGAGGCCCTCGTGACAGGAGACAAAACACTTGGTCTTGCGCGGTTCCCAGATCTGCCGTTGATATCTTCACTAAACGAAGCGCCACCCAAGGTGTTAGGCGAGCTTAGATGGGAGTGGGTGATAGGCGACACCATCCCCCAAACGCATTAGCCGTTTCATGGCCGCGGAGGATGCACCTTGGAGGAAACAGAAAGGAGGAAGAGATAGGAAGGAAGAGATCGTGGCAAGTGGGTGACAACAATGGCTGGACAGCCGTGGAGCGATGGAAACGATCTCGGTGGTCTGCTCGGTGCTCAGCAGTGGCTGAAAGTTTGCAAAGATCGCCGCGCGATACATTTTGAATACTGTTATTATCCAGTTTTTGGAAAATCGTATCGGTAATGCTATGGGCTTCTGGGATTTAATGTTGTATTAGAAGTCTCAAGCATTGTGCGCTGCGTTTGATATACGGATGCAAATGGAAGTACTAATTTGTCGACGGATAAATCAAGGGATCATTCACGATGACGTCGTCTCGCTACGAGCGCGATAAAACGCACAATTAATCACGGTAAACGATCGTTTACATACGCCCACTATGTTGAACAGGTATAATAACCGTGTATTCTTGCCTGTGAAATTTATTGTCAGCGACTATCACTCGCGATCGTAGGTCGGCAATAATTACCGCGGTGAGCCGACGCCTCGTGCAATTTGCACGGATTTATTGTGGGCATACGTATACGCGCCTGGTATTCATCTTATGGACACAATGTGGTAATTGCCGTCGAGACCTGCTGCTAGATTGCACAATGTTCTATTTACATTCAAACGATGCTGTCTACTGGCAGCAAGACGAGTACTTGCGTATTAGCATCCTGGCTCGGTGAATGGAGTCATTAAGGAACATTTTTATCATACGTCAAACATACTGAACATAATTCAAAAGATTC
Source organism: Andrena bucephala (assembly GCA_947577245.1). NCBI lineage: Eukaryota > Metazoa > Arthropoda > Insecta > Hymenoptera > Andrenidae > Andrena > Andrena bucephala. The sequence continues at coordinate 44,757,196 of OX387715.1, read as the reverse complement.
TAGACGAGAGACAAATATTTAAGTGAAGTAGAATATACAATGATTCAGAAGAGCTCAATCACAATAAAAATACTCACAAGTTACCTATCTTGGTATAAAAGTAGGTATACACTCTGCAAAATTTAGCATCACCTTCTCTTCTCCATTTCAATTTCCACAAAATATTCAAATATAGATTATCAAGAAAACTATGCAACCACAAAAGATTCTATAGACGACGTCTCTTGTTAAAAATAAATATCCAAATGATGTACAATACCTATACTCTTTTCGCGGCATTATTCGAAGGAACTCAATCACAATAAAAATACTCACAAGTGTCCCACCTTGGTACAAAAGTATACACTTCGTAATATTCAACGCCCGCCTCTTTTCTCCATTTCAATTTCCATAAATATGTTCGGATATAGAGTGTCAAGAACCCCGTGCACGGTGCAACCGCAAAAGATTAAAACCCTCTGGGCTCTTCCTCTACATACGTTAACACAGAAATACGTAAGCTGTACCCTGAATCTGTCGCGAAAACCTCAGTTGGTCCCAAGGATTCCTGTCAACAGCACCGGTTGTGCAATTATCCGGGTACCTCGAACGGTGAAGCATCCTCCGAGGAGAAAGGCGCGCGGACCGCGAGCAGATCGGTGCCGGTAGCCGCAAGAAAAGGAAGAGACCGGTATACACACGCTTTCAGGGGCGAAGAAGGAGACTGGGCACAGCTGCGGTCCCTGACGCGTTGCTCGTGCCACGGCGAACCGCAATCGTATGCAACACGCCCCGCTGTGATTGTTCCGAGAACGGTAGGCCGGGGAGAATGGAAAGCGCGAGGGGGAGAAAAAGGTGACCGAAGCTGGAAGAACTCGGACGAGCGGGGAACTCAGTGAGCAAACTGATCGGAATGCCCTGCGTGGTCTCGTTGAGAAAGCACGGCTCTATCCCTGCGCTGGCTAGCCACGATCCTCTTAACAATGGGAATGCCGCGTTTCATGATTCGCGATAGGTATTTAACTCGGCGTGACCTTTTCCTTGGTGGGATCGATGGTCGAAGGCGTTTCGGTTTCACCCTTTCGAGGCGAGATTTATTTCCGTGCCAGGGAATGAACTTTCGTGGTGGGCTGGCTGGTGGTATCTGGGAATCGCGAACCCGTGGTATTCCTATTGTTGGATGATGAGAGATAGGAGGATTGTCCGTGGAGAAAGATCGAACGCAGACTGAATTTTGCGGTGACGTTGATTGAAGTTTCTGGGAAATCCTTGACGGATATTTGAGCTTCTGAATTGCTGAAGAAGAAGGCTTTCATACTTGTTGCGCTAAGAGAAAACAAGTGTAGGTATACCATGGAATTTTTATACAATTAACAGTCAGGATAAATGTGTCATCCTGAGTAATTAAACGCAAAGAGAATAACTCTGTGAGAACCGTGTTCTTTAATTTTTAATCATTGAAAAATAGGTCCGTATGAAACTATACATCTTTCTGTAAAACTTAATAATTCTAAACAATACACAGTCCCTTGTCAAATCTAATCAAATCAAGGGTGGTCAGGAGAGCTCCCACGACCAGAAGCGAATGCAGCTGCAGTGTCCAGCACGCGTGCACGATTGCGCGGCGATTCGTGCTGGAACAGGGTACAAGAAGAATGAACGAAGAGGAAGGAGGGGATCCGTGAGCGAGCGCAATTGCAACTGTGTCTTGTGCGCCCGATTAAGCTGCCCCGCGGTCGATTCACCTACAGCGGAGTTAGACCCGTAGCCTTGAAAGTGTACCCCGCCAACGAAAGATTAAAAGGGGTCGAGGGGAGATCCGTAGCGAACTTCACAGAGAGAGCGTGTAGGGAATGCCGCGCAAGGAGGATTCTTTAACCTTTGCCACGCCGACTTGGCGCGCCTTGCTCGATTACGATCGATCAGCTCTCATCCTGGCATCGTTTCGAGAGTGGAAGATCTTGCTGCAAGGTCGGGCCCTGCTTCCTCCGGAACGTCGCTTTCGTACGCTTCATTTTGCCTGGATCACGCTTCAGCTTAATGGAATCACGGAACCATGGATATAGCTCGACGTTCAGTACCTTTGGAGTTCATTTATTTAGATGGCGAATGGTAAGTAGAGCTCCTTTGGTATCAGTTCTGTGAAAGAGGGATCTACGATTCTACGCTTTGGGTACCCAAGTACCTAATCTACGAGGGCTGTGGGAAACGATATAAGAGGCTATAGTCTGCGTCTCATCTACTTAAAAGTGCCAGCTATATAATGCCTCGCGATCCGAAGCGCTCTTTAGATCCATCTTCGAATTAACCCCCATTAGGCTGTAATCTCATAGGAGCTCCACTCGGAGCGAGCATTCATTAAAACGGAGGAGGCTAACGAAGGTAAGAGACGCTCGTGGCGCCTTTTTCGTGAGCGCACGGTGAAAAAGAAACGAGGCAAGAAAAGGCGGCGCGTCCTTGAGAAAGCGAAAGAAATAGAGCGAAAACGAGAGGAGCTCCGGGCTATGAGGTCGAGAACAATAAGCGAGCCGCTCGTGACGGGCTCGCGTTGGAACTGGTCCCCGATGTGTACGCTCGGCCAGAGCCCCGCAACCAGATGAAATCCGATTGCACACCCGCGCACTCTGCATGCCCATTACAACTACTGTCAAGAGGCAGCTGGTCCGATGCACGTTTTTAACCTGGCGACCGTACTTGCACGACGAACAGATAGAGAAGATGTTTAACAAGATTTATGAGCCCCTGGTAAGAACTCGAGGCCGTGTGTCACCTCCTCATCGAGCCAGCCCGAGACGAATACCAGGCGACTTTCCTTCGATCCTTGCTGCTGCTTCATCGGACCCCAATTTATGGTACATTTAACACATGAAGAAGTATCAGGAAGTTAGCCAAGTCTTGCTAGTGAACTCTAGTGTCTAGTGTGCTGTTATGTGATGATATGGAGACACTCAGGTGGCCCTTATTTTCAACATGCGATTTCTTTAGTTCTAACCCCGAATATGGTTCCAATTCATAAAAAAAATAGTCCTTGAAACAGATTATTGCAATCGGACACCAGGAAAAGGTGCCGATCAGGCCTTACAGGATAAAATTCATTAATGGTTTGGATGTAAAGAATTTCTAAAAAATGGTAAGCCGTATCGAAATTTTGTTCAAATAATACTAAAAGAGCATTTAATTTTCTACAATTATTGTATATACAATTTTTTCATGCTTCCAACCATTTTTTAGATAATAGCGTTTGAATATACAAAAGTCCGCACTACGCGCGTATAGACAATACGTCACGCTGTACAGCTGGTACGCGCAAAGTGCAGACCTCTCTATATTCAAACGCTATTATCTAAAAATTATTGGAAGCACGAAAAAATCATATACACAGTAATTGTAGAAAATTAAATGCTCTTTTAGTATGATTGGAACAAAATTTCGATAGGTCTTACTGTTTTTGAAAAATTCTTTAATTCCAAACTATTGATGAATTCTAAACGTCCGATTGCAATAATCTTTTTCAGGGAATATTTTTTATAAATTGGAATCATATTAGGGAGTGAGAACAAAGAAATACGAAACAAAAATTGCGGCACGTATAAATAAGGGCCAGCCTATTCCCACAATAGTGATCGGGACTATAGCTGTTTCTGGCGTTACTGCTATTTGGAACTATATCCAGCTCTCGTTTTGGGGTCCTATTATATCCTTTTTTGGTGGTGGGGTCTACTGTGACGCTAAGCTTGTACCCCCTTGATAAGACGGCAGAGTCATCAGCAGATATAAATAGACAGCTCGTAACAGTCTGCTTAGAGGAAGCTGTGTTTTATTGTAGCTCATGCAGGAATAATAAAGAATAATTTATGATTTACATAGAGGAAAATGGAAGGCCATGATCTCATCCAGAGTTTACCTTCCTTTTGTGAAGGAGATCGGTGAATTTAAGACGCGTAATGTAAGCCACGCGTGGACTCCTTGTGGTCGCGCTGCAGCTTCTCTCATTATCTCAGCGAGGGGGATCGGCCGAGTGGGGCCTTAAATCAACGTCCCTGCGACAATTAACTCGCTCGTGTGAGTGAATAGGGGTGGTACACCTATCTGGGAGCGAGCGACCGAGTGAATCACGCGTACGCCACCTGCCGGAGCGTGACCTCTTAATGTGCATGCCGAGAGAGGAGACTCCTCGGGCATTGGCGTAGAAACGAATTCGGTTCCTTCGACCTCCTGCTGCCAGTAGGGACCTTAACACAACAACCGGCCATGTCCATGAATATGTATGCGGAGGTATCTGCTAAACACTTATCAGCCAGTCCCTTTAATGACTCTGTATTAACAGTATGTTTGGTCATCCAGCAACTCGAGTGACAAGGCAGAGCGAGATAATGGAGAGTAAAGGGGGGAGTACCAGCATTCCCTCTCGTCTTGTAAAACCACTTTAAAACTTTCCTTCCTCCCTGTTTCTCCCCCGTGAGCATCGACTCCGTATGTAATAGCTCTGACAGTCATCCAGGGTCTCATAATATTCAGGCTCCGACTGGAGAGTCCGAGGGGACCAGCCGCGGAGGGCCTGGGAAAGTGGGCAGGTAATCGACGTACTACCATGGGGCTCCCTTCGGCCCATCGACCAGCTCCATCTCGAACGCGAGCTGGGTCAGAGGTCGCCGCAATAAACCCACCGATGTTATTGCAGGTGTGCGAATCGCGCGTACGATGCACGCGATGCATAAGGCGAGGCGCGCCGCGTCACGCGCCTCTGTCGGCGGGGCGCAAACGAGTTTGCGGGAAACGCATAAAATTATAACTTACGCTACATTGACTCACAAAGCGGCTGCAAATATTCCTCTTCCTACACCGCGGCGCGCGAAGTTGGCGCGGGCAGACCGCAGTGGTTCCCTCTAGCTCCCACCCTATTGCGATTCTAGCTACGAATCGTTTCTCGACGGCCAATGAAACGTACAGTCACTCACATAACAGCTTACCCGTGATGTTTGCGAAATGAATCCATTAGATTGACGTATCGTGGAACACTTGATAGCGGTGCATGTTGAAAACTGCGTCAATGAAAGTGGAAAGAAGTGGATGTTGCAGAAGGATGAAGACCTTGGAGTCAAGTTTGTGGATGTAAAGTGAAGGATGTGGTTAGATTCCAGGTGGTACCTGATGTTGGAGCAAAAGTTTCGAGGATGATTATTAAATCCTTATTACGAGCACCATAGCTTCTCAAATGTACTATCCAGGATTGTCCCCTTTGATACATCACAGTGATTTCCTCACAGATATAAAGACTCTGATATTGCGTGACAGACTGTACTTTCTACGAACTGGTGTAGCATTTCAGGCTGAGTTAGAGTCTCCACGAGCCGACATATTCCACGACCTGTCAAACGTTCGCCGTAATGTTTTAAGTGGAACTCGTGGACCGCGATTGAACAGGGTCGCATAAGCTGCGGTATTTATTAAACCCATTTCTTCGAGTCAGATCTACTTATCGTTGGTAAGTGGCGAGGTAATTTAATAGAAATTCCATCGACTTCAATTTCGAGAGTCCTTATCAGCATCTCCACCTATAATCATAGTCCACCAACGCGGCATGTAAGTCGGTACCCGACCGAGAGTATCCCTCCGATCGTTACCTGATCATCGATCACCGTTCGTATCTCGCGAGCCCTGAAAGCTGGTGATCCCAGTCATTACAGAAGTACCGCGTAATGGGCGCGAGGGTTGCCCTAACAACGTACATAACTCGGCCATCAGGGACGATAGGGATTATCCGGGGAGGGGGGGGGGGGGGGTTAGGATCGTCGTCGTCAACTTGCACGCGTCCTCCAAGGGCCAAGGGGACAGAGAAGCAACCCAGTAAACCCTCATCCGTCATCAGTCGTCCAATCACCGTGGCTCTAGCCCGCGTACACCTCGGCAAGTGCCATCGGCGTAATCATTTACTCCCCTCCGTTGATTAATGGTGAGCGCGGTGTGCATCTTGACGAGCTGCAACGCAACACCGAGCCCCCTAGACGTCCGAGCTGCACACGAACCTGGCGAGATCGCGTTTTTTGTCCCTTCTTTCAGGCTTGATGGACGTGTCTGCGTGGCCCCGCGACAAAGGACGAGCCGAGTTTATACGCCCGACGTCGGTTCAGGCGTTCTTGATGCTCATTCACCGCGGGACCATCATGCGTCTTTCGGGTTGCAACCTAGGGCAACCGCGTCCTATGGAGGCTCCTTAATGAAGACGATGCTCGATCGATCATCTGACCACCATTTACGACCGTTGGCGGAATGCCTATGTGGATTGAGATATTGGGGAAGTCGAGGGTAATGGGAGTTGGGAGTGGAGTAGGTTAATGGATCGTGATTTCAAGAGCTGGGTATAACGTGGTCCGGGGAATTTTCCAGAGTGGTTCCAGATGTGTGGTGATGGTATTTAGGAGTCTAGTAAATCAAAAGTAAAAAGGTGATCTTATCTGGGATGGTACTTGAAGGATGTATTCATTAGTAACATAGACCTGGTCCTGGTCTAATGGAGTGCTGACTTGCTAAATAGTACGATAACTGGCAGAACATGATAATGAAAAGTATGCCTACACTTTTAGAAGCATTATAGCATCGAGATGGCCATCATCTTCCCACATAATCCCCTGTTAATTTCTAAGTAATTCCGCTACCTGTATCCAGTTCCCAGTGTCCCCCACAAAGCATACTTACTATGGGATACTATACCACAGGCCAAACAACTGTCATCATCCACCTGTAACGTCAACAGCCACTCACCACTTCAAATGTACCTCTGGCAAACCGACAAACCAGGGTCTGTCACGTTCGATTCGTCACAATGCACATCAAACCTCTCGACCAATTTTCCCAAAGTTGCGTCGAGCGTGGTACACGTCCACTCGTATCGCGGCATAACAGCCCGAGACGGGAGACACGCGGGAAGGAAAGAAACAGGCAGACCAGAGATTTACGTAACGTCTCGTGACTGAATGCGTGTCAGCTCTCCCGTGCGTATCCGGACGTTCATGCGTTCCTCTGGCGCTTTTGGGCACCTGCTCGTGGGCCGTGACCTCTTCTGCTTACGAAAAGAACGCCCCGGAGTGGAGGGGGACAGGAGGAAAAGCAGAGATACACCGAGGCGGTAGGGGCCGAGAAAGAGTGGACGAGCATCTCCTGGCTGATTGACGAGCACCAGAGTCACTGAGATGCGCCCTGAGAGACGAAGCAATAAAGCACGTGCGCGCTTAAACGCGATGGAACGATCTCGAGGGAACGGAACACCTGCCTGTTCTCGCGGCTCACAGTCAGTCCAGTTCAAAGGCTCTCGCTCGAGGGGGTCCGACGCGCTGATACGTATTTGTTCTGCGGGGGAATTAATTAGCGTGCGTTCTACCAGACCTCGAATAATTGCCACAGTGCTCAGCCTGGAAATCGGCGCCATTCCAGGTCGCAGGTCACGAGCGGGTTTACTTGGAAACTTGTGGACCCTGTTAGGTTGCAGAGACCAGCATGAGGTGATAATCGTTGGCATATTTTGTGCGAGACCTTCACCCTTTACTGGGCTAGTAGTTTCTGGCCTTTCTTTCTGAATGGATTCGCTGGGAGTTTGGTCACTTTTAAACAGTATCAACCGATTTTTTTTCAATGCTTCACCGGCTAAAATCGAAAGGAAGTTTGTACTGAACAAGGAGAATTGAGGAAGCACTTATTTGGGTGATACAGCGTTTATTCAATGATACATTTACTCTATAAATTATCCTCTTTTTACGTGGTCCTCTTGTGATCAGCGTATCCTATAACATTAAAAATTCACCCCGTCTCTTTTATTCTTAAAACTAATCCCTTCCCACAACGAAAACGAATACAATCCTACTCCCCAGCATAGATGCTTCACCCCTCATTCAGACACATGCCCAATTCTTCCACAAACATCAACACAAGTTTCTTCCCCAACCATTCCAAGTACCAGTTCGATCAATTTCGCCGTCTTTCTCCCGCCGATCGTTAACCCTCACCATCAAACGTGTCGTTAAAGGGTTAACAGCCTCTCGATCTCCACCCACGATGTCCACGACCCATGTCTATCGTTAAAAGCCCGATCGTAGTAGACACGGTCTGGCGACATTGGCGAGCGTGTAATCGAGCGAATCCGCGGGGTACGGTTAATAAATAAATGGACCGTCCCCGTTAATGGCTCCCACGTACGATTACGCGCGCAAATGCGCGGGTAATGAACGGGCGAGCCAGGCGTCATACGTTATAAATAAATACGCGCAGAGCGGTTCTCGTGACCGTAACGTCGGCCGGCGTATGCCCGCAGTGACAATCGTAAAGCGGCGCATTAAATCGCGGCACCGCGGCGTGATTGGGCGGCGAAGAAAGGGAGGAAAGTCACGCAATCGGGCGCAGGTGCGCGGTCGATCCGCGAAACAGAGTGGGGCACGCGCAGCGTGATCCATAGCGCGTGCGCGTGAAAGTCGCCTCTTCCCTTTCACAGTCGCTTCCACGCGGTCTCCCCTTCTTTCGCCCCGGTTCCGTCGCGACACTGCCGATCGGCGCGAACCAAGGCACGGGAACCGACGCCGATTAATTACAATTAATGCGGCTGCCCGTCATCCCCGATATCGTCCCTTCGTGCCACGCCGCATTAAGGGCCCGTGACGGGAGCATCTCTGCGAGCAAATAGTTCGAAGCAACTGCTTTCTGCCGGAGCAAGGCGAAGAGAAAACACGCACGCGTGTATGTAGCCTGTTATTTTAGTCCTCTCGTGAGTTTCTTAGATTTAATCAATTCGGTGGATGGTTCTGAGAGTTTTGTTTGGGTTAGTGTTGGAGTCAGGGGATTTCCATACGTGGAATATACCTGTACATGTCCTGGACAGTTTGCACCCTCATATGATGTAAGATTAATCCCTTAGGACCCACCTCCGTAATATTACGTTTTCGCACAGTCTCAAAATTAGAGATGGTCATTTTTACAGTTTTTTCTAAAATCTAGTGAGACCTTAAGGGTTTAATAAGAATTTTGGAAAGGTAAGTGTTTGATTTCTGTGTGTGGACATAAGGCTTAATTTATTTTTCTAATGCTTGAAACATAGAAACTGACATATTTTATATTTTTCTAGATAATTCTAGTGAAGATTCTCGTATTATAAGGAAAGTTACAATTCAGACGATTACGTGCTCGTAGCTTACCGTCCCCAGAACGCAGGAGTTTCCTGCGTTAATTAATTATTCTCGAAGGAAACACCTCCTGGTGACTTGTTGCGTAGCTTCAGAGGTGCAACGTTTTTACTAATTGTTGAATTAATTCGAACATTATCGAAATATCTCCGCGGCCGGTTTTTCTGCTTTCGGGTGTGTACCGTGGGTAGGATAAATCGGCGATCGGATAACATCGTTAAGGCCTGGCTGGAATATACGACGCACGGGCGCGAAAATTACACAGAAATATAAACTGTATCTCCGTGCGATATCTACGCCGCCAGAGGCGGGCGTAGAAAAATCTTTTTATCTCGGCGGTTCGAGCGGGCCCGCTGAGAGTAATTTGCAGGTCGGGGCGGGTAATTAATGATAGCCCTTATTAAACGTCCTCGTGTTAATGATCCGCGCGCGTGATGCATCGCTGGAACGTATAAGGCCGTGGACAATTACGTTTCGTTAAATTGAAATTTCGCTGCTCGTTTTCTGTCGATGCTTTAAGGTAAAACGTCGCGGCTACGAGCCGAGGCCGTATTAACGGCCAGTTAATTAACTTCGCCTTATTGAAACCGGTTCGCCCGTTGCCACCGCGACACACGGAATGCCCGACCGGGGCTTACATATAATTATACTAAAATATTATGACCAAATGGGAGCGTTACGTCCATACTTAATCCGAACCTTCTCTCGTTCTCCCCCCTCCCCCTCTTTTCCAGTCAATGACAGATCGGTGATCACGTTATTACTCGTGGAACGGCCGAATCTTTATCGCCCACTGTAATTTTCGTTGCGCAAACAGAAGCCATGAATAACATTATTCTTTACACCCTTGTTTTGCGTTGTATAATCTTGTAATAATTACGACATTGTCCTTCCTCTGGCTTAATACAGTAGGAATTACGGTCTAATGGTTGGAGATTGAGTAGCTCTAATTTATTCTTATAGGTACTTCCTTCGTGATTGGTCTGAAATGAATAATATTAATAATATTAGGTTTATTACATCATAAAGTATATAGGTAATTCCGTGATGAACGGGCGAGGTTCAGTATTCGTTCTGTTATAAAACTTAACTCTGCGGATTTAAAGCTAAATAATACACAGTAGATGAGTGACTCAGGACGAGAACAACGGTACGTTTCATTCCTGCCCAATCGCCTTTTAAGGGCGTGAAAACTAACCTCAAAGTCAAATAGGCACCCCGCGTATAACTTTTAAAGCACAAGAGACAGAAAAAGATTTTTCAACCAAAAGTTTAACGGTATAATAAGCGCTGCAAATTTGCGTTTACAAAATTGTGAAAAGAATTTAAAAAAAAAATACCTGCCGAAAAAAACTTTTTTTCAAAATTTTGTTAACGCAAGTTTGCAGCGCTTATTGTCCCATTAAACTTTTGTTCGAAACATTTTTTTCTTTCTTTTGTACTTTAGGAGTTATCCGAGAATCAGTGGAAGTGCCTATTCGACTTCGAGGTTAGGTTTCATAACCTTAAAAAGCGATTGGGCACGCATGAGTGCGGTTCGCGGTGTTCCCTTGTAAGAAGACTAAGAATTCAAAAAATTCAAGGGAAGTGGATCAGCATAAAGGAGCGGACGACGACAATTCACTTGAAGGTACTTACTGACTTCAAACCCTAATTTGCATCCGTGATCACACTTGTGATCTGTGCGGCGAAGAACACTTTCTCCACTATCCTGTGATTGCAAGATTCTGCCTCACAGTTCTCTCGTTGAATTGCAAAAAGTAGGGTAATACCGTCATTTTTTTCGCGCCTGACGGGGGCCTATAATCGAAAGCGATCCTTTGATCACAGGGCCCGAACGTTTTTCAGGCCCCTCGACGTGTCTTGTCACTTGTTTCGAGTCATCGCTGGTAAGTACGGCAATTTCACTTTTTGTTAGCTGCTTCTTGCCCATCCGTGCCATGGTAATTCGGGCCAGAAAAACGCGCGGCCTGATTCGGCTGCCCCGTCGCGCGTTACTTTAATAATAACGGCCAGCGCGTGCGATTTTCTGCCAGAAATTTACCGACAATTCGTGTCCCGTTTAGCGCGGAAGCGCCCGTCCCCGGATTATCGTCCATATTTCACTGCGCTGACCCGAAAACTTGTGGTAGTAACGGGCGATGCACGTGCAGGACGTTAAACGCGATCTGCTTTCATAATTTGGGAAATTGTGGTACAAAATTGTACCGAGGCTTCCGGTAATTCGGTGCCCCTCCTGCTTGTTATGCAGCACCAAGCCTCGGGATCCCCAATCGAAATTTCAATCACTATACCGTTTTACCGAGGAATCCCGTAATACGTGCTTGGCGGAAATTTATCCGCTAACAATAAGTAAAAGTGGCGATTAAGTAATTACGAGCGGAGGAAATTTGGGGTGAACGCACCTTTAGGGTAAGTCCGAGACAGTCCGGGATCAGATTTAATTTTATCAGAATAAACGCAATATGTTCAGAACTTTTTGCTGATTTAGAAAAACTGGTCAATATTTACTTTAAAACAATATTTATTTGCTGAAAATCGTGTTGGACAATAAAGCCATGACATCTCTCCCGAGGTGTCAGAAGAGATGATTCTCATCGTTGAGAGAGATGAGCCACATAATTATTCATGAAGAAATAACAAAAGAGAAAGCAAAATTATTATGAAATTTGGGGCGAAGGTAGACCTTTATATTAGTCCTGAACGATCACTTGGTTCGTTCAGATTAAATTTAAGCCACCTAATCCAACTAACACTCCTTGCTTGATGCATCAACACTCTATCCTCCTTTGAAATATAAATTTTCAGTTTTCTGAAATGTTTAACTTTCTCATTAAATTACTCTTATGCTCCCTATAGTACCTTTTCAAAATCACCTCTATCTACTCCCACACTTCCGCCTACCCTTCTATTACACCTAGTTGGCTCAAAACAACAAGATGTTCCTGAACCACCATTCTTCTCCAACATACTTGCTACAGAGGAACCTTATTAGCCCTGTAAATACCAAATACGACTAAATAGTCTCACCAATTAATGACTTTGAACGATGAAAATATACTCGAGCTGACTAACTCTGAGGAATCCAAGACTGGTTGTCCGTTGCAGTGTCCCAGCCATCGTTCAATCGCCATGGAGGCGCGCCCTGTAACCAAGGGAGGACCGAAGTCCTCAGGGAGGCGCGCACGATAATTGCTTCGTAATTGAAACACGTGGAAGCGCGTGCCGGGCAACAAGGCACGGGCACGTCGTTTAGTTGTTATGCGATGGACAACGGAGCCGCTTCTGGATGCTCCTCTGCTCGTTCGTTCTCAGCCTGAGTCGCTCGCGGTGCTCCCTAATGAGCGCGAGTCCCCTTTGCTCTTTATAGGGCGGCCCAGAAGAAGCTGACCGAAGAAAGCATCCGGGCGATATTAGCGCGCGGCTGCCGCCTCTCATCTGACGTAATTTCCAAGAAAATTCATTGTTCCGTAGCGGGGCTGACGGCATTCCTGGCGCGTTACGTAGCCCAGGACGTGGCGGAGAACGGAACGGAAAGATTTGTACCTATTTGGCGAAGGTTAATTAATTGCTGATTGCAGGATACCGGGGCGAATTTCAATCGATCTCCTTTCGACGCGACGCAGGTGGGTGACGCGATCGACGGTTTTGCCGTGCACCTTAACTCGATTTATCGTGTTAGATGTGTCTCGCGGCTGCTAGGGATTGTGTTTCTTTACTGGGGGAGAATGCGGAGTCTTGGATGCCGCGTTCAATCGCGCGAGGAACTGGTAACGGGGGGGAATGTGTGTTACATCGAATGTGTTTGCTTTGGGTTTTGATATAAAGATTCCATAGGGTAGTACCTACACTGATTTAGGGACAACGTACACCTAGGACTAGAAAAATCAGTGTGAACTTCGAAAATTCTTTTCCAATGAAAATATTTTTTAACTGAAAAAATACATACTTTAATGTAACAATTGTGTAAATTTAATTCGAAAACTAAGAAGATTGAATATGTAATTGCGTTTTTCTCACAATGGTATTTGACTAAATGGAAATCAATATTTCTGGAGAACTAGTAGACAGATTCAGATGAAATTTGGAACAGAAGGTTTTGATAGAATTGTTTGTGGTAGGTTTTTTTTAAAACCTTATAGTTAATTTTTTATCAATTAAAAACGGATAATTTTTTACTGCAAAATCACACATCTGTGTTCAAATGTCGCCATTTTGCAAAAAATGCTATTTTTAAAAGTGGTTGTGACAAAAACTAGATTCTTTTAATGTATTTTAAGAGAATTTTTTTCTTGTTTTGGATAAAAACTTTCGAAGATATGGTTTTACCGCGGAAGGTGTGCTGAAAACACTGCCTCACGGAAATTGCTATTACATATTCAACCTTCTTAGTTTTCGAATTAAATTTACACAATTGTTAAATTAAAGTATGTATTTCAAAATGCATATAAAGATTTTTAAATTACAAAATATTTTCAGCGAAAAAAAATTGTCAAAGTTCACCCTAGTTTTTCTAATCGCAGGTGTATGTTGCCCCTTAATTGGAATTTTATTATCATTTGGATGTATGTACATTTACGTGAACTCTTATGTTTTGACTCTAGGGGGTAGATCCTCCCAGTGACTATGTGCGACAATTTTTTCCCTTCGATTGTGATTTTCCACTCTTCGTGTCGACTCGTAGTCTCTATGCAAACTACATGCAAACACGCATTCCTCACGATGGTATTAATAGTCATACAAGAATGTATCATATAGTTCATTCACCTACAATCCATTCAATTTAGTAACACTATTACATTCCACCCGCTTCACCCTAAATATCGTCAAACATACCTTTCCCTAAAAAATCCTCAAAGAATCTCTCAGATAACACTTCAAAGTTTCAACATCTCCGTTAAAAATGGACTTTCACATCTCATCACGTTAAACCCCACATTTATCCAATCAAGCAATAACTTTCTTCTCCCATTTTGACGCCAGAATCCAGAACACTTTCCCCTACGCGGCGTGAACCCCGGGTTTCCATTTAATACGATTAATATAACGACCGAACAGCGCGGTCCTTGAGAGATCAATGCAATTTCGGCGCGCAGCTCTTAATACTTTGGAAGATACGAGGTGGGGCGGGTTAAGTGGCGCGTATTAAGAACCATAAACCGAGTAATTATATTGTCCGGCCGCGAAAGTGTCGGGGAGGCGGGTAATTTTTAAATACCGACACCGTCAAATTGTCGCCCTGAAACGGAATGTCACGAGGCCGTCCGACATCTGGCATCGGCAATTGCCGTGTCACACCGAGAAATGCCAAGGTGCAGTAACACGGGGCCGGGCAAGAAAAGTGCGCCTTACGTCCCGCACGTTGCCCGCCACTCGACAGCGGTGTACGGACTTTTTCGTGGATCGGGCGTGCGATCGTTTGTCGTGCCGCGGTCTTTCCGCTCCGTTCGGAGAACTCCGAGACGTTCATGGCGTCAGTTTCGCTACGAATCGACCTTAAATTTCGATTTTATTGCGGCTTCTTATTTCGCCCGAGAACGCGGTCACTTTTTCCCCGCGTTGGTGTAATTACTTTATTCTCGTTTCCAGTAATTGCGAGGCTGCGAACCGTCGCGGCCACGTCGCGATTTACTTTTGTGAAACCGCTGAGGAGAGAAAGACACGCGGGGAGCCTTGGAGCCGCGCTCAAAGTACGTTGGAATATTTTTTGTAACCTCGGAGGGAAGAAATTGGTAGCTTTCTTTGGTAGAAGGGGGTTTGTGACCTGTGGAGTGAGTAAATGTAAGCGGAATAAGTTTGAGATTCTGTGCTGATTGTGAGTGATGGATGATGGGATGCATAAATGGGTTTAAGCAGGAAAGTACCAACCCTCAGTGATCTGAAACTGAGTAAATTTCGTTTGAAGATTTTAATGATTGAGAATAAGCATTGGGTATATTTTATATTTTGCTGTCGTTTTACAATGTTTTTTAATGGGTTATTAAATAGTGAGTAGTATAATTAATATTACTTTAAGCTTTCTGTAGTATTTGTGGGTTGGTATTATTCAGCAATTTCAGTTTCAGTTTCCTCCACATCAAAGTCAAGACCATATATTCTGCAATCCTATTGTCACTGTTTAAAGTGTTATACAAATTTAAACAGTCTGCTGGAATGAGACGCATCATTTCTTGTAAATTTTTAAGTTTTGCATCTGATATACGTTTCCAAAATATTGGTGGTTTGGAAGGTTTCTGCAAAATAAGTATAAACCTAAAATGGAACTATGCCTTGGTAATTTTAATAATTGTATACTGTAAGGGTTGTTCTATGGGTTTGTAATTTTATCAAAATATAGATCACCAAAATTATGGAGTCCGTACTGCGTTTAACTAATTTTTTGTCTTTTTGAGGATTGGTAACTTTTTGCATAACTATGTCCAAATGTGAGGGTACTTCCTACGTTTCTGTTAATTGAAGGGTTTGCAGCAATAAAGAGCCATTTCGTTAAAAAAATATGATCTTGCCCTTAATGTAAACAGGAATTACCCGAAAGTGGAGCTGCCTCCTTATTGCAGCAGCCCCTTCAATTACCACACTCGTCAATTTTTCAAGTATTTGAAGAGAAAGGCTCATAGAATGCGTCAGATTAAAGGATTATCTGTGTAATAAGATAAGAAGCTAAGAATGAATACTTCATAAACCTCAGTAGTGGCCAACTTCTCTCCCATTTAATTTTGTGAGATTTTTGAAAGAAAATGATCACGCCACGTGTCAGATTGTGAGATTATCTCGTCAGCGAGGAAGAAAGGAACGTGAATCCACATTCTTCTGGAGGGGACGTTTTAAGGGCAACTTCGCTTTCACCAAATAAAGGATTCAGTCCCCTACAGGAGCATCCTGTCTCCTCGTAGGCAGGCAGGTGCATATCCTCCTGCGGAGCCACATGATTTGGCTTCGATCTGCTGCATGTTCGCAGGTCAGATTTTTTCGCGTCGAATTGGTGGCATAATAGAAGTCCATATAAGTGGATCCTGCTTTTTCTTTATTCGCTTCTCGGGTCCTGGATTGGAGGGCTATCATTATCCGGCGCGAACCGGAAGCTAGTCGCCCAGGGGAGACGCCCAACAGGATTTCGAATCGTCTCGGTGACTTTCAAGGACATGGGCGGATCAAGAAGTCGTAGAAAGAGCAGAAGGACATTGAGATTTCGGTGTGTGGTCTGTCTCAGTTTAATTAGAAAATTGGTCCCCTTCACGGTAACGAGTCTCTTACATATTTTCTTTAGACACTTCGTCCTGTAGATGATCTCTTCCTTCCCGTCCATTAATTTCTTCCTTTCTCGTCGACAATGTATCTGTGTATATTCTCTGTTAGTGCAAGCATGTCGTTGAATCACATAATCGATTAACGTGTGCCTTTTACTGTGCCCGTTATTATTATCTTGAAACGCGCAGCGATGAAGTGGCCAATTCGGAGGATCGAGATTTAATGCCCGGTTCGTTGAACGTTTCTCCGAAACTGCGAATTTTTACGACCGAAATTCGTTGATTTGTTCACTCCAGAAGCCAGCGGGGCGCCAGGGCAACGAGAGCGGACTGAAAATCAGCGAATTGCGTGTCTGTCGATGATTTAAACACGCCCACGTAACGAATCTATTAATTATTTATGGGCTTGCGGAATTTATTTGCTGCCCGCCGCGGGGTTCCGCTGCCCTATGCCCTCCGGGGCCTTTCTCAAGAAAGCGCGCCCAATATAAAGGCCATTTTTACGTGCTCCCTCTGCCGTGGCTGCTAAGAGTCCCAGGAAACCGTGAAACGATCTTCCTTGAAAAGAATTAAAATTGCAAAGCGACTCTATCTGTCAGGCTCTCCCAACAGGCGTATATCATAATCTTGTCGTAATGTAATCTTATGCAAGGCTTGTTCCTGAAGCAGCGTGTGGACTCGCAAGGGAGGTTCGACAACTCCAAAATTAAAAAACAATTGAAATTTTGCAGAAATGAAGCTCCGTGACGCTAATAAGGTAATTATTTTTTTATTCGGCTGTAAAACGGTCTTAAGGGTGAATACACCCCCTCAAAGAAATTGTGAGTTGCCATATTATCGTGAATATCCGAGAAACCGTAAAAGATATCGGAAAAAGTTCAATTCAAAGTTTTATGGCTTCCGATATCCTACAATATGGCGATAAAAAATTGTTGAAAAAAGTCGGGGATAAATTTTGAAAAAAAGAATGTTTTTCGCAAATTCTTTATCTCCGTTTTATAGGCTATAAGAAACCATAGAACTTTTTATACTTTTTACAGTTTCGTAGATGTTCACGATAATCTGAAAAACTTACCATTTTATCGAGGGGGTGTGTTCACTCTCAGGATTGTTTTATTGCCGAATCAAGAAATAGTTACGTTATTAGCATCGCTTGAGTTACATTTCTACAAAGGAACAAATTTTTTTAATTTTCGAGCTGCCGAACTTCCCTTGTCAGGCAGTTTCCACCCGAAATCGGACACTTTTTCGAGTAACATTTCGGATTTTGCTGAAACTTGTATATGTTGTAGTCTTTAGTGATATATAAACGTATCTCGAAGTACTTTTCAAAATTTTAAAAAGGTGCTTTCAATTACAAAATTGCATTTTTTTAGAACAATGGCAAAATAAATGATAAATTTTTTTTTTAGTGAAATAATTTTTATCAGCTACTCTTATGTCTCCACTGTAAGCACCCAAAAGCTCATTTTTATCAGCTTCTTAGCTCAACAGTTATAACTTATTGAAAAAAAGGTCACCAGTATATTTGAAAGAGCTGTAAGATCCACAATTTTTAAAATTTCGTAAAGTCCTTCGAGATACGTTGGTAAATCACTAAACACTACATCATATCCAAGTTTCAAGAAAATCCGAAATGTCATTCCAAAAAGTGTCCGATTTCGCTTGGACTGGCCCATACTGTTAGCGCAAAACAGAATGAACATTGCCTTTTCCACCTCCCACCGAACCCAACATCTGGAAAACGAAAACTCCACAGGTCCGCATTGACCTGAAATCACCGTTTCGCAAATTGCTACCACACCCCTTGCTACCCTTGCTTCTGGCGACTTGACGCCCCCGATTCGACTAATTGTTTCTGGCGAAGTGTAGGGAATCGAGGCACGGTCGGTGGAAGTTTCGCGGAGACATGTGGCTCACAATTTTAGGGCCCAGTCATCGCAGGATCATCAGGGTAAGGAATCCTTCTCCACCCCTTTCGGCGAAACTGTGGTCCGAGGAGTCCCAGAACGAATTCGACACGCGCGCCGGGGTAATTACTACCAGACGGCTGTTTCCTCGACGGGTTTTCGCGCTTTTCGGCTCCTCCGCTTTTTGGCAACCGTAATGAGAGAGCGCGATGAGACGGGGGATGAACTAATTGGAAACGGGCGCCTTCTAATCATCGACTTTGACCCGAACCTCGCGCCAAAGGTGACGGTCATCTGCAGCAGGGGAGGGCGTGCGCCCGCCGATAATTAGTCTTCCAGAGGTGCTGGCGTAATTATGGCCCCTCGGGTTTGCTTTGGTCGGGAATGATCGAGATTCTTGTGATCTTCGACGCCGACGGTGTCGCGTTGGTGACGAGCAAATAACACGATCTGCCAGCGGGGGAACTCGTTTCGGGAGGATTGCTGAGGAGCTGGACAAAGAAGCCCGGCGAACGCACTGGGTAATTGAGCGGATCGACCGAGGTGGTAATTATAAGTGATTATAAACTTCGTTCACCTGACAATTGAAAAGTGGGGCATGAGCGTGAAATTTACACGTAATCCTCGGGTGGAACTTAAAGGCAGATTTAATTCGAAGGCTGGGGAATCCAGTGGTCATTTTTCTTATTTAAATATAAAGAATGTGGTGATCGTTTATTATGTATTATAAATAGAAGCTTGATCTTCCCTCCAAGATTACATTTTCACTTAAAAACCACTTCGTCCGTCTGAAACGACTACAGAAAGACCAAGACCATATCCTCTTCTCCCCCCTTTTTTTTTTGTTTCCAACACCCGAGCGTCTGCTCCAGGATTAATTTCGCCCGTTGAATCGCAGAAACTGCTTTTGAAAGTGCTTTCCTCCTATTTGACCCTGAAGCGGCCTCGCCCCGGGAACGATCAGGTTTCGTCGAATCTGCAAACCGGATGGCGAACGATAGCGCGAACGAAAGGATTCCGTGTGCCGTTGTTAAAACGATAGACGTATCTGCCGGGGCCTGGCCATTTCCTCGACACGGGCCATTGTCGTGGACCGGCCGGACAATAACGCACTACGGAGGATTCTGTGCGCGAATTAGAGCAAATCCTTTCTCCGAATGCTCGCTCTAATTCGACGGGCGCGGACCGCAACGAGACGCCCAGCGGGAAACCATTCACGGATTCGTCCCGTGGAGAAACAAGTCTGGAATGAGCCGAGGAGATTATCTGGCTGCTGTCGTTAGTGGAGCATTAAAAATAAACCGCGGTGGTCATATTTTGTCAGCAGGACAATTGTACTGTCACAACAGTGCACCCTGCACGTCGAACTCCCGACACAATCGCACTTCTGGCGCGTTTAACGCAGTCACTCGGTCTTTTGTTACATTTTTAACCGACTTCAGAAAGAAGAGGTTCGACGAGTGTGTATGTAACATTGTTTTTCAAGTTGGTGGGCATTTTTGCGAGTCAATTTTTATTTACCTAATTTCGACCAAGTATTTATGTTTGCCCGCGAATTTCTCCGTAACTACTGGACCGATTTTCGTGTAACTTATTGGATTTGGTTTGGCTTCAATCAACTTAGGTCGTGAAGAAAGAATGATCAAAATCGGTTAAGTAGGTTTGAAGTTACATAAAAAATAAGAAATCTAATGTTTCAGATTATTATTATAGAGTAGTGACTCTCTGTCTGTCTAAAAATATTTTTATTGAAGTTGACGCCAAATAATTAAAAACTTACTAAAACAAAAATTGTAGTTTAATTATCATACAAATTACAAATTCAGATATAGCTAAAGTGGCTATGTGGAATCATTTGGCGCCGACTTCAAAAATATTTTTATATTTTGTTTTTCAGTGCGGTTCTTTGAAGTTGGTTGAATTGTTTTTTTTTTTTAAATTTGTTTATGGTGATAGCACTTTATGTACCAGATTTTTGGAGCTGTTGTGTGTGTGGAGGAATGTTTAGTGTTTGGACCGGAGTGAAAGAAGAATACACTTTTTAATAATAATATAATATGTTAAAACTATTCCTAATCTACCCTTAAATTTTCAACTTTACAACTCTTCTACTCTTTGACGTTCAAAACTCATCTCTGCACTCTGCTCTCGATTTTAGATCACCCCGCACTTTTCAACATCACACACACGCCCAAAATTTGCAAGTGCAGTTAAAAAATCATTCTCCCTCGCGATCGGCACCCAAATTTAAATACGAACTCGGTATCTCTTCAGATTGAATTCGAAGAATTCTTGTTTCTTTTTTTCTGAATTCAAAAATGTATGTTTTTGGTGGTGCGAGGGACAATTGAAGGAACCACGAGGAGCAATCGAAACAATCAGTATCATGCTTCACTTTGAATGGCTGCTGAGGACGGCTACAGAACTATCGAGTTGCAAATCAAATAAGGGCCTCCTGCCTAATCTTCCACCTCGAAATCGCTTTGGCGCAATCTCGTTTTTAATCAAACCTGATCACGGGCCCGTGCAGACAGATCCTCGCGGAGTGTATCGAACAGGGCAGATGATCCTTCCCCGAGCGTCCACCAAGGTCCATTGTACTCCAAATTGGCTTTTTATGGCGGGTTAATATAACATCGAAGACGTTTGCAATCTTTTTTCACCGCCAGCCCCCGACGATCGACGGTCCAGTGCTATTCCGTCGTGGGAAGAGGAACTGGTTTCATTCGTCGCTATCGAGATGTTTGCATACCTCGACTTCGTGCATCGAAATCCTTAATTGCTAAACGACGCCTGGTTCGTAAATATTCAGCAGCCTTTTTCGAAAATTTCCACCTTATTCGATGCGATTCATGCAGCTTCTAACCCTCGTCCGGCCCTCAGTTTTCCAATTTAAGTATTTGTGCCGTGGTGTCAAATAAACGTAAAAAAATCAATACAGTGAAAAGATAAATGGTTGACTTTGCGAATTCTTTCATTGAATAAAAAAATAAAATTTTTGTATAACGATGCGCATTGTGTACATTCGCGTTTGTGTTAAGGATTCTCTGAGTCCAGTTCTAATTTATTAGAACACTTCTGAAATGAAATCTTATTCTCTACTCTTCTTCGAAATACTTTCCTCTCAAATTATCTATCTCAATTTTACGATGTCGAATGCAAGCCCAACTGTCAGTACATGTACTACCAAAATACTCGAGGACACAAAGAACACGTGCATCAGGAATTCCCTTCATACTCGTTACCAATCGGAAAATGCGATCGTGCCCTGTCGTGCGTGGAATTCATTAAAAGTGAACGGCGAGCGAAGCCAGAATTCCGTACCGAACTCCGTGTTCTTGGGAGTTTCATCTCCAGCACAGCGAATACAAAGATTTCCCGGAGCGAGTCACGTACCGCCCGTCTCGTGCCGACTTCCGGTTAGGCCCGCCAATTCCACGGGCCACAATAATGGCCTCGGAACCATCGAGCCAGCCACTTGCCTTCGACGAAATCGCGGGCAACATCCGATTTCCTTCTTACGCAGGCTTACGTCACCGACTTCGGTCACGAATGCAGGAACGATCTCTTCCTTTCGATTCGAGAATAAGCCATCGGCCTGCCTCCACATAACGCAGCGCTCGTTATTATGGGTATTACGGATATCGAATGTCCTTTTGGTTCACCCATGGCGTTCCTCCTATCTCTGTCCCTCCCTGTGGCGTTTTCTCGCGGCATAATACAGGGCCCACGATGCGAGCAGGGAAAAACCGAGTCCTTGTGTACAATGCTGAGGCGCAGGCTGCAGTTCCGCCCACTTCCGGGCGCTGAATGCATCCTCGACTCGTCTAACTACCCTTAGCAGTTAAGCCATGCGAAGCGTAGAGACGCGTCCTTTCGCCGGTACGATTTTTCTTTTTCTTTCTTTCTTTCTTTCTCCCCGTTTTTTTTTTTTTCATCGACCGCTTTCAGAGCTAGGCGAATGTAGTTCGTCAGCGCGTTCGAGGGTACGATTACCCCGGGGTACTTGAGGGAGGACTCTCGAATTTCGAGAAATAGCTCGCGAGGAGTTATGGTCGTGGTATACCTATCTATGATTCTGGCAGGTATGAAGAGCTCGATGATTGCTTATGCAGCAATTGGCTTTACCGAGGTGCTTGGAAATGTGTTTCTATGAAATGGGCGATGCTGAAGTTTCAATAGTAATTTTAGTTAGGATAGGGAAATATTAGGTGTGTTCGAGATGGTGATGGGATTAATTAATTTGATCTACAGGAGTTAGTCAATAAGTAAGTTACACCCACCCTGAGAAAAGAATACAAACGAATAGAAAAATCTGTAAACTGTCAGGCAGCTACTACTTCTCGTGTCTGGACATAATCACGAAGTACCTGTAAACAGTTAAACACTTGTAACGAGGAACCAATTAAGGACCTTGCAGCAAGAAGAGTGCAGCTTCATATTTACCAACTTCGAGTAAATTTGAAAAAACGGTTAATAAAATCATTGCTTTCACTTAACAGTAAAAAGGGAACACTAATTGATAAATATATTTTTTTCACACAATAAGTAGTAGTTATTGAGTTCTCATAAAAATATTTTAGTTATTCATAAAAATATTAATATTATATTAATATTTCTATTTTTACTTATTTGCGATGAATCACTCATTTGTTATCGAATTTGCATCAAACGATGTCGAATTTTATTTACGTAGGTATATTACACGCCATAATTCAAAGACTGTCATAAATGGAGCTGCACCCCTCTTGCTGCTCGGTCCTCAATTTACGAATTCTGGTGTCAAACAATTTCCTATTCGATTTTTCTAAACCATAGTAAGGTAGCTCCTTTCACTTCGTTATACATGCTGAAATATTTCCGGAGCATATATTTTTTCATTTGACCAAAACACATGGTGAGAGGTCAGGACTATAAGGTGGATGCTCCTATGAGTACAATTTCCCTGGCGACTGTATTGAGAAGTAGTAGCTGGCTGTAGTAAAATACATTTTTTTCATTTGTATTCTTTTTACAAGGAGGGGAGGGTGTAACTTACTTATTCTCTGACCCTCGTACATTTATCAAGTCGTGTGCTTTGTAAAATATGTCCACCAGTCGTCACTTTGAGCTTCACTTTGTAGCTGAAGAATGAAGTCTAGCTTTAGCAGATTCTCGTAATAGTGTCTTGTAACAATGTCTATTGAAGTGGAACGTTCGAAACTTTCCACCCTTTAAAGTTCTCCACAGGGTGTGGGCTTTTATAACGACCGTTCGAAGATCGCTCGTAGAAACGGGCACACCCCGCAACACCCACTTCCCTTCCAGCTTGGATATGGGATACCCTAGGCCGTAAGAAGTTAAATGGACATATTATTTTCTGGAAAGGACACTCGAGACTTTTGCCATGGCGAACACGTGCGGTGGGTGTGGAAAGAGACGGGGCACGTGCGCTGTACGTTGTTAGATTTCGAAAATTATGTTCGCGATAACGGAGTGCGAACAGACGTTCACTACTGTCTCGAGATTTGTAGACACCTTATGGAAAAGCTGTGGAACCTTTGCACACGTTTCGAATAATTCGCCGAATAATTAAATTCTGTCAATTTTGTCTCATAAAATTAAGATGATTTCTTCTGAATAGTCACTTTTTATTATTGTATCGGTCGATATTGTGAAGGAGAATTTTTTCTTCAAAATGTCTATAGTTGCAATCAACAAACCGTACAAACATGTAATATTTGTGATCACAAATGTATATAGCCGCGCGCATTTACTTTTATGTTCCCAACAGTTAGTACGTTTCCAAATTTATGGATTGCTCATAAGTGTCCCGAGCGTGTAATGCACTTTTTATATCTTCCACGAACTGCTTCAGTCGCAGTACTCTCCTTTACTGTATCAGAATACTCGAGTCCCCGAAAGTCGGAGAATCCCGATTGCGTTTCGGGACATGTAGCAGCAAATGACATAAAGAGCACCCGTGCCGATAAGAGAGCACCAGCTTCTTTGCACCAGAGAGTTTCACTTTGGTAACCTGACGTTCAAGTATCTGTTTTATTGCCCTATTTGCCACAAATGGCGACTGGTCTGGAGTTCTTAAAGGAGTACAACATCGTCGAATTCTCTGACAAAAACATACCTTCATCGTGGGTTTCGTTTATATATTTCGTTCAAACGTTTCTTTAATAACTTACGTACAGACGATAGATCAAACTCGCATGCAACTCAGCTGAAAGAACTAAGTAAGTAGGTGATTATTTTTACAATTACGTTGTGAGTAATGTATCGGTATTAAAAATCAGCGAAAATCTTCATGATAGTAGGTATAGAGAGCACAGAAATAATTGAAAGTTAATTACGCGATTTGACGAAATGAAACCTCGTTCTTCAACTTACTCCAAAACACAATTGAGGACCTTGCAGATATCTTTAACAACTTCAAGTAAATTAGGTAAAGCTATTTATAAAATTATTGTTTTGACATAAGATTAAAGAGAGAACACTAATTGAAAAATATATATTTTCACAAATAAGTAGTAGTTATTGAGTTGATAAGGTTTTATTTATATTTTCGGGGAAAAAATGTTCTATAATAAAAATATTAATATTCATATTAGTATTTCTATTTTTATTTATTTGCAATAAATCGCTCATTTGATATTGGATTTCCATCAAACGTGCATTAAACGATGTAGAATCTTTTTATATATAATAATTTTGTTATATATAATAATTTTGATCATTGTATTACAGGAAATTCCCTTAAATAAAAACAGTTTTCACCTCCGATCCACTCTTCTCTAAATCATCGGCCAGAAAACGACGTAGATGAAGCCGCAAGTGCTACTCGAACACTTTTAATGAACCACTACTGGATCTGGACAGTGTTCCTAGCGAGGCAGTTGGCAATCTTTGGCCCAGGAAGGAAAAGGAGAAATTACAAGGCCGAAAAGGAGAATTCCAGGAAGATGGTTGGTTTTCCTCCTGTTTGCGACTGTCCAACGAACTTCTAGGCAGCAAGTGGGTCCCGGTAACGAAACACCAGACCAGCGGGATCGACAACAAACAGGAACTGAAAAGGGCGGGTGCAGTTATCGGGTTACCGGTGCAGCTTTAAGCCAATTCCCCTGATTTATTGACGGAAGTCGATTAGAGGCAATCTTACAGTTAATTAGCGTAGGAGCACACCGTGACGACGTATCGAATATTGGAGGAAACACTCGGGCCAGGGGGCTGGTTTGGGGATGATTTAAGGTGAACATATGCGAGGGCCAACAATGGGTACAAATTCCATAACTTAACCTCTAAAAAACCCAGATTTCAAAGCAAGAAACATATTATTCAAATTCAAGCTGCTTCCAATTAGTCCTTCAATTTGATCATCGTAAGCAGTGGCGCACTCAGGATTTAATTTTAGGGGGAAGCCGAATTCAACGGATAAAAATATTTTCAATAAAAATCATTAGGCGATTAACAAAATTTATTTAAAGAATAAAATTCAGTTTTCTTATCTTCTTTCAAAGCCCCTTCTTTGGGGGGGGGGGGGGGGTGCCAGGGACCTCCCCCCTCTTCTGCGTGCGTCACTGATCTTAAGGGGTTACATATGTTCTTTCGAAAAATCCGGTTTTGTTTTTTCACTGTAATCAAATGTTGATAGTGTGTAGAACATAAGGCAAAAAGAAAGCGATATCTCAATATTTAACGAAGATACTTGTCATAATGTGAGAGCGTGTACGGTCGAAAACATCGGCCCGAGAGCAGAAACTCCAAAAATGTACAAACTGAAAAAAAGGGGGTCCACAGTATGTTACTGGAATGACAGATTAAGTGCAAGTTGCAAAAAATGTGTTTTCAAACTTTTTGTACTTCTTAACTTTAAACGCGTTTTTCCCGAAATCACATTTTCTAACTTTTCAGCACGACAACTTCGATTATACACAATATTTTTCATAAACTTTGCGTTAATTTATGCAGAATGATAATCTCTAAGGGCCATCGGGCGATTTTTGAAATTTGTAATTTTCAATATTTTTTCACCATTTAAAGATCGAAATTGTAGATGAAAAATCGGCTTCTTTCTTCAAAATGGAATAATTTTATTTCCTAAAATTCTAAAATTTGGCCCGATGGCCCATTGCTGCAACACCATTTTATAAAACCGGCGTTTACCGTTGTTTTTTTTCAAGAAAATATCATGCTGCTAAGGAGGCCCCCTTTTTATGCAGAGGTTGCTGCAACCACAGAAAACAAGGGGCAATATTTGACAAAAGTGTGTCAAACAAATTTTCGTACACGAATAAAGTTTCCAAGAACAAGATACAATTATAACATTTTTGATTTATTTTACACCTCTCGAGAAGAAAAATCCTAAATGTGATAAATTATTTGGCGCCGAGAACGTATGTAACTCCTTAAGTATTCTTATATCCATTCTTATATGCTTCAATCATCCCAGTATGCCACCCCTTAATATTCCACCTAGGAAACAAATAAAAACAACGGAGAAATACCCCAAAGCAGAGAAGAAGCTTGCCGTTCTACTTTCCGCCGTTAATCCCCAAAAGTATCGAACAAAGTGGCACGAGTACGCGAGCCAGGCTCGGTAGCAGAGAGTTCGGGTGGCCGACTTCCGTGACCGGAACCACGTCCGAATTCCCTCAAGCTACCGCCGCGGCGAGGCCTCTAATCCGCGTCGGGCCTTTTCCAGGATTTCCATGGGCTTGGAGAAGCACGCTGGCTGGCCGCCGCGGATGATCCTAAATAAACACGCGCAGGGCCACACGACCGGCATCCCCACCCCGAGCCGGCTCCCATCCGCGGCAGCCCTCGAGCAAACAGGCGGCTACAATGCGGCGCATTGTCGCGGAAGGGCGGCAGGTTGGGTGAAAAGGTTGGAATCGGTGGGCGAAGGTGGAAAAAGCTGCTACCTACGGCTGCCCTCGTTCTTCCTTTACCTACGCGGAGGAATGAATGTTCCCTTTCAATGTACAGGGTGTTATGTCACGACCTGTCTATTCCGGTCTACCCCGTGGGAGCACGCCGATGATGAAACGGGGGCAAAATGCAGCCTGCAGCTTGCTGGGGGATGATGGATGGGAATCTGGGACAAATCGATCGCCGAGCAGTTTCCTCTGTAATCGCCCCTGCCCTTTGGACTGCGTATATTGCACTTTTGCGAAGTTGCTCTGTACATTTATTGAGGGGCTTCCTTTGGTAGCTGTAGAAGAGATACTGTCGCTTCGGTGTCTGTTGATCTTCCTTTGGCGCTGCTTTATTCGATTTTGTTGGGTAGCAGTTCTGTGGAACTCTTTTTAGCGCGGTGGACGTTTCAAAGGAACTGAGTTAGTGAAATATTCTGTGATATGATGCAGTATTTGCATGGTGCCAACTGGTGTTCAGTTGCTCGATATTTGTTGCTTCAGTGCAGAGATGTGCAAAATTTTTATTTAAATAAAATTTCGAATAAGGAATAAAAGTTAAAAAATTATTCGTCATGTGTCGAATAAAGTTAACCCGAGTTAACTTTAACTCATGACGAATAAAAAAATTAACTTTATTCGTCGAATAAAAAGCTTAACTTTGTTCGTCGAATAAATTCTCATTGAATAAAAAAGTTAGCTTTATTCGTCAAATAATCTAAAGTGAAAGTAACTTTTATTTGATCCTTATTTACATAATTTTTTATTCCAGTTAATGCCCAACTCTGCTTCTGTGTGTCGACATATTGCAGTTATTCACTTTCATAGTTTGGATTACTTCGAATGGAAACTTTGTAAAGATACTAGCCCTGTTGTTGCTTCAATATCTCCTTCGCAGAGTGAGTAATAATCGAAGTCCGATCAATGGTTAAGACTTCATTAACTAAGCCATTCCAGGCAAATAACTATCATCTATATTGATTTACCTCGTGGTACAATTTGCAAGATGAGGAACCATCGTACATCAATTCCCATTTACCTACCACTGTGTCTTATCTATCTTCGTAATCTACCATCTCCAGCACACTAGTCCAGTAAACTGCCTCATAATTATTTGGGATTTCAATCTGGTTAAAGCGAGTGTGGTCTGTGGTCGGGCTTGCAATCTACGAATTGCAGCCCGGTACATTGTAGATATAGTTGATAGTCTGCAATAGACATGGTCCCTCTCTTCAGCCTTCTGCTCAGTCAACGCACGAGGCTCCTCAATCTTCCTTCCTGCGATTAACGTGCCTGTAAAAACCAGTCCTTCGTAAAGCATCCTTTACTACTTTCATTACGCTGAATTACGCCTCCCGCTGTCCACCCTGCAGATCACTTTACGCGTAGAAGCAGAAAAACGCTAATCACCTGCCTATACGTCTGAAATTACCATGCGAATAAAAAATACGGACATCAACTAACCAGTATGAATTATTTCCATTATGTAACATATAGGTACAGTTACTCGCAAAAGTATCCGCCCACCCCATACATGTAACATGTTTTATTTATTTAATTGTAAGTAACGTTGGCTTCAGAATTACCCATTATAATTTAGACTAGTGTAAACATTGATTAATATATTTTTAGTTAGTACCATCTACCAAATAAATGGTCAAAGAAATTTTGCTAGAAGAATGAAACCAGATAAGTCCAAATTTCAACTGAAAATTAGTTGTATCTGTGCATAATATATTAAAACTGATAATAAAATCGCAGGAATATTAGAAAAATATAAAATAAATATTGAATTTAGGGGGATATTTTTTGCACGATCTTTGTTACTTCCAAGGATAACACTTTTTTAAATAATCTGTGTACCATTATTTTCAATTGATCGCACCCAAAACAAAAGTACATTAATCAAGCTTTATATTCACGTGAATTAAAATTGGGAATTCTTACTTTGAAGTTGATTTAATATGGAAAATATGTTACCTGTAGGGTGGACGGATACTTTTGTGAGTAACTGTATTTCCACCGTTACGGATCATTCCCCAGCTGAGTGGACGTCTAGGCTCGACAAGAAACAACTGCTGAAAATAATAATCGCACGGACATACCAGTAAATAGCCGTTGCAAAGAATCGTGATACGTAACGAGTCGCAATTACACGCCTTCCACCGAGGTTCTCGAGGAAACTTATCTCCTACCATTCACAGTTTACACGGATTTCCCTGAATCCTGGTGTTTGATATCACGCTAGACACCTTATTGGTATTCCAATGAATTGCACGAAAGAACGAGCAAACAGATCCCTTCCACTCACTTGGCCCCCAAAAAGAGAATCAGAAACGCGTTCCGCAATGAGAGAATTACTGATCCTCGATAGCCAGTAATATCTGCCACGATCACGTGATCCACGAGGATCTATTCTCCGAGGCATGTTGATTCTTCGAGTGATCCTCGAAAAAAGAAGCGCTCGTGGGTATCAGGTAAGACCAGTCGCAGACGGCGAATTGGCATGGCCCCGTTTTCTCACTGAACAGACATTCGTCATTATTACCATTGACCGTTGGTCTTCTGGGTCCTACCTATTCGGGTTCCACAGGAAGTGGGCCGGTCGGATCAAGGGCCTGGGCTGCCCTTTTCCATTCTAAAACGCTCCATTCAGGTGTAATAGTCAGTTAAAGACTATCCAAACATAAGATCCCCACCGGTCGCTTCGACGAGCCTCTGTGCCCCCTGAACTTTCTCATGGCGAACTTTTGTTGGGGAGAAATGTGAGTGACCGATCGCTGGGCACATTCTGCACGGACGATTCCGCAGTCTCGATTTGCCTGGAGAGAATACTGTTTTGGATGCATCATTCCGCGAATAACATGCTGTTGCCGTTTTTCTTTGGATCTCTTAATGCTTCCTTCACGTCAATACGTCTGACATGTTCTTTGAAAGATAATATATATACCTTAGCTAGTTCTTGTAAAAACCATTGTAAGTAATTACAATGACATTTTCTAGTAATTTTTTTTTTAATTTTGGGACTTGCAGTGTTTTCTACAAGGAGTCTTTAATTAGTGAGCATTGCAACACGAGGAAACTTTTGATTATCTTGTGGCTATAAATGTGGATCAGTGGCCTGTGGGATTAGTATTACGAATTTTAGTTCATTCAGAGTCTTTGAAATATTATAACAAGATATATCTGGTGTTTCCTTTTTGGGTTGAAATTGGGACATTTCGGGGGTCTTCTGGATTTCCTAAATCCGTAATGCGTGAACAGTGGCGCACCCAGAGAGGGGCAAAGGGACCTTTGGCACTCCCCAAAGAAGGGGATTTGTAAGAAGAAAAGAAAACTGGCTCTTATTCTTTAAATAAATGTTTATAATCACTTAATGAATTTTATTAAATTAAAATTAGATCCTGATTGCGCCGCTATGCGTGAAACCGCTGATGCTTTGAAAATAAATGGAAGGAAAGGAGGAAGAAGAGTAGAGCAGAGAAACGTACGAAAATCTTTGAGATGCGTAAGCAAATTGTCTCTAAAAATTTAATCTACTTACATCTTTAATCTTCAACGTGATTTCGCAATGTGAATTGGATACAGAGGACCACACGCAGCTACCTAAATAGAGGAATCACCTCGAGTGTGTTTATCCACGTGATCTTCGAACAACAAACGTGGAAATCCTTAAATCCTAAATCAACCTGCCGCGCAGCCGAAACCGAAGGCAAACTGCAAACAAACGGCGCTGGTGGTGGAAACGCGGAGGGTAGGCCGCGGTCCAATCTGGTGAAAGCCAAATATTGGCTGACTAAATAAAACGTGCTTCTGCGGGCCATTTAAGTCATTGCGATTTAATGGAGGCGCGCGTTTCGCGGCTAATCCTATTTCGTCAACCTCTAAAAAAATCCTCCACTTGAAAAATCAAATGTTCCGCTACAATCCCCCACTGCATCACTCACAACGATCACGTAAAAATAATTTGTAGGCATTCGCATAAAATATAGGCGCCAAACACTCGTAAAATATTTTACTTTAAAATAAAACACCAGTACTTTTGAGAAAATATTTTTGTATTCAAATAGGAACATCAATTTTACTTCTTTGGGCTTAAGAGATCAGAAAACAATAAGAAAATGAAATGTGTTTTCATTCTGACATTTATAGCCGAACATATTGGCTTCTTGCATTTCATGCAAAAGTTGATTGTCATTTTCCTTGACTTAGGGCGAATTCCACTTGCGCCCAAATCGCCGCAACGCCCGTGATTAACATTCTAAAATTAAGGAAAATCTCTCGAAATATGGAAGAGAAATCTGTGAAAGAGCCATTATCGGAAAAATACATGTTTAAATTACGACTCGAAAACAGAAAAATATAATTTATGATATTCATTTTATTACAAAAACGGAAAAATCCTACGATCGTGGGTGCGGGCGATTTGGGCGTAAGTGGAATTCGCCCTTGGATGGACACAAAGTGCCTGATTTTTTTATGATTTCTAGGAATCGTCTAGGAATATCAGAATTAAAGAAAAACACGACTGTTCTGCTTGAGGGAAAATTTTATTCTGATACAATAATCGCATTACAAACATTAATAAGAAAATCTTAGAAACCAATCAATATTTACAATAATAAAGAATGACTAAACATAAAACATTAACAACCTACAATCATTCATTCCATAAACTATAAACTCATGCGGAAACCATTCAGTCATGCGCACTTATGCAACACTCACACAAAACCCCACAGGTGTTTGTAGAGCTCGGAAGAGAGTAATATCGGTGAGTCGGCGTTGGGGGAATTGTTCTGCACCTCACGAGTACGTAGAAGACCCGGAGATCTTTGGTTCGAGTCCCATCGCCCTAGGTTCTCTTTTTCGCCCACAAATTTCCTCGCAGAAAACTAATAACACAACCTAAAAAGCACATTACACAAACATTGGCCACTGAAAGCTTCATTTTCTAACAAAAGTTTAGATTACACTTCAACTTCCACGTAGCAACACCGTCAAATCTACCATTAAACCATAGAAATACTTCCCAGAAATCCCGGAAATGGTCCTCAAAGCATCCTACGTCCACCACAAATCGACTCACCCCGCTGGAAGGCGGCGCAAACGAAGGTGTCGTAAAAAATGCTTTTCGCGAGGCCCCGAGGGAAGCTTTTAAGTCGGTCCTTATCTGAAACGAGCTGCCTTCTTGCTAGCAGCGGTAGCGGCGTTGAACGGGGGCGAGCCGAGAGATACGAAAGAAAGAAAAAAAAAGGAGGACGTCGAGGCGGCGGAGAGAAAGGGATGGGAAGCGGGGGCAAGACAATGACCGCTGTTCAAACACAAGGGGACTTCAAACGGCCGCCGCGTTCCTCGAGAGTCGACGTCATCGCCGTGGAACGGCTCCCCGGGAACGGGTGCATCCTCGCGAGAGTTTAAGGACATCCGGCGACTGAAATAACAAATATTTGCGCCACGGAAGGCTGCAGACTCGGCGAACCCTTTCATTTGTAACGACAAGCCGAAATTAGTGCGGCTGTACGAGAAACAACGCTACTACGGAACGAGTTAGAGGTCCCTAGGAGTGTTTTACTAGGACCACGGTGCCCAGACCCCCGCGCGCCCCCGCGATGCACCCTGAAATAACCGAGTCTCTGTAAATACAGGTGCAACGGCGAATAATAACTGGTTTAAAACGCCGCTGCGGCCTCCCCGACCCTGTAACGAGTTTCGGTTGTTACACCAATCGCGGGCAGTAAAACGTGCCGAAGTTAATGCTCGCGAAAGCACGGGAAGAGGGCCGTTTTTACGACGGCGCGGCGGCACGGTGGTTCGCGCCTCCGCGCGCGGGAAAAGTAAATAGCGGCGGGCATCGAGGCTCGCTTTCTTGCTTTCTTGGTACCCCGACTGGTCGGGGGGAATGTTTCGGTGGTTTTTGTGGAAGGAAGCATTTTTTTATTCGGTGTAGGTGAAAGTGAGGTAGCAGGTATCTCAGGTCTCGAGGTGTCAGCGAAAGAATGTCGTGATGGACGTGACAGGTTTGGTTACAGTGTACCGAGTAATTAAAAGATTGAAGAGATAAGGGGGGATTATTAATATTTTATCAGGAGAATCCAGGTTGTCATGCTTCTGAACGCCTTTCCAATTCGCCTTGAAATAGCCAGAGCAGTGAAGCTTAATTTTAGGTTCGTAGGGTTTAATGATTATGTCGATGAAGCTGCCCCTTCGAAGCTGGGCAATGTTATTCCCCCCCGTGCATCCACCTTCGTCAAGTGATAGCGCTGGCACTTGTTGGGCACTTTCACGTCGTTCTGCGGCAAGAAAAAACGTGGAGCGCAGAAGACATCCCCATCTGCATACGCCAGAAACGGGTTCGCGGTTTGACTGACGAGCGCCGCCCAATCCTAATCGTTCAATCGCTAAAAAATTCACAAAAAGTATGCTGAAGGTGGGGGGAGTGGGAGAGAAAAAGGGTCCTGAGAAACAAACTAAGACGAGAGACCGTTCGGCACCGAGCACCGCCCTTGCACTCCACCCATCCATCTACAACTTGCATATATTTTTGGGCAGCTAGTTTTTTCCCCGAGGGAGATTTATCACGTCCCTACGCCTCTTTCGCGGGCTTGTTCCATCAGCGGGCCGACGTGTGGCAGGGAATAATTGGCAGGCTCGAGGAGCGGCCGTGTTTAGCCCCACAACGCCACGTTCCGTAGATTGTTCGAGGAACGGTGAAACCGTCGCGAATCGCCAAAGTGGACGGCGAAATCTGCCGCTACGGCAAAGATCTTTGGTAAATGGTATTAAACGACTTTGAACTGTCCGGCTGACGCAGTGGAATTGAAAGATAGCCACCCCTCTTGATCTTTGGATCGGAGCAAGTCGAATAGCAGACATGTTCGAAGGAGGAAACTTCCTCGAAGCTAGTCAATACAGTGGCTCACTCAGAATTTAATCTTGGGGAGGGGGGGGGGGGCTGAGTTGAACGGATATAAATTCATTAGGTGATTATAAAAATTTATTGAAAGATTAAAATCCACTTTTCTTCTTATTTTTACAAAGTTCTTGAATTACTTCAGACGTGGTTACATTAATCTCCTTTTTCCAAGGCCCTTTACCCCCCTCTCTGGGTGCGCCACTGACACAAACTATATGGAGTTTTTAATTATTGCAGGATAATTTCGTTGTAAGGTATTTGGACGCCGAGAGCATGGCAACGCATGCGAGAGTGTGCGAACACTGTGTGTATGCGCGGAGGTCGCCGGATATAAACATTGCCGGTAGCAGGAACCGTTTTACTATATTTCCGAAGAGCGAAAGGATACAGAGAGAAATACGCGGACGTTCTCAGACGGAGTCCGTTCTAAAGTGTCCGAGTATTAAAATAATGTGGACTTGGTTACACTGTTGCCAAATTAATAGAAGTTTAATAGCAAACTCGTGGCTTCGGTTTCATATTGATTATGTTGTAACTTTAAAGAAGAAATAAAGAATTGGGGATTATTGCCTAAAATTGGGGACAAATGATTAACTTAAATTGCGGGCAAAATCGGGGACAAACATTATCGGAAACACAAATCGTATTCCAGAGACTGCCCCCCAGATTTTTCATAGATAGTGAAGTTGTAAAACAGCCCTCTCAGGCCCTTTTTTCATAAAATGAACAAATATAAAAAAAGGTTGTTTTATTTTTTATTATTTATTAATATTTGCATAATATTCGAAAAATATATGGAATATTGAAAAAAAATTAGTCATAAACATACTAATAGAACGTGACATGTTCAGGTTCAGGTATGTTTGGTTTAGATACGAGTTAGAGTCAGCTAGTCAACATCAATTTACAAAATTTACAATAGCTCTGTCAATTTTAAAAATACGGCAATGAAATTTAGAGATCATGTGTGAAAAAGAATGAGGGATCTAATTGTGCGTTTTATGCAAAAAGGGCCCAAGTGTCCTAAGGCCGTTCTTGAATCCAACAGTGCAATTACAGTCAGCTTCAAACTGCTGAGCAAACTCTCGTTTTAATCCTCGCTGAAGTAATCCAGCCTAGGATATGACCATACAAGTTGCCACTGGTCATTCTTAAACGAGGATGTGATTTATCTCAATCGTTTTGCGCTGACAGGAAAATTTGTTCCCTTGTATCGATCGATTCGAGCCGCTTCAAGGTAAAACATTCGAAGTTCTTCGGCTCAAACGCCGACGTTTACGCCAAACATGGAATAATCGCGGCCGCTCTCCTTACGAGCTCGAGAGCGCTAAGAAAATTGCACAAATACCAGGCGAAGTGGGTCGATTTTCTTGCATTCTGGCGTCGTGAGACGAGAATCGTGCTGGCAACTGGTCTGCTCGTGTCCCGAGTGACTTAGTTAACTGTGCTATGCCTCACGAGGGAAACGATTTCCTCGTGTACAGCAGTAGGCACCCATTAGATGTCCCAATGAGATGAGGATTTCAATAGACATAATGGCAGGAGACAAGAAAACGTTGGGTTTCAAAATTTGCATTTGAAACTGGGCACTGTTATAAGATTCCTGTTTATACCTACTAAGTTTGCAGTTTATTAAATCGACTAAATCGCGGATGTTTAGCGAATGATTTGAAGAATTTGTTGGAAATGGTCCTTGAAGATTGATAATAGAAGGCATATTGCAGTGTCTTCCTTTTTTGAGCCGCGACCCCCTTTTGTAATATTCAAGTAACCTGCGACCCCCCCCCCCCCCCTCCCTCCCCCCTATAAGGTAAGATAAATTTAATAAGGTAAAGAAAACACATTAGAAATATGTGTTTCAGAATATAATTCTAAGTTAATAATATTTAATTATCTTAATACATAAAGTAAGTTTAGGTACTTAAAGATATTTAATATTTTTAATTATCGTATTTAGTATGACGTTTGTGCTTGCATCTGGGTAACCAGCTTTTCCCTTTTTTAATTAATGAAAAATCAGTGTTATATCATTAACAGAATATGGCAATGTAACCAGATTAAAAACAGTAAGTTCTATAAATCGTCAACTAAAAATAACCGCGGCGGCTCCCCTAAAACCTAACTCACAGGTTGGGAAACCCTGGCATATTGAATTCAATGTGAAAGTCCTCAAATTGGAGTGAATTACTAAAACAATTGTTAACTTTGAAATGTCAAGAATGATTCTATGTGACATTAGAAGCAATATCAACAAAAGAATTGATAAATATTTATAGGTACACAATTTCAATCGTGCAATATAATAAATTTCCGCAGGAAATCTTGTTACCGAATTATATCTGCTCAATTTTAAATATAGTGGTCAGTTTCGCGTGAAGCGATCGAATTCAGCACTGCAGACACGATTTTCATATATTTCGGTGCTTCACTCTGCGAGTTCTAGAGCAATACTTGGTCGAAAGGTAAATAACAGCCTATGTTGACTCGTAGCAGTTCTATCCATTAGTCAAACAGGGGGGAATTAGCTGGAACCAGGGACCCAGTCGCTAAAATACGGTGGAAACACGAATAAACTTAGAGGAAATAAGCTCAGTGCAAATACAGTTAAACACACAGGATTAAAATTTTCTGCTCGTTTCTGCGCTTCATTTCTCCCAGGTGGAGCAAGCCCTTCCTCCAATCAGGAAGGAGTTCAAAACGAACATGGTCCAGGGACCCTTGAATTATGTCTACGACACTGATGTAAACACGACTCGACTAGGCGCAATAAGGACTTTTCGATGTCAGTTGGTGATTGTCTGTTCGATGTCAAGGACCAAAATGAGCACAGTGAAATTTGCAGAAGAGTTTACGCACCTGATTAGGCGCTGGACGAGATCTCCGGTTTTAAATGTATAGTATATAAATATTACACTATAATAGAGAATTCCGCATTCAGAATTTTGTCTAACTTTGCAGTCACTTCAACTGTAAATAGATATATTGTTGGTGGCCATAGAAGTGGGTTACTGTAACGAAAAAGCAAATAACCCCAGTGATTGAATTTTTTTACCGATCGGTGACTTTAAGTCTTGTTAAACGCTAAATGTTCTTGCAGAAAGATGCTGCGGATCTTCTCGCACCCTTAACAAACCAACAATTATTGAAGACCCTGAAGAGTGTGGTGCAACTGATGCTGGGTGTGCATTTGCATGAAACACCTCAGGCAGAGATCGCTACTTCCAGCCCGAGTTCCCCTGGAGCACTGACGATTCAGCAGAAGCAAATTATTAAACTTTCGGAAAGGTAGTCAGTTTGTTCTCCAAGAAGATTGTATATTATAATAGCTTAATTTTTGTTTTATCCGGTTGCAACAGTTTTAGTAAATCCACATCTCTGGATGATATTCTACCTTCGTCCGATTCGAACGATGTCAATACCGTTGATCTTCTGGCGTCCAAAAGCCAGGAAGAAATGCAGATCGTCAAATATAATACGGCTGAGCTTTTGCCTGCAGATAAGAAGGTGTTGTTTTAGTAGTATTATGGTTTTATCACTTTTGGCGAATTCTCCATAAAATTTTCATTCGTTTTAGATCTCTGACTTATCAGATAATATATTTGTTCGTTGTGTGTAACGTAAATATTTGTCTGCTGCCTGTAGTTCATCTCGCGATCCAATCCAACCATCCACGTGTCCTTCACCGATAGACCGGACGCGTCCATCCGCGAACAAGCGGAAAGGGGTGCATTGCATAACGCCACGGAACAACAGGGGGACAAAGTGAAGAGCCACTTGTTCCTGAACAAGATCGAGGCATTGAGGAAATGCGCAGCCGACGTCGTAGCGAATATCGACGAATTGAAAAAGGTTGGCAAATTCTTTTCCCATATTTCCTTTCTCATGTGAATATGACATAGGTATCCTGTATTTGGTTCAAAAACCAATTCAGGTAAGTACTAGGGTATATCGGTTTTCAAAAACCGGGTTTAGAAACTATTTTTTTCTATAAATTTGTAAAATTCGAAAACCGGTTTAAATGGATTGATGAAGGGAATGCTCATTTACCCGAAACCCCCTTTTAACGCTACTGTTTTATTTAAACGTGTAACGTGCAAAATATTTTCGCCGAGCGGCGCGTTATCGGCCTTTTTCTTTTCGAGGTGAACCTTAGTATTTATCTTACGGCACCGCGGCCCATGGTGGGGGGTTGACATCAGCTGTTCGATTTGGTCGCGAGCCGTAACCGAACGTCGATTTGAAATTGTTTTCGTCACGCGCCTAGGTCGGGCGACTTCATCTGTCGCGACGTGTACACACGTCACGGGAATCGGCCGTGTAGGTACTCTTTTTTTCTTACATTGTTAAATTTAAAAATCTACTTTCAAATACTAGGATTAATGTATAAAAATTATTTGATTATTTAAATAAAAACGTTAACATTGTGTTTATATTTCCTGAAGTAAAATGCTATTATGAAATAAACATTTATAATTTACATTAAAAAAAAAATTATTTCATCTTATTTTGAAAATTCAATCGAAAATTTTATTTAAAAAAAAACTGAAATTTGTTAAAAGAAGTATAAATATTTTTTACTGTTTTAATTATATTTCGTATTTTTTTGTAAAAATTCGAAAACCCGACAAAGCGCTTTTTTTTAATACCGGCTTTCGAAATCCGTTTTATTCAAAACTCGGTTCTGTATAAATCTCGCCAGATACCAATCCACAGAATAATCCAGACAATGAACGTGGTGATCCCTAAAATACTAATCTAGTATCAGAATTCATATAATACCCCAAATAATAATCTTGACGATGAAAGTAATTCTCAACATTGATCAGCTCACAGCACGTTTACCACTTTTGTCAATGATTAAATCTTCTTTCTACAGGAAATGTGTCCGAAAACAGCAAAACCCATTCGACGACTGTCTTCCATCGCCGCTACCCCAGGGCTGAGTAGTTCCTCGTCGCTGCTGAGGAAAGTCCCGCCTCCGAATCTCCGAAGATCCTCGACAGGCTTCACAGGAATGTCCGCGACCAAGAAATTGAACACGACGATCACGATAGAGAAGGAAAAGGCTTCGGCGAGGCGCCAGACGATCGCTCCTGGTTCGCTCCTCATAAAACCATCGAAAATATCGCCTAAGAGCCGTTCACCCTTAGTCGCAGGCTCGACCACTAAGAAGTCATCACCGTCCACTCTCACAGCCGCGAAAAATCCGAAATACTCGCACATACAGAGTAGCCTACCGAAGGTTGCATCCATTAAAAAAGCGAATTAACAAATAAACAATAGCGAATAAACAATAGAATTATTTATTCGAGTACTGAGTGGTCAGTATATTTATTTTTAGTTTAATTACTCGTCGCTGGTTTTATTATTTGTGATTCGTTTTAGCGGTAGTGGGGGTTCGGAATACATATTGTTATGCTATTTAATAAAGGTGTTCAATCACGAAGTCTTTTCGGGGTACCACTACCCACAACTTCTTTATTTCTTACAATTGAAGTGAAATTTGCTGTGACGTCAGCATGACATTTCCTTAGTATCTCGATCTTGTTCCTCAGGCACAAGTGGCTCCTTATTTTGTCTGAACGCTGGGCGATCGACTCGCTTTTCAAAAAATCTCTGTCCCCTTGTTGATCCGTGACGTTATTCGCTGCACCCTTTTCCGCTTGTTGCGGATGAACGTGTCGAGGATGTCGATGAAGGATCCGTGAATGGATGGATTCGATCGCGAGATGAACTACAGGCAGCAGCGAAATATCTACGTCACACAGAATGTACAAATATATTATCTCATAAGTCGTAAATCTAAAACGAATGAAATTTCTAATTTATGCAAAAGTCACCAAAAGCGATAAAACCATAATAATACTAAAATAACACTTTCTTATCTCGAGGCAAAAAATTCAAATATACCGTATCTTGCTTATCAGTGCAAATACACGCAGAATAATTTGAATAATTCCGCGGTATGTTTAATTCGCATTCAGGATTCCTTCACGTTCCATCGACGAAGTTGCATCACCGTTGCGCGCTGAAATCATACGCAGGACTTTCGAAACTCGATCGCAGTGGCCCGACGTGGGTGAATCGGCCGCGGGCGGTGCTCTGGATGATGCATTTTCGTCGTTCTTTTTCTCCCTCCCCCTGCGAACACCTTGCATACCCGAAACTGCAGCGTGATGCAAGGACCGAGGAGCGTCGGGGAGGCGAAAATTGTTAAGCCCGGGCTCGTTGTTTGATCGCGGACGAATTCGCGCTGGGAGCGTGGCCGCGAGCCAGCTACGTGGCGATCAGCGCGCAGATTCCCTTCAGAAATGGGCGTGAAGATCGATTTTCTCTTTTTAATGATTTACTGCCGGTGATTTCGTGCACCGCCGCGTCCTAAGATTTTAATCGACTGGACACTGCCTGCACTTCTGCTCGATTCATCATTTTCGCCAGTAACCGCGGGCGTCACGTGGAATTCTGCCGTTTTATTGCAAACGGTGTTAAGGGAACCCTCCGGTCGAAACGCTCGTAAAATAGGTGATTTTTATGAATTTTTTACAAGAAGAGGTTATAACATATCCTAAAACATGTTTTTGGCTTTTATTAATACACTCATTAGGGTACGAAAAACAATTTTTGTTTCATGTTTTCGATCTTGATGTATTTTCTAGGTGACTCTTATTGTTAGTGCAGCACTGCCAAAAAATATGCCTAAAGTAAACGGTAACCACGATTTCAGAAGGTCTAATGAACCGATTCAAATAAACTTTGAGGCATTTGATCCACAATTTAACTCGCAATTGCATCATCCTGTAACATAATTTGTTTAAACATAGGTTCTTTTTTTATGTGTACATTTATGCGTAGAATTACCCTTTTTTTTTGCACTATTTTATTCAAATGTGCACCAATCATCGTAGTTTTGGTGTTTTTTTTTGCCACGACAGAGGGTAAAACGATAGCCATTGATATAAATTTTCAGAAATATTTTCGACCTTTGATTTTGCACAATCCTGTGAGTAAATTTTATGGTTACCGTTTATGGCCACCTAGAAAATGCATGATGACCGAAAACTGGAAAAAAAATTTTTTTGTACCCTAACGAGAGTATTAATAAAAGCTAAAAACATTTTTAGGTTATGTTGTAACCTCTTCTTGCAAAATATTCATAAAAATAAACTATTTTTGAGGGACCCCTTAAAGTGGTAGCATCCACGTTGCTCTTCCATCGTCCATCATTTTTTATACACTCGAGGCGCGTCAGAAAAGATTCAGAATTGTTTCTGTAGTTTCCCTGTCAAACATGGTCAAACATTATCAAACAGGTCTCAGAATTTTTCGAATACATTTTAGTTATTCATTTGGGAGCAAGTTTTTTATTACCATTTTATCTAGAACAATGGAAAGGCAGGATTTCGGAGTAATTGAATGTTTAGCCTGCTAGTCTAATTGATGAATAATTACTGTGGTGTAATTACCACGAGAAAGCTGAGAAGCAGTTAACGAAAGATCCCTTTCGCGTTACCCCCGACAAATTAACTATTAGCATCCCGACCTCTAATTATAAAAATCGCGTAGGCGGTTCTTTGGCGCTACGAGCCTTCATCAATCACCCGTCAATCTACGTCCGGAAACCGGCGTTTCTTTTAGATTATCTGATCTTTGTCTAGAAAGGTAGACCATGGTTACCAGGCAGTAGGTAATCTCTCAACTTGCAATTATCTCTTACGATTTGAACGCTCTATCCTCTGCTCGAATCGCGTTGGACTGACGCTCAGCAACTTACACTTTCTCAGAAACTAAAATTACCTAGATTAACACGTTTTTAATAATCTATTTCCAAGAAAGCTTGCTCTCTGACACGACTGTGATATCATCTCAATAAGATTCCCATTTTATTTTAGCTACATCTCTACATTCCATCAAACTAATTAGGTATACAGCGCTAAAAAAAAACACCATCAATCCCCATTGACAAATCACAGTTCTATGTTCTTCGCGTGTAATTCACTCTCACTCAGAATCAGTTGCATGAGAGGCAAGTGTTTTTTAACGAGTTAAATGGCCGAAACGCGAGATCCACTGTCACCCTGTCACGTTGTCAGCGATTCGAGCAATTTCATAAATATTGATGAACAAATACTTCTTCTGGGGAATAGTGACTCTAATGACACGTTCTTCCCGCCGTCATTAATACGGGCCTGTGATCAGAGCGACCCAGCTGCCACTTTGTCCAGAAACGAATTTGCGGCGTGGCCCTGTGTCTTTTTGCCACTTGGAGCCACCCTGTTCTTCCTCGCTGCTCACGGCTCCGCGGACGAACGAGCCTCTTTTTCGTGCCCGCGAACATAGGCATCAGAGGCAGAGCCATGCGTCAGCCTACCACAGAAGACGTTCCCGAGGACAACCAATTTGCCGGGCAAAAACAAATCGCATCTTTCAAAAACATACTTGAGCGGGGAAAAAGCGTGGCCAATTTCGGAACGACAAAACTGCTGCGCGGTTATACGTTATCGCCAAGCCTTCTCCTCGCCTGGACATTTAACACCATCCCTGTTTTATACCCCGCGCCTCAATGAAAAGATGTATCCTATAAATCAGGAAACAAACCGCGGTTAAATGGCCCGAAACAAGAGTGGAGGGTTCATTGGCTTTTCGAACACCTGCTGTAGGATTCTGCGAGAAATTTGCTGACTCTCTTAGCTTTTTACTGGTGCACGGGGGTGACGAAAGTTAACACTGATAGTAGCAAGAACTTTTATTTTCAGTGCACAAAGATGTCTTATAATTGAAGTGGGACGTATACTTGACTGGTACTGGCAACTTCTGAAACAAATCTTCGTGTAGGGTAGAATAGCAACTGTGAATTGACATAGCAGTGGACTAGACTGGAATCAAAGTAGGGGAGACCGGGGCTGGTTGTCTTAAGGAGTAGGTTAACTAATTGTTAATAACTTTGAACCGACGTATGCTCTACTGTGAAAGAAGTCACTTCTATGCCATGCATTTATGTCCGACCCCGCGATCGCACGTTTTTAAACAGTTATCAGCGTTTGTCGTAAAATTGACTACGTAAGTAAATATTTTTTCTTATAGATTTAATTTTTTCACGCTCTATATAGTTACAATAGAATAAATGTTAAGGGACTATTTTAAAGTTTGTTTATTAGACGATCTATTGACATAGTATTTTTGTTTATACATAAATAATTGATGGTTATATAGATTATTGAAGTCAAAATGACCGGTCGGGGCTGGTTGACTAATAACGTTAATAAAGTTTAAATTGTTATTTTGTTATTCATAAAGCGATTTTTATTTTTTGTTTAAATTTTACTATATTATAAATACATTATAATTAATGTTTAAGGAGGCCTTCCGGTCTGAGAGTCGATTTTTTTTTATTTCATTTTTCAAATGTTTTACGAATACGTGTTTAAAAGGATTTGTTGAAATTATTAAAATTCCCGAAGTTATAGGCATTTGAGTAGCGGAAAATGCATGGGTCACAACCGGCCACTCGGCGGTCACGTAAAACTTTAAACGCGTTTTTCTCGAAACAGTGTTCTCAAAACGGTGGGACCTGTATCTCCAAAAGTTATTATCCGATTCCACTGAAACTTTTTTTATTTTGAAGAATATACTTCTGACTAGGGGGGGGGAGTAGAAAAAATTACAAAAAATTGAAAATTTACAATTTTCAAAGGCGTTGAAAGGACGAAAAATGCAGAGAAAAGTGATTTCAAACTTGAAGTGTTGTTATTTTCTAAAAAAATGTCATTTTTGTAATTTTTTCTAGTCCCCCCCCCCCCCCAGCCAGAAGAATAATCTTCAAAATAAAAAAGGTTTCAGTCGAATCGGATAATAACTTTTGGAGATACAGGTCCCACCGATTTGAATCAATTTTTTGACGACTTGACTTTAACGATTCCCCAGGGCCGTCTGCAATGATTAATTATAAAACAAAAAATATATTTCTATAATTTAAGACATC
This sequence comes from Andrena bucephala, assembly GCA_947577245.1. Taxonomy (NCBI): domain Eukaryota; kingdom Metazoa; phylum Arthropoda; class Insecta; order Hymenoptera; family Andrenidae; genus Andrena; species Andrena bucephala. The sequence goes on along the minus strand of OX387715.1, from coordinate 44,713,098 downwards.
CTTAATACAATGCAAAAGTCCCATTAAATTATATATAGTAGTTTTCCTTTAATTAATTCCTAAATATCACCTATTTTTTTGGGCTCTAGACCGGAAGGTCCCCTTAAGTTGAAAAAGATTTCAGCTTAGTATTCAAATATGAAAGAAAGAAATTAATAATGAAATAATTTTATAATGAAACAACTCTTGTGACATTGTATTATTTTATTACCACTGAGATAAGTTACTAATAACATTTTCTTAATTGATTGTACCTATAGTCAACCTGCCCCATACTGTAAGTCAACCAACCCCGATCATGGGGCTGGTTGACCAGCATGGAATGTGTTAGAAAAACATGAAAATACCTTAATTGTTGTCACATTGAGTGAACATTAATAATTTAATCAAATAGCCAAATGTATGCCCTATCAAATATACTAACCGGTTTAATGATATTTTGCCCATATAATTTATTAAAAATCAAAAACTGAAACACTGGCCTACCAGCCCATGTCTCCCCTACTTGTGAACTAGAATCGATGTGAAACTGACTTCGTATTGGAATGGGGTGGAAAGAGACACTCTCTCTGTGAGAGAGAAATTTAGTTGAACTCCATGTTACAGAGTAGTCTCTTCAATTGCATATGAGGGATAAGAAGAAAAACAAGGAATGTCACAAAACAAGGTAAAGAAACAAGGTTCAATGAATTTAATTCTCTTAGGTATATCATTTTCTTCTTAAACAATTGTTTGTTTTACCTTGACGACAGAAGCTTGTACTTAGGCAAAAAGTGGGGACATTTTAGAGTTGGGCAAAATGTAATCTAATTACAAATTACAAATTACGATTAAAATGCATTATTTTCTGTAATCGTTAATTTAGTTAGTTGACAAAATTGTGGTCAACTACTTGTGGCCAATTACACAATTACATTTTAATCGTAATTTGTAATTTGTAATTACATTACATTTTGCCCAACTTTGGAACATACCGCATTTTGTACCAGTGCAAAGTGGACATGTCCTGCTTTTAATCAGTATACCAAATCTTTAACATTATCTTATAAAGATTTTTGATCTTTATAACCCTTTGTGATTCGACAGTTCTGTAGTCCCACTTGCCACCAACAAAATATGCTATAAATCTCAATATGACTGAAAATGGACATTTCCGGCTTTTTCCCCTTACCCTTCAAATTATAATGCTGAAACACGAACAATCTCGAAAGCTACTAACCTGGATGCCAACAGAGATATCAGAAGAGCCGACCAATCCAAGCTCCTAAACGGTTAATTCGCGCCAACCACTCGATCATGAATCAACAAGCCTGTTCAACGAACCTCCCACCGTGCGCGCTAAACAAACTCATTGCACGGAGCGCCCTGGTCTCACTACTGCTCGCGATCAGGTAAATGAAGTAGACGTGATCCCGTACTCGTTGCGATCACGCGATCGAGCCCGCCAGACGTGCAATTTCGCCCTCCGAAAGCTGGTCCATCCCGACACCTGCCATCGAAGCGCAAGCTCTATGATTCTCATGCAAAGTCGTGCAGCCTGAGACAGAGCAAAACGACTGTAGATCCTGGCTTACTTCGCTCATTGCAGGCCCTCGGAGGGGTCCCGTCTTGTCTGGGCAGCGGATCAGCGAGAAAGGGAGCAAGGGAACAGCGGGCAGAGGTGCTGGTGAAGAGCGTGCGTTGCAGAAAATGGGCGGGAAGAATAGGAGCAGCCAGGATTCGGTAAACGGCAGTTTGTAGCAGCCAGCGCGTCGGATCAGCCGGAAAGGCACCGAACGGGGGAAAGATGATTACATGTGTCTTTTTAACACAAAAGGCTCGAAAACCAACACCGTAATACGACGGGGCGCTGGGCGCCCTGTAATTCGCCGCGTCCATGCCGGGGCCCGGTTTCGTGATGAGACAACCATTCTGAAAATTGCGGATAGTCGCCCCGAAAATAAAGTGAGATTGGGTTCGATGGCGGACGTTGCGCCGCTAACCAACGGGGCCCCTCCTGCCCGAGTTATTATTTGTTTTTGCCCTGGGCGACCATCACGGTACTTACCGAGTCACCGTTTGCCTCGGCTGCAACGGTGCGTCACGCCCAATCCTCTCGGGGAAGCGAGAAGGGCCTTCTTCCCATAGAAACGCGTGGGCGTTGCGATCTGGTCTCCCCTTTCGCGGGCAAGTGGCGAGCATGCGTTTTTTAACGGAGTTTTATGGCGACAGAATTGAAAAGTTGCTGCTGAAATGCGTTTATCAACAGGGGGATCTAAATCGTTTTGTAAGATTGTGGAGGGGATGTGCACAAATTTTGTACGCCCACTGTTTTAGAAGTTTGAGTTTTTATATGCAACAAATAGTTCTTGACTGTTTCTTTATGCTGTATAAAAATCAAAGTTATCGCTACCATTATTCCAAATACTAGGTGACACCGTTTGTCATCCTAAAATTGGCCTACGTATTCAATGAAGCATGAATACGAAGGGATTGCCCGAGTTTTTATCTCGCCCCCTCGATCGAGCATCCGTGATTCATCGAACGGTTGGACGAGGCTAGAGAAGCCCGCAAAAAAGGTTGGCGAAGGCGCGAATCGAGTAAATTGTCGGGGGCGAACGGCGAAGCCCGGCTGCAATTTTGGCCCCCGGGGCAGCGGCGCCTCTCGGACGATAATTGATATCACCTGCCATGTAAATATCGGTTATCGGCGTGGCCCGTACCTGTCGGTGGAAAAAGAGAGCCGCCGGGATGAAAATTACCGAATAACCGTCGGCGAGATAATTACGTGTTGGTTTTAGAAAAGGGAGAAGCACCGGTTAATTCCACACTCGGCGACCCGCGCGAAAGGCCGCCCCTGCTGCCGCTTCCTGGCGATCCTTTTCGTTGGAATCGATCAGGCGAAGGCAGGAGGAGTCCCTCGCCCTATTCGGCTGCTGCGGCAAGGCTCAAACTCCCATGCCAGCCTGGGAAGTGTTTAGTGAATCTGCCCCCTGACGATAGGATTTCTGGGTCTTTCTGGTGAAATAATATCGGCCTGTAATGAGCTATCGATTTTATTTCACTGATGGTACTGTGCGGGGATATGTTGGAGATATTCGGTATGGATTTGGGGGATTTGTGAGTGGTAGAACTTAGGATAACAGGATTTGAAATGAAAGGATACCTCTGAGGTATGGAGTAAAATAAAAAAAGGCACTACTACGCAGTTTGCATAATAAGTACCTAGTATTATTGTCCAAGTTTACTAAGTTCCCAAAGTACTCGATACCACTGCGATAGGTCCATTAGAATGCATGCCTCTGAGATTACTCTGAGGATCCACATACACCTGTCTGGCTAATCAGCTGAAAGCAAATATTTATTTGTTTTAAAAACAGAGTATTTTCATACTGCTCAAGCAGAAGTCCACAGTGTACTCCTTGAGACTCGAAGAATCCTTCGAAACGGTACCACCGATAAGTATCGAAATAATGGACTACCACGCCGAGAGCACTCCACACACACACCACACGTCACGATGGCAGCATCGTTTCTGCATCTCGAGCGCATTACGCGATTGCCAGCGTTGAAATAATCATACCCTAGAACCCCCGCTCCTATCTGTCCTGAAGCTGCGCCACTCAGCATCATCGAATCAGACGAGATCATCTCGAGATCCTCGGCGACCGTGGAGTACAGGCTGACGTATCGCGATGATTTGTGCCCGCTCGATAAAGGAAACCGTGTGTTACGAACGCCTACCGTTCCGCTTTCTCGCGCGGAACGCCTATTCATAACGCTGCGCCGCTTTAACACCTCGCGATCGTTCGTATCTTCGAGACGGAGCGTATCTCGTCCGCGCTCTCAACACCTTCCTTATCGATGCTCCCTTTTACACTTCTATAATGACACGTTTCCCGATCGCTGCGGGCACCAGTCCCTGCCGGAGAAGTAGACTGCGAGCGCGCCGTTTGTTTAGCAGCCGGGGTGCATCCTGTCGACAACCGCCGGTTTAGGCGGACACCTCGTTCAGCGTGAGAGTCTAGACTGGTCCAGGTTGCTGTATACTTAAACGTGCGGCCAGATCTCTTTTTGCCTAGGCTGGATGCTGGGTTTGGTAGGATGTACTTTGATGGTATGATAGGGTTGCGGCAGTTTTCACTTATATTCGTTGGTTCCTCGGTGGTGAGCCAGTTGCTCATGAAATCGTGGGATGCGCGGTATGCGGCACTTGAGTGTTTGCTCTGGGCGCAGTGCAATTCCTTAATGGAGAATCACATTCTTCGGACTAAAAACATAAAAAATCCTATTCTTTGGACTAAAAACATTTGGGATTTTTTTTTAAGAAACTAGCGATTCGGTTCATCTGAAATTTGGACCATGTTTTGGTGCGCCTTTGAGGAAGCTGCAGGTTTTTTTTATTAATTTTTAACCATAAATATAGTAGTTATGCAGGATCGACCATCACGCTGCGCAAATTTCACCGGCCGTTGGTGTGCATGATATTTATCTACCAGGTAATTTGAAATGCAAAAATGAAACGGCGTTTTATTTTATACATATGTAGCTTGAAACTGATGAACCAACAAAAAACAAAAAAATTATTTAGCAATGTGGAGAGTTTTCAAATTGAAAGGTCTGAACTTTTAATTTTTGCAAATCAATTTTGCGTCATATTATTAAAAATGAATAAAAAAACTGCAACTTCTTCAAGAATGCATAAAAACATGGTCCAAATTTCAAATGAATCGAAATGCTAGTTTCTTAAAAAAAAATTCTAAATTTTGCTATATTATTAGCCCATAAAATAGGATTCTTCGTGGACTATACATCTTCCAGGTCCTATTGTTTAATTGAAGCACACATGAATTTTTAAACTTCACAATGTCACACTTCCAATGTACATGCTTGGTGCATTTGAATGCTGAAGAATCCCGAAAGCAATTTTTCGTATCAGGACCTAGTACCTACCCACTTTCATTGATTAGGAATAAAGTTCCATCTTCTTGCTAACCATCCACATGTGTTGAATCTCTGCTAAACGTCACTCCACTATTCTAGCCAGTGCCATAATCATATTAAGATTTATCCCTCAGATCTTCATGTGATATTTGATAGGTAGGGGAGACCGGGGCTAGTTGACTAACGAGGTTAGTTGACTAATTCGATTTAATTGTTGTACTATGGAATAAATTATGCTGCGATTCGTGATATTGAAGCATATGAATGACCAGCTTGCCATTTAATGTGTCGCCGTGACAAAACCTTGCGTGTTCTGCGTGTTCTCATGTCAAGTCAACTAACCCCATCATATTTGTCAACTAACCCCGCAGCTAGGGTTTGTTGACTTATTCGTCTTACTACTCTAAATACAAAAAAAACTACAACCTAGACTCAATTAAAACGATTTTCAAAATTAAGCCTGTATACCTAATGAAATTTGTAAACTTTTGGTATGCAGCAAGTCAACAAAATACTAATGGTCTATTTATAAAAATTATAAATGTAAAAAATTAGTCAACTAGCCCCGGTCTCCCCTACTTACCGAGTCCCAATGAAAATGTAAAGCAGGCTATTAGCTAGCTGGTATCGGAAACAAAGTTCCCTAAGGAGCAGTTAAACAATTTTCTACGGCCCACCCTTCGGTCCGCATTTTTCCAACCAGTTGACGTTTTAATATCCTGGCGAGTGCTTTGAAATGATGTAGCCCGCAATTAGAGACAGAGAAAGCGAATTTCTATAGACTCGTTGCTTTCCCAAGAAAGCTCCGTCACGATGATAGTGACGATTAAGCTCGATCGATCCACCGAAGGGAAGACTTCTCGATGGAGATCTCATCGACCATGCACGACCCGACGGAATAGATGGAAAAGGTCTTTCGGCGTCAGCTTTGATTTGGGTCGGCCGAGTCGATACGAAGGCTCGATAACGAAAGTGCTCGAACGGTAGCCTGTAATTAACGACGTTAAGAGAAGAATTTTCGTTTGAGACGCCAAGGCAGCGGGCAGCTGCATTGTGCGTTCTCGCGAGCCTTTCCATCGTACGTGATAAGCTGCAATTAAATTGATTGGCTCGCGGAATTCAGCTGCGGTGAACGCATGCTGGAATATGCATTTATGGCGGGGCAAAGGTGACCACGAAGGGAAACCACCGATCGCTGGCAGCGCGTAAAAAGCGGCCGGGACCTTGAACGAGAGTGTACGTGCCCCAACACGTCGATTTATAGTGTACCTTTGCTGCCTTCTCTCCTTCTGAATCAGATCTTCCGCGAAGCTTTCTTTGCTAGGCTTACATCTCCTTAAGCCTCCCTTCACGTGTCAGCAACATCTCCACTCTAAAAACTCGCAAAAGCCGGCGTTGGACACCGATCTGCTTCGTCTTTGCACGGAATCATATCAAAACAGTTGCGAAGAATGTTTATTTTTTGTGAAATGTGTTTGATAGATGATGACGTTAAAATGGACTTCTGATTATTATAATTTGATATCTTATTTTAATTTAAATGATGATAAGTTAATTAGTTTGAGAATAATAATTTTAATATTTATATAAACATTTTTAGGAATTTTACTTATGATGTTAATTTATAATAAGTATTTTCTTTTATTAATTAATTTTGATAAAATTTTAATTTTAAAGATATATTTATTTCGTTTTTTTGGGGGATTTTATTTTTGAATATATCGTAGAAAGACAGAGTTTAGCAATTCCCATAAATTCTACCGTATAGTTCACTGCAATCATCATGAGTCGCAGCCAAACTCACTTCGCCACCGTAAACACAAGTTCCTTCAGCCTGCAGTGCCTCAAGTCAACATCAAATATCAATGCACAAGTTAAGTAATTTTCAACTACGTTATTGCGAGCGTAGAATTGCATTTCCCCTCGATACCACTTCCATTATACACCATTCCATACTACACTTCAGTGGCGCACTCCGGCTTTAATCCTGGGTGGAGCCGAGCTGAAAGTCTAAAACTGTGTTTAATGCAAATTCGCTAAAATTCATTAGGTGATTATAAAAATTTATTTAAAGAATAAAACCCAGTTTTCTTTTACTTTTACAAACCTCTTGAATTACTTAAGTCTTGGTTAAATTAATCTCCTTTTTTCTTTTTCTTCGGGGAGGGGGGCCCCTTCCCTCTCTAGATTCGCCACTGCCACACTTGGGTTAAAAACCATTGCCAATAGACCCAGTACGTTTCTAACGTGTGAGGGACGTCAAAAACTGTACAGTGGATTCCCTGTTAAAAAGATGAACCAGCAAGACCGAAAATCCCAAGCGACCCTTCTATCCTTCCGAACGGTTACTCGGTAAATTGACCAGGAAATCAGTAAAAGGATCGTTTCGCGAAGGGGGATCGACAAGGGTGGACCGTTAATATATTCATTGCTTCGTTACGGCGTTGGAATACATTCAACCACGCGCTACGTTACATCGCGAAGTGTCAAAAATCCTCTTTCAACAAACACGCCTCCGCGCGATATCCCGGCGGAGCAGGGGGGCGGGTGGGGAAGGGGGGTGCGCATCCGAAAAGCTCGCCGAAGCGTCCCCATAAAAAACGGGAGATCGCTATTTATGGCAGTCTAATTAATTCCTATGTATTCCCGGCCACTTCTCATGCAAAACATCCCCCTTCCGCGCGCGTCTTTATGGCTCCTCATGAGATATAAATGATCCGATAAAATGTTTAAGCGGCGACGAACACCGTGCAGGAGGATTCGTGCTGCCAGGACGCTATTATTATAGAAGAATAAAACTGTCGTGAGGCCGCGGGAGACACGTTATAGCCGCCTCTGCCAGGCCTCATGAATATTCATATCGGAAGAAACATTCTTAGAAGCATGGACCGATTCGCTGTTTATTTTACGAAACTCTCGGGCCCAGGAGGCGCCTCCCCGCCCTCCTACCCGTAGCCCGATATCACGATCCTGTAACTTAAAGGCGAAACCACTAAACGAACCAGCCTGACTCCTTATTTTTAATAAACACGTGGCGGAACCCCCCCCCCCCTCCCTCCCTCTCCCTCTCGCGCCGAGAATCGAAATTTTCTGGCGATATTAAACCGGCAGCGGTTCAGACAGCATTAATCAGACGAAATTCTGGTGGTGGTGGCCGCTGTCGTCTGAGTATGGATGCTGATTTATGCGTGTCCCGCGCGTCCTGTTGCCCGGATGAATATAATTTGAATTTAAGACGAAATTCAGATTCATTGAGGAATTATAGGCATTCGGTTGGTTGGCTCGATGGCCAGCCCTCGGGTACCGTTTGCCATTTCCAGGATACTGTGTAAATTGGAGTTGATTGTGTACGTGTTTGAGGAGTGATGGTCAAGATAAAGTTTGAAGTATGAGTAATGGGCTCGTGTACCGTAAGTTGGGAAGAAATGTCCCCGGGGCATATTATTAATGCCAATGCGATACGTGACACGTCTAGTTATGTAACTTCGACATTAACTTCTACAGAGAAGACATTACTTAGAATTTTTTTTTTTTTAAAGTTTTCCACATTTCGTGGTCCACCCTCCACTATTCAAACTCTTCGGTACTTCTTCCCATACCCAACTAAAATACATACACAACCTAAGCTTATTCCAAAGCTTGGAATCTAAGCTAAGCTATGCTATGCAATGCTGGATTAACCAATAAGCAAAATAAGTGCGGTGCGTACTTAGGGTATCAGGAAACTGGGGGGACCATAAACATTTTATGAATTTTAAAATCTAAGCTTTGTTAGAAACACTTTTTAGTCCAAGTATCAGAAATACCTAAGTACTCGTACATTGCGTTGGAGTGATCACCCTGTATGAGGGGGCCTCAAAATATTTTCACTGCTTAGGGCCTCTAAAGGTCTTGCTTCGGACCTGATGCTATGCTATGCTATGTACTACTGAAAGTCCTCAAATTGGAGTGAATTATTAAAACAATTGTTAACTTTGAAAGGTCAAGAATGATTCTATGATTCTATGAGATATTAGAAGCAATATTAACAAAAGAATTGATAAATATTTAAAGATACACAATATCGATCGTGCAATATAATTATTTTCTGCAGGAAATCTTGTTAGCGAATTATATCTGCTCAATTTTAAATATCGTGCACAGTTTCGCTTGAAGCGATCGAATCCAGCGCTGCAGATACGATTTTCATATATTTCGGGGCTCCACTCTGCGAGTTCTGGAGCAATACTCGGTCGAAAGGTAAATAACAGCCTATGTTGACTCGTAGCAGTTCTATCCATTAGTCAAACAGGGGGGAATTAGCTGGAACCAGGGATCTAGTCGCTAAAATACGGTGGAAACACGAATGAACTTAGAGGAGCTAAGTGCAAGTACAGTTAAACACACAGGGTTAAAATTTTCTGCTCGTTTCTGCGCTCCATTTATCCTTGGTGGAGCAAGCCGTTGCTCCAATCACGCAGGAGCTCAGAACTTACGTGGTCCAGGGACCCTCGAGTTACGTCTACGACACTGATGTAAACACGACTCGGCTCGGCGTAATAAGGACTTTTCGATGTCAGTTGGTCCATTGTCTGTTCGAAGTCGTTGGTCCAAAATGAGCACAGTGAAATTTGCAGAGGAGTTTACGCACCTAATTAGTCGCTGGACGAGATCTCCGGTTTTAAATGTAAAGTATATAAATATTACACTATAATAGAGAATTCCGCATTCAAAATTTTGTCTAACTTTGTAGTCACTCCAATTGTAAATAGATATATTGTTTCTTAGTAAATAGATATATTGACTTTTATTACCGATCGGTGACTTTAAGTATCGTTAAACGCTGAATTTTCTTGTAGAAAGATGGTGCGGATAATTTCGCACCCTTAACAAAGCAACAATTATTGAAGACCCTGAAAAGTGTGGTCCAAGTGATGCTGGGAGCGAATTTGCAAGAAACACCTCAGGCAGAGATCGCTGCGTCTAGCCCCCGTTCAGATGCATCGTCAAAGATTAAGTATGAGCAATGTATTAAACTTTCGGAAAGGTAGTGAATTTGTTCTCCAAGAAGAGTCAAGAAGATTGTATATTATAATAGCTTAATTTTTTGTTTTATCCTGTTGCAACAGTTTTAGATTCGGATCCCTCGATGATTTTCGACGCTCGTCCGATTCGAACATTATTAATACCGTTGATCTACTGTCGTCGAAAAGTCAGGACGAAATGGAGATCAGAAAATATAATACGGTTGATCTTTTGCCTGCAGATAAGAAGGTGTTGTTTTAGTATTATTATGGTTTTATCACTTTTGGCGACTTCTCCATAAAATTTTCATTCGTTTTAGATCTCTGACTTATCAGATAATATATTTGTTCGTTGTGTGTAACGGAAATATTTGTTTGCTGCCTGTAGTTCATCTCGGGATCCAATCCAACAATCCACGTGTCCTTCACCGATAAACCCGACGCGTCCATCCGCGAACAAGCGGAAAGGGGTGCATTGCATAACGCCACGGAACAACAGGGGGACAAAGTGAAGAGCCACTTGTTCCTGAACAAGATCGAGGCATTGAGGAAATGCGCAGCCGACGTCGTAGCGAATATCGACGAATTGAAAAAGGTTGGCAAATTCTTTTCCCATATTTCATCTCTCATGTGAATATGACATAGGTATCCTATATTTGGTTCTAAAAACTAATTCAGATACTAGGGTTTATCGGTTTGCAAAAACTGGATTTAAAAACCATTTAATTTATAAATTTGTACAATTCGAAAACCGGTTTAAAGGGAATGCTGAAAGGAATGCTCATTTACCCGAAACTCCTTTTGAACGCTACTGTTTTATTTAAATGTGTAACGTACAAAATGTATTGTCGTCGAGCGGCGCGTTAACGGCTTTTTTCTTTTCGAGGTGAACCTCGATATTTATGTTACGGCAACGGGGCCCGCGTTGGGGGGGGGGGGGGGGCAGCTGACATCAGCTGTTCGGTTTGGTCGCGAGCCCTAATCGAACGTCGATCTGAAATTGTTTTCGTCGCGCGCCTAGGTGGGGCGACTTCAACTGTTGCGACGTGTACACGGAAATCGGCTCTTTTTTTCTTACGTTATTTAATTTAAAAATCGGGTTTCAAATATTAGGGTGAATATATGTATAAAAATTATTTGATTATTTCATTAAAAACGTTAACATTGTGTTTATATTTCCTGAAATAAAATGCTATTATGAAATAAACATTTATAATTTACATTTAAAAAAAAATTATTTTATTTTATTTTAAAAATTCAATCGAAAATTTTATTTAAAAAAAAGCAGAAATTTGTTAAAAGAAGTATAAATATTTTTTACTGTTTTAATTATATTTCGTATTTTTTTGTAAAAATTCGAAAACCCGACAAAGCGCTTTTTTTTAATACCGGCTTTCAAAATCCGTTTTATTCAAAACTCGGTTCTGTATAAATCTCGCCAGATACCAACCCACAGAATAATCCAGACAATGAACGAGGTGATCCCTAAAACACTAATCTAATATCACAATACATATAATAACACAAATAATAATCTTGACGATTAAAGTAACTCTCAACATTGATCAGCTCACAGCACGTTTACCACTTCTGTCAATGATTAAATCTTCTTTCTACAGGAAATGTGTCCGAAAACAGCAAAACCCATTCGACGACTATCTTCCATCGCCGCTTCCCCGGCGCTGAGTGGCTCCTCGTCGCTGCTGAGGAATGTCCCGCCTCAGAATCTCCGAACATCCTCGACATGCTGCGCAGGAACGTCCGCGACCAAGAAATTGAACACGACGGTCACGATAGAGAAGGAAAAGGCTTCGGCGAGGCGCCAGACGATCGCTCCTGGTTCGATCCTCATAAAACCATCGAAAATATTGCCTAGGAGCCGTTCACCCTTAGTCGCAGGCTCGACCACCAAGAAGTCCCCACCGTCCACTCTCAGAACCGCGAAAAATCCGAAATACGCGCACATACGGAGTACCATACCGAAGGGTGCGTCCACCCGAAAAACTCAATAATACGCGTTCGATAAACAATACACGCAGCAGCACTTCAACAAAGCTGCTGCGAAGTCGCTGTCAAAAAGAACAATGTTTGGGAGCTCAGTGAAAAGCCTCGACAGGCGACAACGAAGCGCGGTGACTCGATTCCACGGAAAAAAGAAAGGCGCGGGCATTCCATTTCGCTGTAGAATGGAACCTTCGATACGTGAAATTGAGTTTTGCGATAGAAATCGATTTTTTTTTTAGGATGTAAGCCGCGCAGTATTGTGATTTCGAGCGGGGGAAAAGGGGGAAGTGAGATTTAAGCCGCTTAATGCAAAAGTGGTGTAAGCCAAAAAAGACTACATAGACTTATACCACTCCGGCAAAAAACAGAATGAAGGTTAAATTTTCGAGACGTGATTTTAATTGAAATAGGCAAAAAATTGACTTACACCACTTTTGCATTAAACAGCTCGATTAATAAAGTCTGATTATTTAATTATTTATTCTACGACTGAGTGGTCAGTATATTGTTGGTTTTATTATTCGTTGCTGCTTTGATTATTTATGATTCGTTGTAGAGAAAGTGACAAAGCTTCCAACGATCCGAATCTAAAACTGTTGCAATGCGATAGAACAAATATTAAGCTTTTATAATATACAATCTTCTTGATTCTTCTTGGAGAACAAATTGACTACCTTTCCGAAAGTTTAATACTTTTCTCCTGCTTAATCTTCGGCGCTGCAGGTGAACTCGGGCTAGAAGCAGCGATCCCTGCGTCAGGGTTTTTTTGCAAATGCACTCCTAGCATCACTTGGACCACACTCTTCAGGGTCTTCAATAATTGTTGCTTTGTTAAGGGTGCGAGATGATCCGCACCATGTTTCTGCAAGAACATTTAGCGTTTAACAAGACTTAAAGTCACCGATCGGTAAGAAAATTCAATCAGTGGGGCTATTTGTTTTTTTTGATACGGTAACCCACTTCTATGGCTACCAGCAATTTATCTATTTACAATTGGAGTGACTACAAAGTTAGACGAAATTTTGAATGCCGAATTCTCTATTATAGTGTAATATTTATATACTATACATTTAAAACCGGAGATCTCGTCCAGCGCCTAATCAGGTGCGTAAACTCTTCTGCACATTTTACTGTGCTCATTTTGGACCTTGACTTCGAACAGACAATCACCAACTGACATCGAAAAGTCCTTATTGCGCCAAGTCGAGTCGTGTTTACATCAGTGTCGTAGACATAATTCGAGGGTCCCTGGACCATGTTCGTTTTGAGCTCCTTCGTGATTGGATGCTTGTTCCACCTGAGAGAAATGAAGCGCAGAAACGAACGGAAAATTTTAATCCTGTGTGTTTTACTGTATTTACACTTAGCTCCTCTAAGTTTATTCGTGTTTCTAGCGTATTTTATCGACGGGGTCCCTGGGTGTCGCTCAGCTCGGACCTCGGAGAAACGCAGCTCGAAGAAGCTCGCCAAAGTTATTTGAGCTTCACATAATTCTCGAATAATGACACAAATAGATACGAGAAAATTATTTGTAGCCCAGGATGAAAAGCCTTCAAAGAAAAAAATTATTTGTGACCGTCAGATAAATTCCTGACTAATAAACTGATTCATCCGTGGCGCTTCAAATAAATATTGGCTCGGGTCATTTTTATTCGTACAAATAAACATAAGGTCTATTTTATTTGAAATGAGCAAAACAAATAAAAAAAATTAAATAAAAAAAATTTTAAATAACGCGTCTATTAATAACATATCTATAAATTATTTAAATAATTTCATATTTAAATAATGCCCATCTCTGTATGTACTGCATAAGGTTATACTGAAGCTAATTTTTTAAAACTTAACATAGCATAGCATAGCAAAACATAGCTTAGCTTTCAGATGGATTTCCGGTTTCGTGGTTCCCATTAACTCTCCACTTGTAGCTCAAAAAGCACAGTCACCAACACCGTTTCAAATTCTCTCAAACTGTTTCACACTATTTCAAATCGTGTCCTCTAATCTTCACAAACCATCGCGACTCTCTCAAAGCTCGTCGGCTGCGTAAGTCAAGGATGGATCTCGATTCCTCCATGCGTTATTCAAGGCGAGTGTCGGCTCTCGGTGCGTACATTCGTAAATCGCATCAGTCGTTTCGCGATCGCCTGGCAGAAATTAAGACTCTGTCCATCCTGATGGCCCCGTGTCACGCACAGCCGCAGCCTGCCGCGCACGCACACGCTGCCAGCCGCGTATAGCCGATCGGGCAGAGAGCGTTCTCACAATTATTGCCGGTTTTATTGCGTAACCACGTTTCCCTGCGCGGAGAGCGACGGCACTAAAGGAATCGCATAAAATTAGCATTTCCATCGGCGTACGGTGCTTCCCACGGTGCACGCGTACGTATCGGGGCCCTAGCCTACGTGGAATAATAAGGAGCATCCACGGATCGCGCGCGTTCCTTCCCTTTGAACCGAGAGTCCGCGAGAGTGTACGGGAAGGTAGACAGAAAGGGGGGAGGGCATTCTGCATTCGTGTCAGTTTTGCATCGCAAACGTTTCGCGGATACACGCATCGCCAACGGAGACTTAACTCTCGCCGGTAGATTAAAGGGCGGGAGACCTTATGAGCCTCTAAAAACCCCGATTCCTTAACGTTTGAACAGATAATTGAACGTTGCCTTGAAATCGATCACGGTGGATCTCTTCCGTATTCTGGGTATTTGTTTTTTAAATGGATCAATGCAGAATACATTGAGAGGGACAGAAAAGGACCTAAAATCCAGACTATTAAGGGGTTGTACCTAGTCAGGCGGCCGAAAAGAGGCGAATGTTTGTGAATTTTTTTTGAACAAGTGGAAGCATATATTGTAACAGAACTTAAAAGAGCAACATTTAAAGAACAGTTGGTAATTTTTTCGTAGAAAAATATTCACATTCATAATATAGTAACAACCGGCGTTCAAGAAGCCTTTTTAAAAATTTGGTTTTGCGGTGAGCACTGATATTCGAAACCAAATTATCTAAAATCAAAAAACAAAAATGATTTCGTTAGTATATTAATGTTTCCTCAGATTAACGGAGGGAATTTCCGAAATATTAATTTAAAATAAAATGGCGGCTATTTAAAGGTGAAATCCTGATTTTTTCGTGCAAAAATCAAGGAAAAAAATCACGATTTCAAATTCAATTAGCCGCCATTTTCTTTTAAATTAATATTTCGGAAATTCCCTTCGTTAATCGGAAGATACATTAATATACTAATGAAATCTTTTTTGTTTTTTGATTTTAGATAATCTGGTTCCGAATGACAGTGCTCACCGCAAAGCCAAATTTTTAAAAAGACTTCTTGGATCTCGGTTGTTACTTTACTATAAACGTGATTATTTTTCCAGGAAAAAATTATCAAATGTTCTTTAAATGCAGCTCTTTTAAGTGCAAAAAGTTCTGTAAAAATATATGCATCTGTTTTTTCAAAAAAAATTCACAAACATTCTTTTCGGCCGCCTGACTCTAGGTATAACACCCCTTAAGTGTTTCTACTCGCATTCGTCCGCACATTCACCCAGCAGATTGTTGTACAAAAGGCAAATTCGAATAACAGGTGTTTGAGAAATATAGGCGAAATATAGAACCTCGGGCGGCGGGATTCGAACCCAGGATCTGCGGGTCCTCTACGTACCGGGTAGCCGCTTTACCAATTCCCCCAACGTTGGCTCTCCAATGTTACTCTTTTCCGAACTCTACAAATACCCTGTGGCGGTATCTCCTTGGTCCGGAGATTGCCACGAAGTAGAAATTCAGCTAGATTGCAAGGGGAAGCATTTGGGAGTATGTAGATTACCTTCTTCACTTCCTAGTAAAACGTTTTACTTTCTTTGTCCCTCACGAGTGTGTTTCGGACATAAAACTCAGACAATGCTTATTTGCAGCGACGCGCACATTCCCCGTGCCTCAAACTGCTGCTTGAACTTGTATTACTTTACATAAAAATAATTGTGCGCTCCAACTTAAACATACGCTAACCGTACAACCGAAACCCTAGGCCACATACTTATAGACACGGCTCCAGATAACTGCCTTGACGCAAAGATAAAATCATCTGCAAGACGTCACATTTGGGCAAAGTAATCATGGAAGTTCCAGCAATGTATAAATATTTACGAAAAAGCAATTTAATCATTGTCCATACATTTCTTTATAGAACATGTTTACACCATTATTAATAATTACTCTAAAATTATTCAGAGAAGAAGATAAAGGCCGGCATTCTCAGTCGCTACTTATTTTTAACTAAATGCTTAAGCATTCGGCATCCTTTACTAGCTACTAGTTTAGTAGAGGATGCCGCATGCTTAAGCATTTGTTTAAGAATAAGTAGCGGCTGAGAATACCGGCCATAACCTCACTTGTATGCATAGTCTAACCATGGTGTAGGTGTTTCGACTCAGCACCTTTACCCCAGCGATTTTGTGTTCCGATTTCTGTGTGGTTCCTCTGATCATCGCGAGAGGCGTCGTGATAAGAAACCATGTATGCATGCATTTATGTGATTGCAGTAGTAGAGCTTTTAGTTGTATTATGCACAAAAAGTCAGCCATGTTTCTTTGAGCGTCAATCTAGCGGCCGCCAGAAGAACTAGGACGAAAAAGTCACACATTCTGAACAGGAGTCGGAACACCTCTCTACATATTACCCCGTCGTCTGAGGCAGTATCCACAATTGTGAATTATATTTTGACCACAAGTGACATCACTTTTGCCCGTTATCTTTGTTTCACTTTGACTCGTGGCTTCATCTAAGAACAGGTCGTGTCTATAAATATAATATATGGTCTAAGACCAAAACGATCGGGGCGCCACCTATATGCCAATCGCACTATAGGTAGAGTTCCCATACGTCTCGTATATGCGGGACTGCCCCGTATTTCACTCTTCCCGTGAAATATTTTACAGAGTAAAATAAACCATTACCTACCCACTTTTTTCTTGTTTTATTTATTTATCACTTAAACGTTCCGTATCAATGCTTGGCAATTATGGCACCCTAAAAATAAACCACTACGTACGCACTTTTTTCATATTTTATTTATTTAGCACTTAAACGTCCCGAATCAATGCTTGGCAATTATGGCAACCCTAACTATAGGCCATTCCAAAACAGAAACAATGCACATACATTGTACAGTGTGTTACTCCTCAGAAACGGGATGCAATTTTGCATTCATCGTTCATTCGCGCTGTCTGGGATGAAATGAATACACAGCGGAGGCTCCCTTGGAGGGGCTGTAATTAAAGGCACAATCAGCGGTGTTCAGAAAAATGAACACCGCGGTCGCTCGCACGTTGCACGTGCGCCGAGCCGCCGTGCCCGCTAATTTCGCAATAATTCGCGGCGCACAGCGATTTACGAGCATCTCCGCAACGCGGACGCCGAGTATATTTACTTGAGGTCCCAGGCACACCGCTTACCTGTTACCTCTCAGGAGGGACACGTGACACACGCGAGTGGCACGCGCGGCGCGCGCTCGCCTCTTCCAATGGCAGAACCAGTTCTCCGTGGAATAGAAATAACGTTCCCCCTCTTACGTCCACGGCCGCGTGTAGCTGCCTCGATGACCCCTCCGGCCCCTGCAATCGGAATCCTAGGTACTTTAATTAAACGGACTCCCTGGCAACGATCGCTATCGCCGCGGCTGATTATAAAGTGAAATAAGGGGCCTGGAAAGAGTATTACGAAATACTTCCACGAAATTCTCGGGAATGTGGTTGGAGAAATTGTAGGCTTCAGCTTGCATGAAGCGTGTGAATCATTTTTATTTATTTTTTTGGGGGGTGATAATTTTTTATGTTTAGGTGATTTTTAAAGCAGACCCTGTTGTCTAGAGAGAGAAATAGGGTTTTAGTTTCAAAGTGGCTGAAATTAAAGAGAAGTCAGTCCTCCATGCACTAAAATTAAGAATATGATATTTTTCGTTATCTGTTTTGTAGCTTGCGAATAAATTCCAAGGGGGGAAGAATGGCACTGGTCTGCTGGATATTTTCTAAACAGATTATCCACAGTGGTCTCCGGAGGCCAGCCGCTGACGTTTCGAAACAAACAGCGCGGTCACCAAGTGGCCGCCGGAAAGATTTTCATGAGAATGGCCCTCATTGTTCCCTCGCTTAAAGAAACACAATGGTCTGTGGAGGCTCTTCAATGGGGTACTTTAAAGTAACTACAAAAAGAAATCCTGCTTTTGGTCATTACATTTTCTTACATCGCTGCTCCGTGAAAAAGATGCGCGCCGTTCTACTTTGAAAACTGCGAGGCTTCTTCCTGCATTTATCGTCCATCTTCCTCCCGAACAATGCCGTCGATTATAGTCGGCTTACGTTTTCCTGTTTACTTCGGCAGCCGCGCACGATTTCCTTGTTTTTCCACTTTCACGACACGTGGCAGGCGGTGGTCCGACCGTTTCCAGATTCTCGATCAGTGTTCTATAGTTTGCACAAAAACTGCACAACTGTGTTGCTAGATCTTTTTTCTATTCACTGAGAACATGTCTGCAAATGCCACCATTCAAAATAATGGGGAAATATTATGGAGGAAGCTGTTTCTTTTAACAATACACCGAAAATTGAATCAACTTATTTAGTCAACAATATAGCATAACTGCTATATATATTAATAGAAATTAATATAACAAAAACTGCAACTTCTTCAAACATGCATAAAATGGTGGTCCAAATTTCAGATGAACCGAATCGCTAGTTTCTTAAAAAAATGTCCCAAATTTTTCTAGGTATGTTGTTAGCCCCAAGAATAGGATTCCCCTCTTAATTAACAGGTGTACGGAACAGCAATTACAAATAAGAAAAATTATTGTTGCCCAGCGTTGACCAACATGGACGCTCACATTGCATTAGTGCAAACTTGTATACCTCTCTATTCTGCATTGTGTTGGTTTCTTTGCTGATATTGATTGTAATTTGTGTAGTGGAATTGTAGAATAGATAACGATCGCCTGATGCTACCAGTACGTGCAGGAGGAAAGTAATGATAGCAATCAGTGATCAATTTCCTTGATTGATTTCGGATGGATTCTCTGATTGCTTTAATCCTCCATTGGGAGTGATTCGTTTAAAACAATCCCCATCTTAGGATCTCAATCTAGAAGGTATCCGAAAGTCAATAAAAGCTGGAGCCAATTTAAAGCAGGAGAATCGAAGGTGCACCAAATTGAGTAACGATATCCTTCGTAGTATATAAGAAACGAACGATCACTTCGAAAATGGGAATACAGAATTACTTCACAATTACGAGTCTCTATAAGTGTCTTCCAATAAAACTACAATACATTCAAGCTTCAACATTACTCAGGAATTATTCTCGATGCGCAGAAAACGCCCACTGCCTAGCAAAGCCTCGATAAAACTAGAACCGCAAATTTCCTACGAAACGATCTACCTACCATCGACATTTTACAATCGACACCACAATAGAGTGTCTTTCCTAAAACGCGGAAAGGTTAAGCTCTCCGTACTGCGATGCGCGACGCTGTGGGCGTGTGGGAACACAATGAACGCCCTCGGGGAACCCCGGGCTGCATTCTTGGAGATAAAACGCGATACAGGACTTTCTCTTCCCCCTTGCTTGACACTTTCTATCGATGAAACGATTCGATTAGCGGCGGCGCGAAGGGGATCTCGCCGCAACACGATCCTGACGCGATGCCCTTATCAGATACGATATTATTACGTAGGAACAATGGCGCCGCCCCGCGTCGGCGATATTAACAAAGCAAACAGAGGAAGCGTAACGAGAGCACGGGGCCTTATCTCATCGGGCCAATTACCAGCGAGCAGAAACGAAATTAAAGATTCGTATCGATCGGACATCTGTTTAGCACCGTCGAATTAACACTTTCTCGCGGCGTCAATTAAACGATCGTCGGATAAGTTGATTGGCGAATTCAGCGGCGAACGAGGGCCCGAAGCCTTTGTGGATACTTCTTGGTGCTATATCTTGATGATTAGGAGAGTCCAATTATCGAAACACGATTGTTCTTCTAGATAGAAGCGCGGGGGTATCGTTCCTGATTATTCATGAACGGAGGATTACATTCTTAGGGTGGGATGGATTTATTAATCTCTATTACTTGGTGCTGCGACGGTTGCGCCTTGCACTGTGAATAATGGCTCGCTTGATGATTGAACAGGAGTTCTTTCATCAGAATTGCCACGGGAAATCTGTGAAGGATCTTGGATGTACTGCTCAAGGTTCACTGCTAAAGTTCTCATTCATAACAACTGTCGGATAATGAACGTTTCCTTGAAATTATTTGTGAATATGAGAGTAGTTCATTCCAAGTGCAGACTAGTATCTCCTATGAAAACACGTGGGGCAAACGCACGTTGTAATATGGAACACTTTGATTACAAAAGCTTGCCAAAAGCAGAGGAATTTGTTTTTTTGTAATAAAATTGACATGGGCCGACGTTGGAACTAATACAAAATCATATTTACATAGTCAAATGTAAAAAATTCAAATGTTTTGAAATTATACTAAAAAAACTAAAAAGAGTGATAATCGGCAATTCGAAGAAGTGGTATCTAATATGGAACACCTAGAAAATGTGTAAATAAAACTGAAAGAACTTTACTTTTGTTACTAAAATGAAGAGTTACGTAGAAGTTAAGTAGAAGATACAAATAAACAAATGTGTATCATTTTTTGGTATTTATTGTTGCTTTCTACGTTGCTGTCTGCTACACGTTTGGCACGTGAATAATACGTGTGAAGTCCCACATTCTTGGTGTGTCCACTGAAAGCGGAGGGCACATTGGATCCATTTAAAAAAAAAAGAAAAAAGTAAGAAATAAAACACAAAAATAATAATATTATAAACTATAACATAATATACACGATTGTCTGTAGACTTTATGTTTGTCCTTTCTTAATCGAAATTTTACGATGTTCCATATTACATGCTGTTGCATATTAAGTACCTACATTTACCCTATGTGTGTAAAATGAGGAGAGGAATTTTATTTGTGGCTTAATTATCTCCTGATTACACTCCAAGTGCTGTGCGAACCCCTCGTATGTTGCAGAGTAGTTGGCTCAGATGCCTGAGAAAAATGTCTGCCGGATCCGAGGATCGAAATGAATATGGAAATTAATTGAATGCAGGATGTAATCCGGTATATGTTGCTCAGCCACCTCCTGAAATATTGCAAATGAAAGCTTGTCCGCGTCCAAGCCGTTGGTTACCGTTTTAATTATTGGAAAATCGAATCTCGTTAGCGGGATTCGACGAGGGACTGCAGAACACGTGGCACCCGTTTAAATTATTCGTCCAAGGGCACGCGCACCTTCCCCGGCGTTTCTAATTGTCCCGTGTGCATAGGTTTAATTAAGGACTCGGTCACGTATACGCGTTTGATGAATAGTCCCTGTGGCAAAGGTCCGGGACCCCGCGCATCGATTCATCTCCGGCAGGCAACGGTCGTCGAGCGATGCAACCATTAATTTCAAGCTTCCGGCTGAAAGTCGCAATTACACGAATTGTCGAAGCCTCGATGATCAGATCTTGACGGAGGTCGTCACCTTCGATTACGAGGCCGTCGTTACGATTCCACCACACTTTCATGACTCCCTCCAGGGCCGAAGGAACGCACTGAGCAGTCTATGCGAGGCCTAGGGGGCGCTTGGTGCCAAGGGCGCAAATGACAGGACGCCTTGGACGCAAAAGCAGAATTTTTTAATTTTCACTAAGCGGTTCATTCGAGAAGCCGAGGTTTATTGTTTATAAACGTCAGGAGTCACATCAGAGGTGTTCCGTGCTTTTTTGGGTGAGGCACACTTGTCATCGGGGGCGCAAAAGGAGAGTTTTTTTCTCACTTTTATTAAATGGGTATTTTATGAAACCCAGGTATATTGTGTCGGAGAAATTTGGATTTTGGCGGCGTATCGTCTATGACGAGATTAGTAGGCGCCGCGCATGTGTCGCAATAATTCTCGGGTGGCATATCAATTTTTGCATAAGGGTGCGAAGCATCTAGCGTCGGCCCTGACTGCCTTTCTTGTTGAAGGATATCCGAGGACCTGGTTACTGGCACTGCTGATTCAATAACGAGCAGCATCGTACAGAAGGGGAATTTGAGAAAAATAAAAGGAACTGCTTTAGACAATGGCATAGCTGTCTTACTGCGTCTTACAAGGGTAGATCTCGTATCCGGAAATTCAAAGACTTTTGAAAGTTTGTGAATATGTAGGGGATTTTCTCCTAATTACAACGCAATTTTTGTTTGCTGCCCAAATTCACTCAAAGGGGGTGAAAGTAACCCCTGAAAATTCGGCTATTTTCAGATTTTGTGTTATAACTCGCGAACTGTAAGAGATAGAAAATAAGTTTCAAGTTAGTATTTACTTCTTTTAATTAGGTCTATCACTTGGTAAAAATTTATTTTACAGTTCACGAGTTATAACACAAAATCGGAAAATAACCGGATTTCCAGGGGGTCAATTCCACCCCCTTAGGACGAATTTGGGCAGCAGACAAAAATGGCGTTGTAATCAGGAGGAAATCCCCTTTATATTCACAAAGTTTGAGAATTTTTTGAATTTCCGTGTTCGGGATGTTCCCTTGTTGGATACCAGAAGAATAAGCTCTTCTGACACTTCGTAAGATGTACAAGCAAAATAGCAGAACTACCACAAAATTTGTTCTAAAGAAATTACAATTACGTACTTTCCATTGCCATTGCATCCACCGAAGAGGGTCCCAAGAAATACAAAATATACAGTCCCTTACAAAAGTCTACAGCACTGCAGAAGCTTTCGATACGACCGTAACTACGAGAGACTGAATACTATTTAGGACATTCATCAACCTCGGCGGTCACGTGTATCTTCCTGGACGCTGATAAGATGACGTTCCCGAACCAAGGAGAGGAAGAAAATGGAGCAGCACGTATCTAAACAAGCCGCGGCGGGATCGGTTTTTTCGCAATAAAATTCTATCCCCAGGATTAATCGAGACTCCACATCGCCGCAGGTAATCCTCAATGGCTGTCAGGCCCGACGTTCGTCGGGAAAGGAAGCTCCCAGCACGTGGGAGTACAGAGCACGGCGCGACCCAGTTCCGAGCGGTGTATCGGTAATTTAAGATCGATAAACCTCGATCTATCGGAGCTATCCGGTTACGACAGCGTCGGGATTAAAAATATATAGCCATCCACGGTAATCCCTTCTTGCCCGTGGAAATAATACGGAATCGTCGGAACACGAGAGCCTCGATCGAATATTAAGTTTCCTGGATCGGGGCCGAATGTGCTTGATATTCGATTAAAAGGGAAAGAGAGAGGGGGGGGGGGGCGGGGGTGGATTAAAAATATTATGTTCCGCGACATTATACCGCGGCTCGACCCTGCCCGGGAGTTTACCAGCAATCCTCCACGGCCCCTCGCGGAGGATCCTCCCGCTCGGGTTAAGTTCGAAATCCTCTTTGCGAGCTTTTTCACGGTTTTACGTTTCATAAACACGACGGCGTTCGAGGTAGGGGCGATCGTGTCACGGGCGGGACAGGAGGGGGAGGGGGTGTACGTCCAGAAACGAAGGGCTTATCATATTTTCGTGCCACGGGGGACAAATCCCTAA
Source organism: Andrena bucephala (assembly GCA_947577245.1). Classification (NCBI taxonomy): domain Eukaryota; kingdom Metazoa; phylum Arthropoda; class Insecta; order Hymenoptera; family Andrenidae; genus Andrena; species Andrena bucephala. The sequence continues at coordinate 44,689,543 of OX387715.1, read as the reverse complement.
ATCTTGTTTACAAGCAGATTCCACAATACCCGGTATAAGGGATTTAATGCGACTCGTGGCCGATCTTCGCGAAGGCCTCCTTTAAAGTGTAATTTACTACGAAAGGATTATTCGTCCGGACGGGATCGGACACGGGAAACGCCTTTTGTTGCCTGGACGTCCGACAAACTCGTTCTTTACTAGCTCACAAAAGCGCGAATTATTCTGGCCCCCCGATGTATCGACTGCTGTTTGCCAGCTCTTAAAGTCGACCGTGCATGGCTGCTGGATGGGCGTCGTGGTTTCTGTTTGGAATAGGAGGAATCCTGGGATTCTGGAATTATAAAGGAACTTCACGTGCAATGCGAAAGAAGAGGTCCGTGAAATGGATGCAAATACTGACAAGGGAGGTTAGGCAACCGGGAAATTCAGAAAATTATGCAACTTCGTGTGCAAGTAGAGTAGTTCATGCGTAAGACAAACCTATTTTTTATTCGTGCCATAGTGCGGTTTTAGGGAGTGAAAAAATCTTGAAAACGGTGAGAGGTATCGAAAAGAAGTATCAACAAAAATTGCATTTTTGTTTTATGTCTACAAAACTACGTAAAAATAATTCTCGAAAAATCCATTCTTTTCAATTTAGCCCCACCACCAATCCTTAATTCGATAATTACCTTTACGCAGTTTTGTAGATATAAAAAAAAGATGCAACTTTTGTTTAAACTTCTTTCCAATATCTCTCACCGTTCTCGAGATATTCCACGAAAAAGAAAATTCTACATTTTTTGAAGGGGTAATTTCATCCCCTAAAGAAATACGTTTATCTTACGCGTGAACTACTCTACTTACACACAAAGTTGCATAATTTTCTGAATTTCCCGGTTGCCTAACTTCCCTTACGAGCATTGATTGCACAGAAAAACACAAGCCTTCTAATTATGTAAAACAGAGGAGTAACGTGAGATTCGTTCAGGTTCTCAATTTAGGCAATAAGTATTCGCGCGAATTCAATGCAATACGTCAGTCAGAGCAGGCCAACTCGATGCTAGTTACCGTTCCAGCCGAGGGAGAATCTATTTTGCGATAAATCGAGTTGGCCTGAACGTGGGCTGAGATTGGTAGGTCCCGACTGAGAGATGGCACCCCCCTTTTTCTGCTCCCAGCGGGGTGTATTCTGGCCAGCGAAGCGTCACCTAACAGGATTACTATGACGCGATTGTATACGCGTCAAGGAAATAGAGCGGCATTGTGGATCTCGACGACTCAGATTGGATGCCGGCCAGACTGAAAATTAGGAATGCGGCCCTTTCAGTCCTGTATGTTAAATATTTCTTATGCCCGCCGTTTGTCGGGGGACATCTGCTCGCCGTCTACCTCGCGAGATTCTAGATTATGTAACCGTGTAAAGAATACTTCCCGAGACCTATTGTCCGCGAAAGGATTCACTTGGGTAAGGGAACAATCAATCCTACGTTCTACCTCTTTTCGCGTCATTATTTCTATATTCCTTCATTTAAAGAACCCAAGACTTTTCCCACCACAAAGGAAAATTTCATTCAAGTGTTATAAATAGTTCGTAGATTTCTAGCGACTCGTGCTTCTTGGATAATTAATTAATATTTCTATTTTCTACCGTTCCTCCGGTTGAGAAATTCCTCGACACGCGAAAAACTACTCATGTTCACAGTCTATCTATAAATGTGGCAGCTAGAGAGGAGAGGGCCCCAAAGTGTACACCTAAGGCGCTTCGAAAGGCCTCGGAATAATTTCCTCATTTTTCTCCCTGACTTAAGTTATTTATTCTTTCAATCCTCAGTCGGCCCTTTCCGGCGCACGACGACAGACAGCCTCGATGCCACCGCAACGAGACGAGCTGCGTTTCAACGCCCACCACCGCTTAGAGGAACATGCCCGATTTAGTCGGGCCAGGAGAGTTCCCAATGATAAAGCTGACGTGATTTTTCAGTCTTACTAAGCGTTGATAGGGGATGATAACCTTTCGGGACGTGCCACGAGCGTGAACACGAATGTACCAGCCGTTGCTCGGGACGTCGGCCATCAACCACCCCATTTGTCGCGATCCCCCTCGAGTCATTTATAAAGGGTTGAAGGGTTGAAGACGTCTCTCAGATAAAAATACACCGGAAATTGCCAGCCGTTTATCCGCGCTCTCGACACGTTCGTTGAACGAAGTCGCGTTAATGGGGGGTAGTTTGCTGCGCCCTTGGTATTTGTGCGGCGCACCAGGTGCTTCTTGATGCGTGGGAGGCACTGTAGGCGTGGATGCAGACTGTGTTTTTTTAGACAGGAGTGGGTTGCAGTTTGATAGTTTTTTATCTTCGTGTTACTTTTGTAATGTCTCTTGATGCAATAATGAGTTCTTCTCATTATTATTATTATTTCCGTTCCTTCTGTTCCGTAGTTTGCTGTGAATTGCAGAATTTATAGATATGATAGATTTCTCGAATTTTGTAGATACTTTTGGACCTACGCGTGACGTTGCCAAGTGTAACAGTAGTAAGGAAAAATTCAGGAACCGAAAATATTATTTTTCTCCTGCTCTAAGAAAAAGAACGTGGTTTCAAATGCGTTTAGTAGAATAATTAATTAATTTAGGAGTAAAGTGACTTTATCGCTGTCTTCCGGGTGATCACTCGAACTAATTATTGTTTAACTTACCAATATATTCTACTTTTTATTTTATAAATTTGACCAGATCGATTTCTGAGACTCATATATAGGGTGTTCCAAAATAACAGGACAATTGGAAACATGCAAATTATTAATGCAAAAAGAGATGAAAAATTCCTTTACCCTTATTCCACTCTAAACATCTCGAGAACGAAGCCTCGGGTCTTGAAACGGAAAAAGACTGTTTGATTTCTTTTTGTATGTTTCGGATGGTCCCATCATTTTGGGACACTCTGTACATAATACAACTGGCCACTTAAAACGTATAATTTTCGAATCCCTACCTCCACACCATTAAAGTTGCCTGGTGTACACGAATATCACAAAAAGACCGCACAAATCCTCCTCCACCTGGGCTACAAATATTTTCCAGGAGCTATGGCAGGGGTAAACATATTTATCGCAAGCTGAGGAAAGTAAGCAGCGTAAACAGTTTCGAGAAATCTAACGAGGCGTGTTGCGACGTCGGGACGCCTTATTAGACAGGATTTGGAGGTCTTGCTGGCGTGTGACTCCGCCACCCACGCATTCAATCTTCCCGAAAGCACGAATCCAGCACCACCCCGGCCCGCTGTTGCACAATGACCCAGTATGAGGTCCAAGGTGTTCCGTCCACAATAGGGGAAACGCGCCACGGAGGTGAAATCCCGACGTGGCTGTTTGCTGGCCGTGATCCCATCGATTCACGGTTCACTTAGTTCGAGCCTCCGCTCGACATTTGTCGTACAACTCACTACGATGCTGTTACATAACAGTCGTCGAGTCCCAGACACCCCAGCCGCCCGTCGACGTTTCGTTTTGTAGCCTGGAACTTCCCTCTCGATACTCTGTGTAGAACACATGGAAAAATTGCATTAGACTCGTGTATTCTAATACGAGTATGAACGCTAGTTATCCGTGGCTGGCAATGGAAATTAGACGAAAGCAGGACGCAGGATGCTCAGCAATTGTGAAAACATAGAGGCAGCTGTAACAACCAATGCTCCAGGCGAGATTTCGGTAATTAAAGTTCGATGATCATCAATCATTTCTCGTTTCACCGAGCAAAGTGTGAGTCATTAAGACAGATGAATTCCTCCTGATGAATTTAACACGCGCTACAGGTCTGTTTTCGTAGAGCGCCTAAAGAAACATCTCGTGGCCTAACTTCCTCAGGCAATTAATCAGTCTCCTCCTACATCGAGGAAATCCTTGTTTAATCTTCATTTTTTTCAGTCGCTGACACACTTGCCTTCGGAAGAAGTTTTACTAGTTCCTACAGTAGGTTCCTTATCCCTAAATAATTTTCTTCATCATTCTCAATAACTGTCCACCGAAATTCCGTTTACATGAATCTCCAATCGAACACTGTCCAGCTGAAGGCTTCTATGCATTCATGAAATTAGTGGGCAGGATCCCACATTTTTTAGTAATTCCACCTCACTGTGGGAACACCTTAACGGGTAATGCCACTATAGCGCACGTAAAAACAGCTTGATTTTGAGGATTTTTTAAGCGAGTATAGTTCTACATATACTTTGAAGTATGATCACAATATTTTTCTTAAGTGTTTTAGTTTAAAACGGCGACGGCACAGCTTAACCCTTCGCTGACATTCTGGGTGTGAGCCACCCATAAGCTGATTTTGACGCTCTGTAGCTTCCATATGCAAAATAAAAACCTTTTTTCCAAAGCTGACTTACAAACTATTTTTTTTTCTCAAAATATTACATCTCAACAACAACTCTGTAGATTGTTAGCTTCTAATATTGAAATTTGTAAAAGATACCATTTTTTGAAGATTTTCTTCGCGTTTTCTCGACATATGGTAATCTAGAATTTTTTTGCAAAAACTGTGATAAAATGTCAATCAAGAAACTATTGGAATACATTCTAGAGGCCTTCAGAATGACCCATGATTTTTTTTATTACGATTGGAGTCTTTAGATGAGAATGGCAGTCCTTCAAAAATGTTTCTGGGTGTGAGCCACCCAGGTATGTCAAAGTTGATCGAAAAAGGAGCTGTGTCAACGAGGGGATAAAAAAGGAAGCTTCTTCTGATAGATAGCTTCTTCTTCGGTTAGTATTCCGCGGCCGGAAAGATTTCCCCCCAAATTTTTGACCTGGAAGAAAAATAAAAAACATTCGAATTCTACGTAAGATCAGCTAGGGAAATGCGCACGGAAATTAAAAAAATTCGCTTTTTGTAAGAATGGTGAATTGATAGTCTCCTCCTCTTCTTTTCTTTTTGGCTGATCGCTCCGAAAAGCACTTAAAACCTATTCTCCCTTATAAAATTAATTGTGTCTTATTTCTAATACCCTAAGGCGTCATTTAAGCCAAACAAGATTTTAACGTCTTTTCAAAATTGTAAAGTGGCATTACTCTTTAATGTCGCTGAAATTTTTACCAATTCAAACCGAAGCGGGAAACCCCCCGAGCAAGAGAACGGAGCTAGCCACGACACGGGATCAGATTTTACATCCCGAAACCGCCCGCTACTTCGGGACCTCAGCGAATAAGAGGAACACGTGCAGTCACACGGCAATAACTCTGAAATTTGATTGCACCGGGCGTCCCGGGGTAGCCCTCCGCCACCCCTAAGGCAACGATGGTAATGGGCGCTCAACCCTTGCATCAACACCCACGTACCCACACAATGGCGTTGCGAGGTTGGTCCACGGGCACCCACCACGTCGTAAATAAAGCGAAAATTGTTGACCCGCTGCCTTTCGGCTTGGTTTAAGCGTTAAACAAAGGGCCAACGGTGATGCCGGCCGCCGTATCTTTGATCTCTGTTTGCCGAGGCATGCATCAGCCGCGAGATAAGCGGGAATAATTATTTGTTAGATAAATACGATCCCAGCCGGCGATAGGAAGTCAAATTTATGATGGACCACTTGCCTCTTGTAAATGACTTAGAGAGGCTGGCTCGCGACCGACGCAGCCGCTCTCGATACGTGAATCTTCTTTTCGATTATACCGGGTGATCCTTAATTGCATGTCGATACTTCGTGGGGGATATTTAAGCTACGAAGGGGGGGGGGGGTAGGGGGAAGTGTTGTGTCGACGTGGGTTAGACAGGCTTTAGCTTTTAAGTTATTACGGTGCAAAGAATGTGGGTACAACACGTTGTGATTGAAGGAAGATTTAATGAAAGATAATGATATCTCTATTTCGTATAGAATGAGAAACATATTAGAAAATAATTAGACTCTCTTTCCACTATTTTTCGATTCCAAGAAATAATTAATAACTTTTGATTTATCATTTCCCGTGCTAAATTTATTACCAAAGTATTGACTTGCGATTATGGAGCGCTCTATATACGTGTACACAGATTGATTCCGGATATTAGCGTTCACCTGTGGGCCTAGCAGTCCGCGAGCCTGAATTGTTTATGGGGCTACAGTCGAATTTGAAATTCTAATTAATCTGCGCCCTGTTAATGATTGCACCGGAGGGACCTGAACGCGCGCTGGAAGAGGTTCAGGCCTCCATGGGGCGGGTTGTTTCATTCGCTTTTAATATTCAAACTGGCTTCGAAATTCATTTCCTATCTTCACTCTAATGTTACATTTTTTTCACAAGATAGACTGCTGTTCATAAATATCAGGGCACTCACTCTGTGTGGGATAATTGTAAAAACGTTGCAAATTTATTGGAGAACAATCTGTACCAAATATCATATTTTCTGCAAATACATCCTAAAAGTTATGAACGACAGTGTATATAAAGCTTCACGAAAATTTTAAGCAGAGAACACACCCAAATTCCCACAGAGAACTAGATAAAATAAAATCATTACTATAATCTACAATTGGGCCAAGTTATGCAGAAAGTTACCAACCTTCAATGATCTCAAATTGAGTAAAATTAGTTTGAAGATTTTATTTGTTAAAGAAAAGTGTCTAGTTGTTGTTATTTTGCATCTTTTTTAAATGGGTTATTTAATAATAATAATAAATTAATAAGAATAATAATACGTCTTTATTCCATTCCCAAAAAACACGAAGGGAAGTAATGGGCCAGACTCTGCGATTTGCTGCTTTTATGTCTAACCCGAAGACAAATGACAAAGTACAATAATAATAGAAATACAATATAAATGCAATAAATTAGAAAATAAAATAAAATAAAATACAAAACCAAACAAAAACAAATGCATTACGGTAGGCATGTTGAACTTTACCCTTAGTTAATAGCATTAATCAATATAAGTATACCAAATATTTTAGTGGCTGAATTAAAGAAAAAACAGAAAATAGTGAGTAGTATAATTAATATTATTTTAATTTTCTGTATCATTTATTTTTTAAGCCTAAAATGGACCTACGTGTTGGTAGTGTAGGATTGGCGGGCCGCGCCTTGTGGTGGTTGCGGTACGCGGTACGGCGGCTTACATGAGGAAGGCCTCGCGATAGCTGAAGAGATATAAGAGGGCCATCTGGGAATTGTTGCGCTGATAGATCATCGAAGACACTGGGTCCTGGGCGAAGGGGGTACCATGGATGGCTCACGAGGACAGTCGAAAGACAACCAGAGACGCGTCCGCATTCAATTAGTATTTAAGCGACCGTTTTTGTAATATTTCCAACAGTAGTTTTAATAATTCTACATACAATATAAGAGTTGTTCTATGATCAAAAAATTATGGGATCCGTAGGTACTGTGTTTACCTAATTCTTTGTCATCTTGAGGGTTGGTAGGTTTCTACATAACTTGGCTCAAACGTAATGTAACTTCAAAAACGGGAGAAGAATGCCATTCACTTCGTACTTCCACTTTCATTCCACCAGCCATTCCCATACCGATCTAACGCGCGCCGCCGCGATCTACCCATTACGGAACAGCCTGTAATTACGTTGTTTCCATCTCGAGCGTAACTCGAGTGAGAAATTCACAGCGATAGGAGCCTCATAAATACGTAAATCCGCGCGCGTGTAGGCGATGGAATCGTTGCGTGCCGCGGCTGACGCTTGCGTAACGACAGGCTAGCCTCGCTCGGCACCCCTCCCGATAATCGCGGCTCACCGTAGGATCTCTAGATCTTCCCGCCACGGTGTCGCGTGCAATCGAGCGTCTGGATCGCGTGCGCCGTTGCATCGACGGTATATTTACGCGCGCCCTCGCGATCGAGCGCGTACGCGGCCCGCTATCCTCGCCACGTTATGAAATGTAAATTGTGAAACGTGGACCAGGGGATGAAGGGGCGGGGTGTCTGTTTCTCACGAGGACTAGGTAGCCCGAAGACCTCGCCTGAGTTATTGCCCGTTTAAATCACTAGCCCTGGCACTCGATGTCCGCGTCTTAATTAACACGCTCTCGCGCCGGCCTGCATTTTCTACCGCGAGTGCTCTTTAATCGCTCATCTGGGAAGCTCGGAGTTCTTCTCTTTGCATAGGGCTCAGGCCGGGAAAACAGCGTCGGCGATCGAATCGTCCAGATAAGGAATTCTCGCTGTGAGAACGGAAGGAGAGTTTTCAGCGATGTCGACGATTAAATCGCGCCCGAGTTTTCGACGGATTGCTCCGCGTCGAGGCGCATCCCCTCGCGGGATTCTCATGCGCCCGTCCTGGCGCTGACCTGCCGCGCCCATCCTCCCTCGACGTCTCTCAGCCTGTTCAAACAAGGCCCCTCCGAGGCGCGCCAAAGAGAGAAGCACGGTGTATTAATTTTCATGGTTTTACGGGGGTCGAAAAACAATCCGCGCGCGAATCGTCCGAGTTTCACGCGCACGTCCCTGCCCGCTGCACCGTGTCGTACATCAAGTTCACCGCAAAAGGTGGGCGGACGTCGCGTCAGCCGCTGACGCCCTGCGAAATTGAATCTAAGGGACCAAGAGTCTGGCCGTTTCCTTCCTTCCACCCTGCAGCCAGGCTCGCTCCAGGGAGGTCGCAAATCATCACCTCGCTACATTTACAACGTTAGATAGCCCAAGATTACGGTCGTTCGGCTTCAAGCCCGAGAAGACACGAGGAATTCCATTCTACCCTGCCCCTCGTCTCCCCCCCCCCCCACCTCCCCCACCACCCCTTTTGACGTGGAGGTTATAGCACCTTTCGCGAAAGCGATCCGCCGCATTCGTTGACCAGGCTATGCGTGGCCAGTTGCGCGAAACAATGCGCAGGTTTTGCGGCACTGCCTTCCGCAGCAACGAGCCATCGTTTATCTGCCGGCGTGGACTAATGAGCCCGTGATTACAGGGGCCGAGCGATAACTTCCCGCGAGCGGGATGCTGCATGGAGTCCGTGCAACTCGATGTGTCTTCCAGGATCGCCGCTTCGAATGCGTATTATCATGCGAGACGCCCACCCACCTGTGCGCCAAGAGATTTCATTCGCTTATTGTTTCGCTCGACCGGTTCGGCTTGATTGAGTGCTTAACTGCGACAGGGGTCGAGCGCGACGAGATCATTGAAACGCTTCGCGGGTGGAGTCGCTGGTGGTGTGTGTGGGGTGGCGCGGTATGGTGGGATGCAATGAGAAGCTGATGGGAGTTTGGGATGTTGGTGGATGGGCAAGTGGGGGAAGGGAGGTTTGAATCGGAGGGGAGGGGTTGGGAAAGAGGTGTGATTGATTCAGGGTATGCCACAGTAGAAAAGGTACATTCCTTCGTTATAGAATTTTTGCGTCAGAATCTGGTGGCCACAGCGAGATCTACTTCGTTTCATCAAAAAATCCTCGTGATTGTTTGCACGTGGCAACAGAAGATGCTTGCAACTTATTATTATTATTATTATTATTAACAACGGGAACCCTTTAGAATACAGAGAATGCAGAACATAAAGTAGGCAAAAATAGTACAGTCAGCGGAACTAAGATTCTTACGTGCTCCAACACAGTTATCTAACGTACGACAAAATCGACATTGCAGTATGAAAGGTGTTGAGGGAGATAGAGAACAAGTCACTGTCAGTGAGACATTGATTTACCTCACTCATAGCTCTGTTAAGGGGTCCTTCCGCTGTGACGCCCTGATAAAGTACCGCTGTTTAGAACTTTTTTTATCACAAGAAGAATGTGTTTACTAAATTAAAGTTTTTTCTATTTATTAATGTGTTTTGGGGATACAACAATTTTTTTTCATAATTTTTTAATGCTTGCTAGCCCGAAAATAATGGGGTGTAATATGCGCTGTGAAAAAAAGACGCCTCGACTGCGTGGTCGATTTGGTAGGAACCATGTATCTAGGGCAGTGGTATCAGAGAGGTTTGTAATCAGCATGGCTCGAACTAGAATCACACATTTTCGTTGTTTTTTCTCATCTTTTACGTCGCAGAATCATGAAAATATTTAGACGTCATTTATTTTACAGCGCATATTACACCCACTTATTTTGGCACACGCAAGCATTAAAAAAATATGAAAAAAATAATTTCATATTCTGAAAGCACGTATTAATAAGTAGGAAAAACATAAATTAGGTAAACAAATTCTTTTCGAGACAAAAAGAAGTTCCAAACAGCGGTACTTTATCAGGGCGTCACGGTAGAAAGACCCCTTAATAGTATCGGCAGTGTAATGGCAGTATGCAGGTAGTCTGAAATCAAAGAGGGGCCTTGTACACGCATCGGCTCGATTTGAAACACGCGCCGCCAAGCGCATCCGTCATGGCGGCGATCGATCGGGGAATCGATCCCTGCGGTCGATTCCTCGCGAAGAGGGACTTCACCTGTCTCCTTCTCGTTACGAGCTACAGCACACGAGTCAGACGCTGCTTCGTGTTTCAGTGTTATATCGCGTCTAACGATCCTCCAGTGTAATCTCACACTGATACTGAAGTCCGGTAGTGCCGTTTAATAAATAATCTTCGTTATAGTTTCAATAATAACGACACATCAAGCAAATGCACGTGGTGCGGTTCGACACGTCAAGCACGTGCACGTGGTGCGGTTCGACACGTCATCGTGCCGGTCCGTGAATATACTGAGTGATCTCCATTGGGCAGATCTAAGCCCGAATAGGACTGGATCGCAGTTGTCTTTGAGGGACTAGAAAACTTAGTGCTGTCACGAGCTCAGAATAGTTGACCTGACCGTGAATGACCTGAGGTTTTCCTATACGCGACTGCACGCAACGTCAAGAATTTCAAAGTCGATTTTCTCGAAAATAAAGTGCAATATCAAAAAATTTTATTCCTCTTTCGCAACTTATTTATTTGTCATACGTCGAAAAGATTCAGTAACTTTTTTTGATATCGCGCTTCATTTTCGAGAAAATCGACTTTGGAATTCTTAACGTTACGTCCAGTCGCGTATAGGAAAATATCGCGTATTGTTACTCTTAAGAGTAACAATTCCAACTGATTGTAGGGCCAGACCATACATAGACGCGATCGGCAATATTGCACGAGATTAAACCACTGTTAAGGTTGCACAAAGTGATCAAGGTCAAGGTAGTCTCCAGACTCTCCACTCCGCGAGGCGTGCCTCGCGAGGAAGCCTCGCAAAGTCGATACGCACCTTTAGAAAATCTTGAGTCACCACTTCATAAATGGGGCTCCTTGGTTGAGCTTAACCAGATGTGGCCAGCAGGACGCGTACGGCGACGATGGGCCCGACCAGCGCGACGCCATAGCCATCGTAAATTAGCATCAGGGTCCTTAGGAGTTTTCACGAAGGGCAACATGGGACTTTCCATGGCGAAGGAAAGTCAGTCTTCTGCAGAACTCGTATCGAGAAAGACCAGCTTTATCTTGTGCTCGGCATAGAATAAATATATTAATAGTATAATCTAGACGACGAGTTTTAGAGAAAAGGCTTTATTTAGTCTTCTTAAACCGCGTTTACCGTTTCTCGCGCTTCTTAAGCCGTTCCTACGTTTTTACATCGTCGACGAAATCCCCGCGGTTTTGTGCCCGGTTTATTACGCTCCCCGCCCGAATGATGTCATTAGATATACTTAGGCGGAACTTTATTGGCATCTTTTACGCCGGTCGAACGGCTCCCGGTGAAACGAATTTCGTGAGCGGGGTGTTCACGAGTCGTCGGTTATCACGCCGAAATATTCGTCCCTCTCCTCGGGCCCGACCGAATCTCACGGCCACGTGAGAACCAGCCATCCTTTTATTGCCCCCTATACACTGGCTGGCCATTTTGCGGGAGCTTTCCGTGTGAAACTCGTCGTCCCCGCGGGCGTATACATTCTTTTATGATAATCTTCCTTACGACCGCCCCGCGAGTTGAACTTTCTGGGAGGCGAGAGATCGAATTGACCTGTTTCGACGTACGCGGGAGATGCGCTCGTGGCTGGTAGCTGTTATCGCTGGACACCACGTCGATCGACGTTTTATCAGCGATACGAGCACACGACGCTCTGACACGCCATGCTTGAAGTCACTTTATTGGTAAGTAATGGAGATAATGAATGAAACGTTCTTGTTCCCTCGCCTGGTTCCTTGTTTCCTGTCTATTCGTGTTTATAAGCTGGACACTCTCCTTGTGTGAAATTGTAGCGGAGAAGGTGTAAATGAAGAGTAAGGGGAAAAACCGGGAATGACCATTTTTCGAGATTTTGCGATATATTTCGTATTTTATTGGTGGCAAACTGGGACTACAGAACTGTCGAATCACAATAGGTTATATAGTTCAAATACCCCAGTAAGATAATGTTAAAGGTTAGGTATACTGGTTAAAAACGGGAAATGTCCACTCTGCACTGGAATAAAATACGAAATGTCTCCAGTCTTTGCCTAAGCATAAGCTTCTGTCGTCAGGATCAAACAAGAAATTATTTAAGAAGAAAATTATATAAGATAATTAAATTCATTGAACCTTGTCTTTTTACTGATGGACTAAAGCACCTACTAAAACTTCATTTTCTCCATAACGCTGTTTTGTGACATTCCCTGTTTTCCCCCTTACCCTTCAAATATGGACAACTCTTTTTGTTTCGGGGCAAACACATATTAAAAATGTAAAAATTGCATAAACAAAAGTTGGAAATGACAGCTCATATATTTGAGATAATGTATCAATAGCTGTTTACCGCAAAAAATCAACTACTTTGAAGCATTGCCATGTCTACAAAATTATGTCAGAAACATGGTTTCAGAAATTGAGATGGTAATATGCACCAAAGCTGAAAAGGTAAAAACCACGTAGGAAATAGTTGATTTTTTAAACCTGGTCCGTTTTACAACCCCGGGTCATATTTACACCTATCCTATATGAATCTTGAATGCTTTACATATTTTAAATTTTAAAGGTGAACTCCAACGGCTCGCCGACGCTCGACGAGTCTGCTGGGCGAGCGCGAGTTAGCGAGGCGACAAAGATGTTCTTTGTTTGGCGCTCGAGCTGAGCCGAGCCTTCAGGCGAGCCTAGCCGAGCCGACTCTTCAGGCTCGCCGAGCCACGCGTCGTTGGAAGGGTATTGTTATAATTCATGCAAGTGAAGATAAGACAATACAGTATCAGATCGTACCTAGTATCTCCAAGATATAGAACAAACTTCTGATATGGGGTTTGAAATTAATGTTTTCACGTGTCACGAGAGATATCATTGTAAAATTTTTAGCAAACCCGTTTTTGACTGTTTTCCTAATTAATGTTAGAGTAAAAAAGCGGCAAAAAAAAATTGGCCCATGGGGGGATCGAACCCACGACCTTCGCGTTATTAGCACGACGCTCTAACCAACTGAGCTAATGGGCCGATGGTTAACATTTTAGGTTGCAATTATTTAACGCAACATTTGCACTAAAAATTATAAATGTTTAAATTAAGAAATATGCTGTATTTAGTGGACCACGAAGAAGTAGATAGAAGTAGATACTGAATCATTCTTGTGGATGTATATAATGCAGAAATTATAGAAAGATTTTAGGTATTGCAGTTGCTATTTAAATGAAACAAGTGACTGGATTTGATAAAAAATTAGACATTCGTGATACCATTCAGGGAGGAAAGTTTTTCCGTCAAAATTCACAAGTAATAATCCAAAATGCCATCTGCCGAGTCCGTTGATATGCTAAATAGCACGTTGCAAGAGATAGTTTTTAGAACGAAAAACTCGGAAAAATTCAAGAAGCTGGCACGCACCACGCACTTCGATTTCAGAGAAGTTGAAGGTTATACGTTTACAACATTGCTTTCCGAGATTGCACGTCACGATTATTCTATTCTTCGACAGCCCTGGCAATAATTCACAGCAAGTGCATACAAACGTTGGGCCCCATATCTAGATCAGTGTTTCGAGATATCTTTCAGTCAGGCTTGGACTTCACGGAGAATATTCGTCACTTATTGATCGACAGAGTGTTCGCCGTGTTTGATGTACGAAACGCTTTGCAGGTAATGAAGTTAGGGGAATAAAATTAATAAAAATTGTGGGGAGGTGGTTCATTAAAGAAATTTATCTTAGGTGAGTCCTGATCGATGGATCGAGTCCCTTTCTATCATCTTTCGTGGCGATCTGGACAAGAGGATACGCTTTGCTTATCAAGTAACTTTTTTTAGACTTTCTGGGCTTTCTTGACATCAGTTTCCATCAGGGGTCGAATGAAACTGTTAAAAATTTCAATGAATAATGAAATAACTGTAATTTTATGACTAATCTTTTCTATTCCGAGAGAACTGTTATAAACTGCAGTGTATTAACTGAAACTTGTATTCCATACATTTTTGTGTAAATAAGAAACTTTTATTTTTTTGAAAGTAGAAAAAAGTTCTAGTTAAACAGGAACGTTTATTCTGGTCTGAAAAGGTAAAATTTGGGACAAGTAGATTTCCTGCAAATGTTGTCGGGTAGATAGATCTGAAGCTGAGACCTTAAACCGTTCGCTGAAAATAATTATATAGAAATCAGAATGTGTTTCCTCTCCTATATTTACCTTGCTTCCAATTCCTTAAATAATACTAATTAAAAAAATATTCTCAACTTTTATATTTTACTCTTAAAAATCTGTGCAAAAGTATATGATTCCCCAGAACTGTTAAAACTGAACTCTTACAACAGCAATAAAGTGTTAATGTGAAATGTTAACATAAAACAGAAAAGAAATGATTTAAAAGTTAAAAGTTTGATAAATAACTTTTATTTATAAAAGTTAGCAGTTTCATTCGACCCTTGATTGCCATAGTTAAAATTGGTATTATTCTTTCTTTAAAAGAAGGAAACGCACATAGCTTGAGTCTGAATGCCTCTAACAGTTCTATGTGTATATATCCTCTCCACCAATGTGCTTGAAATTTCGAATTTACAGGTGTACGATAACTTCCGGACACAAAGATTAAAAAGGGAGGACATATTTCCGATAATGCGCGGCTGTTTGATCAAACTGCAGAATGATGAAAATCCAGACGAAGCTGTCAAGGTACAACAGAGTAGTACCGCCTTGCTCATCATCCACTAAATACTGTAATTACTGTAGACCAGTTAGACAATCCTACTTCTTCATCTTTTCACTTAAATTATCATTACCTACTAACGATTATTCCACTGTGCACTTCAAGCATAATTCTCACTTTCATCAACGCATAATCTAGGATTTATAAGTTCCGCATGGTGACGTAGAACTCGGATGCATCCGAGCTTATTGTCTTACAGGATTTGATTGACATGATGTTGAAAAAGCTAGACGTGGATCGCGACGGATCGATCTCACAAGCGGACTTCAAGACATGCGTGAGAGATAGAAATCAGCTGCTGCTGGAGTGTATGGGGCCAGTGTTTCCATCGAGGGAAGCGCGTCACGTCTTTCTGAGCACGTTCACGGATCGCCTTGGAAGATACTAACAATCCAGTGAGACTGGCAATCGAAAACTAATCAGGAGCGAAGCGTGCCGTTCCTCTCGCGTTTCTGTGTTAACAGCAGCCAGTACACACGTGGCGTGCCCGGCCAAGAGGAGCGCTCATTGAAAAGCCAAAAGCACGCTCTCGCAGCGCCAATAGTGGAGGAAAATGCGGCAAATCAGACAGAAGGGATCCCCCTAGACCAGTGAACGCTCCACTAGGCTTTCCAAGTTACCGATCAACCTGAGGCGCATTCCTTGCGATTCATCGAACGGCGATGATTGACTCTCTCCTCCTCACAAACAATCGCTAATGGACCGCGATAATACCATCTCCTAATCGCATCGGGCGCAATCCGCGATGTAATCGTGAATGGGCCGATCAACTGCTCAATTGAGCCTCGCCAAAGCGAAGTGCGTTTCGTGTCTTCACTCTGAGGGGAGATTAGAAGAAGGCCTCGAATCGATTATACTGCACAGAGACTTGTCAATTTGTAAGAAATAGTAATTTCCATTGTCGTGGGAGTGGGAGTGGATTTTCTATGGTTTCTCTCTTGCATAGTGAATGAACTCCTTTCGTCAAACCGTTGCTTCCAAAGGTATGATGGACCAAGTTCCATCCTTTTCACTGTAAATGTTCCCCAAACTTACCATAAGGTATACATATACTTTGGGCCCCAAAGTTTGCGGCAGTCCTCAAACATAGGTTCATTTTCCTTTTGTGTACTGTTAAACTCGTGATGGAGTCTCGATCGACCACGTCACTTCTGCGCGTAGCGTACAATGAGGAGGAATAATACGATATCGCTGTATCCCGAATTATCCGTCATCCCCGGTGCTTCATCCCCAAATTGCGTCCACATTTCGCAGCCTCCGCGCACAATGGGCTCCCGCCAGACCTAACCCTGTTCCTCTGTGAATTAATAGAGACGGTTAGCTGGATGCGGGGAGCAAATATAGGTCTTCCCCGCGAGTGCAGTGTAAACAGAGAGCCGCGGAAAAGCCCCGCAATTCCGTTGGTGCGCGAGATGCCGGGGCTCTGTCGGGCGTCGGTGGATGTGTTACAGGAAAACATAATGAATGTTTGAGGATCGGTACGGTGGAGCGAATGGCCCGATCCGCGTCTCAAGCAGCTATAACAACAAATTAAACGAGAAAATCTCGAGGCTTTCGTCGAAACGTCCACCCTGCCTTAAAGGCTCGAGCCACAATGCGTGGGCGTACACGTATATCCACAGGCAGAGCACCGTGTAACACACCAGCGAGCTGCGAGCCCTTCTTTCTCCCCATCCCCCGAAAAGTGGAGGGGGGGGGGGGGGGAGAAGGTGGAACGATATTCTGTAAAGAGTATAATAACGTGCGTATGAAAGGGCAGATCCTTTGTGGGTAGCCGACCGTGTCTTGAAAGGATCCACCAGGATCTGCTGTGTGGCGTGGCGTGGCGGGGGAGGAGGGATCGTACAGATCGAGAGTTAGGGCACCAGCTGAGAAAACATGCCCGCGGCGTGTCGACAGCGAAATGTTCGTATTTGTGTCTTGGACCGTGGCGGTGATGCGGTACATGGGTCGGGGATGAAAAGATAGTAGTAGTCGTCCAGGATGTTCGTAAATTCGTAGATTGCGGCCACGTGCACCTTCTCTCCCCCCTCGTGGGTCAGCGAGAAGACTTGGACGGACCCTTGGCTGCTGCTATCGAAAGTCGAAGAAGAATGGAAGATTTAGACGGTTTGATTCAGTTTAAATGTGTTTGTTAGGTTGACTAAGGTGACAAACACAGACATCGCAGAATGTGATATTGGTGATTAACTTTGATTTAGAGAGTGGTGGCTGGGGTGATGTCTTAGGACTTAGGTAGATGCTTTTCTCTGCAGTAATGCTGACTGTCTGGGAATATTTGGTGCAGACTAAGTTTGAATGAAGAGGATGGAGTACAAGGTTTACTGCCGTAAATAGTGAAATGAAGAGTAGGTATAATGCTGCCCGCTTCACGGCGAGCTCGGTGAAATCGCAGCTCGCAATATATCATAGCATGATCTTGAAGATAGAAGCTAATTTAGCCGACGTCGGAAGTGTTTCTGCTGGACTGGAATAAATTGTAATCAACGACGGATGCACGGTGTAACCTAGATCGCTGTGGAATATTCTTGCTGCGCGTTTGCAAAAGATAATGGATATTATTCGAATTAAACAGTATATAGACTGTATTGTTGTTAGAGGATCATTTCATTCAACTTTTACCACCACGTCCCATTGCATTAGGCTGATGCATCTGAAATTGTCGTTTCGCGTAGGGAAGATTGAATGAAAATACTAATTTATTTTATTTTTTGGAATCTTTATAATATTTCTCGAGTCGTAAGCCAGCATTGGCAATTGGTATTATATTTCCACCATAAATAAAAGAACTTTTATACCATCCGCGATTGGTAATTTTATATGCATCAACCAAATATTAAAAAAATACAGATAAGGATGATCTACATATACCGTGAATATGATAGCTAACGGGGGCGGCATGAATTGTGTGGAATGTGTGGAGTATTCCAGTCCAATATTGGAGTATGAGATTTTGCTGTGTACAGAACTCCAGATTCAGGAATTTGGAAGGCATTTTATCATTCTTTATTTTTCATTTCTACACCCCCACCCTCCCCCTTCGAACTTCACACTCAGGAAAAATTTGCTTCACCGACCCTGATAGCTGAACTAAGATTCTTCTGTTAATGAACCCAGTGAAGGTACAGATCACTCTAACTAGGACAGACTTAATTGTCCACTAAAAATCACTAATATCCCCCAATCATATTATTCGACAATCCTCATCATTCCATCTTTACATCCATCCAGATTTGAGCCATAAATTATTTGAGCCTTAAATTCTATCATTACAACAAAAGAATAATAGTTATCAAAAATCTAATTTTAATTTATATTTATTATTTAACAAGGGATAATGTTTTCATGTTATTGTGATTTCTGAAGAAATTAAGATAATTGAATTAAGAAGTGGGATATTATAAGGATTAAATTGATTAATTGAGGTTGGAGCTCAATTTATAGCAATTTCAATTCTGAGGGTAATGAACCTATGGAAATATGTTCAAAAGAATCATTCCATCTAGATGCATTCTCTGCAGGTATCCTAAAACACAGAGGGACGAGCTACCATGGGAGAAGAGTAGCAATCGTGCCTGGCACTACTCCTGACCCATAATGTTGCCCTGAACTTAATCTCTTTCTAATTGTGATCAACATTGACCAATAGTTAAAAAATCTTGCCCATCCCCCTTTAAATACCTAAGTTTGAATTGGATTCAAATCTCCTGCAAATCGCACGTTACACTTGGTCCCCAGCGTTTCTGAGGTCGCGGGGTCACATATCTCGCGACCAAGGATCACGGCATTTCATTTCGCTCCCTCCCTCGCCTTTCATCCTTTCTAAGCTCCCCCGCATGCGCGTGCACATGTACGCGTGAATGCGATCTACGCATTGGATTTCACGTGGATCGCGCCCCTCCACGAATTACTCGGATTTATTGCCGGAGAAAAAGGCTCGTAGGGCATTCTGGTAATCCTTTGCCGTGGACCAAGCTGCCGGCCCCTTTGATGCGTGGGCGTGGGCCGCGCAAATCGAATTGGTCGGCGTCTCATCACGTTCAGCCGAAATCACGGCCTTCCCGCGTAATTGAGTCTGATTATAATTTATGCCTTTGTGGCCCAACATCGTGATTTTGTTGTCTGGCGGCCTACGTTTCCGACCAGCTGGTGATCGTTGTTGAAGAATTGCGTTGTTAGTCGCGACGGTGGGACCTGATCTTGTCTAGATAACTAGCCTATTCGAGGCTGTGACAGCTTGGATTAGTCTAGAGCTCTTTGCATTTGAATCTCTACCATTTGTGTAATGTGGGGTACATTGAGGGAAAAGTATGGTGTAGTGGGTGGAAGATTTGTAATACTGTATTAGGTTGGTGCAAATGAAGGATAAGGGCAAAGTCACAAAACAGCTTTATCGAGACAATTAAGTTTTACTACTATAGTCCACCAGTAAAGAACCAAGATTCGTTGAATTTAGTGTTCTTAAGGTGGGATTCCACTGAGGCAACGCAAGGCAACATGTCGCATGCGACGAGTGCGATAGTGATTGCATGTGTTGTATGCGAAAAAAAGATGCGACGATGTTGCCGGTTGGCAAAAAGTTGCCTCAGTGGAATCCCAGCTTTATATGATTTTCTTCTTAAATAATTTCTTGTTTCACCTTGACGACAGAAGCTTATGTTTAGACGAAGAGCATTTTGGTGTGAAGAAACAGCATACTTTGTTCCAGTGCAGAGTGAATATTTCCTGTTTTTAATCAGTATACCATATCTTTAACATCATCTTACAGGGGTATTTGAAATTTATAACGCTTTGTGTTTCGAAAGTTCTGTAGTCCCAGTTGCCACAAAAAAATATGCTATAAATCGCAAAATCACGAAAAATGGTTATTCGCAGCTTTTCCCCTTACCCTTTATACGAAATTGCCGTTTCACGTAGGGAAATTTGAAGGAAAATATCTTTTGCTTTTTACTATTTTATTTCTCAAGTCGTAAACCAGCGTTAGCAATTGAGGGGCTCAGTGGAAAACAGGCACGTGTAACATATGCATAAATATTCGTTTCTTTGTACCATTAATTGGTTGTTGCAATGTAATGTAAAAATGTCATAAAAGAAAATCATAAAACGGTGGCATGTGCCTGTTATCGTCTCGGTTAATTGTTATTGTATCGCCACGATAAACAAAGAAACTTTTACACTATTTCGTGATCGGCAATGTGTAAGGGGACGGACGTTCAATCTTCAGGCTTCAATCAAAGTTATACAGGCCTGTAGGCTTTGATATAGCCTGGACTCGAATGACCTAGTGTCTAAAATCTGTGCAGAATGTATCTCTAATCTCTGAACTCTCGATACTATAATCATCTACCATCTTCTTCTTCTTCTACCTCTCCACAATTATATTCCTCCCACCTATCATACTGCACAAGCCAACTGTCTTTGTATCAGGTGTGAACGATGAGTGTTTAGCTGTTTAGGGATCATTCAGTAGACATTTAAGCGACGAATCCGTTGCAGAGAAAGTATATGTCTGAATAAATCCCAATCAAACTAGCCAAAGAGCCTGCTTGACAAATGCCCGACGTGCGCGTGATTTGAAAGCAGCCATGTGTACGTCGCAGTGGGAGACAGAGTTGTAAACAAGCAGGCTAGGTTTGAATGGCGATCTAACACCAGCCCAGCGCCGAAGAATGAAATTCGTTGGATCATTATCTCCCTATCACACAGTTTCACTGACAACCGCAAGTTCAGGATCCATTCGTTACCAAGATAACAGTCCCCCGTCCGTACAAATCCTGCTTTTGTCGTACCACTGTTCCTACACGCAACCGTTTTCACTTCTCCGTCGAACGAATTCCGATCGATGGAGCGATTGCAGGATTTAATCGCGGCCATCTACCCTCGATCATTCCCCGCCTGGCCCCGAAACACCTACACGGTATCACCGCGGCGATCGGGCGGCCCGATAAATCAAGCATCCAGAAATTTATTATTCCGCGAATTCCTGCGCCGGCGTCCGGCCACCGTAGCACGGGCGAAAGGTCGCTCCGCTCTCCGGCCAATAAATTTAATTAACAGATAGGCGAAGGCGTCAGAAGCGTGGAGACCGTGGCCGGCGTTCGGAGCGACTCTCGCGGCGGAAAAATCGCGGGGACCGCTTTCTGGTCGCGGGGCCTGCTTTCTGGTCGCGGGGCCTACGTTGCGCAACGGCTGCACGCGCCGGGACTGTTCAATGAAGCGTGCAGATGCGCGTACCGGGGGCGCTCCGCGGGGTGGAACGGTGTTCGTAGCAGTTAAGAGAGGAGGGACAAACGACTGCCACGGGGTCACCCGTTCGAACACGACACCGTCTTGTCGAAACAGCGGGATCGGCCCTGACACGGCTGCCGGACAAATGGATCCAGGAAGATTCCGCTAACGAATCCGCTGATTTATCGCGCTCTTGGCTAGCCCCGTTTTCTCGGTACCGCGTCAGTTTCCACGTACGGGCGTTCCCGCCCGGAGAATTATTGCGTTTCGGTCCGTGGGGACGGAAATACGAGCGCGGTTTGTTCTGTAACAAGAATCAGTGTGCGGTAAATAATTACGCTGGCAGCTGGGGAACGCCGGGTATCGAGGATTCGGCTGGAATTAATGGATGATCTGCTTGCAGTTAGAAGTTGGGTGAAACGAGAGACTAGCGCTATTAGACTCGGCGGACAGGTGTTGGTAGGGTGGATAGGCATGGCGAAGGGAGGGTAGATGTTTAGGTTGGACTTTTTAAAGATTATCTCCATTAATTATTATTGTATATGGCTGAAATTTTTTTTACAACTTACTGGAACCTTAATAAATACGTGTGGATAATGTTCGTCGGTAAAAACTGTGTAGTTTTCTTGTGCGTCGTCCCTAAAGAAAGGCAAAAAATTGGACAAAAAATAGACGAGAATACCGCCTTCAGGGGGTGGACTACTGCATCTTCTGATGCAAATTGTAGAGAAACTAATCAGCCGATTACGTTGCGGTTTAGCAGTTGATTGTGGCATATTGTGAAACATTAAAGACCATTATAAAAATTAAGAAAAAATATATATATAGAGATATGTGTCACGAGATGGCTCCGAACTGATGACCTTTCTTAAACGGTGTACCCCCTAACTTAAATTTCGATTGTCTAAAACAAAAAACAAAAGTTGTCTATTAAGTATAATGTGATGCCTAAGCATTAATGGACCCGTTTTTAAATATTTTGATAATTTGCTGAATAACAGCGTGTTGAAGAAAAGTATTTTTATTCTTCAAAATTTACTCACAATTGCATCAATATTTCAAACCTTATGCATGTCATTCTAGAGATTTCTAACTAATATTTAATCGAAAAAAAATACGATTTTCCGGCCGTGTTACAGCAGTCTAACCCCTTAACCATACAACAAATCATTGATTTGGCTCAAACTAGTGTATAGGCTCGGGATTATAATGTACATATAGTTTTCGTGTGATATTTGAAAAACGTCAAAAAGTGTCACAAAGTCACCCCCGCTTACGGTACGAATTTTTTACTTTCACAAATTCACCCCTGCTAACGGTATTCTAATAAAATGTAGAACAATAGAACTAGTAAGTAAAAGAGTCTGCAGGCTGATCCTTCTTCTGCATTTCGAAGATATATCTCCACTAAAACAGGGATGCCTTACAAGTGAAAATTTATCTTCAGCTTCGTTCCAAACAGGGAGCTGCCACTCTCATTTGCGATTTTGTAACAATGTTCCAACCTAGGCAGTTCCAATTTTTTCGAACTAAAATTCAATATGGCCGTCCAACATAGTCTGCGAATCCAGTAATAATCTATTAATTGCTGCAACATTTGTTGTATTTTGATCGCAAACCATACTGACGATGATAAGCTCCGTTTCTTCGAAAGTTTTTACAACAGTTTTGATGCAGTCCGTCAACTGATTTGAGGACGTCTTGCATTTTGTGAAATAAAGCAGTCAGAGCAACAACGGACTAACCTACATTTTTTTTCGAAATTGAATTAGTAGCAATAACGTATTCCAATAGGCTCTACTAACCATATAGAATAGGAGAAAATTTTTTTTTAATGTGGGTTACTCCGTTGTTGCTCTGACTACCTCAAATAATAAGCAAATGGGAGTTTCCAGTTCGATGCGATACCTTTTAGCATAAGCATTAGTGCATGGCCATATTGAATTTTAGTTCGAAAAAATTGGAACTGTCTAGGTGGCAGTCGCAACACTGTCCCAAAATCGCAAATGAGAGTGGCAGCCCCCTGGTTCCAAACACTATACGCGTCAGATGCAATTCAGCAAAAAAGATTTCCATAGCCTCCAACTTCAAAAATACCCCAAAGAACGTTCACATAGGTACTCAATCAGCATTAAAACAAACATTTCTGATTCATAATACAGATTTCCTAACATCCTGAACAATTTGCTTCCCCACACGAGACATCCATCTCAAACGACCTTTCAGGAACACTTCGCGGAAGATCGAACAGAACCTGCAGATAGTGCACCCGGAAACTTGCCCCGACTAACTGCCCCAGAAGTTTCGCGTCAGCGGACCCGTGCTTCTCATTTTCTGCCAGCGGAGTTAATTAGCTCGGCGAAGGGGGGTGGGGGGGGGGGACGTCGAGGCAGAACGATAGGATGTTTGGAAGACACGTTGGGCAACGCCTGCTCCGCGCGCCACGCGACTAGACAGATTTCCAAGAGGAACAAGCGGAACGTCTCTGCCGTCCTGACGGCCAGCAGCGTTAAATCATCCGTCGGCTATTCAGCTGTTTGTTCTCCGCGAGCTGAATTCAATTCCCCTCTCGACACGCCACAGGTCGAGGGATGACCGAAATTCGCGCAGCCTGCGAGCGTTGCGCGTGCTCTTAGCTCTTAGGCCTGGTAGCGGTTCTCATGCAAATTATAGGGAATTCATCGTGCAACAGTTATACCCGCAACGAGAAAATGTATCATCGCCCTAATGACGGGAATAAATTCGCGCTGGCAAATAGGTCGCCTCGTAACCGCGCCCCCCATCCCCCATCGCTAATGACATCCCGTTTCGGGGTATAATTTAAACGTACCCAGCCCCAGAGTCGCCGGTTATGACGTGGCAAAAACAATTTCGACCGGAATGACTGAATTTCGTATCGTGCATCGTTGTAACAGGAGCGGAAGGGGGAGGGGTGGGGGGAGGGGGACGGAGAAATTGTGCTCTTTCACTTGCAAGTCGGCTGATCGATGCAATCATCTTCGTGAAATGAAACCGCGTCGAGTCGATGGGGAGTTGAGATGAAATGGCTTCAGATGGGATTGTTTTAAACTTTCCAATTTATCAGGGGCAGGCACATATAATAGTAACTTTCGGCGAATTGTGAGGGGACTGCTTCGAAACTTTGTTTTTGGGGGCTGATTTATAAGGCTGGTCTGGGAATCGAGGAAGACTGTGATGATGGAGGTGTCCCTTGCAAGCATAAGTCAGTGTTAATTCTTTGGAGCAATTAGTCTGAATGTTTGTGCAAATGTAAAACTTATTTTCATCGAGTAATGTGTTTTATTTCTGGGGAAGAAAAAATATCGCTAGATGATTGAGAGAATACACCACTCCGAACTTCTTATAATCACAAATTGGTCACATAGGGTACACTGCACCCCAGCGTCATTTTGGAGTTACCATCTTCATATTTTTGAATCTTTTAACTTTCGAGTGATAATTGTACATTCGTAATACTTATACTATCATGCTCTATTAGTCTCTTTCTAGAAACTTAAATTTTGATATGTTGAAATTTGTATTTGAAAAAATAGTTGTGGATAAAAGCGATTTTTTCTTGTTAACACTTGAATTAAATTAAATAATAAAATTAAATTTTATTATTAAGGTCTAAAAATTTACCTCCTGCCAAAAAAACTTACTTATTGCCAAAACATATCCTGGCGTACCTGGCGAACATGTTCAGCTGACTAGAACGGTTGCAGAAACTCAAACACCCCCCTACATCCACCACACACAGGATCTGACGCAGAGCACTACTCCAAATAGAGTCCCATTTCGTGTTCACACTCAAAATCAAAAACACATCGACTTTGGCGAGCCGAAAATTTCATCGAAAATCTCAGCTACATCGTCCCTCAACGTCATCGCCTAATCAATTATCTCCCAAGAACAATAAACCCAACAAAGTGAGCTGGCTGACAGACAGGCGTTCGATCAAGATAGCCGGACGTTTTCTACAAAGTATTTATCAAATCCAGCCGCCTGCACAAAGGAAGATTAATAACGGGCCGAATCAGAGTGGCGCGTAAAAAATGGAGGGCCGATATCTGCTTATTGAACGCTCGCCCTTGAAAACCGATTGCCATCCGGAGATAAGGCGCCAATTAATGGACGAAACGAGGACGCGAAGTGTTTCGTATCGATACAGGGGCCCGCAGCTTCTCTCTAGAGCGAAACATTCAGACAGCGGGCGCGAGATAATGGGTCCGCCGGGCCCGGGATCGGGGGCCCATCGCCATAAACTATCTCAAGGTGTCGGGTTTGTCACGGTCATGCGAGACCGAGTTTTCAAAACAGGATTAGGCGTCCGCCGGATCTCAGCGCCGTATCTTTTCGCCCAGCAAAACGTCCGTCGTCCATTTTTCAGCGACGTCCTTTCCTTTTTCCCCCCTTACCTTTTTTTTCTTCTCCGCTCTCCGTTACGGCTTCCAGTCGCGGGTAACCGGAGGGGGATTATCCACATCCGGTCATTTCTAATTTTTTTTTCTCTTACCGTTCCTCTTGCTGTCCAAGACGGGGCCATTCATAGATATCGAGTGGTTTATTGATCCATTGCGCGACTGTTCATTCACGGAACAGATCCGCGCTGCCTTCAATGCCTTTTCGAATTGTTCCCTGGATACGGGCGATCGCTCTTACGATCTGATTTGGAGAGGAGGAGGAATTCTACCTTTCTTTTTTTCTTGCTGCTTCCCGTGAGATGCGCACTTCTGCGAGGAGATTTGGGCGAAGGAGACCGTTGTTGATGAGGAGACCTGTGCAGAATGTTGGGATCGGGTGTGTGTGTTTCGTGTGGATCCTCGGACTGTTGGGATTCGGGTGGTTGGTTGGGGAATTATAGATGGAGGCAATGGAGAAATGATGTGGGATAGTGTGGTATTGATAGTTTATGGGAAATGTGCAATTATTTTATTTTAGAGGCAAAGAGTGAGTCGACGACCTTTGATGATGAACTAATTCTGTTTACATTATGTTCAACACTTCGGGTCTTTAAATTGATCTTTGCTTTTGTGATCTGTGCTTTCGTACGTGCATCTTATAAAATAATGAATATTATTATTTATATTATTATGATAAGGTGTAACGCCTAGCATCATCTTTATGTTTGTGTATTGTAAGAGTACGTTTCAAGCTTACATAGGTTTGCTTATAGTCTACTTAGAGTTATTTACAATCTACTTAAAATTGTTACAGATTATTTCTTCGTAGTTAAACCCTATCTAAAATTCTCTATCTTCTGTTATTCTTCTGGACAAAATGCTCGTAGTCTAAATAATGAATATTGCCAGTAATATCTTACTGAATTATAAATTATAAGTTACTAGCAAAATACACGTGCTTCGCTATGGTATTGATTAGTACTGCAGTTAATTTTGGATCTTTGTATTTATTCTATAGCCTATAACAGTCCCATTAAAACAAAGATTCTTCTGGCATATGGTTCATCGAAAATGGATTTGATCATCGACTTCCCATTTTTTCCAAATATAACATTGTAGCATCCTCGTCAAATTATGCATGAAAATAGAATTTAATTTATCCTCCAGCGAAATGTTACGATCTCCCACGACACCGTCGTCAACTCGTTTTTCCTCGTTTCGTTGAACGTAATCCGATGCTCGCAGGATGGCTCATTATCCTGTCAGGATGCCCGCGGGGAAAATGACAGGTCTCAACGAAGTAGGTCGCCTAGCTGGCATGAAATTTAAAATACAGCGGGATTAGCATAATGACGGGGGGTGGATGAGGAACATTTTGACTCGTTGAAAGATACAACTGACTTTTCTCTTGAAAGTCTGACGTACGAAACCCAGCTGGCTCCGATGGACCGGCTAACGCTTGATTTAACGTTTCCAGATGTAACCTGGTGAAACTTTTCTTATGGCACCATAGGCTTTCATCGTTGCTTGGAATATTTAATCCTTCAGAATAGTTAGTTCAGCGATCATGAAGAATACTTGCATAATAAAATTAGAAACTTGTTATCAGATCAAGAGGGCAATAGTTCCAAAATTATTACGAAAAATTATAGCAACGTTTATGTGAAAACACAGTTTAACATAGAAATGGACTAGTTTTTCCTGTGGAGGAGCATATGTAGGGTGAATTGGGGAGACGCGGTCGGGCCGGAGAGTTGGTCGAGTCGCTATATTTCAGACTCTCTACGTAAAAATGCGTTAAAATGCAGACCAATTACTTCTCTAGAAGCCAAACAGATGAATGAATAGCGTCATTTCGCTTCCTTCAGTGTTTTTCTGGATTTATAAGTTTTAAAAGGTAAATTGAGGTTAAATTTAATCTCTTTTGTCAAACAGCGGTGTACAGAATCGTATTTAAAATATACTTCTAAGTTTATTTTCGTTTAATGTTTGGGATAATAAGATAGTAGAGATATTGAGGGACAATGCAGCCAAAGTACTTGGCCATATTAACTCTTCCTCTCAAAGCTAACGAGAAGACCGTCTCTCGCTGCAGAAAGGAGAGATGGTCGAGTTATGATTTTTTAATTATTTTTGTTTATTTTATATCTTTTATTATTATTTTTGTTAATTTAGTTTATTTATTCACTTTTGTATTCATTTGCCTTGCTAATCGCCAGTAGGTAGTTCACTTTTTCTTTGATGTGTTCTTTACTTGTTTAGCGTAAACAAATTAAATATCAATGAATCTGTAGTTGTGTTCACTCATAAATAATTTTGCTTTATCCTTTGTTAATTTTCCATGAATAATTATGTAAGTGGTCTCTGCCAACGACGAAAACCATTTCTCCCGGCACCTCGGGGGAGGTGGTCAGATGTCATGACTTCAGTTTTCAACTCGATTTACAGTAAATATTGTCGTAAAGGAAATATCGACTAGTTTTTCTGAATCAGCATAAAATTCTGAACATATAGGTTTGTTCTGATAAAATAAACAATATCTGTATTAGTTTTAACAGCTATTTTATATTAGGTCGACCGCGTCTCCCGGATTTACCCTACTTAGTTTTTAGGGATACTACTGATTTCAAATTTGTGGTGATAGGTAGTTGCAAAAACAGGAACAGAGTTTCACTTTTGTAAACCCAATATTTCGAGATTTATGCCATTTAGAATTTTTCTATAATGGCTACAATTTTCACATCAGCAACCTCCAAAATTCCTAAAATATCATTTCTACTTCTAACCTACGTGACTACTTAGTGGCGGCTTTTTACATTCTTTGTAGGTTTTGAAAGGTCACTTCCTTTCACAATATTTAGACGAACGCAACTTTGCAAAAAATTCCCACTAATATAGTTGATTTTACTGAAAAGTATAGTTCTTTAGCTTTAATTTCCACTTTGGCTCGTGTTAATACGACCTCTGGTTCTTAAGTTATGACGAAAAACGTTACCCCCAAGCCTGACTTGGGGTGGTCCACTTTGGCATGGTTCGGTTGCCCCGAGCCCGACTCGGGTTAATCCGCAGGCCGGTTAATAATTCATCTGCAAGAGAGTAACATAACAAGGATATGAAAGTTATCAATGCTTCCAGGATACATTAAGACTAGTACTCGCCGCGTAATTTCCTCCTGTAACATATTTCCATTCTTTTGCAACTTTCTGCAAGACCTCTTACTTAGAAGCTAGTTATTTTTCGCGTAGTAGGTAGTCGCGGTCACCAGTGACTCGCCTCCACAATATTCTCGCCAACGTTTGCGATAAAGTACAGTGGAAACCGAGTTTATCCATCATGCTGACGGGGGCCATTATTCACGCTAAATACCAGAAGTGCGCCTGTTCTTTCCTCTGTATGTCCGCTCAGTTTGGATCCGGGATGAAGCTGTAGGTACATTAATCGTGACTCAAACTGACCAACTCTATAGAATCAACAGCGGAGAAAATGGATAAGTTAAAGGCTAATTATGTGCTTAAGTACTAAGCTCAGAAATTGAGAAAGTGGAGTTGATCAGTTTGATTTCTTAGAGGCTTATTTAAGGGCCCTGATAATTAATGGTTAAAGACGATGTAGGTATTTCTGGGTTCAAACTTTTGCTCATCCTTACTTCTTTAAGAATAGACG
Organism: Andrena bucephala; assembly: GCA_947577245.1. NCBI lineage: Eukaryota > Metazoa > Arthropoda > Insecta > Hymenoptera > Andrenidae > Andrena > Andrena bucephala. The sequence goes on along the minus strand of OX387715.1, from coordinate 44,660,251 downwards.
AGGCTAGGATTAATATTTAATGTAGATTATTTGCAAACTGCTTGGAGGCTTTAGAGTTTCATTAATATTTTTTTATCGTATGTAAAGCCCGGCTCCTCTTTATAGGTAAAATTAGGCAACTACCTAGGGTGTTTTGACAAGGGGAACAAAATGGTATATTCATTGGTGCCATTTTTTAAAATAAAGTTTTAATTGAACTGTTACAAGTTGTACTGTAAGTGTTTTATGCTGCGAATAAAATGTCAGAGTAAGGTTGTCAAATTGCTAAAAAAAATGTAGGTATTGTAAATAAAGGGGGCAATTTGGCAAGTTCGATTAGGGCGCAAAAAAGGCTTGAGCCGGGCCTGGATGTAACGTTATTAATTCAGAATAGAACACGTTCCAGACCAACCAACATCTACTACATAATATATAGCAACTAGAATTAAAATAAAATACATAGTGATTTCCAGTATTTCCTCAGCTCGTATAAGCTCGATTATTCGCCCTTGGCTGTGAGTTATACCACACTTTGGAAACTTCATTTCACTAGAATCTGAGTCAATTAAGGAAGACTGAGAACGATCCTATCGCTCGGTGCTCCTACTATGCATTTGCATTATCAAAATACACGTTCTTTACAAAAATGTCCCTTCCACTATGGTTCACTTGTACAGCAGCGTGGCCAGCTGAATGAATTCCATTTCTTCGACCCCCTCGTTGTCGTTTTCTCCCAAGAAAGTGTCCTCTAATTGGCCTGACCCCGCAGCTGACCAGTCCGCAGATGCGATCGTTTGAATTTGGATCGGGCACCAGGCGACAGCCATCGTAGGAAAGTATAATTTTTCACTTTAACGACCGGTGGTCATCCTTTCTCGAGTGAATGCGCCACAGCAATCCTTTGAGTCCTTCTTTCCTGCAATGGTCACACCTCCTCTCGGTGCTCCTTCTTTGCTGGCGCACGTACGCGCCACTAATGATGCGACCGATTTGCATATCAATCGCTATTTACCATCCTCCTTGCGTTATGGCTCCATAATGGCTCTCGGTATCGCCTCGACGCCGTCCCTGTTTGATCCCACTTTCACCGTATTTGGCAGGGCGCAATATGCAACGATAAATCGTGTCCTGTGTCTCTATTTTTGGGTAACCGTACCTCACCCTGACTTTCCACTGCGGAATAATTCCTTATGGCATCGAATTTTTCTGTTTCTGATAATTTCATATTGAAAAGTTAGTAGCAAGAGGTCTAACTTCATTCTTTATTGAAGATTTTAATATAAAATAATATGTATTTCTATCTTTTTATGAATCGAAAGAATTCTACAAGAAGAAGTGTTTTTTGTGTGAAGAAGTTCTTGTCTGAAATATGGGTTAGTTAAGAATTTCCCCGTTGAGGAGGGAATAGTTGAACTATTCGAGTAATTAGAATAATATAGAACTATTTGAAAAATTTTGAACTCTTCGTATAATTCAAATAATTTCGAATACGAATAATTCGAATACTTAGAATACTTGGGATAATTTCGAAGACGAATAATTCGAATACTTAGAATACTTGGGATAATTTCGAATACGAATAATTAGAATACTTAGGATAATTTCGAATACGAATAATTAGAATACTTAGGATAATTTTGAATACGAATTATTCGAATATTCGAATACTTAGAATATTTTAATATTCATAACAACTTTGTAAATTTACATACCGTTGTAAATTTTACGGAAGGAAAAGTGGTTGTTTTTGGATTATTTCTTGACTTGTGGGTGTTAAAATAGAGGAACGGTATTGAATGGCCACGAGGCGACGGAAAAACCTTCAAAAGTTAGATGGCTAGTTGCTCTCTCCGCGGGGAGGCGTCAGGATGTCATTCGCCTCGAATGACTACGCGACAGATGTCGAGTCGTTAGCGGACCATTATACGAGTGTCGTCACGCGTTCCAAAACTCCAATTTCCATGTATCCCTCAAGGAATCCACGAGCCTCCCGCGCCGACAATGGATGACGTCGTTTGCAAATATTCTTGTAAGGCCATTGTCGACGTCGCTGGCTCTAACGCGCAGGGGACAATCAAATCAAAGGAGGTCCATCCAGCGAAATCCGCGCGGAACGAACCAACGTTTTGAGAGCTCTCTGCCTTCGGGGTTTAATATTCCAAACGTATTTTGGAAATATTTTACACGCTGAGTCATCCACGAATAATATGGCATGATTCTCCAAACGCGCAGCGGAGCAAATCGCGACCCTCTTCCACTTCCAATTCCACTTCCATCGCGCGTTTAAAAATAATGTCTGGAGTTAAAAGTTAAAAGTTAACGAAGGACGATATGGACACAGTGAAGACTTCGGAATGTTCGTAAAGGTCTGTTGAAATAGCGGATACCTTCGTATATGGTGGTAAAAGTTTGTCAATAAATTCAAGAATCCTTGTAGAAAACCCTGTAAGTGCCAAAATTAAAACAAAAAAATTATCGGAAAATGTTCTACGTGCCAATGATAATACTGTAGTAGGGTGAAAGCACTAGTAGTCGACCACTTAAAGCTAAACTCGGATGAAAAGTTCGAAAAAAAATAAACAATGTTATAAAAAATATAAATTGTATTGGAGTAATTAAAATGTATTTAATGTATCACTAAAAATTTTGTGTTAGTAAAAAAGTTCGGGGAAAATAAATAATTAGCGTTAAAAATAAAGTGCCCGAACGCTTTAATAATCGACCGCTTAACTCTGAAAGTCGACCGGTCCGATAGCTAGTAGTTGACCACCTTTTTTTAATATGAAATTCAAAATAGGTTATGTGCGCATTACAAACTAAAATTTATTTTTAAATATAATGTGCAACAACGGTAAATAATTAATAATGACAGGAATAATACGTAATTAAAATAAGTTCTTTTAAAACCTTTATCAAAATTGTAATAAGATGAATTATAGTTAACACGTGGTCGACTTTTAGCATTCATTGTGAATGTAGTTAGCTTCAGAAGTCGACCGTTGTGGTCGACTATTGAAAATTAAAAGGGAATGATGGTCCAGTTACCGATCTCCCATAAATAAATAAATTATCCCATTTTTTAAAATTTTTTAAGCGCATATAAAATTGTTGATACTTTTACAGTGAAATAGCATCATTTTTCAGTAAAAAATGTATAGAACTGAATTACATTTGTCGTTTCTATTCAAAACGCATTTATGCTTCTCGCGTTGGAAAACAGCTATGACACATGTAGAATCAAAATTAGTTTACAAATCACTTTAAAAGCATTTATTTTTTTTTCCTATGAAGAGCGCCTTTTGTCGTATTTTAAAGTTAGAAATTCAAAATATAATATAAAATTGTCAATTAATAAATGCTTTATTTCAGTACTTATTTCTTTAAGCTAAACAATAAAAGTGGTCGACTACTAGAGGGTGGCCGACTACTAGGGCATTCACCCTATAGAATTTGATTTTTGGTACTTACAGTGTTTTCTACAAGGAGTGCGAAATTTCAAAGTGTCATAGTAAACGAGGATCCTATTTAACCTGCGATTTCTATAATATTATACAAGTTCGATTGTGTTTAAAAAGAATTGCTCGAATTACAGTGAACACCTAATATAATATAACTAAAAAACAAAATGTATTATTAATTATTACTATATTAATATTTAAATCTCTTGTATTCTAATAACTTTAACTCTACGATGGCCCTCGGGCCTTTTTTGACCCACTCGTGGAATCACTTCTTCAAAAACTCTTCGAATACTGAAAAAGCCATAAAAAAGTTATTAGGGGGAGTTGGGGCACTTTGATGCAGGGCGCACAATGAAACATTAATATTATCTTGATATCTACATACAATATTGAAAGGAAAGCCTGACTTCTTTACCAAAAAATAAAAATATAAGTCAGAGGCTCACTTTGAACTAAAAACTAATAAAAATTGCTCAACTAAAACAAAAACACTATTTAAAGACTTTGGCATCATTTCTTTATAGTTTGGCCATCTTATTATGAAAACAAATAATTAAATATATATTTTCAGTCTGAGGGACTTTTTCCCCCAATGGTAACTCCATAGTTTCTGCGATATATGCGTTAGAAAATATTATCATTCAGTAATAAACAATATCATGCACACATTACTAAACGAACATACAATCTTAACGTACTTGGCTGATACGCTTTTAACCCTCGTACAACGAATGCAGGGTCATTTTGAGCCAACTCTGACAAAGTCTGTCACGATGTTATAGTATTTGTGTTGGCAATGACAAAATATAGTATAAGGTGCCTAAATTGCAGTAACATTATTTGTAAAATCATACAGAAGATACATCTATTTTATGTATCAAATGTACATAAATAATGTTTTTTTTATGTATTTCTTTATTAATAAATTTTAGCTAATTTTAGAAATTCGAATTATTAAATTTATTTTATATTCAATTTTTTCGTGCAACCCGTGTAGATACCATAGAAGTGTTGCTATGGGTCAAACTGACCCTGCATTCGTCTCACGCCACCATATCCACCATTCGTCTTCCGAGGGTTAAACTGTGGTTTACTTCATATAAAACAACAAAGACGACGTATTTCTTTCAGTTTTCGATATATAAAATAACGAAGGCGTCGTGTAATTCGCACGAACGTCCAGGAGCGCCTGCCGACTCTGTGGTCACCTCCGTTTCTTTTCGCCTTTTACATAGTATACTGCGAAACTCAATACAACGTTTAGGAATAGAGATTTTGAATTTGGGACTTTTTACCCGCTGGACTTTTAGCCCCACCCTACCCTACCTATGTGTTCTGCGTTAGTTGATATCACGAAGACCGTAGCAGAGTTGAAAACCATCAGAATCTGGTACCACTACTTCATCCATTTACAATAGAAGCTTCCCCGAAGAAGAAAGCCCTATTAATTCTAACAACCCGGCCACGACTCTAATTGAAGCTAAATTATCACAGATAAGGGACCAGTTTCGCGAACGTGACGCTGCGAGACGTCGCGCGAAACCGAGCAGAAAAGGAGCTGCAGCGCGAATCGGCGTTGATTTTGCATTAACTTCTGACCCCGCCGAGCCGCCGGTGCGGAAATGATCGATAATCATTATGGCCACGGCCAGGGAGTGCGCGCGTTGCCGGATATCGTGTCTACGTGGGCAGATATCCATCGGTGGGTCGATACAACAGCCGTACTCGTAGAGATCTGCCTCGATATTCTCGGTGAATCTTCGGCAACTTTACCGGCGACCGATCCACACCCGTTGCTGTGGGCGATTCGCATCGCGCGAATCACTTGATTACAACAGACGATCAATTGCTCTATCGCACGGTCGTTATTTAATGCTCATTATTACCGCTGATCCGCCGCCGATCGTGGCTGGCCGTAACTTACGAGCGGATCGATATCCGGGCACCGATGGATCGCTGACAGGTGCTTGCTTAGAGGTAAATATTTATGGCCACGAACCGGGTAATGCGAGAGTTCATGGGATATTTGTGCCTGCTTGAAGCAGGTGAATCTTTCATAACTGTGATCAGGCCCCATCTCGTTTGCATACTCAGCTTCCAAGGATTTATGGATCTAAGGAGCACGGCTTTTAAGGGAACACTTCGGTCTCGTTCCATGCTACATACATTGTAAACGTAGCGATTTCTAGAGGGCACTGTTCTTTAGGGATCTTGGTTCTCAATCTTGCGGGGGGGATTCAGTTTTATCTGGTGATAGGCAGGGTAGATGCCCCTATTACGGTGCCTTTATATTTGAGAAGCCGTATAAAAATCTCACATAAATAAATGAGGAAAGAATTGTTTTTAATTAAGTTAAACTGTTAATGTAGGTGTTACAAACGAGAAGGTTGCATTTTTAAACAATTGAAGCATGGTAAATTTTTTTTTAAAAATGCAGATTAATATTTTATGGATTAACTCAAAAAAGTAAGGGACACGTAGTTTACAGAAGTGAATCACTTGATAATTATCATGATTTGTACTTGTGTAAAGTGTTAATTATGTCAGAAAAGCTTCTGATTTTATGAAAAAATAGCAAAATGTGCACTTTTGAAACGTTTGCGTATTTTTTAAAGTGAAGCCACTAATAAGGGCAGGATATTAACGCTCGTACGTATTAAGGTGCCCACGAATGTGCCCCTCAGTGCCCGTTCACTCCCTCTGTAACTGCTAAACCTAACCTTATTTTCGTTTCTTAGAACGCGTGAACAGAAATTTATATTTGCATATTTTTCTTTTATAATTAAAAGATCATAAAAACACCTGTCGTAGAAAAGAAAATGTTTTGAACAGTTCAAAGTTCAAAGATATAACCTAACCGGAGCAACTATTAAAAAAAGGCACCGTAATTGAGGACAGCGTAATTGATACAAAAACATGTAATTTTCTTTCAATTAAAAAGATGTGAAAAATTAACAATCTTACCCCGAAAAAAATTTCTTAAAAGGGGGAAAGTTAAAAAACTAGTATAAATTTTCACCAGGCAAAATTAAGGTAAGATGAGTCAGTAATTAATTCATTCCTTAGAAAGTTGGAGTCAAAGCACCGTGATAAGGACACATCTACCCTAGGTGTCTTTTAACTTTTAATATCCCGTAAAAGTGGATGGGTTAAAGGGACCGTGAGATATGGTTTCCCTTGCCCTCGCTTTCAAAAGGGACAGAATTTTATACGCGGTGAAGAGAAACTTTAAGTGTCTTATCCCAGAAAGAATGTAAAGTGATTTTTTCACAGTGCTTCCCAGTGCCTCGTCTTCGTCCCTCCTTCAGACAGGCATGATGAGGACAACTTTCACGTGTCAGGAATGGTTGTACCCATTCTCAAGAAATTTTAATAGATTTGCATCGTGTCTTAGCCCAAGGGGAAATTACCGGTTTCGGTAAAACGGTCTTCAGCTCGGCATCACTTGATACATCGTAAATAGGGGGCACGGTGACGCAGGTGTTTGCTCGGAGGGCGAGAATTCTCCGCGCGTGGTGGTGTGACTTTATTAACTGCTCTTTCATTGAATTATTGAATATCGATTGAATTTAATTCCTGGTTACAACCCTTGCTCGTAAAGAACACCTGATTCTGCACATATTCGGGATACAGTGCCACGTCCCTCAAAGTCTTTTCCAACGCTGAAAAACGGAACTTCAAAACCCCAGGCTCCGTCATTTCAACTCTATCCTCTAATTTAATCGTTACGCCTCGGTTAGCAGTCGGAAACAGCGACAAATCAAAGCGACTGTGAGCATTGCACTTTCATCGCAATTAAAACGCTACCAAGCGTGACAGCGCAGAGAATGCATAAATAAGTAAGCTCAAAACAAACCCGTAGAAACGGCACGAAACGCGAAATCCCGTCACGATATTAATTAACTCGTCGAGCAGTTTGCAACCTGCAAATTGCTTCCGCGTGCAGCTTTAATTAATCAGCTGTAAAAGGAACATACTTTCACTCATGGACGCAAGAAACTTGCAAGATATCGAGGAAGTGGTACAGTAGTTGAAGATCTGCAGAAAGAGGGGTGCAGCTCCATCTTTACCAACTTGAAGTAAATTAGGAATAACTGTTTATAAAATTACTGGTTTCACTTGACATTAAACAGAGAACACTAACTGAAAAAAATATATTTTTGCAGACTGTAAGTAGTAGTTATTGAGTTGATAAGTTGTTATTTCAATATTTAACGAATTTTACAAATCTGGAGCTACCCAGAACAAAAATATTGCACAAAACAGTAATGGGCGCAGGTTCAAAATTTGCAATAAATATCTTAAAAACTATCAAAAACGAAGTTGCATCCCTTTTGCTGCAAGATCCTCAATTCCATCCTTCGGATAATAGAAACCCGCCGATACTCTCTTCCACCACACGTTCAAAGAAACATAAGTGCAGTTGACTAGAACGCAGAGGACCCGCGGATCTTGGGTTCGAGTCCCGTCGCCCGAGGTTGCTTCTTTTCGCCTGCAATAATTATCATTCGTAATGACATTCTCGTTGGACTTAAGCGCGGCGAAGGTAGCAGGAGAAGGAGCCAGCAAAGCGCCTACATCGCTTGATATCACGTTGATCGCCGCAGAAAACGTCCACGGTAATCCTCGTGGCGCCTTTCTGGACCCCTCGGGCCGCGAATTCCGCGGTGGACTTTCTCGTATCCGCGCGAAAGTCCAGCACGCTGCGCCCATTCCCGTAATTTTTCGCCTACAACGTGGGCAGGATGCGGTTTCCCGTGGATTGCCAGTCGGCTGCAATTACGCGCAGCCTGGCCAGTAAGCCGAGGCGGGGCGACCCCTGACCCCTGGCCAATGTCTGCTGCCACGGAGGCTGCTGGTAATCACGTATCCTACCGTGCCCTTCGCGTGCATCGGCGGAAGGGAAGAAAGGGACAGCCTGGGTCGCGCAGGGGCGAGGAGGAAGGGTGGAGACGGAAAGGGGGAGAGTGGCGTCGAGGGAACCGTAGGTCGAAGGGGAGGGGGGGCAGCACGATGAAATTGAAAGGAGCGAGGGAAGCGAAGAGGTTACGAGAGTTGAAGGGAGAAGGAGGACGTACGCGAGGAGATACGAAGAATTTTGGGGAGGTGCGAGGAAGAACAAATTTTGGGGGAAGCTGGAGGAGCTGTTGAAGCGAAATGGCTGGTAGGATGCAGGTGAAGAAGGTGCAAAGGGAGGAAGAGGATATCAAGTTGGGTTGGGAGGAGAGGAGGTGGCGGATCGCATAGAGGGGAAGGATAAGAGAGATAAGTGTAATGAAGCTGTGGACAGTGAAAGAAAGGAGGTGCGGATGCGAGAGTCGAGGAAGGAAGGGGATGAAATTTTTTAGGAAATTGGAGGTGCAGCTGAGGAGAAACGGAGGGAGTTGTAGGTCGATTGATGGGGGAGGGGGGGGGGGGGAGGATGCGAGGGAAGGAGGAGGTCATGCACGTAGGAAGGGGCTGAGGGGAACGTGCAATTTTCTCACAAGCTCGAAAATAATCGGGCTCTGGGATTGATACTGCATTCCTCCGTGCTTATAACATATAAATCATGAGCATGAGTGTCTTATAGGGGAGGGAAGTTTCACGAAGTCGATTGAATAACTTAATCTACGCGGCGCCACTGGGAATATTGCCTGAGAGTGTTCGTTGCATGTAAATTGATGTCCTTCGGTATTTATGTTTAATATGTCTGTCACATGCTACGATTCTTTGAGAGCCGTGTCCTCGGAATTAATTCGGCCAGCCTCTTTCTAATTACAAGTGCCCCTCCCAAATCACCCCTTAAGAACAAAGTAACTTCATCAAAGGCACATAAAAAAACGCAAAAAGAATAAAAAAAATAATAACACAAAATTACATACCATTTTATGGCAAATTTATTGCAACTTTGCCTTTCAGAGATTATTCACGTCGCTCGCGAGGCTGCAGGCGATGAAAACCAGGGGCCCACCGGACTGACCATCGACATTTACGTCGTCGCCCAGTAGGGGAGAAAGAAAAAGTAATCGTATGCGGTTTCGCGCCTCCGCCACTCGCGATTCTCGCCTCTCCCATCGGGGTCGAGCGTAAATTTACGCTCGCGCGAGCTTAAGCGAGCGGTCTGCCGGAGTTAGGCGACTTCCTCATTGCCGTTTCGCGGTGTCACGCAATGTGAATTCGTTATTGGCAACCGCAATCTTAAAACCGCGGCGAGCGCTTATCGACGACGGCCGTCATTTCCATGGGGCATTCGACGTGGACGTTTCGCGTCAAATAAATCGGACCCTCAGCTGGCGCTGAGTCGCTGCGATCGGTAGACGTGCGCGCTAGGTATCGAGGGATAATACTGCCCTCTTTGGTTAAAATGTTCTATCTAGCATTTTAAAAGAACCGAGAAAACTGAAGTTTTATCATTTACTTTCTACCGTCCTTATTTCCCTTCATTCAAATTAAAACATGTCATTATTTCGTAACAGCCTAATATAATTTTTTGTAACAAGTATGCCGGCAGGTAATATATTATTAATGTACCAATTAATTAATTGTTTTAGATAGGATATTTTAATCATTTGGAAAGAAGTTAGGTTAAATACATTAGACTGTTTATAAATCTTTACGAAGCACGTAGACTTTTCTAACTTTACTTAAAAGGTAAAAGACGCGTGGAACTTAAAATATTTCAACACATCTGGAAAAATGAAAAAATGCTAGATAGGACAGTTTCACTAAGGAGGGCAGAATAAAAGTATATTGTATTGCGAAAAAATGATGGTGAAAAGCCGCCTCGACGGGGACGACGCTGATTCTTCATGCTCGTTCGTCTCAAGGTTTAAGTGTCCCTCGGTTATGTCAGCTTCCAAGAAGATGTCTGTGCCCTGCGATGCACAAAGCTTCTGTGGACACGTGACAAGAGGGCACGACATATTTTTGAGCGGCACCGATCCACCGTGCCCCGGAAATTATGAGCTTTTCGAGAGGTAGGACCGAACGGGTCCGCCTAAACGGGACAATAATGGTTATTTATGAAACAGTTGAATGGCGATTGGGACCCGGTGTCTTCCGGCGCGGAACATTGCTCAATATAGCGGAAAGGGAATATAGAAACCATCACGAGGCATTGATCTCGAAAGAAAACTCGCGGGGCAATGGAAATTGCAAACTTATGGCCGGCGTGTTTTGACACTGTTACCTGGACACAATCTTCAAAGTAAAGGCGCAGCTGTTTCGCTGTAACATTCCGCCTTCCGATAAAATATATCGGCTAACCAAAACAGACTATTTTGTGAGGCAGTTGCTGGGACACGGGCTGGGGGTCTTTGCATTTATTGTGTTTCAGTAGCATATTTTAGAGTGCTATGAGAATTTTTAAGTTGCAAATTGACTTGGCGAACTTCTCAACATTTGACGGTGACGAACTGTCAGTGATGAACTGGCAGTGATACAATCAGTGGTGATTTAAGGAAAGTTCAAAAGAGATATTTTTGTGTGGCAAAAGAATATTTAACCCTTGAACGCACAGACACCCCGCAAAAAAAAAGTTTCCGCGAAAGTTTTCCAAAATTATTTATTAAGGGGGTATTCTGGTCTGACGAGGCGTTTTAGTCGCGTTATTTCGGAATTTTTTTTACAAAGAATCCATTAATTTTATTATTATTTAGTTTATTGCTACATGTTTATTGATGTTTCAACTATCTTCACAAATTTTGTCCATAGAAAAAATTTAAATCGAACGCAGTTGACTGCTTTAAAGTAATGGTGAAAAAAAAACATGAGGTCACGGTGCCCATGATTGGGCTCGTTCTAGTGATCAGAAACAAAAAATGAAAAGAGATTCTTTATCTGTATGCCTGTGGCTATCGTTCTTACCAGAATTATGATAAAATAATTTGTTTTTAAACTTTCACAGACCTTTAAAGTTGAAAAAATTTGCGAAAGTCGAAACTTAATTTTCAAACCGCCGCGATTTGCTTAATTTTCAATATTTTTTTATTATTCTGGTAGGGACGATAGCCACATGCATACAGATAAAGAATCTCTTTTCATTTTTTGTTTCTGATCACTAGAACGAGCCCAATCATTGGCACCGTGACCCCATGTTTTTTTTTCACCATTACTTTAAAGCAGTCAACTGCGTTTAATTTTAATTTTTTTCAATTGACAAAATTTGTAATGATAGTTGAAATATCAATAAACATGTAGCAATAAAGTAAATAATAATAAAATTTATGAGTTCTTTGTAAAAAACTTCCGAAACAACACGACGAAAACGTCTCGTCAGACCAGAATACCCCCTTAAATCACACTGGGCGGGTTGAAATTTACACATTTGTATACGTACAGATGACTTTAACTGAACTATAAGTACGTAAGAAATTATGAATTATAATTCCTCCTCGTGAAATAATGGTACTTTTAGCACTGTAAACATTATAAACATTCTTCTACCGATTTCTATAAATTATGGTATCAAATGATGAAGAGATGACAGTGATCCTTAGTGACTACATAAAAGTAAGTAGCATTTGCATTAATTTAACGCTGATGAACACCACTTTCGTAACTAACAGCCATATTGGATATTATTTATAATTTAATGACAGATAGCTGACACAGGGCTGGCTATCCGATAGAGTACTTCAATTTTACTGGAACGATGCCTCACGAACTTTATTAGCTACCCCGTAAGAGTGGAACGATCTGAATCTCCCTTTAAAGAATTTCGGGCGTAACGATGCGCCACTTCGTTAACGCGTTTCGATCAGAAATAAGACCGGAGGAGGGGTTATCAGCGTTCGAAAATTATTCACCGGTGGCAGACAATGAATTACAAGGTGCGGTAATACCGGCGAGATCGATCTCGCGCCCTTTCCGGCGAAACCGATCGTTACTGGATCGAACTGGAACACGATCGACTTTCGCGAATCCAACGACAGCGTGTACCGCAATTAAATCCCGCTCCATGATTATTATTATTATCGTAACAAACCGGCGAGACATTGTAAAATGTCGCGATTTTAAGCAGTTGTCGGCGGCCGTGCCCCTCTCGTTCGTACGTCGTTAAAGATTTTTCAACGACCATTTTCAATCGGAGTGCAATAAAATTTATTACGTCCTATGCCACCGGTACCCGTTGATTCACGTTGAACTGGTTTGATTTATTTCGTTTAATACCCATCGCCCGCCGGTATTCGGGTGTCTGCTTATCGGCACCGAGATCGCGTACAATCTACCAGCGGAATTATCGTCGAAATTACAGTCGGCGGTTAATTTATTAAACGTGCAAGTACATACGAAAGTATTTCAATCATACAGGGCATTATATTGTGAATTATTCGGGAAATTACAGACTGGACGGGCCTTTTAAATGCACCCTCGAAAGGGAACACCGTTCCCGTATGACGATAATGATGATGATGATGATGGTGATCATGATTACGACGATGAGCGTACTTAATTGTACATAGTGCATAATTATGGTAATAACGGAGGTCGTATCGTGACCGTCGATAGGCGTCGTTCAGACTTTCCATCCAGCATCAAATAGACGCCAATCTCGTGAATCATTCACCCAATCATTGCCGTAATTGTAATCAGCACGTGGTATTGCCTGGTTATGTCATTTCAGCTGAATCATCGAAGTTGTGCAGCTTGCACCTTCGTTAGCTTCTATATAGGAGGTAGGAGATGCATTCTGTGTTCATCATGCTCAGTGGGATATTTTTATGGTTAATTATTTATTGATGTTTCTGATATATTCACTTGGAAGAATTGGGGTTGATTTGAGAATGATAGGGAGTGATAGAAAGTGTAAATATATCTGAAATGGCAATCAAAGGGTGCAAAAGTGTCTCACGTGAAAAAGCTTAGGTGTGGTATTGTTAGAGAATGTGTAAGCAATATTTTTTAAGAAATTTCTGCGATTTTGTATACATTGAGTGATTAATTGAGTTAAGACCACAGATGAAATTGATTGTCTTGATTTCCTTACCATGGAAGATGCTGAAGAAGAGAGAAATATTGAGGAAAGAAATGAAGAAATAACAGTGAAAGTCTTTGTGAAAATGGTAATTACTGTATTTCAAACAGAATTTCATGTGTACATATGTACAATCTCTTCACAAACACAATAATCTGAGCGCCTTAATTCATAACGTATAAAAACACATAAAAACACATAAAAAATTCATAACGTATAAATACAATGCCCAGATCAGACCAGAGTTGGGTATTAACTAAATAAAGAATTATTTAAATAACGGATCAAATAAAATTTACTGTAACTTTAGATTATTTAACAAATAATGTTAATGTTTTACTTGACAAGAATTTATTCGACGAGTAAAGTTAATTTTTTTATTCTCTCAGCGTCGAATTAATTTTTCAACTTTAACTTTAAATTGAACTGTAACTTTAATTTTATTCGACGTCAAATAATTTTCTGCCGCACGTTCGATCCAACCCATACCTAACCCGTGTCAACTGTATTCAACACATGACGAATAACTTTTTAACTTTAATTCATTATTCGAAATTTTATTTGAATGAAAATCTTGCCCCTCTCTGGACCAGACCCAAAATCAATATATCCTCCGTAAAATATCAGCTTGCCTATCACAAGAATTTAATTCCTACAATATCTCACTATCCCATCCACTATTAGTTCAGCTATCAATTAATAAATCCTCCACACTTTCACGAGACATCAAAATCAAAAAATTGAACATCGCCTTACCGAGTTCCAACCTCAGGCTACTTTTCCCTGTCTCGGGTTACTCGCAGGCTACCACCGCGACGTACGCGTACGAACCAAGCATTACAGTTGTTCGTGTCTGATTTTGCTCGCGGTATCTTCAAGTTGCGCTTGCCTGGGAGGCGAGGTCAGCCGTGCAATAATGCCTGGCGGCGCAACAACAGCCGTATCATCTCGCGCTCCCATTACACCATTATAAATCACGGCTCCTCTCATTTTCGTGATTCGAGGCTGGGCCTGGCTCGGCGTACTTCACGTGTAGGGTCAGCGGGTCAGCCTGGCCAGGTGAAGCGTTCGGTAATACGAAGTACAACCGGCCGAACCGTCGTCGATCGATTCGTTCCAGGCACCGGCGCGCACCGGAATCCCGAGGTACCCGCGATGCGCGTAACGCAGCCTCGCGTATTGTAAATCGTGGTCGCCGAAGACAGATCGGGGATGCGAGTAATCACGAATACGCAGCACGCGAACCTCTGTCGAAGTGGGTCGGCTGGATTTACCGTCGATTCGTACAGACCGCAGAAATTGCATTCCCATTTGTACTGCGAGTAATGAAGATTGTGGGTATGGAGGTTAATAGACGTAAATGTTTGATGAGAGTGGATATTGCATACTGATCGTTGGGAATACTTTAACTCGTTGCGGGTTGGGGTTTGGGGTGCACGCGAAGCTCGCTGTTTGTCCAGAATCGGGTTGTTTAATTCAGGTCCATGTGCAACGGTGGTCAGAAGCGTAGTGAGATTTGATTGGCTGGTTTCTTTGGGGATTTTGGGTGAGATATTGGGGGATTGAATGTGTGAAAGTTAGCTGGTGGCTGATTAAGGTAGCTGTGTGAATAGGGATTTTAGAGTAGGTGAGAGTCGTGCAGTACCGACCGGTCTAATTTTTTTTGTTATATCTTGGGGTAGAGTCGATAAAAATTAGAAATTCAAAAACGTGTTTGTAGTATAGATGGAACTTAGTAAGAGGAGGGAAATTATTTTTGTGAAATTGAATAATAAGAATTGATAATTCGCAAAAGTAAAAAAGTTGTAATTTCTAGGAAATGAAAAATTGTCGTCCAGTGCCGACCAACTATTAAATTAGTAGATTTTTAGGACTAAATGATTAACAATGTTAATAAAAAGACATTTAATTAGTACAGTACAAGATTTTTTCTAATTTTATTTGTACAAACTCACAAATAAAATAATTAATATTCTTCTGATCTGTGCATTCGACGTGTGCTTAAACGTCACATTCGGTACACCGCACCCAATCTTTCTCAAATGATTCCTTGCAAACAGAGATGGGCAAAATTTTTATATAAATAAAATTTCGAATAATGAATAAAAAAAGTAACTTTGTTCGTCGAATAAATTCTCATCGAATAAAAAAATTAACTTTATTCGTCGAATAATCTAAAGTTAAAGTAACTTTTATTTGATCCTTATTTACATAATTTTTTATTTAGTTAATGCCCAACTCTGCTTACGAAAAACACACCGGATAACTTCTTCATTAAATCCTAGCTTCCTGTTTGTTAGGTTATCATACCTATCCTTATTTACTTTATCCTTATTTACAGATTGAACTTTCAGATAAAAAAAATTTGGTCTTTACTGGTTGACAGAGTCTGTTGGTCGGTACTGCACGACAGTTGGATGGTCGGTACTGTACGACAAACACGGGGAAACATTTTAGGTCATGGTATATTATGTACAAAAGAATATTGCAAAACTAGGATGTTTTATTAAACTTAATAGACTAGAGATAGTATACATAATAGAACAAAATCATTTACTTACACGAGAAACAAAAGATGAGCTTTAAATAAATAACTTTTAACCAACTGAATATCAACGTATACGTTTAATGCCTCAGAACATCGAGAGCAATGGAGTAAACAATATGAGCCCGAAATAGGTTCTTCAGTCAAATAGCACACCGCACAGTTCATTTTGTGTATATATAGTATACCTTAAATTATTCCTGTGAATTTCATTAAACAAAGTCACCTGTTTAACTTAAAATTACTTAAATCTACTGCAAGCACATTTACTACGATCAAAGAAGCATTGGCAGTGTGTTAAGGTTCAAAGTACCCTAAACCTTTCACGCCATCCACGGATTTCATGGTCCTCTTCACAAGCACCTCCACGCGAATACTCTCGCGTCCACCTGGTTGCAGATTCAAAGGGTGGTCGCTTCTCACAAGGAAACATTCGCATCCCGAAACTTCTGATTTTAATGAAACTTTATGTGAATGTATTAGCACATCGGAGGAACAATTTCTTTTACCTGTGGAAATTCACTCTAAAAGGGTGAAAATTAACCCTTAAAGTTATCGCATTTTCTGCCTTTTTTTTAATATCACTTTGTAACGGAGCGAGATAGAGGAAAACTTCAAATATAAGAATTTTTCAAATTGTATGCTCTATCACACTACCAAAAGAAAAACCCAGATATACTAAAAAACAACGCGATAATTTGGCTGATTTTACTTTTTGCATACTCCAATGTGCTCTACAATCTATATTCACACGAAATTTCATTGAAACCAGAATTTTCAGGTTCGGCACGTTTCCGTGTTAGCTAATAAAACATCCCTCCGAACCCATGGAAACAGTCTATAGGGCCACGTGCCCTATCGAACACGGTCTTAATAGAAAATTGAATGCCAGAAATTCCTGATTGAACGACGGCCACGTGTTGGTGGCTTCCCTGCAAGCCCACGTGTCCACGCAGCCGATAAGGTCCAGCTGACTGTAAGCTTTTAATCGATGCTATCCACTTAAAACTGAATTTACGAGACGTGTTCTTGATAAGTCCTCGCGCCCGCACGGTCGCAAGTCTGTGAAGCAACGATTCGACGGAGGTTGTATCGGATTTGTACAAGTGACGTGTACGTGCTCCAAGTTACAAACGCTGGTACAGCTCGAGTGGCGTGTAACTTGGAAAAGGACGCGTTTTGGCCTCGGCCAGTCAACTGGAGAATATGAATCCGGAATAAATTTCAAAATTAAATAGCAACATATAAATTCTAGAACCTGTTTTTTGTGACGCACAGTAGGACAAACTGTACTTTTTGTGTAAAAATCGTAGAACTTTTTATAGAAATATGATAGAGGGATGAATCTTTTTCGAGGTTAAAGCTAGGATGTTGCAGAATAAGGGGAAAATATTGAAAAAGTAAGACAAACAAGTTTTAACTTTGAAAATCTGTCAAAAGTATTCTGAAGGGCAAAACAAATTCTGCGAACGGATTTGAATTCAGCAGATCAAAATCTATAGGAAACTATATAGTCAAGGAAAAATTTCAACAACATTATACCGGAAAAATCGCAATTTTCTTCGAAAATGTCAACTTTGACATAGATTTTCAGGGTTAAATCTTGATTGACATTCTTTCTCAATATTTTTTCCTTATTCTGCAACATCTTAGCTGTACCGTCTAAAAAGATTCATCCCTCCATCTGATTTCTATCAAAAGTTCTACAATTTTGACACAGAAAAGTTGCAGTTTGTCCCACTGCGCGACGGTGCCGGACCATTTGACTGTTTAAAAAGAGGCGTCGTCAATAGTGGCGACGCGGTGTTCTCGCATTCCCGTCACGTGCAGCCAACTGAAAATTAACGGCTATAAACTTTTAATTAAGATTTCCTAATCCAACACGCCGCCCCTCCCGTTAATTACAATGAAACGTTTAATAATCACTTCGCGCCGGGATTTACACTTCGAGCCAGGCCCAGGCTCCGTAAAATTTCAATCACCATAAACTGCAGTGTTTCCCAGCAGCCGAGGGAATCCGTCTCTTTCCGTGATTTTTACGAGGCCCGAGGGTAATTCACATGCAACCCACTCGGCTAATCGAACCTGTAATCTTCCGAAATCGACCATTTCTGAGTTCTGCTCCACCTGTAGCCTTCCCCCTAATTTTCTTTGGCGAAGAGTAGCTCCGAAGGGGAAGAGGTGACGAAGAGAAGGAAGAAATGAGGCTTCATGGGAGATTGTAAAATGTTCAGAGTGGGTAGATTCCTAGATTAGAGCTACAGCTGAATGGACATAGACTTTCCTCTGAATTCTCGTAGCTTCTTCTTCCACCTTCTTCAAATCCCTTCACAATTCAATTCAATCACACTCAATTCCACATATACATTCATTAACGGGGTATTCTACTGTGACATGTGATTTGTTCAACTTCCTTCAGGAATTTTTTTTATGTACTTAATGAAAGATTTTTATGTTCCACATTTTACTGTATATTTATTATATCTTAAACTATGAATAAAATTTTTTTTGATTGAAAATATGAAATAAAGATGGCGCCACAGTCCATGAAAGCCGACCATCCTCGAAAAAGATTGCTCAATTTGTTGACATTATTCTGGTCGTTCTGTTCATCCGAACTAAAAGACCAAAAAGATTCTTAAATTATTCGAGCATGACTATTGTTGGTAGCAGATTTGGATTGTGATTTCAAAAATTCTTAAAATGGCTGAAATTTGAAAAATAAATGACGATTTCCGCGATTTTTCTTCGTCTTTTTCGAGCTATAAAATTATAAAAAAATTAGAAAAGAACAATATTTTGGGATAATTCTGCTGGGGACGATAGCGACACAGTCGCTGAAGATGTGTGCGCAAGATGGGCCAAATCGGCGAAGTAGAATTTGAGATACCATGGCAATCATTTTTTAAAACCCCGTTTTGAGAAACACGCCTTTAAAGTTTTGCAAACAGTTCTAGCGAAGAAAATTCTACTTACGCCTAATCCGCCACGCCTGGTCCCTAATAAAAATCTTTCATAAAGTCTATTAGAAAAGTTAAAAAAAATCGGATGTTACAGCAGAATACCCCCTTAACCACCCCCCACTGAACTACCCTAAGATCCAGCTAGAAATTCATCCAAAAATCACATCGAGCCCTTCATTAATCTCAATCTAAACAAATCCAATTTCACTGCAGGCACATGTCCCCGCGTCCGTTCCATCTGACTCGTGAAACGTGCACTCGCGGTACGCAACTCTTGGACGCGTGGTTTTAATACGCGTCAGCGACCTCCCGCGCGCGCGTTTTACGATGATCGGCGATGAAACGCCCTTTGCATGCCCTCCCGAAGGATTCCAGGAATTGCATAAGCGTTGCGTTGAAGCGCGTGGGCAGAGTGAATCGCGTTGCATCGGTGCGCGAATGCACGTGGCAGGCCGGGCGGAGGTCAGGCAGGTGCGTGCAGCGGGGTCACGCAGGGAACATTCACTGTCACGTCGCGAATATCATGCCCCGCGTGCCGACTCGCGCGCACTTTCACGCAGAACGCTTGTACCCCGTGCATTCACTCGGCGCGCAATCAACTGCGAATGTATGGAAATGCTGGGAAAGTAGACGGGAAGGGGTTGATTTATTTGGTCACCGTGGAGATTTAATTACCTGGGAGGAGAGTAACATTACCTACTTGGTGCTTGTGGAATTTTAATTATGTGTTGTAATGAAGTGAGTATAGATGTGCTTTGCTTTCGAGTCCCTGTTTCTCTTGGCGGGGATACACTGAGGTGTTGAAGCTTTGTGAAGATTGTGGGAAGTGTTGAAGTATTGGGAATGGTTCTGCTGTTTTTGAACGATTTTATTCAGCTTCGATCCTCTGTTTGTTTGTTGTATGTTTGTTTGTATGTATGGTTCAAATCTGGCATCTCAAGTTTAACCCACTTCCAACTATCCAATTGTCTTGAAACTTTGCAGGCGTGCGTAGTTTGGATGACAATATAATATTTAAAAAATAAATTAATCCCGAGCGGGTGAAAAAATTACTCAGTCGTCAATAAATATAACCGATAACCAAAAATCTCTTTTCTTTACGAAAACGACAAAAAGCTCCTGCGTTCGGGGCGCTAGTCGCATCGCGATTTGAAATTAAATAAATACACGAAATCAGCCTCGTATTGGAACCAGGCAAAGGTGAAAAAAAATATATAAAAACAAATTTTTATGTTAAACGATTTTATTCAAAATGCACTACAAACTAAAAAATAATTCTTTCCTTGCACTACAATTTCGATGGTGTTTTATAACTTTAAATAATTCACTTTAAATAAAATCGTGGGGCAACATGTTCAACCAGAAGTTGAAGTATCGGTTGACAGCAAGTCGAACATCATCAACTACAGTTTATCAATTTTATGTCACATTACAATCTGTATCCTGTATTTAAAACTGTAAGTTTCATTAATGCGAATGAAAACTTTCTCACAACAAATTCATTTCGACGTTTGTTTCTGTATTAAAATGGTTCATGTCTTGTTATGAAATATTATGCCCCACGATTTTATTTAAAGTGAATTATTTAAAGTTAAAAAACACCATTGAAATTGTAGTGCAAGGAAAGAATTATTTTGTAGTTTTTAGTGCATTTTGAATGAAATCGTTTAACATAACAATTTTTTTTTATATATTTTTTTTAGGAACATTATGTGCGGAGTTTGATTAGAATACCTAAGAAATGCATGGGAATTGTTTCTGGCAGATGTGAGGTGATGTTGGATTTAGTTAGGTTTAAGGGGAGGTTCCGGTTTAAAAATCGATTTTTTTTATTTTATTTTTCGAATATTCAACCTTTTGAGAATATGTGTTTAAAAAGACTTTGCGAAATTCGAAAAATTGCTGATGTTATGGGCATTTGAGTAGCGGTGAGCGCGTGGGTAAAACCCGGCCACAGGGCGCCTGCCGTAAAACTTTAAACGCGTTTTTCTCGAAACAGTATTCTTAAAATCGGTGGAATCAATATCTCAAAAAGTTATTAACCGATTCGACTGAAAATTTTTTATTTTGAAGAATATACTTCTGTGTAGTTGAGAAACCATTAACATTTTTAGAGGCGTTGAAAGGACGAAAAATATAGGGAAAAAGTGATTTCAAACTTCAAGTGTCGTTATTTTCCCAACAAAATGTCATTTTTTGTAATTTTTAATGACATGGCCACTAGGGAGTTTTATGCCCTTTAATAATCTGGCATTGCATTTTATTTCGGACCAATGGTTTAGGTGCTACAAGTTCCACCGTTTTGGATGAATTTTTTGACACCTCGACTTTAACGACTCCCCAGTGCCGTCTGCAATCATTAATTTTAACAAAAAAAATATATTTCTATTGTTTAAGACATGCTTAATACAATGCAAAAAGTCCCATTAAATTATATCTAGTAGTTTTCCTTTAATTAATTCCTAAAGATCACCTATTTTTATGAGCTTTCGACCGGAGGATCCCCTTAAGTAAAAACAAAGTAGTTTGTGTGTACGTATTGGAAAAATATATTTAGACTAATTATATTTTGAATATTCCTGTCCTTTAGGGAGGCACACATGGGTTGATACACAGTTCACTGCGTAGCTAGAATTCTTTTTGTTACGGAGGATTTCTTGTGTAACAGCCCCCAAAAGTAACTGATATTTATAATTTTTTTTTTGAAAAAACTATTGTCAATATTGGATTAAACTCTCTTGGGATATAAGTAGGCATCTTTAAACTTGCAGAATCTTTTTAATCGGTAACCGCCGTTCGTTTAATTGCGAACAGCCGTGGCTTGATCGCTATAATGTAACCGTCGCAACTCTCTAACTGTTCCTTCATATTTAAACTACTTTGAACAGTGTTATTCATTGAAAAAGACTAGCACAGTGATTGACTGGACAAAACGTTTCCAACAGTACGCAGAATAGTTGAAGATGTATCTGAATTATAATATTCCGTACAAGAAATCTCATTTCAAAGAGTATTGTAGTGACTAAATGACTCACCAATACCACGTTATAATTAGGATTGAACTACATTCGATATAATTCAGAAACACCTCTGTAAACTCTGTACATGAGAGGAGTGTAGGTTTCTTGAAAATGCAAGGCTGATCGTCGGGAGGACTGCATTCAGGCGCATCGCTTGGTTAAGGACGAGCGACTAGTCTCTCCCAAACGGAAACTCAAATTAGAAATTCTCATAATCCCGGGGATATCTACTCAACGTTCCCTATAAATTGCATTCAGGGAATGTTAATGAGCCTCCTGTATTAACAGAGGTGTATTTTTGTCATCATTTAACGACAACTCATTTCCCTTTAACGAAGGTCGCGTATCTTCCTCGAATGGAACGCGCGATTCCATTGGATGACGGCTAATCAATTGGCAATTAAGTGCCACGAGGAAGCTCGGGGGAGCAGTTAACCCCAGTCGACAGCTTACTTACTCCACGGCCTACACTCTGCACGAACCTTAATACCAGGCTGCAAGTCATGCAGCTTCGTGATCTATAAGTCTCGCTTCCTCGTTCCCACACCGTTCAACGTAATGGCCAGTACTTCGATTAATCAATCGACGTGTACAGGAACGCGATGTCGATTCGTTCTTGTTCCGAGCAAGGCTATCGGATTCGATCCTCTCCCCGTTTCCGCTCACCCTGGAATCTAATCCTGTCGAACGCGGTGCGCTGCAACCTTCCTGCATTTCCCATTCATGCGCGCAAATTCCAGCGAAGTATTCATTAATTGCAGAGAGGAACCTTTTGGTATCGTGTTTGCCTGCGAATGATATCATTTCGAGATCGGGGGAGGCACTTATATCGTTCAAATCGTTCTCTATGTGGGAGTTTATGTGACTGGGAACATTTCATGGTCAGTTTGTAGCAAAATTCTTTAACTATGTGCGATATTTTATATTTACGATATAAGTACAGTTTTTGGACTCTTTTTGGAGTAAGAATATTCTACTGTGTCATTTGGCTTTTGGGACCGTCTGGGACACGAGCCATGAGTAGTGAGATACGGTAATTGAAGGACACGGGCGGCGCACAGTGGTATATAAATGGCATTTTTTATCAAATCAGTCTGCAAGGTCGTAATTTTTCAATAAACCTGACACTTTTTTCATTCAAATTCTTCGTAATTAAATTCTCTATCGATCTCTCTGGCCCGAATTTTGAATTTCATTGCTGATTTTTTTATATTTACCGAAATGTAGCGCAGTTTAAGAAGATCAGCAATAGACATTTATTTATGTTTTGATTGAATAATTTTCTTTTTTTAATGGTAGATAATTACGATGAAAATAAAACAGTTTTCAAGTTAACTAAATAATAATAATAAAAAACAAAATTACCCCAAAAATATTTATTCTGTCAATATTAATTGACTGAAATCCGGAGATAGGGTAAATGACCACTAAGTAAAAAAAGACAGGTATTATTAGCTGTCTATCAAAAACGTGATTGGAATTTATGAAACACAACCGTATTTATAGAATTTTTTTAAAATGATATCCAAAGAGGTTGGTCTTCTATTTTTTATTTGTAAATTTATGTATTCTATCGTGCTGCATTCTGCGATATCTTCCCCTGAAAACAGAGCATGAGAGCGTTTTATTCTCGAAATCCGACGAACGTTTTAATTACAGCTACGCGATCAGACACAAGAGTGGTGAATTTTAATGAGGCGGGCCCAGTTTGATATTCAAGAGCATAAACGAATATATCCGAAGACAAGACAATCGCAGAGGCGCACGCGAAGCAAGGTTTAATAACAGAAGTGGAGCTTGCCGAAGTTCCATGCTCGCTCTCTTAATCATTAGTTTCCCGTTGCAAAAGGAAAGGATTCTTTTCGAAACAGCGTACACCGGATCACCGGTTGCCCTTATAGCCGCGAGTGACGAATTAAATTAATATTTATCTGGAGCACAGAGCCATAAAAAATTCCGGCTTGCGGGCCGCCATCTGCATAATTTCAGATTTCACAGATGCCCCCTTTTTTATTTCGGTAAATCCAGCGTCCCGCGTTTTGCGACGCAGGTACGAACAAAGGACCACAGTCGAAGAAAACATTTTCCTGGGGCTATTTGGCAATTACACGGTCGATATGCGAACATCTCGTGCAATTTGATTTAAATAAACCATTGCACGTCACTTCATATGTGCACACTACAGATGTGATCAAGCGAAAGGAATATAATAATATATAGTATTAATTAATATAGAGACCTACTTTGAGTAATATTTTCATAATTTTTTAATTAACTATGGAAGCAATCTTTCCTAAGCAAAACTAATAAGTTCAAGTGATATTACAGTTGGAGCCTCCCCTTAAAAGGATCACTGCTGGAATGTCAGATGTCTTCATCTGACAGATGTACAGTGGTGGACAAAAAATGTTTTCATGCTTGAATAACTAATTTAATACCAAGCTTTACACATCATGTTGATACCACTGTATATTCTGACAACCCCAATCAATGGGTTAAAAATTTTAACATATAATTCCCTTCAGTGTAGATATCTTAATCCTGTTACCATTTACAATTTAAACTTTCTTTTGACCACTACCTTAACACTGATTTAAAGAAAATACAACAGAGCAAAGATACGTGAATATATAAAAAAAGTGTCTTACATAAAAATGCTCTTGACCTGTTAGCTGAGTCATTCCTCTACCAAGTATATTTAAAAGTCCACATTCAAATATAATTACAAGAAAATTAACTTACTTTGCCCACTCTAAATGCCACACATGGCATAATACACTTTCTCCCCTATCGCAGCGAATTAATTTGTCTTACCAACACGGAAGAATTTTCCACTGAGGGAGAAGGGGCGGCTATGGCACCATTACTTAAGATATCAAATTTCTTTTTGAAGAGCATGCAGCTTAATTTATACACAACAAGGTGTACCTCTTAATTTTTAAAAATAACGTATCTTTATATGAAAAAGAAAATCATAAAAATGGCCCCATTTTTCGATCTGTAATGGGTATGTAACCTCTTAACTAGTCTTCGCATTTAAAATGTCCAATGCAAACCACAAAACCCTTCACTGCCTTTCTAAAAGCAACTGACAAACCTGAAAAGTACCCCGACATTTCCACCTTTTGAATCCACATCCGTCTCGTAATATCAGCCATTAACAAGACACATCTCTGAAAGCGACAGTACTTCCGTTCTCCCGTGAGCCCGCCGAGGAAAGCACGCCGCGCATTTGATCCATTTTAACGGGGCGGCGACGACGACAACCGGCTGTCCCCGCGGGATGATTTGTAAGCCTGTAGCAGCAGTGATTCCTCGTTTTCTAATGCCGCGGCTGGGAACCGGGCGATAAATTAACGGCGATACAGGCCGCGATAAAGCCCCGGGAGAACTCGATCGCGGCGGCGCGCGAGAATGAATTGCGGGCGCGTGTTCTTGGTGGAAAACGAAGAAGGATGGGGCGCAGGTGTAAATGCCAATAGGCGTAGGAAACTGGAGAACGCGAATTCGTCTGTAAATCTGCGCGCCGCGGGGTGTCGGCCGCGACGGAACACGAGCGTCCCATATCGATCTGCAATTATAATTTCGACAGGAGACAGAACGCCGCGCGCGGTTGACACTGAGTGAACACGATCCTGAGGATCGGCGAACACGCTGCCTCGTTATTTAGCGTAGGCTGGATTTATCGCGGCGGCCAGCTGTGGAAATTAACTCATTCAGCTGGAGCGTTGTGAAAGACTGGTGCTTTCATCTTACATCTTGATCTATGAGGATTCCTTGCCTCGCTTCATATACTTGTCCTGCCGAGTGTTTAATCGTTCCTGGGAAGTGAGGTAATTGGAACGAGCTGCGTAGGTTTCGCAGATACTCTGCTTTGTGGGAATCTTCGTGGTGAGTTTAACACTAGGAGCTGGTGAAAGGGACAGACGTGATCCTTTAAGTGGATAGTGTAATCTTGATTATTTTCTGCATTGGTAACAAAAAGGTGCTGAACATCGTGTATTCTATTCTTCCGGGAATTCGTTTATTACAGTAACGAAAAATTGGGATAACTTTAGGAGATGATTTTACACCTTCAGAGTAAATTTCCGCGGGATAAAGAATTGATCATTACATACTCCAAGAGGGTTTAATTTCACTAAAATTAAAATCAGAATTTTCGGGTGGGGAACGTTTGTCAGTCGCAGATTCTTCTGTGTATCTTTTAGCTTTAAGTCTATTGTTTTGTGGTTCGTATCAGTAGGAATGCTGAAGCCGGGAATCCGACTGGAAGCTAAGCTAACCTGTGCTATGTTAAGTTTGAAAAAATTAGCTTCAATCATCCTTATCGAACCGCATCCACCAAAAGCTAAGCTAAGCTAAATGTTTTTTATGTTTCATAGCACAGCCAGACGTAGCATAGCATAGCTTAGCTCAGCTTCCAGGTGGATCCTTTGCTTTAACCTCGCCCATTCACGACTTAATTCATTTTTTATATTGCGAGGTAATAAGGTACCTTATCCCTTATTCTATTAAGCCTCTGAATTGGTGAACATTCAATTTAGGAGCTTCTTCTTCACTGTCCATTGGACCCAGAATTTTCACTCAGGAGGCCCAGATATGGTCATTGATCAGCCTCGTTCGTCGTCGTCGATGCATGACCGTGCCAGGACCACCAACGTTTCCTTCTTTTTCTCGGTGAAATCGATTCGAAGCGTCCGCCGGCGATTTTCACGGACCTCGTGCTGACACCGTGGGAGAAATAATCCGTGTGTTGTCACGGGTTCGTTGCCTTCGTTACCGTGATTCCGTTCCTGTGGAATCGGTAAACCGAGGCTGATCGTCACGGTGCGTACTTGTGCCGTGACAATCGCGATTCCCCGAGGTGGTCCAGGCTCGTTGCGAGATTTCCGGTCGATCCGTTTCGTGGCATCCTTAATTGAAACGCTTAAACGGCGACCTGGTTTCTGGGAACTTATAACACGAGGTCGAAATATAAATATCAAAGGATTTTAAGCGATTTTATTAAGGGGGGAATCCTATTCTTTGGACTAAAAACATAGCAAAATTAGCAATTTTTTTTTAAGAAACCAGCGATTCGATTCATTTGAAATTTGGATCATGCTTTGATGCATCTTTGAGGAAGCTACAGTTTTTTTTTCATTAATTTTTAACCATAAATATAGTAGTTATGCATGTTCGACCATCACGCCGCGCAAAATTCGCCGGCCATTGGTGTGCATGATATTTATCTACCTACCAGGATATCTGAAAAAGAAAAATAAAACGGCCTTTTATTTTATACATATGTACCTTGAAATCGATGAACCAGCAAGAAACAAAAAAATGTATTGAGCAGTGTGGAGAGTTTTCAAACCGAAAAGTCTGAACCTTTAATTTTTGCAATCCAATTTTGCGCCAATTTTCTTATCTAACAAAAGAAGTATAGAACTTAGCGGTGTTCGGGTTCATAAAATTGAAGCTACATATGTACAAAGTAAAACGCCGTTTCATTTTTCTGTTTCAGATTACCTGGAAGGTAAATATCATGCACACCAACGGACGACGAGTTTTGCGCGGCGGGATGCATAACTCCTATATTTACTATTAAAAATGAATATAAAAAAAAATGCAACTTCTTCAATGACACATTAAAACATGGTCAAAATTTCAGCTGAATCGAAATGCTAGTTTCTTAAAAAAAATTCCTAAATTTTGCTACGTTGTTAGCCCATAACATAGGATTCCCCCCTTAAGGGATCTCGATGATATCGTGCTTGGCAGAATTTGTTGGAGCCTGAGCAAAGGTTGATATCAACGCTGTCTTGTGTGTGGTGGGCAGACGATGTCCCAGACTCTGTTTTATTATTAGTAGTATTATTATCATCATTAAACGGTTAGTCAGCCTGTGGTTACAACGAAGGAAAAGCGAAGTTATAAGCTATAAAAGTGTTATAAGATACGGGCAGTGTCACGCAACGCATCAATAAATAATTTTTCTTTTGAAGGAGATAGTAGAGTTGTGCGAGAAAAAGTCTATCTTGTGACCGACACTATTATTTACGAAGACTTTCTTAGAGAGAAAAGTGGAAATTGCCTAAATATTCTAGGTGAAGCATTAAGCTTGAAAAATTCTAATAAATCAGAAGATTCAATGAAATTATTCACGTTTCGGTATAAAAGTAGCAATTCTTGAACAGAAGTAAACGGAATGCTGATTCTTTGATAAATTCCTGGTCTTCAAACTGACTACCTCTTCTTATATTAAACGATTTTATTTTCATTCTAAAAAGGAAACCTTATAACTAGAGACACTATAATCTCTACTTATAACAAGCCCTCTATCGATTTTAAGCGGGCCCTAAGGTAAATGGCCAGTGGTGAAACAGTTAAGGAAGCAGTTGAGATTATTGCAATTTCTTTTATATTTAAATAGTATAAAATTCTAACTAAATATAATTATTCGAAAGCGTAAAATTTCTACTTTCAGATAACGTAACAAGAATCTACATTTGTTAAAGGAAAAGTTTTAAATTAATTAAAACATGTTTCATAGCGTGTCCCAGTCATTACTTATCAGTGTCCCAATTATTGAATATATATTTAATTTAACTATTTCTATCAGTTAATGAAAAGAAATCAATATGGTAATATTTTGGGGTAATAAAAACATTTTATTTATAATAAATTTGTGTTAAATTTTCGCCATGAAAAAATGATTAAAAGTATATTATACAATTTTAGGTTATCCTAATATTATGACGAGTTTAAGATTAATTATCCCTATAATTCTAAAACAGTATTATATTTTTGTCTAGTTATTATTAACGTAAATATATAGGATACAAAAAAATACTTACTTTGGTACAATAAATGTTAATAATTTTAAAACTTCACTGAATACTGGCGTCTGTACCAGTGTTTAAATAACCATTAAACACACATTTAATAACTGGTCCGTGTCATGTTATCGTGTACTAGCGGACAAACGCATCAATTTCAATATTAAAAACAAAAAATTATTAAGAGATCCAATTAATTTTCAATTCTTCAATATATAATAAATCCAAAACAACTGTACTATTTAAAAAATTGTAAAATAATAATGAATTACAACCTTAACAAAAATATTCTCTGGCTTGCTTGAGCCCATTAGGTAAGAAGCGAGATTCAAACTGTTGAAGCTTTACTGTACAATAATATTTTTGCATGATATAACCATTCAGTTATATAAGCTTATAATTGTATCTATATAAAGCTAATACATTTTGCAATTATATTTCGAACAGTTTAAGGGTTGCAAATTAGTAAAACTGTTATTATTAATCAAATTTCATCTCAAGTTTTAATTATTCGGCCTTGTTCAAGTACTGGGCCATTTACCTTACACAATGAGATTTGTCTTGAAACATGTCTCGATTCAGGTCTCTCTGTCTTCTTCTCTCCACCTTGCCAGCACGAGACAGAGAGACCTGTCTCGAGACATGTCTGAAGACAAGTCTCATCGTGTAGGGTCCGCTTTACAAACAAATAAATGATGGCATTTGTTTCAACCACTAACAATCATCATGTTTTCGCTTTAGTAACGATCGAACATAAATCTCAGTACTCTCCGTGAAGGAACTTGAAAAATTAATTACATTCCTCCACAGTTTTGTATTCTGTTGATAACATACTGTCCTACTGATTCGTAAATATAATCGAGTCCTCGTCCCTTCGAATACACACCAATTATCAATTGCATTTAGAGATTCTGCGCGCAGGCCAGTCGCAATTTTCTCAGAATTCAATCGCGACCATCAATTGCGAACAGCGGCCCGTAGAAACGCTCGTTCCTTTTGTGCCCCGGAGGATGGCACTCTATTGTATCCGGTCTCCTTCCACGTTATATCACCGGGTACAGAGCCGAACGAGTCCTACATCGCATAAAGTCACGTCCACAGGCCACCCGCCTGTTCGTCGGGCCAACTGCTGCCCACTCGTGCTCAGCGGACCGAGTCGTGACTTTAAGCTCGCGAAAAGTTCATGCCGGTCAACGAATCGACCCCGTTCCTCGACAAAACGCGCGATTGCGTTCCGCGTGAAATGCTGTCGGCTGCAATCTCCGGTCGAACTCTGTCGAGCGGACGAGTCTAAATGTCTTGAGGACGGTAGGAAGATATATATCGCCGGTTCTAGGTGGTGCTGGGTTGAGGAGTTCAGTGGGAATCGTTGCAAGCGGATTTCCAATCACTCGGAGCACTTTATTGCTAAATTTTCAACCACTGTTTGGAGTTATCGTAGACGAAATGCAGTGGAGTTAATAACATAGTTGGAAATGCATGTATTCATGAGAAGAAGTTTTACCCAAGAAGTTACTCTGCAACGAAGTTGTGTTAGGGGAAGTTGAAGCTTTGGGAGCAGCAAAGTTCCTGGAGTTTAGTTTCTTTTGTTAAAAAAGTGAATGCAACTGGAATTGTAATTATAGTTGAAGAAGCAGGTCCAGTGGGTGGTGGATTTTCTATTTAGTAATTCCACAAGTGTTTTCAAAGTTCCACTGTAACGAAGTTATCTATTAAACTTCAAAGACAAGAAGCGCAAAGCTGCAGGGACACAGTTGCACTGATAAAGAAGCAAATGAGGAACACGGGATCGAAAATCAAGAAATACTACAGCAATCTACCAGAGTTGGGAATTAACAGAATAATACATTATTTAAATAACGGATGAAATAAAAGTTCCTTTTTACTTTAGATTATTTGACACAAAGTTAACTTTCTGATTCGATAATATTTTTCTTAACTTGTATTCGTTATTCGAAATTTTTCAACTAAAATAAAACTTTTGCCTATCTCTGCAATCTACACGTTATCTACCACTCATTCTCGGAAGGAAGACGGCGCAGGTGCAGCTAAGCCTTCAAACGCATTAGCTCCCCCGGAACAGATCCGTGAGCCAGCGTGTCACAGTTTCGCCAGAATCACTTATACGAGATTATCACCGCCGGGACCGTTGCGAGTACCAAAAAGAAGTCGCGGCGACGTCCGCGTGGAAATATATTCACCCCTAAAATTTCAATATACGAACGGCTTGCGTTATGAGGCGCACCAGCCACGAGAGAATGTAGGCTTGGAATAAAACGAGCGCAGGCGGTGGTTGGGGCTTGGAACGATGGCCCCCAAGACTACGAGCCTCGGGGACCAGAACGATCGAACCCGGCCCGGGGATTTCTTTTTTGCAGATTCCGCGTTGCGTGCCCATAATGTCCCACTGGCTGTCTTCGTACGTGTATGTCGAGCAATTTCGGGGTCCCGGCGTCGTTCGTCGGGCAGTCCCAGCGTGAACTCGTCTTCCCTGGATTTTTGGTCCAGCTCGGGGGAAAGGGAGGGCCCGTGGGGCCATAACCTGACGAATTAATCGCGGACGTACGCGACCGTATCTTGGCGCGGACGTGGGACGACCTTTTTTCGCCCGTCGTCTTGTTAGCGTAACCCCGCATAATGAGGCGTAAATTGGCCACGGATCCTTTCGACGACCGAACTTCACCCCAGTGGCGTAGCTGCTGGAGGAACTCCGCGGATGACATTTTTCTAACGCGCGTGCTGGGTGGTGTGACGATTTTCGAACTCGGGGGGGCAGGGTGGGGGGTGGATTGGAGGGATTCTTGGAATGATTACGTTGATATCATTCAAATGTAAGTGAATATCAAATTGACGAATTTTAGTTTGGTTCTTTCATTTTGATGCTGTAGTGTATAGTATTTTGCTAGAAATTGTGCTGCATGCAGGTGTTCTATTATATAGTGTTCTATTATATAGTTTACTTCTATTATAGGTGCTATTGATTTCTGCTTCAAGTTATTTGGATTTCGATGTCAAGGAAGCTTGGCTTGGTCTTCTTTCTCTCTTACTAAGGTAGTTGCCCCAGTTGTCGATCAAGTCCCAGTTCTCGATCATTTTCACAAATATTATGATTTTATAGCATTTTTAACAATATTTTTATAATAAAAATGACGTTTTTTAAATGTAAAATTGTATATGAATTATTATCATAAGTTTTAAAAAATGATAATAATTCCAACCATGAAAAGAGAAAGAATGATCCGAAAAAACAAAATAACAGTACAATTTAAGGAATTAGAATTGAGGCTAAAAGCAAATAAAGCCAAAGAAAAAATGTTGGTAGTTCAATCAAAAAAAGGAACACCTGAGGAAAAATAAATATCATGTGAACAAATAAACAACTTAAAACAAAAAGTTCAGGAAGATTTACAGCTGAAAGAACACTTGGGACAAATGAAACAATATTTTATTGCAGAACAAAAAGTCATAAATGGTGTTCAAAATAATATTAAACAACCTTTAAAAAAGAATGAACAAAAAGATGGAAATTAAGCCTTATTATTACTATTTATTAGTAAATTTAAATAAAACTTTATGTGTTGAACATGTTTTGTACGTTTATACAAGTATTTTATAAAAAATTATATTTTTGTTCCACTTAAGTAATTAATAAATACTGAATTATTAAAATTTATAAGATAATTTAATGAGATAAATTATTTATAAATGTTTTGGAAGGATTTTTTCCCCGTTTTCGTACTTTAAGTTTTCTTTATAACCTCTCTTTTCTTGATCGACTACTAGAGCAATTACTGATCGACAACTAGTTCCGACCGTAATATAGCGATCGACATCTGGGGCATCGACATTTTTATTCTCAATTATAATTTCCACATTCAAATATATATAGAGTCTAATTTTTTACTTTGCTATTATCTATATAAATGTTAAAATTAACTGCTAAAAGAAAAAAAATTAATTTTGGTCCATTTAGATCAATTTTTTCATTAAAAACATTTCGACCTCCTACTAACTGATCGACAACTGGTGCAATTACCTTATACTGACGTAGGGGAGACCGGGGCAAAGTGAACCTCGGGGTAAAATGAGCTTCCTTAATTTATTCTTTAACAATAGAATATATTTACAGATTTTGGTGACGTAATAAATGTGTGTAATATCACAATGATAATTATGCACATTCAGATATCGAAAAATAAAAATTTATTTAAAAAATTAAAAATGAAGTTTTAGAGACTTCCGATTGGTTTTCTTTTCAATTTAGCTTTTTGGATAAATGTGTCTTAAATGTGTTATTTTAACTCCAATTTTTTTCTGCGTGTTTGTAAGAAGCTTATAAACATACATGTACACACGTTTAAGAAAACATTAATCCTAACATTATTAAATAATTAATTTTATACTGAGTACATGTTCGGGATAAAGTGACCGGGGTAAATTGAGCTGCAAATGGCTGCTAAGAACCAATGCCCAAGTGATGTGCGCAATATAATAACCTGTCAGCTGGCTAGAAAGTCACGCGGCGTGGTGGAACAGAAACTAACCACAAAAAAGTTTCCATAGTTTTTGAGAACCACCGTGCAAAAAAGCCAGAAGCTGCCGTGCCACACGTCATTCCAGCGCAAGGGGTTAATATTTACCTATAGTCGAATTAAAGTTCTTATTTTGTGGCACCTCCCTTTACCCCGGATAGGAGTTCAGTTTACCCCATACATAATTTCTTTCAAGTTGAATTTTAATATACTCTAAGTTTATTTAAGTATTGTTATTCGTGATTTATCAATAGTAATGTTTTAATTATATTATAAATCCATTTCCAAACATTTTTATTGAAAGTGAAAAATTTTATTCGACTTCAAACTTGTTTCATGTCACTTTGTCCCGGCCTCCCCTATCTTCTGAATATCGTGTATTGAAGTGATACAGGTAGAAAACATTTATCTATCAAGAATTGTTAATTGATACAGTAACTTTGTAAAGTGATGGCACAAGTTTCCTTATTTTTGCGAACTGTGGAATGATTGGACGTCATTGGATTCCTAGGAAGGATCTCAGCAGACGTTCATCTTGGCTTCCCCCATTCCCCTGTCATTGGTGTTTCCAGGCTTAAACAGTTTGTGGCCGATGCGATGTTGAAACAGTTCATCCTCACCTTATTATTTCCTCACTGTTCCTTCACACTTAAATTCTTCCACTTCGGAAACACGGAAACCTCCGATTCCTAAGCACGAATTTGAAGATTAGTTCGCGCTGCGTGTTAATCGGTCCGGTCTGATCGGGGGAAGCAAAGTAAATTATACAACGTAACATTTCCTGGCGTGAAAGATCAAGGCGCGGCGCGAAAGTTGCTCAGATTATCCAATTTCGCCGATTTATAACGAGACAAACGAGGTTGCCGTGTGCCAGATGTCACGGGACAACGTGGCGATCGGGCGAAGGAGGCGGCGAAACTTTGATGCAAACTTGCCTCGAGTGTTTCTCGTGTCACGCACGTGCTCCAGGGATTTTTTTAACACGAATGCCTTCTTCTCTGAAGCGTCGAAAGTCGGCTACAGTGTCGTACAAGGAACCCGAGCATCAAGAATACCATTCACAAATACCTGAACTCTAAATCCACTTTGCCCATTTCCATCTTCGTTGTTTATTAGGTCAACGTTTATTATGTCTATTCCATAGCAATTTTTATATATTCTGGTTCTAGGCTACTCTTCCTCGTTCCTGGGTCACGGAAATTGTTAGCCTTCTGTTTTGGAAGTTTTCTAGAATGGTTCAGTCGCGATCTCGTCGCGTTGATGCATGTGAGTCTCAAGAACATTGAAAATGATTTCAGAGAATCGTCTGCGGAGGATAACACGAGTCACAAATTAACCCACCACCTCTCGCGTGATTCGGACGTTACCTTAATGGCCGATTGGTCACGCACCACGGACGTGCCACGACACACGATTTATAATCCCACGTCTTAATCGTAACCTGCAAATTATCACTTTAGCCGTTGAATATCTGCCCTGGACAATGGGCTTAATTCGTTGCAACGTGTTCCCTCGTTCTCGCCGGTCGCAGTCTGTGTTCCTCGCACGGAAACGATCGCTTCGGGTGGTACTCCGGCCCACACGAGCACGAAACCGTGGAACCTCGCTCGAAAAAAAAATCTGCGAATGCTGAGCCTCTTCTTGGAAGCTTGCACCTATTCGGAACGAAAGAATTAAGCAACAATTAAGAAACAAGCGATAGGTAGTGGTACAGCATATTTTGTGTTCGTAAAACAATTAATTCCAAATAATTAACTATCAAATCAAAAAGATATTTAAAATTGGCTCACAAATTACATTCCTCATATTCTGTGATGCCAATTTTAAAATTCAATTATGCATTATGCATCGAGCACAATAATCAGCAGGTGAAAGGTTTAAGTTCAGCTCTGTGCTCGACTGCCTCGAGGTTGATACGCCACAATAGACTAATAAATAACGTCAATAAGGTTCCCAAAATGCGAGTGTCTACTGCACAGTGTTCCACTAATTCCCCATACATCATGGTAGCCTGTAATCATCACTTCGAACGCTGATTCCACGAAAGGTTTCCGATATCGGAAATAGGCTGGCCTTCATAGAATCAAAGGTGGTATGTCGGTGCCCGGAGCAAGAACCTGCAGCAGCAACAAGTAACCTGGCAAGACGTTGGCTACCCTATGCATACAGAATGCTGCTACCAACCTGCCTCGGAGGAATAATTTATTATGTGATCTAATTTAAAGCCACCGGTGATATATGATGGTACCCTGGGAACTTTACGAATCGTCGACTTACCCGCCAGGCATTCAATCTTTCGATTGACTGCATTCGTTTTGGCGCTCTAACCTTGGTGTCTACTGCTCGCTCAAACCTGCATTGTCCACTTATTTGTTCGAACGAATGAAACACCTTGAGGTGCAAGAATAACACAGAGGAGAGAGCACATCTTCTTTAGTTATACTGTAATGTACCTACTTACCCTCCGACTTTCTCCGCGAATATCCATCATACCAAACAGTCAAACGCTACATAATCGTAAACACTGTATCATCCCTGTCAGCCCTAGACATCCTAGCCACTGCGTCATCTTACCAACGTCCTGCACTCCTGCCCTATCCCGTCGTGCTCTTACTTTGCGAAACCCTTAAAAACCCATTACATTTCCTCAGTCTTGCCTATTATTATTCTGAAAGTCACCGGACTCAGTCATAGACATTCAGATCCAACGTTGTATAAGCCTTCACTTACAATTACTTAGTTAAAATGCCATATCTAGCATTTCGAAACAACCGAGAAAACTGATGTTTTCTCATTTTCTTTATGCCGTTCTCGTTTTTCTTCATTTAATTTAAAAAATATAGTCATTATTTCGCAACAGCCTGGTATAATCTTTTTTAATTTAAATGTTTCGGATAGGAAATTAGACTGTTCCTAGATCTCTGCGAAGCACGTAGGGTTTCCTAACTTCACTTGAAAATATTTCAACACATCTTGGCAAATGAACAAATGCTATATAGGACATTTTAACTAAGGAGAGCAGAGTAGCTGGTAAGAAAAATGGGAAATTGTAGTTGAAAGGTTCTCAGGGAATTTGATGGAAGATTAAACCACATAATGGTACACACAGTATAAACTTGTGCAATCACTGATGTTAGAATACTGTGGTACCACACAGTGGTCTGCTATTAAAGTAACTTAAGGGGACCTTCCGGTCTAGAGCCCAAAAAAATAGGTGATATTTAGGAATTAATTAAAGGAAAACTACTATATATAATTTAATGGGACTTTTTACATTGTATTAAGGATGTCTTAAATTATAGAAATATATTTTTTGTTTTATAATTAATCATTGCAGACGGCCCTGGGGAATCGTTAAAGTCGAGGCGTCAAAAAATTGATCCAAATCGGTGGGACCTGTATCTCCAAAAGTTATTATCCGATTCAACTGAAACCTTTTTTATTTTGAAGATTATTCCTCTGGCTAGGGGGGGGGGGCTAGAAAAAATTACCAAAAT
Organism: Andrena bucephala; assembly: GCA_947577245.1. Classification (NCBI taxonomy): domain Eukaryota; kingdom Metazoa; phylum Arthropoda; class Insecta; order Hymenoptera; family Andrenidae; genus Andrena; species Andrena bucephala. Next base: position 44,623,475 of record OX387715.1, on the reverse strand, counting down.
GACATTTTTTTAAAAAATAACGACACTTCAAGTTTGAAATCACTTTTCCCTATATTTTTCGTCCTTTCAACGCCTTTGAAAATTATAAATTTTCAATTTTTTGTAATTTTTTCTAGTTCTCCCCCTAGCCAGAAGTATATTCTTCAAAATAAAAAAGTTTCAGTCGAATCGGATACTAACTTTTGGAGATACATTTCTCATCGTTTTGAGAACACTGTTTCGAGAAAAACGCGTTTAAAGGTTTACGTGAGCGCCGAGTGGCCGGTTGTTGCCCATGCATTTGCCGCTACTCAAATGCCTATAACTTCGGGAATCTTTCGAATTTCAACAAATTCTTTTAAACACGTATTCCTAAAAGATTGAACATTCGAAAAATGAAATAATAAAAAAAATCGACTTTTAGACCGGAAGGTCCCCTTAACCCATCAAACTTTCTATCCATCCCCACCATAATCAATCCATATCAACTCCTTCTTCTGTCCTCTGCATATCTGCGCCATCTCAAAGCAGAAGCAAATAGATGCTGCAAACAGTATTACAAGCTCCGGTCACTGTATATCCTCTCACGGCCTCGTAAGCATCGATATCAATTTGTACAGTGCTGCTTGTAATCGAAGGTGGGAAGGGCGAAAAAAATCAAGCAAACCGGAATTCGCCATGTGTGGCTCTCCAGCATTACTCTCGCGAGGCATACGGCCGATACGTTTCCCCGCAGCGGATCGGTGCCTTTTTTCATCGGTTTTGCCGCGTGCGCGCTCACGTCGGCCCTGTTACCGGATTTTTCGAGTTCCGACTAATTACGGCGCTGTAAAGACTGCCCTTGGAAAATTTATGTTGCTCGTTCGGTCCAAGGGGGATGCTCCCTTCAGCCGAAACAGCTCAGGTGCGCGGGGCAATTACGCAACGTTTCCGTCCACGTCGCCGGCGGAATGCGCCAGCCAAATACAAGAGCCTTCTTTCCTGCGGCCATAGTTACGTCTTCATGTACGAATTTGCCGGGGCTGGCTGCAAATTTCCAGGCTACTCACCGATTCGTTCATGAATTTCCGTACCCCGTGTTTATGTGGCTTCCACGACGAGATAGAGGGGTGCTTGTGATCAGTTCCAGGAAATAAAAGCAACAACAAACGTCGATACTTCGATACTCGTTAGAAAAATTACACGTTCTTAAGAATCCTTTGGGGACTGGTACCTCTGTACTTCCATCGCACCACCATCAAATCTGGGTGTTTAAATCTGAGATTATCTTAGGGGTGCAGAACACTTCAATTTAAAAATTTTGCATGAATCTTCTGAGTCTTCTTTACCATACTGCATAAAATATTGAGTTAGGTTGATGGTTATTAAACTAATGCAAGCATGGCAGGTAAACTGCTGACAAAGACTCATGCTCCTCTTCTTTAATAACCAATTGATATCTAGATTACCTCACGCAACTCCACGTTGCCAAAAGGAGTCGCATTACTCTCAGACAATCTAACGACACAAGGAATGCCTGAAACTCAAGCTGTCAGTATAAATCCTAATAAATTTCCAACTAATGAAAACATAGTTATCGTCGGTTCTAAAACCTACGTTATAACCTTCCCCCTTGCCGCTACCCCGCCAGACGAGCTGACAGGGGGAGGATAAAAGTTCAATAAAAATATCACGAAGATCGCCACGCCGAGGGTTCTCTAATCGTGCAGTCTCTGGACAGGCGTGCAAGGTAATTTGCCTGGAACGGTTAGTAGGTCGAAGCCCCACGGATCGGCAGAGTTAAAAAGTAATTTTACGCACTGTTTACACTGGCCTCGGTGCGCAACGAAGCACCAGGAGTTGCGTACCGAAGATCCAAGAAGCTATCAACGTAAATCAATAACGGGAGCACTTTGGCGGCGCATCGGCCAGCTGCTGCCTCGGCTCGGCCTGGCATTCCATTGGCTATTGCTTCTTCGAGGCTTCTACTTTACAAGGAATCATATCGACGACGCTGTAAATAATAATCACGTGTAACTACAGGGTTCGACTTTGTGGCCCTTATACTTTCACCAATTAACTGGCATTCGACGGGACACGCTAAACCCTTGTTCGGTGCACGCCGATGATCCCCTGACAATGGACCGGGCCACGGAGTAACCGAGTTTTTAGTCATCGTCGGTATTTCAGCGGCATTCGAGCCAGTTGGCTTCATTATGCATGCGTTTTTCTGAGAGAAAAGCTACGGGGGCGATAATTTGGTAGGCACGATGAGGCGAAGTATTAAATTGTTGAAAATTGTGTTACTTGAGAGTGGTGTTTATGGAATGTACATGTTCTTATTTCAAAATTATTTAATATTCTTAAAGGCCCTTTTGGTAATGGGTCAGCTCTTTATGTAATCAAGTTTTGGTAATTTAATGGGTTTGAAAATTGGGTGAAATAAGTATCTAATATAATTTCAAGTGCGTGTGAATTGGACTTGTTTGGGTCTCCCTATTCCTCAAGTTCACTTAAAAATTTTATTCCTTATTGTATTCCTGGTAACAAAGTGAAGTGCATCATGATGCGACATTAAACCACAAATACTGTGACACAAACTCGACAGAGTAAAATCGCGACTTCCAAACCAGATTGCATTAATTTTATCCTCAACATCAAGAATGGTGCGCAACAAGAGCACGCGAACCCTGTCTTCTTTTCAACCAAAAAAGAAGAAGAAGAATAAGAAAAACGAAACAGAAAGAGATAAAGGCAAAGGGGAGGTAAGCATTGAAAAGCTGATATTGAAATTACGTTAATCGATAGCCATAAAGCATAACTCGGGACATACAAGTGTGACGCTGAGCGTAATTTATCTTGCGCATCCGCGAGAATATATTCAGTGATTTCGCATGCTGGTTCTCACGTCCAGCTGCGCAAAGAACGGCGGCAAACGAGATCGGGCAAAAATGATTTAGCTTCGACAGTCGGTGCCCGGCACGATAAATTGTGGCTCGATTTTCTTGTAACAGCAATCATAACTCGCGATAAAATACGAGACTTTTTATCGTTCAGCTTTTGACGTCGGCGAACATGCACACGCCTGGCTAACCCTTTGCAAAAAACGCTCCCGTCCTTTTTTTCTTCCCCCGTTCCCTCGCATTCCTAGCCTGCATCCTCGCCGAACGACGAAATTATCCCTCTCCCCCGTATCGAAATTTCAACAAGTGTCCGCGTAATGGCACCGTGTTTACGACTCTCTCACGAAAGTGTCGGTACGCGGCTACAGACAGTACGGCGTCGGGCATTAAAATTCCTGGCGATCGCGATGGAACGGAGGGGGCAAGTTAGAAATCGGCAATGCCGTCGAGCGTTCGATCCCGTGGAGGCGCGAACGACCCCTTTCCGCGGCGCTTATTGACAGGAACGGCGTGTCGTTACAGCGTGTCCGACGCGTAAGGTGGCCGCCGCGGATCCGGCGATAAAATCAGCAAGCAACCCGCGATCACGCGTGTGTCACATAAAGATGCTAATACTATGGCATTACCGTGTCCGCCGAGGCTATCGGTTGCTGTGTTTAAAAGCCGTCATTACTCTCTGACAGGAGCCACCGAGGAGTCGATAACGCGGCGAGATTATCGCCGTTTTACGAAAATTCCTGTTCGCACGTAACCACAGCTGTCGCGGACAAATCAAACAGCCCGCGCAAATGACGTGGAATTATCCCGTCTGTTAAGTGTACATCCCAGCTGAGGCGAGGATGGAGGGAACGCGAGGACTGGAGATGAGTGGATTTGAGTGTGGAGGAATTGTAGTGATAAGTGATAAGTGTTAAGTCACAAGTCACAAGCCATAAGTCATAAGTCATAAGTCATAAGTCATACTCATAAGTCATAAGTCATAAGTCATACTCATAAGTCATAAGTCATGAGTCATGAGTCATGGGTCATGAGTCACGAGTCACGAGTCATGAGTCATAAGTCATATGTATATCATAAGTCATATATCTTAAGTGATAAGTGATAAATCATAAGTCATAAGTCATATATCATAAGTGATTAGTCATATATCATAAGTCATAAGTCATATATCATAAGTCATAAGTCATATATCATAAGTCATAAGTCATATATCATAAGTCATAAGTCATATATCATAATTGATAAGTCATAAGTCATGTGTCATGAGTCATGAGTCATGAGTGATAAATTTGATCTGGTAATTATTTAATCGCGATTGTACCAATGAATATTCTGCATACTGGTGTAACTCGCGATGTGATATGAAAGAGGGGACCCAACACAGAGCTTCATCCTGTGGATTGCAATACTTCATGCAGAATTCAGAAGAAGAGATCTAACAGAGAGCTGACACTCTGCAAGAGTCATCTTCGTGAAAGATCTTGTCACCATTCTGAGGCGAAAACCTAAATATCCTAAATGGTTTAAAATCGGGGATGATGATGCACGCAACTGGACCTCCTTTTTTCGTCTTTCTACCGCGACGCTGCTGCGAGCGCGCGTCACACGTGCTTCTGTCTACTATCGCGACGAAGAGCGACCGAGGGGGGTGAAAGTATGAAGGAGGCGTGCTGGCCAGCAAACGAGCGTCCCCGCGAAAAGAGCCGTTCCGGGGATAATTGTCTTCCACGTGTATTGTGAGTTTAAGGAATTTTTTAATTAATCCCGGGGCTGGTTGAAACGCGTGGAAGGTACGAAGGGCCTTCTTGCAGCATCATGGAGCGATCGAGGGCAGCTTGTAAGGGGCCTCCTCCGCCGCGTATTGGTGAACAGTGGGCCCAGTGTAGGCGGAGGAGGGCCTGTTGCCTCGGTAGAAACGAGAAGAAAGAGAGAAGGAGCAAAAGGAGCACGACGACAAGCACGGGGCTGGGGTGGTGGAACCGAGAGAGGCTTAATTAATGAGACGTACGCGGCAGCTGCAGATACCAAGATGCATTGTAAATACACCATCCCCAGAAAAACTATTGTCCCCGAACGAGATTTATACCTGTCCCAATTACACACGCGTCGGCCTGTCCAATTTTTTTCGTCCACCCGGACAATTCGTTGAGCGCGCCCCTTTTTTGCATCAGGCCCCCGCTCGATAACGTTCGGCCAGCTCCCTGGGCCCGATTGTTATAGCCTAGCGCACGCGAGCCAACAAATGTCCGGCCAGGGACTCATAAAGCTCACCCACGCAATGATACTCTTCACCATCAGCGTTTTATCAATCGAGCCGTGCACACGGCGCACCCCTGCGTTTGCTCGCAATTTGTTCCTCGGAGGATATTGGGTAATGACCGCCCGCCAGTCGCCACGAAACAGGTGTCGAGCACATCTACCGCCTCTGGGACTTAAATATCGCTGGACATAACGGAAAGGACGAACGCTGCTTAAGTCGATAGACATTGCGTGCGTGAAATCGTTCACCAAACGATGGCGCGAATGTTCTTTCTCCCGATTCTTCGGTTTCGTCGCGAGGACCGCTTTGGAGGATGTTGTGAGCTTATCTGGAAGCGAGACCGCGGTGGGTCTTGGGCCCTGGGACTCATGTTGACAGATAATTTGGAATCTTTGGTGCTACGTTTCTTGAAATTGAAGATGCGGGATTTGTGCGACAACCTTGCAGTATTCGTTTACACTTTGGATCGCGAGCTGTTAGCAGTGGGGCATCACTGGATTGTTTACCTCCAGTAGTGTGCCAGTTTCTAAACATGGTATCTCCAACATGTGGGTAAATGACAATTGCTGATGAGTTGATTTAGCTAAGTGACGATCATCAACTGCGTGCTCAGTGACGTGGATTTGAAGGCGATTGGAAAGGTGGAAGGTGAATGTAATCTGTAAATCTGACGGACGACCTGCAGTCTATGCAGAAGTATTTACTCGGACAATGAAAGGGACGCAGCAGATCGAGAGTGTTGGACGAATGCAGACACGTGGTCAGGCAACATTACAACGAAACCGAAAGAACTTGTTAATCCCGTTCAACGCGGCCGGAGCCCAGAGCAAATTCGAGATTAAATTCATCAAAATCCAATTCTGAGCGAGTCCCCTTCAGGCTGCATTGCGAATGAATAATGCATAAGTAGCGTGCAACGTCCTGTCCTGCTCCTCTCCTCATCATTCACCGTGGGTCATCTTGACGTCGACTGATTAGACTTAGCGGGATGCTTTTAGGAGCACTCCGGCGTCAGCTTCGCGAGGGTGTTCGTAACAGAAGAAACAGGACCAGTGGGAGTTGGGGTGTCTACGAAAAAGCATTAGCCTCGGAATGGGATCAACGAATCGGAGGTAGATTCGAAGTGAATGATTGTAATTACGAAACGGTAGCGAACCTGCGAATCGAGTCGCCTGGGGGTCGAGCGGGGAAAGCAGATGCTTTTCTAAGAGGGACTTCGTCCTCGGGCGGGAGTCTGCAATTCGGAAGTTAACCACGCTGACTGCAGACTGCTTGCATCTTGTGCAGCTTGCGCGTGGCGAACGGAGCGATGGGCCTTTTTGGAATATTAAAAAGAAATTAAGCTGCCCTCGTCTTGTGCATTGCTGAGCTCTCTCTCTGCGTCTCTCGAATACATTCCATAGACCCATTTGGGATGCTTCTCTGATACCTTGCTAATCATAGCGAATACTCTATGCTCATATCTTCTGGAACATACTTTCGTTGCATAGGGTACTTTTAAAGTATTGTTAGAGTAAATGCTGAAATATACTGTTTTCCTGTCCCAATCTTTGCAATCATGGTGGCATAATATCTATAACTTGACAAAAGCTTCTGTCACAAATGTATCGTCTTTAATTCCAAGTATCCATTCTCCGTTTGTGAAATGCAGCCCCTAAAAGCTTCAACAAATAGAGACACGTCGGAAAGTGGCATACTCTGTCGTCAAACAAGCCAATTCATCCGAACGAGGACTCAGGAAGCTGAGATACCATCATTTCCACGACCCGTAATTGACGTAGCACGCGTCCATCGGGAATTATCGGGCATGGGCGCCCGTGGACGCGGCGGAAGGCGAGGGCGCTCGCTTTCGTGGAAGATCAAGGCGAGTGGGTGCCTGCTGCCTTTCCTCTTCTTCCGCCCCGAAAGCCGAATCAGCGTTGGATTGTATGCAAATTGCGGTAGCGGCTACTTGAGCCGGCGCATTTAAACGGGGGAAGGGCAGCAGCTCGTTTCTGCCCTGGCAGAGGCCCGCGGTGTCCCTGAATAAAACATCTCGCGAGGAATTCCAGGCCTCGGACGAGGGCGGAGAAAGAAGGACGAAGACGCTCGCGGCCTCTCCTCCGCTTCTCCCCGAGTTGTTAAGTACACGTCGCACCAGCTGATGCTAATTAAAATGAGACTCACTTTGGCTGCTCGTTCGCTCGGTTTCTTTTCGCCTCTGACGATCCTCCCTCTGCTCCCCCGCCCTCTGTGTCGCCCCCTCCGCCTTCTGTCGCTCTTTCAGCTCCTCTTCACCGAGCCCGGTCGTGTGTCTGCCATCTCTGAGTCGCGGCTCGCTTCCACCGCGACTCCGTCTGCCTCACGGCTAGGAATATAAAGATCCTACTTAGCCGTTATTACGAAACTACCTACGTGGGTAGATCATTTCGTGCCACCGCTTCCCTTTCGCCTCCTTCGCGGCGGCGTGGGCTCGTGCGACGCGAACAGCAACGGCAGCTTGCAATGCCAGCCTCGAAATGCGGAGCTTGCCGCTGCACCGAGGTGGAAGCTGATTAATCGGTAACAGAGACCTAAGGAATGGAGAGTACGTCGAAGCTGTGCTTTTCATTCCATCCCCCGAGTTCTATTTAATAATTGCCATTTATGGAGTGGAGACTAATTCCAGTGAATTCGACGAGCGTCTATTGATAACTGCGGTCAATTAAATTTTATTTAAATTCAAACACCGTAACGTTGAAGACGTAGAAAAAGTCGGATTCCTGAGAATTGCGAATAACCCAGAAAAAGAGACCAGACCCTTCCCCAGCGCAGAAGAGCCCTCGGAACCATCGATCTCATCTCATCGCCTCGTTAACTTCCGTGAAGGGTCGCCACCAACGGGACCAGGTGAATTAATCGTATTCACAAGCACGATGAAAAAGTGCGGGCAGATCAGGATCCCGACATCTTTCGCCGCTAATCCCCGCCGATCGACATCGATCAAGCGAAGAAAACGAGCCGGCGAGGCGACTCGCTCCCATTTATCATCTCCGTTCTGATAATCGATCAAAATGCTCCCGATGAGATCTCGCGATCGCCTTCGCCCGGCCGTTCGTGTGCCGGTAGCACCGACGCTGGCATCCCTATATGTCCTTGCATTTGGTTTAGCATAATTGACGGTGGATCGCCGAAAATACTATCATTCACCGATCTGCCGGTCCCCGCGGTTGACATAACCGCTTATTAGCGAAGGGAGGTGCAGAGCAATGCGTCTTTGTCCCCTCCCCCATCCCTGGACGGTGGCCAGCGTGACTGACAGACAGGACGCCCGTTAGCGTGCGTCCACGTCACCGTGGATTAATATTTTTCACGCGTGATCGAGCCGCGGGACGTCTTCATGCGTCTGGACATAACGGTTTCCCCATATTGTCGGTGGCTCGTTTTTTTCAGCACGCGTTCCTCTCTCCTCGCCAATTTCTAACCGTGACTCGCGGTTTGCGACCCCTCGTACACTTCGCGGAACGGCTGCACGGCCCCGCCAGCGCCGCTACATAAAAGGGTATTCTCTTCTTATTTCCACGCCATTGTTCTGCTAATTCTAATTAGACGCAAACTGGCGGCGACAGTGGCCTGGAGCGTCCGATTTAATTCGGTTCCTAGGAGCTGGATTCGTGGGCTGCTCGCTGGAATGCCTTTTGTTTGCTTTGGGGAACCTGGATTCCTATGGTGTCACGAGGGTATGTAGCTTTTTGGGGGTATAGGCCAGGGTCGATGGTTGTACACACTTACGTGCACGTGTGTTTTATGGGGAATATTAATTTCTTCACTATTTGCGAGGCAGAGGTTTGGGACTCTCAAGTTCTCATTATCAAGTTCTCTCTTCTTTTCTTTCTCAGATCAAGCCTAATTTATTCTATTACAGTTTCTTTTTTCTTGGTGCGATAAAGACGTTTAATTATTATTATTAGTATTAAGTTGGGCTTCTTAGGAGCAGTGTTCCTGAGGAATATGTGAGTGGAAGAAAAGTGTGTGACTTCGGGTTTCTAATGGTCTAAATCTGGATGGAGCTGGAGTGCCAATGAAACATCGGACCACTGTCCCAGAAATATACAAACCACAGTGGAAAGCCTGAAGCAGTAACCCCAATACCTAGATCAAAAGTGTCCCATGTAAAGGACGTACAGATATCTTGATCAATCTACATTCGAGTATCCTCATCCACGAGACACTTCGCATTCACCAGCTCGATCGCAGCTTTCTGTCTCCAGCCGAAAAATGTGCCACAATCATTTTTGCAACAGATATTACGATGCATATTCGATCGCAGTGACTGCTCCGTTCTCGATTATCGTTTCCTCATCTCGATACACCGCTCGGCTGGCTGATCGATCAGAAAGCCGACGCGTCATCACGCGACACTCGCTCTAAATGGGACCTTTTTGCACGGGCTTGCAGGAGCTGGCCTAGACAATGTGTAGCGGCGGCTAAAGTGGCGAGAAAAGTGTGGAGAATGTGGCCCAGGTCACGTTCATTAATTATCGCGCTGACGGGGTCTATTACATTCGCCTCCCCCACCCTCGTTCGAATTTTTGATCCCGGTCGATGGCTATCTAAATTGACCGCGATACGGAACGAGATGCATCCTCGATTGGACGGTTTCACGGTGGGTTCCTTTTTTTAAGGAGTTCATTAATTAGTCGGGTGGTATATATTTAGGCGCTCGCGATGTGTCAGGTGCACGGGTACTTGCGAGCATTGCATTATGCCCATTACGCGTATCTCACGTGGCATCTACGCGCGAGAATATGAGCTCTAAATAGGGAGGCGTTTGCTTCAATATCGTAATCGTGCGTTCGTATTTTGAATACGAGATTCATTAAAAGAGAAAATAATTTTTAGGTGATATTACGCAAATTTTATTCACCTTATGGGGTCTCCCTACCTGGACGAACGAAAAATGATGCGAACTTTGAGAATTTTTTAAAACAAAACCATTAAATATATTGAATTCCAGTTTTGTTTGTTTATTTGTCAATCTTTGGAGAATATGAAAAAAGAAAACAATTGTATGCAAAAATAGTGGTTATATCCGGACTTGTAGTGATTCAAATAGAGCTCCTTACAAAAATCATATGCGCATGGTTAGCATAAAATCAGCCGTTGTAGTTGTTCGAAATAGAAAATTTAAAAATTTGTGTAATCTGTATGAGTATGGCTATCGTCTGAACTAGATTAAATGAGAAATACTGAAAAGTAAAAAAAAAACGACTGTGTCTAAAACAAATATCGATTTCTGCAAAAGATTCGCTGGTATATTAAGTCGCAAAAGACTAATTTTGCAAAAACCGACGTAGTTTTATTAACAACGAGAATGGGACATCTACTGAAGATATATACCAAGTTTGAAGTACATCGGGAGATTGGTTTTTGAGATATCATGCTAACCAATTCGAAAAACATCGTTTTGAGAAAAACGAGTTTAAAGTTTTAGGTACCTTTTTCTTTAATTAATTTTTTTTTTTAATGTTGCCTAAATGTGTGCAAATATAAGCATGAAGTTTTCAATTAATGTAAGTTGAAGATTTCTCTTAAAAAAAATCCCAAAAATAATTCTTCTCATAATTCCATGTCTTAGTTCTTGGATTGTATGATGAGCTATATAAAATATATATTATTTTCCTCGCGAACTGTGCGAGATAGAAAAAAGTTTTCAGCCAAAAGTTATTTCTTTTAATTGAGACTATCATTTGGTAACTCACAGTTCTTACGGTTCACGAGTTATAAAAAAAAAATCTGAAAACACTCGGAATCTCAGAAATCAATTTCACCCCCTCAAAGTGAATTTGGGCCGCATAAAAATTATGTAATACATATCTATACATCCCCTACATATCCCCAAAGTTTCATAATTTTCTGAAGGTTCTCGTTAGAGATCTTCCCTTGCTAGATCGATTGCAATAATCCCCCCCCCCCCCCCCCTACATTTGCAAACTTCTGACCTACATCACTGTCATTAAAAATAACATAGAATATGTAAGAGTGAGCGGAAATATGTATAACAACAGTTAACCAAGCTTATCTAACCGATCCCAGCATAATGAAACCCAGTTCCCCAGAAACTGGACACCAGCATGCGTCAGGATCAACTCGTTCAAGATCGTTTGGAATCGTTTAGCAGACGGTTGTTGTGGGTGTCCGAGCGAGTAGTCGAATCTCGACAAATCCTCTTCGGGACGAGGTGGGTGGTGGCAGGGTAGAGGCATCGTGGCCTTAATGTATGCCGTCCGAATGGAAACTCCTTAGCGCCTAAAATCGTCTTATCGGCGATCGATAGCCGATCGATATTCCGCGCCGGGGTAGATGGGATCGCAGAGGGCCCGAAAGCTCGGCGATCGGAGATCCCATCGTGTCTGGGGAAAGAGGGGGGAACGGGGAGATAAAGAGCGGCCCTATTGTTCTTCCGCAGGGCCACGCCTCGTGTCTGTAATTACAGACAGGTCGCTTCGAGGGAGCCCTTTGATGTCCGCGCCCGAATGCGCGGGCCCCTCGCATAAAAGGGACCCCGTACGATCCCGTACGCGATCGATCCTAGACCAAGGGGGAAGATCAATCGATCGGAAATTAAGGATTCGCGATAGAGTCGCCCGATCTAGGCTCGTATTTTGCTGTTAGGCCCCAGCTTCCACCACTTCAGGCTTGGCTGGACCAAAAAGGGGCCTAGTATTTTATTTTACCATTTTTTTCATGGAGGAATAATTGTTCCCTGAAGAGATCCCTCGATGGTGTTCATTGTGAATTCTAAGGGAGCTTCGCTTTGCAAGAGTAGTAGTGTCAAAAGGATGGCATCATTAGGGATATAGGTCTCTTGGCTGGAAATGGGACGAGGAGAGATCGATCGGAGATTAAAAGTGCGCGATAAAGTGGCCGATTAAAGCGTGTCTAACGCGAAACAATTCAGCCACCAATTTCTGAAATTAAAAATTCCTGCTCCGATGGCCGTGCCGAAGGAAAGGGATGGTCGCGACGGTGCTTCTTCGAGACGAGGTTACGTAAAACGAGCATGGGGACGCTCAGAGATCGATCTTTGGGAAGAACGGGATCGTGGTTGGGGATTGATCGACTTAAATTAAAGATTCGCGATAAAGTCACTCGTCTAAGCTTCTGATGTAACAGATGCTTCATCAAAATGTCACTCTCTGCGTCAAAGGACTGTCTCTCAGCTCGCTGGAGATAAGTTTCCTTTGATAATTAACAGGTTCCTTGGGCTAATAACTTTTACACTTCTTTCACTACTTCTCATCTTCTCATCTTTCAAATCCTGGGATTTCGATCTTGAATCAAGCGAGTCATCACAGACCACGAGCCATCCCATAAAATACACCACAGCAAATTGGAAAAAGCAAAGCTTCTCGCGATTACATCGGCAGACTTTTGATTTAACCGGGGAAAACTTTGTTCCAGAGGCGCGTATCCATCTGCCGCAGATTATTTTCCAATAATCTTGCAATTGTTAACGGTGCGGCGATAAAGTCCCCGCATTGTTCCTCTGTGGCCTGAGTTATGTGACGTAAACGATATGTTTTCACGGCCACGAGGCTGCTCGGAAAATTAGAACGGGCCCAAACAAAGCGTTCCCGTGCTTTATGTGACAACTAATCGCCGTGGCTGCGGTCGAGCGGGCCAGGACGAAGGCGAAACGGTGTATACCTGCTTGAAGAACTGAAATCGTAACTCCTCGGCGTAAGTCAGTTGGCATAGGCGTTTCCGGCGCCCGTTAGAAGTTATATGCTAGGAAAGTGGCGGGCAGCCGAAAAGTTTAGCGTTAAAGCGTGGCGAGGCGTTTCCAGCCGTACAATGGAGGCTGAGTTACTCGAGGAATCCTCCTCGTAACTCACGACACCGTGGATCGAAAACGAGTTACGAACGGAGGATAGGCAATCCTTCGTTTTTACCATTTCCCTCGCAACATCTGTGCTACCTACGTCTCCTTGGTGCTGAAGAATTTCGTTACCTCTCAGCGATTGGTTTCGCTGGATCGCTAATGCTTCTTATCTTACGATGACGGAATGTTGATGTTTAGCTTGATTGTTTATTCCTATTGCACTGGGAGGACAGGTAGGGGAACTCAAGCTCAGCTTTGTGGCTGGGGATACTCAATGTATGGTGTTACATTCGGGTGGATCTCACGACGGTATGAGATCAATCACAGAGCGAAGACCGTCGTAATTTTTCTTCCACAGAAGTTTAAAAATTTCGAGTTGAAAAGTTCCAGTGTTCTGTTGCGAAGAGACGTTTATTTGTGATTTTTGTTTAGGTACTAGATAAATTAAAATACATTTATGCACAAGCTAATATTTGTTAAAATAATTTTCTTTATGACTTCTGAAATAATATTAATAAAGGCGTTATAATTATATTATATTTAACGCGCTTTGTAGGGTAAAGCCGAGTACTTGCATACTTTCGAGAAATCTTGTTTTCCTGTGCTCCAAATAGTTTTTTCAAAGGACTCTCATTTTCTGATTCTGTAAGGTACAATTTTATTAAGATTTCTAGCGGCGTCTAAAGTTTATTGCGCCATTTGACTCTCTGTTAGCAGGAAAAATACATTAGGCACCCGGTTTTGCCCCACTTTCCCCTATTTCAAATCATGCCATCCAAGTGTTGTCAAAGATTTCTTGTTGAGGCATGAAATTTAAGGTGTTGCAAGCAGGGGCGTCCGGGTGGGGGGGGGGGGGGGTGCAAAAAGGGCAGTTGCCCCTCCCTGGCTTTTGTGAAAAAATCGCTTATTTTCAGAAACTTCATTAAGTTTATTACTAAAAAACTGAATAATTCTAAATTTCGAATTAAATTTTTTAATTAAATTGGCATCACAAAATCAGTTTAAAAAAGCAAGCGGGTTACTCGTTTTTTTATTACGATATTTTTCTTCGTCACCCTAAAGTTGCCCCCTCCTGGAAAAAAGTCTACCGACGCCCTTGGTTGCAAGATATCTGTGCGAATAGTATAATTCCCTGATTTGCGTGTAAACTACGAATCAACGTAGATCGTATTATTTTTCAGAAAAATGGATAACAATCGTGACAAGTTATTAAGTACTTAAGGTTCATCCAATCTCGCAAATTTGAGAAGCCATCAAATAAACCTGTCGAGAATTCGTCTCGCTTCATTCTACATAATTTCCAATCTGTTACCCCCAGTAAATTCTTGCCCCCTGTTTCTTTCACGAGCGAGGCTCTCGTTCCCGACGAACCCCCATAACGAAGGAACACGATCAGGAATAGGTACCGTGGAAGGTAGGGTAATGGCATAATCTACGATGTAGAGTGGCTTCAGAGGTATCGGATTACCTTGACCTATCGCTCTTGGCTTCTATGTGCCGAGCAATAACCAGTAGCCGTTAGGAGATTATCACCGAGGCGAATTCTATACTAAAAACTCATTCCACCAGAGCGCCCAGTGGCTGGCACGGTGAAAAAATGCTCCCTCTTTACCAGTTCCCCCGCTTTTGATCGGACACCGCCAATATCCTATCAACTATCGCCACTAGGCACGCCAGTCGACTAATAGGCGCGTCTCCAATTTCAGTCGATAGTTTTTTGCCATCGTAAACGCGTCCCAGATTGGCTTTCGCTCCTACGCGTAGCGCAAACCCAATTAAGACTCAGTCGTATAACGCGTGCCCTGTAACCTTGGCACGTTCTACGCGGAGAACGATACGACCTGGCCCCCCTGGAGAACGGAATCGCTGAGAAAAAGTGTTATAGGAATCTGCTGGAGAACCGACGCCTGAGCTCTAGTTCTCCTGGCGACACCAGGGCCCAGCTACTCTGGTATTCGATTCTTCTGCGTGAAACTTTTGGATTTTAGGAAGCTTTCTTTAAGGGGGGAAAACACTGTGACGATATGAAAAGTAAGGCTATTTTCGGGAATTTTTTTCAACCAAATAACGCAAGTCAATGAATGTATTGCGTAATTAGTGTAATTAATATGTAGATATTGAAGGGTAAAAAAAATATTTTAAGTAAGTTTGTAATTCGTTCTATTTCCTGGTAATGTGGCTGAGATTTAGACATTGACAGTGGTAAAGGAACTGACTGTAGGCAAATTTTTAAGGATGTATCGGACGTAGAATATTAGACAAAAGTGTATGAAATTTGAAATACTTGAATATCTACACAGTACATCTAGATGTAAGGAACTCAAACGATAGTTAGAGTCTTATTTTTACTCCTAGAAAGGTATTTTTCACTTTACAAATATGTCTACAAGCATTATTTGCTAAATTTTTGCCAGTGAAAATTCCCTGAATTCACAATTTTCTCAAGTTATAATTTATTTCTTTAAAATGATGTAGTGAAAACAATTGAAACTCGGCAGATATTTCATCTATCCATATACTACATGTAAAAAACAATTGAAAACATTGGTACCATTTCTTCAATATTTGTTCAGCTGTTTTATCTGTCAAAATCGTCTTTCCATAAGAGAAACGTTTTAAATCAGTGAAAATTAAAATCGTTATAACTCAGCATCCGTTTAGTGAATTCGTTTAAAAAATTTGGAGCACATCAGGAAGATTCAAAAGAACAATCTCAAAAATTTTCATCAACTTGGTACCACACGAGTCGTCGAGCTAATGCCTGGAGACTTCAATGCCCGCATGCAGCACTACGCTATGACGTGCCTGCTTAACTCTTCGATTCTTCGATATTTCCACTCCTGAAAAATTACAGAAGCAACGTTTTTATAAAGAAATATATTCTTTGGAAATATCTCCCCGAGTATACCTTTTCTCAGAAGCAGGCAAAATTTGTAGAAGAAACTTATTTACGCCTAATTTTACTTCGTTTTTTTTGTTGTTGAAAATTCTTTAGCAATGGTTCGTGGCTAACAAGTCCGATAATTAAAAGCAGAATTTCTCTGAGAAACTTTGAGTATCGATTTGTTCGCTCAAAGAGCCTGGCGCAACTCGTAGCCGTCAGTGAGGATCGCGGGTAGGGAGGTTTTAAAATTGGCCCGACCTTTTTGGCTGGATGGAATCATAAAGATCGGCGATCGCGAATATAATGGCATTCCCCGCTGAGCATGCCTCGTCGTAATCTGTGGGAAACCGGGGTCCTGACCCCACCACGGTCGAACGTGATTCTGCGAGTGCAAGGTCCTCGCGATTCACGGTTCCTTTTCACGTGAACCTCGCCAGGAACTGTTTCGCAGAATCTTTACAGCCAATAAGAACTTGCCAGAGCAAATGCTGGTCGTTCTTACTGCGATCAAAGGCGAGTCTTAAACTGTTAACTGTGAGATTAAATATATTTCCCAAACGTCGAGAGCAATCTCTTTAACGAAGATAATCTTGGGTACATACCGTTGTAAAATCTTAAAAATCATAACGAACAAATATTAACCTACAATATCTCTAAGAAATATTAATTATTTCACAAATGAATAATAAAGTTTACATTTACTGTCACCAAACGCAGAGTTAATATAGCCACGTTTGTAAATCACGACTGTATGTATATGTATATAATTTCTGCAATGCAGAAGACACGTGTCTTCGAGATACCGATAATTACTATCGAAGCTGTATGGATAGGACGGTCTTCATTTAACCCAGCGAACGTTGCGAGGTGAGAGATCCGAGAAAAGGCGCGCCTCGGGAAGCAATCTCTTTTAATTGCTGTAATTACGCTTCTTGGCAACGTGCACCGTCCGCGGGGCTGTATTTAGGCGGGTTTCGGATAATAATCAAGCAATAATTTCAGCGGTATTAAATTTTCCCGCGACGTCGCTGCTGAATATCGTAATCGGCGGAACCGATGACTCTTCCTCCTCCCCCCCTCCCCCCCCCCGCTGCAACCCCGCCGCCGCCGCCGCTCTTGATTGGTTAACTGCGAGCGTGTAATGTAATCAAGTGTCCCTTTCTTAATTACCCAAATCTGATATCCCTATATTTCCAATTAGTGCTCGAATTGATTACGTAAGGCTTATTCCGCCAATTAAGGTGATGCCTATGGGGATGTGATCGCACGGCGGTGCCGTCCTTTAAGAATGTTTTATTACGGCGGCAGTCAAAGGTATGCAAATGCGTTATTTTCGTTCGCCATTTACCGCTCTTAACGTCCACGCGATTTTCTTTACTCTCAAGCCTGTACTTTGCTTCCTGCCAAACGAACATTGCAACGAGTCGCGGGGAATGAGATTTATGCCCGCTCAGGTGTTGCATTTTTATAGAGTTTTGGTAATCGAGTACCGGAATTTATCGGCAAATAGATACCAATCTTGGTTTAATAAAATCGAAAGTGTCCTCGAAGATTGTTCTCGAGAATAGAATAGTATGATATTGTTTTTACTTGCATTCTAGACATGCATACAGAATGACAGCTTCAGAATTGTCAAATGTCAAGAGAAATATAATATTTTGTGCATTATATTATATTAATATATATGGACGAGGATTTATTATTCTTCGTGGGTGACGAAGGAAAAAACCTTTAATAAGTCACGTGATTCATTCTTCATATATACATATATATTATTAATTGCAAGTTACGTGTGAATCTTACAAGGAGAGTATTTTAGGTGTCCGCCTCCGATCATTTTGATTTTTGGATATGTTACAGAGGACCGAAAAATAAGAAATACGTGTTTTTTTATTTTTCCCCGTTTTCATATTTGGGGGGTGAAAACTGCGTTCAAAGTTAGGGTTGAAAAATCATTTTTGTGGAAAAAGTGGACTTTTTGAAAATCTGGTGGGTCAGTCATATTTCGCATTCAAAGACACAAAATTCGTCCATTGACACTATTCCCCTATCTCTAATAGTTCTCGAGATATTCCACAAAAATGATTTTTCAACCCTAACTTTGAACGCAGTTTTCACTCCCCAAATATGAAAACGGGGAAAAATAAAAAAACACGTATTTCTTATTTTTCGGTCCTCTATAACATATCCAAAAATCGAAATGATCGGAGGCGGACACCTAAAATACTCTCCTTGTTAGTTGAATTTTAAAGGGACTAAACACGCCTTCTAAAGTAAACTGAGAACCACTGACACGGTCAAAGGAGCCTAATTGAAAGTCAGTCAAAAGTGCCTGCTATGTCTGCTCGCATGTGCAACAGCTTCTATCTTCGGCCAGTGATTCGGCAGTACCTTCATTAATCGCAACATGGACCTCCATGAGAGAGCGGTGCATTTGATGACTGTGTGACCACCCCGTACAAAATGATTTCTTTAATGAAAACACGATTAAACGCGATAACAGATGGTGAGGCTTGATTGCTTCGCAGGATACGACGTTCTGTCTGTTCCCTTCGAAATTAGTAACAGATTTAACGAACTTAGTCTCGAATTAACGGAGAATAAAACATAAGTAAATCCTCCTGCATATGAAACTCCACTTGCTATACCCTGTCAACCTCAGCATATTGAAAATAACGTCGATCTTGCGATTCGAGTAACTTCTGGTTGCGGATTGATATAATAGAAGAGTCTTCGCAGAAAAGTAGGTGCCAAAAATTAAAAAAAAAAATTTTACTGGAAAATCTTCTACGTGTCAATGAACTGTAGTATAGACTTTTAATGCAATTTCCCTTTGTAAAGAGTTACCAATAGTGCCAAAAGGGGTGGCACATACCTACAGGGTTTTCTATAAATAGGTACAATTCTTTTCTCACGAATTTGGAATATATTAATGCAAAAAATAGAAAATTTTGTGATGTATTTGGGTTATTATATAGTTAAACATATTTAGCGATCAAAACGAATCAAATTTCGTGAATAATTGAAAGTCAGAGAAGGTTCTTCTCTCTCGTGAAAATTTTGATTTTTGACACTTACAGTGTTTTCTACAAGGACCCTCCGATTAGGTGTGCTGACTAGGGGATGAGGGTAAGTTACGAAAATGAAACAAATATAAACACGTAAGGGGCAGTGTGAAACAATCTATCTACGAATGCAAAGTGGAGTGATATAGCTCTTCAGTAGAAATGCAAACGGTAAATATTATTGTCATTACTATTAATTATTGAAGACCAAGAGAGATAATAAGTAGTTAGTGGAGATTACGGATATTTATTTCTACCTCCACGCGATAGCACACTAGGGACATAACAGAAACATTTCCTTAATATTTAATGCCATTTTAATTTGCTAATTTCTCCTTGAAGAAGCTCCAGAATGAAACGTGTCCAATATACATTCACACGATCTCGGCTTTGAATAAATTGCTATATTGTTTCTTGAAAGAAACTTAACTTCTGCTTAAACTTCTCTCTCCTACCGAGAAAAGATAATATTCTCTTTTGCAGACTGCATGTACCGCAGCTGTAACAGAACGTCACGTTACAATGAAAAGCATAGTGATTCAGCAGCGCGCTGGCCGCGTCGGATGATTTTCATCATCATACCATATTCAGACATACAATTTGTACCAGCATTGAGTATCGGTGAATTGAATAATAAACGCGGCAGTGTTGTTCTAGAAACTTTAAAGAAAGTGATTGATGAAGCATGTGCCGGATCCCCATTCGCGAAATTTGGCTCACACCGTTGCCATTGAAATCCTTGGCGACGTGACCTATTTTCGAATGACGCTTGCGATACGTTCGTGTGCCAGTCGCGCGTTAAATGATCAGCCGGGAGAGAGACTCGCGTGACCCTCGATTGCCGAGATGTTCGAAGAATTTCAGTTAACTCGAGTACCGTTTCGAATCTAATGAATAGGCAATTCTGCAGATGCGCCAGGGTATTCTCGAGAGAAGGCGAACGTAGGAACGCTAAAATCCTCACGGTGACGAGGAGAACGATGATGATCGTCTTATAATTATATGCGCGTGTGGGGACCCCGGTTTCAAAGACGGAACGCTGGTGAACAGCGAGGAACGGCGATTTTGCTCTGCATAGAGAAGTAGCATCTGTCCTCAGTGATCCTCAAACGTGTACGCCAGACGTTATCTATTAACCCTTGTATGAAATTTGTACAGTTACACGGATAAGTAAATTTCGGTCACATTGGTCCAATCTATAGTCTACAGTAATTATATAAAGAGAGAGACGATTTTTATGTTCGCGCAAAACTCAAGACCTATTGAACCGATCTTCCTCAAATTTTAACACGTTATTCCAGGATACTCTAAGACGGACATAGGCTATGTAGCATGTCTCAAAAACGCGTTATCAACATGGAACGCAGAAGCGCCTGGTATGTGTTCCACTGAAGGGAAAATAAATCTCCCAAATTTGGAGAGATATATTGGATCCAAAATAGTATGAAGAAATTAAGCTTTTTTCAAAATACTTAATTTCCTTAAAAGATATTAATTCGGGCGAAGCCGAGGCGGGGGACGCTAGTATCAAATATTTACAAGGAACGAACATGCAAAAATAAAACTGAGTTCATTTAAATATTATGGTGTAATATTTTAAGAACTTATTAAATTTTTACAATAAAAAAATATAAAGAAGATTTAAATAAACAAAATTTAAATGAATAATATTATTATTATTTATTATTGACAGTTATTAGTTATTTAAAGTTACGAAGGAGTTTCAGTATGAATAATAGATTAGTAGAGGAGGAATTAGGATTTGTGACTCGATTTTGGGTAAAAATGACCCAAATTCCGTGCAAAGGCTAAGTCAGTGTTCCTTCTGGTTCAAAATAATTATTGCAAAAGAGATCTACTTTTTCAGAGTATCAACAAAATTCAGTAGCTTCACTGAAGTAGCTTCAAAACAAGGAGAGGGTATCATATTGTCATATTTAATAATATTCCTCATCGAAGGTCTTCACCTTGTCCAACATGATTAAAAATTTTAAAAATAAAGCTTTAAGGGCGGCTAGGAAGCTCCGAAGGAAAACATTTGAGGACAGTTCTCTATATTCTTCAGAATATTTGGAACTTTCCGCCATTAGTAAGTGTTCACAGTGTTCTCAGATACCGAGCGTGATACCGTATGATAATAATGTCTACCATGAAATCAACGATGCATCGTGCAAGACGTGATCATGTAACTCGCGAAACGTTTCATCGGAACACGTTTTATGAGTATGCACCTGCTCTCGCAACGGGACGTGAAAAGAATCCAGCCTGTCCTTCCTGTGCAAATCACATGACGCAATCACGGAGATTTATACCGAGGGCGAAATGCGAAGGTGAACGATCGTATTCGGCACGAAACGGACGATTAACGATACAAAGCTTTCAACGAATTTACTTGAAATAATCACATACGCCGAACTCTGCAGGTGAATTCATTTTCGGGAATCATCACGTGGTTTAAGAACAGATGTATTCTTACAGCATCGAAATGTTGATTGGGCAAGCTCTCGGTGAGAATCACAGTCATATGGTATTTGTAATACAAAAGGGAATGAGAGGAGTAAAAAGAACGAAGTATTGTACTATCACACATCACATTTGCTAATTGATATATATATATAATGCCATTAATAATAAATTTTTATTTATGTATATAAATGATTTATATATTAATAAGTTTCTCATTGATTATTTATCTCTAAATATATAAATATTTGAATAATATATATTTATTTAATATATTTAATTAAAGGTCAGTTGTAAATTTAAATAGTAAAGAAAAAAGTCTGACATTCACAAAAATAGCTCTATTGTTCTTAGTTTCCAACTCTCTATGAGATTCTGGTGATGATTTAATCATTAGATCAATGTTGTACACTAAAAACCAAGTAAAATGGAAGATAGCTTGAGTACGTTGGAATATTAAAATGCCAGAATGACTAGAGTTCTATATCGCATACAACAAGTTTCATCAACTTCCAGACTAGCATAGAGTCAATCCACACTATCCTTGCGCCGAATCGTGAGAACCTCTGTGCCACGTAGGTAAGCCTCACGCTTCGTGTGGTCCACATTGTCCGTGGTCAAATTACATGGAACGGGGTGCTTCTAATGGCAGTTCTCGTTCTTCTGGAGGACCAAGAGGGACGAGGGCACTTGCTGCAACAGAGAGGACGGCTAGCGTGGACAGAAGGAAGAACCTAGCGGTGAAACGGAGAGGGCAAGGGCGAACGGAGGGAGAATGAAACGAACGTGGAGAGCTCTCCCTTTGATCCCTGGGCAGAGATAAAGACGGAAAACGGGAGAAAAGGGGAGACAGAGCCGGTCATGCTTCGACTCCGCTTTGGTCTCGCCTCGACCCCGCTTCTGCCACGCGACGACCGTGAAGCAACCGAGCGAAACACCTGCCCGTTTCGTTGACATGCAAGGAAAATTTTCTGAAGGCACCGCGGAAACAATGTGCCTGGTAATGCAAAACAGGTTCGACGCGTCCCAGGCAATCTTAATCGCTTCAATTATAGCTGAAGTACCTGGGTACCAGGCGCTAGCACTTGGTTGGATGTCTTTGTGGGTCGAAACCGCGGAGGAAGACTTTTTTGCTGCGCGGAAGACGGTTGAAGGTAATTTCTTGGGTATCAAAGCTAGTTACTATAAATTAGGTAATAAATATTTTGTTGGGATTAGAATTTCCAGAATCTTTGGTGATACAGCACCTTACTAGTTTTGGGGTGTGGTAGATTGTTAGAGAATTTTTGAAAGGTGTAAGTAAAGATGATTGAAGTTTAGGTGGAGGGGATGAGGTTCTTCAAAGAGTTCCGTGAACAGAAAAAGGGGATAAGGCGAGTTTGTTGTTGGATCGAACACGACCTTCCCAGAACGATCGCACCAGGCCACGGAATCACGGATGTTAAGGCGTTCCACACGTTTTCGGCATCAAGGGATGATGGGCCGATCGACAGTGTTCCCCCGATTGCAATTGGCCCAGAAGAAACACGGCAAAACCTTTGGACTGGTAATAACCGTTGCTATCCAGTCATTATAAGCGAGCTTCTGCGTGCTATATTAACCTAATACGGTTTTCAGGGTGGTCCCTGCCACTGTGATTTCGACCACCAACACTGGGTGGCTTTAAAAACACGCCAGAGGGACCTACTCATAAATAATTCATTGTTTTTCCTCTTTTTGGCAACTGTATTCGGGCGGGAATACGTTCATCTCTCAACTTTCCTATCAGCTCTTTGGTCCACTGCAGGATATGGAGCTAGTGTGTCGAAGAACAGTGTTCTATGTTGATTAAGTTGTTATCAAGCATGCACAGTATGGCTAGCTTAGAGCAAATCAACAAATCAGCTTGTTAGACACTGTTTTATAGTAATTGCTTACTCGAGGTCCATTTTTGGCCCAATTAAGATTCTATTTCTATCAATGTACACTGTTGTTTATAAGTATTATGACACCTGATGTACTTCCAGAAAATACAGATTGAATACTTTTCGCTGATTTTAATTTAAAATACAAAATAAAGTAAAATTTGTCGGAGTTCTTCAATAAATTTGATAAGGTTTTTCATAATTATTTTATACAGAGTAGGTGTCCTGATATTTATGAACGACGGTGTACATACCTGTGAATCAATGTTGAACCTGAAAATGTTTATTTTAATGTGCATGAAACTCTAACTTCATCATCGTCTATAACCAGCAGTTTGCTCTTCAACATCCATGTTCTTTTTAAGGATGAACTTCAGTAATGTTAAAAATAAGCCAACATCTTTCAAAATTAGAGGAATGAATCTTTATGCAATAGTTAAACCCGTTGCAAAATTTTAGAAAAATTGATTCGGTAGTTTTTAAATTATTTACCTTTCAATTTAACATTCTTATGGGAAACGCAATATTGAGAAGTATAACTACAAAATTAATAGTGAAATAATGGGCCAAAGTTTTTGAAATCTTGTGTACAGAAAGATCAAAGAACAATCTTATTAATATAATTAAGGTATACATGATCAACGCTCACCAAATAAAACACATTAGCACTCTTTTCACTGTTTTCCATTTAAATAAAAAGGGAAATTATAGTTTCAAATTTAGAATTATTTCATATCTAGCAGTTGCATTTCAGGCACAATCCAACAAACAAGTTTATGATAAAAGATGAAATATTCAATAAATTGACAAAATAAAATAAAAAGCAAGATCGAATAACTGAATTCGCAATAAAAATACACCATTGCCATTTCTGACTGGTTTTTATCACAGGGAAAGGCCTTATTAATATCTTGGAAACTGATTAACTTTCGGCTAAGATTGTCGCTGAAATTCATCCTTAAACAAACCACATCCAATACTCGTCCCACGTTCAATTCGAGCGTCCGGCGATTCAAGCAGGCCATGAAAGAGGCAAAACGAATCACTTTAATGCTTCATACTCGCAGAAACTGCATGGCCAAATAAGGAAATCATAGACCCCATCGGAGAAAGGTATTCTTGCATCAACGTTTCTTCTGGTTCCCCCTGCGGCACTATAAGGATTGCCCGAGGATCATCAGGGGCTAGGATTGTTCCTGTATCATTTTCCAGGAACAGACACTTATGGGGTACTCTGGAATTACTCCATTCATCCCCTCGTTCGTTCCCTCAGCCGCGGCTACATGGTCCGGCCGTGCTTACTCGGTTAATAGGGCGCATTAATTTTGTAATTAAATCGTCGCGGATAATAACAGAGCGCTGCGTGGCGGGCGTCTCGATCAGGCTGCAGTCCCAAGTCATGACGAGATTATTAAGGGCCAATTACTGCGCGTTTTATTGGCGGATAGAACGCGCCACGGGTTTCGCCTGTGCACGCCGATCAACCGCCCTCTACTTACGTCGACAGTGATTTATGGTGACGCGAACCACCCTGTCCCGAATTGCTTCTTTATCAGCGGGCTCCTATCGCGGCGGCGCATCGAAGTACGCGATATCGAGTGGAGGATAGCGTCGCTCGCGTTGCGCAGCGTTTCCGTAACGAGATGTAATTGCGTCAGCGGCGCAGGCGGACGCTAAATAGCCGACGTCTCGTTACTGGATTTCCCGCGGTATCGCCGAGGAAATTTACGAGCCAGACGGTAGCCGAACGCTTCGTTGTGGATGCATTTGACGCCTGGAGCCCGGCCAGTGCTCCGATTCCCATGATCTCCCTCGATCGAACGATCTCCGATCGTTAATCGCTTAATTGCGCAACCCCGCTGCTACGATCCTCCAGCTTTGCATCGTGCTCCATAGTTCGCGCGATCCTCTACACGAATGCTTCGAGATATATGTGCTTTGTGTCGCTTTTAGGTGTGAGAGGATTGATGGGGTTTGTTATGAAAGCAATTTTATATGAGAGAAGAATTGGGGCATTCAGAGCAAAAATGTACGAACCCACGTTTTTTGCAAAATTGAATTAGTAGCAATAATGCATTCCAATGGGCTGTTTTAATTACATAAAATAGGAAGAAATAATTTTTTTGGTTGAGGGGATTCCTTTTGTTTTAGCTTGGTATTGTCAGTGCTTCCATTTGAAGTGTAATAAAGGAGGGTTATTATTTTTTTTTGATTGACTGATATTCGATAGTTGTTTATCAACTTGTCTATTAATTTTCTCTCAGACTAGTATTCGAATAGATTGACTTGAAGGAGGAAAGAGCAAAACCCATTTTCATAGCGAACCCAGAAGACTGTTTAATGTAAGTGGAGGAGACTTAATCGAAACTCTAAGACCACTTTGTGGAATCGAACAGGATATTCAGCATTTTGCTTAATCGCCTTCCCCTCCACATTTAGTCGAAACCGAGACGAAAACGATCTGGGAATCAACAGGTGACGGGGGAATTTCACTTTTAATTAAGTGGCTAGCAATTACCGTGGCGAGGAAAGTAAATTAATGGCACTCGGTACGAAGCAGCAGTGGGTTTAAACTTAAACAGAGCACGTCGTTCTTGTCATTGATTTTCTGCTGATTATATCTTTCCCAACGAAAGTAAGTCGTCATGGTACTACAAAAACTTATCCCCCACATCCATTTCTTACACCAGAAGTCTAATTCAGCCACTGAAACAATTCAATTACCCAAAAGGAAAAGCGCATAAAAATTCGCGAAAGCCCAAAAGCCTCCACGTCTAAAAATGCCATAAATCCGCACGGATTGGTCCGAACAGCCAAGGAATACATACGCCTAATTAAATTTCACGAGAGAAATGCTTCAGGAGCCGAGGACAGTGATAACAGACGAAGGTAGAATTCAACGCTCGACGGACTGCCATTCCAGCCTCCGTTGTCCAGCAAAAAGACCTCGACGGGAACAGCTGGAGAACAAGAGGAGAAGGAATATTTTCAGGTGATCGGCGGACGGTAACAAGAAGGACAATTAATTTTAATTGTCTTGTCCGGACAGAGCGTAGGTACGCGTGGCATGGCGAAAACGGCTGGAATATTTCCCCGGCGGGTCGATTAAAAGCCGCTGCTTGTAATTGCGCCGCCTACCGAACCCCGGTGCCTTCCTTTCCTTGTTCGCCTTACCCTGGGGCCCCGTCAGATTTAAGTACTACGACGGCATGTCGCATGGCCACGCTCACGTACTTGTTTTCTCTGGCTGGACGTGGCGCGTTCCACAAGCTCCAATTATTAAAACTCCACGGAGGATCGGGATGTTTGCGTGCCCCCGGGGACCCATCCGGGCTAATTGTAAGTTCTGAATCAAATTCAGAATCGTCGTGGCTGAACCGATCGGCATGGCGACTGCAAATGCTTCGACGAGGGTAGAATTCTAAATTTGCTCTTCGAAACACATGGTGCAGGTGTTTTTGTTGTGTGGGCAGTCTTGGGAGTGATAGATCATGGGAATTTGTAAGCAATGAAGGGTAATTCAAGAGTAGGAGCAAGTCCTGAATGAAACTCTTGCGAGGAGTGGGTGGGACACTATTAAATTCAGTGAAGGGATAATTGTGGATGACGATTAATATGAATTTGGGGTTCTAGATTCTTTTTGAGGAAATTAGTAGTAGGTATAGTGTTTGGTAGGGTGT
The DNA here is from genome assembly GCA_947577245.1 of Andrena bucephala. Lineage (NCBI taxonomy): Eukaryota > Metazoa > Arthropoda > Insecta > Hymenoptera > Andrenidae > Andrena > Andrena bucephala. The sequence continues at coordinate 44,596,515 of OX387715.1, read as the reverse complement.
GAGTTCTATGAGGGTTGATAACTTGCAAAAGTGTTTGCTAAGGTGTGATTTTTATGAGGGTAAACAATTTGGCTGTTATAGTGTCAATTTTTAATATTTGTTTAATTACAATAAACTCAATTACCAAACTTCAAATTAACATTATTTATTAAATGAGGAACTGATATGCAACCATGTACAAACTGATAAAATACATTGCCTCTTGAATTAATTCTTCCTTGCCAACCAATTAGTATTTTATAAAAAGAGGAGGAAACTCTAGGAAACTCTAGATAACCACTAAGTAACTAATAGGTAACTATTAACACTATAGTAACTATTGGACGCTAGAATAAGTTGGCAAACTTTTCCTAAGGCTTCAGAAAATTCCCACTGCCTTTCTAAGAATGGACCCAATTTCTGCACTACCCAAAGACTAGTTCCTCTTCAAATTCTGTCTCCAGGAATAGCAAAGATGGTCACTCCACGTTTAAACAAACTCATAAAACAGGATAGGAACTTCCTGCCCAAAGGCTGATGTCTGAATTTAGTTTGGTGCATCGCTATTCCCTCAGGTCTCTCGTAAGCCGATAGGAAAGGCAGAAAACGACTGAATTTATGTACGAAACGTGACCCAACCGTTTCACCGTTCGCTTCCCGTGTACACGATAACGAGGCAGGAAACACGGTATGCCGGTTTCTCGAAATCCTTCGAAACTGATCTCCTTAGGACGTGCCAGGACATCGGGATGCAGCCTTAGAGGCGATTCGACGTACGGGGACTGTCAACAATGAGCTCTAATGACCATCTCCTGGACGTGTCAATACTGTATTTTGTCCACAAACGTCATCGCACAATGGCACCCCATGGCGTACGAGAGAAAGAGACGCGAAAACATGTTACTCCTGCGCGTCTAGACGCCTGAGAGCGAATGCACGCGGGGGATTATGCGAGGATTCGATGGAAGCTGATACTGGGAGAGACGTCGATGGAAAGCCATTATGGTAACGACGGAAAATATTAACGTCTCTTTGTTAGTGGCTGCAATAATGGCCAAGGGAAAGTTTAAACTGTGACCCGGGACTGAAATAAGATAGTTCCATTAGAAATATATATTAATAATAATAATTCTTTATTGCACAGTAGACATTAGGAGAGAAAACGTATAGAAGGCAAGAAAAAGAAAATCAGTTAGAAATTATATAATACATATAAAAGTAGAAGAGTGCAAAATGTGCAGCTGTTGTTAATCTAACCATTTAAAACTTCTTAACATTAACACTAACAGTGTATTTGGAAAATTGATGTAGATATCCAAATAACCTAATCGCGAGTAAGGACTAAACTCATGTGTGTGACGTTGTAAAATAACAAGAGTACGAGTGAAGAGTTAATTGCTATTGTTGATTACCAAAAAATAATGCCACTGCATGTTTGAAAGATGAGAGGGCGGTTCGAGAGGGGTTTAAGGGTTATTAGGGGTTGTTCTGTGTATAGGTACCCATTAGTGATTCTAACATAATACGTAAAGCATACTATTCAGTTTGTTATGTAGACATGTAAAGAAGTGAATTTTGAAATTTCTTTTGACTACCATTGTAATGCCTTCGAGATTTATGCACAGGATAGGGAATTAAGCCATGAATTCTTTAAAATGTGGAAGCTTAGTATTTTGCCATGATCTTCGGTTCCAAACTTGTATTGAAGAGATTTAACTGTTGTTATCAATTATATATTGCTCTAAGATTCTACACTGGTTTAATTTTCACAATCGTTGTAAAATATGGTAACCAAGGAACAAGTTCACCTGTTGCAATAAACTACTTAGTTGTGGATCGATTTGATATAATTAACTTCGTCATTGAAGTGGACGATTACCTTTAATCATCAATCGTTTTGGTAGAATTTGGTGATTACCACATGAGGCATGTGATTAATCAGTGAATGTGGCTGAAAGAAAAGGACATATCAGTGACGCAACTGACGTCGTAATGGATAATGGGACACTGAAAACCCTGTAGCAAGTAGATGGATGGACGTCCTGCGTCCGAGGAAGAGACGGTCAGGAATGATGATACAGGCGAGGAATGGTTATGATGAAAAATTGTTTGAACAGGGCAGGTGTTTCCCCGTGAAGACTCTTAAGGGACGTCGTTGCCCTACGACATTCCACGTCTCCCTGCATCAGTCATCTGAGACACCTTAGGACTAGTTAGCTGATTTCGCAGGATAGAAGATAAAAATATTTCGTAGCACCTCCAGCCGAAGATTAACGAGCCTGCCAAATCTGTCACATTAGGATAACTCGAAGAAAAATCTTTAAAGATTATAACACTTGGAACATGTTGCACTCTAACTCTATAAGTTCCCCAGTTTCATCTTTATAATTCTCTTCAGACAGTTTCGACATCAAATTTGTACCTGACCATTGCTTTCAATTCACAAAACTGAAGGCAAAGATTCATGAAATAATGAAGAAACAAGCTGGGAGAATTCGCAGAATAATTATGAGGATTTCAATCTAACTATTTTCTGAACAATTGGAAGTTAAGAACCCTTAAAGTTAAGAACCCTTAAAAATAGAATGAAAATATAATTTACGACCAATCCTTCACGAAGCAACGAAATTTGTATGCACAAGAGAAAACTGTCTGGAAAACTCGCCTCGTCTATGATTTTCTACTGATCTCTATCTCCATCAGTGGGGATGGTGTTCGCGATGATTGGTTGTCTGAAGCCTCGATGTCCAGGGGTTCCATTCGAAAATGACCAGTGTAGCAGCGGTTCCAGCGGGTCATCCATTTCAACCCCCTGCTGGAGCACCCTCGGTTCACCGATAACGATCAACGCATCCCAAATTATCCCACACTCGAGCAATAATTTTCGAATTATAGGTACACCCTGTCCCATGTGATTTTCACGGAGGGGCATCAACGTTCGGCGGTCGTGCGACGCGGGAAAAAATGGAAAGCTTAATTGGTCGCCGGATTTACATAATTGGCGTAGACTGTGATGGCGTTGTCGCTGGGGTTCCTCGTTGCCCACGGCGGATCTCAAGTCGCCAGGATAATTACAAACGGCGAGGTGGACATTTTTATAAGAGGGCTACGCAGAATGTTGCTCGTCTTTGGGAGAACGGGGACAACGGTCCTCGATTAAGAACACCTGCGAACGCTTAAGGTGTCGCTCGTCTCTTAACGAAATCGTAATCGGCGAAAACGAGAGTAATAATTTTCGTGATCATAAGTGGTGTGTCGAATAAAACGTTGCTTTTAAAGGCGACAGTTCTTGCGTCATTGGAGGTCGTTTATTACACGTGCAGTCTTGAATCGAAGGGTGAGTGTCATTTAATGAGCTTTAAAAGCTGCTTAACTGTTGGGAGTGGAACGAATCTGTGAATTTCACTTTCCTGCATTTATGTGTCAGGTGTTACAGTTACAGATAGTTAAGACATTATGCAAGCCAAAAGGTATTTGCTTTATATAGGGATTCGTGTACTGAATTCATTGAAACAGTCTTTGGGGGAAGAACCTCTGAGATAATTGAAGAAATAAGTGTTATTCAGGATTAATTAGCTAAGTATGAATAATGTTAGTGTCCATCTCCACTTAGCAGAGAAAATACCCTTCATGGAAGTGCAAGCAAAGTCAAAATTGTAAGAAACAGTGACCACGGGAGATTCTGGTGTCCAAATACTCGCAGCAATGGTCTACAAACGAGAAGAACAGAAAATTTCGACATGGCGTCGGGGGAAGAGTGTTTAAAGTATCATATTTCTGGTTGCATCTAATTTATTCCGACGGGGAACAGTCCAAGATCTCCAGATTCCGTTCTACCTGCGAGATTCTTGAATTGCCAAGCCGGAAGATTTCTGGGAGGAGATGTTATTACTGCCCAGCAGGGTGCCCGGCTATTTCGTGTTACTATTTCGAACAACAATTACACACCGAGCAATTATATTTCCTTGACTGATGCAGGTTCGACGAGAGGCTGGCAGGTATCGCTTCTCTGTCAGAGATGACACTAACAATTATCGCTCTTGCCTCAGCCTCCAATTAAAAGGAGAAATTGAGAATATGCTAACAGACAAGACTGATCCATCAGTAAGTCTACAACATTGGGAACCACGAAGAAAGGAAAAGTTGCAACATGTAACCTACTTTGTTTAATTAATCCTTACCTGGCGGATGAGGGGCTCAGTGTTACGTATTATTAACATTACTTCTTGGAGAATATATTGATTTGGGATTGGAGTCTAGATAGGTGAAGCGTATTCCGAGGTGCGCGTGATTGAAATTGCGTGGTAAGATGGACACTGCGTTGGATGTGTTGTTAAAATAAAGAAACATGTTAGAGAAATAATCCTAATAGAAGCAAAGAATGTCACGTTTTTTGAGAAGTTGAAATGGTACAATTACCATGTATTGCATCAATATGCAAGTGCCAGAAGTGAATATTTTCAGTATTTTCTTTTCAACCACAGCGAAGCTTTTACTTATCAGCTCTGTCTTGCAACGGCTCTAGACATTAAATAAATTATGAAAATAAATTATTCTAGCACTTACCACCACTTACAGCTCGTGCCATCGCATTCAGCAGAGAATTTTCATCCATCTTCACTAAAAAAATAATTTTGTATTTCTTTGGCACTTGCATCGTTTACCATTTCAACCCCCCAACTTGACTATTTCATCTAGCCGAGGAGCAGTGGACAAATGAGTCCTAGTAGAAAGCACTGTAAGTGTAAAAACTCGCAAAATAATTTTTTTGTAAATAAGATATCAATAGTGCTAAAAAATATAAAAATTAAAAAACATACTTTCAACTGTCGATAACATGTGCTTCTCTGAAGTGTCCCGGAAACTGTCGGAGGCTCAACAAACCGCCGGCGTGATTCAATAAATCGCGCTCGCAGGGACGCAGGTGGTAGCCTCGTCGTGTTTCAAGGAGATGGCCCTCTCCGTGGCGTCAACTTTCGGCGATTAATCAACGATGGAAGATGGCTATCCGGGCTGAATTATCTACGTGTAAACTAGCCGCGTGGCTTGTACCTCTATTGTACGAGCACTCAGCCCTTTCATTGTGGCCGATGAGGAATCGGCCGGTTTTCGAATCCGTGGGTTTTGTTTTACTGCCTCGCACGGACGCGTGCGGACCTCCCGCCTCTGGCTCTTTTCTTTCACGGCTGGACCGGTGTATCGTTGTACATAATAGCCGGGGAAGGAAATGCTGTTTCGATGTTTGTCACGGCATACTAAACGCTCGTAGGAATATCCCGTTGCTGGGTGTCTCGCCGGCCGAGGTACTAAAACAATGGTCCTCGATTAAGAACACCTGCGAACGCTTAAGGTGTCCCCCGTCTCTTAACAAAATCGTAATCGGCGAAAACGAGAGTAATAATTTTCGTGATCATAAGTGGTGTGTCGAATAAAACGTTGCTTTTAAAGGCGACAGTTCTTGCGTCATTGGAGGTCGTTTATTACACGCACAGTCTTGAATCGAAGGGTGAGTGTCATTTAATGAGCTTTAAAAGCTGCTTAACTGTTGGGAGTGGAACGAATCTGTAATTTCACTTTCCTGCATTTATGTGTCAGGTGTTACAGTTACAGATAGTTAAGACATTATGGAAGCCAAAAGGTATTTGCTTTATACAGGGATTCGTTTACTGAATTCATTGAAACAGTCTTTGGGGGAAGAACCTCTGAGATAAATGAAGAAATAAGTGTTATTCAGGATTAATTAGCTAAGTATGAATAATGTTAGTGCCCATCTCTACTTAGCAGAGGAAATACACTTCATGGAAGTGCAAGCAAAGTCAAAATTGTAAGAAACAGTGACCACGGGAGATTCTGGTGTCCGTAGGTATACTAAACGCTCGTAGGAATATCCCGTTGCTGGGTGTCTCGCCGGCCGAGGTACTAAATTATTGGGAATGAATGGTAGTGGGGCCTGAAACGTGATATTTACAATGTAAATAGTTTCACAGCCGCACTTCCTCCCCCCCCCCCCCCTGCCGCGACACGTGCATTTTTTAGCCGCTGCGTAACGTGAAATTGCTTGGGCATTTGGTATCGCGATGTATGCTGAAGACGGGGTATAAATCCAGGGAGAATTAACTATGTGGCTTCGGTGGGATTCATTAATTGCCTGTTCCTTGGGAACTGATAACTTGATGGGTCGTTTTAATTATTTAGTGTTTAATCGAAGGTTCGCTTAGTTTCGTCCTTAGTTCATGGGAAGGGGCCAACTGAAGATGGTGCCCATGTGGGATTATTTTACTCTTTTGGCAGAAATATGCGGGTACCAGCCTACTATTTTTTAAATAGAACGTAATTGTTACCTGAATCTGAAAATCGACAACGGATGACAGACACGTCACGAGCCATCAACTGTCATAATTATCTTGAGCCACAGTGCTCCCAAAGGGACCCAAGAAAGCAGAAGTGCGTGAGTTGTGTTGACAGCAACACGGTACCATAAAACGCGTTGCAACAAAATCGCAACGACCGGCACGCCACATTCCATATTCGACTGTGCGACTTCCAGTTCTCATTTCGGGGCCCGAGTCTTTCACCCAGAACCCTGGCATCTGCGTAGCTTTCTTATAAAGGGACTCTGCTACATGTGCCAGAAGAGTGATTGTAACAATTAACGCTCGAAGGTTGCTTCATTCGAACAGAGGGAGGCGTGTATACCGTTGCTCGAGTTAACGATCGTGACTGCACGCGGTTTTGCGTCAGATTGATTGACATCAGGCTCGCTTGCGTAAAAGTCGACGATCAGATCCCTCTGAAATAATAAGCGGGGTCGATTTTGAAATCAACTTCATCTGCTTAATGGTTCCTTCAAGATGGCTGTCTTTCAAGTCCCTTGCTTACCCGCCGCACAACAGTCCATAAGAACCGTTGATTGGGAATAATTTAATCTTTCACCCTAAGTCGTCGATAGGGATCTTCAGGAGCCAGCACTGACCAGAGAAGTTCGGTTGCCCGAACATACCGTTTTTTTATAAAACTGTGTAGGTTTGTAGAGGACCTCGATAGGAGTACCAGGCAATTTTTCGTTGGTGCCCATTTTCGGTTCTTCAGGGTGAAAACACCCGTGGACCTCGCCTCTTGCACTCTGCTTCTACTTTTACATATAGGTACTATGTAATTTCTAACTCTACTATTTTTTCCTTTCTCGGTTTCTTATATGTATACATTTTTTTTATTTTATCTCCTTGTTATTTTCGTAATGTCTAGTGGTGCAATAAGGAATTACTATTATTATTATTATTATTATTATTATTATTATATCTTGAAAACTATAGTAGATATAAAAAAATTATTAGAATGAAAAGTTGATGGATTTTTGGTCTCTATAAAACTTGTTTAAAATTTGTAATAAGAAACGATTTTTTAATTAAACTACAAATTCTATCGAGGTCCTCTAAAAGCCTGCACAATTTAAAAAAGATGGGAATGTTCGGGGAACTTCCCTTGTGAGTTGTGCTTCGAGTTGAATGGCCCAGTGTTGTGATAGTGGCTGGATGTTTCATTGCTGACGACTGATAATTAGTGGCTAACCAGAATGTTGTTTACTAACTCTTTCAGGCTGGCTAAATTACAACGGCTATTTACCACCACCCCGTAAATCGATCGGGGGATCGCGACCGCCAGTTGCTCGTCCCCCCTGTGTACACGGACCCGGACCATCCTTAGCCTGATTTAAGGCGCGTATTCGCGGAATACTTTCGCGTATGTCGTTCGAATCTCTGTCGCGGCGCGCGGCCACTTTCGTAATTTAACCGACCGGTAGCCAGACCATTTGATATTCAAATTAGTTTTTCAGCAGTCGATTAATTTCGCGGCGAGGGACCTGCGAGGCGCGGCCACGCGAAACCGATTGAACACCGGTGCGATAAGTCACGCCCTGTCTCGTCCATAACGAGAGCAAACGTTTTAAGAGGAGACAGCTACGTATTGAGTGATCGTGGGACTGTTGATACGCGTTTCTTTTCAACACTATCTTTCGTAACGAATATGACGGTGGAATTCAAGATTAACCCTTCGTGGTTATAATTACAAATTTGTCAAATCGGGTTCACTGCACCCCAGCGTCATTTTCGTATTTTTGAATCTTTTAACTTTCGAGTGATAATTGCACATTCGTAACACTCGTGCAATCATGCTCTAATAATATTTTTTTAGAAATTAAAATTTTGATATGATTATACTTGAAAAAAATAGTTGTGAAAAAGGGATCTTTCTTGCAAAAATTCAGCAAATTTTTAAACTTTAATATTAAGGTTCACAAATTTACAGAAATATTGCCGAAGAATAAGTGACTGGGTTGCGATACAGCCCGCGTCACCACGAAGGGTTAAAATCGAATTGTGCTTCAAGTTAGAGGAGGGTAGAAACTGAGGGGCCCAGTGGAAAACATATTACAAGGTGTTGGAATTACACTACATTGCAGGAACAAATTGATGGTACAAACCACAAAGAGACGAAAACTGAGCCCCTCAATTTTGAAAGCCCTGAATATTCATGAGAGGCTAATTATTTTATTCGTCCAAGGAAGCAGGGAGATTGAATTCCATTCAGCAAGAAAGCATATTCCAGCGCCCTTTTATGGATCAGTAAACACTGTTACCCAGGTAATATCAATTAATCAAAAGCACTATGTCGACATCGTTTCACCCCAGCGCCACGTACCAGGACCATCCCCTTTGACACTAATTGAACGGACGAAGGATAATACCGCAACCCTGGGCTCTATAGCGAGCGTAGCTTCCCGCGGGAGCCAATCAGAGGCGAAGCACACAAAAACACGGATTTATGGCCAGTAGGCGGTACAAGGATCGCGAGAGACCGAGAAACCAGGGACACGAACGAAGGGAACAGCGATGGGGATAGATAAAAGGGGTGGAAAGGGAAGAAAGATGGAGAGGAACAGGAAGAAACGACAAAAGGACAAGAAACACGCGGGGCGGGAAGGGGAGAGGGGGAGGGGGGGGGGAGGAGGAGGGGGAAAGGTCTCGTGGAACACGAGACCCGCGCCCCCAGTAATTATTTCGCGTCTTGCACCGAGGACGATTTTTTGCCGGCTTGCTAAGTGTGTTCCTTAATTGAATTTAAGGTTATTTAATATGCTTTTAGCCCGCTATCGTCGGGCCCCCCTTACATACTTCTGGAAACTGCGCCCGATCGATCGGCTACCCGCAACACTCCCCTCTCGTTCGATGCTTTTCCCTCCTCGTCGGCGGTCCGTCTCGACCGAGCGTCACCCATAAACCTGCTACGTCCTGAATTATGTCGGGGGCTTATCGAAAATACGGGGCTTAATTTCTGCCCGCCGTCGTTTCGATTACAAAGCGAGCCTGGCTCCGCTCGCCACGGAGAGATTTAATTGATGCGAACAGCCGGGCGATTGTCTCGGGCGCGCGCTCCTTCGACGGTGCTGCTGTAAATCTCGGCGAAATTAACGATTCCACGCGGGCAAGGGGCATTTCAGGAATCGCGCAGTCAATTCTGACGAGCGTTTAAAACGAATTTGCGGGGTATTGGACAGTGGATTCTGTGGCCCGCGAGCTGCGAGGTGGAATTGTTGACGAACTTTCTGGATATCGAGTGTTTGGTTACTTCTTTCTTTGTTAATTCAAATTTCAGTGTACTTCTTTCCTCGTTTGATGTTTCGATAATTATTTTCATGCACAATATGGGGAACAGGTTTTTCGAAGGGGACAGAGAATTGGGCCAAATTATGCAGAAATCTACCAACCCTTAAACTGAAAAGAAATTAGTTAAACACGGTATGGATCTCATAATTTTGTGATCTTCAGTTTACGAAGAATTTCCCGTCCACAGTTTAAAAATTATCAACCATAGTTCCATTTTAGGCTAAAAATAGAAACTGCAGAAAATTTATAGTAATATTAAATATACTGCTCACTATTAAATAATCAATTAAAAAGCATTGCAAAACAACGAGAAGAAATAAAATATATCTCGATAGAAGTAAAGCTACTTTTCTTTGCCAATTAAAATCTTCAAACTAAATTTACTCGAATTCCGATCATTGAGGGTTGGTTAGAAGGGTGGCTTTCTGCATATCTTAGCCCATTTGAGAAGTTCAAATGGTAAATGATTTAAGTGCCTGAAGTGAAAACTGACTTTAATTCTTTTCAACCACAGCAACGTTAGCACGTATTTATAATATTATCTCTGGCTTGCGACAGCCCTAGAAATTAAAATTAACTATTCTAGCAGTTACAGTATTTACCGCCGTATTCCCGAAATTTAAGTCCTTTTCCACTAAAAGCGTAATTTTTAATTCATTTGGCATTTACCTATATCGTTTACCATTTCAGCTCCTCAATTATTCAGCAGGAATCAACGTGGAATCACGGGGTGAAATTGTCTGGGGCAATGGAGACGCCAGTGGTTTGGCTAGTATCTATTGAAAATTGGTTTGGTCAATCAGGCCGAGGCTACAAATTAGCGTTTCCTCGATTCAGCGAACGTTGTCCATTAAGCAATGACATCGACGTGGAGGCCCTCCAACAGGGGATCCTCCCTGATTGATTCCCGCGGGAAACTCCGCAGCAGCATCACGATAGATCGTTGCATTATTCCATTGCGTTCAATTAGTGTCAGCAGAGAGAAGCTTTCGCGTTTCGCGGCGGCCCTTTCCCCGCTCGGGAATAAGTAATGAAGGGAAATAAAATTTTAACTGCTGCCACGAGCGTTTCACGGAGGACGGTTAATAGCGAGCATCGTAAAAAGCACGTATTTATTGGTCTCGTCGCGAGTGCAAGCGGAGGAAGAAAGTGAAGCGCGGGGTTCTTTTAAATCAGATTTAATTGACATTCAAAACGGAGCCGTCGACTTGCTGGTCGATGTAATGAGCAGCTTAATGCCTGCGTGTATGGAGGGATGCGCAAACTGAAGAAGAATAATGCAGGAACTTTGCGGAAAGCACCAAGTTGCTGAGTGATGCCGGATGGCAGGAATATTGCAAGTGGAAGAGAGATGTTGTGGCTCTAGATCGACTGTTTCATCTTGATCGCGAAGAAGCAGCTTCGTGTGCATGGAGAGGCAGAGTTGCAGCAGTTATCCTGAATAGGAAACGTCAAGTAGCTCGCTGCTACTTCCGTCAAACCTGCTTCAATCATCCAGCAACTTAGGGGACATCAACTGGTACCTTTCTATAAATGTCTGCACCGGTAGTAGAACTTGCTGTCAATTCCATCTGCATCCTCACAGTGGTCCAGGCATCTTGAAGCTTTTATAGAACTCATCATAACTCAAATACAGTGCTTGGATTTTTGATAAATATGTCAAACATCCAAAACGCTAGGTCCACACAGTGCAGCTTCTTTTTCCACGACGATACCTTTGTTAATCGAACAGATCTCGTGATGGTACAGTTAATTCCAGCTACGCACAGCACCCATTCAGCCCCGCACGCGATACAATTTACCCACTGTCCAAATTGACGACTTCGGGGGGGGCTGGAGTAAGGTGTGGTGGGCAAAAACACGAAAGAAGCGATCCCCTGCGTGGCATTTTTTGGGATTTAGGAGCACTAAGGTCTGCCGCAGGTTGCTCCCAGCAGGTGGTTCCCCCGGCAGGTTGAAGGCTGAATAACCGACCGTGGGGATAACCTGCGGCCGTGGAAACGCGTAACTCAGCGGGCACCATTAGCGTTATCTCTTTCGCGAATAAAAGTGCCGTACGATGTAAGCGTGTGAATCACGCACTGGGCTGAAAAAAAAAAACAGGGAAAGAAGCGAACCGTCCTCTGTGTGCAAGGTGATGGTCGAGGGAATGGAGCCTCTTCTCGTGGCCGATACACCTCGGGCGAACGTCGCGGGTCCTGAAAGTGGATCTTTGACGCTGAACTATCTTGGACCTTAAGTCGCTGTCTGCTTGAGTTTCTGGTGTTTCGACGAGGCTTGCCAGTTGGTTTAGCAAGCTTTTACCAGTGGCAGATTGAAATACTGGCGCGGTGAAATGATGAGACAAGGAATGAAGGGGTTAAAGGAGTTTTAATTTGAAATTAATGTGAGTAGAGTTTGGCGATGTTTAACAATGTTTCATAATGTTTGACAATGTTTTAATAGGGCTGAGGAGTGGAATATATATTCTATGACATAGTGAAGCGTCTAGCTTTTGTAAAATAACATGGAATTTACATTAAACGAAGGTGTTCTTCTTCCTCGGGCATTAAGGGATTATGCCTACCTGTGAGGTCTGAAAAAAACATGGATATTCGGGAATTTTCGGGGGAGAAACTTAAAGGCTTTTTTAATCAAACCTTTATGTATTCGAAAGTGTACATGTTAAACTACTTGTAGTAATTCTTGTGATGGAAAATATAAATAAATAAATGAAATATCATTGATCTCTCGGCAGCGAGTTTTTTTTCAGTAGTTTGCGGTGACATTGCTGAAATCAAATATTCACTGGAATTTAGTTAGTATATTAGATAGTCCTTAATTGTTCATTATCTCGAAAAATTAATTTGGTACAAAATGGCGGCTTCTCATAGCAAAAGTATCGATTTTCGCCACAGAATCGCTCTCATTTTTCATCTATAAAATAAAACCTATGCAACGGAAATGAAAAAGCCACGATTAAGGACTGGATAATCTAATATACTAACTAAATTTGATCGAATTTTTTATTTCTGATGAACCAGGTCAAAGCTACAGTGGTCACTGTAAAGTGCTTAAATAAATCGCCTATAATTCCATTATTTATTTAGATATCGCATTGCAAAAAAGCTACAAGCACTTTAAAATAGGGGAAGTAGGAGCATGATGGGGAAGCTAAGGAAAAATGCAAATAAAGTGATGATTGTACCTATTAATTAAGTCTTTATTACTAGAAATACAACTATAAGTTAATGATTTAACATTTGTTACACACTTCAGACTATCTGAGGTCAGGCGTCTAAGTTATTAAACTTTACAAAACAGATGGAAAAAAAACCGTCTTGCCCCTGCCACGGCGTAAAATTGGGTACCGAAAATGGGGTAAAATGGGATACCGGAAAAGGGGTAAAATGGGGTACCGACATGATTTGCCTAACTATTTTCACACTTGATACAAATGTGAATTTCTTCGCAATTGTTTTCGTCAACCCCTGCGCAGGAATTGTGGGACCATCGTCCACAGAGTTGACATGCAACCCAACCCTCTGTGGATTGCAGATATGAATCCTGACAATATAAACATTCGCAGTCTCCCTTCTGTTTTTTTTTCGTATATGTTCTGACTGAATGAATTTATTTGTATTAAATTATAATAGAGAACGATGACGTTGCTTAACCTCACATGAACAACCCCATTACAGGTTAGGTCGGGGTACCCCATCATTCCCCGTATCAAGGACCCCATCTTGCCTCAAAGCATCGTTTTCCAAAGATTAATATATTTGTACAACAAATAAAGAAATATTGAAATTTGAAATATGTCACATTAAAATAGTTGAAATGGAGATTATCATAGAAGAAAAATAATAGACTTACCGTTCTTAAATATATATTTATTTCAAATCTTTTTATCACATGAAATAACATCGACGCAGCACGCAAACGGTTCACAGCTATAAATAAAAAACGCGTGCTCCCCCACTCACGATTGCCAGCGGCAACACTATTATAACACAATGGCTTCCTAATGATATATTTATCACGTTCCTAGCATCTTTTAATTAGGGTTTAGGGAGATACCCCATCTTACCTCCCTACCCCGTCATGCCCCTACTTCCCCTATATACTCTCGAATATACAACCGTTTATTTAAACAAGTCTTCAAGTTTTTTAAAAAAACATCCTGAAAATACTTGTGTTTTCAGATCATACAGGTAGGCATAACCCCTTAATACTAGAATTTTTTCCACGATGAGATACGGTGGCCAAGACGAGCGATCTTAAAGCGTCTGAAATTATACGAGCACACGGTCGACTACAATAAGCCTGACGAGCCTGTGGTTAACACACAACTCTGCATATTACCATTTTTTTGTTGCGCTACAAGAAGTACATTTCTGGTCACGGATGAAGGGACCCAGATAGCAGCGAGACCCGTGGGATGTGAAGAACATGGCCAGTGAAGGGAGACGATAGTCACCGCAATGCTCGCATTTATCTCGATGGGAACACATCCTATTGGATTTTCTTTTATTTCCCTTCCTCAACGAGAAACGGTCATTTTTGCAGGTGTAAAGTAAGCAGAGAAGAAAGCAAACTCTGTTCGAGTTATTGCTCCAGAGTCCATAGTAGGAAGTGAACAATTCATTCTCTAGCGTAGTAAATTGATACTAAAGCGAAAATTCAATAGATGATGTCAAGGATATTCGACCATTAAATTTAACACTTTATTTTGTAATTATATTTTAATTTCGTATTCAAAAGAAATTAATGGATACAGGAACGATTGGCTGAAGACTTTATGACGCATTGACACCGAGACCAGAATATTAAGACCGTGTTAACCGATTGTTCATGCAGAATCGGATTTCAAAGAGTGACGCCACCTCGCCTGCATACAAGATGATATCGAGGCTTATGGTTTCTCCACCCTCGGGGATTCGAACGAGATCGTGTCAATAAATCGGATAGCGTGCGCGAAAGGCGGCAGAGGAAGGAACAGCGTGGAGGAGAAACCAACTAACAAAAGTGTATCTTGAAGGATCGGCAGTGCACGGTGGCTGGGAGGCACGATTGCACAGAATCGAGAGCGACCAGTCACGCATTTCGAATATTTAGCTCGAGGTTTCAGGAAGCGCTTTTACACCTCTTCTAATCCAGTTATGAAAGCGAGGCCAGGGATCATCCTTTGCTCTGGGCCCTGCCATAAATTTCAGCAGCTCCGATCTGTAGTTTCAGGAGAGAATTGAAGGGTTGGATGCAATAAGGGGACTAGCGCTTGGAAATAGGAAAAATTATTGTCCAAACGCTAAGAAAGATTGGAAAATTAAAAGTTGTTAAATTGAATTTGTAAAAATATAGTGTTGTAAAGCTCGTCACGACACACATGTTGTCTATTTACAGTTTGTTTATGCAATCATTACTATTCGAGCTAAAAATTATAAACTAAAAATTTTTCATCATCCGAAATCATTATTTCTTTAGACGAAAATTGCGATAACTTCAGTAAATATTAACGGATTGTCATAAGACTTGAAACATAACTCTAGAAGACTCTAGCGAAGCCGCAAAATGTATGCACGAAAACCTAATGTTAAAAAATGTAATAATATTTAATTAAAAAGTAATACTGGATATAACCCATGTTTTTCAACGTTCACCGTTAAAAAGTATCGAGGCAATTTTTAGGTGCATATAACTTGCAGCGACAAAGTTTTCCCTTGATATATAAGGAAGATTTACACCAATTTTCACGCTGATTAATAAATAATTGTAGAAGATACGGCGATATGTATAAATCCCGCGCGGCACCAACAGTCAACGCGAGTGCTAAAACTGCTAAATAGCACATTACACGCGGCTACCGACTATTGGTGGCGCGCGAGAATTTATATATATCGTCATATCTTCTACAATTATTCATTAATCAGTGTGAAAATTGGTGAAAATCTTCCTTGTATATCAAGGAAAAACTTTGTCGCTGCAAGTTGTATGTACCTCAAAATTGCCTCGATACTTTTTAACGGCGAACGTAGAAAAACATGGGTTATGTCCAGTATTACTTTTTAATTAAATATTATTACATTTTTTAACATAAGGTTTTTGTGCATACATTTTACGGCTTCGCTAGAGTTTTCTGAAGTTATGTTTCAAGTCTCATAACGATCCCTTAATATTTACTCAAGTTATCGCAATTTTCGTCTAAAGAAATAATGATTTCGGATGATGAAAAATTTTTAGTTTATAATTTTTAGCTCGAATAGTAATGATTGGATAAACAAACTGTAAATAGAAAAAATGTGTGTTATAACGAGCTTTACAACACTATATTTTTAGAAATTCAGTTTAATAACATTTAATTTACCAATCTTTCTTTGCGTTTGGACAATAATTTATCCAATTTCCAAGCGCTAGTCCCCTTATTGCATCCAACCCTTCAATTGCAGCGACGCCATGTGTTCGAGTCCAGTCGCAGATGATATCAAGAATTCCTCATGTTCCTAGATACCCTCAAAACTTCTCGAAGGATCTATTAGATATGTAACGAAGATGTAAGAATAACGTAACCAGTCGCTGCACTTCATCGGGAAACATTTATCAACAGTAACCTTGAAAACTGAGAATTCTTCCATCATCCACTTTCCATAACTTCCATCACGCACAGTTCCCTTAATTATTCCATTCCCTTCATAAAAATCTGGAATATTCCAAAGAAACAAAATTGTTTCTTCAAAACCATAAGTACTTGAAGCCCTTCCTACAACATTAATCAATCATTAGCAGTCCAACGATTAGTACTCCAAGATTTATCTATAGACACTCATCCCCTGGACTTCAATCTCTGTACCCTGCAAAAAGCTCTTCACCAACCTTCGTGAGTTCATCAGACACCCACCTCCCCAGAAACTAATCCAGGATACTCCAGTTTGCAGGGTACAAGCGACAATCAATTGGGCCGCGTGGAATCCAGCTCATTGGCATGGACGTCTTCATGAGCATTATAAACGCGCTGTTGAGCCGGTGATACGACATAATAAGCCCCCGAAACTGCGTTCGCCGAGGGAGCTTACGATGAGCCTCGTAAAACACGAGACCGCCGTGGCGATCCCGCAAGAGGCAGAGAACATCTCGGACGCGCTTTCTCGATAACGATGTCACAGTGTTTTTTGCCGTGGCCGGCGTACGCGTACACCGCGGGTCATTAGAATGGTGGGATCGGGGCAGCAGGGGAATTTCGGCCACGGTAATAATCTAATAAATCGGCGGGGAAGACATATGTACGGGGCTGCCGCGCAGCCGGATCGAATGCCCGCTCGGTTAGCGGACTCTGCATTCCCGATTGCGATGTTTACGAGCGCCGCCGGCCGAAATTTATGAAAATTATTCGCGGCTACCCCCGATTTCGCGTATTCATGCGCTGCGCAGCCTCCGCCGGCCCGCCGCGACATCCGGCCGGACGAACGTCCCCATTGTTCTGCTCGGGACATGTCGAAATTTCCATACGCGACGAGGTTATCCAATAAACTCGGACGAAGGCATTCCACGATCCCTCCACTCGACTTGCTACCCGGAAGCTTCTTCTCCGCGACGGTTCCTTTCCGTGCTGGGTCCCTTTGTGCTGCCGATCGTGACTTCCAAGTGTGCCACTTTTTGGAAAGTCATCTTCAATCCCCGATGGTACTGATGGCTTTGACGATTTCTCGGGGTACGTGGCCGGGCAAAGTAGTTGTGGAGGGTGTTCGCTTGAGGAAAACGTAGGTATTACTGGATTCAGAAGACTGTAAGAAATTAACTGACTGCCAAGTAGTGCTTACTCTTGTATTCAGTTCGTTGCAACTGATGGTTTTGACGATTTCTGGGGTGTATGAAGGGTGAGGTAGTTACAGTATCCTAGTAGCATTTTTGGTTGGCCAACGGTAGCCAACAGTTGGGAATTAGTTGGGATATAGTTAGTGTTTTGCCCACAAATTCCCAACATAGGGCCTACGGCAAAAAACTTACAACAGTTTGCCAACGAATATTCAATGTTGGGCCTACAATTATAATGGTTGGTTAATTAACAAAAAGTTACGACAGTTTGCCAACGAATATTCAATGTTGCGCCTACAATTATAATGGTTGGTTAATTAACAAAAAGTTACGACAGTTTGCCAACGAATATTCAATGTTGGGCCTACAATTATTATAGTTGGTTAATTAATAAAAAGTTACGACAGTTTGCCTACGAATATTCAATGTTGGGCCTACAATTACTATGGTTGGTTAATTAACAAAAAATTTACAACGATGATTAAATGTCGTCTTACAAACGACAAAAAATTTGCTACATCCAAAAACCTGTTATTATACTCCAAGTTGTGATTTTTCTTTTCTTATTTATAAATACGTAATGAGGACGTCTGTCTTGAGACGAATGTGAAATTTTAAGGAATGAGTCTAAAGGTCGAATGATGCTATTTTGTAGAATATTTCGCGTCACTGCGCAGTTTTTATAAACAATTAATATTAGTTATGTAACTAGAAATTAGAATTGTCTACAAGGAAATGTGTTGGGTAAGTGGGAACAGCGGTTGCTTCGGAAGCGGAAACTTTGGGTTCGATGCTTTTCACCCCGAATTTTTTTTTCCTAAGATGTGTTTACAACCTGAAAAAGACGTGTTTACAACGTCTTTTAACGTTCTTCAAGATGCCTTCTGGACGTCTGTACGACGTCTTTTGGAAAGAAACTGTTGGGCTTATGGAAAGAAACCTTCAATTGGGCCTGCGTTGGTTACAATCGTTGGCCCATTTAAAAATAGCGCGACACTTCAAAAGTTGGCCAACGGATATCACGTCATTGGCCCAACAAAGTCCCAGCAAATAAATGCTACTAGGGTAGTGGACAAAAAAGTTACCACTTTTTCGAACCACCCTACTTCTATTACATTTCAATATCAACTCAAAACTGCAGTGTGTGTCTAATATACATATTTTGCTAACAAACAAAAACCCTACGTAACATTAAACAAGACAACACACTTTTAAAGCCAACAAAAATATACCACTTTTGAACATTAATGAAAAAGATCTATTATTTTCTGGGGGCACCTTTTGCTTTTAGGACAACCTAAAAAGTTACTAACCGTCGTAACTTATTTATCGGCCCCAAAAATGTGTTACCCCGTTCAATGTCATATAACACTTTTGTTTATCAGTTAAATAAATTCAGCTTTAACTGGGTTTTACACAGCTTTAAATTCTCCATCAGGATATGCACATTGAACATACCACAGTCCCAAATGTATGCTAAAAAATAACAGAAATAGAACATATAGAAAATGTGGCAACTTTTTGGTCCGCTATTGTATACATATAGCAGGCTTGGCCAACACGCGAAATTGTGCGGCCCGCCGGGCGATTTTATGTTTCTATTGAAATTTTTGTTTCTCGTTGTATGTATACAAGAAATATTAAATAAATTTAGTATACTATAACAACAAAAACTTAGTATAACAATAAAGTTTTATTCATTTTGTATTTGTATTACATTTTTTAAAAGCATATTTACCTAAAGTGCGGCCCTCTGTAACGTTACGCGTCATCAAAGTGGCTCGTGAAACCATTTGGTTTGGCCAGGCCGGTTATAGAGGGTGTGTTTTTTAAGGGGTTATACCTAGTCAGGAGGCTAAAAAAGGCGATTGTTTGTGAATTATTTTTGAAAAAGCAGAAGCATATATTTTCACAGAACTTTTTGCAATTAAAAGAACAACATTTAAAGAACATTTGGTAATTTTTTTGTGGAAAAGTATTGCCATTTATAATAAAAATACAACGACACCCAGGAAGCCTTTTTACAAACGGTGAGCAAGATATCTCAAAAACTACTGCACCAATCTTTCTGAAATTGTGTGCGCTTATTTTAGATATACAAATTTTTTTCAATATATACTTTTAATTTTATGAGCGAAAAACGTCCGTTTCTTTTTTTACAAAAATCGGAACCTTATATTTAAACAGCCGATATTTTGCTTTTACTTAATAGTTGGAAATTCTATCGATTAATCAGAGGATAAACTAATATACTAACGAAATCTTTTTGGTTTTTTATTTTAGATAATCTACTTCCGAGTGGCAGTGTTCACCGCAAAGAAAAATAATTTTTTAAAATGCTTCTTTGATGTGAATTCTTAGTTTATTATAAACGTAAATATTTTTCTACAAAAAAATTACCAATTGTTCTTTAAATGTCGCTCTTTTACCCACAAAAAGTTCTGTAAAAATATATGCTTCCGCTTTCTCAAAAAAAAAATCACAAACATTCGCCTCTCTTCGACCGCCTGACTAGGTATAACCCCTTAAAGCTAGGTAACGAATGCTAGGTAACGATTTCTCTGAGATGCACTTCGATGCACCTCATAGTTTTGATGATATCTTGGGTGCATGAGGGGTGAGGTAGTTATAGAAGGTGTGTTTTTTAAGGGATGATTGTTTTATGGTCGAAAATACCATAAAGTATGAGCTGACTTCTAGGTAATGATTTCTCTGTGTTGCAGTTTCATGGAACTGATGATTTTGAAAATTCTTCTAGTTCATGTAGTCGAAATATTTACTGCAGTGTTGTATCAATGAAATGTAGGTACGTGCTTCACACAATTTTCATAACAATATGATTGATAAAATGATTCCTTGTGCTAATACTAAGAGACGTATAAGTGATAACGTGTTTATCATGATGCAATAAATATTTCCAAGTAAAGTCTCGCTGTATAACTAAGCCTTCCTCAGCGATACAGTATGTAAATTGGATGCAGCTGATGTTTTTGCCGATCTTTTGGCTGCACGATTGAGAATGGGATGATCCTTGAAGAACCTCTAGTTGCACGATCGAGGAAATCGCGAGGCGTGAGCTGGACCAGCAGTTAATGCTTCCTCCGCGATGCAATTCGATGCAGCTGCGTATGTATTTATCGCGGTTGTCACTTTCTATACAGGCAGACTGCTTCGCGAGAGAATTACAACCGTGTAACTCACGCCAAGTGGGATAGTTTCTATCAGTCGGTGCAGCTCGCTTCGGCGAGCAGCGCGCTGATATCGTAATTGTATCGTAGATAAGGTTACTCGATGACCTGAGAACAATTTGCTTATCCGATGGTGCGAGTCATGCGGGAAGCTTGTTACGAGCTATTCATCGACAGAGTCTCGAGATCGATAAATTGCGATCGTTAGATGCGGTGTCTGGTCTAACGTGGCCATTGGGATGGGCAATAAATTTTTGGTAAAGTTTCATTTCAGAAACAAACTTAATAGCTGGACTTGGATTCTAGATTCTTCTCTCTTCGTATCCCTTTCTTGCCGGAGTTTCGAAAGAACTTGATATATATCGCGTTTCCATATAGAATTATTTATATTCTTCAATGCGAAACACAATCTTCCTCATCGTACAGGGTGATTCAATATCCATCCATTATTCTCATTACAACTGCCACTTAAACAACTATGTCAGACACACATGTTACACCTACATTTAAATTTGTAACAATATACCACAAACGAGGCACTTGGAAACCAAAGGGATGCGAGTGACATTTTTGAAATTTTGAAATTAAGAAGAGAAATGGTTAGTTAAATCGTTAAATATGATTTTGTCACTTTCTATATGTCAAGCATTAAATGGGCCTAGTTATGCAGAAAGCTACCAGCCTTTAATTGTTACAGAAAAGTAGCTTTATTTCTATTGGGTATATTTTATTTCTTGTAATCGTTTTACAATGTTTTTTAATGGGTTTTACAGTAGTAAGTAGTATAATTAAGTAAAACATTTAGTAGATTGTACCCTGACAGCAGGAAACAGACACTGTCTGATATCCGAGCCTCTGTGAACAATAAATTTAACAAATTATCAAATATAAATGTAAATGTAATGTATATCTATAAATTAAAATATGGCCATTATATGTTGAATTTTCATAATTTCTATAATCTTTGACTCACTTGAGCTACCCCTAAACATAAAAATGTATTGTCCAAACTTTTTATATAGTCTTTGTATATCTAAACGAACAAATCAGTGTAGTTAAGACTTGTAAAAAATATTTAAATGTTTTTTTTTACTTTTGAGCTGCACCCAGGGGCGTCCGGAGACTTTTTTCCAGTGGGGGGGGGGGGGGTAACTTTGGGATAATGGTAAAGAAAAGTATACCCCTCTTTCTTTTTTTAACCCATTTTATAGTGCCAATTTAATTAAAAATTTAAAACCGAAATTTAAAAATATTCCCTTTTTTAGTATAAACTTAATAAAGATCAGTTTTGAAAAATAAGCGTTTTTTTCTCAAAAGCCAGGGGGGAAACTGCCCCTTTTGCCCTACCCTCTGCGGACGCCCATGGCTGCACCCTAAAGTTCACGCGACAACTGCAACCCCTTGTAAACCTCCCACCATCAGAACACACAATAACGAGGATTGGAGAATAAAATAAAAACCAATATGTGCGATACGCAGCATATACCTACCGGGGCTGAAACAGCACCGAGATCAATTGCATCCTTCCACGCCTCTCTACCACCCAGGCTCCCTTTCCGCGCGAACGCAATCCGCGAAACACGAACGAAAGGGAGGAAAGCGATACGCAGTGAGATCGAATATACAACACCATATCACGTTGCACCTGCGTGGACGCTTTCGACACGCGTTATCTCGACCGGATATTCCGTGGACGCAAGCCTATATAATTTCGCAGACTCTTCCGCGGCGGCGTTCGAAAGGGGCGCGCGACGGTTCGGTTGGCGCATCGGCACCGGCCGATTGTCAAATTAACCAACGACCTGACGAAGGTCGAAAGCCGTTGGCGCGGGACGGCGTAATGAGGTGGCAGCCCGAGGGTGGGTTTTAATCAAGAATCGATACATAACGGCGATTCGTGGGCCAGCTACCGCGGACAGCGCAGCATCGGGCCTAATAAGGGCCGCGTCTATTCGAGCCTCGCCTCGGGTGGCAGCGAGCTCAATTATCGGCCGGCATGAGCCGCCATTAGATAACGAGCAGGCAGATGCGCCACTTCGCGGGCACCGTTCATCCTTCTGAAAAGGATTCGTTCTTTACGAGCGGGAAGACGTCCGCCGCCTTCCACCGGCTCCTGACGCCGCTCCTCCGGGCGATCGCTCCGAGATACCGTTCGGATACGTTAATGTTGCTGCAGCATTTTGTTGCCGCGCACGCTGCAAACGTTTGGACCGGCCTGGTTTTAATGGCAGTGCTGGTGGAGGTGTATGGAGTAGGTTGGTTCAGACTTGGCGGATGTTGACAGAGGGGACGTGAGGGGAACTTGGATTCTGAATTTTTGTAGGGGAGTATTAGATGCTGGGGAAGGTGAGGATTATTGAACTGATAGGGTGTGATGTTCGCGGATTTATCAATAATCGAGAGTATTAAATTTCTTGCACACCATGATTCAATTTGTGGAGAATTTGGATCGTAAATTTTGGGAGGGGATTTGGGAAAACATTGTTCTTTTCAAAATTTATCCGCCTTTTTCGACAATTCTTTTATCGACATATTAGAGGATATTGAAGGGCATTAAACTTTGAATGGAACTTCTTTTCGGTATCTTTTATGGTTTCGTAGATATTCACTATAATATGAAAACTTATAATTTCTGTGAGGGGGTGTTTTCACCCTTAGTACCGTTTCATTAACAAATAAAAAAATAGTTACGTTATTAGCGTCGCTTGGGCTACATTTATGTAAAGTTCCAGATTTCTTTGAATTTTCGAGTTACCGAACTTCCCAGGTGTGTTACCTACTTGAAGGGAATACAATACCTACCAGAATCCCGCGATCCCGGCTGTTTTTTTGGATTAAAAAAATCCCGGGATTTGTCATAACTAATCCCGAGAATTTTGGGATTTCTTAAAAATGTGAATTACTTTATGAATACCTGAAAAATATAAAAATAACAGAATAATTAAACGCAGTCATTTCATAATAATAAGGAAAATAATAATAATGATGATTTATTTAAATAATAATATTAAGTCGTATATAACTAACTGAACCATATTTATTTTTACAATGATATTCTCATTTTCCGCTATTTCGAAATCGCGCGAGTTGCAAATCGTAACTTGCCTGAACACATACAGTCGAAACATTGTAGATATATTGGCGTACTTTAGGTGCTTTGCTGTTTCTTCGTTCAAATTTCCAAAAATCTTCATAATTGTGTACTGATATTATCTACTTATTAAGACGTTATTATTCTTCAGTGGTCTACTGTTTTTATTGTTAAAAATAATTTTAGCTTATGTGTCAGACTAATGATACAATGTATGTTTGTTTACTTTAAATAAAGATTTAGAATTTTAACACATAATAAATCATTTTAATTACTGAAATTTTCTATTACCCAATCTCGGGAGTAGTCCCGGAATCCCGAGATATACTTTAAAAAATCCCGCAATCCCGGGATAGTAAATAATGACCGGGATTGTATTCCTTACCTACTTGTGACTTGACCTGACACTTCCATTCTGCGATCTTCCCTGCAGGGAGGTAGAAGCATCCATGTATTCCTGTTAATTTCTATCGCAGCCCCTCGAAAATCGCAAGTTTGGGGAACACCAAACGATCAATATCATGACATTCAACATTCTCCTCCTCAGAGATCTTTCAATGTCGATCCCCTTCGCCAGCAATGAATTCCTTTAGAGTCACTCCTCCCGTGTGCTAGGGAGATCGGCTACACCTCGTGGAACGTTATTTCGGAGCTTCACGTTTAGATCCGTACAAATTGATTCGTAACGTTTCGCGTCGTTGACACGCCATTATGAGGGATCACACCTACGAGAGACTTTGTAATGAAAGTTTCCCCTGCAGCGCTTTCACGCGTTTCACGATCTTCGCGAGAGCCAACGAACCTGGGCGGATCGTGATTTGCACTTCTTCCGTTCCCAGCCGATGGAGAGGAAAAAGGGCGAGAACGTTCGCGCGGCGCATCTTTGGGAGCTATTCGAACGTGGCATCATCGGTGGTGCTCGTGCAGAAAAGGAAAGGCACAATGAGCCATTCTTGCGGAGCCAGACGTACCCCTAATCACTGTTTGTGCGCCCTCGTCGGCTGGCTAATTAATCATACAAAGGGGTACGTGCAAAGAACGCAACTTTAGCAGTGTACGATTCGATCCATTCACGAGGAATTCTCGATTTCGAGCTGCTCTGCTGAAGAGACAGTCGAATTTCGAATACACGAGTGTTGTGTATGTGTAGAGAGGCCTGTAAAATATTAAATTGGAGAATAAACTTTACCTAGAATAATTTATTTGAAAATCAATTAAATAATGACACGTTTCCACGTGTGCAACGTGCGATGGAGAACACACTTGATACCAGAAGTTCACCACTTCGATGCACTTTGGATGGAAACCTAGTTTCTTTTTGTCCTTTTTGTGAATCGAAGTTAAAAATAAAAGTTTCTTCTAACATATATGTTATCGACTTTCACGTCCAAAATTTGACAGCTGATCTTACATAGCACTTTAAATATTCTAAGTGTCTTCCTGCAAAATTAATAATTCTGACTTACCTGTAAGGTAAAGTTGCTTAATATGAGACACACTTCTTTAAAAAATCATAACTCTCGACTAAGAACACTTTTATTAAAATTCGATTCACGTTTAAAAGTGACGTATGTATTCTTTTGCAAGCTGCTGGAAAGTACAGTAAAAAAGATACCGGTTCCTTCATAAAAAAAAAACTTTACTCGTTTGCCCCCGCACCAGAGATTTATCATTTG
Organism: Andrena bucephala; assembly: GCA_947577245.1. Lineage (NCBI taxonomy): Eukaryota > Metazoa > Arthropoda > Insecta > Hymenoptera > Andrenidae > Andrena > Andrena bucephala. Next base: position 44,571,128 of record OX387715.1, on the reverse strand, counting down.
CAAAATCAAAGAATTTCTATCCCACTTATAAGGCGCAGATTTGTCTTCAAGAATCAACGAATAGTTTAAAAATTTCAAAGAAATCAGGAGCTCGCTCGCTCCAAAATACAAACAGCGGTTAGCAGCAAAGCTTCAATTTATTTTAAACAGTAAAATATTTCCTTCTTTTTTTTTCAAAAGTTTCGCACGACACATTTAGATATTTCATCGATCATTTCTTGGTACATCAATTTCTCGAAACAAGGTAACATTGATTTACACCCCTCGCGTTCTCAGGGGCTCGACCGCGTCCGCGGTTACAAATTGGCAGAGTAATTTCGATCGCAGGCCACGATAGAGCTAAGATTAATCGCGACGATCCTAAATCATCGGCCGATTTGAGGCTCCCGAGATTAGGCAGGCTTTCATTTCGCCAATACTTAATCTCCGTGGTCCACGATGCAAATCGTCGCCCGTTTTCGTTTCAAGGACTATCGATTCTCGTCGCCCGGTCGGCACGTTGCAATGTTGCGAGGACCGATTATCAATCACCGCGAAAAATACGCTGAAAACAAATTAACCGGCTACGCAGCGCGCGGGCGTGGGGTTATAATAAAGATGAATCACCGTGGAATAATCTCACATTTATAAGCAGTAAATTCACTGGCAATTTGCATGGCCACGTGTAAATGTAGACATTACTTTCCCTCACGGTGGCCACCTGCGGTATAATTTGTTCAAGCGAGCGCGAGGATTTTTACATTGCGCGTATTATGTCGAGGTGGGATAAAAACGGAGGGTTACTCTTCTGTTCAATGCCGCGGAAGGCGCTTGCAAACCTGTATTACCTTATGAAATTTTCATGCAACACGTGTACCGCCTTGAAAATTCAGACGAACGCCTAAGGGTCTCGCGGATCTAATTTCTTCTTGCTTTAAATTGTATAAGATGCAGTGTAAAAGGTGGACGTAATTTTAGAAGTGAAATGAAGTCATTGTGAGTTAGGACCTGGAAATAACGGGTTAAATTAATATTTGGAAAAAGCAAAATATAGGAAGCATTCATAGTGGCCTGAAGATTCCTGCATCCTTTCCAAAAGAATTGAAGAAGATTGCAGTAGAATTTACCAAAAGAAGCTCGAGAACTTCATCAAAATCACTCACAAGCAAAAATGGCATGCCCAAGAAACAATGAATTCATTATCCATCCAATTTAACCAGTGCTTCAATTTCCTCTTCCATTCCACTTCAGTCCACCACCTCGTCTCTACCAGAACCCAGTATTATACCACGAATTCAAGAATTCTTTCTTGCTCACCTGCGTACAGCTTCTGTCCCCGCAAGAACCGCGCACAGGAGCGCGCGAGCGCACAGAGGGACCGCGACGAAGAAACAAAGCGACGAAGTTTCCAAGGATCGACCTGGAACAGAGGCTGGAGAGAGGGGCTTGTTGCAATCCACTCGCTGAAATTATCATTCCCTCGTAATGCGGGCTTATTATGTGCTCCGTGTGTAATGGTATCTACCAGCGGTTAGCGCGTCAAATGTGGCTTTGTTGGGTGATTAATGCCCTCCTCGTAGCTGACACCTCGCAGAGTTTAATTGCACCTTATTCTGCATGAATATGGATGCCTGCCCCACGGGCCGCGGGGCCCGGTGAAGTGGCAGCAACGGCAGCGACCGTGGCCGCCGAGGACCGACGATGAGGAACGAGGGGGCCAGGAGGCCGCGAGCAGGATAAAAAAATGCAATTACGATTTTGAAAAATGGGCCAGGCCCCGGCAGCCTTGGCGACCGGTTCCAGGTTTAGGACCGTGGAACCAGCTCCTAGATTAGATCGGCTGGATCCTCGGACACTGGTTGATATTCCCCCCGACGTCCGCGCGGTATCGCGGCACCTCGGACGTTTCATTCGATTCTAATTAATTTCCGCTGGCGAGTCGATGGGGGCCACGATAGGAGACGGTCGTCTTTCAATTGGTAAATGATTCTGGTGATTGAATATGCAGGATGAGCCGCTACGAGGTAGAAACTGTTTGGCGGGCTCCAGTTAGTGTAATTAGGGGAGCGGTTAGTCCAGCTAGGTGATTAATATATCGAAGGCTGTTTGTGGATAGTTTGCCAATAAGTGGGATCAATGAATCGTGTAATAATACTGTGGTATTGGATAGGTAGTATTTTTTTCAAGCGTAGACCGCACAGCTTAAAAGCGAATTTAGACTTTTCACTTTGGATTTGCATCCCGGATGATTGATCTATAGTGAAAGGTCTAGAGATTGTTTTCATCTGCATTACATCCAGGTGACTAGTGAACAAAGTAGACGTCAGTCTCTACTTTCGATGAATTGAATTCGTAGTGAAGCGGCAGTGACAAGTCTAAACAATAACAAATGAACAGCTGTTCAGGTAACACGCAGCATTTTGAGAACTACATACTCAGTGAATTGAATGAGTATAACTACTCCGGCTTTTATATTTCACATTCACTGTGGATGGATCATCCACGATGCACATCCAAAGTGAAAAAGTGTAAATTCGCCTTAATACTTTGAGCGATGCAAGATTTTAAAAAATCGCATTTCAAATTCGTCTGGCGTTTTTGAGATTGGCGTGTTATAGCAGAGTTGGGGAAAATGTAATCTAATTACAAATTACAAATTACGATTAAAATGTAATTGTGTAATTGATTACACGCTTATTTTCTGTAATCGTTAATTTAGGTAGGTGACAAAATTGTGGTGAATAATGTGTCAGAAAACAATGTGTAATCAATTACACAATTACATTTTAATCGTAATTTGTAATTTGTAATTAGATTACATTTTGCCCAACTCTGTGTTATAGTAAACGTTCGTATTAAAATCTAAAATTGTGTCCCTGTCTCCTCCCTCTTCATCCTACAGAAGGTGTAATTTGGATTGAGTTTGGAGTGAGGAAAGTTGTCACTTGAGATATCTCTGATTGAGATTTCCCTTTCCCTTTCACGTGTATAACGATGCTTGAGCAGTGTTTATCGGAAATTGGGAGCATCAGCTGGTGCCTTCAGAATGGTTCTTCGAGACGTAAGGCCAGACTGAACGCTATCATGCGATCATCGCTGTCTTCACTGTGTAACGCCCAGCAGCACGTACAGCCTCTTATACCAGAACCTGTTCTCTTACTTGTTATCTCACGAGTGAAACTGGACAAGAACGCGATTTATGTATTCAAGCATGTCAAATAACGTTGACGGTCCTGGATTTCCTGCAGGGAACGTTGCTCCTTCTTGCGGACTCCTTCTAAAAGGTATCGTTGCGGCAGAGACCAGTACTAATTTAGGGATGTATTAAGTACGCAAGAAAGTCTTGAAAGCGGCAGTATATTTTGCTACTGTTTCACTTAGCTTATTCAATTATATAATCACTATTAGATTCGATAACATTTCCCAAGACGAGTGTTTCTGGTCTGGCGATGCGTAGGGTAAACTGTACTAATGCTGGCACTGCACTAATCATTGGCACTCCTGATTAAAAAGTCAATTATTAAGAAGTACAAGCTTAGAAAGTACTTTTTTACAATTTCTTATTTTTCTGTCAGTACAACACTGCAAAGCCCAGTAGTTGAACAACACATTTTACATCTGGCAACACCACAAAGTGGGACAAAGGGCTGAGTTTTAGACGTTTTTTTTTAAATTTTGATAAGGGGTAGATAAGTATATTTTGTCGCTTTATAACTAAGTAATGGATTGAAATACAGATTTACTAAGTGTTTTAGGTATTTAATAGTGAATGAAATAGTCTGTTTAAACACTTTACACTTCGCTTTTAATTACGTATGTTTTTCTATACAACCTCAAATTTTAGGGTGCCAATGATTGTACTTTTATGCCTATTTTTGTTTTTCATTGAATATTGTTAAAATAAAGGACTTACTAGGTACTCAAGATGTTTTATTTTAATGAGAAATCCATAAACATTGATAATAACTGAAAATTAAGACCATACAAAAACTTCACAAGAAAATATAAACATTCCAATTGGGATTTCGGCTTAGGATGCCAATCATTGTACAGTTTACCCTAGGTGAAATAAAAAGTCGTAAAACATTTGAATACCAAGTGCTTAAGGGGGTATACCCGTTTGAACCCCCGGAAAACGTGTATATTTTGTGGATTTTTTTACAAGTCAACGGCTTGATGATGATTTCCCGTTTTATACTATTTTTACATAGTATTATTAACTACTTAAAAAAAAAAGTTTCAGTTAAAAAACTATTGTTTTTCGGAAGTTATGGATACATATCCGAAAGTCTCTCGATTTTAGACGGCTAAACAGTGGCCCTGAAAAAAGCTGTATGTCGTGTCTGAAATCAAAAACAGTAAAATTTTCTTCTAAAATATGTTAATAGCTATGGCCCAACGGGGCCGATTTTGAATATTTTTAAAAATAAAGAAATGGTGACAAATCAAACGTAAAGTTAGATTTTTCCAAGAGAAAAGTCTAACTTTTTTCTTTATAAGTAATAAACGGGGAATCAGAATAAAAAAAACCCTCGTAGGACGATGTGGAATCTTATTTCGATTCTGCATGCAAAATTGGAAGAGAATTGGTTGAATGTAGCGCGAATTTTTAGGGCCACCGTAATGAAAAATATAGTTCCGCTGCGATCGGTCGAGCCGCCGCGCCGCGCCGCCACGTGCTACCTGGGATGTTTCACTCAAATGCCTATAACATCATCAATTATCCGAATTTTTACATCAGACTTGTTTTATACTATTTCTAAAACATCAATCTATTAAAATATGTAAAAAGAAAAAATCCGATACCTAATAGTTTTCTTCAAATCGAATTCAAATAATAATAATAATAATTCGTCTCTGTTACATCACCAAATGTACATTGCGTTAATTAAGTGATAAGTGAAGTATAAGTGATGAGATGAATATAGATTTACTATCTATGATAGTAAATCAGCTGAATAAGGTTCAATAGAAATATCAAAAGAAATAAAGAAATATCAAAGTTCTAACCAGCGAGTGTAAGGCTTCAGGAAAGCTGTATTTCAAAAAATTAGAAAGATATCAAAAACTTTTGTCAATATCCTCATGAAGATCCTTCACTTATTAATCGAAACATCACTCTAATCAATTCGTAAGACAGATCGTCGAATTTCAATTAAAATTCAACAGCGTGCTAAAACTTTTCTCCTTTTCGATAAGATTCAGAACGAACTATGAAGAAACCTTTACACAGTAAAAAATGCAAATTTTCATAAAAAAAATTGGGTCTACCGACGCGGCGAGATCAGAAGGCAGATGGTACAGGATCGAGTGATTGCGCGTCTTTATTTACAACGGTTTTTTTCGCTGTAATTGAATTTTATCTACCATCTTGGCCATGATAGTCGGCCTGCACGTAGCTTCCGTTCATTCATTAGTACCGGCAGTCTGAGCCGCTCATAAGTCGTCGGTGAAATGATTCTCTTTCAGGCCGGCCGTGATTCATGTCGAGAGGAGAACGGCGAGAATGACGGATGAAGAACGCGACACGGTATGAAATATCGTTACCACGGGGAATCAATTTGCGGTTATGATGCAAAAGAACGATACGCTTGTTCCGGGTATCGTGCACAATTAGTGAGAGGTTCGCGGAACCGTTGCCTTAAGTAGTGTTAAATAACGAGACAAATGAATCTGCTTTCACTGCATCACTGACCTAATTGGTGCTTCTCCAAAGGTGCAGTTGAAACTTTGAAGACGACACGTGTGAAGTGGTTAACGCAATTATTCGCTAAAAATTGAGGGTTCGTTGATTGGATTATGATTGATTCAATATGATTGGAGGATATTTATAGGGTGGAAATGTTCGGATGACATGATTAATTCAGTTTCTTTTTAATGGGGGGTTATAGTTTTCATTCTATGAAATGGTAACACCTTTTGGGATGAATTCAAGTATACCTATATTATGAAAGATTAATTCATATTTTGGTATCTAATAATTGAGGGGCCAAGTGGAAAACAGGCCCATGCCACCGTTTCGTGATTTATTTTATGACCCCTTTACCTAAAAATTTTTGGATTTGTTGTTTTCATATATTATTCAATATATCACAGTTTGTAGTTTAATCTTCATAGACTTCTATAAAATACAAAGTTCTCAAAAATATGTATGATTCTTTTTGGAAAAAGTTATGGATGCTTAAGAAAGGAAAATGTATGCATGTACCTGTTTTCCACTGAGCTCCTCAATTGTAAAAGTATATCATGGTTCACTTTATATTATGGTTCTTACATCTAAATTTAATAGTTTCTAAAATATCGATGTTACTTTCAAGATCGAAACTCCTTTTTCAGATGATCCTTTTTTCTCAAAACTCACTTTACAAGTATGTATTGTCAGTGTATCAATGCATTTCAAATTATAGCATTTGATAATGTATAATGCACATGACAGTCGACCCAGTGACCGCAGAAAATGATTTATCCGCCTTCAATTACAAGATTCTTAATCATGGCACATATTTATGAAAGTACTTAAAACTTGATGGTGGTCAGCTGTTATTAAGAACGAAGCTTTTAGTGTTTTACACCACTCGTTAGAATCGTTTCTTCGCGAAATTTATTGGACGTTAAATGATATTTCATCCGGCTGGCTAGTAATTATCGCAACGAATTCCGTTTCGATAAACCACCGAAACCATTTAGCACCTATACCCGCACAATATTCACCCACCAATCTATGCCCAATCATCCAGTCAATAAAAACCATAAAAA